>OX336388.2:1454022745-1455304612 GCA_946902985.2 Meconema thalassinum | reverse complement strand
TCTTGCGTTGCACTTGCTTCGTTTGAAAACTGCAATTGCAATGCATCTAAACTAATTTTATTTTCTTTCTGATTACTATCTTGTTCCGATTTAATATTTCTAACATCCTCCTTTATGGTAGAAATACTAGTTCGTATACTAGTTACAATGCCTTCAGTTGAATCTATTTTGCTTTCTGTTGAATTAATTTTTCCCTGCATTGCAGTAATATCAATTTGAGCTGCATCTAATTTGCTTTCAGTTGAATCAATTTTACTTTCTGTTGAATTAATTTTTACTTCTAATGAGGCAACATTAGATCTAACATGACCTACTTCTACATTAACACTGCTAATGTCAAGTTGAACAAGCTTGACATCGGCTGTCACACTGTCGATGCCTGTTTCTACATCAATTATTTTTTCCTTTATATCTTTAGCGTTAGCTGCAATCTTACGATTACTGTCTTGAAGATATTTGAGGGACAAATGCATTTGATTAATATCCCCTACAGATCCCTGAACTAAATCAGTATTCTTGTTGACTACGGAGTTGATATTGTCAAAGCTAGTTTGGCAATTACTCTTTATCTCGGCTAATTCATGAGCGTGACTGCCCATTTTCTCCTGCATTGCCATCAACATATTGGCAATGTCTTCCATCGACACAGCTGTCATGGTAAATACAATTATAAAAAACACAGGAATGCAATACATAAATAGCAGAATTGACACATTTAGAATGACCCTTTTCACCAATACAAGCATTGAATTTTGTTTTGCTTCTAAACTTATTATATAAATTAAGTCTATAAGAAAATAGGAGGTATGCAACGACGGTGATTTATATTAGAAATGGTTTAAATTAAAATTGAAATGATGAATTATTTATATTATTATTAAAGAAAGTGATTCTATTATTACAGATGATCTAGAAATAATCATCGCCGGTAACGAACACAAAATGGCCGACAAGCATGGAGTGAAAAATGGCCCCATGTCATGTCCCATCTGACCACGCTGATCCATAAAAATTTCCTAGAAATCTCTTTTATGGTCATGTCGTAATCAATCAAATTACATTTTACTTGGCACGCACAAAAAAAAAAAATTTAAGCAATGGCGATAATTCTATCTGTATGCCAGGTAGATTGAGTAAACTCATCTTCACGATTTGAAGAAACGTGAAGTCCCAACGAATTCGACGTGTATAATCGTAGCAATGCCAAAGAAAATTTTGCTAACGACTACATCGTTCGAAAACTGCTAAACTCAATAATCTCATAAAAATGGATTCTCACACATGGGTTTAGCATTGGAGAAATCGAGAATGCCAATTCGATAGCCCCATAGATTGGGTCGCCATATATAGATGTACCCGTAATCCACGTGGTCTTACCTGTTGCTATCCGATGGAAGGCTGGATCGTAGATTCTAGAAGTTCCCGGCTCAAATGACCTCTGAAATACCTACCAACTAGGATCAACCAGGGATCAGGATACGTCGATATTAAAGAATGCGGTACGAAGATGCCAGTGGTGTATAAAATTACGATGAAACAAAGCTCAAAAGAACTCGAACAAGAGACTCTAAAATAAAATAAAAATATCTCGGGCGTTAAGTTTAAGCAAACTCAAAGAAAACCACCCACTGGTCCTCCTAACGCACTCCCCTTTTCTGATATAAAAAACCAGTCGTTCTAAGATTCTTTAAAATTAAATTCAATTTATTGACTGATTAATGATGAATGTCCGTCAATTCGACACAAAGTTAAAGAAAAGCTTCTTTAAATCAAAGGATAAAAAATGTAGTTTTAAATAAATGCCTACAGTAAGGTCCCATCTTACTGTTCATATCAATCGCTGAACAAATAACAAGAAAAATACAATATTACATTATATACTGATGTTATACCCTTAAAGATTTATACATATTTTACACTTTATATACAAATTACATCCTCAAATAGGATTTTGTTCTCAACGCTGCCTATCTTCATTTAATTTTACAAGTATGTTTCATGGTTATCATTTCCTTAATTCGATGTATTCAACAATCAATTAAGATAATCAAATAGTGTTACAAGTCGTGAAAATAGTTCAATAACTATTTATAAGCTTCAAAGAATGCAGTATATTTTTACTAAAATTACTGAAATATCACATGTATTCTGTTGCATGAATCAGTTAAAGTTGTTTAAGAAGTATCTGTGTTACTTGAATATGGGTATCATGATATAGACAATTTATCTCCGGCAAATCCTACTAGGCGAGAATAAAACGTAGGGTTACTTGCATAAAACAAGCATACAAGAAAAACATTCGTGATTCCAAATCACGAGAACTACAACATCATATCCAAGAAAAGGTGATAGCTCAAAAGCTAATTTCACTCTTACTAAAACGCAATAACTACGTTAACGTCTTCTCAAAAGACTACAAGAACAATATCCAGCATTAATATTGACCATCCAATGATGTCAAATATTTGCTGCACTAACACAATAAATCGAATGCACAAAATTGCAATACCTCAATACAGCTTTCCAAAGCTGTCAAGAATTAAACCCAAACGTTATTAAACTTGAAACCTTTCAGAAATTGCTCTGAAAATATCATGCCCCATCATAAACGAATATAGAAATGTCACATATTACTTCCATTCTAACTTCATTAAACAAGAAGCAACAATTTGTTAGATAAATTGTATTATTCATTTCCACAATAATCGTCTTTAAAGTCTACGAAAACTTCTGTTATAATAATGTGAACAATTAAATTTGATTCACAATTCCAATATATTTATATATATATATATTTCCATAATGACTTATATGTGATAGAAAAATTGTAGATAGACACTATCAAAATAGTCGTTTCAGTTTCGCCTATCCAATCTCGAAAAATGGCTCAACTACTCAGAAGAAAACACGTGAGACTTACATCATGGAAAGGAGTCTATTATCATATCAATAGATACACGCAAACCATTAAATCAAACGATGATCTATCCAAGAGTCTTCCCAAAAACGAATTGAAATAATACAAGCAAAAACTGAATGAACAAAAATATTACATTTAAAGAAAAATCTTTTAATCAAAAAATATATGAAAGTAGGCTGCAAATGCCTTGGCAATCAATTCACAATTGTTTTCGCCGGACGATTTCCATAAGTCCATAAGCATGGAAAATAACGATGAGAATGCACTATCATTTCTAAAAGAAAGAATTTCTACTAGAATGTCATAAGTCCAAACGAATAGTATCACTGAAATATTTTTGGAATAGTTCAAGTGCACGAGTGTGTTGCCATCTTCTTCCTAATTACTATTCTTATACAAAGATATCGTCGTCTTGTTCCTAACTATGCTGCAGATATCTTCCCAACAAAATTGAATGCTTGGTTTTATTTCCAAAATTTTAAAAATGAAAGCAACAAAGTAATGCTTTAAATAGCATCACGTTTACAGTTAACTACATAAAAAATTACATTCTCCGACAGAAATGATAAAGAAGAATCAGATCTAGCCTTTGAATGAAATTCATGCTAATTTAATAAAATATTGGTGAAAAGAATCGAACTAAAGGTGACAAGTTCTACTGTCTACAAGAGAAGAAAAGTTTTCCAGCTACCTTGGGCGAAGTTCTAGTTGAAATTGAAGAAAATGTATAGGAATATACATTCCTGTCAGGAATCGAACCATCGTCCCTGAGAAGTTCATGGCTGGAACTGCAAGTCGCCGAACCAACTTCCTCCTAACCCGAAAACTACTGTCCACGAAACGGAGTTCCTGCATAATGCTTGCACAAGGCTCCCTCGACGTTATCAGAAAAGTAGCTTCCTTTCTATGGAGTTGTTTCTTCATTCTTGGCTACTTTAAAGTCACTGGATCTGAACTAACGTTCTCAACGTTTTCTTTCTCTTCATTGTAGAGTTCAAAAGGATGTCATTCCAAATGATCAACTCTGCTACTGCATTACATTCCTGAACGATATATTTAGCACATCATTACTCCAATAGCTTGTTTCTCACAAGAAAATCCAGTCATAATGTTCTTGATAATAATGCTTTCTTGCATTTCAAACCAATACTTAGCTGATTTCCTCATCGAAGTCTGTATTAACAAGTCCATGTGTTGGCTAAGCTCACTCGTTCGAATCGCGGTGCGTGTAGAAAACACTCGTATAACCGCGTGATACACGGAACTTCCTTATACGAACGATAACATGTTCACTGCATAAGTTGCTCTACTCAAGTGTATGTCGTCTCAAAGCTGCTGATCCAAGACTCAGCTGGGAGTCTACCCAAGATGCATCACACCTGTATCGAGGTGGACAATCGAACACAATCGATTATCATTTCATATTTCCTTCAACTAGTTGCAATGACAAGTCCGTGAGCATGTGCTGTGCACGTGATCAGGAGCGTGGCGGGGTAGTCTATCCATCTCCTTAGTGCATACGGAGCAAACTGTGGCTCAAAGTCTACAGTCAGAATAATGTCATGCAATAACTTCCAAATACGTCTCGCTGTCATATCAGGGTTCCAATAAATAGCAAAATACTGTCTCATCCTCCTCCCGACCTAGCTAATAAAAGTGTGCGAATACTTTTATTACACCATTCTAGGTATTCGTCAATGAACAGAATTTTGCGTTTTATTCCACTTTCTTGAAGTACTTTCTGTAAATCCCTCGACGTAAAGTGCATAATGCTCTCTTTCTTGCTCGGCCTGATTGATTATATTTTCTAAAACTTCTTCCCTGATCAAATTTTCCACATCATCATTGGAATCAATATTTTCATGTACTATCTTCCTAATAGTTTTCTCTGGGAACCTGATAATTCTCCTGTCCATATCAATGGTAATTCTGGCACGAGTAATAAAATCAATCCCTAGGATTATTTCAAAATTAATATTTTTGAGCACCACAAAAATATGTTCAAAACATCTTTCATTTATACAGAACCTCAGCTGGACTTGTAATTTGCATTTCATCGATTTATCTTGAAATAGTCCTCTCACTTTGATCGATGAAGCTGGCAATGTGGTAAATTGTTGTTCCTTTTCTAATTTCAAAAAGCAATCTTCGGACATGATTGAAATGACCGCTCCCGTGTCTATAAGAGACCTGCAATGTTGATTGCCCACAGAGATTTCAATTATAGGCAATTGAGCACGTTCACTCACAATTCCTTCCATTTCTTCGAATAACAAATCTTCGTCCGTGACCTCATAAACATCTTGTATAATTATATCAAATGGAGACGGCTGGCTGTTTAATTCTTCTGGGATTTCAAAATTGGCGTTTTTTTCTGTGAACCCCTTTCATTATCACTAGTGTGATGGCTAGTGTTAGGTTCTGGTTCACTTTCTGTGTCCCTTCGATCCTTCATTTCTTCACGCCTATCCCTGTCCTTTCTAGACTGTTCTCTATCTCCCTGGTTATAATAGTTTTTGTCTCGATAGTTTTTATATCTGGCAAACCCTTGTTGACCTCTATTCTGTTGCTGATACTGGCCTTGTCTATCCCTATTATCATAGTATCGGTTATTGTTCTGATAACCTCGATACCTGTTATTCCTAGGTTGGTATTGTTCTCTTTCCTGATTACCATTCATGTACCTGTCATTCCTATTTCTACTTTCGTAAGGTTTATACCTTTCTTGAGTACGATCGGTTTGGTTTGGTCTATTCCGGTCTCGATCGTACCTCTGTTGGTAGTTTCCATATGGTCGTTGGTTGTTTCTATCTTCGAATCTTCGGGTATACGTCCTACTGTTCCTCATCGGACCTTCCCATGTAGATCCTGTCCCATTTGACCTTTCTGTTTGTTGAGTTTGATCAACGACTACAGCGTTCACGGCCTTAGTTTCCGTCCTTCCGCTTTTGACTATGGTAGGCGACATAGAAGTGTGGTCTAGCCTACGCAGCAAGTCGTCCATTACCGCTAAATCCTCTACGCCTGATGAAATTAAATTCCTTCTAACTTCCACCGGTAACTGGCGTGAAATTGTCTCAAGAATTTCCTCCTGTCTCAATGGGGGTTGAAGATATCTAAGGCGGGCTAACTGAGATGTGAAGAATTCAGAGTAACTGGTGGGTCCAGTACTACTATATTTCCTTGAATAGACTTCCGCCCTCACTGCGTGTTGTATCTCTATCGACCAGAATCTTTTAATAAATGCTTCCGAAAACTGTTCGAAGTTATCGAATGTATACCGGAAAGCTCGGAACCAATTTAACGGTGCATCTGCCAGATGCTTCTCAACAATCCGCAGTTCTCTGTCCCTTGCAACATGATGTTCCGCAAAGTGATCTTGTAGATTTCTGATGAATTCTATAGGAGTCAAACCCTCCGTATTTGAAAACTTCTTAATTTTCTCCTCATAATTTCTCACTATCGTGACATGAGATCTGTCATTAGGTGTTGACATCCTAAAATCTCTGGGATTTATTTCTGACGTAGCCTCATTCGGAATCTCTGATCTAATATGACCCTGTTCTGTCTCATGTGCCTTATTCAACCTCGCTAAATAGTTCCTAGCTGGCGTTGTGGTATCCATCCTGTCCCTTAAATGGTGTACCTTTCCTTCCCCATCGGAATTTATAGGTTTCCCCAACGTTTCCAATTGTGACTTGATTTCCGTTCTTAATTTGTTAATGTCTATATGATCCATTAACCTGAACGTTTGAAACTCTTGTCTAATTTCATTTAATTCTGATGTTTTCATTTCACACTCTGAGTTTAGATCTATCTTAACTTGATCTACTTTTAGAATTACGCCTTTAATCTGCGTCTCTAAATCCTCCCTAAGAACAGTAACGCTTTCGACCTGCATAGTCTGAACTGAATCGATTCGTTTATCAGTGTCTATTCTAGCCTGGGAAATATCTTGGTTAAGTCTTAATTCTGTTCTGTTAATCTTTAATTCAAGATCTGACTTAATGCTTTTAATGACATCTGCATTTATTTTCGTGATTTCCCCCTTAAGATGGTCACTTGATCGTTAACAATAGCCTTGAGATCGATCTCAATATCTTTTCTCAAGACCTTGTTGTGATCTTCAACCTTTTCTTTAAGTTGGGCCATATCACCCTCTAATTTGGTTAGAGTTTCTTGCGTTGCACTTGCTTCGTTTGAAAACTGCAATTGCAATGCATCTAAACTAATTTTATTTTCTTTCTGATTACTATCTTGTTCCGATTTAATATTTCTAACATCCTCCTTTATGGTAGAAATACTAGTTCGTATACTAGTTACAATGCCTTCAGTTGAATCTATTTTGCTTTCTGTTGAATTAATTTTTCCCTGCATTGCAGTAATATCAATTTGAGCTGCATCTAATTTGCTTTCAGTTGAATCAATTTTACTTTCTGTTGAATTAATTTTTACTTCTAATGAGGCAACATTAGATCTAACATGACCTACTTCTACATTAACACTGCTAATGTCAAGTTGAACAAGCTTGACATCGGCTGTCACACTGTCGATGCCTGTTTCTACATCAATTATTTTTTCCTTTATATCTTTAGCGTTAGCTGCAATCTTACGATTACTGTCTTGAAGATATTTGAGGGACAAATGCATTTGATTAATATCCCCTACAGATCCCTGAACTAAATCAGTATTCTTGTTGACTACGGAGTTGATATTGTCAAAGCTAGTTTGGCAATTACTCTTTATCTCGGCTAATTCATGAGCGTGACTGCCCATTTTCTCCTGCATTGCCATCAACATATTGGCAATGTCTTCCATCGACACAGCTGTCATGGTAAATACAATTATAAAAAACACAGGAATGCAATACATAAATAGCAGAATTGACACATTTAGAATGACCCTTTTCACCAATACAAGCATTGAATTTTGTTTTGCTTCTAAACTTATTATATAAATTAAGTCTATAAGAAAATAGGAGGTATGCAACGACGGTGATTTATATTAGAAATGGTTTAAATTAAAATTGAAATGATGAATTATTTATATTATTATTAAAGAAAGTGATTCTATTATTACAGATGATCTAGAAATAATCATCGCCGGTAACGAACACAAAATGGCCGACAAGCATGGAGTGAAAAATGGCCCCATGTCATGTCCCATCTGACCACGCTGATCCATAAAAATTTCCTAGAAATCTCTTTTATGGTCATGTCGTAATCAATCAAATTACATTTTAATTGGCACGCACAAAAAAAAAAATTTAAGCAATGGCGATAATTCTATCTGTATGCCAGGTAGATTGAGTAAACTCATCTTCACGATTTGAAGAAACGTGAAGTCCCAACGAATTCGACGTGTATAATCGTAGCAATGCCAAAGAAAATTTTGCTAACGACTACATCGTTCGAAAACTGCTAAACTCAATAATCTCATAAAAATGGATTCTCACACATGGGTTTAGCATTGGAGAAATCGAGAATGCCAATTCGATAGCCCCATAGATTGGGTCGCCATATATAGATGTACCCGTAATCCACGTGGTCTTACCTGTTGCTATCCGATGGAAGGCTGGATCGTAGATTCTAGAAGTTCCCGGCTCAAATGACCTCTGAAATACCTACCAACTAGGATCAACCAGGGATCAGGATACGTCGATATTAAAGAATGCGGTACGAAGATGCCAGTGGTGTATAAAATTACGATGAAACAAAGCTCAAAAGAACTCGAACAAGAGACTCTAAAATAAAATAAAAATATCTCGGGCGTTAAGTTTAAGCAAACTCAAAGAAAACCACCCACTGGTCCTCCTAACGCACTCCCCTTTTCTGATATAAAAAACCAGTCGTTCTAAGATTCTTTAAAATTAAATTCAATTTATTGACTGATTAATGATGAATGTCCGTCAATTCGACACAAAGTTAAAGAAAAGCTTCTTTAAATCAAAGGATAAAAAATGTAGTTTTAAATAAATGCCTACAGTAAGGTCCCATCTTACTGTTCATATCAATCGCTGAACAAATAACAAGAAAAATACAATATTACATTATATACTGATGTTATACCCTTAAAGATTTATACATATTTTACACTTTATATACAAATTACATCCTCAAATAGGATTTTGTTCTCAACGCTGCCTATCTTCATTTAATTTTACAAGTATGTTTCATGGTTATCATTTCCTTAATTCGATGTATTCAACAATCAATTAAGATAATCAAATAGTGTTACAAGTCGTGAAAATAGTTCAATAACTATTTATAAGCTTCAAAGAATGCAGTATATTTTTACTAAAATTACTGAAATATCACATGTATTCTGTTGCATGAATCAGTTAAAGTTGTTTAAGAAGTATCTGTGTTACTTGAATATGGGTATCATGATATAGACAATTTATCTCCGGCAAATCCTACTAGGCGAGAATAAAACGTAGGGTTACTTGCATAAAACAAGCATACAAGAAAAACATTCGTGATTCCAAATCACGAGAACTACAACATCATATCCAAGAAAAGGTGATAGCTCAAAAGCTAATTTCACTCTTACTAAAACGCAATAACTACGTTAACGTCTTCTCAAAAGACTACAAGAACAATATCCAGCATTAATATTGACCATCCAATGATGTCAAATATTTGCTGCACTAACACAATAAATCGAATGCACAAAATTGCAATACCTCAATACAGCTTTCCAAAGCTGTCATGAATTAAACCCAAACGTTATTAAACTTGAAACCTTTCAGAAATTGCTCTGAAAATATCATGCCCCATCATAAACGAATATAGAAATGTCACATATTACTTCCATTCTAACTTCATTAAACAAGAAGCAACAATTTGTTAGATAAATTGTATTATTCATTTCCACAATAATCGTCTTTAAAGTCTACGAAAACTTCTGTTATAATAATGTGAACAATTAAATTTGATTCACAATTCCAATATATTTATATATATATATATTTCCATAATGACTTATATGTGATAGAAAAATTGTAGATAGACACTATCAAAATAGTCGTTTCAGTTTCGCCTATCCAATCTCGAAAAATGGCTCAACTACTCAGAAGAAAACACGTGAGACTTACATCATGGAAAGGAGTCTATTATCATATCAATAGATACACGCAAACCATTAAATCAAACGATGATCTATCCAAGAGTCTTCCCAAAAACGAATTGAAATAATACAAGCAAAAACTGAATGAACAAAAATATTACATTTAAAGAAAAATCTTTTAATCAAAAAATATATGAAAGTAGGCTGCACATGCCTTGGCAATCAATTCACAATTGTTTTCGCCGGACGATTTCCATAAGTCCATAAGCATGGAAAATAACGATGAGAATGCACTATCATTTCTAAAAGAAAGAATTTCTACTAGAATGTCATAAGTCCAAACGAATAGTATCACTGAAATATTTTTGGAATAGTTCAAGTGCACGAGTGTGTTGCCATCTTCTTCCTAATTACTATTCTTATACAAAGATATCGTCGTCTTGTTCCTAACTATGCTGCAGATATCTTCCCAACAAAATTGAATGCTTGGTTTTATTTCCAAAATTTTAAAAATGAAAGCAACAAAGTAATGCTTTAAATAGCATCACGTTTACAGTTAACTACATAAAAAATTACATTCTCCGACAGAAATGATAAAGAAGAATCAGATCTAGCCTTTGAATGAAATTCATGCTAATTTAATAAAATATTGGTGAAAAGAATCGAACTAAAGGTGACAAGTTCTACTGTCTACAAGAGAAGAAAAGTTTTCCAGCTACCTTGGGCGAAGTTCTAGTTGAAATTGAAGAAAATGTATAGGAATATACATTCCTGTCAGGAATCGAACCATCGTCCCTGAGAAGTTCATGGCTGGAACTGCAAGTCGCCGAACCAACTTCCTCCTAACCCGAAAACTACTGTCCACGAAACGGAGTTCCTGCATAATGCTTGCACAAGGCTCCCTCGACGTTATCAGAAAAGTAGCTTCCTTTCTATGGAGTTGTTTCTTCATTCTTGGCTACTTTAAAGTCACTGGATCTGAACTAACGTTCTCAACGTTTTCTTTCTCTTCATTGTAGAGTTCAAAAGGATGTCATTCCAAATGATCAACTCTGCTACTGCATTACATTCCTGAACGATATATTTAGCACATCATTACTCCAATAGCTTGTTTCTCACAAGAAAATCCAGTCATAATGTTCTTGATAATAATGCTTTCTTGCATTTCAAACCAATACTTAGCTGATTTCCTCATCGAAGTCTGTATTAACAAGTCCATGTGTTGGCTAAGCTCACTCGTTCGAATCGCGGTGCGTGTAGAAAACACTCGTATAACCGCGTGATACACGGAACTTCCTTATACGAACGATAACATGTTCACTGCATAAGTTGCTCTACTCAAGTGTATGTCGTCTCAAAGCTGCTGATCCAAGACTCAGCTGGGAGTCTACCCAAGATGCATCACACCTGTATCGAGGTGGACAATCGAACACAATCGATTATCATTTCATATTTCCTTCAACTAGTTGCAATGACAAGTCCGTGAGCATGTGCTGTGCACGTGATCAGGAGCGTGGCGGGGTAGTCTATCCATCTCCTTAGTGCATACGGAGCAAACTGTGGCTCAAAGTCTACAGTCAGAATAATGTCATGCAATAACTTCCAAATACGTCTCGCTGTCATATCAGGGTTCCAATAAATAGCAAAATACTGTCTCATCCTCCTCCCGACCTAGCTAATAAAAGTGTGCGAATACTTTTATTACACCATTCTAGGTATTCGTCAATGAACAGAATTTTGCGTTTTATTCCACTTTCTTGAAGTACTTTCTGTAAATCCCTCGACGTAAAGTGCATAATGCTCTCTTTCTTGCTCGGCCTGATTGATTATATTTTCTAAAACTTCTTCCCTGATCAAATTTTCCACATCATCATTGGAATCAATATTTTCATGTACTATCTTCCTAATAGTTTTCTCTGGGAACCTGATAATTCTCCTGTCCATATCAATGGTAATTCTGGCACGAGTAATAAAATCAATCCCTAGGATTATTTCAAAATTAATATTTTTGAGCACCACAAAAATATGTTCAAAACATCTTTCATTTATACAGAACCTCAGCTGGACTTGTAATTTGCATTTCATCGATTTATCTTGAAATAGTCCTCTCACTTTGATCGATGAAGCTGGCAATGTGGTAAATTGTTGTTCCTTTTCTAATTTCAAAAAGCAATCTTCGGACATGATTGAAATGACCGCTCCCGTGTCTATAAGAGACCTGCAATGTTGATTGCCCACAGAGATTTCAATTATAGGCAATTGAGCACGTTCACTCACAATTCCTTCCATTTCTTCGAATAACAAATCTTCGTCCGTGACCTCATAAACATCTTGTATAATTATATCAAATGGAGACGGCTGGCTGTTTAATTCTTCCGGGATTTCAAAATTGGCGTTTTTTTCTGTGAACCCCTTTCATTATCACTAGTGTGATGGCTAGTGTTAGGTTCTGGTTCACTTTCTGTGTCCCTTCGATCCTTCATTTCTTCACGCCTATCCCTGTCCTTTCTAGACTGTTCTCTATCTCCCTGGTTATAATAGTTTTTGTCTCGATAGTTTTTATATCTGGCAAACCCTTGTTGACCTCTATTCTGTTGCTGATACTGGCCTTGTCTATCCCTATTATCATAGTATCGGTTATTGTTCTGATAACCTCGATACCTGTTATTCCTAGGTTGGTATTGTTCTCTTTCCTGATTACCATTCATGTACCTGTCATTCCTATTTCTACTTTCGTAAGGTTTATACCTTTCTTGAGTACGATCGGTTTGGTTTGGTCTATTCCGGTCTCGATCGTACCTCTGTTGGTAGTTTCCATATGGTCGTTGGTTGTTTCTATCTTCGAATCTTCGGGTATACGTCCTACTGTTCCTCATCGGACCTTCCCATCTAGATCCTGTCCCATTTGACCTTTCTGTTTGTTGAGTTTGATCAACGACTACAGCGTTCACGGCCTTAGTTTCCGTCCTTCCGCTTTTGACTATGGTAGGCGACATAGAAGTGTGGTCTAGCCTACGCAGCAAGTCGTCCATTACCGCTAAATCCTCTACGCCTGATGAAATTAAATTCCTTCTAACTTCCACCGGTAACTGGCGTGAAATTGTCTCAAGAATTTCCTCCTGTCTCAATGGGGGTTGAAGATATCTAAGGCGGGCTAACTGAGATGTGAAGAATTCAGAGTAACTGGTGGGTCCAGTACTACTATATTTCCTTGAATAGACTTCCGCCCTCACTGCGTGTTGTATCTCTATCGACCAGAATCTTTTAATAAATGCTTCCGAAAACTGTTCGAAGTTATCGAATGTATACCGGAAAGCTCGGAACCAATTTAACGGTGCATCTGCCAGATGCTTCTCAACAATCCGCAGTTCTCTGTCCCTTGCAACATGATGTTCCGCAAAGTGATCTTGTAGATTTCTGATGAATTCTATAGGAGTCAAACCCTCCGTATTTGAAAACTTCTTAATTTTCTCCTCATAATTTCTCACTATCGTGACATGAGATCTGTCATTAGGTGTTGACATCCTAAAATCTCTGGGATTTATTTCTGACGTAGCCTCATTCGGAATCTCTGATCTAATATGACCCTGTTCTGTCTCATGTGCCTTATTCAACCTCGCTAAATAGTTCCTAGCTGGCGTTGTGGTATCCATCCTGTCCCTTAAATGGTGTACCTTTCCTTCCCCATCGGAATTTATAGGTTTCCCCAACGTTTCCAATTGTGACTTGATTTCCGTTCTTAATTTGTTAATGTCTATATGATCCATTAACCTGAACGTTTGAAACTCTTGTCTAATTTCATTTAATTCTGATGTTTTCATTTCACACTCTGAGTTTAGATCTATCTTAACTTGATCTACTTTTAGAATTACGCCTTTAATCTGCGTCTCTAAATCCTCCCTAAGAACAGTAACGCTTTCGACCTGCATAGTCTGAACTGAATCGATTCGTTTATCAGTGTCTATTCTAGCCTGGGAAATATCTTGGTTAAGTCTTAATTCTGTTCTGTTAATCTTTAATTCAAGATCTGACTTAATGCTTTTAATGACATCTGCATTTATTTTCGTGATTTCCCCCTTAAGATGGTCACTTGATCGTTAACAATAGCCTTGAGATCGATCTCAATATCTTTTCTCAAGACCTTGTTGTGATCTTCAACCTTTTCTTTAAGTTGGGCCATATCACCCTCTAATTTGGTTAGAGTTTCTTGCGTTGCACTTGCTTCGTTTGAAAACTGCAATTGCAATGCATCTAAACTAATTTTATTTTCTTTCTGATTACTATCTTGTTCCGATTTAATATTTCTAACATCCTCCTTTATGGTAGAAATACTAGTTCGTATACTAGTTACAATGCCTTCAGTTGAATCTATTTTGCTTTCTGTTGAATTAATTTTTCCCTGCATTGCAGTAATATCAATTTGAGCTGCATCTAATTTGCTTTCAGTTGAATCAATTTTACTTTCTGTTGAATTAATTTTTACTTCTAATGAGGCAACATTAGATCTAACATGACCTACTTCTACATTAACACTGCTAATGTCAAGTTGAACAAGCTTGACATCGGCTGTCACACTGTCGATGCCTGTTTCTACATCAATTATTTTTTCCTTTATATCTTTAGCGTTAGCTGCAATCTTACGATTACTGTCTTGAAGATATTTGAGGGACAAATGCATTTGATTAATATCCCCTACAGATCCCTGAACTAAATCAGTATTCTTGTTGACTACGGAGTTGATATTGTCAAAGCTAGTTTGGCAATTACTCTTTATCTCGGCTAATTCATGAGCGTGACTGCCCATTTTCTCCTGCATTGCCATCAACATATTGGCAATGTCTTCCATCGACACAGCTGTCATGGTAAATACAATTATAAAAAACACAGGAATGCAATACATAAATAGCAGAATTGACACATTTAGAATGACCCTTTTCACCAATACAAGCATTGAATTTTGTTTTGCTTCTAAACTTATTATATAAATTAAGTCTATAAGAAAATAGGAGGTATGCAACGACGGTGATTTATATTAGAAATGGTTTAAATTAAAATTGAAATGATGAATTATTTATATTATTATTAAAGAAAGTGATTCTATTATTACAGATGATCTAGAAATAATCATCGCCGGTAACGAACACAAAATGGCCGACAAGCATGGAGTGAAAAATGGCCCCATGTCATGTCCCATCTGACCACGCTGATCCATAAAAATTTCCTAGAAATCTCTTTTATGGTCATGTCGTAATCAATCAAATTACATTTTACTTGGCACGCACAAAAAAAAAAAAATTTAAGCAATGGCGATAATTCTATCTGTATGCCAGGTAGATTGAGTAAACTCATCTTCACGATTTGAAGTAACGTGAAGTCCCAACGAATTCGACGTGTATAATCGTAGCAATGCCAAAGAAAATTTTGCTAACGACTACATCGTTCGAAAACTGCTAAACTCAATAATCTCATAAAAATGGATTCTCACACATGGGTTTAGCATTGGAGAAATCGAGAATGCCAATTCGATAGCCCCATAGATTGGGTCGCCATATATAGATGTACCCGTAATCCACGTGGTCTTACCTGTTGCTATCCGATGGAAGGCTGGATCGTAGATTCTAGAAGTTCCCGGCTCAAATGACCTCTGAAATACCTACCAACTAGGATCAACCAGGGATCAGGATACGTCGATATTAAAGAATGCGGTACGAAGATGCCAGTGGTGTATAAAATTACGATGAAACAAAGCTCAAAAGAACTCGAACAAGAGACTCTAAAATAAAATAAAAATATCTCGGGCGTTAAGTTTAAGCAAACTCAAAGAAAACCACCCACTGGTCCTCCTAACGCACTCCCCTTTTCTGATATAAAAAATCAGTCGTTCTAAGATTCTTTAAAATTAAATTCAATTTATTGACTGATTAATGATGAATGTCCGTCAATTCGACACAAAGTTAAAGAAAAGCTTCTTTAAATCAAAGGATAAAAAATGTAGTTTTAAATAAATGCCTACAGTAAGGTCCCATCTTACTGTTCATATCAATCGCTGAACAAATAACAAGAAAAATACAATATTACATTATATACTGATGTTATACCCTTAAAGATTTATACATATTTTACACTTTATATACAAATTACATCCTCAAATAGGATTTTGTTCTCAACGCTGCCTATCTTCATTTAATTTTACAAGTATGTTTCATGGTTATCATTTCCTTAATTCGATGTATTCAACAATCAATTAAGATAATCAAATAGTGTTACAAGTCGTGAAAATAGTTCAATAACTATTTATAAGCTTCAAAGAATGCAGTATATTTTTACTAAAATTACTGAAATATCACATGTATTCTGTTGCATGAATCAGTTAAAGTTGTTTAAGAAGTATCTGTGTTACTTGAATATGGGTATCATGATATAGACAATTTATCTCCGGCAAATCCTACTAGGCGAGAATAAAACGTAGGGTTACTTGCATAAAACAAGCATACAAGAAAAACATTCGTGATTCCAAATCACGAGAACTACAACATCATATCCAAGAAAAGGTGATAGCTCAAAAGCTAATTTCACTCTTACTAAAACGCAATAACTACGTTAACGTCTTCTCAAAAGACTACAAGAACAATATCCAGCATTAATATTGACCATCCAATGATGTCAAATATTTGCTGCACTAACACAATAAATCGAATGCACAAAATTGCAATACCTCAATACAGCTTTCCAAAGCTGTCAAGAATTAAACCCAAACGTTATTAAACTTGAAACCTTTCAGAAATTGCTCTGAAAATATCATGCCCCATCATAAACGAATATAGAAATGTCACATATTACTTCCATTCTAACTTCATTAAACAAGAAGCAACAATTTGTTAGATAAATTGTATTATTCATTTCCACAATAATCGTCTTTAAAGTCTACGAAAACTTCTGTTATAATAATGTGAACAATTAAATTTGATTCACAATTCCAATATATTTATATATATATATATTTCCATAATGACTTATATGTGATAGAAAAATTGTAGATAGACACTATCAAAATAGTCGTTTCAGTTTCGCCTATCCAATCTCGAAAAATGGCTCAACTACTCAGAAGAAAACACGTGAGACTTACATCATGGAAAGGAGTCTATTATCATATCAATAGATACACGCAAACCATTAAATCAAACGATGATCTATCCAAGAGTCTTCCCAAAAACGAATTGAAATAATACAAGCAAAAACTGAATGAACAAAAATATTACATTTAAAGAAAAATCTTTTAATCAAAAAATATATGAAAGTAGGCTGCAAATGCCTTGGCAATCAATTCACAATTGTTTTCGCCGGACGATTTCCATAAGTCCATAAGCATGGAAAATAACGATGAGAATGCACTATCATTTCTAAAAGAAAGAATTTCTACTAGAATGTCATAAGTCCAAACGAATAGTATCACTGAAATATTTTTGGAATAGTTCAAGTGCACGAGTGTGTTGCCATCTTCTTCCTAATTACTATTCTTATACAAAGATATCGTCGTCTTGTTCCTAACTATGCTGCAGATATCTTCCCAACAAAATTGAATGCTTGGTTTTATTTCCAAAATTTTAAAAATGAAAGCAACAAAGTAATGCTTTAAATAGCATCACGTTTACAGTTAACTACATAAAAAATTACATTCTCCGACAGAAATGATAAAGAAGAATCAGATCTAGCCTTTGAATGAAATTCATGCTAATTTAATAAAATATTGGTGAAAAGAATCGAACTAAAGGTGACAAGTTCTACTGTCTACAAGAGAAGAAAAGTTTTCCAGCTACCTTGGGCGAAGTTCTAGTTGAAATTGAAGAAAATGTATAGGAATATACATTCCTGTCAGGAATCGAACCATCGTCCCTGAGAAGTTCATGGCTGGAACTGCAAGTCGCCGAACCAACTTCCTCCTAACCCGAAAACTACTGTCCACGAAACGGAGTTCCTGCATAATGCTTGCACAAGGCTCCCTCGACGTTATCAGAAAAGTAGCTTCCTTTCTATGGAGTTGTTTCTTCATTCTTGGCTACTTTAAAGTCACTGGATCTGAACTAACGTTCTCAACGTTTTCTTTCTCTTCATTGTAGAGTTCAAAAGGATGTCATTCCAAATGATCAACTCTGCTACTGCATTACATTCCTGAACGATATATTTAGCACATCATTACTCCAATAGCTTGTTTCTCACAAGAAAATCCAGTCATAATGTTCTTGATAATAATGCTTTCTTGCATTTCAAACCAATACTTAGCTGATTTCCTCATCGAAGTCTGTATTAACAAGTCCATGTGTTGGCTAAGCTCACTCGTTCGAATCGCGGTGCGTGTAGAAAACACTCGTATAACCGCGTGATACACGGAACTTCCTTATACGAACGATAACATGTTCACTGCATAAGTTGCTCTACTCAAGTGTATGTCGTCTCAAAGCTGCTGATCCAAGACTCAGCTGGGAGTCTACCCAAGATGCATCACACCTGTATCGAGGTGGACAATCGAACACAATCGATTATCATTTCATATTTCCTTCAACTAGTTGCAATGACAAGTCCGTGAGCATGTGCTGTGCACGTGATCAGGAGCGTGGCGGGGTAGTCTATCCATCTCCTTAGTGCATACGGAGCAAACTGTGGCTCAAAGTCTACAGTCAGAATAATGTCATGCAATAACTTCCAAATACGTCTCGTTGTCATATCAGGGTTCCAATAAATAGCAAAATACTGTCTCATCCTCCTCCCAACCTAGCTAATAAAAGTGTGCGAATACTTTTATTACACCATTCTAGGTATTCGTCAATGAACAGAATTTTGCGTTTTATTCCACTTTCTTGAAGTACTTTCTGTAAATCCCTCGACGTAAAGTGCATAATGCTCTCTTTCTTGCTCGGCCTGATTGATTATATTTTCTAAAACTTCTTCCCTGATCAAATTTTCCACATCATCATTGGAATCAATATTTTCATGTACTATCTTCCTAATAGTTTTCTCTGGGAACCTGATAATTCTCCTGTCCATATCAATGGTAATTCTGGCACGAGTAATAAAATCAATCCCTAGGATTATTTCAAAATTAATATTTTTGAGCACCACAAAAATATGTTCAAAACATCTTTCATTTATACAGAACCTCAGCTGGACTTGTAATTTGCATTTCATCGATTTATCTTGAAATAGTCCTCTCACTTTGATCGATGAAGCTGGCAATGTGGTAAATTGTTGTTCCTTTTCTAATTTCAAAAAGCAATCTTCGGGCATGATTGAAATGACCGCTCCCGTGTCTATAAGAGACCTGCAATGTTGATTGCCCACAGAGATTTCAATTATAGGCAATTGAGCACGTTCACTCACAATTCCTTCCATTTCTTCGAATAACAAATCTTCGTCCGTGACCTCATAAACATCTTGTATAATTATATCAAATGGAGACGGCTGGCTGTTTAATTCTTCTGGGATTTCAAAATTGGCGTTTTTTTCTGTGAACCCCTTTCATTATCACTAGTGTGATGGCTAGTGTTAGGTTCTGGTTCACTTTCTGTGTCCCTTCGATCCTTCATTTCTTCACGCCTATCCCTGTCCTTTCTAGACTGTTCTCTATCTCGCTGGTTATAATAGTTTTTGTCTCGATAGTTTTTATATCTGGCAAACCCTTGTTGACCTCTATTCTGTTGCTGATACTGGCCTTGTCTATCCCTATTATCATAGTATCGGTTATTGTTCTGATAACCTCGATACCTGTTATTCCTAGGTTGGTATTGTTCTCTTTCCTGATTACCATTCATGTACCTGTCATTCCTATTTCTACTTTCGTAAGGTTTATACCTTTCTTGAGTACGATCGGTTTGGTTTGGTCTATTCCGGTCTCGATCGTACCTCTGTTGGTAGTTTCCATATGGTCGTTGGTTGTTTCTATCTTCGAATCTTCGGGTATACGTCCTACTGTTCCTCATCGGACCTTCCCATGTAGATCCTGTCCCATTTGACCTTTCTGTTTGTTGAGTTTGATCAACGACTACAGCGTTCACGGCCTTAGTTTCCGTCCTTCCGCTTTTGACTATGGTAGGCGACATAGAAGTGTGGTCTAGCCAACGCAGCAAGTCGTCCATTACCGCTAAATCCTCTACGCCTGATGAAATTAAATTCCTTCTAACTTCCACCGGTAACTGGCGTGAAATTGTCTCAAGAATTTCCTCCTGTCTCAATGGGGGTTGAAGATATCTAAGGCGGGCTAACTGAGATGTGAAGAATTCAGAGTAACTGGTGGGTCCAGTACTACTATATTTCCTTGAATAGACTTCCGCCCTCACTGCGTGTTGTATCTCTATCGACCAGAATCTTTTAATAAATGCTTCCGAAAACTGTTCGAAGTTATCGAATGTATACCGGAAAGCTCGGAACCAATTTAACGGTGCATCTGCCAGATGCTTCTCAACAATCCGCAGTTCTCTGTCCCTTGCAACATGATGTTCCGCAAAGTGATCTTGTAGATTTCTGATGAATTCTATAGGAGTCAAACCCTCCGTATTTGAAAACTTCTTAATTTTCTCCTCATAATTTCTCACTATCGTGACATGAGATCTGTCATTAGGTGTTGACATCCTAAAATCTCTGGGATTTATTTCTGACGTAGCCTCATTCGGAATCTCTGATCTAATATGACCCTGTTCTGTCTCATGTGCCTTATTCAACCTCGCTAAATAGTTCCTAGCTGGCGTTGTGGTATCCATCCTGTCCCTTAAATGGTGTACCTTTCCTTCCCCATCGGAATTTATAGGTTTCCCCAACGTTTCCAATTGTGACTTGATTTCCGTTCTTAATTTGTTAATGTCTATATGATCCATTAACCTGAACGTTTGAAACTCTTGTCTAATTTCATTTAATTCTGATGTTTTCATTTCACACTCTGAGTTTAGATCTATCTTAACTTGATCTACTTTTAGAATTACGCCTTTAATCTGCGTCTCTAAATCCTCCCTAAGAACAGTAACGCTTTCGACCTGCATAGTCTGAACTGAATCGATTCGTTTATCAGTGTCTATTCTAGCCTGGGAAATATCTTGGTTAAGTCTTAATTCTGTTCTGTTAATCTTTAATTCAAGATCTGACTTAATGCTTTTAATGACATCTGCATTTATTTTCGTGATTTCCCCCTTAAGATGGTCACTTGATCGTTAACAATAGCCTTGAGATCGATCTCAATATCTTTTCTCAAGACCTTGTTGTGATCTTCAACCTTTTCTTTAAGTTGGGCCATATCACCCTCTAATTTGGTTAGAGTTTCTTGCGTTGCACTTGCTTCGTTTGAAAACTGCAATTGCAATGCATCTAAACTAATTTTATTTTCTTTCTGATTACTATCTTGTTCCGATTTAATATTTCTAACATCCTCCTTTATGGTAGAAATACTAGTTCGTATACTAGTTACAATGCCTTCAGTTGAATCTATTTTGCTTTCTGTTGAATTAATTTTTCCCTGCATTGCAGTAATATCAATTTGAGCTGCATCTAATTTGCTTTCAGTTGAATCAATTTTACTTTCTGTTGAATTAATTTTTACTTCTAATGAGGCAACATTAGATCTAACATGACCTACTTCTACATTAACACTGCTAATGTCAAGTTGAACAAGCTTGACATCGGCTGTCACACTGTCGATGCCTGTTTCTACATCAATTATTTTTTCCTTTATATCTTTAGCGTTAGCTGCAATCTTACGATTACTGTCTTGAAGATATTTGAGGGACAAATGCATTTGATTAATATCCCCTACAGATCCCTGAACTAAATCAGTATTCTTGTTGACTACGGAGTTGATATTGTCAAAGCTAGTTTGGCAATTACTCTTTATCTCGGCTAATTCATGAGCGTGACTGCCCATTTTCTCCTGCATTGCCATCAACATATTGGCAATGTCTTCCATCGACACAGCTGTCATGGTAAATACAATTATAAAAAACACAGGAATGCAATACATAAATAGCAGAATTGACACATTTAGAATGACCCTTTTCACCAATACAAGCATTGAATTTTGTTTTGCTTCTAAACTTATTATATAAATTAAGTCTATAAGAAAATAGGAGGTATGCAACGACGGTGATTTATATTAGAAATGGTTTAAATTAAAATTGAAATTATGAATTATTTATATTATTATTAAAGAAAGTGATTCTATTATTACAGATGATCTAGAAATAATCATCGCCGGTAACGAACACAAAATGGCCGACAAGCATGGAGTGAAAAATGGCCCCATGTCATGTCCCATCTGACCACGCTGATCCATAAAAATTTCCTAGAAATCTCTTTTATGGTCATGTCGTAATCAATCAAATTACATTTTACTTGGCACGCACAAAAAAAATAAATTTAAGCAATGGCGATAATTCTATCTGTATGCCAGGTAGATTGAGTAAACTCATCTTCACGATTTGAAGAAACGTGAAGTCCCAACGAATTCGACGTGTATAATCGTAGCAATGCCAAAGAAAATTTTGCTAACGACTACATCGTTCGAAAACTGCTAAACTCAATAATCTCATAAAAATGGATTCTCACACATGGGTTTAGCATTGGAGAAATCGAGAATGCCAATTCGATAGCCCCATAGATTGGGTCGCCATATATAGATGTACCCGTAATCCACGTGGTCTTACCTGTTGCTATCCGATGGAAGGCTGGATCGTAGATTCTAGAAGTTCCCGGCTCAAATGACCTCTGAAATACCTACCAACTAGGATCAACCAGGGATCAGGATACGTCGATATTAAAGAATGCGGTACGAAGATGCCAGTGGTGTATAAAATTACGATGAAACAAAGCTCAAAAGAACTCGAACAAGAGACTCTAAAATAAAATAAAAATATCTCGGGCGTTAAGTTTAAGCAAACTCAAAGAAAACCACCCACTGGTCCTCCTAACGCACTCCCCTTTTCTGATATAAAAAACCAGTCGTTCTAAGATTCTTTAAAATTAAATTCAATTTATTGACTGATTAATGATGAATGTCCGTCAATTCGACACAAAGTTAAAGAAAAGCTTCTTTAAATCAAAGGATAAAAAAATGTAGTTTTAAATAAATGCCTACAGTAAGGTCCCATCTTACTGTTCATATCAATCGCTGAACAAATAACAAGAAAAATACAATATTACATTATATACTGATGTTATACCCTTAAAGATTTATACATATTTTACACTTTATATACAAATTACATCCTCAAATAGGATTTTGTTCTCAACGCTGCCTATCTTCATTTAATTTTACAAGTATGTTTCATGGTTATCATTTCCTTAATTCGATGTATTCAACAATCAATTAAGATAATCAAATAGTGTTACAAGTCGTGAAAATAGTTCAATAACTATTTATAAGCTTCAAAGAATGCAGTATATTTTTACTAAAATTACTGAAATATCACATGTATTCTGTTGCATGAATCAGTTAAAGTTGTTTAAGAAGTATCTGTGTTACTTGAATATGGGTATCATGATATAGACAATTTATCTCCGGCAAATCCTACTAGGCGAGAATAAAACGTAGGGTTACTTGCATAAAACAAGCATACAAGAAAAACATTCGTGATTCCAAATCACGAGAACTACAACATCATATCCAAGAAAAGGTGATAGCTCAAAAGCTAATTTCACTCTTACTAAAACGCAATAACTACGTTAACGTCTTCTCAAAAGACTACAAGAACAATATCCAGCATTAATATTGACCATCCAATGATGTCAAATATTTGCTGCACTAACACAATAAATCGAATGCACAAAATTGCAATACCTCAATACAGCTTTCCAAAGCTGTCAAGAATTAAACCCAAACGTTATTAAACTTGAAACCTTTCAGAAATTGCTCTGAAAATATCATGCCCCATCATAAACGAATATAGAAATGTCACATATTACTTCCATTCTAACTTCATTAAACAAGAAGCAACAATTTGTTAGATAAATTGTATTATTCATTTCCACAATAATCGTCTTTAAAGTCTACGAAAACTTCTGTTATAATAATGTGAACAATTAAATTTGATTCACAATTCCAATATATTTATATATATAAATATTTCCATAATGACTTATATGTGATAGACAAATTGTAGATAGACACTATCAAAATAGTCGTTTCAGTTTCGCCTATCCAATCTCGAAAAATGGCTCAACTACTCAGAAGAAAACACGTGAGACTTACATCATGGAAAGGAGTCTATTATCATATCAATAGATACACGCAAACCATTAAATCAAACGATGATCTATCCAAGAGTCTTCCCAAAAACGAATTGAAATAATACAAGCAAAAACTGAATGAACAAAAATATTACATTTAAAGAAAAATCTTTTAATCAAAAAATATATGAAAGTAGGCTGCAAATGCCTTGGCAATCAATTCACAATTGTTTTCGCCGGACGATTTCCATAATTCCATAAGCATGGAAAATAACGATGAGAATGCACTATCATTTCTAAAAGAAAGAATTTCTACTAGAATGTCATAAGTCCAAACGAATAGTATCACTGAAATATTTTTGGAATAGTTCAAGTGCACGAGTGTGTTGCCATCTTCTTCCTAATTACTATTCTTATACAAAGATATCGTCGTCTTGTTCCTAACTATGCTGCAGATATCTTCCCAACAAAATTGAATGCTTGGTTTTATTTCCAAAATTTAAAAAATGAAAGCAACAAAGTAATGCTCTAAATAGCATCACGTTTACAGTTAACTACATAAAAAAATTACATTCTCCGACAGAAATGATAAAGAAGAATCAGATCTAGCCTTTGAATGAAATTCATGCTAATTTAATAAAATATTGGTGAAAAGAATCGAACTAAAGGTGACAAGTTCTACTGTCTACAAGAGAAGAAAAGTTTTCCAGCTACCTTGGGCGAAGTTCTAGTTGAAATTGAAGAAAATGTATAGGAATATACATTCCTGTCAGGAATCGAACCATCGTCCCTGAGAAGTTCATGGCTGGAACTGCAAGTCGCCGAACCAACTTCCTCCTAACCCGAAAACTACTGTCCACGAAACGGAGTTCCTGCATAATGCTTGCACAAGGCTCCCTCGGCGTTATCAGAAAAGTAGCTTCCTTTCTATGGAGTTGTTTCTTCATTCTTGGCTACTTTAAAGTCACTGGATCTGAACTAACGTTCTCAACGTTTTCTTTCTCTTCATTGGAGAGTTCAAAAGGATGTCATTCCAAATGATCAACTCTGCTACTGCATTACATTCCTGAACGATATATTTAGCACATCATTACTCCAATAGCTTGTTTCTCACAAGAAAATCCAGTCATAATGTTCTTGATAATAATGCTTTCTTGCATTTCAAACCAATACTTAGCAGATTTCCTCATCGAAGTCTGTATTAACAAGTCCATGTGTTGGCTAAGCTCACTCGTTCGAATCGCGGTGCGTGTAGAAAACACTCGTATAACCGCGTGATACACGGAACTTCCTTATACGAACGATAACATGTTCACTGCATAAGTTGCTCTACTCAAGTGTATGTCGTCTCAAAGCTGCTAATCCAAGACTCAGCTGGGAGTCTACCCAAGATGCATCACGCCTGTATCGAGGTGGACAATCGAACACAATCGATTATCATTTCATATTTCCTTCAACTAGTTGCAATGACAAGTCCGTGAGCATATGCTGTGCACGTGATCAGGAGCGTGGCGGGGTAGTCTATCCATCTCCTTAGTGCATACGGAGCAAACTGTGGCTCAAAGTCTACAGTCAGAATAATGTCAAGCAATAACTTCCAAATACGTCTCGCTGTCATATCAGGGTTCCAATAAATAGCAAAATACTGTCTCAGTACCTACTGTAAGGCCACGGCCACCTCCTTCCCTCTTCCTAGCCTATCCATCCCAATCTTACATCGCTTCCCATCCCTCAGGAGGCCCCTGTTCGCTTTGCATGTGAGGCCGCCTGGGCGAAGTGCTGATCACACCTCCCCAGTTGTATCCATCCTGACCGGATGTTCCAAGCTCCAGGACACTGCCCATAGAGGCGGTAGTGGTGAGTTCCCTAGCTGAGTCCGTGGGAACCACCAACCTAGAGGGTAAATTGACTAAATAAAAAAAAAACTATAACGTCTGCTAAATCTACACAAATATCACAAATAAAGGATAAATAATCAAGCTATGTACTGTCAATTCCTGATAAGGTTATAATAAAATGCTGTACTGTACCTCAATGTCCCAATATCCGAAGTTATCTTTTATTGCGTCTGTGCTCACTGCCGTCACTGACGCGCTCAGAAAAAATATTTAAGACTACGGTATTCTTACGAACTTTGAGACTGCGTTTGATAGTAAATTCTTCACTTTTTGTCCACAGATGCACTCATTATAGTCACAATAGGCCTCCAAGCTTAATGATAACGGTCTAACAATAATGCTCCACTGATCACTTAAGTTAAAAAGAATCCCTCTCGGCACGCCGGAAGGCGGAGGTAGATTTCACCTGGGAAACTAGGGGATAGGCGAAGGCGAAAATAGGCAAAAAAAAAAAAAGATGTAGATTTTCCTAGAAGGACCAGACCTCATTTTATACGTCTCGTTATGAGAAAGTATTTTACAACCGACGACTCGACTTGTGGCGTGGCTTTGAGTTTGAGGTTCCTGAAGTGTCTCACAGAGTGCGCAGGTTGTCTTGTGGGCGAGAAACGAATGGTGCCACGTTTTCTTGTGCCAGAATGTTATTTACCGAGTTGAAGTGTCAACGACTTGCGGTTGGTAATATGTATAAATTATCGTAATTCGTATTAAATATACCTCCAATATATGCGTAATGATAAGGGTTGTGAAATGTAGAGCACGATCTTACTGGAACCGGTTCATGTTCTTATAGTTACGGCGCCCGTGTTCCTAGATATGACAGGGGCGTGGTGGCTCAGCGGTCTAGCTGTATGCCTCTCACCAAGGCGGTCCGGGTTCGTTTCCCGGTCAATGCATGTGAGATTTTCGAAGTGAAATGCCATGTCCTGTGGTTCAGATTCCACGTAAAAAGGAGGTCCCGTGGCTCATGATCTCAATATTAACGGTCACGTTAAACTACAAGCTTCCTTTTTTTCTTAGATATGACAGTTTTATTGTGCGAAATTGTAACTTTATTTCTAAAGCAGCTGACATGGACCAAGTCGTTCGAGCACCTCAAAACGTTTAGTTTGAACTGTGCTGCAAAATATGTAGGTTGAATGACTAATGAAAGAAGGCTATAATTGAAGATGGTTGGTGTGCCTATCAAGGTTATCTAATGACTTTTAAGGCTGTCTGTTTTGCTAAACAGAGGGAAAACTCCTCCAAGAATACTTTATTCGTGGTGTGATGGCTAGCATTGTTAGCTGTCAGCCCGGAGTTCTGGGTTCGATTCCCGTCTCTGTCAAGGCATTTAATTCTGGTCTGAGGGCTGGAATGAAGTAGGCTTACACTAAGCCTCGTGAGGCAAAATTGAGAAGCGGTGGGTTGGATTTCTACCTCAGTCGTCCTGGAAGTGGTTTTCCTTTGTTTCCCACTTATACTCCAGGAAAATGCCGGGTTGGTTCCTAACTAAAAGGCAATGGCCGTTTCCTTCCCATATCTCACCTGAATAATAAATACACACACTACTACAAATACCGCAATAACAAAGGTTATCAAACAATCATCACACACTCGTTCAAGTACATGGGGCCAAATGATCACGATGTCCAAGGCCCTCAAATGAAACAACAACAGCAACAAAAGCCACTTAATTTTCAAGGTTGTCAAGAGAATGACGAGTTCAAAGTTCGTGCAATGCTGGGTAATATTTTCGTGAATATTTCCAATTTAATAGGAATTGGCTGTCTGGGAATGCATTTAATATCTACCCACTTTATTTTAGCTAAGGAAATGCATTCATCTAGTGGGATTGTTTTACCTCTATTTTGCTGTACTGGAGCCACTGAAATTCATGCTAAAAATTCTTGCACATCTGTTGAGCAGCAATGGTATAGGCCAACACTAGGGGAAAGTGTATAGACCCAGAACCAGTGAGCTTAATAAACTTGGTTCTTCATCTTTTTATACACATTTGTAACATTTTATTGTCTTATGGGGACGGTAACCTGTTTGTCATTTGGGGTCTATTTTTATACTGATGGTCACACTGTCCTTATGCAAGGTTTCGACACTGATGTGTAACTATCTAACGGTCTGTTATTTCTTCACGCAAAATTTTATCTCCCGTAGAGATGTTGAATGATTCCTCATTTTAGCGGCTGAGACAACGCGGTCATGTAGCCCCGTGTACTTTGGATGTGTGTAGAATCTGTCTGATAACCGGTGTTAATTGTGATGGCTGTATTAGTCTGTAATTCAGGTACGGGCTGCAGACGGTCAATTTCAAGTAGTACTATAGATCCTACTTTTGCTACCAAATGCTACCGTCAACGACACCTAGTTGTGAACTTGGCCACTATATGCCACCGCAACCAGCAACTAGGAACGAAAATTGAAATTTTGAGCATTAATCAAAACTAACCAACAAATTTTGTTTCACGTAGTTGTAGGTAGTGGAATGTTCGTTTACATGCCGTAAATCTATGACATGGGCCCGCTGCTTACTTCCCCTCTGAGGGATTTTTAACGCTCTGAAAAATCAGATGGCTTCAACCAGGTTTGAACCCATGATCTTGGGCATAGAGATCAACATGCTACCATCTACGTCACCGAAGCCGCTTCCCACAGCGACAGATGGAAAACTGAATGTGATCTCGTGCAGTGGCGTTGTCATGGCAACCTCTGATGGCTCATGGCATTTTCGCTTTGGTGGCATAGTTTGTAGCATGCTGAACTGCTGTGCCCTAGATCACGGGTTCAAACCCGGCCGAATATACCATCTTTTTGGAAGCCTTCATAAGGAGGTTATGGCTGCTTGAGATTTTAGTTCTCGCAGTTAAGAGCGCAGGTGTGCTTCATAAAAGGGAGGTAGCGCGTAGCTCGCTACTATTGTGGGGGTTCGGGTGGGGACACCATGAGCCAGCTTGGTGTCCTAGGCGAAAACCCACACAAGACTCGGGACAAACCTAGCAAAATTGCTGAGTTTTAATTGACTGACCGTGAAGGCCAATATACCATCTTTTTGGAAGCCTTCATACGGAGGTTATGGCTGCTTGAGCGTTTAGTCCTCGAAGTAAAGACGCGCAGGTGCGCTTCATAAAAAGGGAGGTAGCGCGCAGTTCGCTACTCCTGTGGGGGTCCGGGCGGGGACTTCAAGAGCCAGCTGATGAGCCAGCTTGGTGTCCTAGGCGAAACCCCACACAAGATACGGCACAAACCTAGAAAAATAGCTGAGTTTCAATCCTTCTCTTTCTGGTGTTCAAAGTCTACGGTACATTATTTGTTTTCAGCATTGAAGTGTGAATCCAAGCAATTTGTATTGAATATTCCTGTCTCAAATGATAATTTTACTGTTGCATGGGAGATTGGAAGTTGATAAACTGTAGATAAGATAACCGTAGATTAATTGCTGTGTGACATGTTTATGAATTGCTGTTTTCTCCATCTGTTAGTGATGACTCTGCAGTTGAACTCAGGCGATAAATAAATCACATGTCCAGTAATAAGAATGCATTAGGAGCACTTAAATTAGATGTCTCCTTGTTTGAACTGGTTCCTCTCAAATTAGATAGTAGAACCAAGAAGGAATTTGAAATGAATTCAGCATCTAAAAAGGGTTGTGACTGGAGGGATCTTAATGATTTTTTTGGAAATTGGGTGTCAGGCACTGGACGTAGTGAGCGTAAACTCACAATCAACTAACAAATTTAAGGTTAAACCAAATAAGTTCAAGACAGAGGGGACCCACAGGTTTTCTCAAGCATATTATGTTATCACAGACAAGCAATGAAATTACTGTAATCAGCCACATGTTCTATATCCTTATGCGGTCTAGCTGTATGCCTCTCACCAAGGCGGTCCGGGTTCGATTCCCGGTCAATGCATGTGAGATTTTCGAAGTGAAATGCCATGTCCTGTGGTTCGGATTCCACGTAAAAAGGAGGTCCCGTGGCTCATAATCACAAGATTCACGGTCACGTAAAACTACAATCTTCCTTCCTTCCTTTATATCATTATGATACGTTTAAGGGCTTGTCTATCTCACAGAGGTTGGAATTTGTTAAGTCTAAGAATCTGTGTTTCAACTGTCTCCTTGCAAATAATCACAAGTCGTCACAGTGTAAGAGTAGCTCTTGTCGAACGTGTAAGGGGAAACACCACACGTAATTCCATGCTGTAAATGGTGATGTTAAGGAAATGAGTGTTATTCACGAATCACAATCCCAACTCACTCCCAGAAATGAAGCATTATGTCAGGGCAACAGAGATCAAGTCTGGAAGTTATTGTTCTTTCGAAGACCAAGAGGATGTTAATGTATTGTTGGCAACAGCTATTGTGCACGGTTCGGACTCTAAAGGAGTAATGATAAAGGCACGATGTCTTATTGATTCATGTAGTCAATCTAGTTACGTGACGGAACGATTAGTTCAAAGGTTGAATTTAACAAGATCGAGGAATCATGTCCCAATTGAGGGGATAAGTGGAATTAGTCATCAATCAAAATACTATGTTTAGTTGACAATTAAGTCAAGGATTTCCAAGTTTGCTGCTGATGTTCATTATCTGAAATTAAGTAAAATAACTAATTCCCTACCTGCCAGACACATAGACACATCTAAATGGAACCTCCCTAAGTATATCCAGCTAGCCGATCCTGAATTTCACGGAAATATCGACATTCTGTTAGGAGCAGAAGTATTTTTCGACATTATGGAGCATGATCGCAGGTCCAGACAAGGTGACGGGCCAGTCTTACAGGATACGCAGCTGGGTTACATTCTTCTGGCAGATTTCAGTCTACTTCTCATGTTCGTGGGTCCTCTCAAAATGTCTTCCGTTGTAACGAAGCACTAGATCAGCAATTAACAAGCTTCTGGAAATTAGAGGATGTTCCGAACGGTTTGAAAGGGACTGACCGTGATGTCTTTAAGGGGCATTTTCAGAAAACCACAGTACGTGATGCAGATGGATGATTTGTTTTAAGCTTACAATTTAAGAAGGATTCAAGTAATCTTGGAGAGTCTCATCTGAATGCATAAGTCTTTTTTGTTTCTTCTGGAGAGGAGTTTTGCAAGACAAACTGCTGTGGCTGACTCACACACAAATTTCATGACTGAGTATGAAGAGCTAAGTCTCATGAAAGGAGTTAAGGAGACTCAAGTCGTGAAATTGAAGTACGTCAATAACGTTCCTAACCATGCTGTCTTTAAGGAATCAAGTACGACAACTAAGTTAAGAGTAGTGTTTAATTGTTCAAGTAAAACGTCTAGAGGGTGCTCTCTGAATGATTTACTATTATCTGGCCCCACACTTCAGCAATATTTGTAATCAATAGTGCTAAGTTTCATAACTCATCCATTGGTATTCACGGCTGACAATGAAAAAATGTACAGAAATATACTAATATGTCCAGATCAAGGCTCTTCCAGCACATTCTCTGGAGATCTAATCCAAAGGAACCCATTCGTATTTACGAATTGAGAAAGTTGACGTAGGCCTATGAGATGTTACCAAGTTCCATACTAGCAACGAGGTGTTTTTTACAATTGGGTTCCGAAGAAGAAACGAGAAATCCCAATGTACGAACTCGAGTGTCGATGGAAGACTTTTACATGGATGATATTCTTACTGGAGCTGAGGATGTCAATGACGCACTATAATTATTACAGCAAGAAAGAATTCGATTTCTGTTGATTGCTGGATTTCCATTAAGAACATTTTCCTCCAATCATCCTGCCTTGATTGAAGGTGTACCACCAGACTGCAGGAAAACTCAATTGCCAGTTTCATTGGATAAGGAATCAGGTGTTAAGACATTGGTAATATTTTGATACCCTATATCAAACACGTTTCTTATTGCAGCTAAGGACTTTAAGGAGAATGTTCCCACGTAACGACACATGAGGTCAATAATTGCTTCAGTGTTTGACCCAATTGGTCTCATTGGTCCTTAGGTTATTGGTCTTAAAATGTTTATGCAAGAATTGTGGTCGCATAATTTGCAATGGGACGAACCATTGCCAATATCATTGAGAGATACCTGGTGTGAGTAAAGTTCTCAGCTATCTAAAGCCAAAATATTCAGATTTATTGATTTATTTTAAGTTCTCCAGTTTCGCTGGAAATACAGATGCATGCATTTTGTTATGCGAGTGAGAAGACGTACTGATGCTGTATTTATTTTAGAAGCGTCAGTAAGGAAGGTAACATATATGTTGAATTGCTGTGTGCCAAGTCTCTAGTAGCACCCTTAAAGAAAAGCACTCTTCCGAGACTAGAACTGTGTGCAGCTGCACTTATGGCCAAACTTGTACAGAAAACCACGCCCATCTTGAAGCTTAACATTTCTCACATCTTTTATTGGTCAGATTTGATGGTCGTTTTAGGATGGTTGTCTTCTCCAGCGTCACTTTGGAAGACGTTTTTTGGAAACCGTGTATCGCAAATCCAACGATTGACTGAGAATATTTGTTGGGGACATGTATCATCTTCAGATAAACCAGCGGATTTAATTTCACGTGGTCTTAAGGTGAAGAATCTTCAACAATCGTCTTTAGGGCGGCAAGTGCAGCCTGGTTGAAACAATCACAGTCCTGTTGGCCCAAACAAGTCCAGACAATTCGTAAGGAGAAGTGGCCAGAAGGAAGAAATTCAGCCTCTAAAACTTTAATATCGATGGCAGCCTCTGATAAATTTATTGAACGATTTTCAAGTTTAAGTAAACTTATTAGTGTTGTGACCCACTGTCGAAGATTCATATACAACCTCAGGCATTCTGACAGAATTACTGGAACTTTGAGCGGCGCAAGAGTTGATCTGTATCAAGATTGCACAGCGTTCTGCTTTTAAGAAGGAGATTGATGCTCTAAGGAAGACGGAACCGATATCGAGGAGCATCCGTCTTCTTAACCTTCCTCCATTTCTGGACGAAGAAGAGGTATTAAGAGTAGGGGAGAGATTGAATAAATCGTTTCTGCCTAATGAAATCAACCATCAAGCGATCTTACCTCCTGAATATCATCTGACAACCGTCATCGTGGAAGCATATCATTACCGCTTACTTCATGCCGGACCAGAACTGATTATCACCAGCTTACGTCAGCAATATTGGATCCCAAGAATTCGGCAGGTAATCAGACCTATTCTTCACAAATGTGTGTAGTGTGTCAAACTGAATGGAGCGGTAAGGACACAGTTAATGGGAGAGCTTTCCAATGTTCGTGTCCAAGCATCTCGTCCATTTACAAATGTGGGCGTCAACTCTGTTAGAAGTAAATCCGTCGAAAAATGCTATTTTGCTCTGTTTGTATGTATGTGCACTAAAGCGATGCATACCGAGTTGGTTTTCAGTCAATCATCCAGTGCGTTCATAGCAGTCATCAAACGATTCACAGCCCGTAGAGGCAAATGTTTAAATATGTAATCCGATAATGGAACTAATTTTGTCAAGCCTAATACGGAATTGCAGAAGTTTCAAGGTCTCTTTTCGTCTCCATCTTTCAGGAAGGATTTGGAAAACTTTGCAGCCAGTGAACAGTTCCAATGACATTTCATACCACCTGGTTCATCTCACTTCTGCGGTCTTTGGGAAGCAAATATAAAAATGTTTAAAATATCGTCTCACCTTTACTCACCTATGAATAATTATGTACCTTGGTGTGTCAAATGGAAGCGTGTCTGAATTCAAGGCCTTTAACTGTGTTAAGTTATAACCCTGACGATGATATTCCCCTTACACCTGGATATTTCTTGATTGGTTCTCCACTAGTATCCTTTCCTGGACTCGATTTGAGTGATGTACCTCTGTCTCAGTTAAAAATATTGGAGAGATTGCAGCATTTATTGCAGTATCTGTGGAAGAGCTAGCTACTTGAGTGGCCTCAAGCAGCGACTGAAGTGGAAAACAGTGCAACCTAATGTTCCTGTCGGCTCTATTGTGCTCGTGAAGGATGAGAACATTCCACCTCTCCAGTAGAAGATGGCCGTGGTGGTAAGGACTTATCCTGGGAACAGTGGACGTAAAACATGTAGGGGGATGTTTAAGCGTCCCCTAAGAAAATTGGTGCCCTTCCAATGGAAGAATAATTGATCTTGACAGCTCAAGGGGGGGGGGGGGGGGGGGCAAGATGGACAGGGTTTGAGGAGTTTGTATTAGGAAGTGTTGATTGTAAATGTTGGAAGCATATTGAAACAAATGAACAAGGAACAATCCATCATAGCGACGGATTTGAAGTTGAGTTATATCTATAATAATATAATAAAGCTGAAGAGTTTGTGTGTTTAAACGCGCTAATCTCTGGAACTACCAGTCGGATTCGAAAAATTCTTATTGTATATGATAGCCAGATTCAAGAGGAATAGTTTAGGCTATGTAGCATTATGCTACACCTCTCAGGTAACGTTAAAGATTGATATTTGTTCAGTAAGTCGGAAGAACAAGTGCTCCTGTACAGCTTCAATAATACCTAAGTATATTGTTGCCAGGCAATGCCGTCTGCATCACGTCACCCCTACCAGTGTTCTGGTGTAGAATTGCGAGCTGCTTATAAATTGCAGTCACGGGGAGTAATTAGTGCAAAAAGATTTCTTAGGACCCTTAAAACAGCTATCATCATGACAATAGTATGCCTCTGCATAAGGGCGATGGTGTTGGTGCAGTGTACTGAGGTTATCAGCTGCAGTAAGCGTTGGTGCTTTTCGATCCTTATCTTTGAGCGCTCCAGTTCTGTAGTAGTATTCATTATCATCCATAAAACAAATAAATCCACCGGGCGAAGCCGGGCACTACTGCTAGTGTTTCAATATTCCAATCGTTAAGATGCTTTCTAGCAATTTTAAGTATAATAAACGGAAGTGATTGCATCCGGTAGAATCAGTACACCTCATTGAAGTTTTCAACGCTAGCAGGATGTTATTTAATACAAAGGTTGTACTGCATTTTCAGAAAAATCAAGATGATTTGATAGAAACATCGCCAGAAAATATTTTGTCTCTCTCCCGAAAAATTTGGTTACTAGAAGTAAGGTAATTTTTTATTTCCCCGATTAAATGTTCAGTTAAATACATTTTCCTCATGAGAGCCGTATGTCCACCTCACCTGCACACTATTGAACACCTCGGGTCAGTTTTGGATCTGAGAATCCGGTGCAGACTTTCATTTCCTTATCGCTACCATGCACGACGAGCATTGCCCTGGAGAAAATGCACAATGTATACGCATCTGTTCCGCACCAAGTATACTACAGGCTAAAGGTGGTCCAGCTCTGTGTTGATCAGACGTTTCCAATAGTCTGATCGCCACATGTACACTACACGATGCAATAGCAATATTTGACTCTTGACTTTAACACCTGCTCCTATTTAGTTCTTCCAACATGCCATCCTATTTTCTTGTGTCTTTTCCCCACTGACGTCACCTTCTAATACAATCCAAATTTCATGCTTATTTTCATACCACATTCTCTGGATTTCTGTTCAAGTTCTAACATCACCGTGTTTGCAGAAAGGATTTTAAGTCGGCGTCGACCGATACTCGTATCCGAGTTTACGTTTACGTTTCTCGCCGCAGTTCCATAATCCTTAGTCCAGACTATGAAGATGGCGCTGATGGTTTATCCGACCAATTCTTGCATAAAACATACGGCCACATATGTAGCATCCGATGGAGGGTGGATGACGTGGTAGTGTTCGACGTATCTTCTTCCTCTGGCGAATTTCCTCTTCCTGTCTTCGACGTCCTGCTTAAACTGAGCAACTGCAGCGAGGGCGATCCAGTGCAAGTTTATCCCAAGTATTTGGGTTTATCTCTACTCTTCTAATGGTTTGCTTAAGATGGTATTTATATCGTTTTTAAATGAGTACCACATGGCCTCTCGCCAGTGTTGAGTTCACTATACAAGATTTGCCGAGGGGGTCTGCTGTCACTCATACGATGGATATGGCTTGCACATCTAAGCCGATGACCAACAATGGTGGCTTCAATACTGTTTAGAATTGCTTTCTCAAGGACTGATATATTAGTTATATAGTCATCCCACTTCATGTTCATGATGGATCTTAGTTTTTGTTGATGAAAGCGTTCCATTTTCTTGATGTCCCAGCGATATAGGGTCTAGGTTTCACATCCGCAGAGTAACGTAGAAATAACAACAGCTTGGTACACCAATACTTTCGTGCAGATACTTAGATCTTTGTTCAGGAACACACGATGTGAGAGACGTCCAAGAGCCACATGGACAGCCCATATTCTTTATTTTTATTTATTAATCAAAGCACAAACAACAGCTACGCTAGCCCTTCACGCTTGTACAAATAACAATCAAATAACAATTTAAAGTAAAATATAAAATAAATTTAACAAATCACCAAACAAAACAAGTCCAGATCAAGAGCCGGTAGAATGTCCATGCTTGTAGCCGTGTCGTCAATGTCCAAGATGACAGTTCTAAATACAGTTTATGTTCTCCTTCACCTGCTTCAGGAACGTCCTCTTGTTTGTGGATATGTCCAACTCGCGTTTACTTGCTATGCTATTGTACAGGGATGATATGCGGTTTTAGAAGGATCTTTGGATTAAGGAATGTTTAATGTGTGGAATGTGCGTAATATATTTGAGCCTGGTAGAACGGGAGGGGGCTCTTAGTTTGAAGAGTGACAGCAGGTGGTCCGAACGATGATGGCCATTTAAAATTGAATGTAGGAACGACAGGTCAGTTACCTGGCGTGTCGTGCTGAGGGGAGGGATGTTTATGGCCGAAAGTACCTGCTGAGTGGTGAATAGTCTAAACCTTGGCATTCTGTTCCTTACAATGGCAGAAAATTAGGATTGAATTCTGTTAAATTTAGCTAAGTTTGACGGGCAAGAAGTTGTCCAAATGGGAGAGCAGTAGTTTGCAATGGGCTGGATTATCGAGAGGTAATAGAGTCGAAGAGCTGCGGGATTTGCTATTTCTGTGAAGCGGTAGAGTATGCCAAGGAATTTCATGGCTTTGGATAAAGAATGTTGTATGAGTTCTTTAAATCTTAGCTGGCTGTCGAATATGACCCCGAGATCTCGCTGCTTTCCACGTCCTTCTCAGAGATACAGTTCACTGATATAATACTATCAAGGTACGAGAAGTGTTCCACCCTTTCCAGAGCTTAGCCAGATATGTTGATATCTAAACGTGTTGATATCAAAATCCAGGAGCAGGCTGAGTTAGCACTTTGGTCTTTTGAATGTTGACAGTTAGGCCACAACGTTCATAAGCTCTGTTGAAACAGTGGCCGACTGCTGAAGCTCCTCTGTCGTGTGGGCTGGAGAAGCATTGTCATCTGCATATTGCAATTCTGTGACCCGAGTGGAATCGTTTGGAGCGGAGTCTGGCCTGGTTGAAGAGCACTCCGTCATACCGATATTTAATTTCCACAGCTGAGTTATATGCAAGCGATGTCTCATAAAGCATAGCTGCCAGGTCCAGGGCAAAAAAAGTAGCTGCAAGTACACATCCTTGCTTGAGTCCATTTGAAATCAGAAATTCCTCTGAGATATCATTCTGATATACATAGTACCTGCCCAACCATGCCATCATGGAGAGCTTGGATAAAACTAACAAAATGTTCGGGGCATCCAAAGCGCTTCAAAACCATCCACATAGCGCTACGAGGAACAGTATCAATGGCCTTTTCAAGGTCATAGAACACTAAGAACAGAGGTGTCATTTGTTCTCTGTACTTCTCCTGGAGGAATTTTAAGTAGTTTAGAGAGAAATGAATTCAGAGTTACGAGTGGATCTGTGAAACCCTTAACTACGGAAATTTCTATCCCTTGAAGAACATCTTAAATGACAAAGTGTCTTGGATCTTCTCTTGTTTCTGGATGTCGCTTGAACTGCAACCTTCAACGAGGCCACTTCCGCCTCCTGCCACGAGACCCTCAACTATATTTGTATGACATCCCAACAACGATCACCGCCTTGGTTGTCCGGTAGTCTGGTAATTTAAAGAGCTGGCTCTACAAGATCTCCACATCTTTTTTAACAAAGTTAAATCCACGATATCAAAATTTAATGATTGTCATACATTTCAAACCAAATGTTAGTATTACTTCAATTGGTACAATCCATATTAAGATTCTATCACCGTTTAGTCAAGAGACATTACTTCGCTTAATCAGGACTTCTATAATTAGTCCCTTTCCAATTTGTTAACTTGTTATTAATTCATTCTGCTTCAATGCACATATGTGCATTTTATTGTTCCTTGTTCGCATATTTTTGTTGCCTCAAAGTAATAAACTCAATAACTCCAATTTCTGTTCTCTGGTGATACATTTTGCTGGCCCAATATCCCGTTCCTCCTTTCAGTCTAATTGCCACTCACTGCGTAGCTATTTTGACCAAGCTTATGCTTGATGCGATCTCCCGTATGGGAAAGTTTAGAGCAAATCTTTCTCCAACACCTCTTTCAATATCGACTGAGCGATTGCGGAAGCTGCGAAGCAACTATTGCACACTCAGTTGATATATCGTCTGTTCCATATGTCGCTCAATCCCTTACTGAGACAAATACGAAACCTGCCCATAAGAGGATGAATTTGTTTTGAGATCTGGTTGTAGGCCTAACTATGGTACGCCAAATCAGGATTATGGTTATTTAGCACACTCCATAGGCTGGGTTCTAAATCAGAACAAAACTAAACTCCTACTTTCCATGAAAGAGTCGAATGAAACCAGAGGCCATTTAAACGGGGAACTACTATCAATAACTAAGGTTGTTTGCAAACACGGAAGAGATTTATTTATCTGAAAAATAATTGTACTTAAATTTACGTAAACTTTGTAAATATTTGATCATGCCACTTTCTTCTTTTTTATCAAGTAAGCTTTTCTGTAGAAGTCGAGGAACATTAAAGACATGAAGCCAGTCTGAAAAACTGCCAATATCGCAAAACCAACAGGATATCTGCAACTATTGTTGAAGAAGATCTGTGACGAATGCACGGCGATCAGGAAGAACTGCACCTGCGAACACAAGAGACACACACTCTGTTAGGGCTGATGTTCCACTCCTGAAAACAACCATCACCACCACTACCTAGTCACAGTTGAGTTTCCAGTCAAACAACGCACTGATTGAAGAGTATGTTGAAGAGAGAGCAAATTTTAGCACTTACAACAAAAACTCGGATATTTACAGTAAGAGCGTTCCCTATAACGTCGAGCCTTTCTTGGGCTACGTGACGCACGGAGAGCGTTGAGTCAGCGCCACTTGAATAGTATCTAACGTTACACAACAGCGGGACGGGAATCACCGCATGTGGTCATCGTATTGCTTAGATTCCCAGATGACAAGATACCTTAGTTCAGAGAGTTAAGACTTGTGGTGAAGTACCGGTACTGTTGCCTGTCTTGTATCCCATATGATTATTAAATACGTTAAAATGTGTAAATGTGTTAAGCTAGTTGAGCACTACACGCTGCTGCTAGTGCCAGTGCCTTGCTCGACACGCGGCTACACTCAGTGGCCCATCCGTCACGCGGTGACTGCAAAGGCTCATTCTCGAGGAAGGGACCTCTCTGTGTGATATATCATGTTTTTAGCCTACTTTCGATTTTTGTAAAAAACGTAAGTAGATCTACACAGGGTCAAAATTTGTGTGTCTGTCTGTGTGTGAATGTGTGTGTATGTCTGGCCCCCTCCTACAAATTGGAACATGACGAAACCAAATGTATGTGAATTCGGTACAGAGGTAGCACTAGCAGAGGGCACCTCACTGTCATGTTTTATATCGCCGCCATCTTTACCAAAACTTAATGGCGGCCACCCAAACGTTCAAAATTTAAAATCAAATTACGACTAAACTAATAATCGGATCTCTACAAAATTCGGTAAAAACATACCTTCATATAGGAAGGGTAGTACACTCAAACTACAAGGTCATCATCCGAACGATTTCAGGATGGCGGCCGTCTGAATTATGCAAGCATTTTAATATTTAAATTAGAACCCACCAGTTCCGATTATCGAACCGAGAATGGTTTAATCTGTCCTAAAGGACGTCGCCCATTCGATACTTTAAGTTCATATTATAATATTACATGGTAGCAGTGACTTTGAAAATACGAGCCGTCTTGGTTACAACACAAGATGGCAGCTGATATCTTGTGCCTGACCTATATTTCACTAGTTTGACTATTGCATGCCATATAGCCTACGGATAGAAATAATATAAACCTTGTATGAAATGCTTTATAACAAAAATATACTCCACTGAAGAAATCTTTTAGTCCAAATCATTATTTGCTAAGACGTTGTATGTAAGTACATTCTTAACGACGAATTTCGGTGTATATGTTCGGCTATGTGGTAAAGCGTTAGTATTTTACCTTTTTGGCTGTGATTTCAAACATATCAGAGTTATCTTTGCTTGAATTTTTATATTTATTGTTTTGTAACTACTCAGACGTTATACAATTAAGCGTTATATTGTGTATATTACAATGGAAGATAATATATTTAATTAAAACAACATTCACCAGCGGATATGCACGAGAGACATCTAACAGCAACCAGATGAACTGGTTCCGAGCTGCGCACCAACCTGGACGTTGGAACAGCTGCAATTGAAAAGTTTCCTTTTATGGCCGCTAGAATTCACTCGCCCTATTAGGATTATCTTATTTGAAACTTTTCCGTTAGATGTCATGACTGGTCTATGTGGGACTCAATTGGTTTGCCTACCGTTGGCATTCTATACGCATTGAATTTGGAGTCGATAATACGATAATACGATACATTTTTATTTTAAAACGTTTGTAACAGGCTATTGTGTGTAATTTGAATTTGATATTTGAACTAAAGATCAAAACGATCCCACATAGTACCTGTACTCTATAATTATGTTGGTGCTAGTTCAGAATATTAATTAAAACTTTTATTGCAGCCAAATAGCAATCGAAAATAAAGAATGAACATGTACACTAAAATTGCGCTCTGGCGATTTGAATTGCATAGTCTTTGATTGATTGATTGATTTCTTTTATGACAGAGCTCTAAGTGGTAGCGTTCACATGCTTGTCTACATAGTGGGCATACACACGTCACTGTAGTGTGCCCGTTAGACAAGGTCATCGAGGGACTACCTGTCGCAAATAGCCTTCCCGACTTCCTTTCCCTCCAGACCCACACGTTGAGAGGATAGGATGTGTCCTCAGACCAGCTCCGGCACGAGATCGATAACCTAAGGGTATCGGGCAATGTGAGAGAAAACGTCCTAGACATGCCGAGGAAGCACACCCCCAAATGAAATAAAATCTAAGAATGAATAGTCAAGGCTTAAGTAGAATTCGTTAAAAATGTATTGAAGCAGAACAAATCCCTATCCAGCTTCGGACGGTTTGAACTATCGGCTAGTCCGCAAATCTAATAAAGTAAAAATAAATAAGATGTTCAGTAAAGAACATATAGCCTACTTTCTCCTAAATGTATGAGCATAGTTATAACTCTTTGATTTTATCAAAGAGTATAATAGAATCATTTCTCGGTTGAAGACCTTAGTGACTATTTACCTGTACCAAACACCACAACCTCGAAAAAAACTACTACCATCCTTGAAGAAAGAAAGAAAGAAGGAAAGAAAGAGAAGAAGTATCTCAAGAATGTTATGGATCTGGAGACATAATCGACCGGACTGGCTGCGTGGCTCAGAGTTCACGTTCTCGCTTGCTGGGCCGTAGGTTGCAGGTTCGTATCCTGGCGCAGTCAGCTGGCATTTGAGAGTGCGCAAATGCGAGGGAGCTGTGTCAGTAGATTTACTGGCACGTTAAAGTTTCCCTTCGGGACAAAATTCCGCCACCCCGTCGTCTCTAAAAGCCACAGTTGTTAAAAGGGACGTAAAACCATTATTATTATTATTATTATTATTATTATTACATAATCGACGGAGGTGGGCAACATCCAACTTTGAGTTGAGGCATGTGTTTACACGTCTGGCCGTGCATGGCTTTCACCAACCTAATTGTATGAACAAATATTTCCATGACCCTACAGTGACGTGTGCATACCAACTTTGTGGATAAGCTTGTGAACGTTACCAGTTCGAGTTCTGTAGTAAAAGAAAACAATCAATTCAAATCCCCAGAGTGCAATTTTAGTGTAGATATTCGTTCTTTATTTTCGATTGCTATTTGGCTGCGCTGCTAATCTGTTTTAAAAGCCGCTGGCTGCGAGCGTAAGCGAGCAGGCCAGTGGCGCTCAAAAACCAGGTACCGTTGCGACAATGCACTACTCTGCCTGGTGTAAATAATTTTAAGGGGGATAAGTTGCGCTTTAGCATAAATATAATATTATTTCATTAATATAATAATAATGTTTTCCTCCGCAAGCTTTGGTGGTTGCCTGTATAAATTGGTCAGTTATCTTATAAATTGCCATTATGGCAAAAGTTTAAGATTGAAAAGGATTTAATTAATTGCTTGGTTTCGGGGAATAAACTGTTGTAATAGCAGCACGAGCTCTGTTAGCCTGGTGGCCAATAAAAGTATTAATTAATAACTGCTAGAGTTCATTTACTATGTCAGATCGTTTTGTTCTTTAGTTCAAATAACATTTTCAAATGACGCACAATAGGCTGTCTATTAATACAGCCATGAAGATTTTCTCCAGTAAAATAATTCCCATTGTGACCTATGGTATTGAGTTGTTTTGGTGTTACCTTAATAAAAACAACCTCAAGAAAATAGAGACAAATAAATCGACGTTTCTCAAGAAGATTCTCTGTGTTTACAAAAATACACCATACAGACTGACTTACGAGCTTACAGGTGAGCCATTCTTCATAGAAGAACTCAGTGTAAAGCTGCTTTTGCCAGCTACAGGCGCCTACCAGGAACTACTGGAAGAGATTCAAACTTGGCGTGAAGCGATTTGGCTACATTTCTACTCCACGGAAGCTATGTTGAATCCGGCAGAATGGAAAAGACCAGACTATGAGCTGCGTCACACATGGACAAGATTTGCAGAGCATGGTTTTCATTTTCGTGCCTGTAAGACGGAAGTTTACCATTCGCCTGCTGCAGAGTGTATTTGTAAATTTTGTGGGGAAACGTTGTGAACGGTATCACGCCCTGGAATGCGAACGGAAGCTGTCGTTCAAGGAACTGTATAGCGACAATGATCCTTCATGTTAATATGAAATGTATCGTACTATTGTAATTTAATTTCTTTGGCCATTGGCTGTAATAAATATTTAATTACAATAGGCTGTTACAAACCCTTTAAAATAAAAAGTAAAAATATATCGTATTATCAACTTGTCATTATTGAAATTCGATGCGTATAGAATGCCAATGGTGTGATAATTAATGGAGTCCCACGTAGACCAGTCGTGACATATAGTGGAGAAGTATCAAACAACATAATCCTAATAGGGCGAGTGCATTCTAGTGGCCATAAAAAGAAACTTTTCAATTAAATCTGTAAGTCAATCTGTAGGCCGCCGTGCAGATCGCAGCCAGTTGGTCAAGATAATTCACTTTTTGCTCTCAGATGTCTCGTGCAAATTCGCTGGCGAATTTTGTTTTAATTACAAATATATTTTCTATTGTAATTTGCACAATATAACGCTTAATTTTAAAACGTTTGAGTCATTACAAAACAATAAATATAAAACATTTCAAGCAAAAAACCTAACTAAGGTTTGAACCTTAGCCATACGAGCGCGAGGCCAACGCTTTACACGCAGCCAAACGCCAACAAATATTGTCCGATACCAAATGAGTTACATATAGCGTGTTAGCAAATAATGATTTAGACTAAACGATTTCTTCAGTGGGGTATATTATTTACATATAAAGCATTTCATACAATGTTTATATAGTTTGTATCATAGGCTATATTGCATGCAACACTCAAACTAGTGAAATATAAGTCAGGTACAAGATATCAGCTGCCATCTTGCCTTGTAACTGAGACGACTCAGCTTTTTAAAATCACTTCTGCACTATAGTATTACAATATAAACTTTTAATTTCGAACGTGCCACTTCCTTTAGAACAGTTAAAACGATTCTCGGTTCAATAATCGAAACTGGTGGGTTCCATGATATGAATTATAAAGTTTGCATTATTCACACGACCGCCATCTTGAAATAGTACCGTGGATGACCTTGTAGTTTGGTCAAAAACGCGTCTTATATTAAGGTATGTTGTTACCAAATTTGGTAGAGATCGGATGATTTGTTTAGTTGTTATTTGATTTTACGTTTTGAACGTTTGAGTGGCCGCCATTCAGTTTTGGTAAAGATGGCGGCGATATAAAACATGGCACTGAGGTGTCCTTTGCTAGGGCTATCTCTGTACCAAATTTCGTTCAAGATTTTTGCAAAAATCGAAAGTAGACTAATAAATGAATAATTGTTCCCTAAGCTGACGATAAGTTAACCCTCCCGTAAGTGCTTCTTCTTCTTAAGTATTCAATCCATGGATTGGTCTGCGGCAGTTCTCCAGTCGGCTCTATTTATAGCTTTCCTCTTCATCTCTTCATAGTTTCTGCATCCTACATCAGACATGATTTGCTGTACATATTGTAGGCGTGGTCTTCCTCGACATCTTTTGCCTTCAACCATTCCCTCCAATACCGTTTTCAGCAGGCTATCGTGTCTCAAAATATGTCTTATCAGTCTAGTCCTCCTCCTCTTTATGCTTTTCCATAAGGTATAATTTTCCTCCACCTTTTTAAATACTTCAGCATTCGCCATTTTTTCTGTCCAGCTAATTTTTAGCATTCTTCTATAACACCATTGTTCAAAAGAATTTATCCTCCTTTTTTCTTCTTTTCCAATTGTCTACGTTTCGCAACCATAAAGGGCAATACTCCAAACATACGCTTTTAATAATCGTTTTCTGGTTTTAAATTAATAGAATTTGCAGTAAATAAACGTTTCTTTTTCTGAAATGCTAATTTGGCTTGTAAAATTCTACATTTGATTTCTTTCTTGCTTCTTCCATCTTTGGTAATTTTGCTTTCGAGATATTTAAATTCTTGAACATTTTCTAGTGTTTTGTTGCCCACCACTAATTTCATACTTGAGTCTGCCTCTTTATCACAGACCATAACTTTCGTCTTTGACTTATTTACTTTCATCTTGTATTCATTACCCATGATTTCCTCCATTTTTACTATTATTTGTTTGAGATGTTGTTCACTATCTGCAACTATGGCAATGTCATCTGCAAATCTAATCATATTTATTTGTTCACCTTGTATCCTTATTCCTAAATTCAAATCCTCTCGAACCTTATTCAATGCATCCTGGATGTAGGCATTAAAAAGCATGGGAGACAAAGCACAGCCTTGTCTAACTCCTTTCCCTATTTTTGCTTCCTCTTGTTCATTTCCAATTTTAATTACTGCAATTTCATTTTTGTACAAATTCCAGATTATTCTTCTATCTCTATATGGGACTCCTATGTTTTTGAGAATTTCAAACATTTTTATCCAATGTACATTATCAAAAACCTTTTCAATATCCACAAAGCATAAATAAGTTCTTTGGTCTTTTTCCAATCTTTTTTCAAGTAAAAGTCTCAATGCCAATATAGCTTCTCTAGTACCCTTACCTTTAACAAACCCAAATTGGTCTTCAGTCAGAAATTCTTCAATTTGCTTTTCAATTCGTCTTAATATTATGTTGGTGATAATTTTTGATGCATGCCTGACTAAACTGATAGTGCGATATTGTTCACAATGTTTTGCTGCCATTTTCTTTGGTATAGGGATCATTATACTTTTTTCAAAATCCGCCGGTATTTTTCCGTCCATGTAGATGTTTTGTACAAGTTGGAGCAATCTCTCCTTCATACGAGGTCCGCTTTTCTTGAGGAGTTCAACTTTGAGATTATCAATGCCCGGCGCCTTATTATCCTTCAGTCTTCGTAGAGCTAATTCAAATTCCTCTCTCAGTACTTGGAAGCCTAAATTATCTTCTGTTACTTCATCTTCTTCCTCAAGAACTTCATTTTCCTGTAAATGTACACCTTCGTATAGGGTTTCAATGTAATTTTTCCACCTTTTTGCAATATCGCTATGATCATCGAGAATTACACCCTCTGCATTACTTATGGAATTACTCTTGTTACATCTCTTACCAAAGGAAATCTTTACCATCTGATATGCAGAATCTACATGTCCTTTAGTAGTTTTTCTTCTATCATTGTGCATATACCCTCGTAATAATTTTCTCTGGCTATTCTTGCTTTTCTGTTTATAGCATTTCGCAATCTTCTATATTCTTCTTTGTCTTCCAATCTTGTTGAGCTCTTGAGTAACCGTCTTTTATCTATCATATCTAGAATTTCTTTAGTGTTCCATTCCTTTCTAGGAGGTATTCCTGTTCTCCCCAAAATTTCATCAGCCGCCTCCGTCAGATCTTTTTTAATTTGATTTGATTTGATTTGATTTGATTCCATGAATCTTCTATAGTATTCCCCAAGGTAGTTAGAGTATATTAGGTAGGTCATTCCCGCCCGCTGCGCTCTCATTGGCTCACCGCGCGTGACGCGGACGGGAGGGCTCTTCAGGCTAGCAGCAGCCAGGTGCATGTACTTAACAGTAGCCCCAAGGATGGTACAGTCAATAATTCACAATACCTCAATAAATTATAGGTCTAATGATAGTAAACGATAATCGCAACTGTACATATAATAAATTATAAATACAGTAAGGTAGAGTATTAAGAGGAAAAACAACCAGGTATATTATTAGAATTAACTACTGCGTACATATTAACACTAGAACAGCTGTTAGTATAAGTGTGTCTAAAACTCACATTTTGCCGACTTATTACTTGTTTAAGGAGGCCGAAGCTATCCACATTCGTCTCTTCATCAACGAATACTTTTCCATGGCCTTTATTTTGCGTCTCTTGTTGAGGTGACGTATTTGTATCAAAGTCCGTGTCTCGACGTACGTCTTATATCGTCTTCTTCTGAAGTTCTGAGTCATCGTGTAACATGAAACCTGCATCTTGAAAGTGATTTCTTAACAATTTCAACAGATGGGGTACATCACAGAAAACCCACACATTTCTGTTACAGTCCACTGGATTGCTGAGAAAACTTTTATTACTGTTTACATGTAGTTTCTTCCAGACTTTAGAGTTTTTCCCTCCCATATCACTAGTTACTGCGATAATACGAATGCCACAATCCTCAAGCTGGCTAATAATGTTTTGTAACAACTCTGAAATCACTGTCACATCGAAGTTATAAAAATCGGGCTGCTTCCATTTAGCACACAGCCCTCGGACCATAGCTACCGGGACGATACTGTGGGGCCATAATATGCGATCGTCTGATGAATCGTAGGATATTCAGCCGTCAATATTCATTTCTGCAATTTTTTCTGAGTCCTTGTTATTTGCGCTCTGGCTTTCAACAGACAAAGCACCTCTCTCAGAATGTCATGTCTGCACTTAAATTGCCGAATCAATTTCTGTAGAGTTGAACGGCATGGTAGCGGATTGTTGCGTTTTCTCCAATATTCGTATGCTTTCTTCGAAAGTGATCTTAGTGCGAGGGCATTTGCTATGTCCTCTGAAGACCATTTCACCCTCTTCTTAACTCCTAATAAACATCGAATCTGCCCTGCAGTATAACAAGTGGAGTGAGCTTTTACCATATCCCTTCTAAGAGTACCCATATGTACTTTCATTGATACAATATATCTTTGGGTTTTGAGCTTTCTTAGAGCCGCTTCCCTTCGTCTTAACCCCCCAGGGGCTCACATCTAGTGGAAAGTGGGTTGGCGACCACAGGGCCCCAGCTGAGTCCGACATTGCTGCCACTTAGCCTACTTGTGCCAGGCTCTTCTCCGTCTTCATTCCTGTCGACCCCACTTGGTCAAATCTTGTTCTCTTCCGACCTCGACGGTATTAGGGTATCCGAGTCCTTGGGAGTCTCTTCCTTTCCCGCCTTAATTGGTCCTTGTCTCATCTTTTCTGATACTCCTTCATCGAGGGGTCAGCCTTCTTTTTCCTTTTCATGTTATCTCCTGCCTTCTGCTCAAGGCCCTCAAGGAGGCAGGGTGTATGTAGCCCCACCACTTCCGGTGCACCCTAGATATTGCTACACCCTCAGGGGCTCACGGCTGGTGAGTTCGGGAGTTGGCGACCCAGAGTGTTTCCTGAGCTGGGTCCGGTTTCCCCCCTTTCATCCATTACCTCGGGTGCGGACCCTCTCCTCATTCACTTTCCTATCTGCCTTCATGGCTCTACTTCCCTCCAAATCCCTCAATTCGCATTCTTCGAGGGTTGAGGGCATTTCTTTTCCTCCTGTCCTTTATTTGCCATATTCTCGTTTTGTTTTCCACTTCTTCTTCTAGTATGTAAGTTAGTAGTTAGTTTTAGTTATAGTTTACATTTCATTATCATCTTCACGATCACCCAAACCATTAGGGGCCGATAACCTAGATGTTAGGCCCCTTAAAACAACAATTATCATCATTATCATCCTTCGTCTTAAATCCACGTTTATATTTTTCAAAACCTCAACCCTGTTTTCGGAGTTGTATAATTTCATCATTTTTCAGTGATTCAGTGTTACTGTAGTTCCTTGATCAAGTTTCCGTTTTTTTTTTTGTTTTTTGTTTTTTTTGTTACAAAGTCTCCAAAGTCGATAGTGCCCGTTTACTCATGCTCCTAGCTTCATGACGCTTTTCTCTGCCACTGGCGACCTGTAGAGTTTAAATAAGAGTTGTATTTCATGATATTTACGCCACGTACGAGAATAAAATCTAAATTGTTAAATAACAAATACTAAGACTACCGTAATTACATTGAATTCTAGAGAATCGCACCTCTTTATTTTGCATCAACTCTAGGCTGACAAATAAGTACTGTAACGTCCTTTGAGATAGTAGATTCTTCCAAATACCGATAAAAATATTTATTGAACCAAATAAAATTACTCGTACACTCAATAATTAAACAAATACCCGTTCTGCAATTTAGTCTGCGAAGGTGCTTGGGCTGTTGCTGGGTAATGATGAAGATAGTATATTTTAAGGGGCCTAACATCAGGGTTATCGCCCCGCTGTTGCTTGAGCCGGGAACTTTAATAGACGGAACAGCATCCGCACGCAATATTTTTCTCTGTGGTAATCCCAAATGTTCATTTTTAAAATCTCGTTCATAGTGTTCTGGACACAAATGTATAGAACACACTCGAGCGTTATCGTGGTTGAATTTGTCACTTCGCTTACAGCTCAGAGCACAATTAACTTTGCATTTACTGCTATTACTCGTGGTTAACCACAAGGCACGATAAAACAAATCAAGTATGCAACGGTATTCTAGCTAGACGCGCGATTTTCAGCAAGTATGCATTCTACTATTGCAAGCCAACTATCTTACGGTGACAGCATGTTCCCTCCGTGTGACGTCACCAGCAAGCAAGATGTCACGTGATGAGAAGCGCGGGAGACGGGAGTAAGCCCCCTTGAGTATTCCCTATTTCTGTGTTAGTTAACTCAACAGTTTTCTGCTGGTATGCCTCAGCAATAATCTCATCTTTCAATTTACTTATTAGCCAAGATTTGTAACTTCTTTTCTGTATCATTTTAAATTTCAGCCTGTTCTTCATCATAACGAGATTATGATCTGTTTCCACATCAGCACCCGGATAACTTCTGCTATCTTTGACTTGATTCATAAATCTCTTCTTAACTATTATATAATCAATTTGATATCTATTGATATCACCTGGTTCTTTCTAAGTGTACCTTCTTCTTTTATGATGATTAAACCATGTATTGATGATTACAAGTTTATATTTAGCACAAAATTCTAATAGTCTTTCGCCTCTTCCATTACTCGTCCCCAATCCATATTTTCCTACTATGTTATCTTCCGCTCCTTCTCCGACTACAGCATTCATATCACCTAGTATGATAAGGTTTTCCTCACCCTTTACTCTACTAACAGCTTTTTCTATTTCTTCATACATGTGATCTATTTCCTGGTCGTCATGACCAGTTGGCATGTAAACTTGTACTATTTGTGTGTCCCTTGGTTCTGTTTCTAGTCTAAGCATTATTAATCTTTCACTGAATTGGACATATCCTTTCACTCTTATGCCCATTTCTTTATTTAGGACTATTCCTACTCCTGCTTGACCTGGTTTGTCAGATGAGGTTCCTGAATGAATTATTCTGATATCGCCACTCCAAAAGTCTCCTGCGTCTGGCCACCTCTGATACTCCTAAAATGTCAATCTTCATTCTTTTCATCTCTTGTTTCAAATCTTCCAATTTTCCACATTTCATCACCGATTGCACATTCCATGTTGCTATTCATTTCTCTCTTCCACTATATTTCCCACGTATCATCTCTTCAGTTGTCCTCGCCCGGAGATCCGAATGGAGGACTATTCCGGAATAATTTACTAAAGAGCCTTCCATCATACTGCCGATTCTTGGGAAATCATAATAGATCATTAATGGAGTAGTTTCCCGTTGCTTTTTCCATTCTATGCCGTTGACCAGCACTTTAGTGGTTCATCCGCCTTCAGAGGTAGTTTCCTACCTCTAGGGCAAGAGTGTGCCCTGTTTCATTACTCGCTCATCCTCCCTCCCAGGAGACCGTTGGCACTTAGTAATGGTTATCTCTATATCCCGGGAGACACTCGGTCTCTGTATTCGTCAGCCGCTTGAATATGACAAATGTATATTCAAACGTTGCCCCCTATCTACCGCGGGGAGGTGAATATCAGGAATTTCCTATATGCAGTAAAAATAACTATCAAAAATATAATATATACAAAGATTGGCAGAATATAAAATGTAGGGATCAACAACTACTACATAGGTGCATTTAATATGCTATGCGTGCGTTGAATCCTTTGGAAAAATCCTAAGGTAATGTAACATTTTATAGCTGGAACTACTGGATTTATGTGTTTATGTGTACATAACCTTATATAGCCATACGTTGATTGACTTCTGGTAAGATCTTACACCATATGAAAGAGTACGGGTATATTTCGTTATTAGGCTCAGACGCTATATAGGTGGCTTTGGGATTTCAGAGGCGTGCCCCCGTTGAAGCAAGGAACTACAAAAATATCCAATCAAAGCTATGTAAACAACATGGCAGCTATCCATGACATCGAAACACATTCTAAAAATCGACTAAACCATTGCAACAAAAAGCACAAATCCAGAAGACATTATGCACTCGCACTGTAAAATCATTAATAATCATTGAAATAATTTGATGATCCCTATAAAACAGCATAAATACCACTTTAAAAATCAAAAGTGGCACCACATCACAATCTAGGTCTTATCATGGCCTACAATACTGAAAATAACTAGGGGGGGGGGTAGTTAAAAGGGACGTAAAACCAATAACATTATTATTATTATTATGAAAATATCTAAGTGCTAATTACACATAAGAGAATGACGTCCAAAATCAAAACTAAGAATGTGACACGTAATAAAGTCCCTAAGCAAGAAAAAAAAGAAAAATCTATTAATAATACGAATAGTCACAGACTGAATTTACAGCAAAGCAAAAATGTTAATTGACCTGCAGCAACTAGAATGTAATTTACATTTTATTGCACCAATAGAAAATAGTTTATATTATGAAGGTGGCACTTCCAACATTTAAGTTTAAATTTATTTCGCTAGATAAGTTCTAGTTGAAAATTAACACTAGATGATAAGCATCTGAGACGAAGAAAAATTCCAAGCTAATAAAGCAACCAGTCTATTCATAAAAAACATTAAGCTATTACACAGATAATACAACCAAAGTAAGTGGTCAACACTCTTAATCTTAAACAAAGAACAAGTAGGCTAGTTCCGTGAAGAACTATATACCCTATTTTCATATATCTTACTTCATGTTAATTGCCCCACTATCACATACAGAATTTCAGTTTGATTGCTGTAATAGATTCATAGATGGTCTCCATGTTGGATTTTGATATATGTAAGCGATAAAGTTATGTACTAATAGATGACGATTTTTGCGTAGGTTCATTATTAAAACGTTCACTTCGATCGCATGATTTTTACACTAAATAAAAACTTAATTTTAGATTTGTGCACACCCGCCATCTTGCGGTTATGTGAACAATTGAACTAAATTAGCTGCCAGTGCATTACAAGGTGTATAAACATTTACTGTACCATATTTCACTGCGCTCAGATGGTTACATCGCGAGAAAAGTCTATTAAAATGTTTCAAATTCGCTTGGCCACCATGTTCGTTTTGTAATTTACAGGTTTTTGGAAGGGTCATAGCTGAACTTCTAGTAGTACCCTTTATAACTGTACTGAACTCAAATTTAGCCCAGCTTAGGACTTTGACTGAGCCAAGGTTCGAACCGACTTGTGAACCATGGGAGAGAAAAATTGGACATTTGGAATTAAAATAATTTAATATTTATATATGCATTTTGGGAAGTGAATGATGCATAATGAAATTATTTTGGAAAATTTTGGAGCATTTTAAGGAATTATTATTTGGAAATATTCTGGTGAATGAGATTTTAACCAAGGAAGTGTTGGATCATTCGAGGCTGGAAATTGTACAAGGGTTCATGTTAGGCAGCAGAAAACCAGTTTTGGTTAGCTAGGCGACAATAACAAAATCATGCACACGACCCGTTGATAAGAGGCTAGTTCCAGGAGCTTCTATCACGATATTTCAACAGCCAATCAGATTGAAGCACATACATTTTGTGGGAATCGCTTTTATATAAATTTGGCAAATATAAAGCGAAATGAACACATCTACAGGTGTAGAATGCAATATGGAATTTATTTGGTTAAATAGAAATATAAATTATTGGCTAGGAGAGAAACTATGAGTATATTTCTATTAAAGTGCAGCCGTGCGAGGCTAGGAGGGAAGGCTAGCGTTGGCACGCGCGCTATCGCGGAGAAGCGAGCGAGGACTCTTATCCAGCTACAGTATTTGAACCGGACGGGCGTGTCAGCCACGCGACCAGCAACAGCAGCAGCAGAGCAGCACTAGTCTACGATAAAGAAATACGGAGCACAGGCGAGGAAGTACCGCCAGGAGATTGACCAATCGCCGAGGAAGATATTAGAGGAGCCGGTGAAGTGCAAATGCGCTGAATATTGGAGAGAACAGCATTTTATTTTGTAACAAAATTATCAGAAGAAGACTTCATTAAAACAGCGTTAGTCTACAGCAGGGGTCTCCAAACTTTCCAGCCTTAGGGCCATACTGATTACTCCAGTAAGTTCCGAGGGCCAAAACCATATTATCATTGTTGCCGGTGGTAAAAAGTGAAATAGTCCACTGATGAAAAAAAAGTCCGAAAAAGTACGCAACGTTGAAAAAAGGCTGCAAATCGGACTAAAGTCCGCAAAACGGCAACACTGCATATTATTAATTTTCCTGCCATTATCTGTAATTTCTAGATTAGTCGTAGAGTACGAGCCATGAGGAGTAACGTGACACGACATCTGGTGGACACAAGCGGAAGTAGGTAGTACCTTCTATCGCTAACAGATGGCGCTAATAGCACGTACAGAGTAATCTCGTTGGTTCGAGAGAGTTCTGGTGTCTTCCACTCACTTCTAGATGGCAGTAATTGGAATATATAAGAAGGCTAGTTGCGCAACCACAAGTCAGTTCCTATGACACTGTTGTGAAATAAAATAGTGCGTACCTCCTTAAAACGTGTTTGTGCGTGTTTAAGTTTAAGACATCTTTGTAACAGTATTTTGATTTGAATTGTTGCTTTTGTGTGTGATTTAGTAGTATGGAAAAGAAGCGAAAAATTGATAGTGAATGCAGAAAATTCAAAGATGAGTGGAACATTCAGTATTTCGTAATTGAGTCCAGTAACAAGGCGCTATGTTCGATTTGCAATGAAAGCATAGCCGTTCTCAAGGAATATAACATTAAACGTCATTATGAAACAAAACATTTTCAAAATTACTCAAAATATACAGGAAGTTTGCGGACAGAAAAATTCGAAGCTATGAAGCGCGGATTGAAATCGCAGCAATCTTCATTTACAAAACTCAAAACCGAACAAGAGGCTGCAACTCGTGCCAGCTTTCGTGTGGCTCTTGAAATTGCAAAACGTGGAAAACCATTCACCGATGGAGAAATGATCAAAGAATGCATAATTGCAGCAGCCGAAGAAATGTGCCCTGAAAAGGTAAATTTATTAAAAACTGTCAGTATGTCAGCAAACACTGTGGCTCGAAGGGTAGAAAACATCGCTGAAAATATATCCTCTCAACTGTTCGACAAAAATGGAGATGTTGAGTGGTTTTCTTTGGCCTTGGATGAGTCAACGGATGTGTCAGATACTGCTCAGGTGTTGATTTATATTCGAGGAGTAGATAAAAGCTATGAAGTGCATGAAGAACTTCTTGATATGTATAGTATTCATGGCACAACTACTGGTACAGATATTTTTAAAGGAGTTGAAATGGCCATTAATCAAAAGAACCTTCGATGGAAAAACTTGAAATGTATTACAACTGATGGAGGCAAAAACATGAGTGGGAAAGATAAAGGAGTGGTCGCTCTTGTGTCAAAGGCTGTAGAAAATGACGGTGGTTCAAAACCATTAGTCTTACATTGTATCATTCATCAACAGTCTTTGTGCGGAAAATGTTTGGATATGTCTGAAGTTCTGAAACCAGTCATATCAACTGTTAATTTTATGAGATCTTTTGGGCTGAATCACCGACAATTCCGACAATTTATTGAAGAGATTGGAGAAAATGACTTACCTTATCATACTGCCGTACGTTGGCTTAGTTGTGGGAAAGTCCTTCAGCGCTTTTTTGAACTTCGAGTAGTGATCGAATTTTTTTTGAATGAAAAGCATCGCCCTCTTACTGAATTACAAAACAACGCATGGCTGTGGAAGTTAGCATTCTATGTTGATTTGACAAAACATGTGAACGAACTGAATTTGAGATTGCAAGGAGAAAACCAGCATCTTCCTGATTTATACACTAATATCAAATCATTCCGGAAGAAATTGATACTGTTTCAATCACAACTACGAAGTAAATGTTTTTCACATTTTAAAACATGTGAAATATTCAGTCACACCACTGAGACTGAGTTTCCTATCGATTTTGCAATCGAAACTTTGAGTGCTTTGAAAATAAATTTTGATACTCGTTTCTCGGACTTCGATGCCTTTGCGAATCAAGTTAAGATTTTTCAGGATCCTTTTGATACTGACATTGAAACCCTAGCCCCGGAACTTCAAATGGAAATGATTGAACTACAGTGATGTGATATAATTAAGAACAAATATCAAAACTCATCTTTGTTGGAATTTTATAAGAGTCTTCCACTGACACAATTTGATAATTTGCATAAATTTGCTCGTGGGCTGTTTTCTGTTTTTGGTACTACTTATTTGTGTGAGAAGACCTTCTCCAAAATGAAGTACACAAAAAATGTTTACAGATCTAAATTAACTGATGAGCATCTTAAATCTCTTTTAATAATTGGTACAAGTAAAATTAGTCCACAACTACAAACTATTGTCAGTGGAAAATCTCAATTACATAAATCTCATTAGTATTTCATATGTCTGCATGTTATACATGTCTTTACTCATTACAATTCTGTGTTTCTTTATCCAACTTATCACAAAAACAATAACAATAAGCCTACAACAATGTTATGAGTAGTTAGCCCATGACCATATCAATGCAGATGTCATATTAATAATTATTCAACATAAAATTAGAATACTTCAGTAAACTAAATTTTATTTGCTATAAAAAAAATATGTTCTCTAAAAGGAGTTTTCAAGTATGCTAGCTCTCCGCGGGCCGGACAAAATCTGTCCGCGGGCCGGATGTGGCCCTCGGACCGTAGTTTGGAGACCCCTGGTCTACAGCAAAGCAATACCTACTTACTACATCTACAGTATTGCTACAATATCTATTCTCCGGTTCAACAATATAGTCAACATGAATGCAACGATCCTGAGTCAGGGAGGACAAACTTTTTCAACGAAAACTGAGAAGATTATTATGAGTAACTAAATCAATGAAAGGAGGTTAGTCTATACCATGGATTGGAAAGTCAGAGTGACTTAGAATTTCGGAGATCGATACATCTACAGCTGTTCAACAACTTGCAGTATTCCAGGATGACTTTCAGTACTTCAAGCGAGATATCCAATACCATCAGGAGGAGATGTCAACCCAGGACATTCAGATCTACATTGATGATGCCACTCTGTTATACGGAGATAAGAAGAACACGAACGCTAGCAGTCGATTGGACCAAGAGACGCAGTTTCCAGGTCGCTGACCGTGAAGCTAGAATACTTGCCGTTAGCCTCCACAGCCGAGTACGAATGCAGGTGAACGCATCACGATCTAGACGGGGTAGCACGCAGCTGTTTCGCACGCGACCGGCAGGAGCTGGTTTCCAGGGAAGACGGCGCCGCTCATGAAGTCTCAACGGAACATCGAATACATCTTATGGAGGTATTCTCGACACCAGAAGCCATCTCAAAGGTAGACAAACCGAATGCTGTAAGATCTGTAGTTTTGCAGTAGTGTTTGAAATCCATTAAGATGATGATGATAATTGTTGTTTTAAGGGGCCTAACATCGAGGTTATCGGCCCCAATCCATTAAGGAGTGACCAACTTCATTGTAGATATTCTTATCTTTCTCCTATGTTTATTATAGCTAAACTTTTGAGATTCATTGTAATTCTTTGATACGTCTACGTGTGTCGTTTAAGTCGTTATTTCATGCATTTTTGACTTAGATATTTCGTTTCTTATATTTATTTTTGAAGGAATCGTTTTAACATACTCACTTTCGAACGAAACTCGTTTTATAAAGGGAATGCTTCGATTGTAACGTATTTCGAAGAGAATGCTTCGATAATGACATATTTCATTGAAAATACTTTCCAATTGTAAGAACATTTTGAACATTAAGATTGTTATTAATAGTTACAAATGCATAACAGCGACACAATACATTTGTTTATTTATAATGCATTTTTATAAAGGAGAGCATTATTGTAAAATGTTGTAACATTGTTTAACAGACATTATTATGTCAGAATACAACTGAAACGTTGATTTATAACAATATGGATGTAATAAAATTCCAATCGCTGAATACAATTTATTTGACACCGATATAGTCTTGGACTATTGTCATTACGAAAGTACACTATAAAATAGGATCGTGTTAGTGACAATTGAGGTCAAATGATGCCTATATTTATTAACAATTACATTGGAAACATTGTTAACCTGAAATGATAGACCAGGAGATTTGTTAGTCTACCTGAGGTCTACTATGTTTTAAAACCAGCTTAAATATGAACAATTTATTTATTTAAATGTACACCAGAAGCGTGAGGATATGTATTTATTGTTATTAACTACTAAAGACGAGCGAACTACGGGTTAGTATTGTTAACATTTGGTAACGTGAAAAAAATCTATTATGGATTTATGTGAACGAAAAGTGCTATTGAAAGAAATAAGAAATACTGTGTGAGGTGAATTGTTGTGAACGAACATGTAATTGTTGTAAAGATGCACGAGGTTTAATAATTTAGAGGAGAGTCGGAGTTATGAGTGCATTCTGAACGGTGGTACACAATTGCATATTTACCTAGTAAAGTCACTAATTCTTCCACAAGTCTGTAGCAAGATGTTTTTTTTATTGAAGTAATGCCATGCTGAGTATTAAAGATTGTTGGTAGTAATAAAAAGATGGAAGTATGTTATCTTTGGAGCGTAGCAAACGCGATTTGTGAGTATTGTTCACCGTATTGCGAGAGAAGAAGTGTATTGCCATGTGGAGCAATGAATTGTTACAATATGTGTATAAAGCGCTAACATAAAAGGATAATATTTGTATTGTTCATGTCAGAGAGTATCAGTATGTGATCCACGAAGTGTTTAGAGATTTTTAAGTAGCTTCGCATCGCTCTTTATTTTATTGTTTTTATTCATTGACACGACATATTCTAAGCTATATTTAACTTCATGTTTGATATACAAGCTTTATTTATTTTGACTAATTACCAGAGAAACCTGAGAATCATTGTTCAGAGAACTGTTATTTAACGGACACTATAAGACTGTCAGATCACGACTGATAGTGCAAATAGTATTTTTAATACCGTATTAAACATGGAAAATTGTATATAATGTATATATTTCAACTATATTTAATTTATTTTGTTATTACTAGCATAGATATTCACGTTTTACACACGTATGTGTATAATGTAGGGTTTTTGCACTGTTAACTTAATTTTTGATGATTTAACAGCTGATGCTGATCAAAATGCTTCAGTGACAGAGTCACAGGGTGATTATTAATTGCGTAAACACTTTTATAATTTCTAATATAATTACATTGTTGTATTGATAATGTTTATGAACATTTATTCTACAGATAGTAGGACTATCTGACTTGTGAGATATTTAATGTCAACTTGTTTATATATTTTTATTGGTGATAGGGATTTTTTTTTTTGTGATTTTTGGTAATAAATCCCAGGCACTATTTTTGTTTGCCTGTTCGTTTTTTATAAATCTGATCACCTTTTCAGTTTGCAATCGACATGCGATAATACTGCGAATTAGTTACTAGAATTCACGTAGTCTCAACTTTCACCGTTCACGCCTGAGATCCGAGATTCTCGTCCTACCATCATGTTATGGGTATTTTATTTCTAGTAAATGTGAAACTAATCGGTAGTGTTGTTGCATGGCCGGTATGTATCGAGAGTTTCCTAGTCATTATCCTAGTAGGGTAGTGTTGGTTAACCTGGCTGGGTATCGACCACCCTACAATCCTTTTCCTTCTCAGCGGATATAGGCTATGACTATGCGGAATTCGGGTGCATATAGGTAGTATTTTTCTTGACGCCCAAAACGTGTTTTGGCATCGATTGTGTTGAGCCCGTGTAGTCTGCAACGACAACCGTACAAGATATTTGTTAGATTTTGAAATTGTTTAGAAATGCCGATCCCAAATTTTTGGAAAGTTGTTTAAGAGAATAAACACTGCCAAATTTGAGGAGTACAAGATGTTAGAGGAATGTTTATTTGTCCAGCTAATGAAATTTTTGTCATGTTACAGTTAACAAGTAGTTCCGTGAAGAACTATACAGCCTATTTTCTTATATCCTACTTACGTTAATTGCCACTATCAACATACAAAATTTCAGTTTGATTGCTGTAATAGATTCGTAGATAATGAGAACCGACTAAATATTTCGGATGGTCGCCATGTTGGACTTTATTTATGTAGGTCCTAGATTTATGTACTGTTACATGAAGATTATTGTGTACGTGTAGCATTCAAACTTCAATCGCATGATTGGGACACAAGAAGTAAAAACTAGGTTTTAAAATTACGCACAGCTGCCATCTTGTGGTTATGGAAACAATTGAAATAAATTAGATGCCAGTGGATTAACATTCATATAAGGATTTACTGTACCAAGTTTCACTGCACTCGGATGGTTAAATTGCGAGAAACGTCCATGTGAATATTTATACTTCGCGTCACCGCCATGTTGGATTTGTGATCACCAGGTTATTGAAAGTCCTATAGGTAAACTATTGTTCATAGCCCCTATGAACATAAAAATACTCAGCTTGATTGCTGTAATAGATTCGTAGATATTCATGGCCATCTAAATATTTCGGATGGTCGCCATGTTGGATTGTTAAATGTATAGGCCATAGAGTCGTGTACCATTAAAGGAAAATTAGTGCGTAGGTTCATTATTCAATCTTTCACTTCGATCGCATGATTACGACACACGAAATGAAAACTTAATTTTAAAATTCGCACAGCCACCATCTTGAGGTTATGTAAACAACTGAAATAAATTAGATTCCAGTGCATTACAATGTGTATAAACATTTCCTGTACCATGTTTCAATGCGTTCGGAACATTGAATCGCGAGAAAGGTCTATTTAAATTTTCAAATTAGCTTGGCCGCCATGTTCGTTTTGTAGTTAACCGGTTTTTGCATATCGTATAGGTGAACTTCCAGCAGTGCCCTTTATCTCCGTACAAAATTTCAGGGTGATACCGCTAATAGTATCAGAGATATAGAATGCCGGTTAAATATTTCGCACAGCCGCCATCTTGTGATTATGTAAACAACTGAACGAAGTAAGATGTCGGTACATTACAAAGTGTATAAACATATACTGTACCAAATTTTATTGCGTTTGGTTGGTTAAATCGCTAGAAACGTCTATTTAAAAGTCGCAACTTCGCTTGGCCGCCATGTTGGTTTTGTAGTTACCAGGTTTTCAAGAGTCACATAGGTGAATTTCTAGTAGTTCCCTTTATCATCGCAAAAATTTCAGGGTGATATCGGTAATAGTTTCGGAGATATTGAATGCTGGTGAAATATTTCGCACAGCCGCCATGTTGGATTGGTGAGTCGTAACAAAATTTGAAGGGCACGGTCGGGGTCGCCCGGAATAGTGCTATGAACTTACCGAGTTTCATTGAAATCGCTCCAGCACTTTAGAATTTATTAGTCACACACACACACACACGCACACACACACGGACAAAAGGTGATCTCATAAGCCTATTTTTTCAAAATTGAAAATAGGCTAAAAATTAGTTAAATTCTTGTTGTCGAAACTTAATGTTAGTTAGGGATTGCGAGGTGAAAGAGGATCACTTTATTAGATTATGGTTAGGTAGGATTTTAGACGTTAATTTATTAAGTTTAATTACGTATATCGAAGTATTCCTTTGTAGAATTTAATGAGTTGGTCACTCTGATATTTCCATGATGTAGTATAGATGATACCTCCTTATTTCTCAAGTGTTATAACATTATGTCGTTGGCAGATATGAGCCATATCAGGGCCATCCTGGAAAAGATCCAGGAAAGCCAGAACCAGTTAACAGGAGATGTAGATGCCCTCCACAAATCCACACACGATAGTACAAAGAAATTAGATAGAGAGATAAAACAATCAGCAGCAACAGTTAAGTCTGAGATGAAAGGAGAGTTAGCGTTAGCACAGTCAGCTACTAAAGCGAGTATAACTTTAGTTCAGGAGGAGTGTAGGAAGGCACAAGAGAAAGTTCAAGAAGAAAATAGAAAGGCACAAGAGAAGATACAGGAATAAATAAGAAAGACGCAAGAGAAGGTTCAAGAAGAAAATAGAAAGGCACGAGAGGAAGAAAGGAAGGCCAGAGAAGAGGACAGAGCAGTCCGAGAGGAAGCGAGAAAGATGCAAGAAGCTATAGGAAAGGCCCAAGAAGAGGCGAGGATAGCACAAGGGAAGGCACAAAAAGAGGCAAGGATAGCACGAGAAGAGGTACGGATAGCTCAAGGGAAGGCACAAGAAGAAGTAAGACAGATACAAGAGGAGGCGGAACAAACGCAGGAAGACATTAAGAAACCTCTAGATATAGCTCAGGAAGAAGGAAGATTAGCTCAGGAGCAAAGCAAACTAGCTCAAGCAGAGAGTAGATTCTCTGTAGAGGAAAGCATGAGAGCCTTGGAAGAGACCAAATCAGCTTTCAATCAGGTGAAAGAAGATGTGGCCTCTACCAAAACTGAAATGAGCTCACTTAGAGAGGAAGTTAGCCAGAAAGTAGTGGAAGCTAGAGTTCAGTGTAACGATAACATCATAAAATTAGAAGAAAAGATACAGGAAAGCATAGGTAAAGCCACCATAGAACAGATTAAATACAATCACTCTATGTTAGGTTCCCAGAAGAAACTCACTGATAAGATCAGTGATCTGAACATCATTGTTGGCAACTTAGAAGGTAAGTTGGAAGACCAACAAAAGCTGATAACAGAGGGTATAAATATTGACATTGCTTCATGTATATCTAAATCTGTAAGCGAATTGAAAGAAGAGGTTATACAATCCAATAAGGATTACATGCAGGAACTGCATGGTAAAATATTGAAGGATGTTAGTCAAATAGAAAAGAATGCTCAAACTCACAGGGATAATTTGAAATTAGAACTGTATAAGCATATAGAGGAAAGTAGAAAATCGACCATTACCGAAATGAGAGGTATTGTAAATATAACGGATTCGAAAAAAAGTGAGGAGTTGAACGTTATCCGAGCGACCGTAAATGAAATTATCATTGATCTTGTGAAAGTAAAATCTAGTCAGGAAAGCGAATTACGAGATCTTAGTAGCAAAGTTAACGCACTTTCTTTGGCAGAACCATGCGACCATGAAGGTTTGAAGGAAGAAATACGGTTAGGAATGCAGCGGGATATTACACAATTTTTCCTAAGTAGAGGAGAAAGGTACAAAGATGAACTAGGAAAATTCAGTAAACCTGAAGAAAGAGTCGAAGAAGACAGGGAAAGCATTTTTAGTCGGAGACAGGAGCGTCCACATATAATGCAAGATCCGGAACGTATTCAGAGGGAATATGCAGGACTGGAGGATTCTATGATCAAGGAGGCCATAGAAGTCACCAAAATGTGATAGTAATAAGAAATATTGACGATAAGCCAGCTCGTTTCAGAGGGGTTGGAAACATCACCGCAGTCGAATTTCTTAGGGATATGAGACTTTATCTAGATGATAATCGCATATCTAGAGACCGAGAAATGCGTATAGTCGAGAAGTATCTGGAGTCCGAAGCCCTAAATTGGCACAGAGCTCTTAAGTACACCTATACCAATTTCGAGGAGTTCGCTGACGCATTACAATGTAGATTTTGGAGCTTAGAAATGCAACAGGACATTAGGGCTGAGATATACTCGAAGAAGTATGCTCACTCTACTCCTACGCGTTATGCAACGTTCTTTACGTCACAGCTCGCCAGGCTTCAATATCTGGATCCGCCATTGGCAGAGACCGAATTAATTCATGCTATATCGAGACAGATGCCAAATGATGTAAGAAGGCACCTAATCGCGGCAGATGTTAAATCTTTGGAAGGCATGGCAGAGATCCTAAGAAAACTAGACCATGCTAGTTCAACACCGAATGCTACGCCTAGTAATAACACACGAGGTAGACCAGAGCATAGGGAAGTCCACACTGTGCTGGTAGCTCAAACGCAACAAACGGAGGAAAATCTTAGAAGGCCAGGTCCAAGTCGAACTAATGCATATGGGAGCAACCGTTACGAACCACCATATCGCCGATTCAGGGATGGAAGGCCATACCAAGCAAGAGCATGGAACAATGGTCAACGAAGAACAGGTTACCATAGAAACAATGATGTGCGAAGGTATAACTATTATGACAGAAATAATAGAGGCACAGGAGGGGGTTATCGCCGATACAAGAACTGGAACGACGATAATTATGCCCGTCAACAACAACAACAAAAACAACAACAACAACAACAACAACAGCAGCAACAACAACAACAACAACCAAGGCGGCAACAACAACAACAACAGAGAGGTTGGCGTAACAATGATAATGTAAGGCAATATTACCAAGATAGAGATAGGGAAAGTCAGGACTATCGAAACAGCCACAGAGAAAATAAGGCAAGAAACAGTCAAGAAGAGGTACAACCTCAAACCTCGAACTCAGGAACACAGGAACAGAACCTGAGCGGGGTACAAAAAATACTCCAATTGGAAAACGGAAATAGAGGGAGGAACAGTGTCACCAACAACAGGCATGAGATCGCCGTAAACGAATTTTACCAGGTACAAGATGAAGATTTACTGTATGAAAGAGAGGACCCAGAGAGAGGAAAAATAGCTAGGTTACCTATTTTACAAATTATGTCGGAAGGAGAGAATTTAAGGACACTTCTAGATACGGGAGCAAATGCCTCTATCTTATCAGAAAGCTGCTATAACAAGTTGAAAGATGAAAAAATCTATAGTATCAATGCAGGTGTCATCTATTCAAGTCCATGGCATATTTAACGACAAAACGATGAAATGTAGAATTCAGGCACTTATGAAGTTCACTATAAACGGTCATGTTTATGAACAAATCTTTATTGTTCTATACAAGATCAGTTTTGACGCTATACAGGGGATAGATTTTATCACTAAGACAGGTGCAGTGATAGACCTAAGGAATGGCATAGTGAAGTTTAACGAGGGGAACAGCGAAGAAGAGTATGAAGAAAGAAATGAATACATCATAGAAAATTAAATCACGGAGGAGAAGTTGGAAAAGATTATTTCGGAAGTGGAATTAGAAAAGACTGGACACTATGGTTTGAACATAGACAATTTTGAGGTATATGAAGGCAGATTGGAAGCATTAATCCAGGAATACTCCAATGTTTTCGATAATAAACCAGGATTTATAAAAGGATTCAAGTAAGAAATTAAACTGAAGGATAATACACCATTTCAAAGGAAGCTATATCCTATTCCTGAGAAATACCAAGCAGAGGTTGCTAGTCTCATTAAAGGAATGGAAAAGGATGGGATAATCCGTGAACAGGCGACACTTTATTTGAACCCAGTTACTGCAGTAAAGAAAGCGAACGGTAGTCTGCGGGTTTGCCTAGATGCTAGGGGTCTCAACAGTCTCTTGGAAAAGGAACACGACCGACCGCCCAAGATCAGAGAGCTATTAAGGACGTTTAAGGGGAAGTCATGCTTCAGTGTATTAGACTTTACTCCGTCTTTTTATCAAATTGAATTAACTGAGAATAGCAAATGCTATACCGGCTTCTTATTAGAGCAGAATAGCTACTGTTTCGAGCGTGACCCGTTTGGTCTTATAAATTCGAGCCCTGCTTTAATTGGAGAGTTGGATAACAAGCTCACAGACGAAGTGAAAGCCAATGTTATATGCTACGTGGATGATTTAATTGTTTCATCAGAAAATCCCGAGCAACAGCTACTTCATTTAAGAAAACTACTGGAGAACTTGAGAGAGGTCAACATTAAAGTCAACTTCAGTAAATGTCACTTCTTCCAACAGAAGATTAATTTCCTGGGGCATACAATTGATCAATTTGGTTACCATCCAAACCAAGATAAAATTGATGCCATATTAAGGTTTCCTAGACCGAAGAAGATCCGAGATGTGAGAGCCTTCACGGGTCTCTGTCAGTTTTTTAGCAGCCATTGCCCTCGTTATTCCGAAGTTATGGCACCATTGCACGAGTTATTAAAGAAAAATAACCGATGGAAATGGGGAATTGAAGCCGAGAATGCATTCATTTTGGCAAAACAGATGCTCAGAGACAACATCAAGCTTGAGCATCCGGACTTTGAACGTTCGTTTATTGTTGAGACGGACGCTTCAAAAGTAGGAATCAGTGTAATTCTGTACCAGAAAGACCAAGATGGAAACAATCATTATATTTCCTTTAACAGTAGAAAACTGAAACCCCATGAAATAAATTATTTCACAACGGAGCTGGAAGCTTTAGCAGTGAAAAACGCCCTCCATCACTGGAAGCCGATCTTAATTGGACACCAGATCATTATCAGGACAGATCACAAAGCTCTGGAATTCATGCTCAAGTCAGATTTATCTAGTGACAGGATGACTAGATGGACGTTGTTTCTGCAACAATTCAACGCCACAATTGATCATGTTCCTGGTAAGGAAAATTTGCTGGCAGACATTCTATCTAGAAATCCAACTGCAGAGAGGAGTGTGAATGTTAATGTGATAGAACTGGATGATGAAGATCAGGCAACGTTGCAACGTCTGAGAAGGATAGCCATCAGTCAGAAGAGAGATACCAGTTTGAGAAATGTGTATAGATTCTTGTCAGGAAAGATGCAGAATGACGATGAAGTACCGTATATGAGGAAACTAGGAAGAAAGCCACTCAGTATGTATTAGTAGAAGGCATTGTTTGTAAGTACGTCAATACTGACCACACGAAGGTGAGAATAGTAATTCCACCTAGGTTGAGAGTGCCCATAGTTTGGTTGGTCCACAAATCTATTGGTCACGGCGGTGTAGATAAGACATACAGTACTGCGCAAGAGAAGTTTTATTGGAGCAACATGAGGGAATCCATAACAGTCATAATCAGAACATGTGAACTATGCCAGAAAAATAAGTATAATTCTGAACTTTTGAAGGAGGAACCGAAAGCCATTATACCCACTAAGCCTTTAAAATTGTTCAGTTTGGACATTTTTGGCCCAGTTCCTAAGGGTAGCAGGGGTAATAAATACTTGCTAGTCACGACGGATGTTTTCTCTAAAATAGTTATGATGAATCCAATGCAGAAGGCAACTACGGAAACTGTGTTGTACCACTTAGAGAAAAACATCATTCCTAAGTTAGGAAAACCCGAACGATTATTGACCGACCATGGAACGCAGTACACTTCTACGGAGTTTCAACAGGCCGTGGAAAGACTTGATACTGGACATATATTTAGTTCCATTCGTAGTCCAAAAACAAATCCTATTGAGAGGACGATGTTAGAGGCTTCTAAATACATACGCCTCTATTGTTCAGAGAACCACGCTAATTGGGTAAGCGTAGTACCACTTATGGACTTCTGTATAAACAACACGAGGCATGAGAGCACGAACGAAGTTCCGGTGAGCTTCATTATAATGAAAAACCAGTCAGGCCATGGGACGGAATCTTTAACCTTCCGGAAGATGACGAACCATCGTTGGAACAACGAATAGAAACCGCTAGAGAGCACTTGAACAAACAAGCGGAGAAACGACTGAAGAGATGTTATGGAAAGAGGTACAGCAGACGGCTGGTACCCGAAGAACTAGGTTTAGTCAGGATGCCCGTCAAAGCTGATGTTCTGAAGAAGACATATGTCAAATTTGCCAACGTGTTCAAAGGCCCTTTTAAGGTTAGATGAGTCTTTAATAATAATTGCGACGAGATTGTAAGGATAGAAGATGATCGACCCATTGAAAATACAACCATTCAAAATTGAAGAGTTTTTATCCCAGGATTCAGTAGGGATGAAATCGGTTCCAGTATTTAACAAGTCGAGTGTTAAATAAAGTCTGTATTATACTTTATTTATGAGTCAGGTGAGGATCTGAACTCGAATTCAGCCCAGCTTAGGACTTGGACTGAGCCGAGGTTCGAACCGACTTGTGAACCATGGGAGAGAAAAATTGGAAATTTGGAATTAAAATAATTTAATATTTATATATGCATTTTGGGAAGTGAATGATGCATAATGAAATTATTTTGGAAAATTTTGGAGCATTTTAAGGAATTATTATTTGGAAATATTCTGGTGAATGAGATTTTAACCAAGGAAGTGTTGGATCATTCGAGGCTGGAAATTGTACAAGGCTTCATGTTAGGCAGCAGAAAACCAGTTTTGGTTAGCTAGGCGACAATAACAAAATTATGCACACGACCCGTTGATAAGAGGCTAGTTCCAGGAGCTTCTATCACGATATTTCAACAGCCAATCAGATTGAAACACATACATTTTGTGGGAATCGCTTTTATATAAATTTGGCAAATATAAAGCGAAATGAACACATCTACAGGTGTAGAATGCAATATGGAATTTATTTGGTTAAATAGAAATATAAATTATTGGCTAGGAGAGAAACTATGAGTATAGTTCTATTAAAATGCAGCCGTGCGAGGCTAGGAGGGAAGGCTAGCTTTGGCACGCGGGCTATTGCGGAGAAGCGAGTGAGGACTCTTATCCAGCTACTTGAACCGGACGGACGTGTCAGCCACGCGACCAGCAACAGCAGCAGCAGAGCAGCACTAGTCTACGATAAAGAAATACGGAGCACAGGCGAGGAAGTACCGCCAGGAGATCGACTAATCGCCGAGGAAGATATTAGAGGAGCCGGTGAAGTGCAAATGCGCTGAATATTGGAGAGAACAGCATTTTATTTTGTAACAAAATTATCAGAAGAAGACTTCATTAAAACAGCGTTAGTCTACAGCAAAGCAATAACTACTTACTACAGCTACAGTATTGCTACAATATCTATTCTACGGTTCAACAATATAGTCAACATGAACGCAAAGATTCTGAGTCAGGGAGGACAAACTTTTTCAACGAAAACTGAGAAGATTATTATGAGTAACTAAATCAATGAAAGGACGTTAGTCTATACCATGGATATGAAAGTCAGAGGGACTTAGAAGATCGGAGATCGATACACCTACAGCTGTTCAACAACTTGCAGTATTCCAAGATGGCTTTCAGTACTACAAGCGAGATATCCATTACCATCAGGAGATGTCAACCCAGGACATTCAGATCTACATTGATGATGCCGAACGCTAGCAGTCGATTGGACCAAGAGACGCAGTTCCCAGGTCGCTGACCGTGAAGCTAGAAGACTTGCCGTTAGCCGCCACAGCCGAGTGGGAATGCAGGTGAACGCATCACGATCTAGACGGGGTAGCACGCAGCTGTTTCGCACGCGACCGGCTGGAACTGGTTTCCAGGGAAGACGGCGCGGCGCGCTCATGCAGTCTCAACGGAACATCGAATACATCTTATGGAGGTATTCTCGACACCAGAAGCCATCTCAAAGGTAGAAAAACAGAATGCTCTAAGATCTAGTTTAGCAGTAGTATTTGAAATCCATTAACGAGTGACCAACTTCATTGTAGATATTCTTATCTTTCTCCTATGTTTATTATAGCTAAAATTTTGGGATTCATTGTAATTCTTTGATACGTCTACGTGTGTCGTTTAAGACGTTATTTCATGCATTTTTGACTTAGATATTTCGTTTCTTATATTTATTTTTGAAGGAATCGTTTTAACATACTCACTTTTGAACGAAACTCGTTTTATAAAGGGAATGCTTCGATTGTAACGTATTTCGAAGAGAATGCTTCGATAATGACATATTTCATTGAAAATACTTTCCAATTGTAAGAACATTTTGAACATTAAGATTGTTATTAATAGTTACAAATGCGTAACAGCGACACAATACATTTGTATGTTTATAATGCATTTTTATAAAGGAGAGCATTATTGTAAAATGCGGTAACATTGTTTAACAGACATTATTATGTCGGAATACAACTGAAACATTTATTTATAATAATATGGATGTTATAAAATTCCAATAGCGGAATAAAATTTATTTGACACCGTTATAGTCTTGGACTATTGTTATTACGAAAGTACACTATAAAATAGGATCATGTTAGTGACAATTGGGGTCAAATGATGCCTATATTTATTAAAAATTAAACTGGAAACATTGTTAAACTGAAACGATAGACCAGGAGATTTGTTAGTCTACCTGAGGTCTACTATGTTTTAAAACCAGCTTAAATATGAATAATTTATTTATTTAAATGTACACCAGAAGCGTGAGGATAGGTATTTATTGTTATTAACTACTAAAGACGAACGAACTACGAGTTAGTATTGTTAACATTTGGTAACGTGGAAAAAAAATCTATTATGGAATTATGTGAACGAAAAGCGCTATTGAAAGAAATAAGAAATACTGTGTGAGATGAATTGTTGTGAACGAACATGTAATTGTTGTAAAGATGAACGGGGTTTAATAATTTAGAGGAGAGTTGGAGTTAGGAGTGCATTCTGAACGGTAATATACAATTGCGTATTTACCTAGTAAAGTCACTAATTCTTCTACAAGTCTGTAGCAAGATTTTTTTTTATTGAAGTAATGCAGTGCTGAGTATTGAAGATTGTTGGTAGTAATAAAAAGATGGAAGTATGTTATCTTTGGAGCGTAGCAAACGTGATTTGTGAGTATTGTTCACCGTATTGCGAGAGAAGAAGTGTATTGCCATGTGGAGCAATGAATTGTTACAATCTATCTATATATTTAAAACAGTAAGGTGATTTTTGTTACCACGAAATTGAGAGAACGACAGAACCGATTTACTTCGTAGAGCACTCTAACGAAAGCTCTTGGCCTCTAGATTTTCAGAGTGTCTCTAAAATAAACAAATATATTACGGTATATTTCTAAATTAATATAGAAAATATCAGAATTCTCGTCCCTCACGCATGCGCACAATCCGCCTGGGCTCATGACAAAATGGCGGTGAGAAGTCCATTAAAATGTAAGTTATTTAATAAGCTTCCATGTAATTGGAAACATACATTAACCAAGTTCTGACAATAAAATATAATAACAGTATGAACGTATACGAATGTACAACATTGATTTTTTGGGATAATAAAATTGATTATTTCCTTCAGACAGCGGCTTTTGAATATTGTGAATGGTTGCGTCTGCTTACGAACACACGCGGGGGTAGCTATATGGTTAAGGCGACTGACTGTGGTTTCAAGGGGCACCGGTTCGATCCCAGCCCTCGCTAGTAGTTTTATTTTTTTTACCACTGAAATATTGTTTAATCAAGGCGTATTAGTAAGGTTTTATGTCTGTTAAAGATACATATTTCTACATTCCCTCTCAATACGTTTTATTTCCGTTTTACCATTGCATGACAGCATGAGATCAAAAGAGCTAACTGTTGTCCTCAATACGCAGTTTGAATATCTGCAATCAGTTCCTATAACTGATGGCAGTACATAGCCCATATAGTTCCAGTAACTGACAGCAGATGGCAGCACCATTGCATCGATATATTTAAAGCACAAGACATGGCGCGTTTTAACGTGATAGTTAAATATTGTTTTATCAAGGAGTATTAGTAACGTTTTATGTCAGTTAAAGATACATATTTCTACATTCCCTCTCAATACGTTTTATTTCCGTTTTACCATTGCATGACAGCATGTGATCAAAAGAGCTGTTGTCCTCAATACGCCGTTTGAATATCTGCAATCAGTTCCAGTAACTGACAACAGATGGCAGTACCTCTCCCATATAGTTTCAGTAACTGACAATAGATGGCAGCACCGTTGCATCGATATATTTAAAACACAAGGCATGGCGCGTTTTCACGTGATGGAGAATTATAAAGGAGGGGAATATTTAAGAACGGAAATGTTGAAGAACATTAACTGACAGTTGAATGTGTAGGCTATGTTGTTTATGTACCTTAATATTGCAATTTCTTCCCAATGCTTCGGTGGTCAAGTTATTAGCGTCCTAGACTAAAAGTTATAATTATGCATCGTCGATATACTCTTAAATTATTAAAGAAAAAAGTAGTTTTCCAGGCACTCGCGTGTGTCCACAATTGCTTTCGCCATGAGAGACACTTGGCAAACATAATTCGTTCGAAGGGCTCCGACATCGTGGTCACTCAGCCCCGTGTACTTTGGTGTGTATGTGTAAAATTTTCTCTGATAACCTGTGTTATTGTGATGGCTGCATTACTGTGTGTATTTGTAATTAAGGTGGGAAATGGCAAGGAGACGGCCAAGGCCTTAAGTTAGGAACCATCCCGGTATTAACCTTGAGTTTAAGTGGGAAACCATGGAAATCCACATCCAAGAATGTCGAGGTGGGAATTAAACCTTCCTCTTCTTAGTTATACCTCAAGAGACTGAATGTGCCCCGTTTTTGCCCTCAGACCAGAATTAAATTTCTTGGCAGAGCAGGAAATGTAACCCGTGTCTCCGAGGCGATAGCCAAGAATGGGTGGGCTTCCATGTGTTAATACGATTTTTGACATGCACGGGACATAGAATTCAAAAACTGCCTCCATTAGGGTGACTGCCGAAGTGAGTATTGAGTATAGGCCTATGGTCATTCTAGTAGTTGGCGAAGTGATGCTATGTTCCCCTGCAAAATATACTGCCATAACCTATAACAGGTGATGGAAATTGCTTATTTAGAGCAGTTTTGTACTGTTTATAACAAAATGAAGAACGTCATTCTGAGCTGCGTTTTCAAGCTATTGCAAAAAATTTCGCTGGCAGGGACAATTATAAGGAATTTAAGCGATCAGACTCATCGCAATCTCCTCACCAACCAACTTGAGTATGAAAGTCTCTGGACAGTCATGTTGAACTTCATAGTATAAGACAATTGTTTAATGATTATTTGTTTAGAGTACTGAGTCTAACTACGCAGTTGATGTCGGCAATGGAAGTATTATTTGCTATTTAATATTTAGCGGCTCCGTTATTGCAGGACACTATAGTGTTATCGAATAATACGAAGCCACATTTAAAATCCAATATAAATAGGCCATTTCAGAAACAATCCCAGATATTATGCAGTACAGTGTACTGTAAGGTCTTTGACGATCAAATGTAAACATTGTTCTACATTGTATTTCTCTTGCGTAAAATCTACGCGTGGTTACTTTGGTCTTTACTGTTGTGAGGGTAAAATTGATCTGCTGGAATACAAAATATTTGCCAAGCTGCAACAATGTAATGATATTAATTTAAAAGTCATTGAACTTATATCCAGTAGTTCAAACACATACATCAGCGTTAACAGATTGGAGGTTGAAGATGAAAGCCAGCTACTTCATTTCCCTATTATTGAATTTTTCAATTCCTTGGAATTAAGTGATTCGCCTCCACATATTCCGAACGTTTGAGCCATAGTTATGCTCCTTAGAAATCTGAACGTTTCCCAAGGACTCATATATGGTAATATATTAATTGTAAGAAATATGTACGAAATTGCTTGGATTCGGATATAATAGGTGCAGTAATATTAGGCCGAGAGCTCAAATCCTACGACTTGATTTAACACCTTCCGATAAAACACTTGCAAGTACAGTACATTTTCTTTTAATAGGCAACAATGTCCTATTCACTCGGCCTACTTTATCACAATCAATCATGCTCAAGGAGAAACTCTTGAACGTATTGGGCTATTTACCTCATCACGTTTTCAGTCATGACCAGCAATATGTTGCAATGCTGAGAGTGCTATCTTTTGACGCCCTTAAAGTTGCAATAGTGCTAAAAAGTAATCGTATAAAGAACGTAACTTATATAAGAAGCATCTTCAGTAATTTTGTTTTCCATTGTCCGTCTTGTTTTGACGGGTTTCATCTAGTATGTGTATAAAGCGCTAACATAAAAGGTTAATATTTGTATTGTTCATGTCAGAGAGTATCAGTATGTGATCCACGAAGTGTTTAGAGATTTTTAAGTAGCTTCGCATCGCTCTTTATTTTATTGTTTTTATTCATTGACACGACATATTCTAAGCAATATTTAACTTCAGTGTTTGATATACAAGCTTTATTTATTTTGACTAATTACCCGAGATACCTGAGAATTCATTGTTGTGTGAAACATTGTTCAGAGAACTGTTATTTAATAGATACACTATAAGACTGTCAGATCGCTACTGATAGTGCAAATAGTATTTTTAATACCGTGTTAAACATGGAAAATTGTATATAATGTATATATTTAATCTATATTTAATTAATCTTGTTATTACTAGCATAGATATTCACGTTTTACACACGTATGTTTATAATGTAGGGTTTTTGCAGTGTTAACTTAATTTTTGATGATTGAACAGCTGATGCTGATCAGACTGCTTCAGTGAGAGAGTCACAGGGTGATTATTATTTTCGTAAACACTTTTATAATTTCTAATATAATTACATTGTTGTAATGATAATGTTTATGAACATTTATTCTACAGATAGTAGGACTATCTGACGTGTGAGATATTTAATTTCAACTTGTTTATATATATTTTTATTGGTGATAGGGAATTTTTGTTTGTGATTTTTGGTAATAAATCCCAGGCACTATTTTTGTTTGCCTGTTCGTTTTTTATAAATCTGATCACCTTTTCAGTTTGCAATCGACATGCGATAATACTGCGAATTAGTTACTAGAATTCACGTAGTCTCAACTTTCACCGTTCACGCCTGAGATCCGAGATTCTCGTCCTACCATCATGTTATGGGTATTTTATTTCTAGTAAGTGTGTAACTAATCGGTAGAGTTGTTGCATGGCCGGTATGTATCGAGAGTTTCCTAGTCATTATCCTAGTAGGGTAGTGTTGGTTTATCTGTCTGGGTATCGACCTCCCTAAAATCCTTTTCCATCTCAGCGGATATAGGCTATGACTATGCGGAATTCGGGTGCAGTACAAAAGATCAGGTGATATCAGTAATAGTTTCTGAGATATAGAATGCCAGTGAAATATTTCGCACAACCACCATTTTGAGATTATGTAGACAATTGAACTAAGTTAGATGCCAGTGCATTACAATGTTTTTAAACATATGCTGTACCAAGTTTCATTGCGATTGCATGGTTAAATCGCGTGTAAAGTATATTAAAAGTTCCACCTTCTCTTGGCTACCATGTTCGCTTTGTATTGAACAGGTTTATGAAAGTCTTGTAGGTGAACTTTTAATGGTTCCCTTTATCACCGAACAAAATTTCAGGGTGATATCAGTAACAGTTTCGGTGATATAAAATGTTATGTTATGTTATGTCAATTCCTGCCGCTCCTTCCGGAGCATAGGGACTTGGCGAAATTTCTCCACGCAGTACGGTTCCTGGCCATTCTCTTCACTTGACTCCAGTTCTTGTCCACCTCTGCTATTTCATTTTCGATCGTCCTCTTCCAGGTCTTCTTAGGTCGACCTCGCTTCCTGGCACCTTGAGGATTCCAGTCTAGCGCCGCCCTCTCAACACCTCCGTCCGGCTTCCTTAGTGTGTGACCGATCCAGCGCCATTTCCTCTCCTTGATCTGGATGCTAATCGGTTGTTGATTGGTGATGGTCCAAAGATCTTCATTTGAGATTATGTCCGGCCACCTCACATTCATGATGCGACGCAGACATCTGTTAATGAACACCTGTAGCTGGTTGTTGATCGGTTTTGTGACTTTCCATATTTCACAGCCATAGCGAAGAATCGACTTTACGTTGCTATTGAAAAGGCGGAGCTTGGTCTTCCTGGAAATGTTTCTATTTCTCCAGATGGGGTAGAGCTGGACAAAGGCACCATTTGCCTTTCTGATACGGCTTCGAACATCTTCCTCTGCTCCCCCATCATTTGTGACTATACTCCCAAGGTAGAGGAAGGACTCAACTCGCTCAATTTCCTTTCCGTTGACTGTCAAGCTAGTCGCGACGTCAGAATTTATCCTCATCTCTTTGGTCTTGTTGGTGTTGATCATCAGTCCTGCACGTTCTGCTTCTCTCTGCAACCTCCCCAGCTTATTTTCTAAGACTCGGTACCGTTGTGCCATAAGACAAATGTCGTCCGCGAAATCCAGATCTTCAAGCCTGTCATTTATACCCCATTGAATACCCCTCTTCCGTCCTCCCATTACCTTCTTCATCACACTATCCAGGACCAAAAGGAACAGAGTGGGGGAAAGGACACACCCCTGTCTCACTCCGGAACTGACCTTTATCTTTTCTGTTAATTTGCCTTCGTGAAGAACCTGGCACTCATACCCTTCGTACATCTCTTCCATGATTCTGATGATCTTTGTTGGAATTTTATATTCCTCGAGGGTCTTCCACATGATTCTTTGATTTACGGAGTCGAAAGCTTTCTCGAAGTCGACAAATGTGAGGTAAAGGGAATTCCTCCACTCCACACTCTGCTCCAGGATGATTCGGAGGGTGTTGATGAGATCCACACAGCTGCGATGTTGTCGAAATCCAGCCTGTTCCTTCCGAAGCCTTTTTTCTACGCAGTCTTTTATACGATTCAGGATGACTCTCGCCAGTACTTTGCTTGGAATGGACAGCAAGGTGATTCCCCTCCAGTTGTTACAGTTTGTGGTGTCCCCTTTCTTCGGTAACTTGACGATCAACCCCTTCTTCCAGTCGGTTGGTATTTTCTCCTCCTTCCAGATCTTCTCCAACAGCGGGTGCAGCAGATTGATCGTGATATCCAGGTCTGCTTTCAATACTTCCGCTGGGATATTATCCAGACCTTCCCGCACTTCATCTGCTTCAAAGCTGTCCGTATTTCGCCCCGAGTTGGGGAGTCAAGGCTGATGTCCGGGTCACTTTCTGCTTCCTCTTCATCTTCTCCTCGCTGCTTACTTTCTGGTTCTCTATCTCTATTAAGAACCTCCGCAAAGTGTTCTCTCCATCTAGTCAGCTGCTGTTCACACGTCGTGAGGATCTCGCCCGTCTTGCTCTTCACAGGCCTAGTTTTATTAAAACCTTTCTTCGAAAGCATCTTTGTGATGCCATAGAGCTCCTTAACGTCCCCCCTTCTTGCCGCTTCTTCTGCTTCCACCGCCTGCTCATCAATCCACCTCCTATGATCCTTACGCACACTCCTCTTTACCTCCCTGTTTGCTGTTGAATACTCTGCTTGTGTGAGAGCCTTCTGCTGCCTAGTCTTGCAGGTGTTGAGATTGGCCTTAATCTCCTTTCTATAATTTATCTTGTCCCAGGTCTGATCGGATATCCATTCTTTCCGCAGGTAGTTCTTGTACCCGAGCTGCATCTCACTGGTTTCCACGAAGATATTCTTTACCTCGCTCCACACAGTCTCCACATCCTTCTCTGTCTCGGAGTCCAACACCTGGAATTTATTTCTGAGCTCCAGTTTAAATTGGTCCAATCTCTGCTGGTTCTTAAGCTTGCCCACATCAAACTTGTTGTGCCGAGTGATAAACTTTCGGCGGACTGCCACGATCTTCATGCGGAAGTTGGCAACCACAAGATGATGGTCACTACCAACATCCGCTCCTCTCTTGTTCTTAACATCTTCCAAGCTTCTTCTGAACCTCCTGCTCACCGCGATGTGATCAATTTGATTTTCTGTGACTTGATCAGGAGACACCCAGGTGACCTTGTGGCACCGCCTATGAGGAAACACCGTGCCACCCATCACCAAATCCTGACTGGCGCAATATTCCGTAAATTTCTCCCCATTGTTATTCATCTCACCAAGGCCATGTTTACCCATGATCTGCTCCAACCCCTCATTGTTTGATCCCACCTTCGCGTTGAAGTCTCCCATAACAATGAGAATGTCCTTCTTACTTGTTTGTCTTGTGGCATCTCGCAGCATTTGGTAGAATTCTTCCTTCTTCTCTGGCTCCGATTGTTCTGTAGGCGCATAGCATTGGATGATGATCACATTCCTGATCTTTGTCTTGAACCTAGCAAACATGAGCCTGCTAGAAATTGGCTTCCACTCCATAAGGCTCCTCTTTGCATTTCTGTTGAGCAGCAACCCCACTCCATCCCTGTGTTCTTCCTCATCGCCCCCAGAATAGAGAAATGTAATTCCATCTGTTGTCTGTATTTCACCAAATCCTGGCCACCTCACCTCACTCAATCCTAGGATATCCAGCCCATAGTTCTTCATCTCCCGTGTCACTTGTTTCAGTATGGTTTTCTCCATCAAGGTCCTCACATTCCAGAAACCGATTTTCGTAGTCCTCTTCATGCCAAAAGTCGTCATCAGGTTATCCGTCCGGTTTTGTAATTTCGCTTCAGTTTCAGTAATCAGTTTATTTAAGAGGAGCGAGTGATTAACCCACTGCCTCCGAGTGCCTTGGAGGGACTGCCACCTTAGGCCTGAGGCACCAGGCTGATTTTCTGTCAGGGTTTCTTCCCTTAGCCTTTGAAGAACCAACTCCAAACTACAAGGCAGCAGTTGTTTCACCAGAGCCCCGTTAGCCGTAATTTCTTCAGGGTTCCTGTAGGGCCTTCACAGCTACCGTAGCGTTCTTGAGGCACACAAAGTCCCCACTGTACTTCACCCCTACAGGCAATCCCCTACTTCATTACGTTGCCCATCTCCCACGACGAGGACGAGGGGTTGGATTTGTGGGAGACGGTGATATAAAATGCCGGCGAAATATTTCGCACAGCCACCATTTTGAGGCTATGTAAACAATGGAACTAAATTAGATGCCTGTGCATTACAATGTCCATAAAAAATTGCTGTGCCAAGTTTCATTGCATTTGGATGGTTAAATCGCGAGAAATGTCTATTTAAATGTTTCAAATTCGCTTGGCCGCTGTGCTCGTTTTGTAGTTAACCGGGTTTTGAAAGTGTCATAGGTAAACTTGTAGTAGTGCCCTATATTACCGTACAAAAGTTCAGGGTGATATCAGTAATAGTTTCGGTGATATAGAATGCCGGTGAAATATTTCGCACATCCGCCATGTTGGATTGGTGAGACGAAATAAAATTTGAAGGACACGGTTGGGGTTGGCCGTAATAGTACTATGACCTTACTGAGTTTCATTGAGAGATCGCTCCAGCCGTTTAGAAGTTATTAGAGGGGCACACACACACAGACACACACACGCACTCACGCACACACACACACACACACACATACGTGGACGAAAGGTGATCTCATAAGCCTATTTTTTCATAAAAATGAAATTAGGCCAATAATGATCACCACACTCCTCCGTACGCAAATCTATGTACTGTTTGCAATGGATCACCATCTGGATGCGTGTAAATTGTTGGCTGTGACACAGCTACAAAGCTTTATGTATCATATAGTTGTCAAATGTTCACGTGTACTGGGATTCCATGACATTGCAACTTGTCGTCTCGAAGATCGTATCAGCTTCCCTTAAAGTCTGTAATCCTAATAATCAGTTGTCCCAGGTGCCGTTCATGTAACAAAATACGATTCAAGTTCAGAAAACATCATCTCTTATTTAGTTCATTTGAGTTATAACGTTGGATTAAGTTAATTAGTTTTATGATTTAATTCCCGTTTATTTTAATAATTAGTCCCTCATAGTGTGATTTAGTTTCACTTAATGACCATAATGTCACAAATAACAGCAGCAAACACACTGAAGTGGAGAAGTCTTACCATAACACAACATTACCTCACTCACGGGTAATACAATAACACGCGCTAGAAATAGCGCAAATGGCGCAGAACACTGGCTCGCTAAACCTCGGTTGATGTGACGAAAAACCAATCATCATCACTGGAACAAGAATACCTCATGATAATGTGGGTGAGTAACGTTAATTCCATCATTCACCATAATAACAGACACAACAATAACATGGCTTATTAATTTATACTTGGTCTCTGGTCAATCATATTGAAAAGCAGGGGGAAAGAAATCCATCTAGGTGGAATACTCAGGGAACTCATACCATTAAACGTCGTCGTAAGTATGAACGAAATTCAAAATATAGACATGAAACTCTCCTACTGAACATAATAATGTATACAAATGCGACCCTAATTCTCATCGTAAATTAGCAATGGAGCGAGTTACAGAATTCATACAGTTAAAGTATACAACAGTCGTGCAATCAGCCGTTAGCATTTTCCATATGCTCGGCTAGCTGTCCGGTCTACCTGCGGTTCGCTCACAGTAGACCTGGCGTGTCACTGGGCTATGTTTTGATTTCAATACGTTACACATTCATTTAAAATTGAGCAGCTTGAATACAGATCTATCTGCTGGCTCGTAAGATAATTCACTCACACATAAGAACACTTCTAGTATAATTAAGATTGACTAGAACTGAGGCTCGCAGGTATAATCAAAGAAAATGCAAGGAATTAAAAGGCAGAAATTTCAACTCCCTCGTGGAATGTTGTCAATCGTTCCAAAGATATTGGAGTAATGAAAAGAGACTCCAAAGCCTCGCAGTTTACATCTTATCATTGTGTACTTCAAATACGTTGTAACCCAAACATAATGTGCTCCCTAAGCTCTATAAATCAGAAATAACAACAACACCTACAACTTACTGTACGTGCCATCAATCGATACGAGACTAGGCAATCACCCTGCCTGGTTTCTAAAAGTTCTGTGTTACCCTCTAACAAAAATTTAAGTTCATATTAACCAAGACTAGTGGCATCAGAGCTCACTGAAATGTTACATTATTAAGCGATACAGTAAACTTCAGCTTCTACCAAACGATACGGCGATTAAGGGTCTCAGTTTGTTCTTAGTGCTTCTGGACTTCCTATCATTAAAAACTCATGTGAAAGAGAAAAAACAATCAAATCAATAACGTAGCCTCGTACTATAAATATTTACAGGTTGAGTGGATCAGAGAATACAGGCATTCTCTCCTAACAAAATTATGTACGTGCGTACACGTGGCGTCATCTGGCAAATGATATGACAAGGGCAAGTCAAACAAGTAGTTCCGTGAAGAACTATACAGCCTATTTTCATATATCCTACTTATGTTAATTGCCTCTATTTACGTACAAAATTTCAGTTTGATTGCTGTGATAGATTCGCAAATATTGAGAACCGACTAAATATTTCGGATGGTCGCCTTGGTGGATTTTATATATGTAGGTCTTAGAGTTATGTACTGTTACATGAAGATTATTGTGTACGTGTAGCATTCAAACTTCAATCGCATGATTAGGATACAAGAAGTAACAAGGAGATTTTAAAATTTCGCACAGCTGCCATCATGTGGTTATGGAAACAATTGAAATAAATTAGATGCCAGTGGATTAACATTCGTATAAGGATTTACTGTACCAAGTTTCACTGCACTCGGATGGTTAAATTGCGAGAAACGTCCATGTGAATATTTATACTTCGCGTCGCCGCCATGTTGGATTTGTGATCAGCAGGTTATTTAAAGTCCTATAGGTGAATTATGTTCATAGCCCCTATGAACATAAAAAATCAGTTTGATTGTTATAATAGATTCGTAGATATTCATAGCCGTCTAAATATTTTGGATGGTCACCATGTTGGATTGTTAAATGTATAGGCCATAGAGTCATGTACCATTAAAGGAAACTTATTGCGTAGGTACATTATTCAAACTTTTACATCGATCGCATGATTACGACACAAGAAATAAAACTTAATTTTAAATTCGCACAGCCGCCATCTTGAGGTTATGTAAACAATTGAACTAAATTAGATACCAGTGTATTACAATGTGTATAAACATTTCCTGTACCAGATTTCATTGCGGTTGGAATATTAAATCACGAGAAAGGTCTATTTAAAATTTTCAAATTCGCTTGGCCATCATGTTCGTTTTGTAGTTAACCGGTTTTTGAAAGTCTTATATATGAACGTCCAGTAGTGCCCTTTATCTCCGTACAAAATTTCAGTGTGATACCGCTAATAGTTTCAGAGATATAGAATACCGGTGAAATATTTCGCACATCCGCCATCTTTTGGTTATGTAAACAATTGAACCAAGTTAGATGTCGGTGCATTACAATGTGTATAAACATATATTGTACCAAGGTTTATTGCGTTTGGTTGGTTAAATCGCGAGAAACGTCTATTTAAAAGTCGAGAATTCGCGTGGCCGCCATGTTGGTTTTGTAGTTACCAGATTTTCAAACGTCACATGGGTGAACTTCTAGTAGTTCCCTTTATCTCCGTACAAAATTCCAGGGTGATATCGGGAATAGTTTCGGAGATATTGAATGCTGGTGAAATATTTCGCACAGCCGCCATGTTGGATTGGTGAGACGTAACAAAATTTTTAGGTCACGGTCGGGGTCGTCCGGAATAGTGCTATGAACTTACCGAGTTTCATTGAAATCGCTCCAGCCGTTTAGAAGTTATTAGGGACACACCCACACACACGCACACACGGACAAAAGGTGATCTCATAAGCCTATTTTTACAAAATTGAAAATAGGCTAAAAATGGGCTAAAAGATGAATTTAGGCAGGTTAAGTAACGTAAAATCCTACCTAAGGTTGCTTTGATTGCGACATTAATGCTAATCAACATAGAATTAGGCCTTGACTTGGGTTTTATAACTGTTTTAAAAAGTCACGTTATCAGCGTGTTATCATGCTCGATATTCGTCGAGCTGTAGCCCCTGGAATAGAGCTTGGTTTCAGCTCTCGGCTACATCGTCTTCTTCCTCACATTGTGTGGGCTAACGTATTGGCTTCCCCCGCATGCTGATGAGTTCAATGCATCACGGATCTAGTCTGGATACGCAGGATATTAATTCCCCTCATCTCCTCTTCTCCATGTAGTCGGTTGTTTCAGTCATGATGTTCTAGATGATCAGCGAGTTAAAGATGAAGAAGGCAATATCGCCTCTATGTGTTTGCAGAAACACTGATAAATAGGATAATAGCCTGCCACTATGTCTATGGCGTCTCTTCACTGATTATGAAGTAGAGCAGTATTCAGAAGAAATCGTGGCAATCTCGAAACTTGAAGTAATGTAATAATGTCCTTTTGTTGTTTTTGGGATTGTTGTAGTCGATTATCAGTATATTGAGCAGCAATGGCTAGATCATCGGCGTAAATGAACTTTCGAGAAGTGGTAGATTTAAATCAGCTGTGTATGTATTAATCAGTATGGGTGCAAGCACTGAACCCTGTGGTAGTCCATCATTAAGTCTAAAGGATCGGCTCATATTACCGTTTAAATTCACTTTAAACATTCTGTTACACAGCATATTATTCAAGACTACTGCAAGGGACTTGCATGGGATTATCTTCAAAAATTTAAGAATCATACCTTTGCACCAGACAGTATCATACGCTGATGTCAAGTCTACAAACACAACGATTGTCTTCTTCCGGTCTTGGAAGCCTTTCTCAATGTGGGTAGTTAGAGCCAACACCTCATCAGAACAGCTTCGATTTGGTCTAAAGCCAGCTTGTTCAGCTGGTATGCTTGAGATTCTGTTGTAGACGAGTCTCTCTAGTAGCTTATAACATACACTTAGGTGTGCAATCGGTCTGTAATCTTCTGCGTTTTGTGCACTTTTCCCAGGTTTGATTATAGCCACTATCTTAGTTCTTTTAAGTAATGCATTCTTGTAGAATATTGCTATAAAATTTAGTTAACCATTGAATTGTGCGAGGGCCACAGTGCAGTAGAAATTCAAGAAATATTCCATCTGAACCTGCAGCTTTACTTGGTTTCATTTCTCGGAGTGCAGAGGAGACTTCAACATTAGTAAATATTGCAGAGAGTTGATGTGATGTACTGGCTTGGGATAACTTGGTTTTAAATTCGCGTAGAATTCTTTAGGATTCTGGTTTCGAGCAGTTGCTAGGATTTCTAGTCAGACCCACTAACCATCTTGCCACATCATCTGCTTTTACTATGGAGTTCTTACTACTGCTACCTAACTTCCTGAGGAGAGACCAGGCTTTTCTGCTCGAGTGTTGAAAGTTCAGGTTTTCCATTAGCACGGACCATTATAGCCTACTTTTCACATTTTGCAAAAATGAGAAAAAATAGACTTATGAGATCGATCCGGGAAAATGTCTGTCTGTCTGTCTGCGTGTCCCTCCCTATCAACTCCTAAACGACTGCAGCAATCGAAACCAAATTTGGTACGACTAAAGATCTATACCGGGACAACTCAATGTCATACTTGAAAATGATGTCAGTGCTACCAAATGCTGAAAAATCACAAATGAAATTTCCGCTCCATGTTGGAGATCATGGAATATATATATGAGAACTATTCCAAAATTGGCACATATATAGATAATAATACTTAAATTTAAATTTCAGGAGTTCATACATGACAGTGTTGCCAAAATAATTCTATGCCTACTGATAAGTCTAATTTTTAAATGCATATAACTCCCACACGATCAATTGGATTTCAACCAAATTTCGTATGTACTATGTGTAGATAAAGTGATATGACTGAGCGTATTCATAAGAGCCACCAGGGCTGCCAACTGTCAATAAATGCTCTCTATATTTTTTATCCAAATACCAATATATCAGAAAGTATACGAGCCAACAGCCTTAACCTTTGCACACGTATAGTGCCTGACATTCTAGAATAATTTGGAGCAACTAATGTATGTCAGTGCTACCAACATAATTCTAAGCCTGCTGATAGGACCCATTTTTAAATATATGTTACTTCTAAACTATCAATTCGATTTCGACCAAATTTCGTATGTGTTATGTGTACCATATCATATATGACTGTGCGTATCGTTAAGAGCAATCAGGGCTGCCAACTGTTAATAAATGCGGTTTATATTTTTTTACCCTAATATCAATATATGCTATCAGAAAGTAGGCAAGCCAACAGCTCTAAACTTTGCGCACGTATAGTACATGCCATTTTAGATTAATTTGGAGCAACTAATGTATGTCAGTGCTACCAACATGATTCTAAGCCTGCTGATAAGTCCAATTTTAAAATACCAGTAACTTCTATACTAACTAATGGATTTCATCCAAAATTGACACAACAATAGATTATAATATTTCAAATTATTTCTGACCAACAAATGCATGACATTGTTGCCAACATCATTTTACGCACGCTGATAAGTCCAAAGTTTAACTGCATGTTAAGTCCATGCTATCCATTGGACTTCAACCAAATTTTCTATTCTGTACCTTAAGAGATGGAGCTAACAATATATTCAGTCACCAGGGCTGCCAACTGTAGTGCTCTATCAGGCTACATCATGCCAGGTATATTTCGAACTAATTAGACATTTCGATATTACCAACTTTATTTCGTCATTATTCTAAATAGCCTAGGTCCATATAAATTAATCATTGGCATGAATCTTAAATTTTAAGAAAATTAGGCTCTTTAGTTCGTCACGGAACTTCTTGTTCTTTTCTTGCTGTATTCAACGAATGTTACAATTCATTTGTAATACCTGGATCACTACTCAGTTTATAGTCCTGGTACAATTCGATACATCTGGGGCTCCATCCAGGTATGTATTGACCCCGCTGAGCTCATGGCTTGGTGATATTTATTGGAAATGATGAAGAACATGCCATGCCATTGTATCTGAACGCGCCCTGTAGCAGCGCGAGGCATGAGTGAAAATTGGAAGATGTCTTGACTTAAGTCACTCACCTTCATAATTTATTCTGAGCACTATCACATTTCTTGCCATTAAAAGTCTCAGATCATTCCATCATGTAACTCTGCATAAAGGAAACATTACGATATTTGCCGATTTTCAATTTAAGGTAAAAGGTATTAACGCCGCAGATTGGCGGGAGGAAATGGACCGTCAACGACTCTAGTTTTGACAGCACATTGCAGGGAAGATCTAAGCTCCCTGACTACCTGTTCAGAAGCCGTCAAGTTTGTACGTGCTGTGTTACTGTCCGCCCTAAGGACGAGGAAATTGTACAAGTCCACCCAGAGGGTGAAGAAAATCAGTTATACGATCATCGTTATCGTCGAGTATGTTTTTTCGCACGATGTGTGCAGTGCGACGATCACCGAAAGTATTTTTATAAATCTTTGAAAGTGATTAAGTTGTAATTTTTCCGTCAGTGAAGACGATGCCCAAACTATTCCACACACGAGGCGTGAACAGAATCAACGACCATCGACAGTGAAGTGTGTGTAATCTTCATTTATAAATGTACATCTATCTTAAGAATAATTCACTGAGTGCACGAGTGTAACTGCCGAATTTTTCACATGATTTTTGTTGAATATTTTAGTGTGTTTATAGCACCACATTTCTTCGCGTGGCACATCAAACTAACGACCACGAGGTGCACAAAATGCTATTAAATATTGGTAACTTTGAACCATCTACGAGTGATTATGCTAGTAATTTCTGTAATATTCTACGATGCAACTTATCTGCAATTTTCAGTGCTAGATTACAGTGATAAAAATCTGACCACTAGAATCTGAGATTATCCACTAGCATAAGTGTAGCATACCAGTGAAGGCCAATTTATTCTGTCTGCGATAATAGAGCCAATGAAAATTTATAATACTGTGCTAAGCATAAATTCAGTGAGAAACACGTGTGAGTTCCATCATGTATAATAACGTCAACCACGTGTACACCATGTTTACTACGCTGATATTAGTCAGTGTCATGGAGTAAGAACCCCATCATGTGAGGAATATTCTACGAGGAGACCATTACATTATGGCAGGAGATCTGACCATCTATTCTTTGGGAATTGGAGCCCAAGAACCCATCAACTCAATGGCTGACCATGAGAACGAGATATTTGCTTGAGAGACCACAAGCAGAAGGAGGAAAATGGAATGGGATAAACTCGATGCCCGAGTTATTACTGGAATTATCACCAACCATCCAGGTCTCTATAACACCATGATTTCATCGGATCTACTATAATGGTGACTGCAAAGTGAGTTTGTCTTTTATCTCATGTACGGGTTGATCTGTGGTGGAGTAGATAGTAGAAAATTAACCGAACTAGTGACACCAGATAGGTAGGGATTTTTTAGCTAGTATAATGTTGTTTTTCCACAGTGGATGTTAGTCACCATGTTTTTCTCTGGTGCATCTTGAAGGTGTTCGCAAGTCGTTATGTCCTAGTTTTCTTGGATAGACATGGCCACAAATCATTTAGATTTGATTTGGCAGACCCTTCATATGGGCCAACTTAGATTTTGAGCGATGGACCACCATCACTTCGTCATATTTTTGTGACCCCTTTCAGCGACACTTTTCATTCACGCCACTGTACTATTTATTTTGGGCTTATTCATGGCCGTATCATTGAATGACCGACAGAAGTCATTACCCTTATAATGTTATTAATTTATGCTGTTGATGTGTGCTCTGAAGCCACACAAATTCAAGTAAGAACTAGTATGGGAGTTATAGTAAAGATGCCAGCCAAGCATCGAACCCCAGATACACTTCGTACCGTTTCCGACATCCTAGCAATCTGTAGGATTGTCACATGTTATATTATTTTCTTAGTGTCAAGGTGTTAGACACGCTAAAGTTTTATAAATGCCCACATGTAAATATCAGAGGAGTGGAATATCTTTAACCAACTCCAAAGCAATCTATTACGAGTGGAATATCTGTCAAATTTACTCTTTGAAATTATTCAACATTGCCCATGTTTATGATTCTTATTTCTACGGTGTAGTGAAGCCACGAGTCACTTATTACTACTTGTTTTAGTTTGTAAGCCAGCGTTATTCAGATATAGACTTCTTTTGACTGAATTATCGCCTGTGTAGTGTAATTCATCGCCCAATGCGATGGTCAGTTGAGTGTGTTTCGACACGCCAGTGTGAAGGCTTGTAATGTCATGGATCCGTAACGCTCACTGCGAGACAACTGTTACTGTTAGACGAGATGCGCATGTGCACTTCGATGATTCACTGTGTGGAATATATTGATTATTTCTAGATAATGCTGTGTACTGTGTAGTTTTTATAGCAGTCATATGTTTGCTTACATCATTGGACGAGATTGTAACTTTTTAACGCTTCAGAAAGCGAATGTTTGAGCACTATGAGAGTGCATTGTATTGAAGAGAAGCTGTTGTCTATTATGTGAGGTAAATTTGACACCGTATTTATAGGCTTCTATGTAAGAGTTGAGCGCTCTTGACGCGCTGTCGTACAGGTGATAGACCTACGACCATTTTTCCAGGATTATACCTGAAGACTGATTAGAAGGGCTTTGCGCCCCTTCAGTATTTGTTGCAAACCAAGTTTGATAACTTGGGTTATTGTGCTTTCCGGCCAGGTGTGAGCCGATGATGTTTAGTGATGTTCTTTGGTAGACTTCACTCTAGTTAAGCCGAGGTGTCCACTGAGAATTGCCAGTATTCTTCATAAACCTACGACAATTTAAATAGAGCTTCTAATAATAATAAGATCTCATTATTCTAAATAAGATGCTCATAATGACTGTAAAATTACTTTGACTTGCAATTTAATGCGCACTGGCCGACTCTTTGGATTAGTCACATTTCCATCGTGAAATGACTTATAGACTTTGTTACACTATCTTGAGACGACGGAGCTGTTCGGACCATCAGTTCTCAACTGGTGGCACTCGACGCTCAAGTAAAATAAGACGTGATTTTGATCGCGCCGTTACCAACCTTATTACACACTAGATGACCCAAGAATAGAAACAGTGTTCTTGCGTGTACGCAGGTGATTAATAAGAAGCTTTCTGTATGCTGTGTTTTACTTATTTATTTATTTGTGTGATTTTGTATGATAACCCAATGTACCTTTAGCCAGTAAGAATGACTTTAAGGTGTTTTTTAACTGGTTGTCACATAGCTTTTGCTATAATTGTTTGATTGTTGCGGTAGTAAGTCACCGTATACTTTGCTGTAATTGTCAGGATTTAGCTAGATTATTAAATTGTTTAAAAATAAATATGGGTGTGGTACCATCGTGAATTATTTGATTATTTTTGCTGTTTATTTAACTCCGTTTATAAGAAACCCGTTTCATCTGCGTAGGGTGTACTTTTCGTGCCACTGCCCTAGCTTTGCTGCTTTTGCTTTCATGTAATTAGATCTTTCGCGAGGATTTTTAACTTTCAATCAGTTTAGGATCTTCGACATTTCTTTTTTTTATTAGCTTGCGGAATTAGCCCTAAACAAACCCTCCGAACTAGGCTAGGTGATTGTTGATTTTTTAAAATAAATTTTACCCGAGTTTACATAAGTCTGGATGTTATTATTTTGTAATATAAGCGTTTCTGCAGTGTACCTCTTGGGTCCTTCGACATACTCCTTGTCCCCCTATCGCCCCGGGATGCTACGTTTTTCGTGCGCTTGACCTATAGGAAGTACATCCAATCCCCGTCGGCACATGTGTCCAGAGGGTGAGTTGTCTGGGAAGTCATTGCGGTTATTGGCAACCCAAACAACTCGTCTGACGGGCTCAGTATTCTCACCTGTATCCTCTTGGAATGTGCTTTTTAGCTATGGAGCACATTAGGCCTACAAAGCGCTCATAGTTTTATTTCTTGGGTGGGATCCACTGTTTGTTATGATCTACTTCACTTGTGAATTGAGACCAATTTGCTTTCCCCAAGTTCCAGCGAGCCATAGGGATTGATCTAACAACTAGGATTTCTAGGCCAACTTTGACAAGAACTGGTGTGCTGGCTTCCAGCAAAATCAAGTAAGACTTTCCTACTGCAGTGTAAAGGTCTTTCAAGGGAATTCTTTGAAAAAAAAAAAAAACATAGCTCAGGGTTATAATCCTTATTCTATCTGGCAGAGTGGAAGGTGCCCTTTTCCTTGGCATAATACACTAGGAAAACATTCCCAGCATATGCCCAGTCTAGCACGTCTTGACCGTCACTATTTTTTTTATCACTGTAGCCCCAGTTGGAGTTCCGGCTATTAAAATCTCCGAGAATAACTGCTGGATATTGGATGTTTTGAATGGTTGTATTCAAAGTCCAAGGTTTGCAAGGAGATTTATAAATATTTAGAATTTCAATATTCGCTATCTTTATTCTAGAGGAAAATATATTGTCATCAGCATTTGAGCTTATTATTTCAACTTCCTCAATATCGTTCTTCACAAAACAGACAGTGCCATAATTCTTATGGAACGTAGCAGAGATTAAGGTGTACCCAGGAATCTTGCATCTGATGTGAAGCTGACTTGGATCTTCACAATGAGTCTCTTGCAATAGGACGACATCCACCTGTTATTCCTTTAGTATTTTTGTCAGATATTCACTCTTGGACCTGCTTGCTCTTTCAATGTTAAGTTGAAAAATCAGTATGGAATGATGAAAATCTCTCCCTGCCAAGCTCTGACAAGAACTGTGTCTAGGCTGAGTCATAGTATTCATTGTATCCTCAAATTGATGGGATATCCAAATGTAAAACTAAAGGTCCAGCAGCCAATGTAGCTGTTGCTTTCTGAGCACCACCCAGGAGACACGTGTAGGGCACTTTAAGGTAATACCTACGGACGTGAAGCAACTCGACCGAATTGTACCAGGACTCTAAACTTCAATAGTTGAACATTAAAGTGAACTTGAGGAGAATAACTTGCTATCTTGTGGCATAGGTAATATATATTATACACCTGTGCCACAAGATAGCAAGTTATTCTCCACCAAGTTCACTTTAATGGTCAACTATTGAAGTACAATCATTAAAAACTAGAAGACCCATGCTGCTCCGCAGCATTCACTTCAACAATCCTACAGCACTTCTGTCCATATGACATTTGCATGTCTTCATGCTAGTGACCAGAACAGACATTTACGGCACCGTCGTTTTTGGGTAAATGATGAAGTAGACTTATGAGATCAAATGTGTGGGTGTCTGCCTGTCCTCTGTGTGTGTGTCCCACTATTTACCCTGCGTAAGCTTAAAAGGCGCACGGACGTCAGGTTCCAGACGCAATTCTGAAAAGCCGAGGTGAACAGCTAACTCCAGACACATAAGCTATACTCTTCTCGAAGTATTAACTCGACACTACTCGACACTTTGATGCTGGCTGAAGCTAGGTTGATAGGTCGCTCGCAAGCTCGTAAACTCACTCTGAAGCTAGAAATTTAAATTTCCACTGAATGGAGATTGCTGGAAGAAATAAGAACGCAAAAACACTTACAGTGGTCGATGGGGGAGCTGTCGCGGACTTTCTTCCAGAACTTTTCGTGCTGAACAATTCTCAGAGAATATCGATATTTTTAACGGTTTACCCAGTGTAAGCTTAAAAGACACGTGGACGTTAAGTTTTTCTTCAACTCAATTCACTGAAATCGTAAATGCTCGGCTTCTTTTGGTCATAAATAAATGTTTTTCTACCCAATCCTTCATCGAGAAATCCTTTACAGAATGGTGAAAACCGCATCAAAATCCATCAAGTTTCTCTCGAGATTACCCGTTACATCCAAGAATTGAGAACTTGGTTTTATACTAAGCAGATAGAGATATCAACACAATTTAAGGCTACAGCGGTACAATTTGGTGTTTTGTCTACTTATGAACAATGGTATAAATTTAAAATAAAAGATGGGTCTCTTATATTTGAATTTAGAGATGTAACACTTGGTTAACATATAGAGGTGTGCAAATTAATAGAATTAAATAAAACAATTAATTATTCATAATTACTTTTATTCAAAATCATTTTATTGACCAACTTCTTTTGTTGTCCTACTTAGTAGTGTTTCCTCTCCCGTGGAATTACAACTTTTCCTATAAGAAATTGCGTCTGGAAACTTTCAGATTATTGGATTCCGAGGGATATCTGAGCTGGGTCCATTTTCAATTTTTCATTGACTTTAGAATTCAAGTCAGGTGATTACAATGCATAGTTCATGAATGGTTGAATAGTTCAATAGCGTTCATCAGTTAAAAGACCTCAAATCCCTCCGCTCTAAATTCACACGTAAAGTAGAGTGAAGTAATAAAAACGAAACGTGTGGCATATTGCATTTGCAAGGCTCCTCTGTTAGTGGAAATTCTAAAAAAATCATTTTAATTTGAGTTTCTTAAATGAAAATATAATTAGGAGTCTTGGTTAAACATTTGAAGTAATTTCATCGCCTTGTAAACATACTTAGTGCATTAAACCGTGAAAAGTAAAATTGCAATTTTGGAAAACTGACATCGAATCTAATAATTTGCACATTTCTGTAAAGACAGCTATCGCCTCCACCCCTACAGATAGAATAGTAAGTAAAGGCGATTGATGAGAAATGATAACTCACACAGAAGGGATTAATATTTATTAAGTTGTATATTTGATTGAGCATATCTTTGTTATAGAACTGAGGGAATGAAATAACAGGATGTAGGATAGTAATCACCGATGTAGGACAATAGTATTTCTTTTTTACCATTACCACAGGACATTTATCGTATTAGGGATGCGGACGTCCTTGTATGACTGTTATTTAATCTGTGCCCCGTTTGCTGAGATCTGTGCTCTTCCGCAACATTCGTTCCAAAATTCTAATAGTACTTCCTTCCATTCGACATTTGCTGTTCGCTTGCCTTTTGGTCCTATTTGAATTTTGACGTCATGAAAGGACTTTGCTCACGATAGTGCGACATACAGTCGTCCGTGGCTAAACACCGGTTGAGGTAAATAAATGCCTACTTGATATAGTGTTTGACCTTGAGCTTTATTGATAGTTATACAAAAAGCCAAACGTACTGGAAACTGCCTGCTTTTGAAGGAAAATGGCATAGAAGTATCTGATGGCGTAAGGTCAAGGCGAGGGAGTAGGACATTGTTTCCAGTAATAATTTCCAGCTCTAAGCAATTGTTATGCATCTTCCAAACCAACAGTATAGTACCGTTCAACAGACCTTGGGTAACATTAATATTTCTCAATAAAATCACAATTGAGCCATCTTTTAGTCGAAGGATATGAGGTGGCAATCAACTTATGCCTATGCTGTCTAAACATTCTATTGGGAATTGTAGAAGTTCACTCTCATCTTCAGTAATCAAATTATTCACACTGATGTAAGTTCTCGATGATCCTGGGATTAGGTCTAAAACTTAGTCATTGATTTCTGTACAATATTCATTTGTAGGTGCTAAAATCGCTATTCTTGAAAAGCGTGAACTATTTTTCATCGTAGGACTAATTCTGAATTTTCTCCATCGACGTGAGGATATTCACCGTTACCAATTTGTATCAAGAAGTTTGCAAAGTCACGTTGATCTGTATCCGCTCTCATATTTTTGTTGAGTTTAAAAATTTTGAATGATGGCCACAAAGGAGAGAACCTTACTGACATTTGGACTGATGCTGCTTGAGATGCCTGAGGCCAACAGGCAATACCTGCCTAAAATCTCCACCTAAGATGATAATTTTTCCTCCGAAAGGCACGTCGTTAATCATGATGTCCTTGAGCAACCGATTTACACACATCAACGCGTGCTTATTAGCCATAGAGGCTTCATCCCAGATGATAAGTTTTTCTGAACGAATATAAAAAGCTTCCTTGCTGTTAACTTTTATTCCTGATACAGAACTTTCATGTAAATGTGGAGGTAACTTGAACTGGCTGTGTACATTGCGCCCCTCAGGTAGTAACATTGCTGCAATACCAGTCCATGCAACAGAAACTACATTTAACCCCAAATTTGTGCAACTGTGAATCAAGCATTGGTAAATAAATGTTTTACCGGTGCCCCCTGGACCGTCAATGAAAAATGCATTACTCATCCTTTCATTGCTGTTTTTTACTAACCCCAAAATTTCTGTAATTATAGCCGTTTGGTTCCCATTTTCTTGGTTTATCATCCGACTTAATTGATCCTCATTAAGTTTTGGATAATTCATTGGTAAATTTGTCTGAGGGAAATTATCAATAATAGCAGGCAATTAGGGAAAAGTAATGGGAAGACCATGGAACTTTAATGTATTAGAAATATGTATAAGAACGCACTGATATGCAATGTTAGGTTCGTGAAACTGCAGATAATCTTCTGATAATGAATTCTTGAAAATGTCCCATAACTATCTTACATTTGAAGGGGTCTGAAAGATACATATGTAAGAAAACAGTTGTCGTAACTAAGAAGGCATCTGAAATTGTGACGCTTCTGCCAAACAACGCTGCCATTCAGAATCTTCAATCAGTAAATCTCGCTCCTTTGCTGTTTCTTTAAAAGTAGAATAGACAACTGCTTTGTATGCTCGTAGATCCTGGAAGCAGGTAGCACCTATGACGTGAAGCAATAACAGGCGTAAATAAAACCTTTCTGTTTCTGTAGGCGAAGCATTATACATTCTGCCTATAGTTTTTGAAACATGTTTTCTTTTTTGCCACCGGCAGTTGCTCTTATTCCAGACGTAATGTACTGGTGTTTCAGGATATATATACGGACTTCTGGCTTGCCAATTTTGATTTAACTTGAACCACGCTTGTAATTCCGTGTTACGCAACTGTGCTTGAAGTAAAATATCAGGAGCGTTATCATTTTTAGCCTATTTTCAATTTTGAAAAAAATAGGCTTATGAGATCACCTTTTGTCCGTGTATGTGTGCGTGTGCACGTGTGAGGTGTGTGTGTGTGTCCCCTAATAAAATCTAAACGGCTGAAGCGATTTCAATGAAACTCGGTAAGTTCATAGCACTATTCCCGGTGACCTTGACCGTGCCCTTCAAATTTTGTTACGTCTCACCAATCCTACATGGCGGCTGTGCGAAATATTTCACTAGCACACAATATCTCCGAAACTATTACCGATATCGCCCTGAAATTATGTACGGTGATAAAGGGCACTACTAGAAGTTCACTTATGAGACTTTCAAAAACCTGGTGACTACAAAACCAACATGGCGGTCAAGCGAAATTGAGACTTTTAGATAGACGTTTCTCGCGATTTAACTATCCAAACGTAATGAAACTTGGTACAGCAAATGTTTATACACATTGTAATGCACTGGAGTCTAATTTAGTTCAATTGTTTACATAACCTCAAAATGGCGGCTGTGCGAAATATTTCACTGACATTCTATATCTCCGAAACTATTACAGATATCATCATGCAATTTTGTACGGTGATAAAGGGTACTGATACAAGTTTACCTATGTATATTTCATAAACCTGTAAAGTACAAAACGAACATGGCGATCAAGCGAATTTGAATTATTTTAATCGACTTTTCTCGTGATTTAACTCTCTGAGCGCAGTTAAATGTGGTACAGTAAATGATTTTGCAGATTGTAATATACTGCCATCTAATTTAATTAAAATGTTTACATAACCTCAAGATGGCGACTGTGCGAAATTTTAAAATTAAATTTTTATTCTTGTGTCGTAATCATGCGATCGAAGTGAAAGTTTGAATAATGAAGCTAGGCAATAATTGTCCTTGAATGGTACATAACTCTATGGCCTATACATATAACAATCCTAAATGGCGAGCTTCCGAAATATTTAGACGGTTCTCAATATCTATGAAACTTTTACAGCAATCAAACTGAATTTTTTTATGTTCATAGAGACTATGAACATATGTTTACCTATAGGACTTTCAGTAACCTGGTGAGAACAAATCCAACATGGCGGCGACGCGAAGTATAAATATTTAAATGGACGTTTCTCGCGAATTAACTATCCGAGTGCCGCGAAACGTTGCACGTTAAATGCTTATACAAATGTTGATCCACTGGCATGTAATTTATTTCAATTGTTTGCATAATCACAAGATGGCTGGTGTGCGTACTTCTAAAATCTCGTTTTTACTTCTTGTGTTCTAATCATGCGACTGAAGTTTGAATACCACACGTACACAATAATCTTAATGTAATAGTACAAAAATAAAAATCCATCCTGGCGACCATATGAAATATTTAGACGTTTCTCAATATATCTACGAATCTGTTACAGCAATTAAACTGAAATTTTGTATGTTGATTGAGACAATTAACATGAGCAGGATATATGAAAATAGGCTGTATAGTTCTTCACGGAACTACTTGTTAAAATTGATATTTTGCAAGTTTGGCAAGTGAACTGGTAATCGCACGATAGAATGTGACTGTTCATGCATTTGAAATGAAAATATCCTGAATGCGGCTTCTGTTGGACCAACATATCTAGCATTTAGGAAAGAAGTAATTTCATCGTAGTTCACCGTTTCGCCTTCAGGACATAATTTAACAATGCAGCAGTCATACACATACTTGTGGATTTTAATATATAAGATACTTGTGAATGTATTTAACACTCCGAACACTTGAGCATATTTCAACATTAATATGAGCATGCAAGTAAAGTAAAAGAAATGGATTGTAGGGAACAATGAATCGACTATCGATTCCAATGTCAATGCCTCAAATTGTTTTTATAATAATCTGTCCATTATTTCTTCTCCTATACGAAGGATAACCATTGGCATTATCTTTGGTCTCTTCCTGAAACTGTTTAGGGAAATCTTTCTTACATACGCCATCTTTCATACAGACTGAAGAAGGATTCAAAGATCCGCGAGGACCATGTACCATGTACCTTACCAAGTATAGCGCTTCATCCTTGAGATCTGGTATTTCGGCTGACACCACACGGTCAATGTCAGAAATTTCTCGAAACTTACAATCTTCCGTTAATGTTAAGAGTAATTGGATGTGCGGGAGACCTCGTTTCTGAAATTCCACTGTATATAGACATGCTTTTACCGAAAATTTCCTTAACATTAATCAATCGTAGCAATTCCTTTACTTTGCAATAGAAAACTCTCACTTCAATATCAGGCCTATTATTAGCCGTTTCCCAGAGATGAATGCTGTTAAGTATTTCTGGCCAGCCCGCATTATAGGTGAACGAAATGAATAAATCTGGCTTTCCAAACTTCCTCACTATCGCCATCGCATCCTGATAATTTTGCAATATTTTCCTTGGGCTACCTGCAAAAGAAGATGGCAAAACTACAATACGACCGAATCTGAGATTTTCATTTTCTGCTCGTGCATGCAAGGCGTCTGCTAAACCGGCACATGTATCAACTCGTAACTTCGTTTGTTGTTGACGTATATATTTTAACTGGTCACCTTCCATACGACAGTAGTAATCCACGAATAAATATCCATTTTGCAAACTTGAGCAGCGGCAACTAACTCAACATGACCTCCATGTACACCATTCATTTTGTAATCGTCGCTCGAATTGATAGCAGTTTCGTACATATCGCTGTTGCCAACAATAAAAGAAGAATAATTATTCCACTTGTCTGTAACATGTTTTACAATTCGCTTTCTAACCTGTGTAAATAAACTCTGATTGTTGTACTCACAATATGCCAATGACCTGAACAGACAATTACCGTCACCTTTAATCTTTATAACATTTGTAATTGAGTGTCACCTCTCATTCATCATAATATGATTCATTGTATTGATTGAGCACACAACCTATAAGGACGAATGATGAAACGAAAAGAAGACAGTTTGTTGCTGGTGAGACCAAAGACTATATAACAGGAAGATCGGATACACAATACAAAATGGTGGTTCCAACATTGGACTGTAGCGGCATCTTCGTGAAATTAGTTGTCTTTTGTGTACAGTATTTGTTGTCATTCAAAGAGATGTTGACATGACAGTGCCATTAGCAAAATGACTGCTGATTGTGCATGAGCATTTCAGTCTCAAAGTAATCCATTCTTTGAGAAGTTTTAATTAAATGATGTGCACAGAATCCCCTTCTGCTTATTGTATGGATACATGCGACATTAGCGCCCGAGTGGAACAGGTAGAAGTTAACGATATCATGTATGGATACATGCGACATTAGCGCCCGAGTGGAGCAGGTAGAAGTTAACGATATCATGACGTAATTAGGGAACTCTCTGTTAATATCATGTTAGATTTATTGGGGCGGCGTTGAATATCATGATATAGTGTTAGTCGTTGTCGCCTAGCGACAATATGTCCGTCAAGTCATTCGATTCTATTTTCGTGAGACCTTGAAGGACGTAATGTTCGCAATTATTTTAATACTCGAATGATATAATCAAGCAAGGTGGATATCAATCGACGGTGCTTGACGGGCATTACATTTTAAGACAACAAACGTCGTCGTAGCGCAAATACTTCCTGAGATATTTCAGTTTTAGTAAAGGGTGAAATTTTTTGAAAACTATTTTAATATATAAGATAAGCAGACATGGGTGTAAGGGTTTTTCGATGAGTTGTATATTATATATTACCTGTGCCACAAGATAGCAAGTTATTCTCTCAAAGTTCACTTTAATGGTGAACTATTGAAGTACAATCCTCACCCAAAATACCTTGGTGTTGTCCTTGATCGAACTCTAACTTACAAAGAACATTTAAACAGAACATCTGCTAAAGTCAAAGCCTGAAACAATATTCTTCACAAATTATCTGGGTCAGGCTGGGATGCAACTGCATCAACTCTTTGAAGAACAGCTCTTGCCCTAGTATACCCAGTGGCCGAATATTGCTGTCCAGTGTGGTTAAATAGCGCTCATATACAGAAAATTGATACTGAGCTGAATGATACTATGAGGACTATATCAGGAACCATCCGATCTACACCTCTGGATTGGTTGCCAGTCCTCACAAATATTCCACCTCCTCACCTCCGTAGATAAATGACATTCACGATAGAATGGGAAAAATAATGTACAGATACTTGATTACCAATTCATCAGGATTTTTTCAACCACATCTTAACCTCCCTGGTTACTAGGTGAGGAATTGGTTCAAGAGCAATTTAATGTCTTGAGTTTCCTCGAATCCAGACAAATATCATGTAATTATGGATACAACTCAACGCCCCCTGGTTTCAACTTATCCCGAAAAACTTGGACGTCACTAAATCGACTAAGAACCTGACATGGTAGATGCCAGTATTGGAGGCATAAGTGGAAGATGATCGACAGTCCAGCCTGCGATTGCAGTGAAGTGCCACAGACGGTTTATCACATTGCCATGGAATGCCCAATATGGAGGTTCAGTGGGACGTTACAAGAAATACATGAGGCTAGAGATGAAGCAGTGAATTGGTTAAACTCGTTGGACATCCATTTTTAATGCTTGTATCTTCTTTCCTGTCCGAACTTATGTACATTTTGTATATACTAGCAATTAAGTTTTTCACCTTATTTTTAACATATGTATCCTTCATGCCATACGAAATAATAATCAGTACATTTCGTGTACTTTTACTGTCAGATGAAAGTTATATGATCACCTCGTGGCCTCGCCATGGTGTCTCCACACTTTAGCAGAATTATCACCAAATATGAGAAATATCGCTAGATTGTCACTTAGTTCACTTTATACAAATATGATAGCGTGTTTAGCACTCACGCGAATATTATATTGCTTCCTCGTAGTACAAATATAATTAATTCACCCACCCGTTTCTGCCGGTGCAAAATTGAAGTGTGTCGATCGCACAGATCAAGAAGGGTTAGTGACGTCTCTCGTGACGTAGGCTAAGGTTCCGGAAGAGCATTCTAGTCATTGAGCAACTATAAGTCTCCTCATAATTAGTTTCACCACCGTTCTGCGTTGTTAAGTTATAATCTAGGGCTATCAAAAAATCTCAAATCAATCCAGAACATTAGTGAAAAGTGTAGTTGAAAATTTCAGTGGCGTAAAATTTATAATGGGAAATTTATATTTATGGACGGGAAAAGAAGTGTGAGAATGTCCACTGCCATAGTCAAAATCGTGATACAAGCAAGATCAAAGCTCTTACGGCTCATGCTGGCTAATTTGGTGCAATATCAACCTGTAACAACCAAAAATTATCGCCAACCATGAGCCATACGGGCTCAGTAGGAACATGGACAAATTTGTTAATACAATTAAGGTGGCGAGGACCATGGACAGCCAGACGTGTAAACACGTTCTTCAACTCAATGTCAGATGTTGCCCACGTCCGGTCGATCATGTCTCCGGTTTCATAAAATTCTTGAGGTATGCCTTCTCTCTTTTTCTACAATGATATTAGTAATTTTTCCGAGGCTCTGGTGTTTGGTAGAGGTAAATAGTTTCTAAGGTCTTCAACCTAGAAGAGATTGTATTATACTCCATTATAAAGATACAAGATGTTCAGTAAAGAGCATATAGCCAACTTTCTCCTAAATGTATGGGTATTGTTATAACTCTTTTTCCTTTTCAAGGAGTATAATCTATTACAGCAATCAAATTGAAATTTTGTATGTTGATAGTGGCAGTTAATATAAGTAGGATATATGAAAATAGGCTGTATAGTTCTTCACGGAACTACTTGGGCATGTGAAACGAATGAGCCCAGCGAGACTGACCAATCGAAACATAACTTACTTTGAGGAGAGGAAGACAAAATGGGCCTGGTTCATTGAACTGGATAAAGATCTGAAAGAAGTGGGGATTACACCAACAGACATTCAGGAGCGCTCCCCACTCAAAGGGAAACTTCAAGCTTGTAAATGTTTCCAAGAAAAACCGAAGCTGAAAACGGGAAAGATTTAACCCAGGAACGGAAGGAAGTCCACCGAGAACGAATGCGGGCGTACAGGGCAAACATCAAAGCCAGTAGGAGACGGTTGGAATGACGCGGTCCATAGATGGCCTATACGAAATGAATGAATGAATGAATGAATGAATAATATGGGTATAGGAATATAATAGACCTGCCGTACCACGCCCGCAGGTGTAAATCGCGTGAAAAAATTCTAGAGTACTCCTTGATCCCCTTAAGCGCATTATACGTATTGATGAATTTTACGGCTTAATTTGGTTCCGTGATAACCTTCTAGCCGTTTGCAAACTTTCACACTAATGTAATTAATGGAATTGCATTGCGTCTTACAGCAATAGAGAATCCGTTGGCATGGTTACTGGCTTGCATTCGTTCATTAGTTTATTAAATTTGTTTTCTGGGAATATCTAAAAAACGGTTGGTCTTCGGTCCTTAAAATGTGGTTTTCGGGGACCCGAGTTTTGTCTCTCACATTGAGGGGCTGAAAATGAGTTTTGTCTCGTCCTTCTACGCCTATTTCAGCATGTATTTTAAGGGGGTAGGCCCCCTTTTATGAGAGGTACGGAGAAGAGTTACATCAATGATTAGTGTCGTGCCTCTGATGGATATCTGTACCAAATTTTACGTTGATACACCCAGCCGTTCTCGAGTTATAAGGGAACAAATTTGTCCACAGACAAACAAACAAACAGACAAACAAAAAAATATTTTCGCGCGCATCCATCATAAAACAGTCTGAAACGTGTAAACATCTCAAATTTCCGTTGAAATTCAGAGATAAACACACAAATTTTCATTTTTATATATAGAGAGATATACTCACCGCTCGGTGTTGACCGTGTTTTATTGCACAGATTCTGGTTTTACTCGCTAACCGTTGGAGATATACGAAAAGTGATAAGGACCTTTCGGATAGAAAATTAAATGTTAAAGCTCATGTATACCATCAAAAGTTTGCTATTTCTTAGCGTTCTCTTTTTATTTGAAAAGGAAATATGAAATTTTGAAACCAAAGGGTGTAGTGACGTCACAAATGTCGGTTTTACTCGCTAACTGTTGGAGATACACGAAAAGTGATAAGAACCATTCGGATAGGAAATTAAATTTCAAAGCTCGCATATTTCATCAAAATTTTGCTATTTCCTACCGTTCTCTTTTTTTTGATATGGAAATATGAAATTTTGAACCAAAGGGTCTAATGACGTCACTAAAATAGTCGCCATTTTTTAATAGTGCGAAATTTCGAAATCAAAAGTATCCTATATGTAAACCTGGCAAATCAGCTACATTCATACAAAATTTCATTTAAATCGGACCAGTGGTTCTTGAGTTATTGAGTAACAGACAGACAGACAGACAGACACACACCATCTCATTTTTATATATTAGTATGATTTAAATGGACTTAGGGGATAAAATGTACATTATTTTGAGGGTGAATATTGATTTTTGGTCTGTTTTAGCTGTATTTTAGTTGTTATTATGTGATCTGAGTGTAATTTATGGTCTATATGCCGGCCTAAAGCGTATGTCAGTCGTTGGCGGCTGACCGCGCTCGACCGGGCTTCATGTAGTGTACCGAGTTCGAGTTTTCTATTGTTCTAGAGAAGTTTTTAGTAATTTTGCTTCCCCTGTCCGTGGTCATCACCCCAGACAAGCTGGTGTGACCCTTACTCCTCAGGAAGATGGAACCGCGGTGCCATGGTCATGTGTTAGGAGATTGCCCCGTGTAGATGGCTGAGAGTTGCTGAAGTAGACTCAGCAGTTGTGTAAGTGCAGTGGCGTGAGGTGCTTGAGGGGGGCTTAGTTGAAGGGAGAGTAGGGAGGGAATCTGTTTTGTCTGTTGCTTGTGCTTTAATTGCCTGTGTTTGATGGCATTTTTAAGATACTTGCAACCAGGAAAGAAGCTGCGTGCTTGCCTCCACAGTTTATACATGTGGGGGAACCCTTTGGCACCGCGCAGTCTGTATGTTCGTCGCCACACCGATTGCACCGGGCTTCCTTCTTGCAATCTCTTGCAGTATGGTTCAAGCGTTGACAATTATAACATTGAATAATGAGAGTAGGATGTGGTCTTGGAGGTGGGCGCCGCGGCGCCAGTGTTTCTGTAGGTTTAGATTGTGGAGGGAGGGGCTGAGGGCCAGGTGAAGTGTCGCTCTTTGAGGAAGAAGCAACTGCTTGAGAGGTGGCTGTGTTCTGCATTGTTTGTGAGCCTCCATGTTCCTGTTCGTTAGGCAGAGTGATAAGGCTGGTAATTTGAGTGCATTTATGTTTGTGCTTTCTTCTTTCAGGGGCCAGAGAGGTTTGAACTGTTGGAGTGATTTCGAGTGTATGAGTAGTTTGAGTATGTTTGACTGAGGTGAACTTAGGCATAGGTGGCAGGATTGGAATGGTCTGAGTGGATTTCACCCCACGGAAAGAACGGGTTAAGTCCATTTCTTTCAGAAATGAGTATATGGCGCATTCTGGTGGCCAGCCATCGTCACTACAGATCAGTTGAGATTAATTTCAAATAAAGCGGAATATCACTGAGATGCAGAGGAAAGAACGTCCACTATCCTCTAACTTTTTCATATTTTTGACTTGATTAGCCTATTTTCATTTTATGATAAAAAAAAGGCTTATGAGATCACCTTTTGTCCGTGTGTCTGTCTGTGTGTGCGTGTGTGTGTGATGGTGTGTGTGTCCCTAATAAATTCTAAACGGCTGGAGCGATTTCAATGAAACTCAGTAAGATCATAGCACCATTCTGGCCGACCCCGGCCGTGCCCTTCAAATTCTATTGTGTCTCACCAATCCAACATGGCGGCTGTGCGGAATATTTCACCAGCATTCAGTATCTCTGAAACTATTTCCGATATCACCCTGAAATTTTGTACGATGATAAAGGGTACTACTAGACGTTCCCCTATGAGACTTTCAAAAACCTGGTAACTACAAAACCAACATGGCGGCCAAGCGAAGTTGAGATTTTTAGCAGACTTTTCTCGCAATGTAACCATCCAAACGTAATGGAACTTGGTACAGCAAATGTTTATATACATTTTAATGCACTGGCGTCTAATTTAGTTCAATTGTTTACATAACCTCTAAGCGGCGGCTTTGCGAAATATTTCACTGGCATTCAATATCTCCGAAACTATTTATGATATCACCCTGACATTTTGTACGGTGACAAAGAGCACCGCAAGAAGTTTATCTGTGTAACTTCCGAAAACCTGTACAGTACAAACCGTGCATGGCGGCCACGTGAAGGTGAAACATTTTAATGGACTTTTCTCGTGATTTAACAATCTGAGCGCAGTGAAATGTGGTACAGTAAATGATTATACATATTGTAATACACTGGTATCTAATTTAGTTCAATTGTTTACATAACCTCAAGATGGCGGCTGTGCGAAATTTTTAAATTTAGTTTGTATTTCTTGCGTCGTAATCATGCGATCGAAGTGAAACTTTGAATAATGAAGCTACGCAATAATTTTTCTTTAATGGTACATAACTCTATAACAAAATGGCGAGCATCCGAAATATTTTGACGGTTCTCAATATCTACGAATCTTTTACAGCAATCAATCTGATTCTTTTTGTGTTCATAGAGGCTATGAACATAAGTTCACCTATAGGACTTTCAGTAACCTGGCGAGCACAAATCCGACATGTCGGCGACGCGAAGTATAAATATTTAAATGGATGTTTCTCGCGATTTAACATCCGAGTGCAGTGAAACTTTGCAGGTTAAATGCTTATACAAATATTAATCCACTGGCATCTAATGTATTTCAATTGTTTTCATAACTGCAAGATGGCAGCTGTGCAAAGTTTTCAAATCTCGTTTTTACTTCTTGTGTCCTAATCATGCGATTGTAGTCTGAATACCACACGTACACAATAATCTTCGTGTACTAGTAGGGGAGGGTGGGCCATAGTGAGACAGAAAAAATATATTTTGGTATACTGTCTTATTTTTCAATATATGAAAATGTCTTTACATAATGAAATATAAGTTGATTGTTGCTCATCAATTTCACACCCTTAGAATTTCTGAAACATCCACACTTTTCTGTAAAAATAATAAATTGTGAACATGTTGCAGCCGTCTCACTCTAGCCCACCCGTGGGCCACACTGAGACAGATGATGGTCCACACTGAGGCACAATGAAAAGAATTTATTTTGACTGGTTAAATACATAGATAAACACTAAAACAAATAATTAATGCCTGAAAACACTACAGCACATTCAGATTCCCTAAATTTACTGAAAATTTGGGATATGACTTTTGTCTTTTTGTTTTGCCATATGGACAGGGAACCGGCATCAGTGATCTGCTGTATTTCGCAGGGACTGAAGAAATATCTGCAACCTCTGGGTAAAAAAGGAACTGCCTATCATTTTTGCACTTTTCTTAAGAATTTTACTTCATAATTTTCATCATCTAAATCTAGTTTCACTTCCCCGATGTAAAATCTTGGGTGCTTCCCTGAAAACTCAACCAGAACGATGTCACCTTCCTTAGATTTGCGAGCAAGTTGATGAAATGTTAGGAGCTCGATTTCTTCATTATCTGATGAACTGTCTGAATTAGAAGAATCATCAACATCATCATCATGGAAATGTCTGTAGCTAGGGCTGTCTTCTTGGATTTTAAGTTCCTTTGGCTGAACGAACTCTTCTTGCAGCTCTTTTTATTTTTTATATGTGGACTTAAGAGCAAGTATTTTTTTCTTTCTGGGGTGTCAGTTGGAATGAAAGATCTCCCCTTTTCTCTCCTAGAAGTTGAATCTGCCCTCTCCTCAGCTTTGGGGTAGCTCCGTATATCTTTCTCACTGTAGCCCACCCTACTGTGTCTCACTGTGGCCCACTTGCGACATGTAAAAACAATTATGTTTACTATCTAACCTACAATACTGAACAAGCTGACAATTCCAATAATTATTTAGTAATATGTATGTATTTCGACCATATCATATTCATTAATGTACAATGATACACATAACTATAAAAAAAACAACAAAGGAAGAAAATTTTACTTTTCTTACCTCAAAAACGATGATGTCATTTATCTCCTACATAACATGCTTCTTTCAAAGAGTAAAGAGGATCAAAATGCCTGCTACCAGGAGAGCCAACCTCTAAGAAATATTAAAAAATTTCCCTCTTTCAAAAAATAGATTTAATGAGCTTGTCTCACTGTGGCCCATGTCTCACTGTGGCCCACCTTCCCATACATACATAAAAATCCAACCTGGCGACCATGTGAAATATTTAGACGGTTCTCAATATCTACGAATATATCACAACAATGAAACTGAAATTTCGTATGTAGATTGAGGCAATTAACATAAGTAGGATATATGAAAATAGGCTGTATAGTTCTTCACGGAACTACTTGGCTGTTGTTTGTATTACATGTACTTCCTTTAAAAGAAATCAATTTGGCAAAATAACTACTGTATATTGCTTACCCTCAATTGGGGTGTTTTAAGTATTTTTTAGCCTAGTTTTCACATTTTGCAAAAATGAGGAAAAAGTAGACTTATGAGATCGATCCAGGAAAATGTGTGTCTGTCTGTCTGTCTGTCCTTCTGTCTGTCTGTCTGTCTGTCTGGCTGTGTGTGTCCCCCCCCCCTATCAACTCCAAAACGGCAGCAGCAATCGAAACCAAATTTAGTATGAGTAAAGATGTATACCGGAATATCTCAAGCCCATATTTGTAAATGATGTCAGTGCTACCAACTGCTGAAAAAACGCACTAGAACTTTGAGCTCCATTTTGGATATCTTGGAAGGTATGCATGGGGGCTATTCCAAAATTGGCACACCTGTAGGTAATACTATTTCAGTTTAATTTCCAGGAGGCCATACATGACAGTGTTGCCAAAATAATTTTAAGCCTTCTGATAGGTCCAATTTTTAAATGCATATAACTTCTACACGGAACTTCTTGTTTTTTTTGTGTGTTGAAAGTTAAAATATGCTCTTGAATAATTTACAGATTGTCACTTACCCCGTTTTCGCCGTAGAGTTTTCAGTTTCTTTTGTACCATTATATATATTTTTGAACATTTAATTGGTGGAATCTTTCATCTTAGGGCTACACTTTCATGTTGTGCACTGAATTTGAACTTTTGGTAATCTGTGTTTAAAAATCTCAGACCATAGCACAATATTTGCATTATTCCGGTGGGATGGGAGGTGGAGAGGAATTACTCTCATATTGAAATTTCCCAGCTGTGTTTGTCGTCAAAGAGTGGACGGATATCCATACGAATTTCTGTGTATTAACTCGAAGAGCTATGCGAGTACGCTTTGACTGTTTTAAGTACATTAAAACCTTACTGCCTGAAGCCTGCATTTGCATGAAACTACAGTAAAGGAGAGCTAATGGCTTGTATGGTTCTCCATCTGCACTTTCTACAGGCATACGCTTCTAGTAGTGCATATTGTACAGCCATAACTCAAGTTGCCGGGAAACAGTATCAAATACTGCAGCAGGTAAGCTTCATCTGCATACAGAATCACAGGTGACACAGAGGTTATGGGGATTAGAGACCCTAGAGCATGTTGTGGAATATGTGCCTTCAGCCATCGTAATTTAATCACACAGGGCACTAAACCTGCTGTTGAGCTGAGTTAGAATGTTTCTTCGTTTAATTGAGGTGTGCATTGCACATACACATTATAGGCCTTCGTAACACATACTGGATTTTATCTACTTGATAAATAAGACGAAAAAACTCCTATTAACATCGAATTGGCAGCTGAACAGCTAAAGGGAGTAGAAGAATTATGTTGCTAGGGAAATAGATTAAACAGTGATTCACGGATAAAAAAGAATATGAAAAGTTGGAAAGGATAGCTTTTCATCAGCAAAAACACATTTTGACATCAAATATAGAGTACGGTATCCTTGATTTAGGTATTAGAAAGTCTTTTCTGCAAACCTTCCTATAATACTATAGGCTACATGTGGAATTACAATGCTTACTATTTTAATGTTTGGAGATAATTGGTTAAGAACTTACAGCTATATATTACAAATACAATAACCATTTATAACATATTATAATAATAGAGCTTAAGAGATACAATCTTATTGGACAACTATTTACACCTTAGGCCCTACTCTATTATCACAATATGAAAATTTAATTCTTTAAATACAATAACTTACAGCTAGGTATTACAATTAAAATAGAAAAGTAAAATATAATTATAGATTTCAACGCTCCTATACGCTAAGATATTCAACTACAGAGTAAAAACAATGGCACTGCAGGTAAGCTTTCAACATCCTCTCAAAGGCTTTTATTTTTGGGGCCAATTTTATATACTGGGGTAGTTCAAGGAAAAGGAAGGAAGCTTTTAGTTTTACGTGACCGTTAATCATGCGATCATGAGCCACGAGACCTACTATTTACGTTGAATCCGAACCACAGGACACGGCATTTCGCTTCGAAAATCTCACATGCATTGACCGGGAATCGAAGAGAGAGGTGAGAGGCCAACAGCTTGACCGCTGCACCATCACGCCCCACTGGGGTATTTTTATTTATAGCCTATTTTAGCCTTATTTCAATTTTGAAAAAATAGGCTTATGAGATCACCTTTTGTCCGTGTGTGTGTGCGTGTGTGTGTGTGTCCCCCTAATAACTTTTAAATGGCTGGAGCGATTTCAATGAAACTCGGTAAGTTCATAGCACTATTCCGGGCGACCCCGACCGTGCCCTTCAAATTTTGTAACGTCTCACCAATCCAACATGGCGGCTGTGCGAAATATTTAACCAGCATTCAATATCTCCGAAACTATTACCGATATCACCCTGGGATTTATTACGGTGATGAAGCGAACTACTAGAAGTTCACATATGTTACTTTTGAAAAACTGGTAACTACAAAACTAACATGGCGGCCACGCGAATTCACGACTTTTAAATGGACGTTTCTCGCGATTTAACCAACCAAACAAAATAAAACTTGGTACAGTATCTGTTTATACACATTGTAATGCACCGACATCTAACTTCGTTCAATTGTTTACATAACCACAAGATGGCAGTTGTGCGAAATATTTCACCGGCATTCTATATCTCTGAAACTATTATCGGTATCATCCTGAAATTTTGTACGGAGATAAAGAGCACTACTGGAAGTTCATCTATAAGACTTTCAAAAATCGGTTAACTACAAACCGAACATGGCGGCCAAGCGAATTTGAAAATTTTAAATAGACCTTTCTCGCAATTTAATGTTCCAAACGCAATGAAATCGGGCACAGGAAATGTTTATACATATTGCAATGCACTGGTATCTAATTTAGTTCAATTGTTTACATAACCTCAAGATGGCGGCTGTGCGAATTTTAAAATTAAGTTTTTAGTTCTTGTGTCGTAATCATGCGATCTAAGTGAAAGTTTAAATAATGGACCTAAGCAATAATTTTCCTTTAATGGTACATGACTCTATGGCTTATACATTTAACAATCCAACATGGCGACCATCCGAAATATTTAGACGGCTCTGAATATCTACGAATTTATTATAGCAATCAAACTGATTTTTTAATGTTCATAGGGGCTATGAACTTAAGTTCACCTATAGGACTTAAAATAACCTGGTGATCACAAATCAAACATGGCGGTGACGCGAAGTATAAATATTCACATGGACGTTTCTCGCAATTTAACCATCCGAGTGCAGTGAAACTTGGTACAATAAATCCTTATACGAATGTTAATCCACTGGCATCTAATTTATTTCAATTGTTTCCATGACCTCAAGATGGCAGCTGTGCGAAATTTTTAAATCTCCTTGTTACTTCTTGTGTCCTAATCATGCGATGGAAGTTTGAATGCTACACGTACACAATAATCTTCATGTAACAGTACATAACTCTAGGACCTACATATATAAAATCCAACATGGCGACCATCAGAAATATATAGTCGGTTATCAATATCTACGAATCTATTACAGCAATCAAACTGAAATTTTCTATGTTGATAGTGGCAGTTAACATAAGTAGTATATATGAAAATAGGCTGTATAGTTCTTCACGGAACTACTCAACGCCCCCCTGGTTTCAACTTATCCCGAAAAACTTGGACGTCACTAAATCGACTAAGAACCTGACATGGTAGATGCCAGTATTGGAGGCATAAGTGGAAGATGATCGACAGTCCAGCCTGCGATTGCAGTGAATTGCCACAGACGGTTTATCACATTGCCATGGAATGCCCAATATGGAGGTTCAGTGGGACGTTACAAGAAATACATGAGGCTACAGATGAAGCAGTGAATTGGTTAAACTCGTTGGACATCCATTTGTAATGCTTGTATCTTCTTTCCTGTCCGAACTTATGTACATTTTGTATATACTAGCAATTAAGTTTTTCACCTTATTTGTAACATATGTATCCTTTATGCCATACGAAATAATAATCAGTACATTTCGTGTACTTTTACTGTCAGATGAAAGTTATATGATCACCTCGTGGCCTCGCCATGGTGTCTTCACACTTTAGCAGAATTATCACCAAATATGAGAAATATCGCTAGATTGTCACTAAGTTCACTTTATACAAATATGATAGCGTGTTTAGTACTCACGCGAATCTTATATTGCTTCCTCGTAGTACAAATATAATTAATTCACCCACCCGTTTCTGCCGGTACAAAATTGAAGTGTGTCGATCGCACAGATCAAGAAGGGTTAGTGACGTCTCTCGTGACGTAGGCTAAGTTTCCGGAAGAGCATTCTAGTCATTGAGCAACTATAAGTCTCCTCATAATTAGTTTCACCACCGTTCTGCGTTGTTAAGTTATAATCTAGGGCTATCAAAAAATCTCAAATCAATCCAGAACATTAGTGAAAAGTGATCACTTTCGTGATGTTTATAGTGTGTTTTTCTTTCGTGCCGCATTTGTCGGTTGAATGCTTTGAGACCACCGAACGAGCAATATGTACTTATTCATTTCTGTTAACATTATATTGTTTATTACTAGTGTTTACTCTCTCTCTATATATATCTAAGACTCTTACCTCAGCATGTTTAGGTCATGCGCCTCCAGCATACGCTCGCATACTGAAAAGGGTGTCGACTTGCTTGCTGCCTTCTTGCATGACTGACGTCACAGCTTGCCTTGGCCAATCATCGCCCGCCAGCCTAGGCTTCTAGACGTTTCTATGATGTTATTATTTAAGTGGCGGCGTTTTGCTCTCCATCAGCATTCCTTCTTCAAACCTTCTACGGTCTTCTTCAACTGGCGAGAGGCATTCATGCCTTCCGCCCCTCTCTGGGGCCTTCTAAACTTCAGGCCTAATCTGCATTTATGATTGAAACTACCAGGCAACGCAACAGCAGAGAGCTTCAGCACTGAGAAAGTGCATTCTACATTTTACTCCAAACCGCAAGAAGCTGCATCAAATCGCAGTTCTAAAATGCCATGTTATTTGGCATTCAAGAAATAACATCAAACCTAACGATGTTAAACAATGTACAGCGCTGGTGAAGAAGAAGAAGATCGCCCTGGCGAAGTTATTTTCCTGATGCTGGACATCTCAAATTCTACTGCCAAAAAATCAAGTGTTGGCCACGGCAGTCTCCGTCAGCATACTGTCTCGTCATCGCCACTAAAGATAAGTTTGTGCCTTTTTTTTTATTATTATCTTAATAATCTTCGTTTTAAGTGTTTGCTAGCAAGTGCAAGAATATTAAATTTGTGTGTGCATCAAGCAGAATGAACTTTTGAATAATAGCACATGGCTGGGCCAACCTTATTAAAATTAATGAACATTTGAAATTGCCCCAGGCGGGCCAGCATAACTAAATTTTTAGTGAAGGCTTATTTATTAATGTGTTTGCAAGTTTCAACATAAAAATAAAAATATTGTATTTACTCTCAATGTTCAGTCTAGTATTGAAAGAACCAGGCCGCATTTCCTTAGCCCAATCCTTTCATTTTAATCTTCTCTTAAGGAAGTTATTTTGTCCAGGCCTTAAGCCTGATGCTGTCCTCCCGTTTATGTTGATGAATGTGGGCTGTTCTTCACATAACCATTTTGGTGCCTATAACCGGGATGCTTGTAAACATTCTGTTTAACCAAATCTTCAAATTACTTAATGTTGGAACTAATTCAAAATTTAAATGCCATACTGAACATTGAGTGTGTTAATATTTTAAAAATTGTGTTTTCTAATCTACTTCGAAAGTTTCAGCTCGAGTGCATATGGTTGGCACTGAGAAGGGAGACCAACAGCAGGCCCGTATTTAACCGCAGGGGAAGCCGCACTCTCTTTTCTGGCAGACTGTCAACTTCTTCCGAAGCAAGGTGTACCGGCTCACAGTACAGTCGTGAGTACACAACAAACTTTCATAATGCCGATTGACGAGAAACTCGTTAATGCTAGAGCTTCTGTCAAAGGCAAGTTAACGCGTTTTCGCACTTTTCTAGATGAGCTCCCGGAAAAAGAACGTAATAGTGACATAATTTCTCAAAGACCGAAAGGTTATGAACAGGCCTTTGAGAAATATGATGAGATCCAAAGTAATATTGAGACCAAGGATCCCGACCAGCAAAGTGACCGCTGTGAGGTTGAAAATTTATATTATAAGGGGTACGCAGACACAAAGCAGCTTTTAAGAAGTTTAACATTGCAGGAAAAGCAGGAGAAAACTCCTTCAGAATCTTCTTCTTTTCCTTCCCGTGTTATATTACCGAAAATAGAATTACCTAAATTTACCGGAGATGAAGCTACATGGGAACCATTTTTTGAATTATTCAATTCATTGATTCAAGAAAACGATTCTCTTCCTTCAATACAGAAGTTTCATTATTTGCGTTTGTCCTTGCAAGGCAACGCACTTAAACTCATCCAAGAGCTTACGTTGACAAATGAAAATTATGAAGTAGCTTTGGCACTTCTCAGAGATCGGTTTGGGAACACTCGTTTAAAAACTCAACGTCACATACAGGGTTTATTCAATTTACCTATTGTTCAAGCTGATAATCTTGCCTCGCTTCGTAATCTGATCGATGCTGCAGAACTTCATATTCGTGCGCTTGCAAATTTGGACCAACCAGTTGACCATTGGGATCTATTTTTGATTCATCTTATTTCTGTTAAATTAGACACTAAAACTTTAAAAGATTGGGAAGCAGATCTGTCGCAACATTCATTGTGTACCTATGAAGCTATTATTAAATTCTTAAAGGCGAAATGCCAAATTCTCTCTGCTGTAGCCAGCCAAAAGAGTAGCTCCACCTTCAAACCTCCTTCTAATAGTAAGGTCATCAGCCCCACTCAGAGAGTACTAAGGTCACATGCCTTTTCTACCAATATTCGGTCTTCCAATCAAGTACAAGCTTGTGTTTTGTGTCAACAACCACATAACTTGTACCAATGCGCTCAATTCAAATCTTTATCTGTGGATGAAAGACGCAAATTAATTACCACCCACAAGCACTGCTTTAATTGTCTATCAGCGACACATATGATAAGCAATTGTCGTTCTGAACGGTTATGTTTTTACTGTAAAGCAAAACATCATACTCTCCTGCATAGGCATGAAAGATTGCGGTCATCAGCAACCAATAGTTCATCCGCTAAATCTAATTCTGAGACTTTGCCTAATAACGCTCAGTCTTTTACTCAAAGCTCTGTTTCATTCAGTAAAACTCAAGTTTTATTGTCCACTGTCCAAATTCTAGTGAAGAATGTTCACGGAAAATGGGTTTCTGTAAGGGGATTGTTAGATAATGCTGCAACTAACAATTTTATAAGTGAATCGCTAGTTCGCAAGCTAGGTCTACAAACATGCCCTACTTCTATAGAAGTTACAGGAATTAATGGTTCCAGATCGCAATCTCTGAGTTATGCTAAAGTGGATGTAAAAGATTCCAATAATCTTGGCATTCATTTAAATTTAGATTTTTAAATTATAAATTCCATAGGTAATGACACCCCCATTACTTCTTTTCAAGTCCAGGGTTGGAATATTCCGCATCATTTGCAACTTGCAGATCCGAATTTCAACAGAGCTTCATCTGTAGAAATTATTTTCAGTGCCAGCATTTTTTGGCAATGTTTACATCCGGAAAAGGTTAAAGTTGCCCGTGATGTTTTCTTTCGTAGAACTGATTTTGGTTGGATTGCCACTGGGCAAATATACCGCAACCCCGTTCAACAAAAATCTCATTGTTATTTTGTTGGTGCTGATTTAAATCAAGAATTAATTAAGTTCTGGGACATTGAGGATATTCAAGTCACCTCACCTCATTCTCGCAATAATGAGATCTGTGAAACACACTACGTAGAAACCACTGTTCGCACTACTGAAGGCAGATTCGTGGTTACTCTTCCTCGCATTTTTAACCCCCCTGTTATTACAGAATCACATTCCAGAGCTCTCAAAGCTTTATTCGCAATTGAAAATCGCTTTAAAAAAGATGCTCTCTTAAAAACTCAGTATACTTCCTTCATGGAAGAATACGAATCAGCGAATCACATGGAAGTAGTTCCAAAATCTGAAGAAATTAGTAATTCTCCTAAAGAAATAGTATATCTTAATCATCATCCGGTTTGGAAAAATTCTTCCACCCGAGAACAGATAAGAGTGGTTTTTAATGGGTCATCTCCAGATGCTAATGGTGTTTCTCTCAATGACACTCTGCATTCCGGACCCGCTATTCAGAGAGATCTTACTTCAGTTTTACTTAACTTTCGTCTATTCCCCATTGCTGTTCTTGCTGACATCAAGCAAATGTATAGGCAAATTCTAGTAAATTCAGAACAACGTGATTTGCAAAGAATTTTGTGGCGAGACGACAATGCAAAACCTATAAAAATATTTCGTTTAAGAACAGTGACATACGGTCTTAAGCCGTCTGCTTTTCTCGCAATACGATCTCTTCACATGTTGGCCGAACAAGATGGTCATCTTTTTCATCCTCTAGCTTCTGAAGTTTTGAAAACTGCATTTTATGTAGATGATTTTCTGTATTCCTTTCCTAGTATCTCTGACGCACTTCTTGTTTGTGATGATTTAAACTCTCTTCTTTCCGGTGGTGGGTTTACCCTTCATAAGTGGAACTCGAACTCAACCGAATTTTTATCTAACTTTTCACAAGTAACTCCTGTTGACAAACGTGTTGCGCTTCCTACTGAGAAATCAGCTATTAAAGCCTTGGGTGTTTTTTGGTCTCCTTCTTCAGATACCTTTTCCTATCAGGTACACTTATCTGAGTTTCACCCTCGAACGAAAAGGCAATTATTATCGGAAATAGCAAGAGTTTTTGATCCATTGCAGTACATTGCTCCGGTGGTTATTACTGCAAAAATTTTCTTGCAAAAACTTTGGTTATTGAAAATTGGTTGGGATGAAAAGGTACCCTCCCCCCTTTTGGATGAGTGGTTGAAATACCGCCAGAGTTTGTTAGATCTTTCTCAAATTTCTATTCCTCGCACTTTAATTTCCGCCATTTCATGTCAGTATTTCAATTTGCACGTATTTGCAGATAGTTCTGAAAAGGCATACGGTTGCTGCGCCTACTTAGTAGGCCGCCCTTCCAATACTTTACCCGGATTTTCCAATTTAATTTGTGCAAAATCAAAGGTAGCCCCACTCAAATCCATATCTTTGCCTAGATTGGAATTATGTTCTGCTGTAATGGCTGTGGAATTAGCCAGTAAATTAAAAATCAGTTTAAATTTGAAATTTTCGACCACATGGTTCTGGAGTGATTCTTCCATCGTGTTAGCTTGGCTTTCAAAACCTTCTTCCCATTGGACCACTTTTGTGGCTAATCGCGTTTCTAAAATACAAGAGTTGTCTCATTTTGACCAATGGAATCATGTTCCGGGGAAAGAAAACCCCGCTGATATAATTTCACGTGGCTGTTTGCCCAAGAAATTAATTTCTCTTAAACTATACTGGAATGGTCCGGCGTGGCTCAGTCAGGATTTTTCTTGTTGGCCTCGTTCATCTAATCCGCTCGCAGAAGATGTTCCTGATGCTCGCATTGTTACCACTTCCTTTTTTCTAACTTCTATTGCTACTAGTCTTTTTCAGCGTTACTCTTCATTTAATAAATTAATTCGTGTGGTAGCATATTTATTTCGATGGAAATTTCTTGTTCTTGATGAGCCTGTGAAGCCGCAACCCTTTCTCACTAAAATGGAATTGGAATTTGCTACTCGTAGAATCTTGTTTCTTATGCAACAAGAAGTATTCTTTCTTGAGTATCAGACGCTTTTAAGCAAAAAAGCTTTACCAAAGTCTAGTAGGCTGTTACCTCTCACCCCTTTTTTGGACCAAGATGGATTAATAAGAGTGGGGGGCAGGCTAGAAAATTCTAGTTACTCAGATGAGAAAAAACATCCCATTATTCTCCCTTCTAGACATCCTATTACTACTCTCATCGTAAAGAAATTTCATTATCAGAATTTGCACGCTGGCACCCGCACTTTGCTTTGTTTAATTCGCGAGCAATATTGGCTCATTAACGGTGTTCATGAAGTTTCTTCTGTTATTCGGAAATGTATACCTTGTTTCAAATCCAAGCCCCCGCCAATCACGCAAATTATAGGAAACTTGCCATATTTTCGTTCCGAACCTAGTAAGCCTTTCGCCCTGACGGGTATCGATTATGCCGGTCCTTATGTCTATCAAGTTAATTCCCCTTTATCTAAGCGAAAGTTGTTAGGTAAACTTTATATTTCTTTATTTGTGTGTATGGTAACAGGAGCCATTCACCTTGAGTTGGTTACAAGTGCTTCTACTCCTTATTTTATAGCAGCCTTTTCTAGATTTGCCTCTAGAAGGGGTGTTCCTTCTGAGGTTTTCTCAGATAACGCAAAATTTTTTGTTAGTACTTTTGATCCTTGGAAAACTGCACGTACCTCTCCTTCTGCTAAGGAACAGTTTTCTAATTTTTCTCATGCTAAGGGATTCAAATGGCATTTCACTCCCCCTTACGCCCCCCATCATGGTGGTCGTTGGGAATCTTGCATAAAGCTCACGAAGAGACAGCTGAAGAAAACCCTTGGTTCAGCCATCCTTTCCTATGAGGAATTTAATTCCTTAATTATTCAGGTTGAGGGTATCGTAAATTCTAGGCCGCTCACGCCTTTGTCTAACGATCCTAAAGATCTTCTTCCGTTAACACCTGGCCATTTTTAATAGGCTGTTCTTTAGCTTCTACGCCTCATTTGCTGAGTCGACGCTGTGATCTCAGGTTGCCTATTTTCTGGAGAAAGTTAGACTCTTTGCGAAACTCCATTTGGCGCCGTTGGAAGCTGGAGTATCTCGGCTCACTTAACAGAAGAGAGAAGTGGCGGCTTTCCCAGCCTGATGTACGAGTGGGAGATATGGTTCTTTTGCGAGATCCAAGTCCCCCTCTCGTATGGAATATTGGTAGGGTAACTCACTGCCATCTGGGTCGTGATAAGCATGTGAGAGTTGTAGATGTTCTCACTAGTAAAGGTGTCTATACTAGACCAATTTCTATGGTTGCTATCTTGCCTGTTGAGGCTTAGTGTCATCTTCTTTCATTGTTGTTCATGTTTTTTCCAACTGATTCTTTGATTGTTTTCTTTCGGGGGTCTCGGAGCATGATCACTTTCGTGATGTTTATAGTGTGTTTTTCTTTCGTGCCGCATTTGTCGGTTGAATGCTTTGAGACCACCGAACGAGCAATATGTACTTATTCATTTCTGTTAACATTATATTGTTTATTACTAGTGTTTACTCTCTCTCTATATATATCTAAGACTCTTACCTCAGCATGTTTAGGTCATGCGCCTCCAGCATACGCTCGCATACTGAAAAGGGTGTCGACTTGCTTGCTGCCTTCTTGCATGACTGACGTCACAGCTTGCCTTGGCCAATCATCGCCCGCCAGCCTAGGCTTCTAGACGTTTCTATGATGTTATTATTTAAGTGGCGGCGTTTTGCTCTCCATCAGCATTCCTTCTTCAAACCTTCTACGGTCTTCTTCAACTGGCGAGAGGCATTCATGCCTTCCGCCCCTCTCCGGGGCCTTCTAAACTTCAGGCCTAATCTGCATTTATGATTGAAACTACCAGGCAACGCAACAGCAGAGAGCTTCAGCACTGAGAAAGTGCATTCTACATTTTACTCCAAACCGCAAGAAGCTGCATCAAATCGCAGTTCTAAAATGCCATGTTATTTGGCATTCAAGAAATAACATCAAACCTAACGATGTTAAACAATGTACAGCGCTGGTGAAGAAGAAGAAGATCGCCCTGGCGAAGTTATTTTCCTGATGCTGGACATCTCAAATTCTACTGCCAAAAAATCAAGTGTTGGCCACGGCAGTCTCCGTCAGCATACTGTCTCGTCATCGCCACTAAAGATAAGTTTGTGCCTTTTTTTTATTATTATCTTAATAATCTTCGTTTTAAGTGTTTGCTAGCAAGTGCAAGAATATTAAATTTGCGTGTGCATCAAGCAGAATGAACTTTTGAATAATAGCACATGGCTGGGCCAACCTAATTAAAATTAATGAACATTTGAAATTGCCCCAGGCGGGCCATCATAACTAAATTTTTAGTTAAGGCTTATTTATTAATGTGTTTGCAAGTTTCAACATAAAAATAAAAATATTGTATTTACTCTCAATGTTCAGTCTAGTATTGAAAGAACCAGGCCGCATTTCCTTAGCCCAATCCTTTCAGTTTAATCTTCTCTTAAGGAAGTTATTTTGTCCAGGCCTTAAGTCTGATGCTGTCCTCCCGTTTATGTTGATGAATGTGGGCTGTTCTTCACATAACCAAAAAGTGTAGTTGAACATTTCAGTGGCGTAAAATTTATAATGGGAAATTTATATTTATGGACGGGAAAAGAAGTGTGAAAATGTCCACTGCCATAGTCAAAATCGTGATACAAGCAAGATCAAAGTTCTTACGGCTCATGCTGGCTAATTTGGTGCAATATCAACCTGTAACAACCAAAAATATCGCCAACCATGAGCCATATGGGCTCAGTAGGAACATGGAAAAATTTGTTAATACAATTAAGGTGGCGAGGACCATGACAGCCAGACGCGTAAACACGTTCTTCAACTCAATGTCAGATGTTGCCCACGTCCGGTCGATCATGTCTCCGGTTTCATAAAATTCTTGAGGTATGTCTTCTCTCTTTTTCTTCAATAATATTAGTAATTTTTCCGAGGCTCTGGTGTTTGGTAGAGGTAAATAGTTTCTAAGGTCTTCAACCTAGAAGAGATTGTATTATACTCCATTATAAAGATACAAGATGTTCAGTAAAGAGCATATAGCCAACTTTCTCCTAAATGTATGGGTATTGTTATAACTCTTTGTCCTTTTCAAGGAGTATAATTGAATGTTGGTTGTAGTAGCTTGTTGAAATACAACGTGCTATACGGATATTATACATGAAAATGAGGTGCCCTTTGCTAGTGCTACCTCTGTATAAAATTTCATTCAATTCAGTTTCGCCGTGTTTGAATTGATATGGTGAATCGATTTGCACACATACATGGCCGCTATCTGCAAACTATTGGACTGATGACCTTGTAGTTCAGTCAAACGATGCTTGTTGATGATTGGTAGTAAATTGATTTAAGCTTTCAACATTTGGGTGGCCGCCATTACGTTTCCGTCAAAATGGCGGCAATATAATACATGACCCTGAGGTGCCCTTTGCTAGTGCTACCTCTGTACCAAATATTCTTCAATTTGGTTTTACAGTGTTTGAATTGATAGGGGGAATCGATTTTCACACATACATGACCGCCATATGCAAACTGTTGGAATGATGACCTTGTAGCTCGGTGATAGAACGCTTCTCACATAATGGAATGTTGTTGAAAAATTTGGTAGAGATCAAATGATTATGTTATTCGTAATATGATTTAAGCTCTTTACATTTGGGTGGCCACCATTACGTTTCCGTAGAGATGGCGGCGAAATAAAACATGACACTGAAGTTCCCCTTGTTAGTGCTATCTCTGTACCAAATTTCGTTTAATTCGGTTACACCATGTTTGAAAAGATACGGGAAATCGATTTGCACAATACATGGCAGCCATCCGTAAATTATTGGGCTAATGACCTTGAAGTTTGGTCAAAAGATTCCTTATACATAGGGGTATAAAGTTGCAAATCTTGGTAGAGATCGGACGATTAGGTTAGTCGTAATGAGATTTAAGCTTTGAACACTTGGGTGGCCGCCATTACGTTTTCGTCAAGATGGCGGCAATATAAACAAGTAGTTCCGTGAAGAACTATACAGCCTATTTTCATATATCCTACTTATGTTAACTGCCACTATCAACATAGAAAATTTCAGTTTGAATGCTGTAATAGATTCGTAGATATTGATAACCGACTATATATTTCTGATGGTCGCCATGTTGGATTTTATATATGTAGGTCCTAGAGTTATGTACTGTTACATGAAGATTATTGTGTACGTGTAGCATTCAAACTTCCATCGCATGATTAGGACACAAGAAGTAACAAGGAGATTTAAAAATTTCGCACAGCTGCCATCTTGAGGTCATGGAAACAATTGAAATAAATTAGATGCCAGTGGATTAACATTCGTATAAGGATTTATTGTACCAAGTTTCACTGCACTCGGATGGTTAAATTGCGAGGAACGTCCATGTGAATATTTATACTTCGCGTCACCGCCATGTTGGATTTGTGATCACCAGGTTATTTTAAGTCCTATAGGTGAACTTAAGTTCATAGCCCCTATGAACATTTAAAAAAAATCCTCTCGGCACGCCGGAAGGCGGAGGTAGATTTCACCGGACAAACTTGGGGATAGGCGAAAATAGGCAGAATATGCAGGTTTTCGTAGAAAGATCAGACCTCATTTATTGCATGAAAGTATTTTATAATTGGAGATTAATTAACTTTGTTTTTCGTCATTTTATGCATATTTTAAACATTTTATTGTCTGATGATGACGGTAACCGTCTTGTCATTTGGAGTCCATTTTTATACTTGTGGTCACACTGTCCTTATGCAAGGTTTCGACACTGATGTGTAACTATGTAACGGTCTGTTACTTCTTCACGCAAAATTATATCTCCCGCAGAGATGTTGGTTTGTTCCTCAGTTTAGGGGCTGCGACAACGCGGTCATGTAACCCCGCGTACTTTGGGTGAGTGTAGAATCTGTCTGATAAACGGTGTGAATTGTGATGGCTGTATTAGTCTGTAATTCAGGTAAGGAATGCAGACGCTCAATTTCAAGCAGTAGTTCCTAATGTTGCTACCAGATACTACCGTCAACGACACCTAGCTGTGAACTTGGCTACTAGATGCCACCGCATTCAGCAACTCACAACGAACGTTGGAACCTCCCCTCCAAAGGAAAGCATACTGAGGGATTTTTAGCGCTCTTAGAAAATCTGACGACTTTGGCCGGCTTTGAACCCGCGACCTTGGTTATGCTACCAGTTACGTCACCGAAGCCGCTTCACACTTAGTCAAATGGAAATCTGAATCTGATCTCGCGCAAGTGCGTTGTCGTGGAAACGTCTGATGGCTCATCCCTCATCAATTTAGTAGTGTTGCCATGGCAACCACTGATAGCTCTTGGCATTTTCTTATAATTCCGAAATCATTTTTCTCATCCCTTGGCGTAATGGTGGGTCATATCAAATATTCTTTCAGACAAACGTTTTAGGTAATTATTAGGGGAATATTGTCCATTTTGTACGGTTTGTATATTGTGCCTATTAAGAGGGATATGATTAATGTTTCCCGAAAAACCAACTTTTTCCCACCCCTTTGGTCAATAGTTGGTGCTATAAAAAACTCTTCAAACATACATTTTTGAGCTTTATCCGGCACATAGTATGAACTTTGAACGGATTCGATATATCAGATATTAAGAGAGTTATAGCAATATTTCTTTTTTTTTTCGAAAAAGTCCCCCATTTTCATCCCCTTCGACCGATTTAGCCCAGTAACGAACTCGACTGAGATTCTATGGGTATACATATTCGGTAAAAAATTCAAAGTGATTGGTGCAAAATTACGGCAGTTATCGTGTCCACAAGAAACTGATATATATATACATAAATTATATATAAACTTTTGAACTGACGGTGGTTTTGGGGTCTGGGGGATGTGAAACGCGAAGATATGTCGAAATTTTCCGGAAATCGAAACATGGTACCCATTGCAATAGTTACCTTTCTAATGAAATCTACCTAAAATACTACCATCAACGACACCTATCTGTGAACTTGGCTACTAGATGCCACCGGAACCATCAACTCGCCAACGAACGTTGGAACTTCTCCTCCGAAGGAAAGCAAACTCAGGGTTTTTTAGCGCTCTTAGTAACTCCGACGACTTCAGCCGGGTTTGAACCCGCGACCTTGGGCATAGAAGTTCAGCATGCTACCAGTTCCGATACCGAAGTCGCTTCCCACAGACATATGAAAACTGAATGTGATCTCGTGCAGTGGCGTTGTCATAGCAACTGGTGATGGCTCATCCCTTATCAATTAAAAGTAAAGTTGTCATGGCAACCTCTCTTGGCACTTGGCATTTTCTTATAATTTAAATAATTTTGCTCACCCCGTGGCGTAATGGTGGGTCATATCAAAAATTCTTTCAGACAAAAGTTTTAGGCAATTATTGGAGGAATATTGTCCATTCTGTACGGTTTTGATATTGTGCCTATTAACAGAGATATGATTAATGTTTCCCGAAGAACCCACTTTTTCCCACCCCTTTGGTCAATGGTTGGTGCTATCAAAAAACTTTTCAAACATAAATTTTAGGGCCTTGTTCGACACATAGTATGAGCTTTGAGTGGATTCAATATTTCAGATATTAAGAGAGTTATAGAGATATTTCACTCTTTCGAAAAAAGCCTCCCATTTTCACCCCCTTTGACCGATTTTGCCCATTAACGAACTCGACCGAGATTTTAATGGTATACATATTATGTAAAAAAATCAAAGTGATTGGAGCAAAATTACAACAGTTATCGTGTCCACAAGAACTGATATATATATATATATATATATATATATATATACACACTATATATATATATACATACATAAATTATATATAAACTTTTGAACTGACGGTGGTTTTGGGGTCTGGGGGATGTGAAACGCGAAGATATGTCGAAATTTTCCGGAAGTCGAAACATGGGACCCATTGCAATAGTTAGCTTTCTAATGAAATCTACCTAAAATCAGTTTGATTGCTATAATAGATTCGTAGATATTCAGAGTCGTCTAAATATTTCGGATGGTCGCCATGTTGGATTGTTAAATGTATAGGCCATAGAGTCATGTACCATTAAAGGAAAATTATTGCTTAGGTCCATTATTTAAACTTTCACTTAGATCGCATGATTACGACACAAGAACTAAAAACTTAATTTTAAAATTCGCACAGCTGCCATCTTGAGGTTATGTAAACAATTGAACTAAATTAGATACCGGTGCATTGCAATATGTATAAACATTTCCTGTGCCCGATTTCATTGCGTTTGGATCATTAAATTGCGAGAAAGGTCTATTTAAAATTTTCAAATTCGCTTGGCCGCCATGTTCGGTTTGTAGTTAACCAGTTCTTGAAAGTCTTATAGATGAACTTCCAGTAGTGGTCTTTATATCCGTACAAAATTTCAGGATGATACCGCTAATAGTTTCAGAGATATAGAATGCCGGTGAAATATTTCGCACAACTGCCATCTTGTGGTTATATAAACAATTGAACGAAGTTAGATGTTGGTGCATTACAATGTGTATAAACAGATACTGTACCAAGTTTTATTTTGTTTGGTTGGTTAAATCGCGAGAAACGTCCATTTAAAAGTCGAGAATTCGCGTGGCCGTCATGTTAGTTTTGTAGTTACCAGTTTTTCAAGAGTAACATAGGTGAACTTCTAGTAGTTCGCTTTATCACCGTAATAAATCCCAGGGTGATATCGGTAATAGTTTCGGAGATATTGAATGCTGGTGAAATATTTCGCACAGCCGCCATGTTGGATTGGTGAGACGTTACAAAATTTGAAGGGCACGGTCGGGGTCGCCTGGAATAGTGCTATGAACTTACCGAGTTTCATTGAAATCGCTCCAGCCATTTAAAAGTTATTAGGGGGGGACACACACACACGCACACACACACGGACAAAAGGTGATCTCATAAGCCTATTTTTTCAAAATTGAAATAAGGCTAAAATAGGCTATAAATAAAAATACCCCAGTGGGGCGTGATGGTGCAGCGGTCAAGCTGTTGGCCTCTCACCAAGGTGGACCGGGTTCGATTCCCGGTCAATGCATGTGAAATTTTCGAAGCGAAATGCCGTGTCCTGTGGTTCGGATTCAACGTAAATAGTAGGTCTCGTGGCTCATGATCGCATGATTAACGGTCACGTAAAACTAAAAGCTCCCTTCCTTTTCCTTAAACTACCCCAGTATATAAAATTGGCCCCAAAAATAAAAACCTTTGAGAGGATGTTGAAAGCTTATCTGCATTGCCATTGTTTTTACTCTGTAGTTGAATATCTTAGCGTATAGGAGCGTTGAAATCTATAATTATATTTTACTTTTCTATTTTAATTGTAATACCTAGCTGTAAGTTATTGTATTTAAAGAATTAAATTTTCATATTGTGATAATAGAGTAGGGCCTAAGGTGTAAATAGTTGTCCAATAAGATTGTATCTCTTAAGCTCTATTATTATAATATGTTATAAATGGTTATTGTATTTGTAATATATAGCTGTAAGTTCTTTTATTTTATAGATGTAATTTCTGATGAGTCCTATATCATAAATGTATTGTATACATGTAATTGATCAAATGGATAAATAAAAATATAATCTAATCTAATACAGTAACTACTGCAACTAAATAAATGTATATATTGTAAACACAAACACCCACATACTTGTAGATATAGATTTAATGACTTAAGTGTAAAGGATGTGATGATGGTCACTTGACGATGTAAACTGGTCATCCAAGTGAATTTACTTATTAAACTCATGTAAATGTTTTTCAGTTTTAGGGAAACACCCAGTACAATTGGGTATATTCATGCTGACCGACTGAAAAGCATTAATTTTTGTGCACCCGGGAAGGCCAGGGGCAAGAAAAGAGCTCGAAAGGATTGCTAAAAGTTGCTGAAAACAGATTGTACGTCAGGAACCACTCCCCACACCCTCACATAGATGCAATGGTAGGCCAGGAAACGTCTGAAACAAACCATTACTCACCATCGACCTCTAGGCTTCTTAATTCTACGTGGAAATGCGTGTTGGGCTCTTGCTACCGGTAGTCAGAGGTCCAATGCATGGTATAGCAGTGCCCCCTCGAAGACTGATGTAGTTAGGCCCTATAGTTGGAATTACGACAAAAGGATCCCATATGTTCTGTAGTTAAGGTTCCCCATGCCCTAACGCAAGTCCTGACAAGAGCAGGATAAATTAAAAGAAACATTTAATGATCCAAGATACCCTAAATTAAATTTACACAAAATAAAAACAAGTAGTTCCGTGATGAACTATACAGCCTATTTTCATATATCCTACTAATGTTAACTGCCACTATCAACATACAAAATTTCAGTTTGATTGCTGTAATAGATTCGTAGATAATGAGAACCGACTAAATATTTCCGATGGTCGCCATGTTGGATTTTATGTATGTATATCCTAGAGTTATGTACTGTTACATGAAGATTATTGTGTACATGTAGCATTTAAACTTCAATCGCATGATTAGGACACAAGAAGTAAAAACGAGATTTTAAAATTTCGCACAGCTGCCATCTTGTGGTTATGGAAACAATTGAAATAAATTAGATGCCAGTGGATTAACATTCGTATCAGGATTTACTGTACCAAATTTCACTGCACTCGGATGGTTAAATTGCGAAAAACGTCTATGTGAATACTTATAATTCGCGTCGCCGCCATGTTGGATTTGTGATCACCAGGTTATTTAAAGTCCTGTAGGTGAACTTAAGTTCATAGCCCCTATGAATAAAAAAAACAGTTTGATTGCTATAATAGATTCGTTGATATTCAGAGCCGTCTTAATATTTCGGATGGTCGCCATGTTGGATTGTCAAATGTATAGGCCATTGAGTCATGTACCATTAAAGGAAAATTATTGCGTAGGTTCATTTTTCAAACTTTCACTTCGAGCGCATGATTACGACACAAGAAATAAAAACTCAATTTTAAAACTCGCACAGCCGCCATCTTGAGGTTATGTAAACAATTGAACTAAATTAGATACCAGTGCATTGCAATGTGTATAAACATTTCCTGTACCAGATTTCATTGCGTTTGGAACATTAAATCGCGAGAAAGGTCTATTTAAAATTTTCAAATTCGCTTGGCCGCCATATTAGTTTTGTAGTTAACCGGTTTTTGAAAGTCTTATAGATGAACTTCTAGAAGCGGCCTTTATCTCCGTACAAAATTTCAGGATGATGCTGTGCCCAACTCTAGGAATGGGTATTCCAAGATTCAGACACCTAGATATCAAGGGAAAGGCTGTAGCCGCTTTTGAAAGTTGAGATATTTGAATATCGCGCTCCATTGCTTCTCGAAGCAATTGGAAAGAATTTACCGATACTTGCATGTCAAGTGACGTAGCGAGTAATAGCAGAGGTCGAGGCTATTTATTGATTAAATAGTTAACTATGGAGTAGAGACTTGAGACTTGGATCAGATTACTGGCACGGCCAAATGAAGGAGAATGCAATAAGTATCAAGTAAATCGGACCAGGGATACCAGAGATATGATGATTTCTATATTTCAGCGTGATGACGCGTGAGCCTGGCAGTTTTGAATAAAAGCCGGCTGGCCGAAGCATCGATAGCTCATTTCAACACAAGCACTTGACGAGCAAGTTGCTGCGACGCTGAGCCAAGGCACATGGTTGCCGGATCTACGCAGAAGTTCTTTTCAAAGTCGTGATAGTCACGAAAGTGCTGCGCTACGAGGTGGAACTTAGTAAGTTTACGGCGAGGAGAATCACTGAGGTGATTGATTTTTCTACAGACATTGGTGGAAATATTTATATTTCTACATGGACATATGCTAGACTTTGTCTAGAATTAGTACTTTGTCACAGTCCAGTAATAACTTAATACTTGGATATTTAAATCCATTTCAGTCAGTTTTCATATTTGTAACTAGTTAACCACTTCGATCTATCAGTACACTGAAGACTAGTCTATAACGGTGGCGTTCATTAGTCTACGCAAGGGAAACTACAAGTTGCTTAGCGCATGGTAGATGGTGATAAACCATGCCCAGGGAACGATCTTCAGAACAGCCGTTGATTGCTTAGACTGTCAGTGATTTTCTTGTACTGATAAGATTACCGTGAGTTATGTTACAACTGACATATCTAAGAAGAGATCACTGAGATCTGACCCTATTTAAACAAACTGTTATGGCTTTGATAGAGGCCCATATTAAAATGGAACAACAGTTAATTCATACGTCAAGAGATACTACCACTATGTCTGACTAGACGGATTGTGGGTATATAATGGCGGCCGATACAAGGATTATACGTGCTTGTCCGATAGGGCATGTCGATGGATAAATCTGGTACTGACCAGGTTTACTACACTTCAAGACCATCAAGAAATGTAAGCCACATTTGAATTATATTATGCCTAGCTAATTGGAACAAACTATTTTTCTGCAGATGACCAACACATTTATTTTTTTCGTCGTATTTACATCTTGCAATGATTTACGCAAGACTTGTTAGAGTTATTCTGAGCATTTATAGCACTCAGAACAGTTTAGGATCGATGACCGAGCATAACGAAGATTTATTTGAATATTTCATATTTTTGGGAAATCACGGTAATCAGCCGATGTAACTGTAAAAGTTAATAATTATTTATGTTGAGGAATGGATATTTTTTCCATATTCGAAGGTTCGAACATGTGGATTCTCACATAATGAGATGATAATTAAACATATTTAAAATAATATAACAAATAATAATAATAATAATCCACTAATAATAATAATAATAATAATTTTCATAATTTTTCTAAATAATTCTTGGATATTATATTTTATAATAATCATATGTATTGAGAGAGAGCCTATGAAGTAGTTTAATCATTTCTAGTTTGGAACAGGAGATTTTCCGAAGGAGAGTGGTTAACGCAAGCACGCATTCAACCAACATTTCAGTTCTGGTTGAACAGTTGATATTTGCAATGAGTAAAGTATATTTTTCAGATAACACGGAGAGGCATGAAACGGGAAGCAAATGATATTTGTATCAAATAGGACATTTTTGTATTTATATAAAATCATGACGTAAATACACTCGAAAGTGAAATAAAGATTTTCATAAGTATGGTAAATTCACGGGTTGAACTGAATGGTAAAATAAAATAAACTTGTAAGTTTATTAATCTTCCAGTGTTGATAACAAGCAGAGGCTTGATTTATTGTATAAATTTTGGGAAGAAAATTTATGTGTGTGGAGTAGTTGAAATGCCATTCCCAGGTGCGCATGTTAAGTCGCAGGAATGAAGAGGTTTTTTTCGAGCATCAATCAAATAGCAGGTTCGATGGCTCAGGTTTATAGTAGGAGTATTGGAACTACACATTTCGTCGGATGAATGACCCGAAGGTTATTTCTTGAAACCATCAGTTCTTATTTCAACCTTGTTTACGAATTCCATTTAGACTTTGATTTTGCTATAACCCGGATTTGTCATGATAGTAGTTTATTCTTCTTCAGAGGAAGACCTTTGCCGTTGTTGTTGTTGTAATATTGTGTTCTTACACAGATAGTAGAATGGGCCACTGCCAATTAAAAATAATTCTTTAACCACGAATAATTTGAAGGATATTTTCAATCCTAGTGCCATGAACTAAATGAATTTATTATGAAGCTACAATTCTTATTTCCGCATTCTGTCGAAGAATTGCAAGTTGTGAAAATTACAGAAATGGCCATAAATATAAATATTTTTTCATAATGATTCCAAGTGGAAAATTGAATAGTTGAATGGTTCAACAATTTAGTGATCAAGTTGATGATTCAGAAATCATGTATTTTGTTAGGAACTTGAAATTCATAATCGAGTCACTTCTCGAATGTTTAATGTCAGAAGAACAATTAATTGTTGTTGTGCTTCGCACAGTTCTTCGATGCTATGCTCAAGGTCAAATACTTTTCAGATATTATTAATATGTGTAAATAATGTGTGTTGATTCAATGATAATAATATTTTCGACAATATATTTTTGAAACTGGAAAAATAAGTGAAAGTTTAAAATTCTATGAACATTTATTCTACGAGTGTTAATATCATGTAAATATTCAAACAGTGATCTACGATATTTCCAGTAGAGACAATTAACTTTAAACTGGAATTAATCATAAATAATTTTGGAACACAGTCTACAGGACTATTAATCGGACTTGTGTTTCCAAAAAAAGATTGTCAAATGTGTTTGGAAAATTTCTGTATATTGTGTAAATAAGAGTGTGGATCGCCACACGTGGATGATGCTGCTTTGAGCATCTTTGCAGTCAATTTTAACTTCAAAATAAACTGAGATAATTTTACCAGATGTGTTATACCCAACTAAATCTCCTTCTATCCTTATTGTTGCATTGAGCCAAAAATCAGTAAAGCATTTTTTTTATTTGATGTCGTTTTTGCGATTTGCTTTAACCCATCTGGCGCTCCGGGATATTTTGACTGTCGTGCTGACTGATTATTGGTAAAATGCATATGTGGTCGTGCGGACTCCGGTCTAAACGGGCACATAAAATAATATAGAGAGAGAAATGGCTTCGAACGTGGGCCTCGATTTAGACATGGTCAATCGCATGCCGATTTGAAATTGTGATAATTTTTATAGAAATATTTTGGGAGTTGAGAGATGTCTGGTTTGGATGAATAAATTATTAGGAAACCCAATTAGTGGGGAAAATTAAAAATTTAACTTGGATTAATAATTAGAATGGGTTTGATTATTTTTGATAATGGCTTAACCATTAGGGCGTCAAGTAAATTCAGTAGTAAACGTTCGATGACTGGACATACACATTATTAGAATCCAGGTGGAGGATATTTGAGAACTTGCATATTTTTCTTGTGATATTGTGGTAAATGTAATTCGTAAAAGTAGAGAATTTTGTTTTTTCCATCACGTCGACATTAGGACAAATCTCATTTTATTAGAGTGTTCCAATTAGCTATTCATATTTCTTGTTCTAGTTATAAGCTTGTGTTTGCCAATATTGTATACCCCTAAGTTTAGAATAATAATTGAAATTATGGAAGAAATGATGAGGATGATGAGGAGTTTGGAGGAGAGTTCAAAAGAAGCTGGACTGCGTGTAGCAGCCATTATGAAAGAAAATACTGAGGCTTTGGAAAGGAAACTTAAAGAAAATTCTGATTCTTTAGAAAATAAACTTAAAGAAAATTTGAATGATAAACTTAAAGAAAATTCTGATTATTTAGAAAGCAGGTTAAAAGATAATTTGAAAGAAAGTTTAGATGAAAAACTTAAAGAAAATTCTGATTCTTTAGAAAATAAACTTAAAGAAAATTCTGAGTCTTTAGAAAATAAACTTAAAGAAAATTCTGATTTTTTATAAAGCAGGTTAAAAGGGAACTTGAAAGAAAATTTAAATAGTAAATTTAATTCAATGGAAAGTAAATTTAAAGAGAATTCTGAAATTTTGAAAATGTCACTTGAGAGTAAAATGAATAAATTATGCGAAAAAACACATGAGCTCGAAACTTCATTAGCTACTAACGCAAGTTTAATGGACGAAAAATTTCGCGATGCCGATCTTCGATCCCAAAGCTTAGCTGATAGGATAGAACATGGTCTTAGGAAAGTTGGTGAAGACATGATCGACCTAGAAGTCAGAGAGAAGAAGGAGAGTAATGAGATGGGAATTCTGGTTGTTCAACGTTTAACGGAACAATTCAAAGAACTTGTAATGGGAGAAATAAGAGAAGGTGTGATTAATGAGTTGCAAACTGAAATTAAAACCACAGTTGTCAATGAAATTAAAGACACACTCAAGCTGGAGAATCAAGAGGGAATCAAGGAGATTAGGGAATCTTTGTCATCCCATATTGAAGTAATTGCCAAAGATATCCAAGCAACTCAGAAGGACATATCAGATATGACAGGGTCATTGAAAAGTCATGAGGCTGTTATGAACCAGATATCCATTGATGTTAAGGAGAATTGTAAAGAAACTGAAGCAATTAAGAAAATGGCAGAAGAAAACCAGAAGGAACTTGAGGCTATGAAAACTCAAATCAAGGATGAGAAACAGTCTGATCATCTGTTGAAAATGCCAAATGTAAGGGGAAAGGAACAGATACAGATAAATCTAGGAGCAGCTAGAGAAACGTATAGTCAAAGACAGGACGAGGTCAGGACAGTATTTCAATCCAACCCCATAACTGTATTTAAGAATGTAGAGGATAAGCCTTCTAAATTTTCAGGGCGAGATTCTGTGACACCCGTGGAATTTTTGAGAGAAGCAGGGGATTACCTGAAAGATTCCAAGATCCCTAAAGAAAGACAGATCCGAGTGATAGGGAAGTTTTTGGAAGGTCCTGCACTTCTTTGGTTTAGAGCTTTTAGATCCACTCTAACCACTTTTGAGGAGTTTTCTCGTGGGTTATTGAAAAAGTTTTGGTCCCCGGAAACCCAACAGCAAGTCAGAGCAGAGTTATATTCGAAGAGATTCTCGACGTCACAACCTACTCGATACTCTACGTACTTTTCTGGACAGCTGTCTAAACTTCAACATTTAGATCCGCCGATGCCAGATAACGAATTGATTACTGCATTGATACGTCAGTTTCCAGCAGACGTCCAGAGGACTTTGATCGCTGCTGATATCTGTAATATGGAACAATTTGATGAAGAATTACATAAGCTGGATCATACGAACGCTCAATTCTTCCATCAGAAGGGAGGAAAGAGTAACAACGCTGTGTACGCTGTCATGGCCGACAGTTATTCTCAAACACCTCGAGAGATTCGAGACGGGCGAGAAGAGGAAACGCCGAGGGAAGATCCAAATAAGAGAGGATGGAACCAGTATAGTAACAGATACAGTTACAAGCCTTATGCGAGACCGGATGGTGGTAATCGATACAATACTCGATGGAGAAGACCACGAGATACTCAAGGAAGGTACCAGGAAAGAAGATACTATGGTAGAAACAACTACAATAACAGAGGGAATGTGGATACTCGTCAGTCCAATGAAGAGTTCAACAAGGAGACGAGGAAAAATTTGGAAGCAAGACACCGAGATAACTTGCAATTTTTGGAGCAGAGGCCCAATGAACCAGGTCCATCGGGAACACAACAATCCCGGGGGAATGGTAATGAAAAAAAAAACTTCGAATTCACAGTAGAAGATAGAATTTTAAACACTTTCACTTCCAGAATTATTAAATGGCAAGCAGAGGATGATGACTTAATTCAACAGAATGACGAACGGAAAGAAATGGGTACAAGAATTAGAATGCCAATCATATCATGCGAAGTATTCGGTATGCCTGTCGATACTTTGATTGATACTGGGGCTATGCTTTGTCTTGTGAGTGAGAAGCTTTATATTCTGTGGAAGCTCAAAGAGAATTTAGAGGAAATTCCAGTATCAGGAATTAAGACCCAAGGAATAATACCCAATAAAATATCTCTGTGTAAAACACAATTATACTTATGTATTACGATTGGAGGACATGATTTCCGACATGTGTTTGTTGTAATGAAGGACATGGCTTTTGGCATGATATTGGGAGCAGATTTCATTCAGAAATATCAAGCAGTGATAGACATGAAGACAGAGACGATCAGATTCAAGAATACCGAAGAGATTAACTTCGAGGGAAAAGAAGAGGAAGACATCGAGGGAGATGCTCAATGGTCTCTGATTTTTCATGAAGCTGAAGGAAGAGAAGTCTACACTGAGAAGGAGTCAAGCTGAGAAAAGAGAGGGCAGAGTGAGAGGAAAGCGTTTTCGCAGACCCTTGCGCGTAGGAACTCTTTAGTGAAAAGACCTACACCCTCTGACGTGCAAAATCGAGTGTACTCGAAGTTTGCAAGCCTTTACGCTGGACCCTATCGTATTGTGGAAGTAAACAATAATGGAAGCTATGAAGTAGCCAATACACGAACTGGTAACATCGTGGGAACTTATAATACATCGAATTTGAAGATTTATTATTCAAGAACCAGATGATTTAATGTGTAGATAGGAAAAATAAAAATTTTCCAATTTTTATTTTTTTCTAGGTGTGGGGTGGATGTGCACAACTCTAGGAATGGGTATTCCAAGATTCAGACACCTAGATATCAAGGGAAAGGCTGTAGCCGCTTTTGAAAGTTGAGATATTTGAATATCGCGCTCCATTGCTTCTCGAAGCAATTGGAAAGAATTTACCGATACTTGCATGTCAAGTGACGTAGCGAGTAATAGCAGAGGTCGAGGCTATTTATTGATTAAATAGTTAACTATGGAGTAGAGACTTGAGACTTGGATCAGATTACTGGCACGGCCAAATGAAAGAGAATGCAATAAGTATCAAGTAAATCGGACCAGGGATACCAGAGATATGATGATTTCTATATTTCAGCGTGATGACGCGTGAGCCTGGCAGTTTTGAAAAAAGCCGGCTGGCCGAAGCATCGATAGCTCATTTCAACACAAGCACTTGGCGAGCAAGTTGCTGCGACGCTGAGCCAAGGCACATGGTTGCCGGATCTACGCAGAAGTTCTTTTCAAAGTCGTGATAGTCACGAAAGTGCTGCGCTACGAGGTGGAACTTAGTAAGTTTACGGCGAGGAGAATCACTGAGGTGATTGATTTTTCTACAGACATTGGTGGAAATATTTATATTTCTACATGGACATATGCTAGACTTTGTCTAGAATTAGTACTTTGTCACAGTCCAGTAATAACTTAATACTTGGATATTTAAATCCATTTCAGTCAGTTTTCATATTTGTAACTAGTTAACCACTTCGATCTATCAGTACACTGAAGACTAGTCTATAACGGTGGCGTTCATTAAACTACGCAAGGGAAACTACAAGTTGCTTAGCGCATGGTAGATGGTGATAAACCATGCCCAGGGAACGATCTTCAGAACAGCCGTTGATTGCTTAGACTGTCAGTGATTTTCTTGTACTGATAAGATTACCGTGAGTTATGTTACAACTGACATATCTAAGACGAGATCACTTAGATCTGACCCTATTTAAACAAACTGTTATGGCTTTGATAGAAGCCCATATTAAAATGGAACAACAGTTAATTCAAACGTCAAGAGATACTACCACTATGTCTGACTAGACGGATTGTGGGTATATAATGGCGGCCGATACAAGGATTATACGTGCTTGTCCGATAGGGCATGTCGATGGATAAATCTGGTACAGACCAGGTTTACTACACTTCAAGACCATCAAGAAATGTAAGCCACATTTGAATTATATTATGCCTAGCTAATTGGAACAAACTATTTTTCTGCAGATGACCAACACATTTATTTTTTTCGTCGTATTTACATCTTGCAATGATTTACGCAAGACTTGTTAGAGTTATTCTGAGCATTTTTAGCACTCAGAACTGTTTAGGATCGATGACCGAGCATAACGAAGATTTATTTGAATATTTCATATTTTTGGGAAATCACGGTAATCAGCCGATGTAACTGTAAAAGTTAATAATTATTTTTGTTGAGGAATGGATATTTTTTCCATATTCGAAGGTTCGAACATGTGGATTCTCACATAATGAGATGATAATTAAACATATTTAAAATAATATAACAAATAATAATAATAATAATCCACTAATAATAATAATAATAATTTTCATAATTTTTCTAAATAATTCTTGGATATTATATTTTATAATAATCATATGTATTGAGAGAGAGCCTATGAAGTAGTTTAATCATTTCTAGTTTGGAACAGGAGATTTTCCGAAGGAGAGTGGTTAACGCAAGCCCGCATTCAACCAACATTTCAGTTCTGGTTGAACAGTTGATATTTGCAATGAGCAAAGTATATTTTTCAGATAACACGGAGAGGCATGAAACGGGAAGCAAATGATATTTGTATCCAATAGGATATTTTTGTATTTATATAAAATCATGACGTAAATACACTCGAAAGTGAAATAAAGATTTTCATAAGTATGGTAAATTCACGGGTTGAACTGAATGGTAAAATAAAATAAACTTGTAAGTTTATTAATCTTCCAGTGTTGATAACAAGCAGAGGCTTGATTTATTGTATAAATTTTGGGAAGAAAATTTATGTGTGTGGAGTAGTTGAAATGCCATTCCCAGGTGCGCATGTTAAGTCGCAGGAATGAAGAGGTTTTTTTCGAGCATCAATCAAATAGCAGGTTCGATGGCTCAGGTTTATAGTAGGAGTATTGGAACTACACATTTCGTCGGATGAATGACCCGAAGGTTATTTCTTGAAACCATCAGTTCTTATTTCAACCTTGTTTACGAATTCCATTTAGACTTTGATTTTGCTAGAACCCGGATTTGTCATGATATTAGTTTATTCTTCTTCAGAGGAAGACCTTTGCCGTTGTTGTTGTTGTAATATTGTGTTCTTACACAGATAGTAGAATGGGCCACTGCCAATTAAAAATAATTCTTTAACCACGAATAATTTGAAGGATATTTTCCATCCTAGTGCCATGAACTAAATGAATTTATTATGAAGCTACAATTCTTATTTCCGCATTCTGTCGAAGAATTGCAAGTTGTGAAAATTACAGAAATGGCCATAAATATAAATATTTTTTCATAATGATTCCAAGTGGAAAATTGAATAGTTGAATGGTTCAACAATTTAGTGATCAAGTTGATGATTCAGAAATCATGTATTTTGTTAGGAACTTGAAATTCATAATCGAGACACTTCTCGAATGTTTAATGTCAGAAGAACAATTAATTGTTGTTGTGCTTCGCACAGTTCTTCGATGCTATGCTCAAGGTCAAATACTTTTCAGATGTTATTAATATGTGTAAATAATGTGTGTTGATTCAATGATAATAATATTTTCGACAATATATTTTTGAAACTGGAAAAATAAGTGAAAGTTTAAAATTCTATGAACATTTATTCTACGAGTGTTAATATCATGTAAATATTCAAACAGTGATCTACGATATTTCCAGTAGAGACAATTAACTTTAAACTGGAATTAATCATAAATAATTTTGGAACACAGTCTACAGGACTATTAATCGGACTTGTGTATCCAAAAAAAGATTGTCAAATGTGTTTGGAAAATTTCTGTATATTGTGTAAATAAGAGTGTGGATCGCCACACGTGGATGATGCTGCTTTGAGCATCTTTGCAGTCAATTTTAACTTCAAAATAAACTGAGATAATTTTACCAGATGTGTTATACCCAACTAAATCTCCTTCTATCCTTATTGTTGCATTGAGCCAAAAATCAGTAAAGCATTTTTTTATTTGATGTCGTTTTTGCGATTTGCTTTAACCCATCTGGCGCTCCGGGATATTTTGACTCTCGTGCTGACTGATTATTGGTAAAATGCATATGTGGTCGTGCGGACTCCGGTCTAAACGGGCACATGATACCGCTAATAGTTTCAGAGATATCGAATGCCGGTGAAATATTTCTCACATCCGCCATCTTGTGGTTACGTAAACAATTGAACGAAGTTAGATGTTGGTGTATTACAATGTGTATAAACGTATTCTGTACCACGTTTTATTGCGTTTGGTTGGTTAAATCCTGAGAAACGTCAATTTAAAAGTCCCACATTCGCGTGGCCGCCATGTTGGTTTTCTAGTTACCAGTTTTATAAATGTCACATAGGTGAACTTTTAGTAGTTCCCTTTATCACCGCAAAAAATTCCAGGGTGGTATCGGTAATAGTTTCGGAGATATTGAATGCTGGTGAAATATTTCGCACAGCCGCCATGTTGAATTGGTGAGACGTAACAAAATTTGAGGGGCACGGTCGGGGTCGCCCGGAATAGTGCTATGAACTTACCGAGGTTCATTGAAATCGCTCCAGCCATTTAGAATTTATTAGGGGGGGGGGGGACACACCTCACACACACACACACACACACGCACACGCACACACACACACGGACAAAAGGTGATCTCATAAGCCTATTTTTTCAAAATTGAAAATAGGCTAAAAATGACAGTGAGGTGCCCTTTGCTAGCTCTGTACAAAATGTCATTTAATTCGGTTTCACCATGTTTGAATGCATAGGGGGAATCGGCTTGCACCCATACATGGCCGCCATCTGCAAACTATTGGGCTGATGATCTTGTAATTTGGTCAAAATATGTTCCCACATAAAGGTATGTTGTTGCAAAATCTGGTAGGGATCAGATTATTAATTTGGTTGTAATTTTATTTAAGCTTTTAACATTTGGGTGGCCGCAATTACGTTTCCGTCAAGATGGCGGCAATATAGAACATGACACTGAGGTGCCCTTTGCTAGTGCTACCTCTGTACCAAATTTTGTTCAATTGGGTATCACCGTGTTTGAATAGATAGGGGGAATTAATTTGCACACATACATGGCAGCCATCGGCAAATCATTGGGCTGATGACCTTGTAGTTTGGGCACAAGATTCTTCATATATAATGGTATAACGGTGCAAAAGTTGGTAGAGATCAGATGATAAGTTTGGTCGTAATTTGATTTACGCTTTTAACATTTGGGTGGCTACCATTACGTTTTCGGCAAGATGGCGGCGATAGAAAACATGACACTGAGGTGTCCTTTGCTGGTGCTACCTCTGTACCAAATTTCGTTCAATTCGGTTTCACCATGTTTGAATTGATAGGGGGAATCGGTTTGCACACATACATGGCTGCCATATATCATACTAATATATAAAAATGAGATGGTGTGTGTCTGTCTTTCTGTCTGTCTGTCTGTCTGTCTGTCTGTTATTCAATAACTCAAGAACCACTGGTCCGATTTAAATGAAATTTTGCATGGATGTAGCTGATTTACCAGGTTTACAAATCGGATACTTTTGATTTCGAAATTTTGCACTATTAACAAGTAGTTCCGTGAAGAACTATACAGCCTATTTTCATATATTCTACTTATGTTAACTGCCACAATCAACATACAAAATTTCAGTTTAATTGCTGTAACAGAATCGTAGAGATTGAGAACCGTCTAAATATTTCAGATGGTCGCCAGGTTGAATTTTTATTTTTGTACTATTACATTAAGATTATTGTGTACGTGTGGTATTCAAACTTCAATCGCATGATTAGACAACAAGAAGTAAAAACGAGATTTTAAAATTACGCACAGCAGCCTTCTTGTGATAATGCAAACCATTGAAATAAATTAGATGCCAGTGGATCAACATTTGTATAAGCATTTAACGTGCAACGTTTCACGGCACTCGGATAGTTAATTCGCGAGAAACGTCCATTTAAATATTTATACTTCGCGTCGCCGCCATGTTGGATTTGTGCTCACCAGGTTCCTGAAAGTCCTATAGGTGAACATATGTTCATAGTCTCTATGAACATTAAAAAATTCAGTTTGGTTGCTGTAAAAGATTCATAGATATTGAGAACCGTCTAAATATTTCGGGAGCTCACCATTTAGGAGTGTTATGTGTATAGGCCATAGAGTTATGTACCATTCAAGGACAATTATTGCCTAGGTTCATTATTCAAACTTTCACTTCGATCGCATGATTACGACACAAGAAATTAAAACTTAATTTTAAAATTTCGCACAGCCGCCATCTTGAGGTTATGTAAGCAATTGAATTAAATTAGATGGCAGTGCATTACAATCTGCAAAATCAATTACTGTACCACATTTCACTGCGCTCAGAGAGTTAAATCACGAGAAAAGTCTATTAAAATATTTTAAATTCGCTTGGTCGCCATGTTCGTTTCGTACTTTACAGGTTTATGAAATATACATAGGTGTACCTGTATCAGTACCCTTTATCACCGTACAAAATTGCAGGGTGATATCTGTAATAGTTTCGGAGATATAGAATGTCAGTGAAATATTTCGCACAGCCGCCATTTTGAGGTTATGTAAACAATTGAACTATATTAGACTCCAGTGCATTACAATATGTATAAACATTTGCTGTACCAAGTTTCATTACATTTAGATAGTTAAATCGCGAGAAAAGTCTATTTAAATATCTCAACTTCGCTTGGCCGCCATGTTGGTTTTGTAGTCACCAGGTTTTTGAAAGTCTCATAGGTGAACTTCTAGTAGTGACCTTTATCACCGTACACAATTTCAGGGCGATATAGGTAATAGTTTCGGAGATATTGAATGCTAGTGAAATATTTCGCACAGCCGCCATGTTGGATTGGAGAAACGTAACAACATTTGAAAGGCACGGTCGATGTCGCTGGGAATAGTGCTATGAACTTCCCGAGTTTCATTGAAATCGCTCCAGCTGTTTCGATTTTATTAGGGGGGACACACACACGAATCACACACACACACACACACACACACACGCACACACACACGGACAAAAGGTGATCTCATAAGCCTATTTTTTCAAAATTGAAAATAGGCTAAAAATGGCGACTATTTTAGTGACGTCATTAGACCCTTTGGTTTCAAAATTTCATATTTCCATATCAAATAAAAAGAGAACGGTAGGAAATAGCAAACTTTCGAGGGCATATACGAGCTTTGAAATTTAATTTCCTATCCGAAAGGTCCTTATCACTTTTCGTGTATCTCCAACAGTCAGCGAGTAAAACCGATATTTGTGACGTCACTACACCCTTTGGTTTCAAAATTTCATATTTCCTTTTCAAATAAAAAGAGAACGCTAAGAAATAGCAAACTTTTGATGGTATACATGAGCTTTAACATTTAATTTTCTATCCGAAAGGTCCGTATCACTTTTCGTATATCTCCAACGGTTAGCGAGTAAAACCAGAATCTGTGCAATAAAATACGGTCAACACCGAGCGGTGCAGTATATCTCTCTATATATAAAAATGAAAATTTGTGTGTTTATCTCTGAATTTCTACGGAAATTTGAGATGTTTACACGTTTCAGACTGTTTTATGATGGATGCGCGATAAAATAATTTTTTGTTTGTCTGTCTGTTTGTTTGTTTGTCTGTGGACAAATTTGTTCCCTTATAACTCGAGAACGGCTGGGTGTATCAACGTAAAATTTGGTACAGATATCCATCAGAGGCACGACACCAATCATTGATGTAACTCTTCTCCGTACCTCTCATAAAATGGGGCCTACCCCCTTAAAATACATGCTGAAATAGGCGTAGAAGGACGAGACAAAACTCACTTTCAGCCCCTCAATGTGAGAGACAAATCTCGGGTCTCCGAAAACCACATTTTAAGGACCGAAGACCAACCGTTTTTTAGATATTCCCAGAAAACTAATTTGATTTAATAAACTAATGAACGAATGCAAGCCAGTTACCATGCCAACGGATTCTCAGAGGTCCCATCTATTGCTGTAAGACGCAATGCAATTCCATTAATTACATTAGTGTGAAAGTTTGCAAACGGCTAGAAGGTTATCACGGAACCAAAGCCGTAAAATTCATCAATACGTTTAACGCGCTTAAGGGGATCAAGGGGTACTCTAGAATTTTTTCACGCGATTTACACCTGCGGGTGTGGTACGGCAGTTCTATTATATTCCTATCCCCATATTATTCATTCATTCGTTTCGTATAGGCCATCTATGGACCGCGTCATTCCAACCGTCTCCTACTGGCTTTGATGTTTGCCCTGTACGCCCGCATTCGTTCTCGGTGGACTTCCTTCCGTTCCAGGGTCCAAATCTTTCCCGTTTTCAGCTTCGGTTTTTCTTGGAAACCTTTACAAGCTTGAAGTTTCCCTTTGAGTGGGACGCACTCCTGAATGTCTGTTGGTGTAATACCCACTTCTTTCAGATCTTTATCCAGTTCAATGAACCAGGCCCATTTTGTTTTCCTCTCCTGAAAGTAAGTTATGTTGCGGTTGGTCAGTCTCGCTGGGCTCATTCGTTTCACATGCCCAACAAATGGTAACCTTCTCTTCCGGATGACGTTGCTTATCTTCTCCACATGGTTATGCCGTTTTCTGTATTCCCCATTATCTTTGATGGAACACAATATCTTTCTCAAAATTTTTCTTTCTTGACCAAGCATTTTATGTTCATCGTGAGGCATTCAGAAGCATGCAAGACTTCCGGACGGATGACACTGCAGTAATGTTTTAGTTTTGCGTTGAAGGATATTGACCTTTTCATATAGATGTCCTTAGTTAAATGGTAGGCCATTTCCATTTTGCTCAAGCACGATGTGAATGCTTCTTTCTCTGATAATATCCCTTCCCTGACCCGTCCTGAAAAGAAAAGTACATGGCCATTGGCTGAATAAAAAATAATAAAAAAATAGGTGTTATAATTTCTCCCTATATTATATTATTATTAGTATTATATTATGGCGTACAACGACGAGACAAAGCCCCTCGGTGCCAGCAACAAAACTCGGGGGCCCTAAAGGGTCCTCGAAAACTACATTATAAGGCTCTAAATCCAACAGTTTGTGAAATATTCCCAGAAAACTAATTTAATTTAATTTAATTTAACAAACTAATGAAGGAATGCAAATCGGTAACCATGAGAACATTATCTCATGGGGTGGCATACAACTTTACATCTATTTCTGTAAGAAGCAATGACACTCCATTTATTACATTTCTGTGAAAGTTTGCAGATGGCTATAAGGTTATCACGGAACGAACGTAGACCGTAGAATTCATCAATGCAATTAAGTGGGTGAAGGGGTAACCTAGAATTTTTTCATGCAATTTTCACGTTCGACATATAGTACAGAAGGTCTATTATATCTCCAAACAGCAACATTATTTTCAAAAATTCCTGAATTGAACTAGCATTTTTTTCGGCTTTTAGGAATTTGGGCAATTTGAGTCTAGAGAACCTGAATTTTCATGCACCACAAGCCTTTATAATTTATGAAAGGGGTCTTCCTGTGTATGGGCACCTAGCACAACGTAGAGGGTCAGTTTTTATGTGACGTGTATTGCGTTTCGTCTACAAGACTTTCAATTGTATTTCACGTCAGGAAGTACACGTTAGGTGAATTTAGTCTGAGAGCACATTTTAACTTTTTTTTTTGTCGACATACGGGTTCATCATAAGGATGATTTTATTTGATACTGTGTGGTAGATATACCCATATTTGGATATCTGGGTAATATGTTGTAGACAATAGAATTGTCTGTCTGTCTTTCTGTGTATCTTTATGTACGCCTATACCTCGTGTTCGGATGCTTGGTGCATCTTAAAATTAGGTATGGTAACCATGAGAGTCAATACACCAATCATTTATAAAACTCTTCACCGTACTTTTCATACAGTAGAAGGGTGGATATAGAGAAAAACTTCTCAATATATGCTAAAATATGCGAAATATAAAAATTATCCTACAAGGACGACCAAAGCATATGTTGCGCTTCTCAATGTGAGACAGATAATTCGGGAATCTATAAAGGGTCTCCGAAAACTACATTTTAAGGGCCTTAAATTAACAGTGTGTGTGATATTCCCAATAAACTAACTTTGTTCTGATAAACTTGATGGAATGACAAACCGCTAACCATTGCACTGTAGCTCAATTGCTAATGTCTGGTGTTAACTACGAACACCGTTCGAAGAACGGGTACTTCTGCTAGTAAAAATATATAAATGAAAGTTTGTCTGTTTTTTCTGAATTTCCACGGACATTTGCGATATTTGCGCGTTTCAGACTGTTTTATGATGGATGCGCGCAAAAATATTTTTTTTGTCTGTCTGTCTGTATGTCTGTTTGTCTGTGGACAATCTTTGTGTCCTTATAACTCGAGAACGGCTGAGTGGATCAACGTAACATTTGATACAGATATCCTTCAGAGGCACGACACGAATCATTGATGTAACTCTTGTCCGTACCTCTCATAAAAGGGGCCCTACCCCCTTAAAATACATGCTGAAATAGGCGTAGAAGGGTGAAACGAAGCTCATTTTTAGTCCCTCGATGTGAGAAAGGAAACTCGGGGGTCGAACTCACATTTTAAGGGCCTAAAACCAACAGCTTTTGAGATATTCCCAGAAAACTAGTTTCACTTAATAAATTAATGAAAGAATGCATGCAGGTAACCATGGCAACTGTATCTCAGAGGTCCATCTATTTCTGTAAGACGCAATGCAATTCCATTTATTACATTGCTGTGAAGGTTTGCAAACGGCTATAAGGTTATAACGGATCCAAATTCAGCTGAAATATTCATCAATACATACAATGCGCTTAGGGGGTCAAGGGGTACTCTAGAATTTTTTCACGCGATTTACACTTGTAGGTGTGGTACGGAAGGTCTATTATATCCCTTCTCTATTATATAAAAATGAATGTTTGTCTGTTTTTTCTGCATTTCCACGGAAATTTGACATATTCGCCCGTTTTAGACTGGTTTGTGACGGATGCACGCAAAAATATTTTTTTGTCTGCCTGTCTCTCTGTTTGTCTGTGGTCAATTTTTTGTGTCCTTATAATTCGAGAACGGCTGGGTGGATTAACGTAAAATTTGATACAGATATCCAGCAGAGGCACGCCACTAATCATTGATGTAACTCTTCTCCGTACCTCTCATAACAGGTGCCTAGCCCCTTAAAATACATGCTGAAATAGGCGAAGAAGGGTGAGACAAAGCTCATTTTCAGCCCCTCAATGTGAGAAACGAAACTCGGGGGCCATAAAAGGACCCCGAAAACCACATTTTAAGGCCCTAAAACCAACAGTTTTTGAGATATTCCCAAAAAACTAATTTCACTTAATAAATTAATGAAGGAATGCATGCCGGTACCAATGGCAACAGAATCTGTAAGACGCAACGCAATTTCATTTATTACATTACTGTGAAGGTTTGCAAACGGCAATAAAGTTATAACGGATCCAAATTAAGCTGAAATATTCATCAATACATATACATAGAATTTATTAACGCGATTTACACGTGCGAGTATGGTACGGAAGGTCTATTATATCCATATCCCTATATTGTTATATTATTATTATTACTATTATTATCATTATTATTCTTCTTCTTTTAATTATTATCATTATTATGGCGAATAACGACGAGACAAAGCTCATTTTCCAACCCTTGGTGTCAGAAACAAAACTCGGGACCCCTCAAGAGCCGTAGTTCCCCGAAAACTATATTTTAATGCTCTAAACCCAACAGTTTCTTTGATATTCCCAGAAAACTAATTTCATTTAATAAACTAAAGAAGGAATGCAAGCCACTAACCATAACAACAGTATCTCAAGAGGTGGCATCCAACTTTCCATCTATTTCTGGAATAAGTAATGCCACTCCATTTATTACATTTCTGTGAATGGTTGCAAATGGCTATAAAGTTATCACGGAACCAACTAAAACTGTAAAATTCATCAGTGCGCTTAAGGGGTTCAAGGAGTACCCTAGATTATTTTCACACGACTTACACGTGCGATATGTCGTACAGAAGGTCTATTATATCTCCAAACAGCAACATTATTTTCAACAATTCCTGATTTGAAATAGTAGACTGTTTTTTGCTGATTTTAGGAATTTGGGCCATTGGAGGCTAAAAAAAACTGAATTTTCATGCACCACAAGGGGTCTTCCTGTAGTTGGGCACTTGACACAACGGTTAGGGTCAGTTCGTATGTGACGTGTATTGCGATTCGTCCACGAGGTTTTCAATTTTATTTTCACGCCAGGAAGAACATGTTAGGTAAATTTAGTTTGAGAGCACATTTTAACTAATCATTTTTCTTTGCCAACAAACAGGTTCCAAGCTCCTAAACATTGCAACAGTAGCTCAATTGATAACATACGGTTATTAATACCGAAGACCGTTCGAAGAATGGGTACTTCTGCTAGTATACATATAAATTACACTAAATTTCATTACTCCAGTGTTCAACTGTTAGAATGGCACAGTCATTAGCTTGTATCAAGTCCTACATAGCACATGGTCTTGATAACATGCTGCAATTCAGAAGGTGCTCAGGGTCTTGTCTTTCACCACATCTACAAAGTTCTTCAGCACTGTATCCCCACTTCATTAAATTGCTTTTGCACCGACTCACACCAGTTCTCAGTCGGTTTAGCGTCTTCCAGGATTCGTATTGTAGGTGGTAGCCAGCTGCCGGCTTCTCCTTCATTTCCCACGATCTTCCTGGTGATTTTGCTTTCCAAAGTTCAATTCGGCGAGTTTCAGCTGAGGAATGAATTGATATTGTTGTTTGGAGGAAGCTCTTTCTTGATTTTAGCCAAGGTGGATGGACATCAAGTCCATACATTGGATGTCTTGAATCTGTTTCTTGCTTATCCTTCTCTACTTCTGCAGCTACTTGTCTTCTAACTTCTGGAGGTGCTACTCCCATAAGCGGAAAGATCATATCGACGTCAAGATGGCGGCGATATAAAACATGCCACTGAGGTGCCCTTTGCTAGTTCTACCTCTGTACCGTATTTCGTTCAATTTGGTTTCACCGTGTTCGAATTGATAGGGGGCGGGGCAGACATTCTGAGTACACACACTCACAGACACACAGACACACACACACAGACAGACTCACAATTTTTGGCCCTGTGTAGATCTCACAAGTCTACTTTCATTTTTTGCAAAAATCGAAAGTAGGCTACAAGAGTTATAACTATACCCATACATTTAGGAGAAAGTAGGCTGTATGTTCTTTACTGAACATCTTGTTTATCCTATCCTCTTATATCCATGTTTTTTTAATCCAGAATGTTTATGATTTATATTAAACTCGATTGAACAATTTTCAAAGGTGATATATGTGCACATATTGAATTTCTAGCCTACTTTTGACATTTTGGCAAAACGATGAAAAAGCAGATCATCCAGGCAGCAGTGTCTGTCCGCCTGTCTGTCCTTCTGTCTGTGTGTGTGTCCCTCTATCATTTCATAAATGGCTGGAGATATCGAAACTCAGTTTCGCATAAGTAAATATATGAATATCTTACGTCCATATTTTAAAATGACGCCAGTGCTCCCAACTGCTAAAAAATTACAATTGAAATTTGAATTCTATGTTGGATATCTCGGAGGTTATGCATGCGAACTGTTCCAAAATTGGCACACACATAAATAATATTTTAGATTAATTTTCATGAGTCCATACTGTGTCCAATGGGACATGGCTGACTGGCATCGAACCGGGGTCTCTATAGAGGAAAGATCAGGTCCATGATTTTCCTAAGAGTCGAACCATTGATCTCTGAGGGGGAACAGCCACAGTGAACCCAAGGAGCAATGAGATAATAAGAGAATATAATAATAAAAGCTTAATTCCACGTCCAAAACGGGAATTTTAGGCAATAATAAGTTGGAATATTGTGTAAACTGCAAGCCAGTATACGAACATGCTAGCAAAAGCTAAGGAAACCGAGCCAACTTGACAGCTAATAGATTGGATTTGAAAATGGGAGGTACATACGGACGCCAGCGCACTATTTCTTGGCGGCACTGGAGTGGGAAGGCCGTGATTAATGACCAAGGAAACCCCCGTTGGACAAGGCAGAGAAGCAGAGAGGGGATGGTCATCGAGAGAAATTAATTAATTACTGCCAAATGAAGCATTCTAATGGGATGAGACTTACACCCAGATACTTATATTCGAAGAGAGGTAATTTAGGAGTGTCTGCACACCTAAATTAAAGCCGGTAAGGGATTATGAGCATATTCACACACATACTGCGGACGGGCATTGGTTGGTCTCGTAGCAGGAGGGGAGTCACTTAAGATAGCGTTACCACGCCTTGGAGGAAAGCAATTAATTTTAATTAATTGAGGGAAGGAATCACCGGCACGCAAGTGGATCTGGAACCTCCATGCAAAGACGATCAAGAATCACGCTTTACCTTGCCAGTAAACGCGATATTTCAGAAACCCTTATATGGAAGATGAAGTAGGAGTGAGTCAGTTCTTCTTTGACTCAACTTGTGGGACGACATGCTGTCCAGCCACACGGAATAAGTGCGCGCAATATGCAAGTCGTTATGTTCAGAACCTTTGTGATGGACAATGAAAGGTGCATTATGCAGCATAGAACAAGGAATTCTGCATTAATGTTATAAACAGTCCACGGCAGACATATAATCAGGCAGTATACGCGACTAGTAATCAGTACAGCGTAGAGATATTGCAGTATGATTTTGATAGACAATGAACTTATCCACAGGAAGAGTTATGATCTTTAAATTATCATATATAATTGTAACAGATACTACAGATTATGGGAACCTGGAAGGCATCACAAGTATTTGTGATATATAATTGAGCAACACACTGGAAGATAGAAGATAGGAATTGTAGGAGACGGGAGATGAGCACACATACTCGAGGTAGATTTTCGGAGGAGACAGGCGGATGTCAGAATTTTGCAGCATCGCATCTCTGAATTCACGAAATAGTGGAAAGCTCAGCAAAGCTCCGTGTGTAAATTACCTGTAAAGTTAGTGTTAAAAGTGATAACCAAAAGTGTTTAAATTTGTGTGTTAAAAATAATGTGTGGTATTTCAAAGTGTAAAATGCAGGTATTACAAGATGTAATTACCATGTGCAAACCATATTCAATATTCTTTGTGAAAAGTGTTGTGATGGCTTAGAAGAAAGCAAAATGGTGGGCGCAATGCTGTATTGTTGGATAAATCAAGCCAGAATGAAAGTGTGTACCATCCAAATATGTTAATATGGTTTAAGAGCTCACCATACAACATGTAATTTCCTCAAATACTAAGAAATTGCTGTCACTTGTAAACGAGTTCACATCCCTCGTATTTTAATAAATATATTGCTTTGAGGATGATAAACTTACGACCATTTAGGCGTAAGATGTTGATGAAAGTACCGGTAACGTTAACTAGAAAGAATAATCTGAGGTCGATGTCAATAATTAATGTAAAAATTGGCATAGTGATGCTTATAGAACATGCAAATTGTGTCATGTCCATTGAAAGAATACAGTGTTATTGTGAAGAGTGAGAAAGAGGGATAATAGCGGGATAAAGAGAGTTTTTCAGTGTCATTGAAATATTAAATAATGTTAAATGCTACATGGTTGTGTTTGAGAGCCATTAAGGTAGATAATGTAAGTGCCTGTAAATTGATACATGTTATAGAGCTACGTAAAACCTTGGTTTATAATTAAATGAATGGAGGACATGAGTGCATTATGAATTGAGCCATCTAAAAGAAATATTGTTTTAGCCGCTACCAGCGAGCATGTCTAACGTAGAATCAAGAGATTTGCGTCAATAATTGCAGGGACCATCCAAGATAGTTTGCGCGTTGATGAATCGAGTAGGCCAATCTTCGAATCACTGATGTGTTGTATAGCCTCAGAGCATACATATAATTCGCAACAGAGTTGGGCCAGATGTTATCTGTAACCCACTGTTAGCAGAGTCTTCGCTACCAGGGAAAACAATGAGACACTCTAGGTATGCCATATAAATAATTGATCTACTCGTGGAGGTAAGACAATTTCTTCGAATAAGAAACAGGTTGATTTCCTTAATATATTCGTACCCGTACGGCACGAGATAACAGTTTGAAACTCGGCTGGTACGCGTCCAGATCCACTGATTGCATCCATAAATGGTGAAACTATTGGAGATCCATCCCTAGCTATGAATACTAATTAGGAGCCGAATTGAGCCCATTAAATACCCTAAGTGTAGGTGTTAAATACTTTGATCGACTCCATTCATAATGACACATCCAATCATGCACCCCCGAGAAAGCTGCACCAAGAGTGAGCACATGTCCAGGTTTGTTTACAAGTAGAATGTCGGTCAGGAAGGCAGGCGAGGGCCGCAGACTGGGTAGCCATCTTGGAGGGGCGGACTTTGACGACTCTTTTGTGTTCACACCGAGGGGAGTTAATTGAGCGTGCCCCTTTTACTTTTCTTTTTAAGGTTGTACTGGAACTCTGAAGATTCTCGTTATCTCTGAAAGTATTTGAAATATGCTTGATATTATTGTATCAAATGAATTATATGCATTGTATCCATTGGAATAGAATGTTGGATCAGAGTAATCGGATAAGATTTAGCCAAGTTGCTGTCTGAGGACATCTTAACTGCACCAAATAAGTAGATGCATTTTGTAAATAGTAATTACCCAGTTTATGCTAATTTACTCAGATGGGTAGCATTATTGAATGATATGGCACGTTAGTAATGATAGTAATGACATGACCAGACCCAGAAGATTGTTGTATGGTGAAGCTAAAATCAGTAACTATGTGTGTTTTGGAAGGGAAGGTAATTCACTTCAGCGTTTGAAATATATGGGAAAAGAAAACGATGTTGTGCAGAAAACAACACATGTTAACCAAAGAATAAGGTAATGAAATCAATGTTTTTCAAGGTAAATGTTCCGTTTCAGAACGGACAAATATTTTAATAACTGCACATAATGATTATTCAGTTGTAATTTGTGTTTTTATTGTTGTGTTTTGATATATAAGATAAATTGTGCGATGTGAAAGACACTATGAACGCTCGTCAATGTCAAGGAGTATCAATGTTAGGATATCTAGGATAGATATGGGTGCGGAGGAGCGCTAACTTTATGAGAAGAGACTCACATATACCTTTGATTTTGTGTTGTGGGAAAGTAATTATAATATTTTTGTGTTTTGCCGTGATTTAATACCATTAAATGATATATTTAAGAGCTTGTTGTTTCTTTCAAGTAGAGTAGTTACCTGATAGACTCAAATTCTGAACATGCGATCGTATAGTGGGATGAACACCCCATGCCTCGAAAGACCGTGAACTAGCTGGGATACGAACACATGTTCCATATGATGACGCAAGGGTACTGCGCCCGAATTCACCAATCAGTACCTATATCCGCTGCACTGTAAAGGATTGCAGACACGTAGCTACCCATGTCAAAAAATTACCATTGTCTGCTAAGTAAAAATTGGGAATTCTAGGATCATACAGGGTAGATTTATAAACAAAATAGTACTACCAGCCTAGGTAAAAATTTCTACTAGCATTTACATTTAAGCAAATCTAGAAACTCCAATCTCGAGGGGTGATAAGGTCTGTCTATAGTGAGCGCCTGTATCCTACCTAGCAGTATTATTTTCGGCGTTGACAAAATGAAAACGATGTCAGCTAAGATAAAAATTGGCTAATTCGCTAAAAAGCGCCAGCCGTTTATTGTGCTAAGGAAATACACTCATGTGCTGGATGCATATCGATGATTAGTGTCTACTTGACACTGCAAGAAATGAAAACTCAAGATAAACTAAACACGTGGCACTTATATATAATGTCCTGAAAATGAAGGATGGAGAATTCGGTACTCCACTGATTCCTACTTCTCTCATCGGAGAATATAGCATTCCTTTGCCATTACAAAAATTAAACACAAAATTTGTCACAAACGATAAACTCGAGTGGAGTTACTCAGAACCTCCACTGAAATATGAGAAATTATGAAACGGCGTGATTTCAAACATTACCCTATATTATACATTGCGTTTCATATTTGAACCGTAGTTCCACATCTAAATATGTAAGATCAAGATTTACTCAGTATTAAATATATATCCATATGTACAATGACTTGTGATTCGCACAAATATTCACTAAACTGCGTTGAAGTGATTTAATTTCCTTTAATATACATGAGTCTTTACAACTCAAACTTCCTAAACAAACACCGTAACTCTATCAGTTGATAGTATAAATACTAGTCTGAATCAAGGGAACAAAGGTGACAAACATTTAAGTTCAGAGACTGCTCTAACTTTGTTTTCTCCCATTTGATTATTAAATCTCGAGAAATTCCTGCAATTCTTTGCTTGACTTACATTTTCTTTGATAAACGTGAATATTCGAAGTGCATGGCATTTGACCTTCATTCCACACTTCCGTTCCAAAATCATACAACAATCACATTATTTCTTAAACACCCTGTACAGAACTTGCCTCAAATGCAATTAAACAAAGTCACATACGCTGTGATCAAAACTAGGAAACATGACTCCTCAGTCTCCTTTTGTGAAAATACGTAACTCATTTACGTCTACGATTCCTTTCTTGCACTGTATTCCAAATCTACACCCCATTTCAGTGCATTTTCTCAATCAATGCAAAGAAAATCAGTAACTCTATTAAATATCCACGACCATTGTGAATATTGTTCAAGAAACAAACTTTAACAAACTCCTCTATTCTTATACAAAATTTCCTCGTGCCTATAACTTTAAATCTTTAATTACTTTCTGTATAGTTACTTTATATCACCCTGTGATTTAACTTTCTTAACTCGTTTTCACGTATTTAAATTCAGTTATTACATTATTGTAACTTTCAAAGAATTGTCAGCAAGAATTCATATTTAAAAATGACATACGTGTGTCCTCTTTGGCTGTGAATATCCTTAAGTCTTCGGTATCTTCGTGAAATATTTTGTTTAACAAATTTTATCTAGGCTTTTTAATGCTCTGAATGTTTTATTGGACACATATATACAGGTTCTTGAAACACATTTGTTACTAGGAAATATGGTTTATTACGTTTACAGCATAGTTCTACATAACTATCTGTTTCATTACAATGAATTTGATATTCATTGATTTAATTGTCTATATCAAGTATTTAGACTATCTTTTACCAGATTTTGTGTCGTGCAACAATCCATTTTTGCACACAGTTGATTTATAATAAATTTCTGACACTCGAATCAACATCTTGAGTTGTCGAAATTTATTTGACACTTCGTGACATAGCTTTTTAAATATACGGTACTTAAGTTGTTCAATATACGTTCCATCTCTGCGCATAAAACAGATTTATTTAATTTAACGCAAGTATCTATAATTCTAAACGACTTTATTATTGAAATGATTTAACGTTGACAACAGCAATACGCTAATAAAATTTCGTCCTAATGACGGAAATTTTGAATGAAAATGTCTCCTAAGAAAATACTGATATACTGGATTAAAATCTACACAATTTTAAATACAATGACAAAATTATACGATTGGTCAATTTGGATAAACACAGAACATGACTACAATTCTACTAAATATAAATCAATCTCTTCACTACCTTGAGCTGGCGACGATCTCTGATGTATCATGTCTCGTCTGGCAAGACAAATGTGTTTGAGCACAACGCCCACAGCTGCGAGAACCGGTTGTGGCGAGGCCTGCTGGATAACCTCACAGTGGGACAAGGTCGATGACATAACTGGGTTAGCGACCTCTCCGAGTACAGCAAGTCTGTCCCTCACTCCTTCGCTCGACTCCCGCAAGTTGTTCGGATCTTCTGACGTTTCCCCTTCACTGCGCCGACATCGCTTCTTAAGGTTGAAATTCGATTGTTCTATAAGTGTCTTTGAGAGTATACTGGATGTATATGAACTCGTGTTATGAAGTATAGATTTGTTCTGCATTTCGGCGCATCGCGTAGATGTTCAACTGCGCCGCCCATGTTGTGGAATTCTGGATTCAACTTTTCATTTCTGTAGTCTCTACTTCCCTATAATGTGCATCTTAGCACGAAGTCATAATCAGTTTAATGATTAAATCTGTATAACTTTCCCGTTGCCAATTTATAAACTGCATTATGTATAGTTCCCAAGGATGAGCTGAATTGTATGAGTAATATAGCTCTTTTCCTGAAGTGAATTGTTTGCATTTATCTGCGTGAGATGTGTAATAGCTTCGTATTGAAATACCGAAGTAACAAGCTGTGTTTCAAATACTCAACCGACTTGCTGTATGAAGCTTCTTTAAAAGTGTGTGTAAATGAACTCAGTCTTGTTCCTATAAGTGTGTTACAAAATCAGTGGTCTACATGCTGTGCTGGTCTCAGTCAGAATGTCCCTTGCTTCACAAGTCACAGCCTTCTGACTTCACACTCCTTCTCTCCACTTTCGTTATGCGTGGCACTGTTCTAGAAACAACTCGTTTCTACACTGGCGGTCTTGTCCAGACCCGATCTGAATTAGTAATGACCGCTCGTTCTTGCTCTCCGTGTACGGCAAGTTCCCGATCTGAATTAGTAATGACCGCTCGTTCTTGCTCTCCGTGTACGGCAAGTTCATCGCGTTTCCTCCCCTCTCGTGGTGTGACGTAGCTCCACAGACTTCCCCTCACTCACTCACTGTTGCATCAACCTTGGTCATTCTCCTCCTGCATGACGTTGCTCTCACTTCTCGTGGTGTGACGCATTCTTACAATGTAGGCCTCCCTACATTCAGATAATGAAATCACAACCATATTTAAATAGTTCCTTCTTTCCTTCCGGCCTTCCGTAATTATTTAATTAATAATGATGCATAGTATTGCCCTCTATTTCATCTTAGGTTTTCCATATCTCACAAATTTTTAAGGAATAAGAGATTTTAATTCGTTCTTTTATTTTTCCTGGGTCCCAGTTCGTATCCCGCCTGGATCTTTAGTATTGGCCTTAAATAAATTCGGGCGCAATTCCCTGTTGCCATTTAAAGTAAAGTATAGCCTGTACTTTCTTTAATAACAGTTGGTCTCTCTGTTCTTGCGATTGAATTTATTTATTTACTGAATCTTTGGGTAAAATCTCTTTAATTTGGAGTGGTTAAATTTTCCAATGGATCTGTTGTCTTCAATCCTCACGATCTTGTAGCAATTGTTACCGTAGACTGTATCTACTTTGAAGGGTCCTCTAAAAAGTCTACTGAACTTGATGTATACCTTCTTCAGTACGTCAGCTTTCACAGGAATCCTGACTAACACAAGGTCACCTTCTCGTAGCGGGCCGCTAAATCTCTTCCCTTGTAAGCGTTTTAATCTCTTCTCGGCCGCTTTGTTTAGCTGTTCTCGATCTGCTTCGATTCTCTGGTCCATCGGTGGTTCGTTATCTTCCGGAATGTTGAAGATTCCGTTCCAGGGTCGTATGTGCTTCTCCTCAAAGTGTAACATTACTGGCATTTCGTTGGTGCTCTCGTGTCTCGTATTATTGATGCAAAATTCTACTAGGGGTACAATCTTCACCCAATTTGCATGATTATCTGCACTATACAAGCGAATGTACTTAGAAAATTCAAGCATTGTTCGTTCAAAGGGATTTGTCTCTGACTGCGAACTGATGAGATTAGGTGAACAATATCCAACCTATCCATCGCCCCTCGAAATTCTGCAGAGGTGAATTGCGTTCCGTGGTCCATTAGAAGTCTTTCTGGTTTTCCCAACTTAGGAATAATGTTCCTCTCCAAGTGGTATAAGACAGTTTTCGTTGTGGCTTTTTGCATTTGATTAAGCATTACATCTTTGGAAAACACATCCATCGTGACTAACACATATTGGTTTCCTCTTTCTCCTTTAGGTGCATGCCCAAAAATATCCTGGCTAAATAGTTCCAGTGGTTGAGTAGGAATAATTGCCTTAGGTCGTTCCTTCAATAGTTCAGAGTTGTACTTGTTTTTCTGACACAGTTCACAAGATCTGACCACTATGGTAATGGACTCTCGCATGTTAACCCAATAGAACTTTTCTAACATGGTATAGTATGTTTTATCAACTCCACCGTGACCTATGCTTTGGTGCACTAACCAAATTAGTGGCACAATAAGTTCAGGTGGAATAGCAACTCGCACCTTCTTGTGTCCAGCATCTATGTATTTGCATACGATTTCTCCCACAAGAATATAATGTCTAGCTTTCCTTCTAGTTTCGAAATATGTTGCGTGCCTCATTGTCATTCTCCCTGACAAGAATCTATAAATGTTCCTTAATGGTGCATGCTTCTTTTGAAAGAGAGGAATCTTCTTAGTTTATCCAACGTTTCCTGATCCTCTGCGTCCGTTTGGATAACGTTAATTCTTACATCATTTTCAGGAGTCGGATGTCTGGAAAGAATATCTGCCAGTAGGTTTTCTTTTCCAGGAACATGGACTATCGTGGCATCAAATTGTTGTAGAAACATAGTCCACCTGGTCATCCGATCGCTTGACAACTCGGACTTCAACATGAACTCCAGTGCTTTGTGATCCGTTCTGATTACAACCTTGTGTCCCAGCAATATCTTTTTCCATTGTTGTAGGGCATTTATGACGGCTAAAGCTTCAATCTCCGTCGTGAAATAATTTAACTCGTGCGTGCGTAACTTCCTGCTGCTGAAGGAAATGCAGTGGTTGTTGCCGTCTTGATTCTTCTGATACAAGACTGCGCTAATTCCAATTCGTGAGGCGTCAGTTTCTACTATGAATGATCTTTCGAAGTCTGGGTATTCTAATTTGATGTTGTTTTTGAGCATCTCCTTTGCTTGAATAAAGGCATTCTCGGCAGCTGCATCCCATTTCCATCTATTGTTTTTCTTCAGGAGCTCATGTAGTGGAGCCATAATTTCTGAATAACGTGGGCAATGACAACTGAAGAACTGGCAAAGACCCGCAAAAGCTCGGATGTCTTTGATCTTCTTGGGTTTGGGAAACTTTAATATTGCTTCTATCTTGTCTTCATTCGGATGGTAACCGAATCTGTCTATCGTATGTCCAAGAAATTTGATCTTTTCTTGAAAGAAATGACATTTATTTAATTTCACCTTGATGTTCGCATTTCTGAGGTTTTCAAATAGCTTTCTCAAATGCATGAAATGTTGCTCTGGCGTTTCTGAAGATATGATAATGTCATCCACGTAGCAAATGGCAAATTGTTTTACTTCATCACTCAACTTATCATCCAAGGCTCTAATGAGTGCTGGGCTTGAATTTACCAACTCGTATGGTACTCTCTGATACACGTAACAGGTTTGGTTAAACATGAACCCCGTGTAACATTTGCTGTCTTCGGTAAGCTCTATTTGATGAAATGCGGCCGTTAAATCAATCACTGTGAAACAGGTTTTATTCTTGAATCTCCTCAGTAATTCCCTGATTTTAGGTGGCCTGTCATATTCTTTTAACAAAAGGGTATTAATGCCCCTGGCATCTAAGCATAGTCTGAGACTTCCATCTGCTTTCTTTACGACTGTAAGAGGGCTTGCTTCCTTATTATACCGTCCTTTTCCATGCCTTTTATTAACTCCATCACTTCTGATTGATATTTCTCCGGTATCGGATACAATTTCTTTTGAAAGGGTGTGTTATCTGCGAGCTTGATCTGATATTTATATCCTCTGATAATGCCTGGTTTATCATTAAATACATCTGCAAAATTAGTGACCAATTCTTCTAATCTCTCTCTATGATCTTCGAAGTTCTCAATTCTCCTACCATATTGAGGTATCCCTTCTGCTTCGACTTCCATGACTATTCTTACTAGATTTTCTTCTGTAGTTTCGTCAATCAGACTACACTCATTCTCCTCCTTCTTCGAGTTTTCTGGCTGATATTGACCTTCATTAATGCCCGAGTGCACCAACCTCGGTATTCATCAGTATTTACGAAACCGTGGTAAAACTTTTACCGTGGTATTGTCGTAAAAGCAGTGCACCATTACTATCGCTCGGTTTCGTTACCGCGGTTTCTTGATGCTTGCTTTTCTCGCTATTATTCCCCTCGGAAGAAATTCGTTAATTTCGATAGTCACTTGTCTTCAGTTTATACAGACGGCAGTGACCGTTTCGACAGTCACTTTTCTCCCATACTGTTTACATTTTGTCTCAACGAGAGTAATCAGCTGTGCAAAACAATGGAAAATAAAATGATTAAACGTCCTAGATCTCCCAATTTCAACCCTCATGAAAATTTCGGGAACTCGAGTAGTATACTTTGCCCGCTGCCATTGAAATCCGAAAAATTTTCTATAGGAATGGCCAATGTTACTAATATATATATTTATATATATATTATCGCTAGAGGGTGTTACTGAATTTTTTCAGAGTGCCAACATTATTGTTTCCAGACCAATATTTTCATCCAGACCAAAGGTTTTCGCCTAGACGCGCTCTCAGCCGATATTCGTGAAATATGGTACTATCGTGAGTCGAACCTGGCCATCTTGCTACTATATCTCTTATCATGAGGTTCGAATCGCTCACAGTTTGCATGTTTAGAGAGAAATGGCCTTTCCTGTTTTTAAATACCTCCCCATTTTCACCTCGGGAAGACTGTATTCTCACATGAGTGCAGTCCAGCGCACCCAATACACCTGGGAACCCAGCTATTCTGTGGAAGTCTTCCATAACCTCTCTTTGTTCCCATTGGGTAAGTGGTAGTTTTATAAACTGTGGCGGTAACGAGGCAACTACATTAGTAACCTTGTGTATTATGCGGCATGCTGTTGTTCTGTCAACATCACACACGTCACCGATCACTCCCTGAAATGTCCCAGTTGCATAGAACCGCAGTGCTATACGAAGACGATTTCTAGGCGATTTCGGATAGTTTCTCCCAGTAGAGAATTTCAATTGTTCACCAATTACGGTATGTCCAAAATATAACTTACTACTGTCTCCTTCCGTAATCGAAATATTCTCTGGAATGAAGCATCGCTCAGTTCTTCGAATAAATTTCGCCTCTCTTCTATAAACCTCCCTTCATTCCTTTCAAATCGATTAAGACACTGGAGATATAACCTGTAGTTGTTAAGCTCCATTTTGGAATCTTTACCACAGAATACAAATGAAGAAAACTTTACCACGGTTTTCTAAGATAACCGCTCCCTCACGGGCGGTAAACACTTTACCGCGGTAAAACTCGAAACCGAGCGTGGTGCAACAGAAATACGACTTTACCCCGGTAAACTAGGAAGTTTACCGCGGTATTCTCTTTACCGAGGTTGGTGCACTCGGGCATTAATTTTATAACTCCGTTGCGCAAGTCAATAATGGCTCCCGACTTCGTTATGAATTCAATACCTAGAATAGCATCGAAATTTATCAGTTTCAAGACTATGAATATCTGCTCGTATTTATGTTCATTGATGGAGAATTCCATTAATGCCTGGACTTTACACTTCATGGTCGTATCATTGAATACAACCCTGACCTTGATAGTTGAAACGGGCATTGCTGTGAGTGAATTACCGTCTTTTAATCTGTTAAAACAATTCTCTGACAAAATTGACGCTGTCGCACCCGTATCTAGGAGTGTTCTCAGGCATTCACCTTCTGATACTATTTCTATGATGGGTAGCCTCGCTACTCTTCCTGTTTTCGGCTCTTCTCGCTCATACAGGAGATCTTCGTTCGTGGCCTGATACAATTCATTTATCTCGATTACGTGTCTAGTTACGGTGATGTTCTCGTCCTCCTTTACTTTTTGGAATTTGAAGTTTTTTTTGTACCCCTCCTGGGTCTTCATTGCTCCGGTCTCGGCTTGATCCGGGGCTGAGATTCCTGATATTGGTTACGCTGTCCCTGATTTTGTTTTCTTGCGTTTCCTTCTTCCCTTTCTCTAAGGTTCTTCAGGTATTCTTGACTTTCTCTCTCTCTATCATCGCAATACCTCCTCACGTTATTGTTGTTTCTCCATCCTCGGTTTTGTTGATTCTGCTGTTGTTGCGGTCTCGAATAGTTGTTTGTGTTCCTCCAGTTTTGATATCCTCGATATCCGTAATTATTCGTCGGGTTATCTCTGTTGTGGTATCCCTCTCGGCGATAATCATTGTTCCTTCGGTGGTAGCTGTTTCTCCCCTGATTTTCGTTCCATCGTCGAGTCTGGTATGGTCTCCCTTCTCTAGGTCTCTGATAACCAGGTTGAAAGCGGTTTTGTCCATAAACTCTCGATCTAGTTGGTCCTACTCCATTTTTATTGTCTTCCGTCTGTTGCGTTTGATCAACATGGATGGTGTGGATCTCTCTATGTTCTGGATTTATGCTTCTTTGGTTCTGGTTTCCGGTTGAGTTGTTGGACACATTGGACGTGTGATCCAACCTCCTCAAAATTTACCCCATCCCCTCTAACGTTCTGACGTTGGCCGAAATGAGGTGCCTTCTAACTTCAGTTGGTAATTGGCATGAAATAGCATGTACTAGGTCTTCTTCTGCCAATGGAGGTAGAAGATATTGCAAGCGTGCTAATTGATTTGTAAAGAAGCTTGCGTACTTCGTCGGACTAGAGTAAGCATACTTTTTTGAATAAATTTCGGCGCGTATGTCTTGTTGAAGTTCTTTGCTCCAGAATCGCTTCTGTAGAGCAATAGCGAACTCCTCGAATGTGTCGTAAGTATACCTGAAAGTTCTGTGCCAAACTAAGGCCTCTGAGTCCAAATATTTCTCCACTACCCTCATGTGTCGTTCACGAGGTATTCTGTTATCCTCTAGATACGATCTCATGTCTCTGAGAAATTCCACAGTAGTGATATTTCCAACCCCTCTGAATTTGTTGGATTTTTCGTCGTTACTCTTGATGACGATAACGTTCGCATTTGACCTACTCTGGGAAGGTTCAACGTCTCCTCCAAGTTCCTCTGTTTCTGTTCGAAATGGCTCTCGAATGAAGTTAAATCTGGATTTTGGAAGCTGCTGACTATCCACGCTTTCCTTATCCTCTTCTATCTTGTCTGTCCTAGCCTCTAATTTCCTGATTTCTTCCTTCAATTTCTCATCTCTTGCCTCAAAGAATCTAGTTAAGTCCTTCCTCATGTCCTCCCTGACTTCAGCTCTTAACGTAGATGAAAGTGGAGAATCCCCAATCGTGAGTGACTTTAATTGTTGTTCCAATTCGCTGGTTTCCTTTTCCTGCCTCGACCTAATTTTCGCCAGTTCTATGTTTATGTCATCGACTGTACGTTTAACCCTGTCAAGTTCGCCTGAATTACTTAAATCTGCTTTATTTACAATATCGGTCAGCGTGGCTACGTTATTGATTTGAAGCTCATCTACCTGCTTGGATAGATCTTCACGTACTCTACTAACATTTATGTTTGAACTTAATTCTATGGCCTTAATATCATTAGATAATTTACTATGGATTTCAGATACAATTTTAGTAGTAATTGTTACGACCTCCTCCTTCTTGTCCGTAACAGCCTTTACAATAGAGGCATTTATGTCCACATTAATGCCATCCTCGATCAATTTCCTTTGACCTTCCAACTTGACCTGTAAGTCACCAACATTATAATTTAGGCTGTCAAGTTGCTCCTTGAGTCTGTTCTGGGCCCCTGAAACGTGTACATGATGTGTAGTGTTTTCCTCCTTAATGGAGCTAATACTAGCCTGTAATTTTTCCTCTAGTTCCATTATGTGGTTACTGTTAGCTAATTTCACTTCTAATACTTTGCCTATCGTGTCGGATCTTAAAATTCCTACTTCTGTTTTAGTAAGACTAATGTCTTGTTTGACTTGGTCAAATGAGGTTTTTAATTCTTCCTGTGCATTTCCTGCCTTTTCTAAAATTTTCTGAGCCTTTCCCTGATTTTTCCTAACCTCATCATGAATTTTCCTGGCTTCTTCCTGCGCTTTTTCCTGATTTTTCCTAACCTCATCATGAATTTTCCTGGCTTCTTCCTGCGCTGCTCTTATTTCGGCCTAGAATTTTCTGTCTTCTAATCTAGCCTGTTCCTGACTCAATCGGTCCTCTTCGTGAGCTTTTTCTTGAGCTAATCTCATCTCCGCTCTTATCCTTTTAGCCTCTTCTTCTACCTTTCTGTCTTCCTCTCGTGCATTTTCTAATGTTAGCCTAATTTCCTCCTGTGCCTTCTCTTGAGCTAACCTGATTACTTCACGTTCCTGTCTATCCTCTTCTCTAGCTAACCTAGTTTCTTCCTATTCCTTTTCTCTAGCTAGTCTATCTTCCTTTCTGGCCTATTCTAAAGCTAACTTGGCTTCCTCCTGTGCTAACGTTATACTAGCCTTGGTAAGTGTTTGACCAACCGACAGCTCGGCCTTGACCTCGAATTTCACAGCAGCTACAGATTTCTGAATCTCGGCTTTCATTTGCTTAGTGTTAGAGTGTGTTAATTGGTGGAGGGCTTCAAGGTCTTTGGTCAATACATTTTGACCTTCTTTCATGTTTTCCAACATCGTTCTTATGAACGTCAAGTCGTTTGCCGACATAATTTCTTCTTTCTTGAGACTAAGGGAAGTATCAACAACAAAAACTACAAGTGGATATCCAGAATTGACAAACGTATACATTTTATACAAGTGATGGAATGCATTGAAAATCTTAGTACTACTTAAGTCTATTTAAATCGCGAGTTATTCCTTTTTTTGGTTTAATTGTCCCATTTTACTGAACCGACATCATTACATTTTATCTTCCGACCTAACTTATGTTTAACAACGTTAATTAACTCTTTAATTTAATATTACATGACAAATTGTCGTTAGCTGGTTCTAGAAATATGCCTCACAACTGTAATGTACTTCACTAATCTGCTGATGTTGCGTTCACCTCAACAATCATTAAATTTGGGATCGGCATTTCTTTTATTTCAAAACATATATGACCTCACTCTCGAGTGCTTCCAACTGCCTCTGTCGAGTGCCTCTTTCGATCTCCCCACGTATGGGCCGGCCATTTAAATCTACCATTTATATGCGCCCGAATTCACCAATCAGTACCTATATCCGCTGCACTGTAAAGGATTGCAGACAAGTAGCTACCCAGCTCACAAACTTACCATTGTCTGCTAAGTAAAAATTGGGAATTCTAGGATCATACAGGGTAGATTAATAAAAAAAATAGTACTACCAGCCTAGGTACAAATTTCTACTAGCATTTACATTTAAGCAAATCGAGAAACTCCAATCTCGAGGGGTGATAAGGTCTGTCTATAGTGAGCGCCTGTATCCTACCTAGCAGTACTATTTTCGGCGTTGGCAAAATGAAAACGATGTCAGCTAAGATAAAAATTGGCTAATTCGCTAAAAAGCGCCAGCCGTATATTGTGCTAAGGAAATACACACATGTCCTGGATGCATATCGATGATTAGTGTCTACTTGACACTGCAAGAAATGAAAACTCAAGATAAACTAAACACGTGGCACTTATACATAATGTCCTGAAAATGAAGGATGGAGAATTCGGTACTCCACTGATTCCTTTTTCTCTCATCGGAGAATATAGCATTCCTTTGTCATTACAAAAATTAAACACAAAATTTGTCACAAACGATAAGCTCGAGTGGAGTTACTCAGAACCTCCACTGAAATATGAGAAATTATGAAACGGCGTGATTTCAAACATTACCCTATATTATACATTGCGTTTCATATTTGAACCGTAGTTCCACATCTAAATATGTAAGATCAAGATTTACTTAGTATTAAATATATATCCATATGTACAATGATTTGTGATTCGCACAAATATTCACTAAACTACGTTGAAGTGATTTAATTTCCTTTAATATACATGAGTCTTTACAACTCAAACTTCCTGAACAAACACCGTAACTCTATCAGTTGAAAGTATAAATACTAGTCTGAATCAAGAGAACATAGGTGACAAATATTTAAGTTCAGAGACTGCTCTAACTTTGTTTTCTCCCATTTGATTATTAAATCTCGAAAAATTCCTGCAATTCTTTGCTTGACTTACATTTTCTTTGATAAACGTGAATATTCGAAGTGCATGGCATTTGACCTTCATTCCACACTTCCGTTCCAAAATCATACAACAATCACATTATTTCTTAAACACCTTGTACAGAACTTGCCTCAAATGCAATTAAACAATGTCACATACGCTGTGATCAAAACTAGGAAACATGACTCCTCAGTCTCCTTTTGTGAAAATACGTAACTCATTTACGTCTACGATTCCTTTCTTGCACGGTATTCCAAATCTACACCCTATTTCAGTGCATTTTCTTAATCAATGCAAAGAAAATCAGTAACTCTATTAAATATCCACGACCATTGTGAATATTGTACAAGAGACAAACTTTAACAAACTCCTCTATTCTTATACAAAATTTCCTCGTGCCTATAACTTTAAATCTTTAATTACTTTCTGTATAGTTACTTTATATCACCCTGTGATTTAACTTTCTTAACTCTTTTTCACGTATTTAAATTCAGTTATTACATTATTGTAACTTTCAAAGAATTGTCAGCAAGAATTCATATTTAAAAATGATATAAGTGTGTCCTCTATTCCTGTGAATACACTTAAGTCTTAGCAATCTTCGTGAAATATTTTGTTTAACAAATTTTATCTAGGCTTTTTAATGCTCTGAATGTTTTATTGGACACATATATACAGGTTCTTGAAACACCTTTGTTACTAGGAAATATGGTTTATTACGTTTACAGCATAGTTCTACATAACTATCTGTTTCATTACAATGAATTTGGTATTCATTGATTTAATTGTCTATATCAAGTATTTAGACTACCTTTACCAAATTTTGTGTCGTGTAACAATCCATTTTTGCACACAGTTGGTTTATAATAAATTTCTGACACTCGAATCAACATCTTGAGTTGTCGAAATTTATTTGACACTTCGTGACATAGCTTTTTAAATATACGGTACTTAAGTTGTTCAATATACGTTCCATCTCTGCGCATAAAACAGATTTATTTAATTTAACGCAAGTATCTATAATTCTAAGCGACTTTATATTGAAATGATTTAACGTTGACGACAGCAATACGCTAATAAAATTTCGTCCTAATGACGGAAATTTTGAATGAAAATGACTCCTAAGAAAATACTGATATACTGGATTAAAATCTACACAATTTTAAATACAATGACAAAATTATACGATTGGTAAATTTGGATAAACACAGAACATGACTACAATTCTACTAAATATAAATCAATCTCTTCACTACCTTGAGCTGGCGACGATCTCTGATGTATCTTGTCTCGTCTGGCAAGACAAATGTGTTTGAGCACAACGCCCACAGCTGCGAGAACCGGTTGTGGCGAGGCCTGCTGGATAACCTCACAGTGGGACAAGGTCGATGACATAACTGGGTTAGCGACCTCTCCGAGTACAGCAAGTCTGTCCCTCACTCCTTCGCTCGACTCCCGCAAGTTGTTCGGATCTTCTGACGTTTCCCCTTCACTGCGCCGACATCGCTTCTTAAGGTTGAAATTCGATTGTTCTATAAGTGTCTTTGAGAGTATACTGGATGTATATGAACTCGTGTTATGAAGTATAGATTTGTTCTGCATTTCGGCGCATCGCGTAGATGTTCAACTGTGCCGCCCATGTTGTGGAATTCTGGATTCAACTTTTCAATTCTGTAGTCTCTACTTCCCTATAATGTTCATCTTAGCACGAAGTCATAATCAGTTTAATGATTAAACCTGTATAACTTTCCCGTTGCCAATTTATAAACTGCATTATGTATAGTTCCCAAGGATGAGCTGAATTGTATGGGTAATATAGCTCTTTTCCTGAAGTGAATTGTTTGCATTTATCTGCATGAGATGTGTAATAGCTTCGTATTGAAATACCGAAGTAACAAGCTGTGTTTCAAATACTCCACAGACTTGTTGTATGAAGCTTCTTTAAAAGTGTGTGTAAATGAACTCAGTCTTGTTCCGATAAGTGTGTTACAAAATCCCTGTTCTACATGCTGTGCTGGTCTCAGTCAGAATGTCCCTTGCTTCACAAGTCACAGCCTTCTGACTTCACACTCCTTCTCTCCACTTTCGTTATGCGTGGCACTGTTCTAGAAACAACTCGTTTCTACACTGGCGGTCTTGTCCATACCCGATCTGAATTAGGAATGACCGCTCGTTTTGCTCTCCGTGTATGGCAAGTTCATCGCGTTTCCTCCCCTCTCGTGGTGTGACATAGCTCCACAGACTTCCCCTCACTCACTCACTGTGTCATCAACCTTGGTCACATCTCCTCCTGCATGACGTTACTCTCACTTCTCGTGGTGTGACGCATTCTTACAATGTAGGCCTCCCTACATTCAGATAATGAATACACAACCATATTTAAATAGTTCCTTCTTACCTTCCGGCCTTCCGTAATTATTTAATTAATAATGATGCATATTATTACCCTCTATTTCATCTTAGTTTTTCCATATCTCACAAATTTTTAAGGAGGAAGAGATTTTAATTCGTTCTTTTATTTTTCCTTGGTCCCAGTTCGTATCCCGTCTGGATCTTTAGTATTGGCCTTAAATAAATTCGGGCGCAGTACAATACATGACAGCGTGGTCAACATGATTCTAAGCATGCTGATAGGTCCAATTTTTAAATGCATGTAACGTCTATACTGTCATATGTATTTCCACTAAATTTCGTATGTGCTTTGTGTACAATACTATACATGACTATCAGTATTTAGTAAGGCCACCAGAACTGCAAACTGTTGACAAATGCTCTTTATATTTTAAAATTTAGAATTTTAATAACTGGATATAATACTGGTAATTAGAACTTAAAAACCTGGATAAAATAAGAATTTTGATAATTGGATAAAATACTTATGATTTGAATTTTGATAAACGGACGAGAAAATAATAATTAGAATTTTGATAACTGGATAGAATACTAATGATTAGAATTTTGATACCTGGTTAAGGTACTAATGATTAGTATATTAAAAACATGGGGGTGGACAGGACACACACACGGACACACACAAACAAAAAGTTATCTCATAAGCATTTTTTTCATAAATGAAAATAGGCTAAAATCTGGATAAAATACTAATGATTATAATGTTGATAACTGGATAAGATACTAATGATTAGAATTTTAATATCTGGATAAATACTTATGATTAGAATTTTGACAAACGACAAAAATACTAATGATTAGAAATTTGATTTGTGGATAAAATACTAATGATTATAATTTTGATAACTGGAAACTGAGCCCGTATCCGCTCATGCTGGTGAGTATTTTTATGCCAAAGTTGGTAACACAAGTGAATGAATCTCTGAATGCATCCAGAAAGATGCAGTTGTACTTTTGATTTCGTTGGAAGACTGTCAATATTCATTTTACCATGATTAGAGAAGGTATTCTCTAATGTGCACCTTTGAATTTACCACATCCAGTATTTCTGTGTAATTTGCCAAGGAGAAGTGGCCTAACATTATCTATTTAGTATTTGAGACTAAGGAATGACCCTGCGGAAACGCAGGGATAATGTCGAGAGACGTTCAACGACTCGACTAGTCTCAAAGCCAGTACAACTTGCTTCCGGGAGGAAAGCACTCGTTGATTGTCTAAGTTATGCACCGCATGCGTGCAACACGCAGTTGTAATAGTCCGGTCGAGTGACCGATGAGACGTCGGAAAGTGAAGGAATAAATCCGTTGGAAACGTAAGCCAGTTTATATTGTAACGCACGAGATGTGTACAGTGGAAAACTCAGTGAAAGTATTGCTTTGTAAACATTTGAAATCAGTGAAATATTACGGTGATTTAACCGGAAGCATGGTCGATGACTATCAGACCAGCATGGCCGATATGTGTGCCATCCAGAAGTGTGAGTATCTGTGATTTCGAAAGTGCCAGTGTCATACTTCACACCAGTGAGAATTGCATAGAATAATCCATGTTGTGTGAAATCGTAATTTTCTTGAACGACCGATGTCGCAGATTTAATCAGATAGAATTTTTCACCACGTGTGATAGTGAAAAAGTGAGCCAACACGTGATTGTGTTGAGTTGAATCTGTGGAGCAGACATGGCCATTTGTTGAATAGAGTCTGCAAAATTACCAAGTGTAGATGCTGTGTTAATTAGCGAATCACACTAGAAGCAGTGAATTTCCTGTGTAATTTATCAACGTTACCACGATGTACGAGATCCACCAGAAAGGAAGAATTTTACCACCGTTCACCATGTGGGTGATAATGGGGTAGACACCTTATGAGGGGGATACCTAGCACCACAACGGCATAATCAAACGGAGGCTGAAGAACGGATTACAATGTGTCTATCCGAGCGTTGGAAGTATGGCTCACGCTCGAAATGGAAGGAAATACCCCTGAATTATTCCTGTAGGAATGAGGTGATCTACAATGTTCTTCGTGAGTCTAACTAATATCTTTTTGTAAGGTGATGGTCTTTGGTGGAGTAGTTTTAACTATCGTACTTCGATTCACAGTCATCTAGTTAGGTTTTGTTTTAGTAGGGTTTTGTTTTAGTTAACCGACTATGGTAATTTTTCATGTTTCAATGCACATCGCAGCGTACGTCTCCAATGCATTTCCTAATTGTGAGTTAGTCACCTGATTAATGTGTGTTTGTACCACACGGTGCAATTAATGTCATTTTTATGTTCACTTTGAACGAACCAATTGTATGAGTAATTTAAATGGGGCTGTAATTAAGTAATTTAAATCAGCTGTTGCTGAAGTCAGTATTTTCGAACCCCTATTTTGTGATATGTAAAGCACGCCACTGAGCAGGCGTATCCTCCAATGGGAGAGGTTATTTCATTACCTATTTTTGGGTACACATTTTTATTTGAGAGTGGAAAGTTTACCACTAGGTTCGATAGGAATCAATTAACAGTGTGAAGGAGTGTTATATCTTTCTGTTTGTACTTCGAATCTCGTTCACACTAGTAACGTATCATTTACGATTAACGCCACTGTTTTATATGCTGTGAATGTTTATTTCATACATTGGAAGCGCCTAGAATGCACATGTTTAATTTTTAACCAACTTGCTGGAAGTGTTATATCTTCCAAACACCTTAGTGCGAGTGGAATATCTCTCGTTCTGTATGCTTTGCTTTGCCCATGCAGGCATACCATTGTTCATCATTTTTTGTCTACTATAAATGTATCACTAACACTACAATGAATATTATCTTATGAACTGCAAGTGTAGGATCACAATCTGAACATTTTTATGGATCCGATATGCTAAAGAAACGAACATTTGACACTTTACTGTTAGCCCATGCAACTCGTAACAGTTTGGGAATGAACAAAATGTAAATCACTTGGGGAGACAAGTGTTTTCAAGGTTACGCGCAGTAATGCCAACCTATAATCCCAGGTGAGACTAGACTTTGACAGATTAAATGCTAATGCTTTTCTAAATGATGTAATCTACATAAGCCAGTGTTTATTAGGCTTTATAAAACTAGGTCAAGTTAACAGCGACGTTGAGAATGCAATGATATTGTGTGACAGGAGGTCACCTATTCTGTTTACGATCTTCGCATATGTTGTGAGCGAAGCACATTTGAACAACTTTTATTGTTTAAGATTTTAGAATTGTCTTGTGAAACTGATTGACTTATTTGAGGCTATGTTATTTTTCTCACATGTTGTGAAGGTTTATACCGTGTGTTCATACACGATGAAGGGGTGGTTTCCCATAGTTTTTGAGGTTGCCGGCCTTGTTTCAAAGCTCATGCGCTTGACAGACCGAGGTTAAGGAAGTGATCCAGCGGGACACTCTGTTACTTAAAATGGTTTTTGAGCTTTTTGATATCTCGGAGTAAGCATGTTCGTGTGTACTTGGGTGTGCACCAGTAGTTTTATCCACCAGTTAGGAAGCCGTGCACATGGTCAATCCATATAATTAATAAATAATAAAACAAAGACAACTAATAATCACTTATTAAATAAAAGTAATGAATTTAAACGAAAGCAATAATTATCGTTAATCACTAAACGCCTGTTTAACTTTGATCATGGTTTATAACTCGCTGACCATTGCACTGAGCTGTCGTTTTATTTCTTCGTTAGTTTAAGCGTTAGACAGCTGACACATGCGACTGACAGGGATTTGGTCTACCCCAGAGTTTTCAACTCGTGGGTCGTGAACCATGTAACTTTTGTTCTGCTGTTAACGAACAGTACTATGATTTCCTAGCTTACACATGATAATTGACCGATGGAAACAAACAGTAACCATCATGTAGTAGGAAGGATTAATAAGAATACTCTTGTGTGTGATACTTATTTATTGATTGTTGTGTAAACCCATATTCCCATCTGTCTTCTGTTACTTGTAGATATTTTGTTGTACAGTTGATTGTAAACTTGATTTGTGTTGTAAAAGATGACTGTAAATCACCTTAGATCTTTGTTTAGTTGTGTTACTACGGATGCTTCTCACCGTAGATTAGTTTAACTTAGGATGAGTTTATATCAATTAAAAATTAAATGTAAATACGGGCTGGTCACAGTTTACTTTGTTATTTTTCCTGTCATGTTTGACATTTTGCCATCATGACGTTTCGCTTGGAAACGTCATGCCTTGTTAATTATAATTACAAGTTAAAATCTTTTGTACCATGTCCCTAGCTTTGCTATTCTTTTCTGATTGTATTTAGGACCAATCGAGGGGTGATTTTAGATAGAAGGTAATTGTTTATTTTTGTTTCTTTACCTGTGTTTAGTTAACGGATTAGCCGACTTATACCCCCGATTGTAGGATAGGGGCTTATGATTTAAAAAAATCATTTTGTGAAATTTACTTAAACTTGGATTTTAATTTAATAGTTTTTAAGGGGGTGCATTTCCTTGAGGGGTCTATGATTATGCTATGATGGGAACCTGATCCCTATGACGACGAGGAGTCTTGTGCCGGAATAGCCCACAAGGAGTGTACTCCAATCCTCTTAGGCCACATGTGTTCAAGGATGTGGTTATCTGGAAAGCTACACACGATCGGTGGCGGACCAGATCACCACCTCTAACGGGCACATAACTAATGATAAGAATATTAATAATTGGCTAAATTACTAATGATTAGAATGTAAAAACGGGATAATATACTAATGATTAGAATTTTAATAACTGGAAAAACTACTAATGATTGGAATTTTGATAGCTGGATAAGATACTAATGGTTAGAATTTATATAATTGGATAAAATACTAATGATTAGAATATTAAAAACTGGCTAACATACTAATTATTTAAATTTTGATTACTGGATAAAATACTAATGAATAAAATTTAGATAACTGGATAAAATACTAATGATTACAATTTTGATAGCTGGATAAAATACGAATGATTAGAATTTTGATAACTGGATAAAATACTAATGATTATGATTTTGATAACTGGATGAAATATTAATGATTAGAATTTTAAAAACTGGATAAATACTTATGATTAGAATTTTATAAAATACTAATGATTAGAAATTTGATAACTGGATAAAATACTAATGATAAAAGATTTGAATGCTGGCTAAAATACTTATGATTAGAATTTTGATAACTGAATAAAATACTTATGATTAGAATTTTTAAAATTGTTTAAAATTCTAATGATTATAATTTTGATAACTGGATGAAATATTCATGATTAGAATTTTAAAAACTGGATAAATACTTATGATGAGAATTTTGATAACTGGATAAATACTAATGAATAGAATTTTAATAACTGGATAAATACTAATGATTAAAACTTTGATAATTGAATAAAATACTCATGATTAGAATTTTTATAACTGGAAAAAATAGCCTACTAATGATTAGAATTTTGAGAACTGGAATAAATACTAATGATTAGAATTTCGAAAACTAGATACAATATTATTGAATAGAACTTTGAAAACCGTATAAAATACTTATGAATAGAATTTAAAAAGTTAATAACATTGGCTACTTACGATTAAAATTTTGAAAATGTGTTAGTTTGTTTCTGATTTTAAGGAAATTTGTGTTTCCTTGGAAGGATGTATAATTGATGTACAAGATATAGTTAGTACAGACGTGGTCATAATAATATTGTTCTATTTTTCTGGCTCTGAACCTATGCCTCTCCCATTAAATTTAAAAGAAATAAAAATATATTATTGTGAGGCGCTGGAGCAAAAACACGTGGCGACTGCTGGATGAGATACTCGGAATTTGGATCATCAACAAGAGTATTTCAGTCGTGTGTCTGGCTTTCTGAGACCACCTCGTGATGTAGCGGCTAGCATGCTTGGCTGTCGCCGCGGAGCTGCGGGTTCAAATCGGGGCTTCAAAGGAATTCAATTCTGGTATGTGGGCTGAAACGGGATACACTCAGCCTCATGAGGCTCTACCACGCACAAGTAGGTTCAATTCCCAGTTCAGCCATCTTGGAAGTGGTTTTCTGTGGTTTCCCACTTCTACTGCAGGCAAATACCGGGATGGTTCTAACCGTGGCCGTCTCCTTACTTGACTTACAAATACACACACTACTACACATCACAATACGACAGATTATATCAGACGAATTCCGCACACAGTCAAGTACACATGACTACTGCTCGGGTCCAAGCTCTGTGAACTTGTGGGGTGAGGTGAAGGGACAGAGAAGGGGCAGGTGAGAAGAGAAGGGTCTGTCAACAGCCTGCTGTGTTATCTGGTATTCCTGTCTATTCCAATACTGCTAACATAGGGCCGTTGCTCAAACCGCTGTGTTGTAGCGAATGAGTAAGCGAGTCACCGACCAATGTATTTGTTTCTGTTACTACGCATGGATCGGGAACCCTCATCACTCGTCACCTTCAATTCTCATAGTCCGCGATCCACATTCCTCTCAGGTTCACGCAGCTTGGACCCGAGCAGTACATGACTAAGATGTCACAGAAGCCCTACATAAATCAGCAACGGTCTTTCCACTGCGATGACTGTTCTCCATTAATTTTGTTTTGATGCAGCACGTTTGGCGTCCTGATTCATTCACGGCCCATCATTTTGGTTTAATTTTCTTCACCGGAACATATCAAAGATTGCATCTACTTACTATTTGCAGTTGTGTGATGTGTTTCTTCCACCAAAGCGAATTCTTGTACTCCGGGTCGATGGAGGACAGGAAGTAGTAGCCATACATCACCATGTGAACGAAGGAATTCAGAAGACACAGAATAATGGGGTTCCCACCTGAAAGGCAAAAAAAAGTAAAACATTATATTTTCACAAAAATGGCTTTATGCTTGGTTGTGTGAGTTTATTTTTAGCCTATTTTCATCATATGAAAATGAAAAAATAGGCACATGAGATCACATTTTGTCCGTGAGTATGTGCGTATGCGTGCGTGTATGTGTGTATGTCCATAATAAAATCTAAACGGCGAAAGCTATTTCAATGATACTCGGTAAGGACATAGTACTATTTTGTTCAACCCCGATCGTCCCATCCAAATTTAAATACATTTCACCAATCCAACATGGCGGCCACGCGAAATACTTCACCAGCATTCTATATCTCCGAAACTATTACGGATATCACCCTGACATTTTGTATGGTGATAGAACATACTAACATACGTTCAACAAATGACGCCAAGAAACATATTAAGAATAAAACTAACATGACGGCCAAGTGAATTTAAAATATGTAAATGGTCTCTTCTTGCGATCTAATCATCAAAGTGCAATTTAACGTGGTACGGTAAATTTTTATACGATATTTAATCTGCTGGTAACTAATCAATTCAATTGTTCTCATAAAAGCAAGATGGCGGCTGTGTGAAATATTTTTTATATTATTTGTGATCTAATCATGCGATCGAAGTGAACCTTTGAATAATGAACCAACGCAATAAGCGTCATATAATGGTACATAACGGTGTGGTCTACATATAGATCAATCCAACATGTGAATCATCCCAAATATTTTCATTCATTCATTTATTTGCAATTAGGGGTGTGTCCACCGGTGGCAAATTGGATATAGATAAAAAAATAAATAATTATACATAACAATTCAATAACAATTAAACTGGAGTATTTACACAGTCAGTCTTTTCTTACACACTCCTATATGTTAGGGAAAAGGCTCTAAGACTGCGGCAGGTAGGGAGTTCCAGTTATCAATGGCACGGTTTACGAAAGAATATTTACTATTATTTGTTCGCTGTGGTCGGCTCTTAACTTTGAAAGGTTGATCGCTCCTACCCATGTAAGTGGGATTTCCCATACGTTTGCTAAGCGCACCCCATGCTGGTTGATTTGTGTACGTATTGTACATAGCGCCGAGTCTATATTTCATCCTCCTAGCCTCAAGTGATTCCCACACAAGTTTCTTTAACATACGGCTCACACTGCTCCTGGGATTAAAGTCACTGGGCACAAATCTAGCGGCCTTTCTTTGTACCATTTCCAACTCATTGATGAACCCTACTTGATGTGGGTCCCAAACCACCGAGGCGTATTCTAGAATAGGTCTTACAAGTGACACATATCCTAATTCTTTAGCAGAGGTTCTACTTCCTTTTAGTACCCTCATTACAAAGTGTAGGGATTTGTAAGCTTTAGGAACTACACATCCTACATGACTAGTCCATTTCATATCATTCCTTACGTGAACGCCCAAATATTTGCAAGAATCTTCTTCTACAAGTATTTCCGAGCCAATGTTATATTGAAAATCTTGCCTTCGCACTTTCCCCATTTTTATGAGACTTCATTTTCTTGTGTTTATTTTCATTTTATATTCAATCGCCCCCTTATAGACCAGGTTCAGGTCATCTTGAAGTACTGCATTGTCTTGTGAGTCATGTATCTTTCGATATATTACACAATCATCCGCAAACAATCGACAGTCACTGCGAATCCCATTTGGTAAGTCATTTATAAACGCCAAAAATAACAAAGTTCCGATTACGCTGCCCTGAGGGATACCCGACGTTACGATAATTTCATCCGAGAATCGGCCTTCGACTTTCACTTTCTGGGAACGACCCGATGGTTCTCAATATCTGCGAATGTATTACGGCAATTGAACTGAAATGTTGTATATTGATAGAAACTATTAACATAAGTTCATCTAAGGGTCCTCAATAACCTGATGAACACAAATCAAACATGGTGATGACGCTAAATGTAAATATTTTTATGTTTTTTTTCTCGCGTCTTAATAATCTGAGAGCAGTGAATCTTAGCACAGTAAATATTCACACAAGGCTGAATACATTGCCTTCAAATTTAATTCAATTTCGTATGTGTACTTAAATAGGGTGGATGTTGTAAATTTTTAAAATCACGTCTATATTTCTCGTGTCCTAAACATGAGATAGAAATGTATGTTAGTATAATGAGCCATGATTATCATATTCATCTTCTGGCATATAATTCTAAATCATGTTTATCCAATCAAACTGAAATTTGCATGGTGTTAGAGTACTGTTAAGAAAGGACACATATGTAACTTTCCAAATCCGGAAAAACATAAAAACATCATGGCAGCCAAGTGATTTTCAAATAACTTATTTAAAATAACTTTGCTAGTTGTCTAATCATCTGAGTGCAATGAAACTTGGCACAGCGAATCTTTATTCATAGCTTAGTGTAGAGACATCTAATGATGTTCAATTGTTTTCAAAAATACAAGATGGCATCAGTTCGAAATTTGTATACCTTATTTATTATTTCTCGATTCGTATTCAGGTGATTGTAGAGAAGATTGGTATGATGGGATACGACAACAATCATTATCTAAATGATTTTCAGTCAACACTTATGTGAATTGTTATTATCCATATTGGTCCGTATTGAATTGAATCCACTTAATAATTTGCAAACTGTTCCGTCTTTTCAATACTAGTTGTATTAAGGAAAGTTAACAACGGTACATGTTTCGGACACTTATGTGTCCTTCATCAGCCAGAGATACATATTAAAACACTTATTAGTTAACAAATGTATTTAAATGTGTGTTTTGTTAACTTATAGGTTTTTTAATATGTATCTCTGGCTGAAGAAGGACACATAAGAGTCCGAAACATGTACCGTTGTTAACTTTCTTGATTACAACTAGTATTGAAAAGACGGAACAGTTTGCAAATTATTAAGTGAACACTTATGAGACCAAATTGTAATGGGTGTTGTTATCTATACCTGAAAGAAATTACATAACATTAATTATTACACGGCGGCTTCGGTGTCGTAGTTGGTAGCATGCTGAGCTTCTATGCCCAAGATCGTGGGTTCAAATCCAGCCAAAGTCGTCGGATTCTTTAAGAGTGTTAAAATCCCTCAGTATGCCTTCCTTCGGAGAGGAAGTATAGCCGGTGGGCCGATATGACATGTAACAGAACCTTCCACTAACTACAATAGTGTGAAGCTAAATTTGTTGGTTAGATTTGACGCTCTATTAAGTTCCAACGTTCGTCGCCAGGTGCCGGTTGCGGTGGCATCTAAAGACCAAGTTCACAGCGAGGTGTCGCTGACGGTATCACTTGGTAACAAATGTAGGAACTACTAGAAATTGATCGTCGGAAGCCATCCTGAATTACAGATAACACACAATAATACAGCCATCACAATTAACACCGGTTATCAGATAGATTCTATACACATCCAAAGTACACGGAGCTACATGATCGCGTTGTCGCAGCCCCTAAACTGAGGAACCAACCAATTATTACACGTGGATGATAGTCAAGTGATCATCATCAGATCCTTTACACTCAAACTATTAATCTATGTATACGAATATGGGGGTTAAAATATATAGAATATACTGTATTAGTTACACTATTTGTTTACATAAATTTATTGTAAATTTGCGTAACTTGCCAGGTTTCTTAGTATGCGATATTGTTTTGTGATATGCTAGTGACTATTGACCTTCACGATTACTTGTTTAGTGAGATGAACAGTGATGGTTAATAATTTTTCATTACGATGTTCTGACGTAGATGTGCATTTTATGTACTTGTACTGTAACGGTTCCTTTTCAAGTAGTCACATTGAGGCTAGAAATATGGCCACCTCTTGCTGGGGCCCTATGGGGAGTCTAATGCTTTGTGCCTTCTGGATTCTCTGTGGTGACCTAGCAATGAGGTAACAGGGGGCTTTGTTCATTGCAGTTTTAATTGAGCAGGTTATATATTCCTTTTATGATTGTGTTTTTTAAAAATTCTTCTGAGAATGGTTATGTAGGTGTAGTCTTTTTGGAAAAAGTTGTGAATAGAGGAAGAGAATTCATGTGGTTAAGTGGATGTTATGGATTATATAAGAATGCCATCATCAGAGATATAAATATTGTCAGTATGAATTTGAGTTTCTGAAGATTGTGTGGTTAATGCATTTTAAACTGGATTATAGGTCTCTTCATCAGATATGTCACTACCATTGTATGAAAAGACTCTTACAGTTAATGATTTGATGGAGTATGGTAATTAAGTATTTGTTGAAGTGAGTTATTTTTGAATTAACAATATTTTAGTTAAATAAATTTTCTTTGTGTGCATAACACCAGTCTCGACCCCTACTATAAACTATCAGTAAGAGATATATTACAGTACTTAGCTGATTAATTGGGCGATGTAATGCAAGGGTCATTCCATAAGTCGTGGCAACTATGTTATATCTTTCAATAATGCTACAGTATGGAAAATCCACGATGTGCAGTGAACCGTTAAGGCCGTGTGATATCTCAATGCCAAAAGAAAACAGGGTACGAGTACTTCAGTTAACGGCAAAGGTACAAATGAAAACCACACTATGGCACTCTGTGTAAATTTGGTTTGCACTAGTACAAATGGAACACAAATCTATCAATTAACATCCAGGGCACCGTTTCCAAGCATTGGGACACTGTTCAATAACAGGCACGGACATGTCAGTTTGGGCGAACAAGGGGCACCCACTTCGCGGCGAATCTGCAGTTGCTGCGCGTTCATGTCGGAAAGCCTCCATCCAATGTGCAACTGTTCGGTAATCACCAACAGCTTCACATAGTGCTGATTGGCACTGGGTAGCATTTCTGCCACCAAGAAAAGCAATTTTTACAAGTGATCGCTGTTCCAATCTGCTTACATCCATCTTGTAGCACAGCCAAGCTCAGAATGAACGTGTATGGCGCTGGAACGGCCACCTGCACTTACAGTCGCCTTCTGTCAGGTGAATTCTGTGCTGTTTGCTGCGGGGTTTCGAATGTCTTCTCTGGAATTACCGTGGTGCCATATGTTCGAAAGATATAACAAAGTTACCATGACTAATGGAATGATCCTCGTATGAAAAACAAGTAGTTCTGCGAAGAACTAAAACCTATTTTCATACATCCTACTTATGTTAATTGCCTCTATCAATATACAAAATTTAAGTTTGATTGCTGTAACAGATTCGTGGATATTGAGAACCGACTAAATATTTCGGGTGGTCGCCATGTTGGATTTTTATATATGTAGGTATTAGAGTTATGTACTGTTACATGAAGATTATTGTGTACGTGTAGTATTCAAACTTCAATCGCATGATTAGGACACAAGAAGTAAAAACGAGATTTTAAACTTTCGCACAGCTGCCATCTTGTGGTTATGGAAACAATTGAAATAAATTAGATGCCAGTGAATTAACATTTGTATAAGCATTTACTGTACTAAGTTTCACTGCACTCGGATGGTTAAATTGCGAGAACGTCCATGTAAATATTTATACTTTGCGTCACCGCCATGTTGGATTTGTGATCACCAGATTATTGAAAGTCCTATAGGTGAATTTATGTTCATAGCCCCTATGAACATTAACAAACTCACTTTGATTGCAGTAATAGATTCGAAGATATTGAGAACCGTCTAAATATTTCGGATGGTCGCCATGTTGGATTTTTATATGTATAGGCAATAGAGTTATGTACCATTAAAGAAAAATTATTGCGTAGGTTCATTATTCAAACTTTTGCTTCAATCGCATGATTACGACACAAGAAATAGACACTTAATTTAAAAATTCACACAGCTGCCATCTTGAGGTTATGTAAACAATTGGACCAGTGCATTACAATGTGTATAAACATTTTCCGTACCAAGTTTCATTGGGTTTGAATCATTAAATCGCGAGAAAAGTCTATTTAAATCATTCAAATTCGCTTGGCCGAAATTTTCGTTCTGTAGTTAACAGGTTTTTGAAAGTCTCATAGATGAACTTCCAGTAGTGCCCTTTATCTGCGTACAAAATTTCAGGGTGATGTCGGTAATAGTTTCGGAGATATAGAATGTCAGTGAAATAATTTGCATAGCCACCATCGCGAGGTTATGTAAACAATTGAACGAAGTTAGATGTCGGTGCATTACAATGTGTATAAACATATACTGTACCAAGTTTCATTGCGTTTGGTTGGTTAAATCGCGAGAAACGTCTATTTAAAAGTCGCAACTTCGCTTGGCCGTTATGTTCGTTTTGTAGTTATCAGGTTTTCAAAAGTCAAATAGGTGAACTTCTAGTAGTTCCCTTTATCACCGTACAAAATTCCAGGGTGATATCGGGAATAGTTTCGGAGATATTGAATGCTGGTGAAATATTTAGCAAAGCCGCCATGTTGGATTGGTGAGATGTAAAAAAAAAATGAATGGCACGGTCGGGGTCATCCGGAATAGTGCTATGAATAGTGCATTGAAATCGTTCCAACCATTTAGATTTTATTAGGGGGGACACACACAGACACACACACGGAAAAAGGGTGATCTCATAAGCCTATTTTTAGCCTACTTTCGATGTTTGCAAAAAATGAATGTAGACTTATGAGATCACTACAGAGCCAAAAAAATGTGTTTCTGTCTGTGTTTGTATGTGTGTGTGTGAGTGTGTTTACTCTGAATGTCTGTCCCCCCCCCCCCCCCTATCAATTCGAACATGGTGAAACCGAATAGAACGAAATTTGGTACAGAGGTAGAACAAGCAAAGGGCACCTCAGTGTCATGTTTTATATCACCGCCATCTTGACGGAAACGTAATGGCGGCCACCCAAATGTTCAAAGCTTAAATCTAATTACGACTAACCTAATCATCCGATATCTACTAAATTTTGCAACTACATATAGTGGTTTGGCGAGCGTCTTTTGACCAAACTAAAAGGTCATCAGTCCAATAGTTTTCAGATGGCGGCCATGTATGTGTGCAAATCGATTACCCTTATCAATTCAAACACGGTGAAACCGATTTGAACGAACTTTGGTGCAGAGGTAGCACTATTAAAGGGCACATAAGGGACATGTTTTATATCGCCACCATCGTGACGAAATAGTAGTGGCGGCCACCCAAATGTTAAAATCTTAAATGAAATTACGACCAACCTTATCATCTGATCTCTACCAAATTTTGCAACATTATACCTTTTTGTATGAATAATCTTTTGACTAAACTGCAAGTTCATCAGCCCTATACATTGCGGATGGCGGCCTATTTGTGTGCAAATCGATTCCCCCCATCCATTCAAACACGTTGAAACCAAATTGAACAAAATTTGGTACAGAGCTTGTTTTATATTGCCGCCATCTGGACGGAAACGTTATGGCGGCCACCCAAATGTTCAAAGCTTAAATCAAATTACGACTAACCTAATCATCCGACATCTAACAAATTTTTCAACTACATATAGTCGTATGGCGAGCGTCTTCTGACCAAACTATAAGGTCATCAGCACAATAGTTTTCAGTTGGCGGCCATGTATGTGTGCAAATCGATTACCCTTATTAATTCAAACACGGTGAAACCAAATTCAACGAAATTTGGTACAGAGGTAGCACTAGCAATGGGCACTCCAGTGCCATGTTTTATATCGCCGCCATCTTGACAAAAACGCAATGGCTGCCACCCAAATATTAAAGTCTTGAATCAAATTACGACCAATCTAAACATCTGATCTCTACCAAATTATGCAACATTATACCTTTATGTATACAAAAAAAAATGTTTTGACCAAACTACAAGGTCATCAGCCCAATCATGTGCGGATGGCGGCCATGTATGTTTGCAAATCGATTTACCATATTTTTCAAACACGGTGAAACCGAATTGAACGAAATTTGGTACTGCGCCCGATTCTTGCATTAGCCACCACCCATATCCGCTGAGATGGTAAAGGATTGTATGGACGTTGATACCCAGCTAGACACATCAACATTTCCCTACTGGGTGAATGACTAGGAAACCCTTGACGCATACGGACGCACAACAACACTACTAATTAGTTACACATTTACCAGCAAATCTAATTCCATAATAAGATGGTACTACGAGAATCTCGGATCTTGGACGTGAACGGTGAAAGTTGAGACTAAGTGAGTTCTAGTAACTAACTGATAGTATTATCGCACGGCGATTGCGAAATGAAAAGATGATCAGTTTTTTATAAAAGCAGGCAAACTAAAACAAGTGCCTGGGATTTATTCCCAAAAATATACAACAAGGAAATCCCTATTACCACTAAAATATATTTGTTAAGAGTAATAATGAAAATTATTAGGATGGTAGATAAAATATCTACCCCTCAAATTAGCATATTCTGAAAGAATTACGTTGCTAAAACAAGAAATTTCGAATATAGACATCGAATGGCAACATTATTAGTCATACAGTGACTTGTTCAAAATTTAGCTTGATCTGAGATCAGCTGTTCGACTCAATGACGTATTACAATAATGAAAACCCTACAATTTACATCTATGTTAACACACGTGGATAAAATCTAATGATAATTGAGGCGTAACTATCCGCCTCGTCAATAAGTACCCTATATTTTGTCTCAAGGAAGAATCAGATGGTCTGAAAGTAAAGAGATGTTAGTACCTAGTTGAGGCGGTAGAGGTCAGGAGATGCTGGGATTCGCCGGGAGTTCTCCAATGTCTGCACTATCTGGTGTGGACTTGAGAACTTGATGTTTCTTGTCTGACATTTGTACCTGTTTAACCTTGACTGTGGTAATTGTAAAAGACAAAAAGAGAAGCACGTTGATTATTATTATTAACGAAGAGTGTAAGATTTTCACGAGGCAAAGTGAGACGCAAAATGTAGCCACTGATGATCCAGGCTATAAACCAATATCTCAAGCTATTGCGTTGTCTCCCCTTACTTGAAATATGAAGAATTATGGCCTACTACGTTAACGCATTCGAATAGCTGTTTGAAAATTAAATATTTTTTATTGTGCAAGGCAAAGCAGATATATTTAGTACGTCGTGTGTACCAACTGATAGATGACTAGTGATCGGTGATTTATGTGGAGGGCTGATGTGAAGTGCTTGTACTGTTTTGGAGTTCCTATTTAACAATAATTATTAATTATTGGCGTCAATGCCAGTTTTGAAATCTTCGAAAGGTCATCGTTTTATGTTGGTCATGCCTTATATATCGTAACTGAGGTACTTGTAAATATCGTTCCGGTTCTAAAAGAATGGTAATGTAAGTGATCTTTATTTTTGGTGCATATGTTGTGCTAGAATCTGTTAGGTTATTTTATGTGCTCAGCCCATGATTTCTCGTGTGATGTTAGCACCGCATTTTGGTTCAGTGGATAGGGTTTTAATTAGTATTTTATTTGTAACTTCATTTTATCCTGTTCACTGGCAAAATACCGTTATGGTCTGCAATATTATTTTTAGTTTGGAAATGTCACGAGAAGTAGTCGATTGCTAAGCATTTGTCAGGAGTATGGAATCTTCTTGTTGTTGTTGTTGCTAAGCTCCAATAGTCAGCTGTTGGGAAAAAGAAGAAGATCTCGGAAGCCATGTTAGAAGAAAGTTGAGATTTTTACGCCGGTCAAGAAGTACGATATTATTTGATACCTACGTTCTAGAAAAGGTGAATTCTTTGTCTAATGCGACATTATCCGGCATTAGTGGGATATTGAATGACATCTTGGAAGAATATTGGATATGATAATTGGATTTTGAAATCAGATCGACGGTTCTACGTTCTGAGGAGTTGGCCTAGGCTACGTACTTTCAAGTTGGCAGCTATTATTAAAAGAGCAACAGATAATCAGGTTATGAGCTCCAGTTTTTGACGGGATACCGTATTTTAATGATTGTGACAGCCTCTTCCGGAGGTTATATGATTTTAATACTACACAACTGAAAGTAAGTGGACCCACCTTGTAGAATCTACATCTTTAATATAATTTATATACATGTTTGGTGTTATATGTTTATATTGTAAATTGTACTAATATGTTTTAATAGATGATGTTGTGTGAAACGTATACAGTGTTTTCCTTTCTAAGCTTAGGGGTCTCAATTGGTTCAAGTGGTAGCAACCTCTGGGATATTAATTTATGGGCGGTCCTTCCAATTCCAATCTTTCCTTTAAAGGGGAAATGAGGTGTCAAGTGTTATGTGCAGAACGTGGTTAGGTCTTACTCTTGCTTGTTTATGGACTAATTGAGGACCTGACTTTGGAGAGGAATACACTAGTTACAATCGTAATTATTGGGTGTTATCGTTTTGGTGAATGTACTTAATATTGTGTTCTTGCGTTTCATGTACCTATACTCTGGCCCAAATGGAAAGACGTGTTTTGACAAATTATTACTATCTGAAACGTGATGAAGTGGTTATGATGTCCTAATTCGAGGTGGCATTCCTTGTGTCCATTATGATTTGGATCTGAATTTATTAAGAGAGTTAAAGCATGGTAATGTTTCTGTGCCGGATATTAAACACGAGCATTGCAAAGTCGGTAAGTCTTGTGTCATACCATCTGTTCATACCTTGTTTGACGATATTTCTGTGTTAAAAAGTGAAAGTGATCCATCGATGTCTCAAAAGAATAGGGTAAAGCATCGGGCTTTATATTGGCTTTTGAGGTTAACTGATCTGATAAAAGTTTGGTCTAATGAAGATGAGTTATTTTCTAAAGAATTGTCTATTTTACGTACTAAGTTGTCAGAAGTGTATGATCGTGTGTTGTCTAGGAATAATGGTGCTGATAAGTGTGATTCTGTCGTGTTGTGAAATAGTGTCAGTTCTAAAGGTAACGATTGGCGTGAAGCTAGTTTGGATGCTAATTCTGTTAGGAATTCGGCATCTTCCTTGTTATTTAATGCTGAACATACTATCAATAACGTGAGGGATAGCAATGTGTCGACTGTTGAGAAAGAAAATGAGACGAATTTCCTGTTACCTTCTGGTATGTCATGCGGTGATAGATCTCTTTCTGCCAGTCCAAATAATAATAATAATAATTCTTCTAGATTCGTTTCTTCGTTCCGTTATGTAAGCACTCCTAATAGAGAAGATAACCTCACTTCTAATGTACCCTATTATTCACTGTCAGTTCAGACAAGTGCTTCCTTATTAAATAATTCCATTGAAATGCCACAGCGTTTATCTGATCACAGTCTAAATAAGAATAATAGCGCTCGTGTGTTTGAGGGTAGTATGGTGCTTCCTGATCGTAGTGCCAGTTTTGCGTCGCTTCCCCACCCTTTGTCAGTAATTCTAAAAGATTTTCATTGCTGTGACGGGAGTGATGTTGATTATTTAATTCATTTCTTACGTAAATTAGTAGAGTTAAAGGATAGTGCGATTGTGTTTGGACTTACTGAGTGCCAAATATTTAGGATTGTGTTCCCTTGTACCCTAGGAATGCTTAGGGATATTTTGATTGACAATTTAGCAGGTGGAAAATCGCTTCTTGATTTTCAGTCACATATTTTAGATTTTTTTTATTACTCCTCATACTTTATCAGATCTGCATAGACGTTATTTATTTAGAGGTCAGCGTATGGAAGAGACCCTTATTGACTATTTCTCTGATATTAAATATTATGTGAAGGTTTTTGCCGTTCAGTGGAACGAAGAGAAAATTGTTGCTTCCTAGGCTGAGGGAATAAATCCTATTTATAGGTTGTGTATACCTATGTGTACCCTACCTAGATCGTATAGGGAATTTTCAGATTTGATGCTTATGGCTCAGAAGTTCAGAAGAGCTGACTCCACGAGCACCGGGAATTTTCCTTTGGTATGCCCTTTTAGTCATGGGCTCTTGGCTCCAAATGTTTCTTCTACTGCGTTTCAGGGTTCGAGTGCTGGTCGTACTGGGGATATGAAAGGATATAGCAGATATAATAATACTTGTTTTCAGGGTAATGTGCGTCGTGATGTCGTACCTGTAGTTGGAAGAGGTAATTCTTTTCAGGGGCGTGTCACAAGAGGACCAAGGCAGGGGAGTTCTTTCGGAGGTAAGAGGTGTGGCTTAAGTGGTTCTTATAATCACATTGGGCGCTAGTGTGATGCTAATTTGAACTAAGGCTCTGTATTAGGCAAGATTGTACTATTTTCTAAATTGTATGTTTCTGGAACAAGAATACATAATTTTTCTCCCTCTGTATGTATGATCCTCCCCCTGTATGTATGTTTGTATGTATTTATGTTGCTGGTGTACAATTTTCTAAATTGTATGTTTCTGGAACAAGAATACATAATTTTTCCTCCCTCTGTATGTATGATCCTGTCCCTGTATGTATGTTTGTATGTATTTATGTTGCTGGTGTACAAGTTTCTAAATTGTATGTTTCTGGAACAAGAGTACATAAATTTTCCTCCCCATGTATGTATGTATGTATGTATGTTCTTTCTCTGGTATATGAATGATGTTTGTATGTACTGCTTGTTTCTTATTGTATTTTATGGGTGGGTTATTTTTGCTGTTTGGTATGCATAAAATTAAGAGATTGTTTGTTTTATTTCTAGGGGATTAATATTCAGGTTTCACTTAAGGTCCGAATATATGAATTAGTATTCGTTAAGGTGTCTTTAAGGTGTGGTCTACTAAATAATTTACGGGAATTATTTAGTAAGATTCGGGTAAGATGAAAGTATGTAACTTTAATTAAGGTAGGTATTTATTAAAATTTCTTCGGAGGGTCTACAGTAGATTAAAGGGGTTCAATCTTATTGGCTGGTAGGGCTGAGAAATAAAATACTTGCAAGGTAAGTCGATGAAGGAATATACTGAATTTATGTATGGTAAGTGTTTTATATTATGCAAGGGCTCATATAGATCTCATGAAACACGTGCTTTGTCTCGTTTTAATTGTTTCTGTTTGGTCTGAGTCTGCATAAAAAGGGTATTTATTAATGTAATAGTGTTTGAATAAAAGACGTTTTAAGGGATGCTAATTTATATTCTGGAATATTTGCGAATTTAAATGGGTGGTAATTTAAGATTTGCTTTGGGTGTGAACTTTCTGTATATGCGTTTGTGAATAATTGTGTTTTTGTGTGTGTTTCTTGTTCTGGGATGTACGTGTGGTCAGCTGTTTTTTCTTTATTTAGTTTTCTCGGGTGTTTTCTTGTTCTTTGGGAATTTTCTTTGCTTTCTTGGTGTTCAAGTCTTGTTTTTCTTCTGGTAAATTTGATAGATGGGATGTGCGCAGATGGATAACATGAGATTTTTGCTAACTTTCACTTAACTTTATTTTGTTCTTTGGCGTAAAGAACTCTTTTCATTTTGGGTGGATTTTAGTTCACCAATTTTAATTATTTGGTTGGAAAATAATTGTTTTCTTCTCACTTATTGTAACTAACTTCTTGTTTTAATGTTGTTTCACTAACTGTCTATGTATGTTAAAACTGGTATTGTGAAAAGGTGTAGATTTCTGCTGGGGTAGTTCTGCGTTTTAATACTGCTTGCCTTATTTTACTTAAATATCATGATTATTGTTGTTACTAATTGTTTTATCTAGGAAGTTTAATCTTATTTGTAAGCTATTCCTCTAGGTGTTTCTGGCCTAGTGCAGTTGTGTTTGCAGTTTATGCTTACTGGACTTGTCTGCGTTGAAGATCCTGGTTGGAGGTGAAAGTATCCAAGGGCCCGGATTATGGAAACCTACTTCTGGAAATGGAAACGGCTCTGTGCTGGTCTTGAGAAGAAGTCATGACTGTATTTCACCATTGTAAACTGATTGTACCTGTTGTCTGAAAATCTATTACCATGTAAGATGCGTGTTTATATCTGCATGTATGGTTTAATGTGAGGTCATCGTTGCTACATATTACTGAAATAGCTACCTGAAGATGTATTTTTGTGTGGATATAGAATGGACTTGGCTACGAAAATGTAAATTTCCACCTTGAGTTTATGCATGTTAAAAAAAATACTATTTTCGAGATCTGGATTCTAGACATGTAACTTTCTGGATTTACAGTTTCTACGTTGGCTTGGTCCTTTACCATCGCCAAATTTCACCGGGAGGAGTCTGAGGCGTAACTATCCGCCTCGTCAGTAAGTACCTTATATTTTGTCTCAAAGAAGAATCAGCTGGTCTGCCAGTAAAGAGTTGAGGCGGCAGAGTTCAGGAGATGCTGGGGTTCGCCGGGAGTTCTCCGATGTCTCCACTATCTGGTGTGGACTTGAGAACTTGATGTTCCTTGTCTGTCATTTGTACCTGTTTAACCCTGACTGCGGTAATTGTAAAAGACAAAAAGAGAAGGACGTTGATTATTATTATTATTAACGAAGAGTTTAAGATTTTCACGAGGCAAAGTGAGACGCAAAATGAAGCCACAGATGACCCAGGCTATAGCTTGAGCTATTGGGTGGTCTTCCCTTACTTGAAGTAAGAAGAATTATGGCCTACTTCGTTAACGCATTGGAATAGTTGTTTGAAAATTAAATATTTTTTATCGTGCAAGGCAAAGCAGATATATTTTGTACGTCGTGTGTACCAACTGATAGATGACTAGGTATCGGTGATTTATGTGGAGGGCTGATGTGAAGGGCTTGTACTGTTTTAGAGTTCCTATTAAATAATAATAATTATTTATTGGCGTAAATGCCAGTTTTGGAATATTCGAAAGGTCATCGTTTTATGTTGGTCTTGCCTTATATTTCATAACTGAGGTACTTGTAAATATCGTTCCGGTTCTAAAAGAAAGGTAATGTACGTGATCTTTATTTTTGGTGCATATGTTGTGCTAGAATCTGTTAGGTTATTTTATGTGCTCAGCCCATGATTTCTCGTGTGAGGTTGGCACCGCATTTTGGTTCAGTGGATAGGGTTTTAATTAGTATTTTATTTGTAACATCATTTTATCCTGTTTACTGGTAGAATACCGTTATGGTCTGCAATATTATTTTTAGTTTGGAAATGTCACGAGAAGTAGTCGATTGCTAGGCATTTGTCAGGAGTATGGAATCTTGTTGTTGCCTAAGCTCCAATAGTCAGCTGTTGGGAAAAAGAAGAAGATCTCGGTAGCCATGTTAGAAGATAGTTGAGATTTTTACGCCGGTATATATATTTCGTATGGCATGAAGATGCAATGTACAATTATTTACATTCTACAGTATTTACAGTGCAAATTGAGCCCGAATAGGTCATGCTGGTGATGGCCTGAACATGAACCATGGAATTTATAATGCTCAAGAATTGTGAAACCACCCACAGCAGCATGCCACTACATAGATGTTCTTTTGACTTCATTAAGAAGCAGTATAAAATTACCCTACATGATCAAAGAAGTTCTCTTTGATGTGCAACCTGAATTTAAAATAATCAGTCATTCAGCTTAACTAGCCACATTTTTCATGGACTAATAATATTTTATTTATGTTTCACGACCGAAGGTATAACACCGCCGATACGCGGAAGGAATGAACTTAGACGCTAAAATGACTCGGAAGTGATCGAACTGAGCACACCTACTTCCGTGAAGGAATGACTTTAATCCGCGCTTGCATGGCGAGCGGATGTGAAATTGTGAAGGTCCCAGGTGACCAAGTCTAAAGTATCATCGACGTTCAAGTTGTGTAAAGTGAATACGACTGAAAGTATAAATTATAGCACGAAGTGTGCTGGTGACGCGAAAAGTTCGTCCAAGATTGTGAATCTCATTATATTTCTATTCAGTGAAGTGTTGACCACATGGTTACAGCGTGCTTCAATGGCTGACCATTGACAAATAAGTTGTGTACCAGTATGAGCCGAGTGGAGAATCTGGTCGTCATGTTCAACAAATACAGTGAAATATTTACGAGCCGTGCAAAGGCCGACTGTAAAACAAATAAGATTAAGCTGATATTCTTCGATATGATATCTAAAGCGTGTGAAGTTGTTTAGCTTCAGTGGTAAGACACGTGTCTAGTGTCAAAGCCAGTTGATGTGTTTTAGTAGACAAGGCCATTTTTAAATATAGTTGGCTGGTGGAAAAAGGTGGAAAATCTGTGAATTTCAACACGCTTGAAGCTGTGTCCATTATTATACGAATTTCAACGACTCTACAAGATGCCTTCATTTCACCACGTGCTGAGGCATAATAATCCTATATCTAAGAAGAAGAGGGCTATGGCTTAAACATCCGAATGGGAGGAACGCTGAACACCTAAGCCACACTACAACAATGGATGACCACCCGAGGATAACCATGTTTGTGGCCGAGCAGAGAAGATATTTGTGGTTTCTCTGGATGAAAGGCAAAATCCTCAATCCTCATGTCTGGATAAATATCTGCAATAGCTGTGAGTCATGATTTCCTAATCTATTTCTGTACGGTGGATGGTCATGGGTGGATTAGTCTGTAGGATCCGTAACTCATTGTCAGTCATCACGGTAGGCTTCTTTCATTCTTTTTTTACCACCTCCTTAAGGTGATTTTTCACGCTTCTGAATGCTTCTCTTTGCATTTCGTTACTTGACACGGAGTTAGTCACCAGATTGTGTTTGTCCACACGGTGCAATATTGTTCTTAGAAGGTAATTCCGCATGACGGAACATCAATTTAGTCATTTGTGACAGGCGCTTGTTTTAATTCAGCTCCAGCTGATATTTGGTCAAAGTTTTTGAAGTCCCCATTTCTATTATTTTTTTACTTCACTGACGTCTTTATTTAACATTATAGTGTATCGTTTAGGTATGGAAGGGATCCAGCCTGTTGTTATTGTAATGTACATTTTTAAAGAGAGAGCAGTTGGCCACTAGAATTCAGATAATTCACATCGCTCTACATGAGTCAAGTAATGTTATGAACTTGCTCATAAAGTTTATGTTACACGATTCGTATCATTTCGATTAGTTCCACCTAAGGTTAAGGTGTGAACCAATATTTTATTATCGTTTAAACTTGTTTTGTACGCAGCACTCACCCTGTGAGCTTCAGTGGCGCTACACAATGTCAAAGCCTTTCAAAGAGAGAGAGGAATATCTTTCTGTTACGTCTATTTGGTTTTCAGAAGCCAATTGTAATTGATTCGTCTTTAACGTTATAGTAACTTCCTTGACATGTGTATAATCCTTTAGAGTGATTGCTAAGATCACTCAGTCTACATTTACAGTGCTTTAATGTGTTGAAAGATCAGTGATAGACATTTTCTTTGAGATTCACTGACGTGCTATGATGCTTAGTGCCAAGCGCTGGGAGCACAATGACAGGTGCTTGTCCCGTCCACGCCAATGACAATGCCCAAGGTTACTTACGATATCTCTTGTGAGACAATTGATATCGACTTCATTTTTATTTTCTTTATTTCTAGACCTTGCTAGGAATGTTCTTATGGGCTATGCTTTGTTTATGCTCATGCTATTGACCTTGATTCAGTATCGATTTTTGTAAAGTTGTTCTGGTACAGGTGTACTGATAAGTAATGGTAAATTTTTAATATATTCGCCGGTATTTGTGAGCGAGCCCCAATATGTTTTGTCATGATTTATAATGAATTTGAGCAACCATTTGATAAGTTGGACCCTTAAGGCTATTATATATTCTCACTTGTAAGTGAATGATTATTTACCGTGTTTTTAATACACGCAGGGTTGGTTACCACGTTTATTAGAGAAAGCCGGCCAGATCTATGTTACAGAACAAGTTTGGACCGAGGAGGAAAAGGTATGGTCCCTTTCGAGTACCGATTGCGTTATTGTTAACGTGCGAGCCACGTATTCTTTGTTGAGGTGTACCACGTGTTGGTAGCACGCTCTTGCGACGCCTTGCATATGGTCATCTATCTTAATAATCAATGGACTCATAAATGTACGACATAAAACTTAGGACTAAATCATGAATCATCAATTTATTTCCTAAACCGGCGATGCTAATAATACAGTTAAACCTTAATCGTTGTTAAATTTTGATCTTGTACCTGTAGCCGAGCAGACCAATGCATTGCGCCTTCGTTCGTTCTTACTTAGTAAGTGTGGTAGCTAACACTGATAGACTTTGACAGAGATCGCACGGACCCAAATTTCAGAACTCGTGGGTCGTGACCCGATCAGGGGAATGCTGTTCTTGCACAGTTTGATTCTCAAGTTTAGATACTTTTATAGATGACGGTGGACAACACACAATTGTTTATCTGCGGCAGGCAGGATTAATAAGATGATTATTTGTGTGTATAACTTATTTATTTACTGAAGTGTTTCCCACTATTACCCTACTGTCTCTTGTAATATAAAACATCTTTGTTGTTTGTATATAAATTGTACCAGTTTACTGTAAAATGATGACTGACAATAATTAGTTTTTGTATAGTTTGTGTATCACGGACGTCTGACGCCGTTGATCAGATTAAAGCAGGAGTAGTTCAAATAATTATAGTATAAATGTAAATATGGGAAGGTACCAGTCCTTTAACTTTGCTGTCCTGTTTGACGTTTTGATACCATGATGCCTTCTTCCTAGAAGCATCAGTTTTTTGTATAACGATTTTTCTGGCGGTATCATTTCCCCAGTTTTGCTGTGTTTTGCTGTGTTTAGGACCTGTCGAGGGGATTCTACGGTAATTTTAGGAGTTGTTAATTTTTTTCTTTGCTTTTTAGCTACGGAATAGCCGTTTTATCAAACCCTCCGACCGTAGGACAGGGGTTTGACCTTCCAAATAAACCAACCATGAGTATGTCTTAAGTCTGGATTTTAATTATTTAGTAGTTTTGACCTTTCGGGGGTGCATTTTCTTTGGGCGTCTATGACAATCACTGAGATGGGAACCTGATCCTTAGGGAGCAGAGTCTTGTGCCCGCTAGTTTCAAGAAGTGGATTCCGATCCTCTCCGGCAATGTGTCTCGAGGTAGAGATAATCTGGGAGGCCACGTTACGGCTGGTGGTAACCAGATAACCTCGTCCAACGGGCACATAAACTTCTCTATTCTTTTGGCGCCCAACCTGGTAAGCCGACGTGGACATGTAGGCCATCAGCACCATGTCATTTTTGAGAGGATCATGTATGTTGATTATTGACAAATTTGTCTGGACTGTGACGAACGTAAGATGTCGTACAGCCGTACAAATGGTCACATGGCATTCTGTTTAGATATCAGACCATGGGGTGAAGTCTAATAGAGTTAAAATTCAGTCGAGGTATTTTCTGTTGCCAGTACGTCATCCGTAGTAAATGTAACTTGTTTTGGGTTGCTTTGCTTGTTGCTAAATGTAAATGTAGAATCATTCTTTGTCGTCGAATCTAGCAGAATTCATGGGAGTTTCCACCATGGCCATTCATCCATAAAGTATTGTTCGCTGGGTGTAAGGTGTTTCTTCCTCATCTCATCAATTGTATTTGTGTAATGGAGAGAGAGCGGTTCCAAGAGATGATGAACCTAATGTTGGGTCAGATTAATGCCAATATGGAGGCAAGTATTGACATATTTCGAGCTGATTTTAATGAAAATACAGCGACATTGAGAGGCGATCTAGATTTAGTCCGAGCAGATGTGACTGAGGTAAATGGAACATTAGGTAGAGTTAGGCGCAACATAACTGATAATGTTGCTAACATAAATAAGGCTATGGCGACTAATACTGCCAACCTCAACGAAAACATAAACACTAGATTCACCACAATTAACAACACACTGACTGAGGTCAGAGGTGACATGACTACTAATATCGCCACAATTAATGAATCTATGGCTACTAATGTTGTCACAATTAACAACACACTGACTGAGGTCAGAGGTGACTTGACTACTAATGTCGCCACAACTAATGAAACGATTAATACGAATGTAAACACAATTAATGAAACACTAGCCACTGTTAGGGCTGATATAACTAATGTAAACACAAATATACATAATGTTAGGACAGAATTAACTGATTCTATTAATACTAATGTTGCAACAATTAATCAAACCATTGATAATCATGTTGAAGCATTAAATGAATCTATTAATGCCAATGTTGAAAACACTGTTGCTTTAAATTGTACACTAACTCAAGTCAGGAACGATTTGGAAACAAATTCTAATCTTGTCGCAGCGTTAAGGAAGGTTGATACACGCTTTGAAACCCTGACCAATACTATCGATGCAGGTAGACTAGAAATGCAGACACGGTTAGATGCAATAGACGTTAGAATTGAAGAGGTAAGCGATCGTATGGATGAAGGGAGGTGTGAACTCCAACTTGCGAATGCGACCGTGGAGGAGCAGTTAGGAACTAGAGTTTCTGCTATTGAGGAACGGATAGATGAAACTCAAACGGCTACTGAAGAGATGAGACGTCAAGTCGAACTTGTCAGCACTAGTATGAGAGTTATGAGGGGCGTAGCGACTGCTGTTCACAATAATATGAGAACAGTGGTGAAAGACATGGGCAGTTTTCGAGAAAACGTAGCCGACAGTAAGAATACTATGGCGGAACTTACTGCTAACACGGAAGGGTTAAGGCTGGAAACTCATGAAATTTTGAAGGAATTGATGAGGGAGATGAGTTTAGCGAAGGAGGAAAATAAGAAGTTTCAGGGCGAAATTAAGAAGACCGTCCACGATGTTGACGAGTGTCTCCGTGGGAAAATAGAGAGGATCGAGCGACAAATAAATGCAATCGGTTCGCCAGGCAACTTTTCGTATTCGCCTGACATGCCGGATCTTGAGCAGCGTTTATTAGAACGGATCGAAGCACAAATGAAATCCACGACATTAGTGACACCTCCGTTAATTCCAACATCATCATAAACAGTGAGACCACGAATGATGATGACTGCTGAGGCATACCCTACCACAACCTTAGGGTGACCCAGTACGTCACATTATTGGCAATCACCACTAAATGTTACTTCCACCGCGGGAAATCCACTGCAATACGATTACCAAATGCCAATCAATACAACCGAATTATCTACTATGACTACTACTCCGAATGTCACGACTATGACCGGTAATTGCTATCCAACTACCATGGAGCAACCGAGCTTATTGAATAGTCAAGCACCGATCTTTACACCGACGCGTAGTTCGGGGAATCAGAAACGTGATTATCATACGTTCAAGGGAGGAACAACCTGCTAGATTCTCAGGAAGTGGAGCAGGCGTCACACCCGTTGAATTCCTAAATAATGTTGAAGCGTACTTGCGTGATACGATGGTAACACCGGAACGTGAACTCCGGGTAATAGAGCGTTTGATGGAAGGTCAAACCAGCACCTGGTTCCGCGCTTTTAGGTACTCGTTCACTGGTTTCCGTGATTTCAGAGAAGCTTTATTGCGCACATATTGGTCTTCGGATATTCAGCAGGGGATAAGAGCCGAAATGTACACGAAGAGGTACAGCTCTATTCAGCCAACGCGCTATGCTAATTACTTCTCGTCTCAATTAGCTATGTTGAGATGCCTTCAACCCCCACTGGCGGAAACGGATCTGATCCAAACGATAATCAGGCAATATCCCGCAGACGTTCAACGAGTCTTGATCTTCGCTGACGCAACATCTTTTGTCCAATGCGATCAGATTTTGAGAAGACTTGACTCAACCAACGAACACTTTCCTAGTCAACGACCTCGTGGTGAACCACGCAATGATAACAGACCGGCGAATCGACAAGTTAATATAACCACTGTCGTCAAGAACAGCCAAACACCTGAACCAATGTCCAATATGGGAACACGGTATCAGCAGGACAATCCAGGACCTGACCGGAGAAATTGGAACCGGCAACCGTATAACCGTAACTATGATCGAAACGATAGGTTCAGAAACCAACCGTATTGGGAACGTCGTTTCGAACGATCGAATGAAGACCGAGGAAATTATAATGGCAATCAACGACGGTATCATCAGAATCAACAGAGAGGTAATGTCCGTCGAGATTACAGATATTCGGGAGGATATCGTCAAGACCGAGATCCACGATTACAAGAAACAGAAATTGACCAAGATTGGAGAGGAAGAGCTCAAGAAAGTCGAGAGTATCTTCGCCAGACGAGAGAAGAGAGAGAGAAAACTCGATCACCGAGGGAACCTCCAGACGATCTTGATGAAATACGATTAGACCCTAGCCAACCTGGTACTCCTAATAATGGTAAGGGTAAAAAAACGCCATAATCTCAATGATGTCAGAGGAGACGAATTCCAAAGTAAGGGCTGTCAAACTTCTTTGGGAACCCCTCCAGGAAGACCTACTCTATGAGAGGCAAACGACGAACGACGTACAACTGACGAGACTACCAGTTATATTCGGCAAAATTAACGGTTACCCTGTAACATTACTGATAGACACAGGAGCCATGATCAGTGTTCTGTCAGGAGATTTTCATGCCATACTAAAGATTAACACCAAGTTGACTGAACTGCCAGTATCAACGGTGAAAGTGCGATGAATTATCCCAGACAAGAGTTATAAATGCACTGTTTAAGCTTATTGTACCGTGGAGATTGCTAACCACGTGTACCTACATCTATTCCTTGTGTTGAGAGATTTACGATATCAAGCCATCTTAGGGGCTGATTTTATGAGGACACATGATGGAATCATCGATATGGGCCAGAATACGATTTGTTTCAAGCAAATTGATCCTATTCCGATGGATGTGCATAAAGAAGATGAAGCTAGGAATGCGAATGTCTATGACCAAGAGATGCAGAATGCAGAGGGCATAAAAATCACTGCGATTAACGAAGAGAGCTAGGAAGAAGCTAGTGAAGGAAACACTGATGAAGAGAGTGAAGAAAGCATCAAGGAAGAATGCAGGAATACCACTCAGGAAAACTCAGTGCAACCCAGTGATGGAGCAATAGGACCAGAGAATGACAGGCATGCAAAAGCCTTAGATAGTCGAGCTTATATCACGGAGTTAAACAGAAGAAAGGAATCTGATGATTCATCTCAAACTTCGAGGGATGAACTTTACCAGAGTCATCGCATGACAGTTGTCGCCGATGTACATCATGTGGAGACGAGACCGTCAATGTCCAACGAGCAGTTCGAAGAGATTACGAAGAGGATGGATGATGCCAGAGATCAAAGCCTGAGAGAACGAGAGGAAGAAATTGATTCTGGAAGCTCCAACTTGGATGATGCTGATATTCACTACTTCGAAGCTACGTCAAGCGAAGAAGAGCTAGAATCTGAGGATGATGATGATGATGATGATGTTGGTTATATTCCGAAGATGAGACTGTCTGAAGCATTATACCACTTGGAGAAGATAAGCCGAAGATATGGTATGAAGCAAATTGTCAATGTTAATAATTTTGGAGTTACAACCGATGATGAAGACTCCGACTCTGACGTTTCAGCTGAGAAGAAACGGGAGAAATGGCAAGAGTATATGAATGATTTGCACCAGATCCATGGAAAGAAGAAGGATCACATGTCCATCATATTGAATTTATGGGAGATACAGAACAATCCGATTCGGAGGATGATTGTTACATTCCAGCGATGAAGGAATGGGAAGCATGGGATAATGATATAAACTCCATTAGCAAATCAGCTACGAAGAAAGAGTAACATATTTATTTGTCTGACCACCGCGGATAGAAATTCAGGAAAAGTATCACCAGAATTAAGAACTGTTGCTGAGTCAAAGAAAAATGCTGTCATCATTTTTCATTGAAACGACGAGGGGATATATGAGCCCGAATAGCTCATGCTGGTGATAGCTTGTACAGAACCATGGAATTTATAATGCTCAAGAATTGTGAAAGCACCCACAGCAGCATGCCACTACATAGATGTTATTTTGACTTCATTAAGAAGCAGTATAAAATTACCCTACATGATCAAAGAAGTTCTCTTTGATGTGCAACCTGAATTTAAAATAATCAGTCATTCAGCTTAACTAGCCACATTTTTCATGGGCTAATAATATTTTATTTATGGTTCACGACCGAAGGTATAACACCGCCGATACGCGGAAGGAATGAACTTAGACGCTAAAATGACTCGGAAGTGATCGAACTGAGCACACCTACTTCCGTGAAGGAATAACGTTAATCCGCGCTTGCATGGCGAGTGGATGTGAAATTGTGAAGGTCACAGGCGACCAAGTCTAAAGTATCATCGACGTTCAAATTGCGTAAAGTGAATACCACTGAAAGTATTAATTATAGCAAAAGTGTGCTGGTGACGCAAAAAGTTCGTCCAAGATTGTGAATCTTATTATATTTCTATTCAGTGAAGTGTTGACCACATGGTTACAGCGTGCTTCAATGGCTGACCAGTGACAAATAAGTTGTGTACCAGTAAGACACGAGTGGAGAATCTGGTCGTCACATTCAACAGATACAGTGAAATATTTACAAGCCGTGCAAAGGCCGACTGTAAAACAAATAAGATTAAGCTGATATTCTTCGATATGATATCTAAAGCGTGTGAAATTGTTTAGCTTCAGTGGAAGGACACGTGTCTAGTGTCAAAGCCAGTTTATGTGTTTTAGCAGACAAGGCCATTTTTAAATATAGTCTGCTAGTGGAAAAAGGTGGAAAATCTGTGAATTTCAACACACTTGAAGCTGTGTCCATTATTATACGAATTTCAACGACTCTACAAGATGCCTTCATTTCACCACGTGCTGAGGCATAATAATCCTATATCTAAGAAGAAGAGGGCTATGGCTTAAACATCCGAATGGGAGGAACGCTGAACACCTAAGCCACACTACAACAATGGATGACCACCCGAGGATAACCATGCTTGTGGCCGAGCAGAGAAGATATTTGTGGTTTGTCTGGATGAAAGGCAAAATCCTCACTCCTCGGGTCTGGATAATTATCTGCAATAGCTGTGAGTCATGATTTCCTAATCTATTTCTGTACGGTGGATGGTCATGGGTGGATTAGTCTGTAGCATCCGTAACTCATTGTCAGTCATCAAGGTAAGCTTCTTTCATTCTTTTTTTGACCACCTCCTTAAGGTGATTTTTCACTCTTCTGAATGCTTCTCTTTGCATTTCATTACTCGACACGGAGTTAGTCACCAGATTGTGTTTGTCCACACGGTGCAATATTGTTCTTAGAAAGTAATTCCGCATGACCGACCATCAATTTAGTAATTTGTGACAGGGGCATGTTTTAATTCAGCTCCTGCTGATATTTGGTCAAAGTTTTTGAAGTCCCCATTTCTATTATTTTTGTAAGCCACTGACGTCTTTATTGAACATTATAGTGTATCGTTTAGGTATGGAAGGGATCCAGCCTGTTGTTATTGTAATGTGCATTTTTAAATAGTGAGCAGTTCGCCACTAGAATTCAGATAATTTACATCGCTGTACATGAGTCAAGTAATGTTATGAACTTACTCATAAAGTTTATGTTACACGATTCGTATCATTTCGATTAGTTCCACCTAAGGTTAAGGTGTGAACCAATATTTTATTATCGTTTAAACATGTTTTGTACGCAGCACTCACCCTGTGAGCTTCAGTGGCGCTACACAATGTCAAAGCCTTTCAAAGAGAGAGGAATATCTTTCTGTTACGTCTATTTGGTTTTCAGAAGCCAAACATATCATTCTAATTGTAATTGATTCGTCTTTAACGTTATAGTAACTTCCTTGACATGTGTATAATCCTTTAGAGTGATTGCTAAGAACACTCAGTCTACATTTACTGTGCTTTAATGTGTTGAAAGATCAGTGATAGACATTTTCTTTGAGATTCACTGCCGCGCTACGATGCTTAGTGCCAAGCGCTGGGAGCACAATGACAGGTGCTTGTCCCGTCCACGCCAATGACAATGCCCAAGGTTACTTACGATCCCTCTTGTGAGACAATTGACTATCGACTTCATTTTTATTTTCTTTATTTCTAGACCTTGCTAGGAATGTTCTTACGGGCTATGCTTTGTTTATGCTCATGCTATTGACCTTGATTCAGTATCGATTTTTGTAAAGTTGTTCTGGTACAGGTGTACTGATAAGTAATGCTAAATTTTTAATATACTCGCAGGTATTTGTGAGCGAGCCCCAATATATTTTGTCATGATTTATAATGAATTTGAGCAACCATTTGATAAGTTGGACCCTTAAGGCTATTATATATTCTCACTTGTAAGTGAATGATTATTTACCGTGTTTTTAATGCACGCAGGGTTGGTTTCCACGCCTATTAGAGAAAGCTGGCCAGATCTATGTTACATAACAAGTTTGTACCGAGGAGGAAAAGGTATGGTCTCTTTCGAGTACCGATTGTGTTATTGTTAACGTGCGAGCCACGTATTCTTTGTTGAGGTGTACCACGTGTTGGTAGCACGCTCTTGCGACGCCTTGCATATGGTCATCTATCTTAATAATCAATGGACTCATAAATGTACGACATAAAACATAGGACTAAATCATGAATCATCAATTTATTTCCTAAACCGGCGATGCTAATAATACAGTTAAACCTTAATCGTCGTTAAATTTTGATCTTGTACCTGTAGCCGAGCAGACCAATGCATTGCGCCTTCGTTCGGTCTTACTAGTATGTGTAGTAGCTAACACTGATAGACTTTGACAGAGATCGCACGGACTCAAATTTCAGAACTCGTGGGTCGTGACCCGATCAGGGGAATGCTGTTCTTGCACAGTTTGATTCTCAATTAGTTTTTGTATAGTTTGTGTATCACAGGGTTTCACTTTTTATCGGGTGAATATTAACTGCTCATATCAAAAGAAAAATTCTTTTTATCAATACTGAAAGCACAAAATATTTAATTATTTATCTTGTTAATCTTTGCATTTTCCAACTATAGTGCCGGCCCCGTGGTGTTGGGGTGCACTCAGCCTCGTGAGGACAATTGAGTAGCTGTCTGACAGTGAGACAGCGCCCCGATCACGAATACCAAGATTAACGGCCGAGGGGACCCGACGCGCTGATCACGCGTCACCCCAATATCTGCAGGCCAAATGGCTGGGCAGCGGTCGCTTGGTCGGCCTTAGCCCGTCATGGGCTGGATAGTGCCAGGGGTTGACTTTTTTTTTATAGTTTGTGTATCACGGACGTCTGACGCCGTTGATCAGATTAAAGCAGGAGTAGTTCAAATAATTATAGTATAAATGTAAATATGGGATGGTACCAATTCTTTTACTTTGCTGTCCTGTTTGACATGTTTTGATGCCATGATGCCTTCTTCTTAGAAGCATTAGTTTTTTGTATAACGATTTTTCTTGCGGTACAATTTCGCCAGTTTCGCTTTGTTTTGCTGTATTTAGGACCTGTCGAGGGGATTCTACGGTAATTTTAGGAGTTGTTAATTTTTTTCTTTGCTTTTTAACTACGGAATAGCCGTTTTATAAAACCCTCCTACAGTAGGACAGGGGTTTGACCTTCCAAATAAACCAACCATGAGTATGTCTTAAGTCTGGATTTTAATTATTTAGTAGTTTTAACCTTTTGGTGGTGCATTTTCTTTTGGCGTCTATGACAATCACTGTGATGGGAACCTTATCCTTAGGGAAGCAGAGTCTTGTACCGGCTAGTCCCAAGAAGTGCATTCCGATCCTCTCCGGCAATGTGTCTCGAGGTAGATGTCATCTGGGGGGCCACATTACGGTTGGTGGTAACCAGATAACCTCGTCCAACGGGCACAAAACATATACAGATTGAGTCCTTGATCTGCAAGTAGCTTCAGTTTTGTTAGAGCTGGATATCTTATTTCTCTAACCATTCTAAAGCTTCATCACTAGCTTGATGAATCTCCTTCATTGGACCATTGAACCTTCGGAGTGGGCAATCCATAGCGATGTGACTGATGGTCTGAGGCACATCTGCACAGTTGCAGAAAGGATTCTCGGCAATTTTCCATTTGTGCTTCCAGAACTGACACCTACCGTGTTGGGTTCTTATACGGTTCGGCGACGTCCAGATTTACCTGGGAAGGTCGAAACCAGGGGTCTGCTTAACTGGATCCGAGATAAGACCTAATCTGTCTGGATTTGAAGTCAGCCACTCATTGCGCCAAGCTTCATTCACTTGAAACTGCTCTTGGACCAACTTCCTTCCTTGTCTCCAAGAAGGATTCCAGGATTTCAGCTTGAGATCTTTAGGTGAGCAGTCTAGATGAATTGTCAGAAGAGGGTTGTCACAACATTTAAGCCATTCTCTCTTCAGTGCCATTTGTCTTCGAAGATGAGGAGGCAGGATGTTGGAGATTATTGGTAACCATTCCAAAGGTGTAGATTGGATGGTTCCTGATACAGTCCTCATTGTGTCGTTCAGCTGTACGTCCATCTTCTTTGCATGGGCGCTGTTAAGCCATAATGGACAGCAATATTCTGCTACTGGATACACTAGGGCAAGTGCTGAAGTTCTGAGGGTGGATGCTGTTGGGCCCCAGCCCGTTCCTGTGAGTTTGTGCAGGATGTTGTTGCGGGTTTTGATCTTAGCAGATGTTTTGCCTAGATGTTCACTGTAAGTCAAAGATCGATCCAAGATGACGCCTAAATATTTAGGATGAGGATTGAATTTCAGTCGATGACCCTGGAATTGAACCCTAGGAATGTAGTTGGCTTGTTTGTAGCTCAGATGATAGCAGCTGACCTCTGTTTTTGCTATATTTGGTTTTAGTCTCCAGGTTTTGCTGAACTTGTCCAGTCTGCAGAGATCTTCCGTAAGTACGGTTTCTGCTGGTGCAAAGTCGATGGACTGAGCTGTCAATGCAAGATCGTCAGCGAATACGAACTTTCTAGCACTAGTAGGAGGAAAGTCTGCGGATTAAATATTGAACAGCAATGGGGCAAGGACCGATCCTTGTGGTAATCCATCATTTAGTTTGTGAGATCTGCTTACGTTGCCATTTAAGTGAACTTCAATCACTCTGTTGACCAGCATATTATTTAGTAAGATGGCAAGTTTCTTGCAAGGGATTATTTTCAGGAAATTGAGGATCATTCCTTTTCGCCAAACTGTATCGTATGCTGCCGTGAGATCCACAAACACAGATACGGTCTTCTTTCGATCTTGAAATCCTCTCTCTATGTGGGTGGTTAGGGCCAACACCTGGTCGGTACAACTTCGCTTTGGTCTGAAGCCAGCTTGCTCATTTGGTATGTGCTCAAGAACAGTAATTGAGATTCTATTATATATTATTATTTCCAGCAGCTTGTAACAGACGCTCAGGAGGGCAATAAGCCTGTAATCTTCTGCACTATCTCCACTTTTTACAGGTTTGAGTACAGAAACTACTTTAGTTCTTTTGAGTGCTGGTGGAAGTTGACCATCGCGTAAGATGTTGCTATAAAATTTAGCAAGCCATTCAATAGTTCGAGGACCACAACGTTGTAGGAATTCTGGATAAAGACCATCCAACCCAGCTGCTTTTCCTGATTTTACTTCTTTTAGCGCAGTTGAAACTTCAGCAGCCGTGATATCAGCTGTAAACTGGGATGTTGTTTCTGCATAGAACATCTTAGATTTTAGTTCTAACTGAATTCTTTTTGCCTCTTTCTTGTCAGTATCGGCAGGTTTTCTTGTCAGGCTAACTAATCTGCTTGCTATCGCCGGTAAAGAAGTAAGATATTATTTGATACCTACGTTCTAGAAAAGGTGGATTCTTTGTCTAATGTGACATTATCCGACATTAGTGGGATATTGAATGACATCTTGGAAGAATATTGGACATGATAATTATATTTTGAAATCAGATCGACGGTTCTACGTTCTGAGGAGTTGGCGTAGGCTACGTACTTTCAAGTTGGCAGCTACTATTAAAAGAGCAACAGATAATCAGGTTATGAGCTACAGTTTTTGACGGGATACCGTATTATAATGATTGTGAAAGCCTCTTATGGAGGTTATATGATTTTAATACTACACATCTGAAAGTAAGTGGACCCACCTTGTAGAATCTACACCTTTAATATAATTTATATGCATGTTTGGTATTATATGTTTATATTGTAAATTGTACTAATATGTTTTAATGGATGATGTTATGTGAAACGTATACAGTGTTTTCCTTTCTTAGCTTAGGGGTCTCAATTGGTTCAAGTGGTAGCAACCTCTGGGGTATTAATTTATGGGCGGTCCTTCTAATTCCAATCTTTCCTTTTGAGGGGAAGGTGTGTCAATAATAATAATTACGTTAATAACTTATTTCAATCAAGCCCTGGCACTATACAGCCCATGACGGGCTAAGGCCGACCAAGCGACCGCTGCCCAGCCATTTGGCCTGCAGATATTGGGGTGACGCGTGATCAGCGCGTCGAGTCCCCTCGGCCGTTATTCTTGGTTTTCGTGATCGGGGCGCTGTCTCACTGTCAGACAGCTACTCAATTGTCCTCACGAGGCTGAGTGCACCCCGATCCAACCCTCACGTCAGTTTTAAAATCCCTGACGGAGCCAGGGATCGAACCCGGGGCCTCAGGGTGAGAGGCAGGCGCGCTACCCAAACACAACGGGGCCGGCTTAATAACTTATTTACATTGTTGAAATACCTACGTCCAGCGCGGTATTCAAATCAGAACTAGATTTGACGTGATGTGTCAATCTATTAGCGCTCTCGTTACAAAACATTCCTACTTAAAAATCAGTGGTTGACATAAACGATAAGTTCTTGTATCTTTAGGTTATTTGTCACAAACAATGAACTATATTTAACGAACAATGAAGCTAGTTATAGTTCTAAGAATTCAAATCCATTAATAAAAATAATAGTTACATTAAAGCTCGAGACGGAACTACACAGTTACATATACGACGATGTGGATATAATATTAATGCTGACTGACAAGAACAACCCATAAATACACTCCTAAATATCAATTACTTTCTCAACACACTGTAGTAGTAGTTTGCTCTCACGGCAATACTCATTTCATTTCAAATACGTTAACAATACCTATTCATAGCGTCAACTGCGCTTCCAAATACGACACAATTCCTTTCTTCTCTTTACCACAATAACCTTCATAAAATTCTGCACGGCATTCCTTCAAAATCAACAAAAACATACGTGTAGAAGAATTAGTGATCTTACTACGTAACACTGCTGTGTATACGGTTCATGAAAGACTCCTAACCTTCTCCTTCTCTAATTCCACTCTTTCCTTTTGAGGGGAAGATGTGTCAATAATAATAATTACGTTAATAACTTATTTCAATCAAGCCCTGGCACTATACAGCCCATGACGGGCCAAGGCCGACCAAGCGACCGCTGCCCAGCCATTTGGCCTGCAGATATTGGGGTGACGCGTGATCAGCGCGTCAAGTCCCCTCGGCCGTTAATCTTGGTTTTCGTGATCGGGGCGCTGTCTCACCGTCAGACAGCTACTCAATTGACCTCACGAGGCTGAGTGCACCTCGTTCCAACCCTCACGTCAGTTTTAAAATCCCTGACGGAGCCAGGGATCGAACCCGGGGCCTCCGGGCGAGAGGCAGGCGCGCTACCCCAACACAACGGGGCCGGCTTAATAACTTATTTACATTGTTGAAATACCTACGTCCAGCGCGGTATTCAAATCAGAACTAGATTTGACATGATGTGTCAATCTATTAGCGCTCTCGTTACAAAACATTCCTACTTAAAAATCAGTGGTTGACATAAAAGATAAGTTCTTGTATCTTTAGGTTATTTGTCACAAACAATGAACTATATTTAACGAACAATGAAGCTAGTTATAGTTCTAAGAATTCAAATCCATTAATAAAAATAATAGTTACATTAATGATCGAGACGGAAATACACAGTTACATATACGACGATGTGGATATAATATTATCGCTTACTGACATGAACAACCCATAAATACACTCCTAAATAGCAATTACTTTCTCAACACACTGTAGTAGTAGTTTGCTCTCACGGCAATACTCATTTCATTTCAAATACGTTAACAATACTTTTCATAGCGTCAACTGCGCTTCCAAATACGACACAATTCCTTTCTTCTCTTTACCACAATAACCTTCATAAAATTCTGCACGGCATTCCTTCAAAATCAACAAAAACATACGTGCAGAAGAATTAGTGATCTTACTACGTAACAGTGCTGTGTACACGGTTCATGAAAGACTCCTAACCTTCTCCTTCTCTAATTCCACTCTTTCCTTTTGAGGGGACGGTGTGTCAATAATAATAATTACGTTAATAACTTATTTCAATCAAGCCCTGGCACTATACAGCCCATGACGGGCTAAGGCCGACCAAGCGACCGCTGCCCAGCCATTTGGCCTGCAGATATTTGGGTGACGCGTGATCAGCGGGTCGAGTCCCCTCGGCCGTTAATCTTGGTTTTCATGATCGGGGCGCTGTCTCACCGTCAGACAGCTTCTCAATTGTCCTCACGAGGCTGAGTGCACCCAGTTCTAACCCTCACGTCAGTTTTAGAATCCCTGGCGGAGCCAGGGATCGAACCCGGGGCCTCAGGGTGAGAGGCAGGCGCGCTACCCCAACACAACGGGGCCGGCTTAATAACATTGTTGAAATACCTACGTCCAGCGCGGTATTCAAATCAGAACTAGATTTGACGTGATGTGTCAATCTATTAGCGCTCTCGTTACAAAACATTCCTACTTAAAAATCAGTGGTTGACATGAACGATAAGTTCTTGTATCTTTAGGTTATTTGTCACAAACAAAGAACTATATTTAACGAACAATGAAGCTAGTTATAGTTCTAAGAATTCAAATCCATTAATAAAAATAATAGTTACATTAAAGATCGAGACGGAACTACACAGTTACATATACGACGATGTGGATATAATATTAACGCTTATTGACATGAACACCCCATAAATACACTCCTAAATATCAATTACTTTCTCAACACACTGTAGTAGTAGTTTGCTCTCACGGCAATACTCATTTCATTTCAAATACGTTAACAACACCTTTTGATAGCGTCAACTGCGCTTCCAAATACGACACAATTCCTTTCTTCTCTTTACCACAATAACCTTCATAAAATTCTGCACGGCATTCCTTCAAAATCAACAAAAGCATACGTGTAGAAGAATTAGTGATCTTACTACGTAACACTGCTGTGTATACGGTTCATGAAAGACTCCTAACCTTCTCCTTCTCTAATTCCAATCTTTCCTTTTGAGGGGAAGGTGTGTCAATAATAATAATTACGTTAATAACTTATTTCAGTCAAGCCCTGGCACTATACAGCCCATGACGGGCTAAGGCCGACCAAGTGACCGCTGCCCAGCCATTTGGCCTGCAGATATTGGGGTGACGCGTGATCAGCGCGTCGAGTCCCCTCGGCCGTTAATCTTGGTTTTCGTGATCGGGGCGCTGCCTCACCGTCAGACAGCTTCTCAATTGTCCTCACGAGGCTGAGTGCACCCCGTTCTAACCCTCACGTCAGTATTAAAATCCCTGACGGAGCCAGGGATCGAACCCGGGGCCTCCGGGTGAGAGGCAGGCGCGCTACCCCAACACAACGGGGCCGGCTTAATAACATTGTTGAAATACCTACGTCCAGCGCGGTATTCAAATCAGAACTAGATTTGACGTGATGGGTCAATCTATTAGCGCTCTCGTTACAAAACATTCCTACTTAAAAATAAGTGGTTGACATAAACGATAAGTTCTTGTATCTTTAGGTTATTTGTCACAAACAATGAACTATATTTAACGAACAATGAAGCTAGTTATAGTTCTAAGAATTCAAATCCATTAATAAAAATAATAGTTACATTAAAGATCGAGACGGAACTACACAGTTACATATACGACGATGTGGATATAATATTAACGCTTACTGACATGAACAACCCATAAATACACTCCTAAATATCAATTACTTTCTCAACACACTGTAGTAGTAGTTTGCTCTCACGGCAATACTCATTTCATTTCAAATACGTTAACAATACCTTTTCATAGCGTCAACTGCGCTTCCAAATACGACACAATTCCTTTCTTCTCTTTACCACAATAACCTTCATAAGATTCTGCACGGCATTCCTTCAAAATCAACAAAAACATACGTGTAGAAGAATTAATGATCTTACTACGTAACACTGCTGTGTATACGGTTCATGAAAGACTCCTAACCTTCTCCTTCTCTAAATTTAATATCATCGTGTTCAATTTTTCCACAATACTTCTGTTCACAACTGTATACTTTGCTTAACATTCCACGTAACTTTAAATAATGCATTTCAATAATAGACCATATCACTGTACTGTACTTCCACGTAATACATGAGTGAAAGTTTCAAAATACTAGTAGTCCGCTCATCTTTCTAAAGTTAATAACAATATCTTCCGAGATTCCATTTCTTCTAAATATTAATGATTAAAATATTCATTTAAGAGCTTGTTTTACACATACTTGACTTCAGACAGACCTACAAGTCTTCTGGTCTTCATTTCGTATTAACAAAATTGTTGCTAAGAAATTGTTGCTATTTATAGGCATCACCTGACTTCCATTGTCACAACAGTGATACTTTCTGACATAAATATAGTTACAGAAATTATCCATGACTTGATTAACGTCACATAGTGTTTATATTCCTTAATTGGAATTATACTTGGTCAATGTTATTGTTAATAACATTTAATATTGTTGCAAAAATGTTTATACATTATAAATTGTTAATAACAGCATTATAGTCTTTTACATTAGATCTTGATTTGAATAACGATGTATTCTAGCGATCTTAACGCATTTACATTGCTTATAGTGTAAGTGTATCAATCGGAGCATTCCCTTATATAGAACAGTTTTCACTTAAAGTGAGAATATAAAAAACATTACTGAATAAAAAAACTTAAACGGCATTCTAAGTTCAAATCTAATGATATCACGTCTAAGACGACACACGTTGACGTGAATAAAAGTTAACTAAAAATCTCTAAATTGACAGAATAATAACGTGAGTTATACGAAAGAACATCTAAAATATGAATTGGTCACCCTGCTAATTCCAACAAATACTACAACCTAAACTACTGAGATAGTAGAGCAGTCATTTCTGTACCTTGCCGACGGTCTGCGATGGAAATACCTCGCTCAATGGCTTCAATGTTCCGCTCCCTAGTTGGCTCGTGCTGGTCGCGTTTCTGGATCGAGCCATACAAGCAACGTGGCTCGCAGCTGATCAACTCGTTCCTGCTGGGCTGGTGACCGCCTGGTCTCGATCTCCCCGCACAACAATCTTCTATTTTTTCGATGCTTGATAGTCTGGTCGCAGGAAACCAGAACATTGAACACTGCATTCCATCTGCTTCTTTCTTCTTCACCTCGTCGTTAAAGTAGCTATGAGCGTCCATGGTTTATATCTCTCCAAGTTCTTACTGGATATTTGAGTAGAATTGTTGAAATTCAGCAAACTGCATGATGGTTAAGCAGTCGTGGTAACGTCGATCCAAGGACCTCATGATCAACTCTGAACTTCCAGCTCCATAGTGTAGTTTATCCTCATTTCATGATTTAGTGAATCACAGTACTCCTCTTAGTGAACGCAGAGTATGTTCTTCCCCCCTGACTGGAAGTTGTAAGCATGATGAATTGTAAGAACAAATCTGCTTGTATAATGTGGCAGTAATAGTGCTTCAATAACGTAGTAGCTTGTTATAAGTGAAGCTACTTGCTGGATTGTAGAATACAGTTCGTAATAATGCAATCTTTCTCTTCGTGCGCTGAGGTTATAAAAGTTGCTTCTTTCAATGCTGAATATTACTTTTCGTTGCTTTGCCGGACTCTTCACCTCTTCCTCGGCTATCGATGCGTCTCCTGCAGGTCAGTGAAGTCTCCTGCTCGCATTTCTCGTTGCTATATGGTAATTTGCGGAGAACCTTACAACACAGGTCTGCTCTCTTCAATCGTTTCAGTAGATGTCACCTCGCTGTGACCGCGGTTCGCGCGCGTGGCTTCCTAGATCCAGTTCTAGCCTCGCATCCGGTCCATTTATAATAGAATTATGCTATTTTCTCTTCTCCTAGCCAATATTATATAATTCCATACTTCCAAATAAATATCATATACTGTTCTTGATCTGTGGAAATGCTAATTTCTCTTTATTAAAGCAAACATGGTTTAATAGCAGTTCCCACACAAATTATGCGATCTGTTCTGATTGGCTGCAGGTTTATTGACAAAAACTCTACCTCTCCTAGCCTCTTATAGTTGGGTCGTGTGCATAATTTGTTGTTGCCGACTCGGCTAACCAAAACCAGTCTTGAGAGTGCTAACTTGAGACTTTTGACAATTTCCAGCTTCAAATGCTCAGACTCTCCCTTGGTTAATCTTAATTCACCACAAAATTTCCAAATCCAAATATTTCAAAATAGTCCAAAATTCTCCAAAAACATTTCTAAATAATTCAATTCACTTCCCATAACATATCCTTGAGTGAAATAAATTATTATTTCCAATTTTCACATTATAAATCGAAAAATTGACAGGTCGGTTCGATCCTTGGCACTGTCCATAACTTGAGCTTGGGTGAATTAGGGCTCAGTACATAGGTAGCACTTGTAAAGGGCACCTCAGTGTCATGTTTTATATCACCGCCATCTTGAAGGAAACGTAATGGTGGCCACCCAAATGTAAAAAGCTAAAATCCAATCACGACCAACCTAATCATCTGATCTCTACCACATTTTGCAACATCATACCTTTACGTGAGAAGCTTTCTTTGACCAAGCTGCGAGGTCATCAATCCAATAGTTTTCATATGGCGGCCATGTATGTGTACAAATCGATTCCCCCTATCAATTCAAACACGGTAAAACCGAATTGACCGAAATTAGGTACAGAGGTAGCACTAGCAAAGGGCTCCTCAGGGTCAGGTTTTATATCGACGCCATTTTGACGGAAACGTAATGGTGGCCACCCAAATATTAAAAGCTTAAATCAAATTACGACCAAACTAATTATTTGATCTCTACTAAATTTTGCAACAACATACCCTTTGTGGGAAGCATCTTTTGACTGAACTACAAGGTCTTCAGCCCAATAGTTTGCAGATAGCAGCCATGTATGTGTGCAAATCGATTCCTCATATCAATTCAAACACGGTGAACCCGAATTGAATGAAATTTTTAAGAGGTAGCGCTAGCAAAGGGCACCTCATATTCATGTTTAATATCCGTATAGCACGTTGTATTTCAACAAGCTACTACAACCAACATTCAATTATACTCATTGAAAAGACAAAGAGTTATAACGATACCCATGTTTTTAGGAGAAAGTTGGCTATATGTTCTTTACTGAACATCTTGTTTCATAAATGAAAATAGGCCTAACAGTTATCCACGGTGATGACCGGGGTTTGATTCCGTCTCTGTCAAGAATTTTAATCGTGTGGTCACGTTTGTCATCCTTTAGATAGAACAGTTGTGAAGAGTAGTGCGTGGTGGGTTCGTATCTTAATTACGACCATCATGAAAGTGTATTACCGTGGTCTGCCAAAGTATATTCAGATTGCGACTGCCTCCGTCTCAGTCTTAGCATTTAGTTATAATCCCCACCACTACAAAAATTCAGGTTATAAGATGGATTCTACACACATATTCAAGTACCCGCGATGAAGGATTTCTTCCAGTCATGAGAATGTCATTTTGTATTGTTAAATTTAACTTACTTAGATAATTATTGACCTTGCTGTTCCGCTTCTTAAAACAACAATACCTAACTAACACTTACTGAGATAAGGTAATGAATCTGTCATAATAGCGAACATCCATTTTCATTATAAATATTAGACAACTATATGTTGTAAGCCTACATACGGTATTTTGAAACCAGTATTTTACAATTTCATCAATGTTGCTACGTTTCTCTCTAACTCAAATTTTTGAGAAGTTGATTTTTTTTGAAATCTCCTAACAATTCGAGATATCGAAGTTGATTTTATTTTGAAATCTCCTAAGGATTAGAGATATCGAAGTTCAACAGTAAATATGTTAGAAGGTTTTTAATGAACTTAATCTTGTAACTTACCTGGGACATATTTCATTGCCAACCATAAACCAAACACCATAATTGAGTGATGATATACGTGCAAGAAGGTCATTTGTGTACTCTTCTTACGTAGAACGAAGAAAACCTGTAACACGTAATGAGATAACTTAGACCAAGATACGAAAATATTATAATACATCTTCTTAGTAAAGTGGGATCTGCATGATCCGTCATACATTATGCACCTTACCTGACTGTTGAGTCAAAGCCCAACACACCAGTCTCTGCCGCGTTGCAGTAACGTATTTTAGTCTCTTCACGACTCCTCTGAAACACGTGTCATGGCCTGCCTCCCCGAGTCCCGACGTAGCAACATCGTTCATTCTCTGCTTGGAATTGAATGTGGGAACATAATGCTAATGTAATGGAGGGGGAACTTCACTCACCCGCCTCGACGTTGTGCAACGACTTGACAACATTGCATTGCCTTGTGCACTCTGTAGCAGCTAGGAACGAGTGATTAATGAGTAGTGTCCTCTTTCATTTTTTAAAATAACATAAATAGTAAACTACTGGGCGTAGAATTGTGATTCATGTTGTCTTTCATCCTACTTGACACAGTGATGCACGTGACATTTCGTTTCGGTTTAAAAAATGACTCGAGCAATCAACCGAGCTAGGACAGTCCCATTACTCCCACTGTTGTGTGCAAACATTCTCTCCGGTAGCTCATAAGGGAATTACACATTTACATAATTACGACGTTTATTATCTTAAAACTAACTGGAACATAAGAGGACAATATACAATAATATAAGACAAGGAGCTCATGAAGTCAAAGATATGGCATTACATGGAATGCGCAAGATACCCGACCATGCCACGGGCGCTGCCGTACGCGGGCACTGGGTGAACTACCGTTAATATAGGGAGCAGTACCGTACATGCCGCCCACCTAATTTGTCAAACAAATTACAAAATTGGTAGCAATTCATAGACACACTTCTCCAACGCAAGTCTCTAGCAACTAACAACAGAAACTGTACACATACAAATATAAGAAACAAAAAGGAACACAGTACAGAGGTAGTCCTTTAAATGAGCTCGTCAGGGAAAGGACTGATCCTTGTCACTGGCCTTTTATATGACCCTTTGCTTGTCCGCACAGTTACTACACGCACCAAACCATCAATCCCAGGATGAAGCTCTTCAATTATTCCGGTTGGCCATGTGAGGGGGCGGGGGTATTGTCTTCTTTCAGAAGTACCAGCCTTCCTGCTTTGAGGTTGGGTTGATTCTGAAGCCCTGAAGCCACTTGGAACGTTGCTGGAGCTGGCCCAAGTAATCAGTTGACCAGCGTTTCCAGATGAGTCGTCGGCACCGCTGGACCAATTGCCATCTTGACAGCCGTGCTGATGGCGCTGAGTGACAATCAGGTTCAGGGAAATAGACTAAAGGCTCGCCAGTCAAGACATGACCAGGGGTGAGGAAAGCGTATTCATCAGGACTGTTGGGTATTGCGACGATTGGTCTCGAATTAAACATGCTTCAATTTGTGTGAGCAGTGTGGTTATTTCTTCAAAGGTAAGCACAGTGTTACCGGCAACCTTCTTCAGGTGGGTCTTCACTGATTTTATACCTGCTTCCCACAGTCCGCCAAAGTGAGGTGAGTGAGGAGGTATGTGATGCCAACGAATTCCTTCTTCAGCTGTGAAGTTCAATACGTTCGTTTGATGATCTTCTGTCCGGATGAAGCGTGACAATTCATCTAATTTCCTTCTTGCTCCGGTAAAGCACGTGCCATTGTCAATGTACATGCGACTGCAACGGTCACGTCTTGAAATGAATCTTCTTGAGGCGGCATTAAACGCCTCCGTGGATAGATCACCGACGGCCTCAATGTGTACTGCCTTGGTCGCCATGCACACAAACAATGCTATGTAGCATTTCTTCTGAGTTTTACTTCGTGGATTTCCATATTTCACATGCAGCGGACCTCCATATCCCACACCACAATGAGAGAATGGCTTGCTAGGGGTCACTCAAGGCTTAGGCAATTGTCCCATGAGTTGACTGGTGTCATTGGTCTTCGCTCGGAAGCATGTTACACAACTGCGGATCACCTGCCTGATGGGAGATCGGCCATTGGTTATCCACCACCGATGCCGCAACGAAGCTAAGATAAGTTGGCTTCCTGCGTGCAGAAGTCGTATGTGTTCATTCCAAATAAGCAATTTCGTGACATGATGCTTAGGTGGCAGTATCAAAGGATGTTTTTGTTCAAATGATGCTTCAGCATTCTCTAGCCTGCCGCCCACCCTCAATAGATTGTCATTATCTCGGAAAGGGTGCAGAGTGAGAAGTTTGCTCTGAAGTGACACTGCGTTCTTTTTATGTAAATTATGAATCTCCTGACTGTACGAACAATGCTGAACGATGCGAATGATTGCTGTCAGACAATCGCGAAGTTCGGCAGTAGTCAAAGGTCAATGCTGTCTTGCTGCTGCATCCTGCTTTAGATTGTGAAAAAAAAACCTGAGGAATGTAAGCAACTACTCTGTGTAGTTTAGTCCATCTGAAAAAACGGATGAAAATGTTATCTGCATTGTGATTACTCGCCACGAAACACATTCTTACTCCTCGTTGTTCAGGAATTTCGGTTGGTTGAACAGTGGTAAGTTCAGGCCAGGTTGAAGGATCCGTAATGTGCCAAACGGGCCCCGCCCACCTTGCTCGATTGCTTCGAAGTCGATCTGGCTCAGTTCCCCTGGAGATAATATCTGCTGGATTGTCCTGTGATGAGACATGGTTCCAATCTTGCTGAGACGTCAGTTTGTGAATTTCCGACAGCCTGTTGGCCACATATGTTTTCGAAGCTGAAGAATTGCCTGCAATCCAGGCTAGAAAAACAGTGGAGTCTGTCCAATAATATCGTCGACATGAATGTAACTTAAGGGCCTCAATCACCCTTTCCATTAGTCTGCTCAGAAGTAGTGCGCCATTCAACTCCAGTCTTGGAAGCGACACTTTCTTCAAAGGGGCTACTCTAGATTTTGAACAAAGTAAATGAACGGAGATTGTTCCATTGGAGTTGATGCAACGTAGATAAACGCATGCACCGTAGGCTCTTTCTGACGCATCCGCAAACCCGTGAAGTTCAACATTGGCATTCATGCCGTCTGCTGTTACCCTCCGTGGTACATGAATTTCATTTAGTTTAGGGAGCTGCTGATGTATCTGTTTCCATTGTGTCTCAAGTTCTGAGGGCAATTTGCCATCCCAATCCAGGTGTTGTTGCCAAAGAACTTGTATAAACAACTTGCATTGAACAATTACAGGCCCTATGAGTCCCAATGGATCATAAATGGACGCTACATTGGCCAACACTGATCTCTTTGTCCAAGTCACATTATTGCAGTTGAGGTGCCCCACTGAGAATTGAAATGAGTCACGACTCGAATGCCACAGCAAACCAAGAGTTTTTTCGGCGCCATCTTCAAAGGGAAGACTGCATGACACCTGGCTCTCGCGAAGTGTTGATGGGATGGCTTCCAAAATATCAGGATTGTTGGATCGCCATTTATGGATGGGAAATCCTACGATTTTCAGGATCGATGTGAGGTCTTTGTATAATTGGATGGCTTCTTCAATGGTATCTGACCCTGTCAAAAGATCATCAACGTAGAAGTCTCTTTTGGTAACTTTGGCTGCTGTAGGGTATATGTCTTGACCATCGAGTGCCACCTGCAGTAAACAACGGGTAGCTAGATAAGGAGCCACTGAAGTACCATAGGTTACTATAGTCAATCGGTACATATCCAGTTGTTGAGAACTGCGCCATAAGATTCTCTGGAAGTCTCGATCTGCTTCATGAATCTGGATCTATCGGTACATCTTCTCGATATCTGCTGTTAGCGCATACATGTGTGTACGGAAGCGAAGAACGATCGAGAACAGATCCTGCAGAACAGTTGGCCCAAACAACATCACGTCATTCAGGGAGATCGACGAAGTAGTTTTAGCCGACGCATTGTAGACAACTCTGACCTTGGTAGTGCTGCTCGTAGCCTTGATTACCGCGTGATGAGGCATGTAATAAGCAGGTTTCTGCTGGTCACTAGGATCGACAAGTTCCATGTGTCCTAGTTGTAAATAATCGTTCATGAATTTGATATACTCGTTCTTCAGGTCAGGTTGTTGATGCAATTTCCTCTCTATAAAGCCAAAGCTCCTCTTGGCATTGTCAAAGGAGTCACCAAGTTCTCCTACTCCTTGCCGAAGTGGTAGTCTCACTATGAACCTGCCCGACTCATCGCGCCTGAAGGATTTCTGAAAATGTACCTCGCATTGATTTTCTTCCTTGGAATGGCTACGAGTCGTAAGCTCTTCCTGTTCCCAAAAGCGTTCCACCTGTGTGTGCAAGGTTTCAGCCGTGGAAAACAATGATGTTGTTCCATTCTTACGTTGTTGAACTGAGTGAGAGGGGATAGCAGATAGCACCCAACCAAGTTGTGTATTTTGAAGAGTAGGGTAACCATCCCTAGATTGTTGTTCAGGTCTTAAGAGTTCAAAGAATATAGTAGCACCTAACAGTAGATCTATCTCTTTGGGCTGGTAGAAATTCGGTTCAGCTAATGGAATATTGACGGGCAGTTGCCAGTCCTCGTAATCTATTCTAGATGAAGGCAGTGGACCAGTAATCTGACGCAGGACAGAACATGCTATATGCCGACTATAAGTACTAACTCTAGACTCTATCTGAAGTTGACAGAAGTAAGAGGATTGAGTCGCTTGCGTGTTGCTGATACCCTTTATAGGTATCGAATGACGCTTCAGTTTGATACCCAAACGGTCTACTAAGTCTCGAGACACGAAGTTCATCTGTGATGCACTGTCTAATAGTGCTCGACATTGATGCATTTGACCTTTGCTATCCCTAATGTTAACATTGGCAGTTGATAGCAATACTTCATTGTGAGGACATGAGATTCTGACAGAACAATATGCTTGCTGCTGGGATGCATTTAGTACCGGGGTAGCAGTACTGTTCATATTCTGGTGTATATATAACAATGTGTGGTGACGTTTATTACATGTTCTGCAGTTGCCTGAGTTGCAATTATTGGCTACATGGTCACTTCTCAAGCAATTGAAACAAAGATTATGTTCCCTCACAACACCTACCCGGCTGTTTAGTCCATGTACTTAAATTTGGGGCATTTATGTAGACTGTGAGATGTCTTACATGGCACACAATAAGGTGACGTTTGACGAAAGTTCGGTGTGGTCCCCTTGAACTTGTACCATGCTTGACCTCATCTTGGGTTACAGCAGCTGAATTGTTGGACGTGACTATTTCTAAAGCTTGGCAATTGTTTTCCAAGAATTGAATTAAGTCCTTCAAGTTGGCGTGCGTTTCATTTGACGTACCGTTCTCCCATTGCTTCCTGAGAATGAGACTGATTCTCTCCAAAACTAAGTGCGACAGCATGAGGTCATGTAAAGGCGTTTCGATTTTTAAAGCTTCTATGGCATTTAAGTTGCTGCTAAGTTGATTTATTAGCAAACGCAGCTCCTTAGGAGAATCGTGCTTTGCATTAGGGAGTGACAACAACTCCTTGATGTGGAGATCTGATATTAGTCTGGGATTGTGATACCGACTACGAATCAATTCCCAGGCGACCTTGAAGTTATCATGTGAAATTGGTAAATTGTCAATGAGGTGGTGTGGTTCCCCAGACAAGCATGATAGAAGATAATAGTATCTTTGAATGTCTGTGATTGTTTCATTATTGATGATCAGCGCTACAAAGGTGTCATAGAAATGCACGAAATCTTGTAGAGCGCCATTGAACTTGGGTACTGAAATAGTTGGAAGTTTTAGTGCACTACTATTGCTCATGTTATCACTATTTACAGGCGGAGGAGGGTGTGTATGTTCGGGGCACAAAAGCGTTTCCATTTTTGACTTAATGTCCAAGCATAAATCATCAAAGGCTGCTCTATCTAGATCATGTGATTCGTTTTCAGCATCATCGATTTCCAATTGTATCTGAATGTCATTATACTCATCCATTAAACTCGCCAATGATTGCTTCCTAACCTTTATATCGTTAAAATTCCCACCTGCAAATTCATTCACGAATGTACTTAAGCGAGTCACGCGAGATTTGATGACTGCTCTTTTCTTTGTCAATACAAGTTTTTGATTGGTATCCATGATGACCCGGTATGAAAAGGACGAAGGAAATGTTGAACCAGAATGTACTTACTAATGTAGTTCTGTGCTCTCTAACTCAACCAAGTTAGCTATTTTCATAGATGGTTACGTAGTTCACCTATATCCGGCAATCGGAAGGACCAAAAAATGTTGTGTGCAAACATTCTCTCTGGTAGCTCATAAGGGAATTACACATTTATTAATTACGACGTTTATTATCTTAAAATTAACTGGAACATAAGAGGACAATATACAATAATATAAGACAAGGAGCTCATGAAGTCAAAGATATGGCATTACACGGAATGCGCAAGATACCCGACCGTGCTACGGGCGCTGCCATACGTGGGCACTGGGTGAACTACCGTTAATATAGGGAGCAGCACCGTACACCCACTGTTCGGTGACCATGCCTCCCCGGTCATGTCGCGAAAGAGGCTGGTGTGTCGGGCTGTATCTGAATAGAAACGCGCTTCCACGGGTGTCAATCCAACCTGACGGTTGCACCTCTCTATTAAGGATACCTTGTAGAGTTCACCATGGAACTTAGCACAATATTACAGTAAGTTTTGAGGCCATCTCAATTCTATACCATTAATTTCAAAGCATTGAAACTTCACACATCCATTTAGTGATATCTCCTCAACCGAGGGAAAGAATATTGGTATGAGTGAAATGCCTAGTTTATATAAAATGAATTTTAAATTTAACCTGAAAAATAATTTTGAGAATGTTTTAATCTCTTTAGGTACACTTTTCTCGGAAAGTAGCGGACAGGGATCAACTAAACTGCCCACGTATGTTGTATAGGCTTATATTACACAGTAGTGTAAGAGCTTATTTATTACGTTAATATTTGGCCATTTAATAGAAAATATTTGATGTACCAAATTTTGGTATTTTGTTTTGAAATATTTAATATTTTTTAGGACTTAATGTCAGTTTATATCGTGTTATATTTTCAAATTGTGTTCATATTCACCCCATGCATAGGCCTACCCATGAAAAATTTCATGATATACGTTCAATAGTTTCTGAGAAAAGTGTACGGTACCTGAAGAGATTAAACCATTCTCAAAAATTATATTCAAGTTAAATTTAAAATTCATGTTATATAATCTGGGCATTTGAATCATACCAATATTCTTCCCCTGGGTGGAGGAGATATCACTAAATTCATGCGTGATATTTCGATGCTTCGAAATTAATGGTAGGGAGTAAGATGGCCTCAAAATGTACTGTAATTTTGTGCTGAGTTCCAAGGTGTACTCTACAAGGTGTCCTTACTCTTCCCACTGTTCGATGGCCACGCCTATCCAGTAATGTCGCGAAAGAGACTGGTGTGTAGGGGTATACCTGAATAGAAAGGCGCGTCCACTTGTGTCAATCCAAACTGACGGTTCTACATCTTCTGTGCTTCTATTGATTTTTTTATAAGTTTTAGAAACCAGATGTCTATTAGTCATAGGTTGTTGTTTCATTTGAGGGGCTTCGATATCGTGGTTATTCAGCCCGTGTTCTTGGGTATGTGAGGAAATTTGTCTGATTACCTGTGCCATTGTGATGGCTGTACTAGGTGTGTATTTGCAATACAGGTGAGAATTTGGAAGGAAGCCTATCCCGGTATTGGCCTGGAAACCCTCTCTTCAATTCATATTTTGAGTGTACTATCTCTCATTCGGACTTAGGACCACTTTGTGGCGCAGTGGCTAGAATCATTGTAGACTTATGTCACCCCTGACGTCCGGGTTCCATTCCTGGTTCTGCCAAGAAATTTAATTCTGGAGATCTTGAACGGTGTCCACTAATCCTTGTGTGGCACAACTGAGAAGAGTTAGGTTCGATTCCACCTGTCATCTTAGCAGGGCTATCCAGAGGTTTCCCCACTTCTCCTTCAAGCAAATACTGGGATGCTACCTAACCTAAGGCCATGGCCGTCTCTTTCCCAATCCTAGCATCAATTGCAAATACAGATACGATACAGTCATCACAATTACTCAGGTTATCTGGCAAATTCTATACACACACCCAAGTACAAGAGGGTACATGATCTCGATGTCACGATGTCTCAAAATAAATAAAAAACAACTCGGACTTATACGTCAATCTTGAATCGCGAATTAAGGAACATGCTTTAATGTCACTTTCAATGTCTTCTCCCTTTCTTAACCCTTACAATTCCCGTTTCTGAAGGTTCGGAGATGAGATAAGGTGATCTTCGACGTGGCAATGGTTTACGGCCGAAGGTTCCTCCTCAATTAGACCTCATTAGAGACGAAGTGAATGTTTTTGTTGTTGCTTATTTTAGGGCGACATCGTGGTAGCCACGTGTACTGAGACCGTCGGTGGAGCTGTCAGGATAGCCAACAACCGCAATGACTTCCCTAACATCTCATCCGTCGGACCTAATTGCCGTGAGGATCAGGTGAACTTCCTAATAGGCCAAAGCGGCACGAGAATCTGTAGTCCACAGGGATCGTGGTACATGGAGACGAAGGTCATAGACTGCCTAAGGAAAGGTTCACCTTAAAAACTAAACCTGAGAAGTTACGGAAAACCCTCGCGAAAGATCTATATCACAATAATAAAGCAACAACAGCAACACTAGGAAAATGGTACGACGCAAATCCCTAGGTCAAGTTACAAGATCAAGCTAATATCGGAATTTACATTTAACAGGGTAGCAAAACAAATCTAAGTTAGGATGATACCATCTCCACATTTACATTTAACGTTAATTCATCTAGCTAAATCCTATCAATTAATAACAAAATTTACGGCGGTGACGTCCGTAATAGAAAACAATTACATTCAAAGCTAAGTGAACAGCCATATAAAAAGAAAGATCTAATTATTCTTAGGAACTAAGTGCTAACAGCACACAAGAGGGTAACATGTAGGATTCATACACTTTTACATCATAAATAATTAATGAAAGACAACAGTTTTATTAAAATGCCTGCCTGCACCTTGATTTACTCTTTGTAAGCCATAGTCATCTAATGTGTGTAGTTACGGTGACGACTGCGTAGTAAAGACTACGTCTAACATCGCATAGCCTGCGCTCCACAAGCTACGAACTCAAGGTTCGAGCAAGCTTCAGGTCGCTACAAAAGTGTCAGCTGTTCTAAGTCATTTCCTCAAAGGGAATACCTTCATTAGCACGGCCATGTCAGCAGGTCCCAAATGCAAAAGAACAAGGATAGATAGAAAGAATGCGTTAGTTAGCTTTTGTTTTACCAAAATCATGCATTTTATTACTAAGATGTCGGTTTAGGTTATCGTTGGTTTATGGCGAATAATACTGACAATAGCCTGGGCACGGAGTGTCTCCACTGAGATCAATCTCCACCAAAAGCCTCGACTCAAAAGTCGGAATACAATCAACGAGCAATAACAACTCGGACACACAATAACACAAGTTACCAGCGGCGCGCAGCTCGCGTTCAAAAACTCTGGGATGGGCCTGCACACTCAGTCACCCTCCATAACATCTGGTCAACGGGAACAATCCCGGACAAGGTACACACAAATACCTTCATACATCAAATACCTCCTTTAACAGGGCAGCCTACAACGTACTATAGAAAACCTGACATAACTATACACGTCAAACGACGGTACACGCAAAAGTGCGTTTAACTAACAAAAGACAATCTATAAAAACATCTGATCAGATACAAGAATGGACACTGGGTTCCATGATCTAAATTAGCAATGAAAGGAAGAGCGAATACAACAAGTATTCTGTCCTCTGTCAAAATATGTCTGTCTGATAATACAAGCGTGCTCTCAAGGGCACTGGGTCACAAACCAGTTTGTGTCGCTGCAGGCTACAACATTTCTGCGCTGTATGACACAATACACACTAACTATCAAGGCCGGCGATTTAAGCAAAATAAAAACTGTACAACTGGCCTCATCATAATACCTTTACCATAGGTTATAAACCTCGAAGAATACGTGCATAAAAAGCACGCTATGAATCTGAATACAATAATATAATTCTGTCTTTTAACACCAAAGACATTTAAATGGTAGCAATGTCACATTGCTGGAGCTCTTTGCTCTCAAAGATATAATACTTCAGTAGTTGCTTGTATAAACATGAAATAAATACGTGTCTTCACATGACACTAACAAAATAATAATTGTGACGCAGATTCCACACTCTTGGATCTGCTTAATGATACGTCGGGAACTGGGTTCGATGCTAGACAACAACGAAATATCCCTTTAACTTATTAGGTCTACACTTGACCAGATGGCTTCTGAGCAACATCTCAAATGAAATATAATGCAGTTACAAAACTGGTAATTACAGTCGATTACCTAAATGATACGACTACTCTAACGAAGTCAGGGGTGTAACAAAGACTGGTTGCAAAAAATTCAGTTAAAGAAATATAACCATGGCATCTGATTGCCATAACTAAAGTCAGCAAAGACTTGAAAATCACCCCAGATAGGGTTAAACAAAGTAGCCTGAAATGACTACGGTCACGTTTAGCAAAAGATAGGCATTGACGTTCTATGACGTCCATCAAGCTGCACCAGGGCTGACCAAAATGTCTGACCCAAGGGTGACTCACACTAACTGAAATAAATGACATCTAATTAGACTAATTACATTCCCTACCTATAAAATGGCTGTCACTAAGTTCGGTTGGTTCACAAACTACATTAAACCTACTATACCACCAGAAACTAGAACAAGAATGGGTGTACAAAGACTCACGAAACGAAGGAGCTCTCACTCAGCTCTCTGTCCAACGACAAGGGTTGAACAAATTCACCTCTGGCTTTCCGGAACGGCATCGTCCTCATCAGGACTCCCATCTGGACTCTCCCAAAGATCAGGGTTCGATCTGTCCTTGTCGTCGACTTCGTGAATGTACTGGACATGCCTGGGAATGGCATCCTGGGTTCCTTCCTCCTCGTTCGATTTTCTGGAAGTTCCACCATCATGCTGGTTCCATCAGATACATCACCCTCATACCACAGCGGTATTAGCCCATGATCTCGGTCTCGAACATGGTGTAGAATAATTTAATCACGTGGGTGATGGAATAAATCGTGTGGTAGTTCATTCTTATCACTTCAAAAATCACAGTGTTCGTAGTAAATGTTACAGGCTTTAAAACAATTGATAACACAGCCTTTACTTCGCAGATATTGAATAATACGTGATCAAGCACTGTTCTGTGGTTCTTCACGTGTACTGACGCCACTTTTTATATCACGTGGCATCCGTGAAATGTGCGTCGTTTTGTAATTGAAAAATTCACTGTGGCAATTCAAATATATTGTATTTTCCTAATCACAATTGCTTAAAGTAATTACAACACGTTTACCTCTATATTTTTCACCAGGCTCTCGGCCCTCCACAAACACGTGGGTATAAAAATGTGGTGTTACGGTAATGTTGAAAAATTCACTATACTTGCCAATTGTTTCACAATATGATTCTCGTTGTTCACTGTGCATCAATAAACAGTGATTTGTAGAATATTCGTGCACGATGGCACCTGATAATAACTTCCACGCTAAACAGCGGATATCTTCCACGTCTGACACGACGGATACAATTGCTCGCCTTCACAGGGCGGATTCTCCAGACGTAGTGCAAATAATTCACTATACAATTCTTACTTATCACTCGTATCGTAACGTATTCGTGCTCGATGGCACCTGATAACAATTTCCACGCTAAACAGCGGATATTTTCTACGTCTAACACGACGGATGTAACTTCACGCCTACACGGGGCGGATTCTCCAGACGTAGTGCAAGGCACTGAGTTACTCGAGGAAGTAGGTCGTCAAACCGAAGTCGTTGAGCGACTACTTACATTCCTGTTTGCGTATCTGCAAGGATATTACCTTACCTTAAGCGAAAATAACATACTCCAAAATGCTTTAATAATGCTGAATGACGAAATGGAATATTCTGAGTCTCGTGGAAAGATAAAATTGATTAATAAGACCTCAGATAAATAATTAGCAGACTTCACCAAAGTCAAAAGTGCGATTCTCCGCTACTTCAAAGAGTATAGCATGAGCTCTCAGCTCCACGTGGCTTTCTGGGTGTGTTCAAAGGTACTACATCCCATCATAATTGTGCTGTTATAAAAAATATCACATGAACCTTAGCTCAGCGGGTTCATCTGCCTCTCCGTCGTTTCAAATAAAATGTTGGGACGACATTTTTATTTGACTTAAAGTTCATTCATAAGTGATATTTTTTTAGATTAGCTGCATTGAAAGTTCCAATGCGCTCTCCTGTCCTAATGTCTTCAATCACATAACTTCCATTCTTCAAAGGATGTCGGATACGACTAGGGCCATAATATAAAGACAGAAATTTCCCATATATGCGGTCTATAGGACTTGAAATTCCGGGTCTCCTTATAAGGATAAGGTCTCCCGCGACTAGTGGTTCTCTGAATCTCTGGCGTCTAGTTCTTCTCAAGCGTTTGGCAGCTTGTCTGTCCAAAGTGTCCCTTGCAGCTAAAAGTCTGCTGGCATGTGATGGTTGTAAACAAGGTGGATTTACAATCACACGATTCCATATTCTCATTGGCATCTGGTTCAAATACAAAACCATAGGTATTTGACCAGTGCTCTCATGGACTGTTGAATTAATACATTTTGCCATAATAACTGGGACTTCGGTCCATCGCCAGTGTTCTTCCTGACAATATAATCGACAGAATTTTGCGATAATAGACATTACGTATTCTGTTGGGTTGCTCTCTGGATGGCGAATAGACGATAAAACATGACCTATTTCCAGCTCGTTCATAGCATTGGCAAATTCTGCGGAGGTGTACTGTGATCCATGATCAGTCAACAGGAATTGTGGCTTTCCTGCCTCCGGTATCACTTGTCGTCTAATCCTCTGAACAATCTGGTGTGCGGTGGCTTTCTGAATCGGATGTAGCATCGTATATTTCGTGAACACATCAATAGTTACAACTATGAAGTGGTTCCGACGACGGGCCTTAGGTATTGGGCGATAAAGGTCCTGTGCGTATAACTCACTAGGTTGAGTTGAGAGTATTGGTCTAGGTGGTTCCTTCAACAAGTGTGACGTGTACTTGTTCCGCTGGCATGAGTCGCAAGCACGCAAACACTGTCTAACGGTGGTCCCTAGCCTTTTCCAAGTAAAAGACTCCTTGATGGTTGCAATGGTCTTGTCTGTCCCACCATGTCCAATGGATAGATGAACCATAAGATTAACAGATTCTTGGTATCTCCTAGGAATAACTGCACGCAGTTGAGTGTGGTCCTCGTCCACAAACTTGTACAAGACACGGTGATAAATCAAATAATCATCTGCAACAGCAGCAATCCTCGCATAATGAGCATCCTGTGGATCCATTCTTCGTTCCAGGAAACGGATAATATGCCTGAGTTCCTCCTCACGTCGTTGTCCTTCAGGTAGATGACGAAGTCGGCGAAGGTGTTCCTCGCATTCCCCCTCGATGTCTATGGCATTCACAGTAGCTTCAGGATTCCGGCTGAGAATGTCGGCCAACACATTCTCTCTGCCTGGTCGGTAAACTATTTCCAAGTCAAACTGTTGGAGAAACAGCGTCCAACGTGTGATCCTGTCGCTTGCCAGTCTTGTTCGTAATATGAAGGTCAGCGCATGGTGATCGGTCCTCACAATAATCCTCTGGCCTAACAAAAGTTTCTGCCAGTACTCAAGTGCGTAAACAATCGCAAGTGCTTCAATCTCAGTGGTGAAATAATGAGATTCATGTGCTCTCAAACGTCGACTTAAGAAAGCGATGTAATGACGTTTCTTCTCATCATCCTCCTGCAGTAGGATGGCTCCTATTCCAATTGCAGATGCATCAGTCTCTAGAATAAAATTCCGGGAATAGTCTGGATATTCTAACTGAATTGAATCAACTAGCATCTGTTTAGCTTTCAAGAAAGCTATCTTGCACTCATCATTCCAGGCCCATCTGCAATTCTTCTTCAGTAAACCTTGCAGTGGTGCGACAGTCTCAGAGTACTTCTCACAATGAGCAGCAAAGAATTGGAGAATTCCTAAGAATTGTCTCACGTGTTTCACACGGGTTGGCGTTGGGAATGCAGCAACGGTTCTAATCTTTGCCGGATTCGGCCTGTATCCTTCTCCATTGATTATGTGTCCCACAAATTTCACTTCTCTCTGGAAGAATCGACACTTGTCAAATTTCACTTTAAAGTTAGCCTGTCGAAGATTCTCAAAAACAAGGCGTAAGGTCGTTAAATGCTCTTCCTCTGTTTCCGAAGCTATGATGATGTCATCCACGTAACATATCACCTTCTGTTTCACTTCAGGAGTCAGCTTCGCATCAAGTGCTCTAATTAATGCAGCTCCGGCATTTTTCACTCCAAAGGGTAGTTTTCGAAAGACATAGGTGGTCTGATCAAACAGGAACCCTGTATATTTCTGAGTATGCTCAGATAATCTGATATGGTAGTAAGACTCTACCAAGTCCAATGACGAAAATATTCTCTTTCACTTGAACTTCCTGAGGATGTCCCTAATCTTGGGCGGGCTGTCATGCTCAGGAGCTAGGCGTTCATTTAAGGCTCTTGCATCGAGACAAAGTCTCAAGCATCCATCCACCTTAACCACAGGTGTTATAGGATTCAAGAAAGGAGTCGGTGACTTCTTGATTGTGCCTGCTGCTTCCATCTCATGGATCTTCTTAGCAGCTTCCTCGCGGTGTTTCTCTGCGATAGGATAAATCTTCTTCTGGAATGGGGAATCATCCAGTAGTACAAGATCGTACTCGTAGTCCAATATCTCACCAGGTGTGGTGTCGAATATATCCCTGTATTCGCTCAATATTGCATCTAGGTTCTCTCGTATGGGTGCTGATAATGGTTCTGCCTCTTCGTCGGCATCTTGTGTCTCCTCAATTTCCTTGCCATTTAATTTTCGACAACGTCGACTTCGGATAGGAATTCCGGTTCTTCTTCAACTAAGTTCATCTGGATGGGTTCGTTCGGCTTAAACTCTACCGTATTACGTCCCATATCAATGATTCCATCATACTTCCTAATGAAGTCTGCACCCAATATGGCATCACGATGCAAGCCTTTCATCACAAGAAATTCGTGCAAGTACACGTGGCTCGAAATCTTCAAAGTGCATAGAATCTGGATTTTGCACGTTACAACACGGTCAGGTATGACTCCTCTGACTCTTACTGCAGAAACTGGCAGCTCTGTCACCTCAGAGTTTGCTTTCAGTCTGGCATGGCAATCGGCGGAAATGACACTTATCATCGCCCCAGTATCGATGAGAATGACTACGTTGCATCCATTCAGGGTAGCTACAATCTTCGGTAGACGCGTCAATTCGTAGTTGTGGTTCGTCGTTCGTCGTTCGTCTAACAGGTCTTCCTGGATTGGCTCCCAGAGTAATATGGTGGCAGTTACTCTGTGCTCAACCGGGCAAGAATCTATTGATTTTTCGGCGTTTTTTTCTGTCCTGGCGGGAAGTACCGGGCTGGTTTTGCTCCGTCTCCTGCGCCGAATTCCTTGTTTCCCTCGAAGTCGGGTTCTGATCTCCCTCTTCTCGGATTTGGAGTTCTCGGAGTTGCTGAAGATATTCACGGCTCTCCCGTGCTCTTCCTCTCCAATCTCTATCTGGCTGGTATCTGGGGTCTCGATCTCTGTTATAACCTCTACTGTAACGGTAGTCCCTACGGATACTTCCGTGCTGTGGGTTACGACCATTATTCCCTCGGCGGTCGTTTTCGTGACGACGGTCGTCGTTCGTCCCTCGATCGAAACGCCGGTTCCAGTGACTACGACGGTCATCTCGCTGGTCTCGAGCATATGGAGTGTTGTTCCATCCTCTCCGATCACGGTTATAATCGTTACGTCTTCCAGAGCTCTCTTGGGTCTGCGTCTGCTGTGGCGTCTGGCACACTTTGTCGACAGTAGTTAAGTTGACATGTCTCTCCTCACGCCTGACAGTCTTCTGCTGACGGTGTGTCGGGAACTCTTCCGTGTTTGCGTCCAACCGTAGCAGGATTTGGTCACACTGCTGAAAAGTGGACGCTCCTGCAGCAATCAATACGCGTTGCACGTCTGCAGGGTATTGCCAAACGATGGTGTTCACCAGGTCTTGCTCTGATAGTGGGGGTTGAAGACAACGGAGTTTCGCAAGCTGGGTCGCGAAGTAGTTCGCATGACGCGTTGGAGTGTTAGAGCTGTATCGGCGAGTGTACATCTCAGCTCTGCTGGATGTCGCTTGACCAGTAAGTTCTTAACAAGGCTTCTTTGAAATCCTGCTAGCCTACAAACGAGTAACGGAAGGCTCTAAACCAAGTGCTGGCTTGCCCCTCAAGCAAACGCTCAATAACTCGGAGCTACCTCTCCGGAGTTACCATGGGGTCTCTCAAGTAGCTTTCTACGTTCGCCAGAAATTCAACTGGAGTGATACCACTTCCAGTGCCTGAGAAGCGAGCTGGTTGCTCCTCTCTCGAACGGATAATAGTTACATTCCCCTGCGGATGCGCGGGTCTAAATGAATTCTGCATGTAGTTATGCGTAGGCGTATTCATCTCATGACTAAGTCGATTGGGTGCTGGTTGAAAAGGATGCGCGTCAAAGTTCAAGGTTTGACTTTGCGCTGAACCGGTGAATTGAGATGGTTGCGGTTCTCTGGGTGCGCTGGGTTGGAAATAAGTAGGCATCATCCCTGCGGATTGAGATACTGGTGTCGCCTGAGAGTCTCCCATCTGTGAGGGTAAGTGTCTCTCTCTAGGAAGCGTCTCAAGTCTGTCGAGACGTCTCTCAATAACCTCGAGCCCTGGGATGGTCCTAGCTGCGGCTTTATTACCTAAGTCGTTAAGTTGTAGCTCGATCCTATCAACTTTTCCTTTGAGGTTCGTGTCGACTTCGCGTATAGCCGTCCTCAGGTTATAGCTGAGGTCTAACCTCTCGGTTGCCGCGACTTCCTCGAATCGTTTCTGTAAGGAATCGTTTTCTCCTTCGACTTTCGACACGTTGTTCTGGATCTTTCCAACATCATCTTTGACCTCGGCTACCTTAGCCTCCATAGTGGTCTTGTGTTCGTTGAGGTCACCCCTCAATAACATGAGATCGATTTTATGTTCCTCACGATGAACGTCAACTGTTTCACGCAGGCTTGCTACGGTTTCTGTTAACTCCCTAATATTCCTCCTATTGGTGTTTAATTCGTCCTTGACCTCGATCATGCCATCGACGATCGTCTTGAAGTTGTTATTCACGGCGTTCGCCGCACCTCTCATCAAAATCAGTCCAATATTCATGGTCGCCATGTCCTTTTTGACGGTGTCCATAAATCCCTTGACGTGAGTCAATCGAGTCCCAAATTCTTCTCGAGTGTGCTCCAAGTCGGCTCTCATATCTATCTGGTCTCTGTTTATTGTCGTTTGAATTTGAGCTGTGTGCTCCTCCAATCGGGTTTGCACGTCCTCCCTAGCTCTATTCATCTGGTCGGTTAAGCTATCTATACGCTGGTTAGCCTCCTGATGGTGTCGTATGACATCAACCCTAACAGCCGCTAAACCTGCCGTAAGATCATTCCTAGCTTCGACTCTATATGCGTCCATGTCGGCCCTGACCTGTGTTAGATCAGCCCTAACATTATTGATCGATTCTGTGACTTGGTCCACATGACCACTTACAATATATATAGATCGAGTGTTAACCTCTAAATCCTGTCTGAGATTGTTATTTTCCTGTCTAACTTGGTCCACATGACCACTCACATTGTTAATTGACTGGGTGTTAACTTCTAAGTCCTGTCTAACTTGGTCCACATGACCACTTACAGTGTTGACAGCTTGGGTATTCTGACCTAAGTCAGCAGTAATCTGCTGGAGGTTGCCATTAACACCCGCCATCATCTCCCCAAACACACGACGAATAGTTTCCTCATCCATTGACAAGAAATATATTTGAGAAAGAGAGGGGTCAATCTCTAATGGAACTTACAGCTATGATTAGTTACTTGGTGGTATAAAGCTTGTTTCTTTTAAATAAATATCACGAGTACAGCTGGAGTATGCAAACTAAGTGCTTCTACATTTACAAAGACAACGGCGAGCAAAGCAAAGTATTACATTTACTCAGGATGAGGCATCATCAAAGAAAATCCTATCCATCATTTATCCAACACTAAAGCCTCACCCCATGGACTTGTATCAAACATGAATGCCATGCGGTCAATTGATCTGCAGTACGAATTTCTAAGTTCGTCCCAGTCCGGTCAATTTACCATTAATCAACATTAAGATCCTCCTAAATAACATGGAACTGACGGTCACCACGTTAACGTCGGCACATGAGTTGGGCGCCATTATATGAGACCGTCGGTGGAGCTGTCAGGATAGCCAACAACCGCAATGACTTCCCTAACATCTCATCCGTCGGACCTAATTGCCGTGAGGATCAGGAGAACTTCCTAATAGGCCAAAGCGGCACGAGAATCTGTAGTCCACAGGGATCGTGGTACATGGTGACGAAGGTCATAGACTGCCTAAGGAAAGGTTCACCTTAAAAACTAGACTGAGAAAATAAACATCCAGACTTATGTAAAACACCGTGAAAATTGAATGTTAAAATTCACAAGCCCCTAGCCTAGTTCGGAGGGTTTCAATCGGCTAATCCGCAAGCTAATAAACGATCAAAAATAAAGAGCAGGTCCCTACCTGAGAAGTTACGGAAAACCCTCGCGAAAGATCTATCTCACAATAATAAAGCAACAACAGCAACACTAGGAAAATGGTACGACGCAAATCCCTAGGTCAAGTTACAAGATCAAGCTAATATCGGAATTTACATTTAACAGGGTAGCAAAACAAATCTAAGTTAGGATGATACCATCTCCACATTTACATTTAACGTTAATTCATCTAGCTAAATCCTATCAATTAATAACAAAATTTACGGCGGTGACGTCCGTAATAGAAAACAATTACATTCAATGCTAAGTGAACAGCCATATAAAAAAACATCTAATTATTCTTAGGAACTAAGTGCTAACAACACACAAGAGGGTAACATGTAGGATTCATACACTTTTACATCATAAATAATTAATGAAAGACAACAGTTTTATTAAAATGCCTGCCTGCACCTTGGTTTACTCTTTGTAAGCCATAGTCATATAATGTGTGTAGTTACGGTGACGACTGCGTAGTAAAGACTACGTCTAACATCGCATAGCCTGCGCTCCACAAGCTACGAACTCAAGGTTCGAGCAAGCTTCAGGTCGCTACAAAAGTGTCAGCTGTTCTAAGTCATTTCCTCAAAGGGAATACCTTCATTAGCACGGCCATGTCAGCAGGTCCCAAATGCAAAAGAACAAGGTTAGATAGAAAGAATTCGTTAGTTAGCTTTTGTTTTACCAAAATTATGCATTTTATTATTAAGATGTCGGTTTAGGTTATCGTTGGTTTATGGCGAATAATACTGACAATAGCCTGGGCACGGAGTGTCTCCACTGAGATCAATCTCCACCAAAAGCCTCGACTCAAAAGTCGGAATACAATCAACGAGCAATAACAACTCGGACACACAATAACACAAGTTACCAGCGGCGCGCAGCTCGCGTTCAAAAACTCTGGGATGGGCCTGCACACTCAGTCACCCTCCATAACATCTGGTCAACGGGAACAATCCCGGACAAGGTATACACAAATACCTTCATACATCAAATACCTCCTTTAACAAGGCAGCCTACAACGTACTATAGAAAACCTGACATAACTATACACGTCAAACGACGGTACACGCAAAAGTGCGCTTAACTAACAAAAGACAATCTATAAAAACATCTGATCAGATACAAGAATGGACACTGGGTTCCATGATCTAAATTAGCAATGAAAGGAAGGGCGAATACAACATGTATTCTGTCCTCTGTCAAAATATGTCTGTCTCATAATACAAGCGTGCTCTCAAGGGCACTGGGTCACAAACCAGTCTGTGTCGCTGCAGGCTACAACATTCCTGCGCTGTATGAAACAATACACACTAAATATCAAGGCCGGCGATTTAAACAAAATAAAAACTGTACAACTGGCCTCATCATAATACCTTTACCATAGGTTATAAACCTCGAAGAATACGTGCATAAAAAGCACGCTATGAATCTGAATACAATAATATAATTCTGTCTTTTAACACCAAAGACATTTAAATGGTAGCAATGTCACATTGCTGGAGCTCTTTGCTCTCAAAGATATAATACTTCAGTAGTTGCTTGTATAAACATGAAATAAATACGTGTCTTCACATGACACTAACAAAATAATAATTGTGACGCAGATTCCACACTCTTGGATCTGCTTAATGATACGTCGGGAACTGGGTTCGATGCTAGACAACAACGAAATATCCCTTTTACTTATTAGGTCTACACTTGACCAGATGGCTTCTAAGCAACATCTCAAATGAAATATAATGCAGTTACAAAACTGGTAATTACAGTCGATTACCTAAATGATACGACTACTCTAACGAACTCAGGGGTGTAACAAAGACTGGTTGCAAAAAAATGCAGTTAAAGAAATATAACCATGGCATCTGATTGCCATAACTAAAGTCAGCAAAGACTTGAAAATCAACCCAGATAGGGTTAAACAAAGTAGCCTGAAATGACTACGGTCACGTTTAGCAAAAGATAGGCATTGACGTTCTACGACGTCCATCAAGCTGCACCAAGGCTGACCAAAATGTCTGACCCAAGGGTGACTCACACTAACTGAACTAAATGACATCTAATTAGACTAATTACATTCCCTACCTATAAAATGGCTGTCACTAAGTTCGGTTGGTTCACAAACTACATTAAACCTACTATACTACCAGAAACTAGGACAAGAAAGGGTGTACAAAGACTCACGAAACGAAGGAGCTCTCACTCAGCTCTCTGCCCAACGACAAGGGTTGAACAAATTCACCTCTGGCTTTCCGGAACGGCATCGTCCTCATCAGGACTCCCATCTGGACTCTCCCAAAGACCAGGGTTCGATCTGTCCCTGTCATGGACTTCGTGAATGTACTGGACATGCCTGGGAATGGCATCCTGGGTTCCTTCCTCCTCGTTCGATTTTCTGGAAGTTCCACCATCATGCTGGTTCCATCAGATACATCACCCTCATACCATAGCGGTATTAGCCCATGATCTCGGTCTCGAACATGGTGTAGAATAATTTAATCACGTGGGTGATGGAATAAATCGTGTGGTAGTTCATTCTTATCACTTCAAAAATCACAGTGTTCGTAGTAAATGTTACAGGCTTTAAAACAATTGATAACACAGCCTTTACTTCGCAGATGTTGAATAATACGTGATCAAGCACTGTTCTGTGGTTCTTCACGTGTACTGACGCCACTTTTTATATCACGTGGCATCCGTGAAATGTGCGTCGTTTTGTAATTGAAAAATTCACTGTGGCAATTCAAATATATTGTATTTTCCTAATCACAATTGCTTAAAGTAATTACAACACGTTTACCTCTATATTTTTCACCAGGCTCTCGGCCCTCCAAAAACATGTGGGTATAAAAATGTGGTGTTACGGTAATGTTGAAAAATTCACTATACTTGCCAATTATTTCACAATATGATTCTCGTTGTTCACTGTGCATCAATAAACAGTGATTTGTAGAATATTCGTGCACGATGGCACCTGATAATAACTTCCACGCTAAACAGCGGATATCTTCCACGTCTGACACGACGGATACAATTGCTCGCCTTCACAGGGCGGATTCTCCAGACGTAGTGCAAATAATTCACTATACAATTCTTACTTATCACTCGTATCGTAACGTATTCGTGCTCGATGGCACCTGATAACAATTTCCACGCTAAACAGCGGATATTTTCTACGTCTAACACGACGGATGTAACTTCACGCCTACACGGGGCGGATTCTCCAGACGTAGTGCAAGGCACTGAGTTACTCGAGGAAGTAGGTCGTCAAACCGAAGTCGTTGAGCGACTACTTATATTCCTGTTTGCGTATCTGCAAGGATATTACCTTACCTTAAGCGAAAATATCATTCTCAAAAATGTTTTAATAATGCTGAATGACGAAATGGAATATTCTGAGTCTCGTGGAAAGATAAAATTGATTAATAAGACCTCAGATAAATAATTAGCAGACTTCACCAAAGTCAAAAGTGCGATTCTCCGCTACTTCAAAGAGTATAGCATGAGCTCTCAGCTCCACGTGGCTTTCTGGGTGTGTTCAAAGGTACTACCTCCCATCATAAATGTGCTGTTATAAAAAATATCACATGAACCTTAGCTCAGCGGGTTCAGTACATCGGTGTGTTTGTCCGTAATTTAATTAAGCCGTGGCCTTAAGTTAGCAACCATCCCGGCATTTGTCCGGCGTAGAAGTGGGAAACCACTTCCAGGATGGCTGAGGTGGGAATCGAACGCGCCTCTTCTCAGTTGAGCCCCATTAAGCTGAGTATACGCTGTTCCAGCCCTCACACCAGAATTATAATTTCTTGACAGAGCTGGAATCGAACCCGGACTTTCGGGGTAACAGCCAAGAATGTTAGCCACTACACGACGAGGTGTTCGGTGAATTGAGTGGAGATGACTGAAACTGGGCAAGGATTTGGAAGAAGCACCCGTGGTCTATTATACGGTACATTAAAGAACTTGTAGAATGCCCGACTGTAGAGGTACGAAGCCACGCTTATTATCAAACGGAAGAACCTGGCACATGGCCCTGCGTCTTAGTGCACGTAGCTATCCCGGTCGTTCAATATACAGTAGTAATTTCTAGCGCTGCACTTACCGTGTCTAGAAGGTCAAGTACTTTCAGCCAGAAGATCATAATTCCAGTATTGTAGATCTGGAAAGAGAAAGTTAGTTAGTTATCTGAGTTTTAAGGGGCAGAACGGCTAGGTCATTTGCCCCTTGGAAAGAGAAACACACATATTTTAACTTTGAGAATAAGCGGATAGTGTGGCCACCAATGTTTTCAGATCTACAGTACCGTACATGCAGAGATGTGAAAAATCCGCATCGACCCAATATCCTTCGTTATTTCGGTAGTCATCACGCCATGGAAGACGTATTTCATTTAGGGATTTGGACACCGTGATCATCATCCATGGGTGCTTAAATATATGTACAGTAGTATTTGTCGGATAAACAAACAATGTTTTGCGGTGTCCGTAATAGTGAGTGTATTTCGTAGTTTAAGATTTGATTTGGTACGGAGGTGACCTTGGCCTTCAATTAGAAACCATCCTGGCATTCGGCAGGAGTAAAAGTTGGAAACAACCAAATCCACTAAGACTATAGAATGACTGAGGTGGGTATCAAACTCATCTCTGTCGCTTCTCTACCTTCAAGATACAATTTCTTGCCAGAGCCGGGAATCAGACTGGGACCTCAGGGTTGACAGTCACTAATGCTAGCCGCTATGCCACGAGGTGGTCATCGAATACTTGCATATCACTACTTCTTTCAATCATTGTTTCACGTGCCCCTTGAACTTCTACTTTCTCACATGACATTTATCCTTCATCATTACTCCAAGCTATAACTAAAAAGCAAAAACCATATTAATCTTCCCTCACCTCCCTAACTTAGCACAATAGCCTTGCCCTAACAAGCGATCTCTCATCACCAATAAGACCTGTATATTGTGAGATGGCGTGGTTAGCACGACACGCCTTCTCGGCCGTTAATGTTGTGACCGGGGTCACTACTTCTCTGATCGGACAGCTCTCAGTTGTTCTCATGAGGATGAACGCACTCATTTTCAGCCCCCAAGTTTTTTAGAATACTAACTATTGCAATGGGTGCCATGTTTTGACTTCCGGAAATTTTCGACATATCTTCTTTCGACATACCTCAGACCCCAAAACCACCGTCAGTTCAAAAGTTTATATAATTTATGTATGTATATTCAGAGTGGTTCACCAGCCCCTTATGATTTTTGGATGAGGGCAACCCAACTAACGAGTAAATCTTAGTTATCCTAAAAACGTTAGTACCTTCTCCTTTATGGCCTTAATACAACTTTACCGTTGATTTCATGCTCACGAATATAGTAGAAATCATTAGTGGTAGTGTTATTTCAATGACCTCAACTATAATTCATGTTTTGGACGATCACAGCTCCGAATAACACCACCTTACGTTTGGACAAGTGTCCATGGGGGCTACGAATAGATTAAATACGTGCCATCAATTCGCTATGGGTATCGGTAGCTAAGATGGCTAAGTCATGCATTCGTGCTGTTTTGTCAGTTAAGCTGCCGGGTAGCAGGTTCGATCCCCGGGCTGGTACATGTTTTTTTCTTAATGCCGTTTACAGTTGATGTACTATATGACCTGTTCCAACGAGTAATTTTTATTTGTCCTGAATAGGACCGTTTTTATCCGATGGTACGTAGCCAGGTTGGATGACGACATAATGATCTGTAAAACAAAAGCATGGCGCCCTGCATATTCAGGGTAGCAAGTGTTCAAAATGTTGACCACCTTGGTTTAAAGGGAAAATCAAACTCACTCAGGCCACCGCACGTGTCACGTCAAATCACACTGTAACCTTGGGATATTGAGCCCGTCAGAGGAGGATTATCAGGGTGCCATCCGCCGAAAGAGTGGCACTTCGAATCCCCCCGTCCTTCGAACCCACAACCTGAGAGGATCGGATGCATTTCTTTAAGGCCTTGTGTAGCCCAGAGTCTTGGTCCATTTGCAAGTATAATGTCAAAGACGCCCAAGGAAATACACCTCAAACACACAAAGCTAGAAATGAAAGGTCCAGACTTAAGTAAAATTTCGTGAATGTCTTATTTAATAAAGAAACCCGTATCCTACTTCGGAGGTTTAAAATCGGCTAATCCGCAAAGCTAGTTAAAATGTTGAGTCAATAAAAAATAAAAAGATACGAGCCTTACAGTAGTCGCATATGATGTGTAACATGTTATCCTACTATGAAATTGAGATGAAATGTATGAGAAGTCATTTGACATGTTATCCTACTCGTATACTACACAGCTTGGACATTCTTAAATGTTAATTTACGCTCCGTTTTCTTACTGGTACTATGATGAATGTATAGATTGAATTGGAGAAATGCTACTGTCACACTTGTTTGAACAAACATCACATATTATATTGTAAATTGAGAGGTGGAATGAAACCACAGTCTCTAGCCTAGCTATAGACTACTAGAAATAATGTTCAATACAATCAAATTTCCCAACTGCTGCTTGGTGCAAACTATTGTAATTAAAATTTGATAAATCGTAATCTCATGTAGATTCGGTTAAAATGCCGCATAATGTGTTGATAGTTATCGTTTAAATCGATAATCTGGGAGCAAAAACATTTGCCGGGACTGGGGTTCAAACCCGAGACCTCATGATTCGCAAACCAGGGGGCTAGCCACGCAGCCATTACACCTACCGATATTTAAAGTACAAGACAGTTACCGGTACTTATTTTCACGTGCCGGTAATAATATGGAAGTATTTTTTATGCTCCATTAATATTTTGCTTTTTTCGATAATGTTCCTGCGTGGAATTGAGTTTTAAATTAGTTATGAATACGCCTGCTTGACAGTAAAGGGAATTCCTATGAAGGGTTAGCCCAACTCCCGTATAAAAAAACGATATTGTCCCCTTGAATGAAGCGTACACGAGACTAATTTCGGGGATGTACAGTTCATCGTCATGAGGTTGGGTATTTTGTACTTTTGCTTCCATAAACATCAAGGTAACATAGGTAAGAATATAACTAGCAAGGAAAGATGACCCATGATTAACAGAAAATAACTTTAATAAACCGATAAAATAGACATAAAATGACAAAAATCTCCCTTAGGACACCCTTTTATGAAATGCTAAAAAAATATTAAAAAACAAATATTAAAAAAATACATGAATAAAATTACAGCATCAAAAAAATGCTGTTAAACCAACAAAATATTCACGGATCTCGTCCGTAAGTTCCTAATTGTTGTGTATATGCACATGACGATATGACAAGACTTAGCCTCGAACGAATACACTGTCATGAGATACCCTTTCATTGATCCAAGTAGCAGGACGCGTATCCATAATCGCTTTCACCAGACTTTGGCACCGGGAACCACATTTACAATGGCTAACAAGAAATGAATTACCAACCGACTACGCTACCATTTAACTATCAAACTAGGTCACTTCCGCATGACGTCTTACTCAAGTGCGAACGCACAACAACAAACTGCCTAATATCTTAAGTCTTACAGACACAAATAATGAACACTCAACCGTGGCCACTCGCAACCAACACCTGGGCAAACCGATTGTTTCCCGAACACTTATAAGGTTACAATTAGCACACAAGAATATGCATCAAAATATACCTACAATTATTTTGAGACAGTAACTAACATGAAAATGAAAACACAAATATCAACATATTCCTGAACTGCATATCTGACATAGAGAACTCCCAAAATGTAATAATTTAATTCACTTCAAATTATACAGGTTCCAAAGCGGATTCTTATCTTATGAGCACACTTCTCGGCCACTAATTTCCTGACTATTCTTATCTGGGATCTGAGCTAGCAAGTGGACTTCGTACAGCCCTCATCATCCGTGTCACAAACTAGGCAGGTCTTACCAAATTGTCTCAAAGCTCCCTAGCTTTTGAAAACCGCAGAAACATCATAACAAATCCTGAAATAAACATACATATCATCGTATTGCAGATTTGTCCCCAGAAATTGCACCTTGCAATTCAGGACCGAAGAATAAGGACAGCCTCCTCTCCCTTGAGAGTACTGTTCGTCGCATTGCAGCCGACAGGTATATGATCCAATGCCACACCCCAAGCTGAATAAACATCCATGAGACCCCATACCTTGGTTTGACACTTGTACTCCACCAAATTGCTCCAGATCACAGATATACCTCACAAAATATGTGTTCCAAAAACACAATAATTTAACTATGTGCTCAATTTACGTTACAATGATTACCAAAGAAGCTTACGGCCTCTTTGCTAAGAAATATGCATTATCGCATAGGTTATAGCCTGTGCAACTCAAAGTTCTCTAAACAAAATCCACTTTGCCCCCAACACTACAGTTACATTATCTATAAAATGCTCCATTTATCGACAGCTACATAGTTCATTCCTGTGTTGTATTTTGTCAAAATACATGGGTTGGTTTTTTAGTTTTGGCACCTTAGTTATAACTGGATTAATAACTCACATAGATGGTTCCAAGTTTCACAGACCCTCGATGTAGTCCCCACCGTTGCGTAAAACGTGTTTCCAGCGATGCGGAAGTTGTTGGATCCCGTTGGCACTGCCCAATCTATTGATGGTACAAAGAGAGCGCTCGGCTCTCCGCGCATTGTCATCTTAATCTTCGGGATGAGATCATAGTCGCAGGGACTGATGTCGGGAGTATCATAACCATTGACGAGACGTGGGCCAGATCTTATGAGCCACAGTTAAAACGCCAATCGAACGAGTGGCGGCACCACGGATCACCACGAAACGAACAGTTCGACCAACCCCCACCAATTTGAAGGTAATGTTGATTCTTGTCTATGATTGGGATGGTGTGATCATTCACCATACTGTTCCGCGAGGGCAAACCGTTAATGCGGCGTACTATTGTTCGTTTCTGCAAGACCATCTCCGAGGAGCTCTGAGAAGGAAATGGCGCCACCACATGGTTACACCGCCCATCGTTCTGCATGACAATGCTAGGGCACACACAGCAGGCGTTGTGTCGGCATTGTTGGATCGCTGGGGCTGGGAGGTCCTCTATCACCCCCATTATTCTCCCGGAGCGCTTCCGTACCATTGAAGACGTTAAGCAGGCTGCCGAGCACTCTCTTCGTACCATCAATAGATTGGGCAGTGCCAACGGGATCCAAGGACTTCCGCATCGCTGGGAACACGTTGTACGCAACGGTGGGGACTACATCGAGGACCTGTGAAACTTGGAACCATCTAAGTGAGTTATTAATCCAGTTATAATTAAGGTGCCAAAACTAAAAAACCAACCTATGTACACTCTTTGTACTCGTTAGTACAATTTAATATACCGTCCCGCACAAAACTTATACAAATACAAAAAAATGAATAACCACGATGAGCTCCACACACTAAATAAGTAGTCGGTTAGAACAAAACAACACAACAAAACTACAAGAAAAATACCACAAACACAAAAATATATACAAGGTTTCCCGATTACCAAGCTAGCTACATAAATAAAATTAATTCATTTGGTACTCATCCTCGGCCGTCTCCTTCATTAAATCGATGTTCCCGGGCATGATCCCAGCATTGCAATTAGCACGCGGCCATCATCTTGGTGCTTGTTAAACTTCGAGACATCCTTCTTTCGTTAGCGGATACCATGGGCTTCATTGTTGACTTGCTGCTTCAAAAATGACAGTTAGATTCAAAATATTTTCTAACACTGTTAACCTCTTCTAGATTGCTCCGGTAGATTGCTAAATCCATCTACAGTCCTATGAACAATACTGATCGAAGACTTGCCCTAAATTATAGCAGTGTGCTACACTACATAAGTTCACACGCAAAACACTTCAATTATTAACTAGAGATGTAATAATAGTCATCTCCAACAGCAAAGTATTACTTCCAGAATTTATAAGTTTTCCTGCTCTCAGGCAAAATAGAAATTGTACTAAGTCCTCAGCCTCACGTAGCGACAGATATGGTAACGTCTTCAGCATACAGAATAGTTCAGAATGAGCCCTGAGTGAACACCTCACTCAGTATTTATACAGTTTTACCCAAAATGTAGGAGTGGGGACTGGATAAAATATCTATATAATTAAGCAATGATCGCACAGACAAACAATTTATATCGAAGAACTCGGCTCGATGCGAAGCGTACGTTTTTGGCATGCGGGAATCACTCTGATCGTAGGATTAATCAGTATCGAGTTCCCTCCATAATATCTGCTGATGGCTTGTCTTCATAAGAGCGCGAAATCATCGGCGTCCTTTCTCCTCATTTGTCAATGTGATTTCCAATATCTCGGTATTTTGCAAGCCACTCCCTTGTGGGCGTCGACGAAACGTATCTCCTTCTCTTGATTTCCACTGCTTTCTCTGTCATCTCTCTTCTGCACAAAACACATTTTTCCAGGGTGAATCACATCCCTCGCGCGCCAAGCCTAGTTTGTTGAACTCAGGCTAACGGTGTTCTGCCAGTCCTTGTGTCTTCGCCACATTCCAAATTTTACCCTGTCCCATTGTTCGCGCAGGAAGTCAGGCACCCCTCATTGTCAACAGGTAGACCTTTATTTCAACATTCAGCAGGTGTAACTTCCAATATTCAACCTCTCATCTCCACACAGAATAGAATTCATGAACATTAATATAATGACTTTTATATTAAGTGTTCAATATATATTATATTGATCACTGTATTACCGAAATGTGGGTTAATATCTGAATAACCATTGTGCAGAAACATGATACCGGCTTTGCTGACTAGTTACAATGTTTCATTATTAAAACATACCATTTAAATACTGATACGAAGATTTTGAACATGTGGTTTGCGTTTCAATTAGTTGACACCAGAGTTCACATGAGCGTTTACCGTTCCGTATGAAAGTATTGAACAAATTTACTCGGGGAGTAATCATCACATTTACCCAGAGATTGTAAAAGAGGCTCTTAATAAATCATATTGTTTTCAGCAAATATGATATAATGAATATTTGTACACCAAAGAAAGAGAACTTGAAGGTGATTTACTATAGGAATTTTCTTAAGGGCGCCTACAAACCTTGAAGTAATCCATATGTGATATGCATTCCACATGGCCGGCAGTGAGTCATGGTACCAATTACCAACACCGCGCACTCATTACCACTGCTAGCTGGATCGCATCCCTCCAGCTAGCAGTGCATCTTACACAATTCCGTCCGATCCCCTTCCGTCCCATTTTCCAATATCACTCCCACAAAAATATCCAGCAACCGAGTGAAAAGCTGTTACACATCACAAACCTAAGTGAAATTAACTAACCCTCGCGAAAGTCCTTATTACAATGAAAAGCAAAAGCAACAACAAATCTAGGTACGTGGCACATGACAGAAATGTAACGCGAATGCAAGGTTACAAGCAAATGACTCGGTTTAATTTACATTTAACATCCAGGCAAAACAAATCCCTTAGTTAGGATGGTACCATACCCACTTTTACAATTACATTTAATATCTAACTAATTCCTGACATGAATGAAAATATTACGTCGAGACGCGTCGTAATCAAAGAATTAAATCAAAGCTAATGATAGCAAACCACAGAGTATCAAAAAACAATGGCAGAAATACACTCTTACAACTAACAGGGAATACAATTCAGGTTACGCACTCAGAATCAAGTCAATAAACACACACACATTGTTCTTATCACAATGCCTACTTACGCAGATTAGGAAAGGCTGTTTGCCCCCAATCGTCATCTCAAGAATGTAGGTTAGGTGGGCAATAGCGCAATTAGCATTACGGCTTACATCGCGTAGAATCAAGCGGACCATAATTTACGAACTATTGGTTCCAGCGATTCTAGTCGTCGATAATAAGTGTCAGCTCATTTAAAGTTTCACTTCCATAAGGAAATGAAGCAGTACATGGTTTCGGAGTAAGACAACAAGTCAAAGGTACCAAAATTATGATGCTCAAATTATCAGTTATTTATCACGTCGGTTTAGTTCAGTGAGGAATATGATTTACTTTCAGGTTTATAATGTCGGTTTAAATTCCCTAAGATGGTTTAAATATTAGACACCAGACGCAGGATGCATGAATCTCCTCAGAGATTAACTCGAAGATATGACTCTCGTAGTCACCATAACGCTCTGAGCTACTAATAGCTCGAATACAATAACACGGTGCGGCTTACACAATTGGCACGCATAAACAATCATCGGTCGATCTGGCTCTAGACTCAATATCGCCGGAAAACAATAACAATAAGGGGATATTCATTCCATCATCCTTAACACAATGTGTTCTAAGACACATCAAATACATGAGTTAACTAGCCTGAAACAATTACTGGGTCAATTTTCAATATGGAATAAACCTTGATTACATTTGCTAACTTTTCGGCGTCGTTAGCGTGAACATATCTGCTTCAATACATGGGCTAACCTCGCAGTTACATTGCGGTACATTACAGGTGTTCATAGCTATCAGCTGTGGTACCAAAGCTTATATAATACTCCTATAAACATGCCCTCGACATTCCACAAATATTTTGTGATGTCACAAGTAGTCAAAAAATATAATCGATAGTGTCAGTCTCGCATTGAATGCTAGGAGAAATAACCAGGTCGCCGGCCTATCTGACCTTGGCGTCACGCCTCACTCTCCAATTCACTGACTGTGGCGCATGGCTTGTTCATATTACATTAACAAAACTGTTTACGGAAATCACTTACTAAAGTCTTACTGTGATCCGTAGATTTATCAAACATTGTTCGTTATTCTTACTAGAGTGTCCTTCACATTAACCTGCCCTGCATAATGATATAACTTTTTTAAAAATCCAAATACATTTGGATCAAAGATGAAACACACACGCAGTTTAACTGCTTTGAAATGGAAGATATTTCAGTAGCTCCCTACTCATTTTAAACATTCTCATTACCGTGCTTATCATTTAGCACACTTCAAAAATAATAGACAACACCTAATCCCTCTGTGTTGTGTGAACTGATACGATGTAATCTTCCTGGGTTCATAACCAGATCAAGTTATTCTTAATAGGCGTGTGTTCGTTCCCACTCGGAACTCTTGTGGTATAATGGATCCACAAATAATGTTAAATAAACCATACGAAAATCTGGTAATAGCTCTCGACTAACCAACTGATACCATAAGATTGAAATCAATGCAAGTTGAGGGGTCCTAAACACAGGCGCGGATCTAGAGTTTGGTTTTGGGGGGGTCAGAGAATCGATCTAGAGTTTGGCTTGGGGGGGGGGGGGGGGCGGTGGAGGGGAGGGGGGGTCAGAGAATCGAAATTGTTAAGAAAGCTTCATGGATAGAAATTTGATGCGTTTAGCGCACCAAAAATATTCGTACAAATTGCAACGGCGTGTTTTGCGACTTTTACATCGAGCTTCGAGAAAAGGATCAAGGTAAGTAACAGTTTCGGCAAGTCGAGTTGGTACCGACAAAGGGAGAAAGTCACAGCTTAAATTGCCAACCAATCTTGCAGTTTGGACGTCGGCAAAAATTTTTGGTGCGAAAAAAGCCCCAGTTTCCTATCCGTGCGTTACTGCACATTCATCGTGACATCACTATAAACATCGATTAGGTAATCACAAGGTTTGCTAAACAAAATAGACGAGTTGATTTTGTTGTATAGCTAATAGTTTTTATACAAGAAGTTAGAAGTTGTAAATATGTACAGTTGTAACAGAACATAATAATTCCAATAAAGATAATTCAGTATTGAATAAAATGAAAAAAAAAACTGTTTTTCAGTTAAAATTCGTTAAGTTTTATTTGTCTGGTAATTGTGTTTTCGTTTTTTGAGTTTGCAAAAAAATTTGGTCTCCGTTTGGGGGGGGGTCATGACCCCCGTGAACCCCCCCCCCTTTAATCCGCACCTGCCTAAACAGGGTGTTCCCTAAACTTTGAAGATCACGTCTTCATGACGAAGCTGTCAGTTGTCTGACAGGGAAAATTCAGCCTTCACATGGCTGAGCTTTATATCCGAATACACTGAAAATTACAAACTGTACATGTGCACCCCCGTATAAATACGGTATCGGGTGACTAACAAAGATTGTCCCAGTTACAAGAAAGGAAAACATAATCTACTATAGCCCTACCAGTGTGGTCGCTATCAGTTTCGGCTCATATTTCTAGTCAAATCTACATCCACCTGGACAAACCTCGTACATTAATGAGGATAAAATACTCACAGTGACATAACTCCGTCATTCACCCCTAGGTTTCTATGATCATAGGGATAATTCTTCTCCATTCCTAAGGAGGGATTGCTAGGCTCCAAAATCAGGATCCAACGTCCTGGCCTACTTTCCGCGTCCTCGTCCTCATCACATGGTCTGCCCATGTAAATTCTCCCGGACTTCCTCTTCATGGTAGTGTCATTTCGTTGGCGTTTCCCTCATGATGGAAATTTACTCTATGATGGACATCACGTGTACTTGGTGAAGCATGGCGAACACGTGGTTGATATCACGAAGCAAGGTGATATAAAATTGAAGATTTCCACAGATTCTACAAATGTTATACTGTACAAAATGATGCACTGAATTTACACATGTGCTGGTTATTACAAAAATGAGACACTACGGATGGTATCTTTCTTACAGAATTTAAAACTGGTGCAACACAAAATCACTATGAATCACGGCAATCGTGAAGAAATACACGAGGTGCAGAACATTGCCGGTGATCACTTTCACAGTAGGGTTTGACTGGCTATAACAATTTAATGTAGCCTTAATATTTTCGTGCCTTATTGCACAGGAAAAATGACATGCTTTTAGCAGCGTGGTCGATAGTTCAAGTCCTCCACGACGAAAATGGTGAAAAATAGCAATTTCATTCAAATATCAATTTTACGTGGAAAATAACGTCGCACTGGCCTTGCACGCCCTTAAACTGTACTGTTTCGTTGAATATCACTGTTCACACAGCTGGATGGCTGCAGCGTACACAAAACGTGGTCTTCGTCTTATATGACGGACTTCGGAAAATACACGTCCAGCCTCAGCGGACTCTCAAAACGGTGTGCCTCGGTCAGGAAACTCCTTCCCGGGTTTCAAAGAACTTCTAAGTCGTGTAGCATCTACTTGCTTCATTTCCGCATGTCCACGGCGCAAATACCTTTACCAAAATCGTAATTTACCATTTCCAAAGGCATAATAAAGTGGTAAAAGAAACAGAATTACATGTTATATATTCCTGGGATATGCAGTTGCAAAATATTAAATGAAATATATCCAGGAAGAAAATAAGCTGTCCTCTTCGAAGTCAAATAAGAGTGTTAATCATGAGGAAGCTTCAGAGTACGTTATATACAAGTGAGAACAAGGAGTATGCATGCTCTCAGAGGAATATTGAAGACATGAGCAGATTCGGGCTCAATATAAACCATTACGTTCGACAAATAAGAACAGTATTAATTCATCCACTAAGGTTGAAAACCGTATAATATTGAGCTCATTCGATTGTTAACATGACCTTCCTTTCTAAAGATATGGTAAGAGAGAAACTGAAATTATCAGAAACGAAAGCTACTAACTGAATGAGCGTCTGCTGAATGAATTTACAGGCAGGATTATTTTTATACAAACAAAATAAAGTGTGTTGGAATGAATGTGAACTTGATTTTCAAATCTTTATCATCTGCTCAAACCATCCTATGTCATCCTGGAAGTGGTTTTTCGTGGTATCCCACTTCTACTCCAGATAAAATGCAGGGATGGTTCGAAATTTAAGACCACTGCCACCTCCTTAATACTCCTACCTTCAGTTACAAATACACTAACTACTAACGACACCGTAATAACATAGGTTATTAGACAACATATTAACACAAGTCAAACGCTTCCTCGGAAGTACAACTGAGTACACACGTACTCCGTGAATAATGAACACCCGAATCATGGGTTCATGTACAAATCTGATAAATGCACGTACACTATCTTCGTCCTGGGCACGGTAACTAGAAGAGACGGTAGGTGTCACGAGCGAGATGCGCAGTAGTTTGCCACGTAGATGACGTCATTGGGCGCCAACGCTGAGTCTCGTACGTACTGTTTCCCACGGTAATCAGTCAAGTGTAGTGAAGTTCGGTGTATTACTATCGGTCTGTAGGTCAGGTGAATGTTTATTTTCATGTTATCAGAATGTTTTACTACCTGTGAACTCGTGCGTGAGTGAAGTGTATTCTTGTGTTTAGGCCTAGCTTCTATGAGTGGTGTTAAAAGTGCTAGAATGCCGAGCTGTGCAGTAGCAGGCTGTACAAATCATCCCCGAGACGCAAACAAACGTATGTTGTCACTTAACAGATTCCCAAAAGATCCGTCTCTGCACAAACAATGGGTACATTTTAGGTAGATTTCATTAGAAAGCTAACTATTGCAATGGGTACCATGTTTCGACTTCCGGAAAATTTCGACATATCTTCGCGTTTCACATCCCCAGACCCCAAAACCACCATCAGTTCAAATGTTTATATATAATTTATGTATATATATATATATATAACAAGCTGACCCGGCAGACGTTGTCCTGCCAATCAAAGAAAGTGTTGTAACTTTGTTTCTTGAAGTGCTTTTGGATACACAATATTTTTTTCAATTTCTGTTAACTGCCTCTAAACTATCGTGAATTGAATTAACTAATTTAGAAACATTCGTTGGACCGTGCACAACAACTCTCCAAAGTTTCATCGCAAACGGATAAATGGCATTTAACGCATACGGGATTTGGTTTAAATGATTCGTACGCTGTCACTCATTTGTTGAATCTACTCGTGCTCTACCAACTGTGAAATAGATTTACTAAGTTAGAAAGCTTCACGTAAGTGTACACAACAACTCATCAAAGTTTCATCGCAATCGATGAATAGTATATGAACGCATACAGGATTTTGTTGGAACGGTTCGCGCGTCGTCACTCATTTGTTACATCTACTCGTGCGCTACCAATATTGTAAAATGGATTTACCAAGTTGAACACCTTCCCTGGCGTGTACACAACAACTCATCAAAGTTTCATTGGAATCGGATGAATAACATATGAACGCATAAGTGATTTTCTTTAAACGATTCGCGTGCCGTCACTCATTTGTTGAATCTACTCATGCGCTACCTATTGTAAAATAGATTTACTAAGCCTGAAACCTTCTCTGGCGTGTACTCAATGATTCACCAAGGTTTGATCGCAATCGGATGAATGATATATGACCGCATACGGGACATTGTGGAAACGATTCGCGCGCCGTCGCTCATTTGTTGAATCTACTCGTGCGCTACTTATTAAAAACTGGATTTACTAAGACAGAAACATTTCCTGGAGTGTACACAACAATTCACCAAAGTTTCATCGCAATCGGATAAATGGTATATGGACGCATACGGTACTTTGTTGAAATGATTCGCGTGCCGTCACACAATTGTTGAATCTACTCGTGAGCTACCTATTGCAAAATGGATTTACTAAGTTAGAAATCCTCATGTAACTGTACACAACATCTCACCCAAGTTTCATCGCTATCGGACGAATGGTATTTGAACGCATACGGGACTTTGTTGAAACGCTTCACACCCCCCGCTCATTTGTTGAATCTACTCGTGCGCAACTTCCTGTGAAATGGATTACTAAGTTAGAAGCCTTCACTTAAGTGTACACAAAAACTCATCAAAGTTTTATCTCAATCTATGAATGGAATATAAACTTATACGGGATTTTGTAGAAACGCTTCGCGCGTCGTCTCATTTGTTGAATCTAGTCGTGCGCTACCTAATGTGAAATTGATTTACTAAGCCAGAAGCCTTCCCTGGAGTGTACACAACATCTCATCCAAGTTTCATCGCTATCGGACGAATGGTATTTGAACGCATAGGGACTTTGTTGAAACGCTTCACACGTCGCCGCTCATTTGTTAAATCTACTCGTGCGCAACCTCCTGTGAAATGGATTACTAAGTTAGAAGCCTTCACTTAAGTGTACACAAAAACTCATCAAAGTTTTATCTCAATCTATGAATGGAATATAAACTTATACGGGATTTTGTTGAAACGCTTCGCGCGTCGTCACACATTTGTTGAATCTAGTCGTGCGCTACCTAATGTGAAATTGATTTACTAAGCCAGAAGCCTTCCCTGGAGTGTACACAACATCTCACCCAAGTTTCATCGCTATCGGACGAATGGTATTTGAACGCATACGGGACCTTTTTGAAACGCTTCGCGCGTCGTCGCTCATTTGTTTAATCTACTCGTGCGAAACCTTCTGTGAAATTCATTTACTAAGTTAGAAACCCTCACGTAAGTGTACGCAACATCTCACCCAAGTTTCATTGCAATCGGATGAATGGTATATGAACGCATACGGAACTTTGATTAAAAGTTCGCGCGTCGTTGCTCATTTGTTGAATCTACTCGTGAGCTACCTATTGTAAAATGGATTTACTAAGTTAGAAACCCTCACGTAAGTGTAGACAACATCTCACCCAAGTTTCATCGCTATCGGACGAATGGTATTTGAGCGCATACGGGACTTTGTTGAATCGCTTCGCACGTCGCCGCTCAACTGTTGAATCTACTCGTGCGCAACCTCCTGTGAAATGGATTACTAAGTTAGAAGCCTTCACTTAAGTGTACACAACAACTCATCAAAGTTTTATCTCAATCTATGAATGGAATATAAACTTATACGGGATTTTGTTGAAACGCTTCGCGCGTCGTCACTCATTTGATGAATCTAGTCGTGCGCTACCAAATGTGAAATTGATTTACTAAGCCAGAAGCCTTCCCTGGAGTGTACACAACATCTCACCCAAGTTTCATCGCTATCGGACGAATGGTATTTGAACGAATACGGGACCTTTCTGAAACGCTTCGCGCGTCGTCGCTCATTTGTTGAATCTATTCGTGCGCTATCTATTGTAAAATGGATTTACTAAGCCAAACACCTTCCCTGGAGCTCACTCAACATATCACCCAAGTTTCATGGCAATCGGATGAATGGTATATGAACGCATACGGGACTTTGTAACGCTCTAACGTGCTGAGACAAACTGTAGAATTCGACATCACTGCCACCTTTGGTCTAAAACACAACTTTTCGCGACGGGCAGAGTGTATGTAATGGCGGTAGTTGCACAGGTTGCGACCAGGTGGCTCTAACGTGCAGAGACAAACCGTCCAAAGACATGAGCTTTCACGAAGGCCAAGGCTAGTGGTTTCCATGACGGCTGTTTTTGTCTGTATATTGTGGTTCTAAAATTGTGTGTAAATTGTGGTTCTAAAATTGTGTTCATTCCACCTACCGGGTCAGATTGTGAATCTAAACCATACATGGACCCACCCTAATATACATACCAAATTCCATCAAAATCGGTTCAGTCGTTTAGGAGGAGTTCAGTCACATACACACGTGTCGAAGAATCTCTTATATAAAAACAAGTGTCCTGACTGACTGACTGACTCATCATCGCCCAGCCAAAACTATTGAAGTTAGAATCATGAAATTTTGGGGATATGTTCGTGGTAAGTCGAAAAAGCGCACTAAGGAAGGATTTTAGGATATTCAGGTTCTAAAGGGGTGTTAAGGGGATAGACCTGCATTTCATTGAATAACAATATCTCCCGATTGGTTTCATTGGGAGATGTGATACTCGGCATATACACTCATCATTAAAAATAAGAAGACACGTGTCTGAGGGTTTTTCGATGTGAAGTATATTATGAGGTGAAAGGGGTGAAAAGTGGGGGTTGAAGGGGTCCTAACGGAGCGTGTATCTCTTAAACGACATAGGCGAGGAGTTTGATACTCAGTGGAAAAAAATTAGCTTAAAAAATAAGTAAATAGGTGTTTAACCGTTTTTTCATAAATCCAATTTAAGGGGCCAATAGGGAGGGGTGAAATTCTGGGGGGGAAAAACAGGAAAGAAAGTGTCCTAACTGATTGACTGACAGACTCACTCATCAAACTCAGGGGAAAAAACTGCTTAAAAATAAGTAAATAGGTGTACGACAGTCTTTTTCATAAACCCAATTTAAGGGGTTCTTGGGGAGGGGTGAAATTCTGAAAAAAGGAAATTGAGAGAAAAAGTCCTGACTCACTCACCATCGCCCAGCCAAAATTATTGAAGTTAGACACATGACATTTCGGGGAATATGATCATTGTATGTCGGAACCGTCCACTAAGGGAGGATTTACGGATATTCAGGGGGTCTTAAGGGGGTTAAACCTGCATTTCATTGAATAACAATAACTCCCGATTGGTTTCATTGGGGGATGTGTTACTCGGCATATGAACACATAAAAAATGAGAAGACATGTGTCTGAGGGTTTTTCGATGTGGTGTATATTATGAGGTGAAAGGGGTGAAAAGTGGGGGTTGAATGATTCCTAACGGAGCGTGTATCTCTTAAACGACATAGGCGAGGAGTTTGAAACTCAGCGGAAAAAATCAGCTTAAACGATAAGTAAATAGATGTTCGATCGTTTTTTTTTCCTAAATTCAAATTACGGGGCTCATGGGGAGGGGTGAAATTCTGGGGGGGGGGGGGGGGGACCGGAAAGAAAGTGTCCTAACTGATTGACTCTGTCACTCACTCTTCAAACTCAGGGAGAGAAAACTGCTTAAATATAAATAAGTGTTTGACAGTTTATTTTTCATAAATCAAATTTAAGGGGTTCATTGTGAGAGGACAAATTCTGAAAAAAAATGAATGAAAATGTCCTGACCCACTCACTCACTCACTCACTCACTCACTCACTCACTCACTCACTCACTCATCATCGTCCAGCCAAAATTATTGAAGTTAGAAACATGACATTTTTGGGATATGTTCGTTGTATGTCAAAACCGTACACTAAGGGAGGATTTTCGGATATTCAGGTTCTAAAGGTGTCTTAATGGGGTTAAACCTGCATTTTATTGAATAACAATATCTCGTGAGTGGTTGCATTTGTGGATGTGATACTCGGCATATAAACTAATCATTAAAAATAAGCAGACATGTGTCTAAGGGTTTTTCGATGTGGTGTATATTATAAGGTGAAAGGGGTGAAAAGTGAGGGTTGAAGGATTCCTAACGGAGCGTGTATCTCTTCAACGACATACGCGAGAAGTTTGAAACTCAACGAAAAAAAACAGCTTAAAAATAAGTACATCGGTGTTCGACCGTTTTTTCATAAATTCAATTTAATGGGCCAATGGGGTGGGGTGAAATTCTAGAAAAAAAAAGGAGAGAAAGTGTCCTGACTGACTGACTAACTCACTCACTCATCAAACTCAGGTGAAAAAGACAGCTTCAAATATAAGTTAATAGGTGTTCGAGCGATTCTTCATAAATCCAATTTAAGGGGCGCATGGGGAGGGTGTAAAATTCAGTTCAAATAATTGAAAGAAAATGACCTGACTGACTCACTCACTCATCATCGCCCAGCGAAAACTATTGAAGTAGGAAAAATTAAATTTTGGGAATATTTTCGCTCTATGTCGCAAACGTCAACTAATGAAGGAATTTTGTTTATTCGGGTTCTTAAGAGGTGTTAAGGGGGTAAACGTGTATTTCATTCATTAACGATATCTCACGAGTTGTTTCTTTGGGGATGTGATAATCGGCATATAAACTAATCATTAAAATTAAGCAGACATATGTCTAAGGTTTTATCGATGTGGTGTATATTATGAGGTGAATGGGGTGAAAATTGGGGGTTGAAGGATTTTTAACGGAGCGTGTATCTCTTAAACGACATAGGCGAGAAGGTTGACATTCAGCGGAAAAAACAGCTTAAAATATAAGTAAATAGGTGTTCAACCTTTTTTTCATAAATCCAATTTAAGGGGCCCTTGGAGAGGGATGAAATTCTGGGGGAAAAAACAGGAAAGATAGTGTTCTAACTGATTAACTCACTCACTCATCAAACTCAGGGGGGAAGAACAGCTTAAAAGAAGTAAATAGGTCTTTGACCGTTTTTTAAATCATAAATCCAATATAAGGGATTCATGAGAGGGGTGAAATTCTGAAAAATAAATGAAAGAAAATGTCCTGACTTACTCATTCACTCATCATCGCCCAGCCAAAATGATTGAAGTTAGAAACATGAAATTTTGGGGTTGTGTTCGTTGTATGTCGAAAACGTCCACCAAGGGAGGATTTTTGGATATTCAGGTTCTAAAGGGGTGTTAAGGGGGTAGACCTGCATTTAATTGAATAGCAATATCTCCCGATTGGTTTCCTTGGGGGATGCGATACTCGGCATATAAACTCATCATTAAGAATAAGAAGACACATGTCTGAGGGTTTTTCGATGAACTGTATATTATGAGGTGTATGTGTGAAAAGTGGGGGTTGAAGGATTCCTAACGGAGCAAGTATCTCTTAAAAGACAGAGGCATAAAGTATGAAACTCAGGGGGAAGAATCAGCTTGAAAAATAAGTAAAAAGGTGGTCGATCGTTTTTTTTTTCATGAATCCAATTTAAGGGGCCCATGGGGAGGGCTGAAATTCTGGAAGAAAAAGTCCACTAAGGAGGGATTTTTGGATATTCACTCTCATCGACCAACCAAAATTATTAAAGTTAGAAGAATTATATTTTGGGGATATGTTTGTTGTGTGTCGAAAACGTCTACTAAGGAGGGATTTTTGGATATTCAGGTTCTAAAAGGGTGTTAACGGAATTAAACCAGCATTTCATTGATTAAAAATATGACACAACTATGACGCGAGCGAAGCCGCGGGTACCTGCTAGTTATATACACACATCAAAAAAAGTTTTGCATCACCTCGGTTCCCAGATCTCCGGCATATAGACGTTGACTGTGTATATTGTATCCAAGATTCAGTCCCTTTGACTGTTCATAGATGTCACTAAAACTGCTCAAAGATGTAAACAACCATGCATGAGCAGGGCCTATTAGACGGAGGGGGTACGACAGCCGATCAGTTCCAGTCATTCCACCAGGACGAAGGTACGCTGCTCATGTTGTCTGTAGTTCTACCATGCCTAGAAGGTCAATACCGCAGTTCGATCGCGTCCGCATTGTTACTTTGTGTCAAGAAGGGCTCTCAACAAGGGAAGTTTCCAGGCGTCTCAGAGTGAACCAAAGCGATGTTGTTCGGACATGGAGGAGGTACAGAGATACAGGAACTGTCGATGACAGGCCTCGCTCAGGCCGCCCAAGGGCTACTACTGTAGTGGATGACCGCTACTTACGGATTGCCGCTCGGAGGAACCCTGACAGCAATGCCACCATGTTGAATAATGCGTTTCGTTCAGCCACAGGACGTCGTGTTTCAACTCAAACTGTGCGCAATAGGCTGCATGATGCGCAACTTCACTCCCGACGTCCATGGCGAGGTCCAGCTTTGCAACCCCGACACCATGCAGCGCGGTACAGATGGGCCCAACAACATGCTGAATGGACCCCACGGAATTGGCATCACGTTCTCTTCACCGATGAGTGTCGCATATGCCTTCAACCAGACAATCGTCGGAGACGTGTTTGGAGGCACCCTGGTCAGGCTGAACGTCTTAGACACACTGTCCAGCGAGTGCAGCAAGGTGGTGGTTCCCTGATGTTTTGGGGTGGCATTATGTGGGGCCGACGTACGCCACTGGTGGTCATGGAAGGCTCCGAAACGGCTTTACGATACCTGAATGACATCCTCCGACCCATAGCGCAACCATATCGGCAGAATATTGGAGAGGCATTTGTCTTCATGGACGACAATTCTCGACCTCATCGTGCACATCTTGTGAATGCGTTCCTTCAAGATAACGACATCGCTCGACTACAGTGGCCAGCATGTTCGCCAGACATGAACCCTATCGAACATGCCTGGGATATGTTGAAAAGGGCTGTTTATGGACGTCTTGACCCACCAACCACTCTGAGAGATTTACGCCGAATTGTCGTTGAGGAGTGGGACAATTTGGACCAACAGTGTCTTGATGAACTTGTGGATAGTATGCCACGACGAATACAGGCATGCATCAATGCGAGAGGACGTGCTACTGGGTATTAGAGGTAGTGGTGTGTACTGCAATCTGGACCACAAATGCTGAAAGTCTAGCTGTATGATGGTACAACATGCAATGTGTGGGTCTCATGAGCAATAAAACGAGCTGAAATGTTGTTTGTGTTGATCTCTATTCCCTTTGTATTTAAAGGTTCCGGAACTCTTGGAACCGAGGTGATGCAAAACTTTTTTTGATGTGTGTATATAAAGATTATGTATATCAGTTTCTTGTGGACATGATAACTGCCGTAATTTTGCACCAATCACTTTGATTCTTTTTACCGAATATGTATACCTATAACATCTCGGTCGAGTTCGTTACTGGGCTAAATAGACCGAAGGGGGTGAAAATAGGGGCCTTTTTTCGAATAAATGAAATATTGCTATAACTCACTAAATATGTGAAATATCGAATCCGTTCAAAGTTCATACTATGTGTCGGATAAAGCCCAAAAATTTGTGTTTGAAGAGTTTCTTTATAGCACCAGCCATTGACCAAAGGGGTGGGAAAAAGTGGGTTTTTCGGGAAACATTAATCATATCTCTCTTAATAGGCACAATATCAAAACCGTACAAAATGGACAATATTCCCCTAATAATTACCTAAAACTTTTGTCTGAAAGAATTTTTGATATGACCCACCATTACGCCAAGGGATGAGAAAAATGATTTCGGAATTATAAGAAAATGCCAACAGCTATCAGAGGTTGCCATGGCAACACTACTAAATTGATGAGGGATGAGCCATCAGACGTTGCCATGACAACGCACTTGCACGAGATCAGATTCAGATTACATCTGACTAAGTGTGAAGCGCCTTCGGTGACGTAACTGGTAGCATGCTGAACTTCTATGCCCAAGGTGGTGTATTCTTTGAATACACGGTACCTGAGATATAATTTTTACTGCTCCTTGCATGTTCATTTCTTCCTTCCTCTTTGTCAAACACCAACAGTGATCATCTGTTTTCTCCTTGTTGGGCATATCTCTTATGTCTTCATAAGTATGTTTCAGATATATAACTTCTGTGACCCACCTAGCGTCATCTAGTAGCGAACCTCTGAAGCTACTCAATTCCTCATCTTGCAAGAGGACTTACATATCCATCTGGCCACCAGATCTCGTTACTATCGTCAGCTATTTTCTCCTTGAGCAAGAGGACTACGTCTACTGTTTCACTCACCATGCTGCGCTAATATCGCCTACTATCAATTCTTAGAAGACCATCCATTAAGAAGACAATTTATTTTTTGATAAGTTGGTTATTCTGATATGTATACCTTTTGTTTACTACCCCCACTCTCCCCTTCCTAGGACCTTCCGTGCTTCGTTGAGCTGCTCTCACTTCTCCGTCTGCAGTTGACTCGTTCAGTCAAAGCTCCGCTCGAGCTTGCCTCCTCAAACCAAGAGGCTCACCCTCTTTTACGCCATGTTGGCTAAGTAATCATCAATAGAAACTTCGACTTCAACATGAAATCAAGATTAGTACCATTTTTAAAAAGTTTTAACCTCATCTTCATGGTTTTAACTTCCAAGTGCTTTTAATTATAATTTATAGGCAGTGTGAAATTATTTACTTTGGGGCAATAATCATTCTTCGTGGGATTTGCCATGTTGAGCTTTTTCTTGTATAAGCCAACCATACTAAAAAAGAGCTTTTCTTAAGCTATTCAAACGAGAAACCCTCTCGCTACGTGGGATATTATCTAATACCCGCTGTCTATAATTATAAAGCTATTTCCTCCGTTGGATTTTCTCAACCCCATTTTCTGCTAAGGTCGTTCTGGAACCTTCGAGACCTTGTTCTCTATCTGCGAGTCTTGCCGTCAAGTATTGTTCACGCACTTGTGAAAATAATAGTTAAAATGAGGAATCTTCCTTATAAATTTTTGCAATAGCTAACTTTCCTCCACCGTTAGAACCTCTAGAACATTCTATGGCACATTTAATTGTAATCACAACTTTTTCAAGAAATAGACTTTCACCCATATAGTGCAATCAGTTATCTCCATAATTTCAATAACTTTTTTTCTCATAAACTTCAGTGTTTCTATAGTGAACTTTGCATCCATCTTCATAAACTAGTGATAATCAGTGCTTGCTCCACGTTTCTACCGCGTCGCGATCGTCCGGTTATATTAAATACGGCCATAAACATTGATCCTATATCCCAATGATCTTTCCTCAACCATTATTAATAAAATTGAAACTTTTCTATAAGGTGTCACTCACGAGGTGCCCTTCCAACTTTGCTAGTTTAACATTAAGTAAATTCTGCATAATCGCTTGTGTGATACAAGTTTTAAATTCACGTTGTTCCTTTCCCATAATCAGGGAAAACAATTCTCTAAACTCTTGAGCGAGTCATGTTCAGGTTTCACGAAATGGAAACTGTCCCATTTGGCGAGTGATTCCTGCTCAAACTTGGGAAGTCTAGAACTTTCCCTTTCACTTTCTTCAGGTTTCACAGTAAGTGACCTGCCCTCTTTGTATAATTCTCATATATTAATTCTGTATAAATATAAGAAGTTGTAGGAACTTCTATCTTATTTTTCATGTTGTTATTATTTTTCTTTTCAAAGTTGTCACTTTCTCTAGAACATTCTCTCCTGAATTTCTTAAGGTGCACTTTTTGTACTCTAATTCACGTTAAAGCTTTAATTATTTCATTGCTCATTTGTTTAAATCTCATAAAGATTTTAGAAAAAGGTAAGGTTTGAAACCTTGAAAATTGTCAATTGCCTGGAGCAACCGTTTAATGTTGAGAGGTCTGCGACCCTATTTGTTAAAAAGTTCAAATGAACTATGTTTATTAAAATTATATTGCATAATTGTTAATTACCTCAAACTTTTTCTAATTGTAAAATAAACAAATCTTTTCCCTTTGCTTTTTCATTTTCGAATATAAAGTTGAGGCAAAATCCTGTCTTCCTTGACTCTCCTCACTCAATGACATTAAAATCTTTAATAGGGCTTTTACCATTTGTTGCATTTGAGCAAGAACTCTTAATTTTCATCTCACTAAAGTTCTTCTTAGCGTTAATAGCTAATTCTAATTGGCCAGTAAGGCAAGTAAAGTTCGCTAAGCCAACTACCTGCTTGTGGAGACCCTCTCCGAAAACTTATGGTCAGTTTTCTAAAAGATAAGTGTTTCTTTTTGTCTAAACTTTTAGCCGGCTCCTCGCTGAGTAAAAGCTTAGCCATTGTCCAATGCAACCATTGGTTCATTTACCAAGATTACCCAATAAGGCATAATCTTTTATCATATTCCTTCTTAGAGACACTTGGTCGCTCTTACAGGAACTCCATAATTTTGGAAATTGAAAATACCAAACCTGAGTTAAATCATTGGCATTCTTCGAATTACTTTGTAAAACCTAATTTCTTTGAGAAGACATACAGTAAATTAGTTCCTCTCAGTCTTGCCAGACCATCACCCTTCCCCATAGTACTTTTATACGTGCTTGGGAGGTAATATACTAAAGCCTCTCTCTATAGCAAACCGCCCAAGTCCTAGCTGCGGTTCCCGTTAGCCTCGACCAAGCTCGTACCTACTTTAGGTATCCGAGAGTTATTTTCCATTGGCAACAGCTTCTAAGGGTATTCAAATCTCAACTTATTAATTTTGTGGGACTCTCCTCCTATTTTTCTATCCTTCTTTTCCAATCCCAAATCTACTTCCTTCTCTTAATCATCTTCCCTTGGTGGGTGGGTTATTCCTCATCCTATAATCTACCCAAAAATTGGTACCAGAAACCCGGGAGAGCCCATTTTTTCTTTTCTCTTTTTAAAATAGTGTCATTTGACAATACTTTGCATATTTGTAATATCTGTGTTGAATATTTCAGCTATAACCACATCGTGCAAAGCCTGTGAACGGGAAAGAGGCCGCTCCTGTCTCCTATGGTGTGTCCCATTCTTTCTACTCATTCGCTGCTGCCAGCTTGACAGCATTTCCAAGGTTCCACAGTTTCGTGAGTTACATTTTCATTTACCTTCTTTAATATGGCTCCCACTGATAAGGATAAGGATGAAAAACTTACTTCTAAACGAGCATCCTATAAAGGGCAAATTACCCGATTCAGAAGGTACATAAAAGAATTAGATTCCTCAGACGCGCAATTAGATTTGTTGAAACATCGTGTAAAGGATTTTGAACGTTCTTATGAAAACTACTGTAACATTCAAACTGAAATTGAAACTTGCATGCTCAATCAAACAGAAGATCGTGTCGAAGTAGAGAACTTATATTACGAAGGCATAGGTTCTGCTTTCAGAATAATACGCCAACTCGAAGAGGAGCAGAAAAAGGACGCTTCTGTTCTTGGTTCCCTTCACGAACCCCAAACTTCTTTCCGTGAGGGCACTCACAAGCCCAAACCTACTTTACCGAAAATTGATTTACCCCATTTTTCTGGAGATGAATCCGCTTGGGATTCTTTCTATGAATTATTTTGCTCCCTTGTTCATGACAATGAAGACATTCAAGTCATTTACAAGTTTCATTACTTGAGATCTATCCTTCGAGGTCAAGCTTTGCAGTTAGTTGAAGCACTTCCTCTGCGTGCCGAAAATTACCCCATTGCCTTTAACTTATTAAAAGAAAGATATGGTAATTCACGCCTACGCATTCAACGCCATATTAAGGCTCTATTTAACCTACCTGCGTCACAGCACAATGACGTCACAAGTTTGCGTACTTTAATTGACACTACCCAACTCCACGTTAAAGCTTTGTCCCAATTAGAGCAGCCTACTGAACATTGGGATACTTTCCTAATACATTTAGTAGTTTCTAAAGTTGATGCTGCTACCCTCAAAGCTTGGGAAATTGAACTTTCTAAGGAAGACGACTACTCTTACGAGCATTTAGTCACTTTCATAAACGCTAGATGCCAACTTTTAACCGCGATAGCTAATCAGAGCGAACCTTCATCTCCTAGTTCCAAATTTGAATTAATGTCCATCAAACCCAAAAGCGAACGCTCAGCGTCTAATACCCAAAAATCAGGGTTCAGCTCATCCAAATTCAAATCAAACACTACTGGTTACCCAACTAGGTCTAGTGAACGTCGTGTTGCTAGCTCTATTGTTTTAAATACGCAAGGCGAACCTCGCAAAAGTTTAAACGAACCTGTAAAGTGCATACTTTGTAAAGATTCCCATGCCCTATACTTATGTAAATCCTTTAAAGAAATGTCAGTCGACGACAGACGAAAATTAGTCGCTCAAAACAAACATTGTTTCAACTGCCTAGCGCCCACGCATTCTGCTTCTAACTGTAAGTCCACAAGACTTTGCTACCATTGTGAAAAGGCTCATCATACTCTGCTACATCGTCATGATCAGGCAAGGTCATCGACAGCATCTACTTCGCCGAAAAATGATAGTGCTAACAATTCTAATGCTTCATCTTATATTCAAAATGCTAAGTCCATTCGCAGCGCGCAAGTATTGTTGTCTACTGTCCAAATTGACGTTCAGGATAACTTTGGCAACTGGGTCCGTGCACGCGGTCTTCTAGACTCAGCGGCAACTCATGATTTTGTGTCCAATTCCTTGATTAGAAAACTAGGCCTACCTGTAAACCCCACTTCTATCAACGTGTCGGGCATCAACAGCTCAAAATCGCAAGCTTTACAATTCTCAAAGCTAACTATAAGAGATACTTGTCATAGAAACAACTTTCTTAAACTTAATTGTCTAATTCTTAATAGCATTGGAGAAGACACTCCTAGTCACTCGGTTGATATTTCGGGGTTAAACATTCCCTCGCATTTAAGGTTAGCCGATCCTTCGTTTAACACACAAAATCCCATTGACATACTCTTTAGTGCCAATGTCTTTTGGAATTGCCTACGTAAACAGGTTCGTAAGTTATCCTCAAACGTGGTCGCTAGAAACACTAATTTTGGATGGATTGTCACAGGGCAACTTCCACATTATTCTCCTCAACCCGCATCGCAATGTTACTTCTCCAATACTGACCTGGAACAGTTTTGGAGGCTTGAAAATGTTGATTCTCCTAATGTAACTTCTTCAGAAAATGAATTCTGTGAGCAACTTTTTTTGAACACGACCACTCGTTCTTCTGATGGCCGGTTCATTGTTCAAATGCCAAGATTACACAATCCCCCCAAACTTATTAACTCTCAGCCTAAAGCTCGAAAAGCCCTCTTTGCTATCGAGAGCAAATTCAAAAAGGAACCCCTTGTCAAAAAGCAGTACACTGAGTTCATGGATGAGTATGAAAGCTTAGATCATATGGAGGTTGTTAACAAATCCGATGATGAATTGCACCCCCCAATCGAAACGGTTTATTTAAATCATCTTCCCTTGGTGGGTGGGTTATTCCTCATCCTATAATCTACCCACAAGGTCACTGGTTCAAAGCCGGACAAAGTCGTCGGATTTTCTAAGAGCGCTAAAAATCCCTCAGTATGCTTTCCTTTGGAGGGGAAGTTCCAACGTTCGTTGTGAGTAGCTGGTTGCGGTGGCATCTAGTAGCTAAGTACACAGCTAGGTGTCGTTGACGGTATTATCTGGTAGCAACATTAGGAAATACTGCATGAAATTGACCGTCTGCAGTCCTTACCTGAAATACAGACTAATACAGCCATCACAATTCACACCGTTTATCAGACAGATTCTACACTCAACCAAAGTACACGAGGTTACATGACCGCGTTGTCGCAGCCCCTAAACTGATGAACCAACCAAAATCTCTGCGGGAGATATAATTTTGCGTGAAGAAGTAACAGACCGTTACATAGTTACACATCAGTGTCGAAACCTAGCTTAAGGACAGTGTGACCACAATTATAAAAATGGACCCCAAGTGACAAGAAGGTTACCGTCCCCATAAGACAATAAAATGCTTAAAATATGCATAAAATGACGAAAAACAAAGTTAATTAACCTCCAATTATAAAATACTCTCTCGCAATAAATGAGGTCTGATCCTTCTACGAAAACCTGCATATTCTGTCTATTTTCGCCTATCCCCAAGTTTATCCGGTGAAATCTACCTCCGTCTTCCGGCGTACCGAGAGGACTTTTTTTTTGTAAAAGGAAAGATGTGTTCAACTCGAATACAGCTCGCATTCGTTCGGAACATTTTCTGCCTAGTGATTTTGAAAGAAATTTAAAATCTGAACTGTTATGCCTTCCCCCTAAGTGATTGCTAAAAACAGGGCCAGTTCCTTCCCAAAAAAATCCCACCATTCCTGCTTCAACAGAAAATTGCGAGAGAAATACGCGAGCCGAGAGGCGTGATTGTAGGAAAGATTTACAGTCCCTAATAAAGAATTCGGTAGAAGAATCAAGTCAACATCTTGAGCTTCCACAGGGAGGTCAGATTAATGATGAGTTTCGCCAAATTGAAGACAACTTGCCCTTGATGTGTGAACTACGTAGTGTTTTGGCCGAAAATGAAAAATTAAAAGAAAGGATTAAATTACTTTCTGAGGAACTGAAGATATCCCAAGAAAAAATAAGAACATTGGAGCTAAATTTAAAACACTATGAGGAAATGTTTTCTACTTGTCAGAAGCAATATTTATTGAAAAGAAAGTGTACAAACTGGTCTGCAGAAGATGTGGCGAAAGCTGTTACAATAGGGTGCGTTAGGGAAAATCTAAAATACGCCGTCCCAAGTGAAACAACAATAGCACGACGGTTGTCACAATTTTCTACTCCTTCTGGGTTTCTGGATGTCACTTTGAACATACTTAAGGGCCAAGCAATTATTATGAGTGATAACTTTCAAAAGGATGTAGTGATGAGCTTTGACGTAATGAAAGTTAAATCTGATATTTGTTATGAAAGTGTCGACGATGTGTTTAGATGGCCTCATGTAAATGTACAAGTAATTATGATAAGAAGCTAAACTGGTAAATAGAAACAGCCGATTTATTATCAATTTGACCAGGCTGATTTATTTTATGAGACAGTTAGACTTGTTGAGGAAACGACTTTTCGCTTAAGAGCTTTTGTTAGTGATATGGGTGGTTCCAACCGAAAATTATATATAGACCTCGGTATAAGTCCAGAGAAATCCTTTATAACTCACCCATGTGCTGATGACCGTGTAATTTGGCCATTTTGTGACGTCCCTCATATCCTTGAGTTAATAAGATACCATCTGTTAGACCATCGATACAGGCTTACGTCCGGTGAGACAGTTACCAAAGACATCTTCGTTGAGTTAGTGCAATACCAAAATAGTGGGGACTTAAAATTTACTCACAAAATAACTGAACACCATTTGCTAGTTACTGGTAGTGAACGACAAAATGTAAGGAAAGCTGCTGAACTTCTCTCTGGCACTGTGGCTAAGGCTATATCATATATTTTCCCCGGGAATGTACATGTCGTTGAATTTGTTTAAACTGTTAATGATGGATGTGATGTTTTGAATAACAGGATCCCACATCATTCAATAAACATGCTCGAAAGTGCTTACGGGACAAATTTATAGGAACAGGATGTCAAACTGAATAAGATTTTCGAGCTGTTGTTATCAGTAAGAGTTATTGGGAAGTCTGGCTTGCTGCCTTTCCAAAGAGGTTGCATGATTTCAATCCGCAGTTTGCAGGGATTATTCCGTAACCTGAAATCTGAAGTATATAAATATTTGCTAGCATCAAAATGTAATCAAGATGTTTTAGAATCATATTTCTCTGCTCTCAGAGGATTAGGGCGATTTTACGATTATCCTCTTCCCACAACAGTAACACAGAGAATTAAATCCCTGTTATTTAGCAAAAGTGCACACGATATAATAAAAACTGGAAACTGTCCCAGGGAAGAGTGGGAAACATTGACTGTAGAAGTTCTCGGCCAAGTAGACTGTGCTACTCCTAATGACTCTGCAGAGCCACTTGAAACTTACTTGGTAAATTCTGACCCAGAATATGAAAATTTTAACTCTATAGTAGATTCGTTAATATAGCAGTTTACTGACCAGGAGGGTCTCGAACAGAGTTCCCATAATAAGGACAAGGACTTGTTGAAAATGTTGGCCAGGTATATTGCATACCGAGTTGCAAAAAGGGGAATCGTCTCTGGAAAGTGCATTAGTGTTAGGAATTCAGACTGGATCTCGGCTTTGTCGAGGGGAGGCCTAATGAACCCATCTCCCGAATGGTTCAATAACGTTTGTGAATTAGAAAAATAATTTCAAAGGTTTCACGGAAATGATCTAAAGAAGTGTCCAACAGTGATGAAGGAACTAATATATATCGTCAGATTTAAATATAGTGAGGTCGATGAGTTAGCAGATGCATGTTTTGTGAGAATGCGTTCATTTATTAGAATGAAAGAACTGAATAAGAAGAGAGTTCTTAAGAGTTTAAGTCGGACCACGGGTGCGGATGCTGACGCTACACGAAAGAAGTTAAAGAAGATGAGCAAAATTACATCCTGAAAGGTATGTTTCATTTGGCAATTTTTAACACAATTTGACCGTATGTATCTTACTTGAATTATGTGTTCTTATTTAGACCAAGTCAGTTAAAACTATTTCTTAATTGTTAGGGCCGGATTTATTTTAAATGCAATATCATCATTATCCCGTTCTTTTTCTTGCTTCAATAAAAATTAACTGAGCATGGACTGCTCCACGCATTGCTTTAACACACAGCAACTCTGCTTTTTGGGCCTAATGACGTCACGCGCTCTTGGCAAGCTGCGTGTGACCCGGCGTGACACCTACCGTCTCTTTTAGTTACCATGATCGTACCTACATAAACACAACAAGCCGGCCGACCGCTCATCGCCGCTATTGTAAATGACACATATACTCCAAACAAATCAAAGTGGAATACAAAACCACACAAATAATATACAAGACATGCTATGAGGAGCATGCTACAAATTAATAAAACACAGCGTAACTAGGGAGACGTCATCTAGGCGCGGATAAAAAAATATCCCTTTATGATAATAACAACACAATAAATTTTACGTACACATTCAAAATATTATTGAATCTTAAATCAGGTCAGTCATGTGACAAATAATGGCTATGCCAAATGATGCTCGCGTATTCCCAAGTGAACCATACTGTGCCCATGTGGGACTGGCACAAGATTGAACCCCTGACCATTTATAGAAAGATATTCTAAAATTTTATAAAGATGACAAGCAATACGGAATTGAGATCACTGGAGAGCGACCACAAAGACATTGCAAGAGGGTGCAGGTGATCAGTTCAAATACATAAACTCCTGTTAGTTTGACAAGTTAAAAGGAAAAAGCCATTAAAAGGACTATTAACGAACTAGGGGAAGTCAGAGTAAAGAGGCCATAAATACTACTCGACATTCCGATGTATAAGCGACTTCACGAAAATTATTACTTTTCATGAGGACAGTAATGGCTGGAACTATTCCTTGAGAGGCACTTGAAGCTTAGCCCAGGAATTTGACTAATCAGCAGTTTTCTTAAACATAAAGAAGGGGGACTTACAACCATTAAACCTAACGAAATAAACCCCAGATTTATTAAATCTGAAGCTAGGGGAGAACTAGGAACTACAAAATTCGAAGAGTTGGCAGACCTGAAATTAGACACTTCAAATGATGCTTAGTGAGGAAAACGTCATCGGTATGCGAGCGGAAAAAATCTGCGGAGTTTAAAAGGAATTAGTTTGGCCCCGCAGAGGGGATATTAACTAATTAAATTAATTAAAAATAAACTAGCGAAATATTTCCATTCCGCCAGCAGGCAATCGAAATACACACATCAAAAAAAGTTTTGCATCACCTCGGTTCCAAGAGTTCCGGAACATTTAAATACAAAGGGAATAGAGATCAACACAAACAACATTTCAGCTCGTTTTATTGCTCATGAGACCCACACATTGCATGTTGTACCATCATACAGCTAGACTTTCAGCATTTGTGGTCCAGATTGCAGTACACACCACTACCTCTAATACCCAGTAGCACGTCCTCTTGCATTGATGCATGCCTGTATTCGTCGTGGCATACTATCCACAAGTTCATCAAGACACTGTTGGTCCAAATTGTCCCACTCCTCAACGACAATTCGGCGTAAATCTCTCAGAGTGGTTGGTGGGTCAAGACGTCCATAAACAGCCCTTTTCAACATATCCCAGGCATGTTCGATAGGGTTCATGTCTGGCGAACATGCTGGCCACTGTAGTCGAGCGATGTCGTTATCTTGAAGGAACGCATTCACAAGATGTGCACGATGAGGTCGAGAATTGTCGTCCATGAAGACAAATGCCTCTCCAATATTCTGCCGATATGGTTGCACTATGGGTCGGAGGATGTCATTCAGGTATCGTAAAGCCGTTTCGGAGCCTTCCATGACCACCAGTGGCGTACGTCGGCCCCACATAATGCCACCCCAAAACATCAGGGAACCACCACCTTGCTGCACTCGCTGGACAGTGTGTCTAAGACGTTCAGCCTGACCAGGGTGCCTCCAAACACGTCTCCGACGATTGTCTGGTTGAAGGCATATGCGACACTCATCGGTGAAGAGAACGTGATGCCAATTCCGTGGGGTCCATTCAGCATGTTGTTGGGCCCATCTGTACCGCGCTGCATGGTGTCGGGGTTGCAAAGCTGGACCTCGCCATGGACGTCGGGAGTGATGTTGCGCATCATGCAGCCTATTGCGCACAGTTTGAGTTGAAACACGACGTCCTGTGGCTGAACGAAACGCATTATTCAACATGGTGGCATTGCTGTCAGGGTTCCTCCGAGCGGCAATCCGTAAGTAGCGGTCATCCACTACAGTAGTAGCCCTTGGGCGGCCTGAGCGAGGCCTGTCATCGACAGTTCCTGTATCTCTGTACCTCCTCCATGTCCGAACAACATCGCTTTGGTTCACTCTGAGACGCCTGGAAACTTCCCTTGTTGAGAGCCCTTCTTGACACAAAGTAACAATGCGGACGCGATCGAACTGCGGTATTGACCTTCTAGGCATGGTAGAACTACAGACAACATGAGCAGCGTACCTTCGTCCTGGTGGAATGACTGGAACTGATCGGCTGTCGTACCCCCTCCGTCTAATAGGCCCTGCTCATGCATGGTTGTTTACATCTTTGAGCAGTTTTAGTGACATCTATGAACAGTCAAAGGGACTGTATCTTGGATACAATATACACAGTCAACGTCTATATGCCGGAGATCTGGGAACCGAGGTGATGCAAAACTTTTTTTGATGTGTGTATAATTACAAAATACACTTTAAATTAAATATGGAGAAAATTAGGCCACGGATTCAGACGTTCAGCTCCCAAATTTGAAAGGAACTAACTTCCTGCCAGAAGTGAATAAATAGGCTTGAAGCCCGAGGAGAAGTAGGAAGACTTACCAAGTCCGTCAGTCGAGAGAGACCTTGCTAGAGGCAGGTTACACGAGAGTTTTCAGAGACCACAGTTCGAGTGCACTACGCAAGTTAGCCAGTTTGTTAACAGCCTTTGTATAGGCAACTTACATAAAAAATGATAAGTACGATCTGGTTAGATCTAGCCTCTGGAACAAAGTACCCAAGTCAGCGAGAAAATCGGAAGAACTACATTCAAAGACATTATAGTTTGAGTCTCACAAGAGACAAAATAAATATAAAGTGCGATAGACAGTAACTAAATCGAACGAAGTCAGCAAAGTAGTACTGGTTCGAAACCAAGCCGCGTTCAAGCGTAGTAAAATCAGATGTGAAAGCACCCTAAGAACATTTAAGAAAAAAGTGCGGAAATATAAGGACATTGTAGGAGTTAGGAACTCCGAACGTAGAATATAGAGATAGAAAATATATCGCGCAGAAAGAGACAGTTAAATTGGAGGGAAACCTCAGAACATTTATCTAAGTGAAACGTCGGAGGACGCAGGTGCGATAATCAGAACATTTTTTTTAGAGGATACAAATCCTAAAAGTAGAAGTTACACGACCATCAGGGAAGATTACGGTAGGAAAAAGAACTATAGATTGTGATAGGCGCAATGGTAAAGCAAAAGCACAGCGCGATAGCAGAAGTACAGATAGAACACTAATAAGCAGAGAAAAGGCTATCTAGAAGGAGATTCGAGAAAGAGACAGTTCCGATCTCGGAAGGAATAGGAAGAAAGACTTACCGAAGGAGAGGAAGATAGGAGAATCACACGTTCAAAGCTGTACAGGGATAGACCATCTAGGATGTTTTCCACCATTTGTACGCTGAGAATTGGTCCGTGTGCGATTGTATATAGTGGATAAGTGAATTTTATTGTGTTAAATAAGTGTTAACAAGTGAATTAAGAAAATGTATAAATGTATTGTCGTGTGTCGATATGAAGACCAAATGTTAAAAAGGGTCAATTGTAATATGAAGATGAGGTGCTGAAAAAAATTATGTTGGGTGAACCCATCCAGAAATCACGTCATGAGCAAAAGAAAATGTGGGTGAGTCAAAAATGTTTATAATATAAAAGTGAATGTATCATATGGTATTCAGTGAATTTATGTATGAAATGTATGCACAATGAATAATCAAATGATATTAAGATGTCAGAAGGCAACCGCCAAGACGGTTTGCAAAAATGTTAAAATTAATTATAAAAGTGCAAAAGAAATAATAATAATAATAATGAAAGCACGTAACAATGGTTGAATAATGATGAAATAAGATCTGAAAGGAGGAATCGAATATAATAACGTAAATGGCAAGTAAAATATATGCTAGATAAATGAAAGTAACGTAAATGAAATAAGCACCGTTAGAATAATAATATTAAATATTGAGTTTTAGACTCCACCGACAGTAGTGGCTATGCTGGCTAAAGCGCAGCATTAGGTCATGTTGTCAAGCTCTCTGCTGACTCGGTAGACGCGTGGGTTCGAGCCCCACCGTCGGCCGTCCTTGAAATGGTTTTCCGTGGTTTCCCATTTTCAACACCAGGCAAATGCTGGGACGGTGCCTTCTGACTGGCCACGGCCGCTTCCTTCCACATCCTTGCCCAGTTTCATTCACCATCATTCATTTCATCTCTCATTAACTCCTCTCATGAGGTTGGCGTCAGGAAGGGCATCCGGCCGTAAAAACCATCGCCACAAAGACTTTCATCGCATCTCATCCCCAACCCCGTTGGAAAACGGGAATAATCAGGGGTAGACATACATACATTGAGTTTTAGACTCCGAAGTAATATATGTTGAGCTTTATACTCCGAAAGAATAATGTTGAGTAAACATTTGCATTCCGCAAGTTACTAATGAAGTAATGAATATTAATCAAATAATGAATAATAAACTCGAGTTGAAATGATAAAATAATTGAAATAATTGAAGTAGGCCTACGTGGAATAATTAAATAATTAAAAGATCGTTGGGGATACCTTAAAATAATGATAGTATAACGCTATTCAGCAAATGATAAAAGTAATATGTTAAAGATAATAGGTGGAAATCGAACACCATGAAAATGAAGTAGGAAGTTATAAGCTATTAAGCTATGGTAAAGTAAATGTTAATGCGAGCAAAGTTGTTGGAAATGCGATGATGATCCAAGTTGTATAATGTTATATTGCCGAAATAGGCCTGTAAAAGAAGGAATAAAATAACGTGATACTAGCCATGAAAAAATTATATTTTGTAACGAGCATATGGTGAGAGATCGAAAAAGTATAATTGTCGGAAAGTCGTCGGTAATGTTGTTTGCGCGAGGGTTCGACCCGCCTGATCGAACGGGGATTCGAGTCAGGGGCATTGTTTTGCAATCTAAGACCCGCCGGGCATTTGCTGAAATGAATATGCAAGTCTGGAAAGTATCAGTGCTTCTACGAGATATAATTTCGACTGGAGAGGCAAATGTATCTCTGAGCCCAGAAGCAGATGGCCCGTACTTTGTCAGCATAGTTATGTTATATCCGACCAAATAATAATATGTGTGAAATGAATGATGCGGGAGTCGAAGCAAGGATGATGAGGATCTCTTGTCTTTACCCCATGAAAATATATAAAGCGGTGTGATCTCCAATTATGGCACAGGTTACAAGCGAAGTGGAATGAATAATGAATTAATGAGGGATAAAGTAAACGTAATAATATGGTAACTTGGATTCTCATGCGCTTTTGTCTTAGAAGAAATGAAACATTTGAAAGTTTTAAAGAAATGAATGGAGTGAGGACAAGTTCATAAATCACAGTAAGTGAGGGGGCGAGGGAGGTCTGGCCGCCCGGCCGACCGTCTTAAACACGAGGGGAGAATGCAATGAAGCCTTGTATACAAAGGTTATGGTTGCTGAATGGATATTAATGCATTTTTGGCGGAATATGTAAATTCATAAGTAAAAGGTGCTATGATATTGTGAAATAAATAATTGAACTGGTGGGTTTTTGAAAATCATCCCCACATTAAATTTGTAAAAATCTTATAATATTTGACCGTAGTAGTCAAAGAATAAGTTGAACACTAAATATTCGATTCCTGCCTCAAAGAAATATATGAAATATAAACGGGTTAACTATTAATTGAGTTTGAAAGTAACTGAATAATTATACAATGATAGCATATGGTAAGTCACATATAAACAACCCTACTGCATGGAAATGGATAGTGAGGGGACGTGAATTCGAGGATGTGGCATGTATTTGTTTTAAAGTGTTGATTTGTTGTGAAATTAAGGCTTACCTGTAGAGGTAACAGAATGTAAATGAATGATAATAAAAAGAGATTTAAAGTAAACTAAGAATGAATAAAGCCCAGAAGGGATGTTGATAATGCAGTTAAATGTCCGTAAAGCCTTAAAGTAAGATGGTATGAAATGATAGGCATGCTCTATATCTAAATAAATAATATGTTGCGAAAAGAAAATGTAGATGAATACTCCATTAGAAATGATACCTAAGCAAGATAACGCGATAGTGGCGTAGTCGGTAGCATGCTGAACTGCTGTCCCCAAGATAGAGGGTTCAAACCCGGCCGAAGTCGTCGGATTTTTTAAGAGCGTTAAAATCCTTCAGTATGCCTTCCTTCGGAGGGGAAGTAAAGCCGGCGGTCCCATGTCATAGATTTATGGCATGTAAAAGATCCTTTCACAGACTAAACTTGTGTAAAGCAAAATTTGTTAGGTTAGATTTCGTCAGAACGCTCTATCAAAGTTCCAACGTTCACCACTAGGTATCATTGATATCTGGTGGCGAAAGTTGGAACTCCTTGAAATTGAACGGAACATGTAGCTCACCCTTTAGGGTGTCGGCTGGAAGCAGCTACAGACTCAGGCGAGCCGAACATGTCCTCGGACACTCCCGGCACTAAAAGCCATACGATAGATAAATAAATAAATAAATAAATAAAATACGAATTTATGAGAAAGATTAGGTTTTTTTGATAATTTTTAGATTTAGGAATTTTCCAAAATATGAATGTTTTGTAAATTGTTTTTTATTATTCCTGGGAGTTTTTATAAATAAACTCATGTCTTTTGTAACATGTTTGTTTTCAATTTAGTCTTGTAGATCCTGAATCATATCAAATGTGAGATCACGTTGTGGGTTGGACGTAACATGCCCCGAACCGCAGCAGCTAGCCAGCACGTGATTAAGCATTTCCATTCAATATGGGTACAGGGGAATGTATGTAAAGTACTAAGATATAAGCACTGGATCGCAAGATAAGTCGGTCAATATTAAAGCTAGAAGTAAAAGTCAGATGTAGGTAAAGTTCCGGCAGCCCGCCGTACACACATATAAATGTAAATTTAAAGAACAAGTTTTTAAAATTTTGGCGCCCAGCGTGGGGGAATAGGCAGTAAAAACCACCCCTAAGGATGGTTTTTCGAAAACCTTGTTTTTCGCTGTTGTCTCGCTTGGGTGACCAAAATGTACTGCACCGTAATCCCGCATAGTCATAGCCTATTTCCGCAAAGATAGAAATGGATTATCGGGAGGTCGATACCCAGCCAAATTAACCAACACTACCCTACTAGGATAATGACTAGGGAACCCTCGAATCATACCGGCCATGCAACAAAACTACCGATTAGTTACACATTTACGTAGAAAATAAACTATCGTAAACACAAAATGGTAGGACGAGAATCTCGGATCTCGGGTGTGAACGGTGAAAGTTCAGACTAACACGAACTCTATTAACTAATTCACAGTATTATCGCATGTTGATTGCAATAATGAAATGATGATCAGATTTATGAAAAACGAACAGGCAAACAAAACTAGTGCCTGGGATTTATTTCCAAACAAATTCAAATAGGAAAAAAAAATCCCTATCACCAATAAAATAGATAAACATGTAAAATTAACTGTTACACACCTCAGATAGTTCTACTATCTGTAGAATAAATGTTTCTGAACATTCTCGATGCAACAATGTAGTTATATTAAGTTTCACAAAATGTTTACGTGATTGACAGTCACCCTGTGGATATGTCATTGAAATAGTCTGATTAAAATCAGCTGTCACTCATGAAAATGAAGTTAACATTACAAAACCCTACTTTATACACGGGCGTGCGTAAAATGTAACTATCTACTCTAATAATACTGTTATAAATTATATAAGGTTTTAAATATTTACATTATCTACAGTTCTCGTGCTTCACACGGTTTAAAAATTACCATTAACACTATCAGTCGCGATCTGACAGCTTCATAGTGTCTCTGTTACATAAACAGTTCTTTGAACAATGTTTAAACCAACGATCAAATTCCCAGGTACTTCTTGTGGTATGTCATAATAAATAAGCCTGAGTACCAAACACTTAAGTTAAATACAGCTTAGAATGTCGTGTCAATAAATAAAACAATAGGATAAAGATCGATGCGAAACTACTTAAAGACTCTATACATTACGTGGATCATATACAAATACTCCCTGACATAAACAATTCAAACATTAACCTTTGTGTTAGCGCTTTTTACTCATCTTGTAACAATTCGTTGCTCCACATAGCAATATATTCCTTCCTTCCGCAATACAGTGAACAATCCTTATCAATGGCGTCTACTACGCTCCAAACATGTCATACTTCCTTCCTTCCTACAAACAGTCTTCATAACTCCGCACGGCATTACTTCCATAAAAAAACATCTTGCTACACACTTGTAGAAGAATTAGTGATTTGACTAGGTAACTACGCTAGAGTATGTTACCGTTCAGAATGCACTCCTAACTCTCAACTCTTGTCTAAATTATTAAACCTCGTGCATCAAATTACAACAATTACATGTTCGTTCACAATAATACAATTCACAAAGTACTTCTTATTCCTTTCATTAGCGCTGTTCGTTCATTTTGATCCATAACAAACTTGTTCTTCCACGTTACCAAACGTTAACAATGTTAATTTGTAGTTCGCTCGTCGTTTAGTTGTTAATAAAAATAAATACATATCCTCACGCTTCTGGTGTACATTTAAATATATGAACAATTCATATTTAAGTTGTTTTTTTACATACTAGACCGCAGGTAGACTGATATATCTCCTGGTCTATTCATCTCAGTTAAACAATGTTTCTACTCTAATTGTTGATAAATATAGGCATCATTTGACCACAATTGTCAATACCATGATCCTATTTTATAGTGTATATTCGTAGTATAAATAGTCCAAGACTATATAGTTGTTTAATAAGTTGTATTCCGCTATTGGAATTTTATAACATTCAAATAATTGTTATAAATAAATATTTCAGATGTTTATTATCATCAAAATGTTTGTTACATAGAATTATAGCATCTCACAATAATGCTTTACTTGATAACTATGCATTATAGACATATAAGTGTATACTTTCGCTGTTACGCATAGAAATTGTTAATAACAATTATAATGTTTAAATGTTCTTACAATTTGTCATTATTGACGCTCTTCTCTCCAAAATACAATGTAATCGAATAATCGAATAATCGAATATTCTCTTTGGGATACCAAATAAACAAATAGTCGAACAATCGAAGCATCATCGAAGCATTCCTTTTATAAAACGAGTATCGTTCGAAAGTGGGAATCTTACAACGTTTCCTTCAAAATAAAAATGCGAGAAACGCAAATCTAAGTTAAATATGCATGAAATAACGTCTTAAACGACACACGAAGACGTATCAAAATTACAATGAAACTCTAAAATTTTAGCTATTAAAAACAGAGAATAAAGATAAGAATTTCTACAAATGAAGTTGGTCACTCCAAGAATGGATTTCTACTATTACAGCAGAACTACCGATATTAGATCAAACGGTTGTTCTACCTTGAGACGTCTTCTACAGCCAAGGAATACCTCTATCAGCTGTTCTTGATATTCCGTCGAAGCTGCCATCGCTCGCCTCCTAGAGAAACCAGTTACAGCCAAGCACGTGCAAATCAGCTGCGGGTGACCCCAACTCACTCGGCCTGCAATCACCTGCTCTGCGTGTCGGCTTGAGCTGCTAACGGTGGATCTGCCATCTTCACGGCCAGCGCCCTGGAAACTGCGTTTCTTGATTCGATTGGCTGCAAATGGTCTTCTGCTTCTTATCACTGTCTTGCAGAGTGGTCTCGCCATCGTAGATCCGCAAGTCCTGTGTTGACATCTCGTACTGACGCTGTTGGACTTCTTGCTTGTAGTGTAGGAACTCATATTGGAATACTGCAAGTGGTTGTGCAGTTGTAGCTGTGTCGATCCTTGAATTTCCAAGTCACTCTGACTTCCCAATCCATGGTATAGATTAACCTACTTTCATTTTATTTAGTTCTCCATAATATTCTCTTCAATATTCGTAGAATAAGCTTTTCCTCCCCGACATAATTTCGCTGTCATCATGTAGACAGTAATGTAGAGTGTGATGTGATAACGCTGAATTATACAGTTGAATTCATTGTAGCAATATCGTAGCTTGCAATAAACAATGGTGTTAGTTATTGCTTCTCTGTAAAGTGCTGTTTATAAGCGAAGTCTCGTTCTAATGCTGTTATACTTTTATAAACGCTGGTCTCTCCAATATTAATGTGATTTCATTTTGCCGGCTCCTCTTCTGATCTTCCTTGGCAATGCCTTGGTCGTTCGACAGTACAACGGTGCTTGTCGACCGGGCTTATGTTGCGTGCAATAAATGCTTCTCTGCTGTGCGCGTGTGTCAAACGCGTCCACTCGTGTCCAGTCGCTGTGAGAGAGTCACGCCACGCTTCTCCTCTCGGCGGCGCGTGTCACTGCTAGCCTAGCTCAGCTAGCCTCACACACACATGTATTTTAATAGAAATATACTCATATTTGCTCTATTATTCAATAATTTATATTTCTTTTCAACCAAATAAATTTCATATTGCATTCTACTCCTGTAGATGTGATTATTTCTCGTTGTAGTTGCTAAATTCATATAAAAGCGATTCCCACAAAAAGTATGTGCTTTTATTTGATTGGATGTTCAAATATTCCGAAAAAGGCTCCTGGATCTAGCCTCTTATCCACTAGTCATGTGCATCGCTTTGTTATGATCGTCTTGTTAACAAAAACTGGTTTTCTAGTGCCAAACATGAAGCTTTGTACAATTTTCAGCTTCGAATGCTCGAACTCTTCCTTAGTTAAAATCTCATTCACCAGAATATTTCCAAATAATAAATTCCTCAAAATGCTTCAAAATTCTCCAAAATACGTTCATTATGCATCATTTGCATCCCATAATACATATATAATTATTAAATTATTTTAATTCCAAATTTCCAATTTTTCCTTCTGATGGTGCACAAGTCGTTCGAACCTCGGCTTGGTCAAAGGTCCTAAGCTTGGCTGAATTCGAGTTCAGATCCTCACCCGACTTATAAATAAAGTGTAAAACAGACTTTATTTAACACTCGACTTGTTAAATACTGGAAATCGAATTCATCCTTAATGAATCCTTGGATCAAATCTTTTCAATTTTGAATGGTTGTACTTTCCAATGGGTCGTTCGTCTTCTATCCTGACACTCTCTTAGCAATTGTTGTTAAATTCTCTGCCAACCTTGAACGGTGTTCTTTCTTTCTCTTCCCTTGTATGTGTTCAAAGACCCCTTGCATCTAGGCAAACCCGCAGACTCCTATCTGCTTTCTTCACTGCTGTGATTGGGTTCAAGTAAGGTGTCGCTTGTTTTCGGATTATCCCATCCTTTTCCATTCCTTTAATGAGATTAGCAACCTCTGCTTGATATTTCTCAGGAATAGGGTATAGCTTTTTCTGAAATGGTGTATTGTCCTTCAGTTTAATTTCATATGTAAACCCCTTGATAAGACCTGGTTTATCATCGAAGACGTCGGAATATTCCTGGATTAATGCTTCCAATCTGCCTTCATAGACCTCAAAATCTTCTATCTTCAAACCATAATGTCCTGTCTTTTCTAATTCGACTTCCGAAATAATCTTCTCCAAATGTTATTCCGTGGTTTCCTTTTCTATTACGTATTCATTTCTTTCTTCATCTTCTCCGCCGCTTTCCCCCTCGTTAAACTTCACTATGCCATTCTTTAGGTCTATCTCTGCACCTGTCTTAGTGATGAAACCTATCCCCAGTATAGCATGGAAATTAATTTTATTCAGAACTATAAAGATTTGTTCATAAGCATGACCGTTTATAGTGAAATTCATAAGTTCTTGTATTCTACATTTCATCGTCTTATCGCTGAATATGCCACGAACTTTAATAGATGAAACTGGCATCGTTATTATAGACTTTCCATCCTTCAACTTATTATAGCAACTTTCTGACAAGATAGATGCATTCGCTCCCGTATCTAGGAGTGTCCTTAAATTCTCTCGTTCCGTCGTAATTTGTAAAATAGGTAAACTAGATATTTTTCCTCTCTCTGGCTCCTCTCTTTCATACAATAAATCTTCATCTTGTACCTGATAGAATTCGTTCACGGCGATCTCATGCCTATCGTTGGCGAACACTGTTCCTCCCTCTACTTCCGTTTTCCAATCGGAGTTTTTATGGTACCCAGCTCAGGTTCGAGGCTGAGTTCGAGGCTTGAGGTTGTACCTGTTCTCTTCCTTGGCTATTTCTTGCTTCATTTTCTCTGTGGCTGTTTCTATAGTCTTGACTTTCCCTGTCTCGATCTTGGTAATACTGTCTTACGTTTTCGTTGTTACGCCAACCTCTCTGTTGTTGCTGTTGCCCAGGCTGTTGTTTCTGCTGCTGCTGTTGTTGTTGTTGTTGTTGGCGGGCATAATTATCGTCGTTCCAATTTTATATCGGCGATAACCTCCTGCTGTGCCTCTATTGTTCCAGTCGTAATAGTCGTACCTCGGTGCGTCATTGTTTCGGTGGTATCCTGTCCTTCTCTGACCATTATTCCAGATTTTGCCTGGTATGGCCTTCCATCTCGAAATCTGCGATACGGCGGTTCATAACGGTTCCTCCCATATGCATTGTTTCTGCTAGGACCTGATCTACTACGGTTCTCCTCCGTCTGCTGTGTCTGATCTACCAGCACGGTGTGAACTTCTCTATGCTCCGGTCTTCCTCTAGTAATGTTACTAGGCGTTGCATTCGGCGTGGAACTAGCATGATCTAACCTCCTTAATATTTCTGCCATGCCTTCCAGAGATTTCACATCTGCCGCAATTAAGTGTCTTCTGACATCATTTGACACCTGTCTCGTTATTGCTTGAATCAGTTCTTTCTCAGCCAATCGTGGATCCAGATACTGAAGCCTTGCTAGTTGCGATGTAAAGAACGTTGCATAACGCGTAGGGGTAGAGTGCGCATACATTTTAGAGTATACCTCAGCTCTAATGTCCAGCTGCATCTCTAAACTCCTAAATCTGCGTTGTAAGGCATCCGCAAACTCTTCAAAATTGGTGTACGTGTATTTAAAAGCTCTATGCCAATTTAGGGCCTCAGATTCAAGATACTTTTCAACTACACGCATTTTTCGGTCCCTTGGTATGCGATTATCATCGAGATAATGACTCATGTCTCTAAGAAATTCGACTGCTGTGATGTTTCCTACTCCGCTGAAACGAGTTGACTTACCGTCAATATTCCTGATTACGATAACGTTCTGGTTATTTCTATGGATTCCTTGGTCATAGAATCCTCCCAGTCCTGCATATTCCCTCTGAATACGCTCCGGTTCTTGCATCATATGTGGCCGCTCCTGTCTTCGACTAAAGATGTTTTCTGTGTCTTCTTCGATTCTTTCTTCTGGTTTACTAAATCTTCCTAATTCTTCTTTGTATCTCTCCTCTCTACTTAGGAAAAATTGAGTAATATCCCGTTGCATTCCTAATCTTATCTCTTCCTTTAAACCTTCATGGTCGCATGGTTCTGCTAAAGTAAGTGCGTTGAGTTTGCTACTAATGTCACGTAGTTCGCTTTCCTGACTAGATTTTACTTTCGCGAGATCAAGATTTATTTCGTTAACTGTCGCGCGGATAACGTTCAATTCCTCACTTTTTTCCGATTCTGTTTTATTTACAATACCTCTCATTTCGATAATGCTCGATTTTCTACTTTCCTCTATATTCTTATACAGTTCTAATTTCAAATTATCCCTGTGAGTCTTAGCATTTTTCTCTATTTGATTAACATCCGGTAATATTTTACTATGCAGTTCCTGCATGTAATCCCTATTAGACTTAATAACCTCATCTCTTAAATCACTAACAGATTTAGTTATACAAGATGCAATGTCAACATTTATACCCTCTGTTATCAGGTTTTGTTGGCCCTTCAACTTACCTTCTAAGTTACCAACAGTGATGTTCAGGTCACTGAGCTTATCAGTGAGTTTCTTCTGGGAACCTAACATGGAATCATTGTATTTAAGCTGCTCTATTGTGGCTTTCCCTATGCCTTCTTGTATCTTTCCTTCTAGCATAATGATATTGTCATTACATTGGACTCTAGCTTCTACTACCTTTTGGCTAACTTCCTCTCTAAGTGAGCTTAACTCCATTTTGGTAGAGGCCACATCTTCTTTCACCTGATTGAAAGCTGATTTGGTCTCTTCCAAAGCTCTCCTACTCTCGTCTATAGAAATTCTACTTTCAGCCTGAGTTAGTTTGCTTTGCTCCTGAGCTAATCTTCCTTCTTCCTGGGCTTTTTCTAAGGCTCTCTTAATTTCTTCCTGTGTTTGTTTCGCCTCCTCTTGTATCTGTCTCACTTCTTCTTGGGCTTTTCTTATAGCTTCTTGCACCTTTCTAGCTTCCTCTAGGACCGCTCTGTCTTCTTCTCTTACCTTTCTTTCCTCTTCTCGTGCCTTTCTCATTTCGTCGTGTACTTTCTCTTGAATATTTCTATTTCCTTCTTGAGTTTTCTCTTGTGCTTTTCTTATTTATTCCTGTACTGTCTCTTGAGTCTTTCTATTTTCTTCTAGAATTTTCTCCTGAGTTTTCCTACACTCCTCCTGAACTAAGGATATACTAGCTTTAGTGACTGACTGAGCTAATGCTAACTCTCCCTTCATCTCAGACTTAACTGTCGCTGCTGACTGCTTTATCTCTCTATCTAACTTCTTAGTACTATCGTGTGTGGATTTGTGGAGGGCATCTACATCTCCTGTTAACTGGTTATGACTTTCCTGGATCTTTTCCAGGATGGCCCTGATATGGCTCATATCTCCCGATGACATAATAATTTCACACTTGGTAATAAGGACGTATCATCTATACTACTTCATGGACATGTCAGAGTGACCGACTCATTTAAATTCAACAAAGGAATACTTCGATATACGTATTAAAATTCAATACCTTAACGTCTACGATCTTATCTAACCTTAATCTAGTAAACTGATCTTCTTTCACTTCGCAATCCCTAACTAATATTAAGTTTCGACAACAAGAATTTAACTAAATTTGACTGTAATATGACTTAAATGTCATTAGCTGGATGAACAAACATGCCTCTAACAAACTCTACTCCTCAAATTTGGCAGTGTTTATTCACTTAAACAACTTTCCAAAAAATTTGGGACCGGCATTTCTAAACAAACACAAAATCTAACAAATATCCTGTACGGTTGTCGTTGCAGACTGCACTGTCTCAACACAATCGATGCCAAAACACGTTTGGGCGCCAAGAAATTACCATCTATATGCACCCGAATCCGGCATAATCATAGCCTATACCCGCAAAGATAGAAAAGGATTGTAGGGAGGTCGATACCCAGCCAGGTTAACCAACACTACCCTACTAGGATAATGACTAGGGAACCCTCGATGCATACCGGCCATGCAACAACACTACCGATTAGTTACACATTTACGAAGAAAATAAACTATCCTAAACACAAAATGGTAGGACGAGAATCTCGGATCACGGGTGTGAACGGTGAAAGTTGAGACTAACACGAACTCTATTAACTAATTCGCAGTATTATCGCATGTCGATTGCAAGAATGAAATTATGATCAGAATTATGAAAACGAACAGGCAAACAAAACTAGTGCCTGGGATTTATTTCCAAACAAATTCAAATAGGAAAAAAAATAATCCCTATCACCAATAAAATAGATAAACATGTAAAATTAACTGTTACACACCTCAGATAGTTCTACTATATGTAGAATAAATGTTTCTGAACATTCTCGATGAAACAATGTAGTTATATTAAGTTTCACAAAATGTTTACGTGATTGACAGTCACCCTGTGGCTATGTCATTGAAATAGTCTGATTAAAATCAGCTGTTCACTCATGAAAATGAAGTTAACATTACAAAACCCTACATTATACACGGGCGTGCGTAAAATGTAACTATCTACTCTAATAATACTGTTATAAATTACATAATGTTTTATATATTTAAATTATCCACAGTTCTCGTGCTTCACGCGGTTTAAAAATTACCATTAACACTATCAGTCGCGATCTGACAGCTTCATAGTGTCTCTGTTACATAAACAGTTCTTTGAACAATGTTTCAACCAACGATCAAATTCTCAGGTACTTCTTGTGGTATGTCATCTTATATATAAAAGTGAAAGTCTGTATGTATGTGGGTGGGTTGGTTCCGTATACAAATCTACACCGTTTTACCAATGTCATCCAAATTTTGCATACACATAGTTTAGGACCCAGAAGGAACCGCTGGCTAGATAAATTTTCGATAGTCTTTCTCATTCTTCTGATTTCGACCCTTTTGCACTCAAGCACAGGCTAACCAAATCATAAAAAAAAATCCTCTCGGCAGGCCGGAAGGCGGAGGTAGATTTCACTGGGCAAACTGGGGGATAGGCTATAATAGGCAAAATATGCAGCTTTTCGTAGGAGGATCAGACCTCATTGATTGCAAGAAAGTATTTTACATTTGGAGGTTAATTAACTTTTTTTTTTTCGTTTTTGTATGCATATTTTTATCATTTTATTGTCTTGTGGTAATGGTAACCTTCTTGTCATTTGGGGTTCATTTTTATACTTGTGATCACACTGTCCTTATGCAAGGTTTGGAACTGATGTGTAACTATCTGACAGTCTGTTACTTCTTCACGCAAAATTTTATCTCCCGCAGAGATTTTTGTTGGTTCCTCAGTTTAGGGGCTGCGACAACGTGGTCATGTAACCCCTTGTACACTGGGTGTGTGTAGAATCTGATAAATGGTGTTAATTGTGATGACTGTATTAGTCTGTAATTCAGGTAAGGTCTGCAGACGGTCAATTTTAAGTAGTATGTCCTGATTTTGTACCACATACTAACGTCAACGACACCTAGCTGTGAACTTGGCTACTAGATGCCACCGCAACCAGCAACTTTCAACGAACGTAGGAACTTGCCCTCCAAAGGAAAGCATGCGGAGGGATTTTTAGCGCTCTTAGAAAATCCGACGACTTTGGCCGGCTTTGAACCAGCGACCTTGGTCTTATAAGTTCAGCATGCTACCAGTTAGCCGCTTCCCACAGAGTCAGATGGAAAAATGAATGTGATCTCGTGCGATGGCGTTGTCTTGGCAACCTCTGATAGCTCATCCCTCATCAATTAAGAAGCGTTGTCATGGTAACCTCTGATGGCACTTGGCATTTTCTTTAATTCCGAAATCTTTTTTCTCATCCCTGGCGTAATGGTAGGTCAGATCAAAAATTCTTTCAGACAAAGTTTTAGGTAATTATTAGGGGAATATTTTCCATTTCGTACGGTTTTGATATTGTGCCTATTAAAAGATATATGATTAATGTTTCCCGAAAAACCCACTTTTTCCACGCCTTTGGTCAACGTTTGGTGCTATCAAAAACTTGTCAAACAAATTTTTTGGCACTTATCCGACACATATTATGAACTTTGAATGGGTTCGATATTTCACGTATTAAGAGAGTTATAGCGATATTTCACTTTTTGGAAAAAAAAAAGCCCCCCACCATTCCCCCCCCCCCCTTCAACCGATTTTTCCCATTAACGAACTCGACCGAGATTTTAAGGGGATACATATTATGTAGAACATTCAAAGTGATTGGTGCAAAATTAAGGCAGTTATCGTGTCCACAAGAAACTGATATATATGCATATATAAACACACACACATTATATATATATATATATATGTAGGAAAGTATTTTGGCAAGCGAACAAACCGAACACGTCTTCAAGTAATTTTAAGTATAAAAACTGTATTTACACATAAGATTACAACAGATAAGATTGCTCAAAACTTAGCGTGACTTCACTCGACACAAAACTGACACACTGTTCGTCTTTCTTTCTCGTGACTTCCCCTCGACTCCTCTACGCGGCGCCACCGGGCGGTGCCAAGACTGGCGGGAAACCCAGAAACGGTTAAACATATTCCGATTCCCACAATCGGCCATCCTGCAGATCATCCGCCTCGGATGTTGAGTCGTCTCCAGCCCAAGTAGATTTTGTCCATCACAGAACTTGAAGAGGATACCATCCTGCAGGATGTAATCCTTGTATGGCTTCGTCTTCAGGTGCTCCATGATCGCACACAGACCGTAGAGGACCATGGGATGGAGACTCAAGGCATCGGCGTGAGGGATTCTCGCACCCGGTCTATGCTCGATCGAGTAATCAAACTCCTCTAACATCATGGCCCACCTTGCAACTCTCGGAGTGAGGTCCTTCTTGTCCATCATCTTCTGGAAGGCAGAGCGGTCGGTTATGATCTTGAACTTGATTCCAAGCAGGTACACTCGGAGCTTTTTCAAGGTCATCACCACAGCTAACACCTCGAGCTCGTAGCTGCTGTACCTTTCCTCCTGTGGCGTAGTCTTCTTGCTCAGATATTGAACAGGATGCAGTTGACCATCGTCTGGGAAACGTTGCAGTAGCACTGCTCCATAACCATACTTGCTTGCATCAGTATGGACTTCCGTCTTGTAAGCCGGGTTATGTATGATGAGGACTGGATCTTCGGATAAGGCTCTTTTCGGACTTGTGAATGCAATCCTCCGTTCTTGCTCAAAGTTGAATCCACCGGTTGACTTCAACAGATCACTGAGCGGCTTTGCAATCTTGGCGTAGTTTGGGATGTACTTCCGGGAATATCCGGAAAGGCCCAAAAAACTGTGGACTTCGGCTAGCGACTTGGGCTCTGGATAATGTTGAACTGCGGCTGCTTTCCTAGGAGATGGTGAGACAGTTCCATCTTCTACAATGTGTCCTAGGAACTCAATTTTCTGTTTCAGGAACTGGCACTTCGAGAACTTAATATCCAGATCATGAGTTTCAGCTACCTCTATCAATTGCCCTAGCTTCTCTATGGCATCATTTTCATCTTTTGCTGGGATTACTACGTAGTTCATGTACACCAGGACTGTGCCGGCTTGAATCATTTCTCTGAATACGCAGTTGATAAAGCGTTGGAACACAGGAAACGAGTTGCAGAAACCAAATGGAACTTTCAGGAACTCATATTGGTCTGAATGTGTCACAAAGGCCAAATACCTTCTGCTCTCTTCCTTGACTGCAACGTGAAAAAATCCATTTCGTAGGGCATCACTCAGCTTGTCCAGGACGTCATCGATGAGTGGTAGTGGGTTTCGATCTTTGACAGCTTTTCGATTTACTGGACGGAAATCGACGCACACCCTCGGAGACCCATCTTTCTTCCACACAACTACCACTGGACTAGCGTACTCAGACATACTGGTTCGGATGATGCCATCTTGTAGCCACTGCTGCACTTGCTTCTCTACAATCTCTTTCTCAGCTGGTGATAAGCGTCTTGGGTGACTGGGAATCGGTTCTTCTTGTTTCATTGTGATGCTTATCTCAACGCTGTTACACTTCTCCTTTCGCGGCGAGTGTTCATTGACCATCTTTCTGATTCTCAAAACAGCCTCTTCCGATGCCTCTTCTATGTCCAACTCCTCGGCTGCTATCACGTCGATTCGGTACAAGTACGCTTCTGATATCTCCTTGGACATCTTGACACCGGTTTTGCTGATGGTAGTTACGGCTTGGTCCAGCAAGTCGTTACCGACGATAGCTGGCAACTTGAGTACATCTCCAGACACCACATAGAAATCAGTCAAGTAAGTGTCGTCGTCAACCTGGACGTCAGTTGTAAAATATCCTAGGGGTGGCACCTCACTATCACCGAAACCCTTAAGTACTATGGCGGTCGTCTTCAGCTTGGGATCGCCCATCGCTGCATAAATGTCTTCACGGATCAGATTGATTGGGCAGCCCGTGTCCACCAATGCGTCGATCCTCTGGCCCCGGAGCAACAATTCCTTCGTCTTCATATTCGACTTGGTTCCCAAAGCGACGTTCACTGTCTTCTTCTCTGCATTCTGCTCAAGGTTTGGGCACTTGGAAGCTATGTGTCCGAAGCTGCTGCAATTGAAGCACTTTGGACCCTGCCTCTTGTGTGGACATTCTCTGGACTCATGACTGTTCTTCTGACCACAATTGTAGCATCTCTTTACAGACGAGATCTGCTTCTGCCTGTTGTCTTCTCTTGGTGTATGTTTGTTTGTCGTCTTCTCATTTTTTGTCAAATTCTGGGAGTTTCGTGCGTAAGCTCTCTCATAGATCTTCAACTTGTCCTTGAATTCCTTGATGCCCCTTGCTCCATACAGAATCATCTTGGATCCAGTGTCATCTTCGATGCCATTGATGACGTATTGTATCAACGATTTATCATCGATTGCCGACCTGCTGGCTATTTCTCGCATCACCAGGAAATATTCCTGAAGAGTTTCAACTTTTGTTTTTCGTCCATTGGTTAGCAGTCGATGAATCTCTGCTGCACTGGTATCATCTCGGAATTCTTTCTTCAGGACTTTCTTCAACTTGTGCCAGGATGTGATGCCACGTTCACTATGCACGAACAACTTAGCCAGGCCTGTCAGCGACTTTTTTGCAAAAACATATTTTTGCATCTCGTCCCAGCCCATCAACGTTGCTGTTTCCTCAAAGTCCTCAATCCAACGTCGCACCGGATAGTTCTCGCTGCCGTCATAGGTTCTGACAGAGCCCTCTACATCGCGGAAAGTTAACGCAAACTTGTGTGGGACTCCCTGGTTTGCAGTGTGCCACGAGTCCACCACGTCCTGGTCGACTTCCTCTTCACTTGAGCTTTCTTCTCCAGTCTTCGATTTGTGTTTGGTCTTTGATATGTTTTTATGGTTAGGCCTACCTCGTATTGCTTTGGAGACTTTCTGGTCTTCGGACGAGCTAGATGAATCCGATGATGATCCTGACGTGCTAGAGATTGAATGTTTCATGGATTTCATCCCAGCCATTTTCTCCTTTAACTCACGTAATTCTTCCGCCAGTGCTTCGTTTGCTTCTTTCATCTTGATCATCTCATCATTCGTTTTACCAGTCTCTTCTTCTTCTTCTTCTTCATCATCTTCTTCGTCTTTAGGCATCCCCAGCCTCGAAAGGTTCATTAAGTTGTCACAGACGCGCTGCACAAGCACGGCTTTCTCTCCAGTATATTCAATTTTTAACACTGTGAAAATGGCAATCAGGTCAGCCTCGGTGAATTCGGTCTCAATGAATTTCAATTTCACCAGGTGTTCTGGTGAGTCACGTTTAAACTTGAATCCTGGGAATTCTCTTAAGCGCTGCCTGTTCTTTCGATCACGTGGCAGCTTTTCGAAAATGAGGTTATGTAACGTCTTAATCACGGCCGTAGGCGCCATCTTAATGTTATTATTCACTTTTTCAATGTCTTGTAAACACGCCACTTTGTCCGCCATTTTTCTTCGTCTTTCGGCACTCGCACTAATCACTTTTCTTTTCGTCGTCGTCTTAGGGTTCAGGATCCTGGAACTCGTCTTTTGTAGGCTGCTCGAACCACCGCGTCTTTGGGAGTTGAACAGCTGCCCGTCTTCTATATTCCACGGACCCACGTCGTCGTCGTAAATCTTGCCAGAAAAATGTCAATTCACGCTTTGGTTTTATCGTTGTAGCCAAAATGCCGTTCCGCACTCAGTCATTCGTATCTCGGACGAGCCCCCAAATGTAGGAAAGTATTTTGGCAAGCGAACAAACCGAACACGTCTTCAAGTAATTTTAAGTATAAAAACTGTATTTACACATAAGATTACAACAGATAAGATTGCACAAAACTTAGCGTGACTTCACTCGACACAAAACTGACACACTGTTCGTCTTTCTTTCTCGTGACTTCCCCTCGACTCCTCTACGCGGCGCCAGCGGGCGGTGCCAAGACTGGCGGGAAACCCAGAAACGGTTCAACATATTCCGATTCCCACATATATATATATATATATATATATAACTTTTGAACTGACGGTGGTTTGGGGGTCTGTGGGATGTGAAACGCGAAGATATGTCGAAATTTTCCGGAAGTCGAAACATGGCACCCATTGCAATAGTTAGCTTTCTGATGAAATCTACCTAAATTGCAATAGTTAGCTTTCTGATGAAATCTACCTAAATTGCAATAGTTAGCTTTCTGATGAAATCTACCTAAAATAGGCTACATAATTAAACAAGATGTTCACTAAAGAACATATAGCCTACTTTCTCCTAAATGCATAGGTATTGTTTCAAGGAGTATAATTGAAAGTTGGTTGTAGTAGCTTGTTGAAATACAACGTGCTATAGGGATATTAAACATGAATATGGGGTGCCCTTTGTTAGTGCTACCTCTGTAAAAAAAATTCATTCGGTTTCACCGTGTTTGAATTGATCTGGGGAATGGATTTGCACACATACATGGCCGCTATTTGCAAACTATTGGGCTGATGACCTTGAAGTCAGTCATAAGATGCTTTCCACAAAAAGGCATGTTGCTGCAAAATCCGGTAGAGATCAAATTATTAGGATGGTCGAAATTTGATTTAAGCTTTTAACATTTGGGTGGCCGTCATTCCGTTTCCGTCAAGATGGCGGCGATATAAAACATGACACTGAGGTGCCTTTTGCTAGTGCTACCTCTGTACCAAATTTCGTTCAATTCGGTTTCACCGTGTTTGAATTGATGGGGGGAATCGATTTGCACACATACTTGGCCACCATCTGCAAACTATTGGGCTGATGATCTAGCAGTTTGGTCAGAATATGCTTCCCACATAAAGATTTGTTGTTGCAAAATTTGGTAGAGACTAGATTATTAGGTTGGTCGTAATTACATTTTAGCCTTCAACATTTGTGTGGCCGCGATTACGTTTCCGTCAAGATGGCGGTGATATAAAACATGACACTGAGGTGGCCTTTTCTAGTGCTACCTCTGTACCAAATTTCGTTCCATTCGGTTTCACCGTGTTCGAATTAATAGGGGGAATCGATTTTCACACAAAGATGGCCGCAATCCGCAAACTATTAGGCTAATGACCTATTAGTTTGGTCAAAGGATGCTCCCTCCATAATGATATGTTGATGCAAAATTTGGTAGAGATCGGATGATTAGGTTAATCGTAATTTGATTTAAGCTTTGAATATTTGTGTGGCCGCCATTACGTTTCCGTCAAGATGGCGGCGATATAAAACATGACACTGAGGTGCCCTTTGCTAGTGCTACCTCTGTACCAAATTTCATTCCATTCGGTTTCACCGTGTTCGAATTAATAGGGGTAATCGATTTTGACACAAAGATGGCCGCCATCCGCAAACTATTAGGCTAATGACCTATTAGATTTGTCAAAGGATGCTTCCTCCATGAAGGTATGTTGTTGGAAAATTTGGTAGAGATCGGATGATTAGGTTAGTCGTAATTTGATTTAAGCTTTGGACATTTGTGTGGCCGCCATTACGTGTCCGTCAAGATGGCGGTGATATAAAACATGACACTGAGGTGCCCTTTGCTAGTGCTACCTCTGTACCAAATTTCATTCCATTCGGTTTCACCGTGTTCGAATTAATAGGGATAATCGATTTTGACACAAAGATGGCCGCCATCCGCAAACTATTAGGCTAATGACCTATTAGATTTGTCAAAGGATGCTCCCATCATAAAGGTATGTTGTTGCAAAATTTGGTAGAGATCAGATGATTAGGTCAGTCGTTATTTGATTTAAGCTTTGAACATTTGGGTGGCCGCCATTACGTTTCCGTCAAGATGGCGGAGATATAAAACATGACACTGGGGTGCCCTTTGCTAGTGCTACCTCTGTACCAAATTTCATTCCATTCGGTTTCACCGTGTTCGAATTAATAGGGGTAATCGATTTTGACACAAGGATGGCCGCCATCCGCAAACTATTAGGCTAATGACCTATTAGATTTGTCAAAGGATGCTCCCTCCATAAAGGTATGTTGTTGCAGAATTTGGTAGAGATCGGATGATTAGGTTAGTCGTAATTTGATTTAAGCTTTGAACATTTGTGTGGCCGCCATTACGTTTCCGTCAAGATGGTGGCGATATAAAACATGACACTGGGGTGCCCTTTGCCAGTACTACCTCTGTACCAAATTACGTTCCATTCGGTTTCACCGTGTTCGAATTAATAGGGGCAATCGACTTTCACACAAAGATGGCCGCCACCCGCAAACTATTAGGCTGATGACCTATTAGTTTGGTCAAAGGATGCTGCCCCCATAAAGGTATGTTGTTGCAAAATTTGGTAGAGATCGGATGATTAGGTTAGTCGTAATTTGATTTAAGCTTTGAACATTTGGGTGGCCGCCATTACGTTTCCGTCAAGATGGCGGCGATATAAAACATGACACTGAGGTGTCCTTTGCTAGTGCTACCTTTGTACCAAATTTCGTTCAATTTGCGCTCACCGTGTTCGAATTGATAGGGGGGGGGACAGACATTCAGAGTACACACACTCACACACACACACATACACACACACAGACTCACACACACACATACACACACACAGACAGACACACTTATTTTCGCCCTGTATTGATCTCATAAGTCTACTTTCATTTTTTGCAAAAATCGAAAGTAGGCTGAAATACTACCATCAACGACACCTAGCTCTGAACTTGGCTACTAGATGCCACCGGAACCATCAACTCGCAACGAACGTTGGAACTTCCTCTCCGAAGGAAAGCAAACTCAGTTTTTTTTAGCGCTCTTAGTAAATCCGACGACTTCAGCCGGGTTTGAACCCGCGACCTTGGGCATAGAAGTTCAGCATGCTACCAGTTCCGATACCGAAGTCGCTTCCCACAGACAGATGGAAATCTGAATGTGATCTCGTACAGTGGCGTTGTCATAGCAATTGCTGATGGCTCATCCCTTATCAATTAAAAGTAAAGTTGTCATGGCAAACTCTCTTGACACTTGGCATTTTCTTATAATTTAAATCATTTTGCTCACCCCGTGGCGTAATGGTGGGTTATATCAAAAATTCTTTCAGACAAAAGTTTTAGGTAATTATTGGTGGAATATTGTCCATTTTGCACAGTTTTGATATTGTGCCTATTAACAGAGATATGATTAATGTTTCCCGAAAAACCCACTTTTTCCCACCCCTTTGGTCAATGGTTGGTGCTATCAAAAAACTTTTCAAACATAAATTTTAGGGCCTTGTCCGACACATAGTATGAACTTTGAATGGGTTCAATATTTCAGATATTAAGAGAGTTATAGCGATAATTCACTTTTTCGAAAAAAAAAAGCCTCCCATTTTCACCCCCTTGGACCAATTTTCCCATTAACGACCTCGACCGAGATTTTAAGGGGATACATATTATGTAAAAAATTCAAAGTTATTGGTGCAAAATTACGGCAGTTATCGTGTCCACAAGAAACTGATATCTATACATATATATATATACCGTACATACATACATACATTATATATAAACATTTGAACTGACGGTGGTTTTGGGGTCTGGGGGATGTGAAACGCGAAGATATGTCGAAATTTTCCGGAAGATGACACATGGGACCCATTGCAATAGTTAGCTTTCTAATGAAATCTACCTAATATACACATGAAGGAATGGCAAGGCAGGTAGTTTCCATGGCAACATAGCACAAGTCGAGACACGGCCGACTAGATTCGAGTTGTGCTCTGCACTACCGGTATGGAAAATGAGGATCTTTACTTGAAATCCCGTTAGTTACTCAACTGCTCACACAGCACTGTCAACCGAGTATAGAATAACAAAGACTTGACTCTATTCAACTAGATATTTGTCAAATACCACTTACTCACTCACTCACTCACTCACTCACTCACACATTCATCACGAAATCTCAGAAACCACCCAACGGATTGGAATGAAATATGGTATGCAGCTTCCTCAAGGGCCGCAAACGCCCACTAAGAAAGGATTTTTGGATATTCAGGTTCTAAAGGGGTGTTAAGGGGGTAGACCTGCAATTCATTGAATAGCAATATCTCCCGATTGGTTTCATTGGGGGATGTGATACTCGGCATATAAACTCATCATTAACAAGTAGTTCCGTGAAGAACTATACAGCCTATTTTCATATATCCTACTTATGTTAACTGCCACAAACAACATACAAAATTTCAGTTTAATTGCTGTAACAGATTCGTAGATATTGAGAACCGTCTAAATATTTCAGATGGCCGCCAGGTTGGATTTTTATTTTTGTACTATTACATTAAGATTATTGTGTACGTGTGGTATTCAAACTTCAATCGCATGATTAGACAACAAGAAGTAAAAACGAGATTTTAAAATTACGCACAGCAGCCATCTTGTGATAATGCAAACCATTGAAATAAATTAGATGCCAGTGGATCAACATTTGTATAAGCATTTAACGTGCAACTTTTCACTGCACTCGGATAGTTAATTCGCGAGAAACGTCCATTTAAATATTTATATTTCGCGTCGCCGCCATGTTGGATTTGTGCTCACCAGGTTCCTGAAAGTTCTATAGGTGAACATATGTTCATAATCTCTATGAACATAAAAAAATTCAGTTTGGTTGCTGTAAAAGATTCATAGATATTGAGAACCGTCTAAATATTTCGGGAGCTCACCATTTAGGAGTGTTATGTGTATAGGCCATAGAGTTATGTACCATTCAAGGACAATTATTGCCTAGGTTCATTATTCAAACTTTCACTTCGATCGCATGATTACGACACAAGAAATTAAAACTTAATTTTAAAATTTCGCACAGCCGCCATCTTGAGGTTATGTAAGCAATTGAATTAAATTAGATATGGCAGTGCATTACAATCTGCAAAATCAATTACTGTACCACATTTCACTGCGCTCAGAGAGTTAAATCACGTGAAAAGTCTATTAAAATATTTTAAATTCGCTTGGTCGCCATGTTCGTTTCGTACTTTACAGGTTTATGAAATATACATAGGTATACCTGTATCAGTACCCTTTATCACCGTACAAAATTGCAGGGTGATATCTGTAATAGTTTCGGAGATATAGAATGTCAGTGAAATATTTCGCACAGCCGCCATTATGAGGTTATGTAAACAATTGAACTAAATTAGACTCCAGTGCATTACAATGTGTATAAACATTTCCTGTACCAAGTTTCATTACGTTTGGATAGTTAAATCGCGAGAAATGTCTATTTAAAAGTCTCAATTTCGCTTGGCCGCCATGTTGGTTTTGTAGTCACCAGGTTTTTGAAAGTCTCATAGGTGAACTTCTAGTAGTGCCCTTTATCACCGTACACAATTTCAGGGCGATATCGGTAATAGTTTCGGAGATATTGAATGCTAGTGAAGTATTTCGCACAGCCGCCATGTTGGATTGGAGAGACGTAACAAAATTTGAAGGGCACGGTCGAGGTCGCCGGGAATAGTGCTATGAACTTCCCGAGTTTCATTGAAATCGCTCCAGCCGTTTCGATTTTATTAGGGGGGGACACACACACGAATCGCACACACACACACACACACACACACACACACGCACACACACACGGACAAAAGGTGATCTCATAAGCCTATTTTTTCAAAATTGAAAATAGGCTAAAAATAGGAAGACACATGTCTGAGGGTTTTTCGATGTGGTGTATATTATGAGGTGAAAGGGGTGAAAAGTAGGGGTTGAAAGATTCCTAACGGAGCATGTATCTCTTAAAAGACATAGGCTAGGAGTTTGAAACTCAGCGGAAAAAAATCAGCATAAAACATAAGTAAATAGGTGTTTGACCGTTTTTTTCATAAATCCAATTTAAGGGGCCCATGGGGAGGGGTGAAATTCTGGGAAAAAAACAGGAAAGAAAGTGTCCTAACCGATTGACTCACTCGCTCTTCAAACTCAGGGGGAAAACTGCTTAAAAATAAGTATATATGGGTTCGACAGTTTTTTTATAATTCAAATTTAAGGGGTTCATCGAGAGGGGTGAAATTCTGAAGAAAAAGAATTGAAAGAAAATTTCCTGACTCACTCACTCACTCATCATCGCCCAGCCAAAAATATTGAAGTTGGAAACATGTCATTTTCGGGATATGTTCGTTGTATGTCAAAACCATACACTAAGGAAGGGTTTTTGAATATTCAGGTTCTAAAGGGGTCTTATGGGGGTTAAACCTGCATTTCATTGAATAACAATATCTCACAAGTGGTTTCATTTGTGGATGTGATACTCGGCATATAAACTAATCATTAAAACTAAGCAGAAATGTGTCTAAGGGTTTTTCGATGTGGTGTATTATTATGAGGTGAAAGGGGTGAAAATTGGGGTTTGAAGGATTCCTAACGAAGCGTGTAGGCCTATCTCCTAAACGACATAGGCGACAAATTTGAAACTCAGCGAAAAAAATCAGTTTAAAAAATAAGTAAATCGGTGTTCCAACGTTTTTTCATAAATTAATTTAAGGAGCCAATGGGGTGGGGTGAAATTCTGGGGGGAAAAGGAGAGAAAGTGTCCTAACCGACCGACTAACTCACTCACTCATCAAACTCAGGGGAAAAAGACAGCTTAAAAATAAGTTAATAGGTGTTCAAGGGTTTTTTGATCAATCCAATTTAAGGGGCCCATGGGGAGGGGTGAGATTCTGGTAAAAATAATTGAAAGAAAATGTCCTGTCTGACTCACTCACTCATCACGCCCAGCGAAAACTATTATAGTTAGAAACATGAAATTTTGGGAATATGGTCGCTGTATGTCGAAAACGTCAACTAATGAATGATTTTTTTATTCGGGTTTTAAAGAGGTGTTAAGGGGGTAAACGTGCATTTCATTGAATAACGATATCTCATGAGTTGTATCTTTGGGGATGTGATATTCGGTATATAAGCTAATCATTAAAATAATCAGACATATGTCTAAGGGTTTATCGATGTGGTGTATATTATGAGGTGAAAGGGGTAAAAATTGGGGGTTGAGGGATTCTTAACGGAGCGTGTATCTCTTAAACGGTATAGGCGAGAAGTTTGAAATTCGGCGGGAAAACACAGCTTAAAATGTGAGTAAATAGGTGTTCGGCCGTTTTTTCATAAATTCAATTTAAGGGGCTCTTGGAGAGGGGTGAAATTCTGGGGGAAAAAACAGGAAAGAAAGTGTCCTAACTCACTCACTCATCAAACTCAGGGGGGGGGGAGAAGAGCTCAAAAATAAGTAAATAGGTGTTCGACCGTTTTTTTTTCATAAATCCAATTTAAGGGGTTCATGAGAGGGGTGAAATTCTGAAAAATAATTGAAAGAAAATGTCCTGACTTACTCACTCACACATCATCCCCCACCCAAAATTATTGAAGTTAGAAACATGACATTAAGGGGCTATGTTCGTTGTATGTCGAAAACGTCCACTAAAGAAAGAAATTTGGATATTCAGGTTCTAAAGGGGTGTTAAGGGGGTAGACTTGCATTTAATTGAATAACAATATCTCCCGATTGGTTTCCTTTGGGATGGGATACTAGGCATATAAACTCATCATTAAGAATATGAAGACACATGCCTGAGGGTTTTTCGATGTGGTGTATATTATGAGGTTTATGTGTGAAAAGTGAGTGTTGAAGGATTCTTAACGGAGCAAGTATCTCTTAAAAGCCAGAGGCAGAAAGTAGAAATCTCAGGGAGAAAAATCAGATTGAAAAAGTAGTAAATAGTTGTTCGATCGTTTTTTCATAAATCCAATTTAAGGGGCTCATGGGGAGGGATGAAATTCTGGGGAAAGAAGTCCACTAAGGATGGATTTTTGGTTATTCACTCATCATCCCCCAGCAAACCTATTGCAGTTAGAAACTTGAAATTTTGGGGGTATGTTCGTTGTATGTCGAAAAAGTCCACTAAGGATGGATTTTTGGATATTCATGTTCTGAAGGGGTGTTAAGGGGGTTAAACTTGCATTTCATGGGATAACAATATCTCACGAGTTGTTTCATTTGGGGATGTGATATTCGGCATATAAACTAAGCATTCAAAATAAGCAGACATATGTCTAAGGGTTTATCGATATGGTGTATATTATGAGGTGAAAGGGGAGAAAATTGGGGGTTGAAGGATTCTTAACGGAGCGTGTACTGTGTCTCTTATTCAACATAGGCGATAAGTTTGAAATTCAGCGGAAAAAGCAGCTTAAAATACAAGTAAATAGGTGTTCGACCATTTCTTCATAAATCCAATTTAAGGGGGCCATGGGTAGGAGTGAAATTCGGGGGTAAAGCAGGAAAGAAAGTGTCCTAACTGATTGACTCACTTACTCACTCGTCAAACTCAGGGGGAAAACAGCTTTAAATAAGTAAATAGGTGTTCGACCGTCTTTTTTCAAAAATCCAATTTAAGGGGTTCATGGGGAGGGGTGAAATTCTCAAAACTAAATGAAAGAAAATGTCCTGACTGACTCACCCACTCATCATCGCCCAGCCAAAATTATTGAAGTTAGAAACATGAAATTTTGGGGATAAGTTCGTTGTATGTCGAAAACGTCCACTAAGGAAAGAGTTTTGGATATTCAGGTTCTAAAGAGGTGTTAAGGGGGTGAACGTGCATTTCATTGAATAACAATATCTCACGAATGGTTTCATTTGGTGAAGTGATACTTGGCATATATACTAATCATTAAAAATAAGCTGACACATGTCTAATGGTTTTTCGATGTGGTGTATATTATGAGGTGAAAGGGATGAAAAGTGGGGGTTGAAAGATTCCTAACGGAGCATGTATCTCTTAACGACATAGGCGAGGAGTTTGATTTTCTCCGAGTTTCAATCAGCTTAAAAATAAATAAATGAATAAATAATTAAAATAAGTAGGTGTTCGACCTTTTTTTCATAAATCCAATTTAAGGGGCCTATGGGGAGGGGTAAAATTCTGGAAGAATAACGTCCACTAAGGAAGGATTTTTTGATGTTCACTCTCATCGACCAATCAAAACTATTAAAGTTAGAAGAAGGGGATATGTTTGTTGTGTGTCGAAAAAGTCTACTAAGGAGGGATTTTTGGATATTCAGGTTCTAAATGGGTGTTAACTGGGTTAATCCTGCATGTCATTGAATACCAATATGACACGTCTATGACGCGAGCGAAGCGAGGCTAAACATGAGATGGTGTGTGTCTGTGTATTACTCAATCATGCAAGAACCACTGGAAGTAGCTGATTTACCTGGTTAACATATACGCTACTTTTGATTTCAATACTTTGTACCATTTAAAGATGGCGACCATTTTAGTGACGTCACTACACCCTTTGGTTTCAAACGTTCATATTTCCATTTCAAATAAAAAGTGAACGCTAAGAAATAGCAAACTTTTGATGGCATATACGAGGTTTACATTTTATATCCGAAAGGTATCTCCAACGGTTAGCGAGTAAAACCTAAATGTATGCTATAAAACACGGTCAACGCCGAACGGTGTAGTTAGACAAAATGTTCTATCGTTTATCTCCCTCTGCGCAGCACCTCGCCTATCCCCTGTTTAACTGTCACTTTCACATTTTAATTTATTTTTGACGCGTAGCGAAGCACGGGTACTTCAGCTAGTAATAAATAAGCCTGAGTATCAAACACTTAAATTAAATACAGCTTAGAATGTCGTGTCAATAAATAAAACAATATGATAAAGATCGATGCGAAACTACTTAAAGACACAATGCATACGTAGATCATATACAAATACTCTCTGACGTAAACAATTCAAACATTAACCTTTGTGTTAGCGCTTTTTGCTCATCCTGTAACAATTCGTTGCTCCACATAGCAATATATTCCTTCATTCCGCAATAAAGTGAACAATCCTTATCAATAGCGTCTACTACGCTCCAAACATGTCATACTTCCTTCCTTCCTACAAACGGTCTTCAAAACTCCGCACGGCATTACTTCCATAAAAAAAAAACATCTTGCTACACACTTGTAGAAGAATTAGTGATTTGACTAGGTAACTACGCTAGAGTATGTTACCGTTCAGAATGCACTCCTAACTCTCAATTCTTGTCAAAATTATTAAAACTCGTGCATCAAATTACAACAATTACATGTTCGTTCACAATAATATAATTCACAAAGTACTTCTTATTCCTTTCATTAGCGCTAATCGTTCACTTTGATCCATAACAAACTTGTTCTTCTACGTTACCAAACGTTAACAATGTTAATTTGTAGTTCGCTCGTCTTTTAGTTGTTAATAAAAATAAATACATATCCTCACGCTTCTGGTGTACATTTAAATATATGAACAATTCATATTTAAGTTGATTTTAACATACTAGAGCGCAGGTAGACTGACATATCTCCTGGTCTATTCATCTCAGTTAAACAATGTTTCAACTTGAATTGTTGATAAATATAGGCATCATTTGGCCACAATTGTCAATACCATGATCCTATTTTATAGAGTATATTCGTAGTATAAATAGTCCATGACTATATAGTTGTCTAATAAGTTGTATTCCGCTATTGGAATTTTATAACATTAAAATTGTTATAAATAAATATTTCAGATGTGTATTAACATCAAAATGTTTGTTACATAGAATTATAGCATCTCACAATAATGCTTTACTTGATAACTATGCATTATAGACATATAAGTGTATACTTTCGCTGTTACGCACAGAAATTGTTAATACCAATTATAACGTTTAAATGTTCTTAAAATTTGTCATTATTGACGTTCTTCTCTCCAAAATACAATGGTAATCGAATAATCGAATAATCTCTTTGAGATACCAAATAAACAAATAGTCGAATAATTAAAGCATCATCGAAGCATTCCTTTTATAAAACAAGTATCGTTCGAAAGTGGGAATCTTACAACGATTCCTTCAAAATAAAAAAAATGCGAATAACGCAAATCTAAGTTAAATATGCATGAAATAACGTCTTAAACGACACACGAAGAATTATCAAAAATTACAATGAAACTCTAAAACTTTAGCTATTAAAACAAAGAATAAAGATAAGAATTTCTACAAATGAAGTTGGTCACTTCAAGAATGGATTTCTACTATTACAGCAAAACTGCAGATATTAGATCAAACGATTGTTCAACCTTGAGACATCTTCTGCAGCCAAAGAATACCTCTATCAGCTCTTCTTGATATTCCGTCGAAGCTGCCATCGCTCGCCTCCTAGAGAAGCCAGTTACAGCCAAGCACGTGTAAATCAGCTGCGGGCGACCCCAACTCACTCGGCCTGCAATCACCTGCTCCGCGTCTCGGCTTGAGCTGCTAACCGTGGATCTGCCATCTTCACGGCCAGTGGCCTGGAAACTGCGTTTCTTGATTCGATTGGCTGCAAATGGTCTTCTGCTTCTTATCTCTGTCCTGCAGAGTGGTCTCGCCATCGTAGATTCGCAAGTTCTGAGTTGACATCTCGTCCTGACGTTGTTGGACATCTTGCTTGTAGTGTAGAAACTCATATTGGAATACTGCAAGTGGTTGTGCAGTTGTAGCTGTGTCGATCCTTGAATTTCCAAGTCACTCTGACTTCCCAATCCATGGTATAGATTAACCTCCTTATTTTTATTTAGTTCCCCATAATATTCTCTTCAATATACGTAGAATAAGCTTTTCCTCCCCGACTTAATTTCGCTGTCATCATGTAGACTGAAATGTATATTGTGATGTGATAACGCTGAATTATACCGTTGAATTCGTTGTAGCAATATCGTAGCTTGCAATAAACAATGGTGTTAGTTATTGCTTCTCTGTAAAGTGCTTTTAATAAGCGAAGTCTCGTTCTAATGCTGTTATACTTTTATAAACGCTGGTCTCTCCAATATTAATGTGATTTTATTTCGCCAGCTCCTCTTCTGAACTTCCTCGGCAATCCCTTGGTCGTTCGACAGTACAACGGTACTTGTCGACCGGGATTATATTGCGTGCAATATGTGCTTCTCTGCCGTGCGCGTGCGTCAAAAGCGTCCACTCGTGTCCAGACAATGTGAGAGAGTCACGCCACGCTTCTCCTCTCGGCGGCGCGTGTCACTGCTAGCCTAGCTCAGCTAGCCTCACGCACATGTATTTTAATAGAAATATACTCATATTTGCTCTATTATTCAATAATTTATATTTCTTTTCAACCAAATAAATTTCATATTGCATTCTACTCCTGTATATGTGCTTATTTCTCTTTATAATTGCTAAATTTATATAAAAGCGATTCCCACAAAAATTATGTGCTTTTATTTGATTGGCTGTTGAAATATTCTGAAAAAGGCTCCTGGAACTAGCCTCTTATCCACAGGTCGTGTGCATCGCTTTGTTATGATCGCCTTGCTAACCAAAACTGGTTTTCTAGTGCCAAACATGAAGCTTTGTACAATTTCCAGCTTCGAATGCTCGAACTCTTCCTTAGTTAAAATCTCATTCACCAGAATATTTCCAAATAATAAATTAGGCAAAATGCTTCAAAACTCTCCAAAATACTTTCATTATGCATCATTTGCATTCCATAATACATATATAATTATTAAATTATTTTAATTCCGAATTTCCAATTTTTCCTTCCAATGGTGCACAAGTCGTTCGAACCTCAGCTCGGTCAAAGGTCCTAAGCTGGGCTGAATTCGAGTTCAGTACCTTTAGCTGAACCAACACACTTGAAATATTTTGGCTCCCAGTTACGTGACGCTCGTTTTCCTTTAAGTAAAACCAGGAAAAACTCGGGTTTTCCAAGATTTTTTGAAAACTATTCGAAAATTTTGAATTTGACAAAACAGAATATCTTGCTTAGTTTTTTGAAGGAGGGAAGTACAAACGGGTTAAGGTACAAACCTACCCATTCGCAACTTCAATTTTAAAGAATTTATAGCACAACACTTTAATATGCCACTCGAATGTCACGTCATTTCATGTGCAAGACTGATTTGTGGATGTCAGTAGCCCATCTATTCTCAAATTATAATTGAAGACAGAATGGCTCTGAATGAAGAGATGCAGGCGTTCTTGGAGGATTTCAAGGAAAGCCTTAGGGAAACCCTAAATAATGATAGTGAAAAACGATTTGAAACATTGGACAAAAAGCTTCAGGACAACCAAGAAGCTGTGCAAGAAAGTATAGACAAGGGTAGTTTAGAGTGCAAACAAAACTTTAAGATTGTAAACACTGAGGTAAGAAATGTAAACGATAGGATAGATCAGGTGAACAATAAAATGGACAGCAAGCTAAGTGGATTAAATGCTAAAATGGACACTAAGCTTGATGATATTCACGTTCAAATGGGGGAACGAGATAGAAAATTTCAAGCTCAGATAGAGCCAATGAAAGAATGTATAAATGTCATAGAAATCAATGTAAACCAAATCTCAGGTGCACAAAAGGAAGTAAACACACGTTTAGATGAGATTGAGGGAAAGATTGAAAATATAGAGAGCAAAACTAAAAAGATCATTGATGAAAAGTTTGAACAAATGAACGAGTCTCTTACGAAAACAGTAAGCGAGCAAATAACCGGTGTGAATGGAAAGATTGAGGATTTAAGAATACACGTTGATTCGCAATTAGATGATAATAGCAAACAATGCAATGAATCCAGGCGAGAGTTAGAGGGAAAAATAGATACATTATCAACCCAAGTGCATGAATTAGAGGCTCAAAGGCGAAAAGATGTAGGGTAAATAAAAACACGAATGAGTAGTATGTTCACACAAGTAGAGCAAAGATTCATTGATCATGACACAACAAATGAAAAACAGATTGAGGAACGCATTAAACCAATTAATGAAGAAATAAAAGCACAGGGCACACTAATTTTAAAACATGAGGTACAAATTGAAGTAAATACAGCATAGGAGAAGCCCACAAGAAAATAGAACAAACCCAAGGGGAGTTAGCTCGTATGAAGAAAACGCAAGAGAAACCCCAAAAGGACGTTAAAACCCAAAATAAGGAGTTTAAAGGAATAAAGAATAGCCTACATAAAGACTTAGAAAACCTTAAGGAAGAGGTAGATGCAGATATAAAAGTGAAAATCGAGGATAAGGAACAAAAAATCCTCAAAACAAAGAAAGAGGTAACTGGTGAACTGACTAAATTCCAGGAAGTTTGGAAACAGCAGCAAGCAGAAATAGGCAAACGAACCGAAAATAACGAAGAAAGGATTGAAAAATCGAACAGGAATCATACGCAAGAATAGAAAGAATGGAGGGCAGAATGAACCAGAGTGAGACCCGCATGATTGCTATAGAGGGAGCGAATCTGAGAAATAATCAAATGGATAGAGGAAGTATGTAGGAGTTGAGAAACAACTGGGGAGAAACGGGAACCCAGCATATGTTTAATAATGTCCAAGAAGAGAAAAGCGCATACAAACTACCAGGGCCACCCTTACTTACATCAACTCCATTTAATAACAACAATGCGTTGCAGAACCAAGTTATAACCATTATAAAGCATGAGTCAGATAAACCCAAGAAATTTTCGGGAAACATATCATTAATGACACCAAAATACTGGCTCAAAGATGTTTTCGAGTATCTCAGAGACACTAGAGTCGCACCCGAACGTCAGTTATGATCCATCGAGAAGCTCATGGAAGGTGATTGCCTTCTATGGTTTAGAAGCTTCCGATACACTTTTGATACCATAGAGGAATTCAGAGAAGCTTTTCTCAAAAGATATTGGGCAGCTGATGTACAGAAGAATCTCAGACTAGATTTATACTCCAAAAAGTATAACACAAATGCACCAACCCGTTATTCGGAGTATTTTACGGCTCAACTCTGCAAATTTCGAGAACTAGATTGCGCACCGTCAGAGAATGACTTGTGCCTTGCGATCATCAAGCAGTAACCATTTGAGATACAGAGATTTTTAATTTCGTCTAACGCCAAAACTGCGATAGAGATAGAGAGTATCCTACGCCAGTTAGATAACACAACGCAGCACATGTCGCCGAGACACTATAGAAACGTAGAACATGCCCATGTCACAAAAACACATACTGCGATTGCTAGAGAAACAAGTATGAATAAAGTAACCAGTACAGAAGATGGAAAAATTGGACAAGGTGGTCCAGGGAATGGAAAACAAGAATGGAATCCACCGTATCAAGGAAACGGCAGAGGATATTTCCGAGGAAACAATTACAGAGGAAACAGATGTAGAAACTACAGTTCAGGTCGTGGTTATCAAGTGAATAAAGCATCGAGACCATACCATCAAAGGGGATCGAATAATAGAGGATCACCCAGTGAAAGACCATATCAGGGTAAGAATTGGAAGCAGAATTACCCAAGGAATAATCAGCCACCAAATGAAAACATAGATTACCAGGCTGAAATAGAGGAACGTCGTGTAATTACACAACGGTTCTACGATGAACGAGGGGAGGAATATGAGAGGCAACCTAAGGTCCAGTGGAAGGATGCCATACACGAGAGAACATCCCCAGACATACACAACATAGATGGTGCCCAAAGTTTAGAATTTCAGGAGCACAACAGAAGAGAGGAACAAGATAAAAACGCCAAATTTTGAACGGCGAAGGAAAGAAGAGATCGGAGGATGGAATACGGTACTTGTTGTAAACTGGATTGCGAGACCAGAATAATTAATAGATGAGATCATAGAAGGACCAGTCGTAGTCAAAAGAGAATTGCCGATTATTTTAACCAGAATAGAAGGAATTCTAGTTAGAAATTTATTAGACACAGGGTCGACAGTTTGTCTGGTAACCCAAGCACTGGTTAATGAATTAGAAAGGAAAGGGCGAGTTTTGAAGATCCCGATATCAGCAGTAAAGATAAAATGAATTATTCCAGAGAAAAGTTTGGCCTGTAAATACCAGGTACTCTTAGAATTGGAAATCGGAGAACTAATGTTATCTCAAAGCTTTTTACTAGTGAGTAAACTGTCTTATAACATTATACTGGGTATATACTTTATCAGGGAACATAAGGTTGTTATAGATCTATCCCAAAACTGCATCAAATTTCGAAATGAAGGCCATGGTTCAGAAAGAGATATTTCGTCACAAACAGTAGAGCAGATAGAAGGCGAACAAATATGGCACATGAAAGAGGAAACTTGTCACAATGTAACAGAGGAAGAAGTATATATTTTAGAAAAAGAATTAAGAACACTTGCTGCAGATTTACAAAGAGAAGCAGAAGTCGAATTTGAAGAATGCCTAGAAGAAAAGCTTAAAGAAGCCAAAATATCATTGGAAGATAAAGCAATTTTTAAAGAAATAGATCTAGAGCAAAGAAATGTACTTGATTCCAAACCAGGAAGAATCAAAAATTTTAAATATGCCTTCCAGGTGAATGATTGGACACCGTTCCGTCAGAAACCCTATCCAGTTGCGGAAAAGCATTACAAGCAAACAAAGGAAGCTATAGAAAAATGATGAAAGATGGAGTGATTGAAAAGGTTGCTACACCGTACGTAAGTCCGTTGGTAGTAATCAACAAACCAGATGGATCAGTACGAGTATGTCTAGATGACAGAAAACTAAATCAAAGGATTTTTCCAGAAAAAGACTCGGCACCTCCAATCAAGGAAATTTTAAGGAAATTCAAAGGAAAGAAGATATTCACGAATATCGATCTTACGAGTTCTTACCATCATTTGGAATTAGAAGAAAGGACCAGTCTAATGACAGGATTCCAATTTGATCAGCAAACAATGTGTTTTAAACGATTACCTTTAGGATTAAAGACCGCAGGATCAGCGCTCATATGGGACTTAGACAGGAATCTTTCGGAGGAAGCGAAAGCCTGTACTATTAGATATGTGGACGATATTTTATTAACGTCAGAAACGATACCGGAACATTTAGAGAAATTGAGGAAACTGCTCAAAGATTTGGGGCAAACAAACTTCAAAATAAATTTGAAAAAGTCATTTTTTGCCAAAGGCAAGTGACATTTTTAGCCTACTTTCGATTTTTGCAAAAAATTAAAGTAGACTTATGAGATCAACACAGGGCGAAAAAAGTGTGTCTGTGTGTGTGTGTGTATGTGTGTGTGTGAGTCTGTGTGTGTGTATGTGTGTGTGTGAGTCTGTGTGTGTGTGTGTGAGTGTGTGTACTCTGAATGTCTGTCCCCCCCTATCAATTCGAACACGGTGAATGCGAATTGAACGAAATTTGGTACAAAGGTAGCACTAGCAAAGGACACCTCAGTGTCATGTTTTATATCGCCGCCATCTTTACTAAAACTGAATGGCGGCCACTCAAACGTTCAAAACGTAAAATCAAATAACGACTAACCAAATCATCCAATCTCTACCAAATTTGGTAACAACATACCTTCGTATAGGATGCGTCTTGTGACCAAACTACAAGGTCGTCCGCCATACCATTTCAGGATGGCGGCCGTGCGAATTATGCAAACTTTATAATCCATATCATGGGACCCACCAGTTCCGATTATCGAGCCGAGAATCGTTTTAACTGTTCTAAAGGAAGAGGCACGTACGAAATTAAAAGTTTATTTTGTAATACTATAGTGCAGACGTGATTTTAAAAAGCTCAGCTGATTCATTAATAAGACAAGATGGCAGCGGATATCTTGTGCCTGACTTATATTTCACTAATTTGAGTATTGAATGCAATATAGCGTACTGATAAAAAATAAATAAACTTTGTATGAAATGCTTTATATATAAATAATATACTCCAGTGATGAAATCGTTTAGTATAAATCATTATTTGCTAACAAGTTCTATGTAAGTCATTTTAAATAGAACGATATTCGTTGACACAATTAGCTCAGTGGTAGAGCGATAGCCTGTCGCTCAGATTCCTATGGTTCAAACCCGATCAGAGCTAGTTTTTTTGCTTGAAATGTTATATGTTTATTGTTTTGTAATGACTCAGATGTTTTAAAATTAAGCGTTATATTGTGCAAATTATGGTGTAAAATATATATTTAATTAAAACATAATTCGCCAGCAGATTTACTCGAGACATCTAGCTGCCAAAAAGGTAACTTCCAGATTTTATTGAAAAGTTTCTTCTTCTGGCCGCTAGAATGCACTCGCTCTGTTAGGATTATATTGTTCGATATTTCACCACTAGATGTCCCGACTAGTCTACGTGGGGATCCATTGATTACTATACCATTATCATTCTATGCGCATCGAATTTGAAGAATGACAAGTTGATACTACGATACATTTTAACTTTTTATTTTAAAGGGTTTGTAACAGCCTATTTTGCGTTACTTGAAAATGTTATTAAGCGTTATATTGTCCACATTATGGTGTAAAATATATATTTAATTAAAACATAATTCGCCAGCAGATTTACTCGAGACATCTAGCTGCCAAAAAGGTAACTTCCAGATTTTATTGAAAAGTTTCTTATTCTGGCCGCTAGAATGCACTCGCTCTGTTAGGATTATATTATCGAAAATATCCACATAGTTTGTATACACACGTCTCTGTAGGGTCATGGAAAGATTTGTTAATTCAATTAGGGTTGTGAAAGCCATGCACAACCAGACGTGTAAAGACATGCCTCAACTCAAAGTTGGATGTTGCCCACGGCAGGTCGTAATAATAATAATAATAATGTTATTGGTTTTACATCCCTTTTAACTACTGCTGCTTTTAGAGACACCGGGGTGCCGGAATTTTGGCCCGAAGGGGATCTTTAACGTGCCAGTAAATGTACTGACACGGCTCCCTCGCATTTGTGCACCCTCAAATGCCAGCTGACTGCGCCAGGATACGAACCTGCAACCTAGGGCCCAGCAAGCGAGAACGTTACCGCTGAGCCACGCCGCCAGTCCGGTCGATTATGTCTCCAGATCCATAACATTCTTGATATACTTCTTATCTTTCTTTCTTTCTTCAATGATGGTAGCAGTTTTTATCTAGGTCGTGGCGTTTGGTAGAGGTAAATCGTTTCTAAGGTCTTCAACAAAGAATAGTTCTATTATACTCTTTGATAATAACAACGAGTTATAACTATACTCATACATTTAGGAGAAAGTAGGCTATATGTTCTTTACTGAACATCTTGTTAGGTCACGTCATAGACCAACATGGAGTTCAACCTAACCCATGCAAGTTGGAGTCTATTAAGAACTTTCCGAGACCATTGAAATTAAAGAATGTTAGACAATTTCTAGGATTTATAGGGCTTTTCAGCAGTCATTGTCCTGCTTATACAAAGACCGTGTCACCATTACAAGATTTACTTAAGAAGGGGGGAAATGGAAGTGGACAGAAGAATGCGAGAATGCATTCACAAGGGCAAAATATATGTTATTAAATTTTGTGATATTAGGATACCCCGACTACAATGAAAAGTTCATAGTCCAGACAGATGCTTCACAGATAGGCATAGGAGCCATGCTGTATCAGGAAACGAAGGAAAAACCAAGCGAGAGAAATTACCTCGCATTTGCATCAAGAAGATTAAAGCCCCATGAACGAAATTACACAGTCAGTAAAATCGAACTTCTGGCAATATTGTATGCATTGCAATATTGGCGCTAGATAGTTTACGGATTTCCCATAATTTTAAGAACAGATCACAAGGCGTTGACTTTCTTAATGAAAACTTACTTGCCTGTCAACGACTAATGCAATGGGCATTGTACATCCAGCAGTACGATGTAGAAATAGAATACTGCCCTGGAAAAGGAAACATTGTACCGGACGTTCTGAGCCGAAATCCGGGAACAGAAGAGGAGGCACTTGCGTTTCAGATCGATGATAAAGATCAAGGAACCATTTAAGAATTAAGAAGAGTAGGAGAAAAAACAAAGAAAGGGAAAGCTTGATAGAGCATCACCCGCATTCATCGAAGCGGAAAAAATTGCAATGGATTATAGTTATTTTAATGGACTTTTACATAAATTCGCAGATAATGAACATACCAAATTGAGGATTATCATTCCAGCAGAAATGCATAGGAAGTTAGTATGGTTACTACACAGAACGTTTGGACATATGGGGTAGTTAAAACAGTCAGCATGTTGCAAGAAGCTTTTATATGGCCCAGGTTAAGAGATACGGTAAGATCTCACATGCCACATGCCAAAGAATTAAACCAAATTCTTTTCTAATGAGACAAAAGCCTATACCACTTTTACCAGAAAGGCCTTGCCAGATCTTATCAATAGATAATTTTGGAACGTTACCCTAAGCTAGAAGAGGTAATAAACACATAATGGTATCAATGGATGTGTTTACCAAAATGGTAGTGTTGTGTCCTATTCAGAAGACATCAACCAAACAGGTCATCAAGAGACTAAAGGAGAGAGTAATTCCAGTTCTAGGAAAGCCAGAAAATTTACTTTTTGATCATGAAAGTTGATACACAAGCGTCGAATTCCGAAGAGAATTAGACAATTTAGGGATAACACAAATTTTATCCAGCATCAGGCATCCTGAGGCAAATCCTGTTGAAAGGGTTATTGAGAGAAGTGCAAAAATAATGCAAAAGCTACTGTTCCGAAGAAAATTGGAAGTGGATTGACTTTTTGCCTACTATTGAATTTTGCATTAACAACACCATTCATGAAGCAACAGGCGAGATACCTGTTAAGTTACATTTAGACAAGCAACCAGAAAGGCCATGGGATCAAATATTACCCACAGTTAATGATGCACAAATAGGATTAGGAGAACATATGAGCATCTGAAAGCTCAAGCTGAAAAAAGGCAAAAGAGAAATCTTCATAAACGATACCACAGACCACTATTGGAAGGTGAACTAGTGCTCGTAAAACGACCAGTGATTTCAGATCCAGAGAATCGCGTTTACAAGAAGTTTCGCAAAAATTATCATGGACCTTATAGGATAATTAAAGATCTCAAAAATAATGCATATAAAGTTCAGCATTTAGTAACAGATCACAAGATGATCATGAACGCAGCAAATTTGAAAATTTACCATCTTCCAGAAGAATATGAACGACAGATTCAAACCTTAGTAGCCCAGGCGGAAAATGAAGAAGAAACAGAAAAGGAGAAGGAGAAGAAATGGGAAGAATTAGATTGTGAATGTAGTTTAAAGAAATACTACGAGGTTAAAAGAATTAGCCCGACAAATTGAGGAAGAGAATAATGAAATAAGAGAGGAAAATGAAAAGCTGAGGAATTGGAAAAAAATAATACACTTAGAGTGAAAATCGGGTAGGAGCAAGCCTAACCTATATGATAAATTGATGGCTTACTAGAAAATGAGGTATTACGATAACGAAAACTGAAGAGTAACTAAATCTTTGAAACGGGCAAGGACAAAGCGAACCCTTGCAGAAGAACTGAGTAAGACTGAAGTAAAATGTTTCAGAAACGAAGGAAGTACATTTTTGGGATAAATACATTTTCTCAAAATTTCTACCATTTATTTATTTATTTATTTATTTATTTATTTCTGAAGGAGGGAATTGTGCCCATGTGGGACTGGCACAAGATTGAACCCCTGACCAATTATAGAAAGATATTCTAAAATTTATAAAGATGACAAGCAATACGGAATTGAGCTCACTGGAGAGCGACCACAAAAACATTGTAGGTGGTCAGTTCAAACACATAAACTCCTGTTAGTTTGACAAGTTAAAAGGAAAAGGCCATTAAAAGGACTATTAACGAACTAGGGGAAGTCAGATTCAAGAGGCCATAAATACTACTCGACATTCCGATGTATAAGCGACTTCACAAAAATTATTATTTTTCAAGAGGACAGTAATGGCTGGAACTATTTCTTGAGAGGCACTTGAAGCTTAGCCCAGAAATTTGTAAAATCAGCAGTTTTTTAAACATAAAGAAGGGGGACTTACAACCATTAAACCTAACGAAATAAACCCCAGAGTTATTAAATCTGATGCTAGGGGAGAACTAGGAACTACAAAATTCGAAGAGTTGGCAGACCTGAAATTAGACACTTCAAATAATGTTAAGTCAGGAAAACGTCATCGGTATGCGAGCGAAATAATATCTGCGGAGTATACAAGGAATTTGGTTGGCCCCGCAGAGGGGATATTAACTAATTAAATTAATTAAAAAGAAACTAGCGAAAGATTTCCATTCCGCCAGCAGGCAATCGAAATATAATTACAAAATTACACTTTAAAATAAATTATGTAGAAAATTAGGCCACGGATTCAGAAGTTCAGCTCCCAAATTTCTTGCCAGAAGAGAATAAATAGGCTTGAAGTCAGAGGAGAAGTAGGAAGTCTTACCAAGTCCGTCAGTCGAGAGAGATCTTGCTAGAGGCAGGTTACACGAGAGTTTTCAGAGACCACAGTTCGAGTGCGCTACGCAAGTTAGCCAGTTTGTTAACAGCCTTTGTATAGGCATGTTACATAAAAATTGGGTGTCTCATAATCAAGTCACAGAAAATGAAATTGATCACATCGCGGTGAGCAGGAGGTTCAGAAGAAGCTTGGAAGATGTTAGGAACAAGAGAGGAGCTGACGTTGGTAGTGACCATCACCTTGTGGTTGCCAACTTCCGCATGAAGATCGTCGCAGTCCGCCGAAAGTTTAACACTCGGCACAACAAGTTTGATGTGGGCAAGCTTAAGAACCAGCAGAGGTTGGACCAATTTAAATTGGAGCTCAGAAATAAATTCCAGGTGTTGGACTCCGAGACAGAGAAGGACGTGGAGACTGTGTGGAGCGAGGTAAAGAATATCTTCGTGGAAACCAGTGAGATGCAGCTCGGGTACAAGAACTACCTGCGGAAAGAATGGATATCCGATCAGACCTGGGACAAGATAAATTATAGGAAGGAGATTAAGGCCAAGCTCAACACCTGCAAGACTAGGCAGCAGAAGGCTCTCACACAAGCAAAGTATTCAACAGCAAACAGGGAGGTAAAGAGGAGTGTACGGAAGGATCATAGGAGGTGGATTGATGAGCAGGCGGAGAAAGCAGACGAAGCGGCAAAAAGAGGGGACGTTAAGGAGCTCTATGGCATCACAAAGATGCTTTCGAAGAAAGGTTTTAATAAAACTAGGCCTGTGAAGAGCAAAACGGGCGAGATCCTCACGTCGTGTGAACAGCAGTTGACAAGATGGAGAGAACACTTTGCGGAGGTTCTTAATAGAGATAGAGGACCAGAAAGTAAGCAGCGAGGAGAAGATGAAGAGGAAGCAGAAAGTGACCCAAGCATCAGCCTCGACTCCCCAACTCGGGGCGAAATACGGACAGCGTTGAAGCAGATGAAATGCGGGAAGGCTCCAGGTCTGGATAATATCCCAGCGGAAGTACTGAAAGCAGACCTGGATATTACGATCGATCTGCTGCACCCGCTGTTGGAGAAGATCTGGAAGGAGGAGAAAATACCAACCGACTGGAAGAAGGGGTTGATAGTCAAGTTGCCGAAGAAAGGGGACATCACAAACTGTAACAACTGGAGGGGTATCACCTTGCTGTCCATTCCAAGCAATGTGCTGGTGAAAGTCATCCTGAATCGTATAAAAGACTGCGTAGAAAAAAGGCTTCGTAAGGAACAGGCTGGATTTCGACAACATCGCAGCTGTGTGGATCTCATCAACACCCTCCGAATCATCCTGGAGCAGAGTGTGGAGTGGCGGAATACCCTTTACCTCACATTTGTTGACTTAGAGAAAGCCTTCGACTCCGTAAATCAAAGAATCATGTGGAAGACCCTCGAGGAATATAAAATTCCAACAAAGATCATCAGAATCATGGAAGAGATGTACGAAGGGTATGAGTGCCAGGTTCTGCACGCAGGCAAATTAACAGAAAAGATAAAGGTCAGTTCCGGAGTGAGACAGGGGTGTGTCCTTCCCCCACACTGTTCCTGTTGGTTCTGGATAGTGTGATGAAGAAGGTAATGGGAGGACGGAAGAGGGGTATTCAATGGGGTATAAATGACAGGCTTGAAGATCTGGATTTCGCAGACGACATTTGTCTTATCCCACAACGGTACCGAGACATAGAAGCTAAGCAGGGGAGGTTGCAGAGAGAAGCAGAACGTGCAGGACTGATGATCAACACCAACAAGACCAAAGAGATGAGGATAAATTCTGACATCACGACTAGTTTGACAGTCAACGGAAAGGACATTGAGCGAGTTGAGTCCTTCCTCTACCTTGGAAGTATAGTCACAAATGATGGGGGAGCAGAGGAAGATGTTCGAAGCCGTATCAGGAAGGCAAATGGTGCCTTTGTCCAGCTCTACCCCATCTGGAGAAATAGAAACATTTCCAGGAAGACCAAGCTCCGCCTTTTCAATAGCAACGTAAAGTCGATTCTTCCCTACGGCTGTGAAACATGGAAAGTCACAAAACCGATCAACAACCAACTACAGGTGTTCATTAACAGATGTCTGCGTCGCATCATGAATATGAGGTGGCCGGACATAATCTCAAATGAAGATCTTTGTACCATCAGCAATCAACAACAGATTAGCATCCAGATAAAGGAGAGGAAATGGCGCTGGATTGGTCACACACTAAGGAAGCCGGACGGAGCTATTGAGAGGGCGGCACTAGACTGGAATCCTCAAGGCGCCAGGAAGCGAGGTCGACCTAAGAAGACCTGGAAGAGGACGATCGAAAATGAAATTGCAGAGGTGGACAAGAACTGGAGTCAAGTGAAGAGAATGGCCAGGAACCGTACTGCGTGGAGAAATTTCGCCAAGGCCCTATGCTCCGGAAGGAGCGGCATGAATTAAGTAAGTAAGTAAGTAAGTAAGTAAGTATATTACGAGGTTTATGTGCGAAAAGTGAGTGTTGAAGGATTCTTAACGGAGCAAGTATCTCTTAAAAGCCAGAGGCAGAAAGTAAAAATCTCAGGGAGAAAAATCAGATTGAAAAAGTAGTAAATAGTTGTTCGATCGTTTTTTCATAAATCCAATTTAAGGGGCTTATGGGGAGGGATGAAATTCTGGGGGAAAGAAGTCCACTAAGGAAGGATTTTTGGTTATTCACTCATCATCCCCCAGCAAACCTATTGCAGTTAGAAACTTGAAATTTTGGGAATATGTTCGTTGTATGTCGAAAAAGTCCACTAAGGATGGATTTTTGGATATTCATGTTATGAAGAGGTGTTAAGGGGGTTAAACTTGCATTTCATGGAATAACAATATCTCACGAGTTGTTTCATTTGGGGATGTGATATTCGGCATATAAACTAAGCATTCAAAATAAGCAGACATATGTCTAAGGGTTTATCGATATGGTGTATATTATGAGGTGAAAGGGGGAGAAAATTGGCGGTTGAAGGATTCTTAACGGAGCGTGTACTGTGTCTCTCATTCAACATAGGCGATAAGTTTGAAATGCAGCGGAAAAAGCAGCTTTAAATACAAGTAAATAGGTGTTCGACCATTTCTTCATAAATCCAATTTAAGGGGGCCATGGGTAGGAGTGAAATTCGGGGGTAAAGCAGGAAAGAAAGTGTCCTAACTGATTGACTAACTTACTCACTCATCAAACTCAGGGGGAAAACAGCTTTAAATAAGTAAATAGGTGTTCGACCGTCTTTTTTCATAAATCCAATTTAAGGGGTTCATGGGGAGGGGTGAAATTCTCAAAACTAAATAAAAGAAAATGTCCTGACTGACTCACTCACTCATCATCGCCCAGCCAAAATTATTGAAGTAAGAAACATGAAATTTTGGGGATAAGTTCGTGGTATGTCGAAAAAGTCCACTGAGGAAAGAGTTTTGGATATTCAGGTTCTAAAGAGGTGTTAAGGGGGTAAACGTGCACTTCATTGAATAACAATATCTCACGAATGGTTTCATTTGGTGATGTGATACTTGGCATATATACTAATCATTAAAAATAAGCTGACACATGTCTAATGGTTTTTCGATGTGGTGTATAATATGAGGTGAAAGGGATGAAAAGTGGGAGTTGAAAGATTCCTAACGGAGCGTGTATCTCTTAACGACATAGGCGAGGAGTTTGATTTTCTCCGAGTTTCAATCAGCTTAAAAATAAATAAATGAATAAATAATTAAAATAAGTGGGTGTTCGACCTTTTTTTCATAAATCCAACTTAAGGGGCCTATGGGGAGGGGTAAAATTCTGGAAGAATAACGTCCACTAAGGAAGGATTTTTTGATGTTCACTCTCATCGACCAATCAAAACTATTAAAGTTAGAAGAAGGGGATATGTTTGTTGTGTGTCGAAAAAGTCTACTAAGGAGGGATTTTTGGATATTCAGGTTCTAAATGGGTGTTAACTGGGTTAATCCTGCATGTCATTGAATAACAACATGACACGTCTATGACGCGAGCGAAGCGAGGCTAAACATGAGATGGTGTGTGTCTGTGTATTACTCAATCACGCAAGAACCACTGGAAGTAGCTGATTTACCTGGTTAACATATACGCTACTTTTGATTTCAATACTTTGTACCATTTAAAGATGGCGACCATTTTAGTGACGTCACTACACCCTTTGGTTTCAAACATTCATATTTCCATTTCAAATAAAAAGTGAACGCTAAGAAATAGCAAACTTTTGATGGCATATACGAGGTTTACATTTTCTATCCGAAAGGTATCTCCAACGGTTAGCGAGTAAAACCTAAATTTATGCTATAAAACACGGTCAACGCCGAACGGTGTAGTTGGACAAAATGTTCCATCGTTAATCTCCCTTTGCGCAGCACCTCGCCAATCCCCTGTTTAACTGTCACTTTCACATTTTAATTTATTTTTGACGCGTAGCGAAGCACGGGTACTTCAGCTAGTAATAAATAAGCCTAAGTATCATACAATTAAGTTAAATACAGCTTAGAATGTCGTGTCAATAAATAAAACAATATGATAAAGATCGATGCGAAACTACTTAAAGAATCTATGCATACGTGGATCATATACAAATACTCTCTGACGTAAACAATTCATACATTAACCTTTGTGTTAGCGCTTTTTGCTCATCCTGTAACAATTCGTTGCTCCACTTAGCAATATGTTCCTTCATTCCGCAATAAAGTGAACATTCCTTATCAATAGCGTCTACTACGCTCCAAACATGTCATACTTCCTTCCTTCCTTCCTACAAACGGTCTTCAAAACTCCGCACGGCATTACTTCCATAAAAAAAACATCTTGCTACACACTTGTAGAAGAATTAGTGATTTGACTAGGTAACAACGCTAGAGTATGTTACCGTTCAGAATGCACTCCTAACTCTCAACTCTTGTCAAAATTATTAAACCTCGTGCATCAAATTACAACAATTACATGTTCGTTCAAAATAATAGAATTCACAAAGTACTTCTTATTCCTTTCATTAGCGCTATTCGTTCCCTTTGATCCATAACAAACTTGTTCTTCCACGTTAACAAACGTTAACAATGTTAATTTGTAGTTCGCTCGTCTTTTTGTTGTTAATAAAAATAAATACATATCCTCACGCTTCTGGTGTACATTTAAATATATGAACAATTCATATTAAAGTTGTTTTTAATATACTAGACCGCAGGTAGACTGACATATCTCCTGGTCTATTCATCTAAGTTAAACAAAGTTTCAATTTGAATTGTTGATAAATATATGCATCATTTGGCCACAATTGTCAATATCATGATCTTATTTTATAGAGTATATTCGTAGTATAAATAGTCCAAGATTATATAGTTGTCTAATAAATTGTATTCCGCTATTGGAATTTTATAACATTCAAAATGTTATAAATAAATATTTCAGATGTGTATTAACATCAAAATGTTTGTTACATAGAATTATAGCATCTCACAATAATGCTTTACTTGATAACTATGCATTATAGACATATAAGTGTATACTTTCGCTGTTACGCACAGAAATTGTTAATACCAATTATAATGTTTAAATGTTCTTAAAATTTGTCATTATTGACACTCTTCTCTCCAAAATACAATGGTAATCGAATAATCGAATAATCTCTTTGAGATATCAAATAAACAAATAGTCGAATAATCAAAGCATCATCGAAGCATTCCTTTTATAAAACGAGTATCGTTCGAAAGTGGGAATCTTACAACGATTCCTTCAAAATAAAAAATGCGAGAAACGCAAATCAAAGTTAAATATGCATGAAATAACGTCTTAAACGACACACGAAGACGTATCAAAAATTAGAATGAAACTCTAAAATTTTAGCTATTAAAAAAAGAACAAAGATAAGAATTTCTACAAATGAAGTTGGTCACTCCAAGAATGGATTTCTACTATTACAGCAAAACTACAGATATTAGATCAAATGGTTGTTCAACCTTGAGACGTCTTCAACAGCCAAGGAATACCTCCTTCATCTGTTATTGATATTCCGTCGAAGCTGCCATCGCTCACCTCCTAGAGAAGCCATTTACAGCCAAGCACGTGTAAATCAGCTGCGAGCGACCCCAACTCACTTGGCCTGCAATCACCTGCTCTGCGTCTCGGTTTGAGCTGCTAACCGTGGATCTGCCATCTTCACGGCCAGTGGCCTGGAAACTGCGTTTCTTGATTCGATTGGCTGCAAATGGTCTTCTGCTTCTTATCTCTGTCCTACAGAGTGGTCTCGCCATCGTAGATTCGCAAGTCCTGAGTTGACATCTCGTCCTGACGTTGTTGGACATCTTGCTTGTAGTGTAGAAACTCGTATTGGAATACTGCAAGTGGTTGTGCAGTTGTAGCTGTGCCGATCCTTGAATTTCCAAGTCACTCTGACTTCCCAATCCATGGTATAGATTAACCTCCTTTCATTTTATTTAGTTCCCCATAATATTCTCTTCAATATACGTAGAATAAGCTTTTCCTCCCCGACTTAATTTCGCTGTCATCATGTAGACTGAAATGTATATTGTGATGTGATAACGCTGAATTATACAGTTGAATTCGTTGTAGCAATATCGTAGCTTGCAATAAACAATGGTGTTAGTTATTGCTTCTCTGTAAAGTGCTGTTTATAAGCGAAGTCTCGTTCTAATGCTGTTATACTTTTATAAACGCTGGTCTCTCCAATATTAATATGATTTTATTTCGCCAGCTCCTCTTCTGAACTTCCTCGGCAATCCCTTGGTCGTTCGACAGTACAACAGTACTTGTCGACCGGGATTATGTTGCGTGCAATAAATGCTTCTCTACTGTGCGCGTGCGTCAAAAGCGTCCACTCGAGTCCAGTCACTGTGAGAGAGTCACGCCACGCTTCTCCTCTCGGCGGCGCGTGTCACTGCTAGCCTAGCTCAGCTAGCCTCACACACATGTATTTTAATAGAAATATACTCATATTTGCTCTATTATTCAATAATTTATATTTCTTTTCAACCTAATAAATTTCATATTGCATTCTACTCCTGTAGATGTGCTTATTTCTCTTTATAATTGCTAAATTTATATAAAAGCGATTCCCACAAAAATTATGTGCTTTTATTTGATTGGCTGTTGAAATATTCTGAAAAAGGCTCCTGGAACTAGCCTCTTATCAACGGGTCGTGTGCATCGCTTTGTTATGATCGCCTTGCTAACCAAAACTGGTTTTCTAGTGCCAAACATGAAGCTTTGTACAATTTCCAGCTTCGAATGTTCGAACTCTTCCTTAGTTAAAATCTCATTCACCAGAATATTTCCAAATAATAAATTCCGCAAAATGCTTCAAAATTCTCCAAAATACTTTCATTATGCATCATTTGCATTCCATAATACATATATAATTATTAAATTATTTTAATTCCGAATTTCAAATTTTTCCTTCCAATGGTGCACAAGTCGTTCGAACCTCAGCTCGGTCAAAGGTCCTAAGCTGGGCTGAATTCGAGTTCAGTACCTTTAGCTGAACCAACACACTTGAAAAATTTTGGCGCCCAGTTACGTGAAGCGTGTTTTCCTTTAAGTAAAACCAGGAAAAACTCGGGTTTTCCAAGATTTTTTGAAAACAATTCGAAAATTTTGAATTTGACAAAACAGAATATCTTGCTTAGTGTTTTGAAGGAGGGAAGTACAAACGGGTTAAGGTACAAACCTACCCATTCGCAACTTCAATTTTAAAGAATTTATAGCACAACACTTTAATATGCCACTCGAATGTCACGTCATTTCATGTGCATGACTGATTTGTTGATGTCAGTAGCCCATCTATTCTCAAATTATAATTGAAAAAAGAATGGCTCTGAATGAAGAGATGAAGGCGTTCTTGGAGAATTTCAAGGAAAGCCTTAGGGAAACCCTAAATAATGATAGTGAAAAACGATTTGAAACATTGGACAAAAAGCTTTAGGACAACCAAGAAGCTGTGCAAGAAAGTATAGACAAGGGTAGTTTAGAGTGCAAACAAAACTTTAAGATTGTAAACACTGAGGTAAGAAATGTAAACGATAGGATAGGTGAACAATAAAATGGACAGCAAGCTAAGTGAATTAAATGCTAAAATGGACACTAAGCTTGATATTCACGTTCAAATGGGGGAAAGAGATAGAGCCAATGAAAGAAAGTATAAATGTCATAGAAATCAATGTAAACCAAATCTCAGGTGCACAAAAGGAAGTAAACACACGTTTAGATGAGATTGAGGGAAAGATTGAAAATATAGAGAGCAAAAATAAAAAGATCATTGATGAAAAGTTTGAACAAATGAACGAGTCTCTTACGAAAACAGTAAGCGAGCAAATAACCGGTGTGAATGGAAAGATTGAGGATTTAAGAATACACGTTGATTCGCAATTAGATGATAATAGGAAACAATGCGATGAATCCAGGCGAGAGTTAGAGGGAAAAATAGATACATTATCAACCCAAGTGCATGAATTAGAGGCTCAAAGGCGAAAAGATGTAGGGGAAATAAAAACACGAATGAGTAGTATGTTCACACAAGTAGAGCAAAGATTCATTGATCATGACACAACAAATGAAAAACAGATTGAGGAACGCATTAAACCAATTAATGAAGAAATAAAAGCACAGGGCACACTAATTTTAAAACATGAGGTACAAATTGAAGAAAATACAGCATAGGAGAAGCCCACAAGAAAATAGAACAAACCCAAGGGGAGTTAGCTCGTATGAAGAAAACGCAAGAGAAACCCCAAAAGGACGTTAAAACCCTGAATAAGGAGGTTAAAAGAATAACGAATAGCCCACATAAAGACGTAGAAAAACTTAAGGAAGAGGTAGATGCAGATATAAAATTAAAAATCGATGATAAGGAACAAAAATCCTCAAAACAAAAAAAGAGGTAACTGGTGAACTGACTAAATTCCAGGAAGTTTGGAAACAGCAGCAAGCAGAAATAGGCAAACGAACCGAAAATAACGAAGACAGGATTGAAAAAATCGAACAGGAATCATTCGCAAGAATAGAAAGAATGGAGGACAGAATGAACCAGAGTGAGACCCGCATGATTGCTATAGAGGGAGCGAATCTGAGAAATAATCAAATGGATAGATGAAGTAAGTAGGAGTTGAGAAACAACTGGGGAGAAACGGGAACCCAGCATATGTTTAATGATGTCCAAGAAGAGGAAAGCCCATTCAAACTACCAGGGCCACCCTTACTTACATCAACTCCATTTAATAACAACAATGCGTTGCAGAACCAAGTTATAACCATTATAAAGCATGAGTCAGATAAACCCGAGAAATTTTCGGGAAACATATCATTAATGACCCCAAAATACTGGCTCAAAGAAGTTTTCGAGTATCTCAGAGACACTAGAGTCGCACCCGAACGTCAGTTATGATCCATCGAGAAGCTCATGGAAGGTGATTGCCTTCTATGGTTTAGAAGCTTCCGATACACTTTTGATACCATAGAGGAATTCAGAGAAGCTTTTCTCAAAAGATATTGGGCAGCTGATGTACAGAAGAATCTCAGACTAGGTTTATACTCCAAAAAGTATAACACAAATGCACCAACCCGTTATTCGGAGTATTTTACGGCTCAACTCTGCAAATTTCGAGAACTAGATTGCGCACCGTCAGAGAATGACTTGTGCCTCGCGATCATCAAGCAGTAACCATTTGAGATACAGAGATTTTTAATTTCGTCTAACGCCAAAACTGCGATAGAGATAGAGAGTATCCTACGCCAGCTAGATAACACAACGCAGCACATGTCGCCGAGACACTATAGAAACGTAGAACATGCCCATGTCACAAAAACACATACTGCGATTGCTAGAGAAACAAGTATGGATAAAGCAAGCAGTACAGAAGATGGAAAAATTGGACAAGGTAGACCAGGGAATGGAAAACAAGAATGGAATCCACTGTATCAAGGAAACGGCAGAGGATATTTCCGAGGAAACAATTACAGAGGAAACAGATGTAGAAACTACAGTTCAGGTCATGGTTATCAAGTGAATAAAGCATCGAGACCATACCATCAAACGGGTTCGAATAATAGAGGATCACCCAGTGGAAGACCATATCAGGGTAAGAATTGGAAGCAGAATTACCCAAGGAATAATCAGCCACCAAATGAAAACATAGATTACCAGGCTGAAATCGAGGAACGTCGTATAACTACACAACGGTTCTACGATGAACGAGGGGAGGAATATGAGAGGCAACCTATGGTCCAGTGGAAGGATGCCATACACGAGAGAACATCCCCAGACATACACAACATAGATGGTGCCCAAAGTTTAGAATTTCAGGAGCACAACAGAAGAGAGGAACAAGATAAAAACGCCAAATTTTGAACGGCTGAGGAAAGAAGAGATCGGAGGATGGAATACGGTACTTGTTGTAAACTGGATTGCGAGACCAGAAGAATTAATAGATGAGATCATAGAAGGATCAGTCGTAGTCAAAAGAGAATTGCCGATTATTTTAACCAGAATAGAAGGAATTCTAGTTAGAAATTTATTAGACACAGGGTCGACAGTTTGTCTGGTATCCCAAGCTCTGGTTAATGAATTAGAAAGGAAAGGGCGAGTTTTGAAGATCCCGATATCAGCAGTAAAGATAAAAGGAATTATTCCAGAGAAAAGTTTGGCCTGTAAATACCAGGTATTTTTAGAATTGGAAATCGGAGAACTAATGATATCTGAAAGCTTTTAATTGTGAGTAAACTGCCTTATAACATTATACTGGGTATATACTGTACCCGATATCCGGATAGTAGGCTGTCAGATATCCGCCCCCTCAATCGGATTGCCAATAATCAAACGCGCCGGCATAGCTACATCAATGAAAATGGCACTGACAGATACTATCGAGATTAGAGCACAATAGTTAACAAGAAAATTATTGTGGAACACACCAAAATATACGGGGGTTCATGCTTACCTTTACTTACCTCTTAAATATATCTCGGGGACTGGGTTGTCAACTGGATCACTTAAAAGTATGTCCTCACAATAACCTCCACCATGATATTTAAAATGAACCAGATCGAAGACGAGAAACTTTAAACTGCACAATAATTTATTTCACATAAAGAATGATGTTTAACAAAAATGAAATAACAAAATATACGTGGCAATCAGAAGCCATCGACCACATAACCATGTCCTCCTGTAGGACCTGTATTCTCTACATATAATGTTTTAGCTTTCTCAAGCTTATAGCAACGAAAATATAACAATGCAATGGGAATGGAAACGGGATTTGGGATGAGACACACATATCAATTGCTTTGCGTGTTTATATACTGCATATTTTATTTATAGCCACAAGGCTATTATGAAACGCCCTTGGTCTCAGTAACACAGTTGTCCGGACCAGCTGCAAAACACCTGCGTCGTCAAAGCGGACACCCGTTCGTTCAATCCTAGCATAAGCGTGCTACCACAGAGCTCGGCTCTCTCTTTTAAACACGTAAATGTTCACATCTCAACTGAAATATTATCACGCAAATGTCTTACATGCTTCATTCAAACACCAGTGGATTCCTCCAACAATCCCAAATCATGATTATTTGTTTAAATCACTTGCTTAACTTGCATTGTTTAGAGTATAAAAAACTCTAAATGTTAATAACAAAAGTTCATTAATTATTTATAACAATAACAAATTATTTATAACAATGTCAAATGACGATTGAAAATTTAATACACGCTTCTATTAATCACTATCATTTCAAATTATTTAACAAAGATATTTACAAAATTATTTTACAATATTAAATTGTTTATATTATTTATACAAGGAATACATTGAACCACACGTTTATCCGGTTGATAATTACTCAAATCGTGTTGATATAATCGACCAATGAAGGTTAGTTATATTAAACTGTCAAATTCAGGTTTAATAATGTTTAATAATAATTATTAATATTTGTGACTGTAACCTTCATTCAAAATCTTTATCTCAAATTATTTAACACTCTTGTTAATTTTAACAGTATCTTCATATGAATAATCTTTCAAAGAACAAGAACAATACGATTCAGCGGGAAAATACTTCGCTCATAACGCACAAAAATTGCACAACAATTGGCCCAAAATTCATCATATATCTATATATATATGGCATAAAAATCTTCCAAACTACACACAAAAACCTCCACTATTAATGCATCAACTTCATTAATTATTGTGGGAACCTCCTTCATTATTCAAGGGCATTACTCAACAGCGACTTTTACACGTCCACTGAACTATCGATTATACATCCATTGTTCCTCTTTAAAAATTCTTATATTCATCAATTGTAATAATGACTGTTATTATTTAACCTTCGTGGGTTTCATTCATGAATCGATATGAAAAAAATTTGCCAATCACAAATAAATTTAATAGCAAATACGATTAGACACTCCTGCCTGGTCTATCAAAATTGAGATTAACATCTTCAAAGTAACGCAGTATAAAAATACTATCTTCAAACAAAGATCAACTAAACTGCAAAATAGTCGAATAGAATACAATCAGATTGTGGAATGCAAACATTATTATTCCAATCTAGAATTGAGAAAAACTCCTATCTTCATTATTCATTACTATAGTGTATTCAATAAATTGTAATTAACGTTCGTATTTCATAAAATTGTCTATAATGCAATGATAAATGTCTATGTTGCAATCATGTTCATAAGACGACTAGTATTTCAAAGATCGTCGATATCGTAAAAGATTTTAATGCTCTAAAATCTTTTAAATTATTCTTCTTTCTTGAGGATGACAGAAAATTGGTCAAAGTAATTAACTGATTAGAATTACTTTAATAAAATGACACGCTGTCTGAATTCAAATCTGCCATAGCAAATCATTAACTTTACAGTCAAATCGTGACTACAAAAATATGCAAATTACTGAATGAATCAAAGTCATCAGTCTCAACTGATCCAAAATTATTTAAGTATGCCAATGACATAGCAATGTCTCAAAATCGAAGAAAAAGGCATAAATCATCGAAGTGTACTGAGTACAAAATATTAAACAAGAAAATGGGGCAAAAGGTAGGACAGAAAATATGGGAAGAATGGTTGCTCAAATATCGCTACAATACTGAAATAATACAAGAAACGTTCACAACTACCTTATCTGCCGATTGAAGTTCCAGAGGAAAATTCCCCAAAGAAGACTGCTGATGGATCCATTTCACCAACTTAAAGATGAGCTCCATCCTCGAAACAGGAATCAGCGTCCTCGGAGAATCGAACTGCTTCCTCCTCCGAAATTGCACTGCTCCGTGGATACGAGAAACATCCTTCCGGCAAAATTCTTCATTGTGCGCCGGGATAACCCTGGCCTCTCTTGAAAGTTCTCTGAAGTTCTTGCAGGAATTCGTCATGGAGTTTAATGTAGTTATTTCCGCAGAAATATTCATAGTTGTGGAGTATGAAAATATTTCCACAGTTATCTGGTATAATTCAGCGATGGATTAACGATGCATGCGTGTAGTTGGATGTTCACTACATGCTCGCTTTTGTAGAAAGACGATTAACGAAGTTCCATGCTGTTACTTTACTCCAATGACATATGTCCCAATTGCATCAAAGCCTTAGCCTTCCATCTCACCTGCAGTTATTATTATCAAAAGCACTGCAATATTATAGTGTTCCATAGTCGAATGTATCGTTGTAATACCAAACTGTTGCACTCCACGTGTCAGCCGTAGTGTATAATGTGGAATATAAAAGTGTTTCTCCTGTGGCGAGAAAATCACTTTTGTTGGCAGCCTAAAAGTTCCAATATCTTTCGAAGTATCACTGTGAAATCGTTGAAATCTTGTATACACCTTAATGTTATACTGCCTAATAGAATTATCAAAAAGGCTGAAGTTAGCGCTTGATATCTTGACTGGTGGAAACGTTAATGTGCGCGTTTCAACTTCACCTAGTTTTGAGCAGCGTGAAATGGAACTGCTCCGAGTTCGTTTGATGCGGCAGGCTTTCACCTCATGCTAAAGACACCTCACTTCACTGAATCACTTGAAATATATATGCGATCACAAGGATAAGATCTGAGCGTATCAGTATCAGTATCAGTATGAGTATGAGAATGAGAGCTCCTCTCTCCTGTGCACGACCTTTTATCAACTTCTTAAGGGGCGTATCTATCCCTACCGTAGCCTGTTGCTGCGTCATTGCTGGAAGTTTTAACTTTGGCTATACTTGACGGATTTTCAAAATTCAAAAACTCAAAATTAATTTCTTCAAAATTCCAAATCAATGCCATAACTGAAAATAGATTTCCACAAATCTGCATGCCAACAGTAATCGAATATCGTAGTTTCAGCAATCTCCGTCTTCCTTCCAAACTATCGTTCATTGGTTCGCGTCTCTCCTCCAATAGCGTAGCTTCTTCCTTAGCACAATACCTTGTTTCCTGCGACTGCGTCGTAAATCTCGGATCTTTCTCGAATAAAATCATGACGTCACCAAGAATCTCAGCTCAATCAGCCTACTGGCATGAATCCTACGTCATCCGTGCCTACGTCATGAATATCCACGTCATAACTATGACATCCATAACATTACTGATATTTTCCAATACAGCCATCGTGGTCTCAATATAATTCAATTTCCGGGGGCATTCTCCCTTCACCACGTTTTAAAAACAGTTGCATATTGTTTTTAAACTCTGTGTTATACATATCTCAATTCACTTGAACACGAAATTGAATTATTATTATTGGCTTACTCTTGGATAATATTTCTTCAAGTTCCCAGCATTGAACTTGCCATAAACGACATTATTCTCATCATCGTAAAGTTCATAACAGTTGTTTCCATAGGCATTCGTAATTCTGAACGGACCCATGAACACTAATCCAAATTTGGGGTATATTTTCTTACTTACATCAGCCTTGACAGGTCTGCGTAGTAATACCAGATTTCCAATTTCTAAGGGAGCACCAAAACGTTTTCCAGCTACTCTTTTCAGTCGTTTTTGTGCTGCTTTCTGGAGTTGTTCCTTCGCTCTGTCTATTCTCTGCTGCCTTCCTAAGTCGGGATCTCTAGGAACGTGGTTAAAAAGATTATCCCATGGCCTTTCTGGGTTTCTTCCTAGATGAAGTCTCATTGGCACCTCTCCTGTGCTCTCCTGCACTGTAGAATTTAGACATTCCTCAATAAGGGGTACAAATCTCACCCAACCAGAATGATCATTTGGACAGAAAATTCGACAGAATTTCGAAAATTCAGCCATATATCTTTCCGAAGAATTCGATTCCGGATATCGCACGCTTGAAAATATGTGCTTAATACCAAGCCTTTCCATATCTGCAGCAAATTCCAAGGACGTAAACTGAGCTCCATGATCCGAAAGTAAATATTCTGGTTTACCAGCTTTTGGAAATACAGCATGTTCCAGTCTGCTTACAACGTTCCTCGTGTTAGCTTTTTGCATGGGACTCATTGTTACAAATTTTGAGAAGACATCCACGGTAACCAACAGATACTGATTACCCTGATATCCCTTCGGACAAGGACCAAATATGTCTGTCGCCATGAGTTCATTCGGTTTAGAGGGAATCATCGCCTTAGGTTTTCCTTTCAATGGAGCGGAAGCATACTTTGCTCTTTGACATTTATCACATGAACGAATGACATTAGCAATGCTGGAACGCATGTTAGTCCAAATAAGTCTCTCTTTAAGAGTATCAAGAGTTTTATCTAAACCCGCATGTCCAGTTGCGTGATGAGCTACCCACACTAAATTGACAATAAGTTTAGGTGGCACGACTATTCGAAGCTTTGTATGCGCAGAGTCAGCATACTTACATACGATGTCTCCACTCAAGACAAAGTGTCGTGATTCTCTCTGTGTAGCTGCATAGTCAACATCAGTATCGTCCATGTAACCCTTAAGGAACCTGTACATTTTCCTGATTGGAGCGTGTCTCTTCTGTGACACACCGATTCGGGCTAACCTCCTAACGGTTTCTTGATCTTCTTGCTCCAATTGTACATGGTGTATCTGCACATTTTTAATAGGGTTACGTGATAAAGCATCAGCCAGTAAGTTATCTTTCCCAGGCTGGTGGACGATAGTGACATTAAACTGTTGGGTGAACAAAGCCCAACGTGTCAATCTATCACTAGACATGTCAGTTTGCAACATAAACTGTAGTGCTTTGTGATCTGTAATAATGATAACCTTATGTCCCAGCAACATTTTTTTCCAAGCTTGCAAAGCTGTTACAAAAGCTAACGCTTCTAGTTCTGCCGTAAAGTAATTTTCCTCGTGTTTCTTCAACTTCCGACTAGTGAACGCAATGTAGTGCTTGTTGCCTGCCTCGTCTTTCTGGTATAAGACTGCACTAATGCCTATTCTTGATGCATCAGACTCTATATAAAATACCTTCTCAAAGTCTGGGTACTCCAATTTGACGTTGTTTCTGAGCATCTCCTTTGTTTTCTCAAAAGCCTCATTTGCTGCTGTACTCCATTTCCATCTATTATTTTTCTTGAGTAAATCATACAGAGGAGCCATAATTTCAGAGTATCTCGGACAGTGGCTGCTAATGAATTGGCATGCGCCTACAAATTCTCTGACTTGTTTCACCTTAGTTGGCTTTGGGAATCTAGTGATTGCATCTACTTTCTGCATGTTTGGATGATATCCATCTTTATCAATGGTATGCCCCAAGTAATTTATCTCCTTCTTCAAGAATTGACATTTACCAAAATTGACTTTGATATTGGCCTCCCTTAAATTCTCGAACAACTTTCTCAGGTGCACTAAATGTTCTGCGGCGCTGGGTGAAGATACAATTAAATCGTCAATGTAGCAGATTACATTCTCCTTTACTTCATCAGTGAGCTTACTATCAAGTGCTCGAATGAGTGCTGGTCCACTGTTAACCATTCCAAAAGGCATTCTCACAAAGACCCATGACGTCTGGTCAAATAGGAATCCAGTGTACTGCATACTCTCTTCTTCTAGTTGAACTTGATAAAATGAAGACGTCAAGTCAAGAACGCTGAAACACGCTCTCCCTTTGAATTTTCGAAGCAGATCTCTAATCTTGGGTGGTCGGTCATTTTCTGGAAGAATCTTCAAGTTGATGGTCCTGGCATCGAGACAAAGACGTATCTGACCATTACTTTTCTTTACTACAGTGATGGGGTTTATATAAGACGACGCCTGTTTTTTAATAATCCCGTCTACCTCCATTTTTCTGATTAACCCTCGTACTTCTTGATAGTATTTCTCAGGAATGGGGTATATTCTCTTCTGGTAAGGGGTTTCATCTGTCAGCCTTATCTTATACTTATAATCCTTAATCAATCCAGGCTTTTCATCAAAAATATCTTGGAATTCCTTTATCAGATCCTCAAATTCCCCCTGAATTTCTTCAAATCCTTCAGTTTTTCTACTGGGTATTTCTGTTATATTTTCCACTTCATTAATTATGGTATTCAAAATTTCTTCCCTAAGGTCTATCTCCAGACTGTTTTTTCACGTCCTGTTCTTCTATCTCTTCTGTGATCATGTACCCATCATTAAAGCTAATACTTCTGTTCTTCATGTCAATAATAGCTCCAACCTTCGATATAAAATCGATTCCAAGCACCATATCAAAATTGATCTTGCTCACCACAATGAAGATCTGTTCATAATTCCTTCCATTGATCTCAAAGTTCAATAACACTTGAATCTTGCACTTCACTGCCTTATCTTGGAAAATCCCTCTCACTTTGACGGTAGAAACTGGTAGAACTGTCATGTTCTCTCCTTTTAGCAGATTTTGATAACAATCTTCTGAAATGATGGAAATAATTGCACCAGTGTCCATCAGGGCTTTATACTGTTGGCCATCTATCAGTACAGAAATGATAGGTAATGCACATGGTCTTTCCTCTTTAACGATACCCCTCTCTTCTAGTAAATCTTCATCAGTAACTTCATATATCTCATTAATTGTAATTAGGTGTGGTGTGGCAATGTATTTACAGGTTCTCACTGTCGTTGAGAAATCGGCGTTTTTTTTGTGTTACCGACCTCAAAATTATGCTGGCTCGTAGAAGGCCCAAGATCAATCACAACATCCTGCCTTTTCTTTTGATTTTCGGCTTCTTTTTCCCGTAACTCCTTCAGGTATTGCTGGCTTTCCTTCTCTCTTTCCTGATACTGATCGGGTGTCATAACCTGACCTTGAGAATCCTGATTTCTATTTTGGTTCTGGTTACTTCTATTATAATTTCTGTTATAACCATTATTGTTGTAATATCTGCCTCTTCCATTGTTGTAGTTGCCTCGATTATAGTTCCAGCCTCTTCTCTGTTGATACGGACGGTAACCTTGCGATCTGTTATTCCGAAACTGATTATTCCTGTGAGGACCTACATTGTCAGTTTTCTCTTCATCTGGCTTGTCAGTTTGCTGAACTTGGTCCATATATACAGTATTTATTTCTTTGAAGTCATGCCTTTGACCTTTCTGTACCACGTTAGGCATTGGACTTGTGTAGTCTAACCTCCTCAGTAATTCGTCCATGCTGGTCAAATCCCTGATGTTTGACGAAATGATTAGTCTCCTCACTTCCACAGGCAGCATACGAGAAATCGCATCAATTAATTGCTCCGTTGACAATGGGGGTTGCAAAAATCTCAAGCGGGACAATTGACTCGTAAAGAAATCAGCGTACCGTGTTGGAAGCGTACCTGAGTATTTTCTTGAATAAACCTCCGCTCTTAACGAATTCTGCGCTTCTATGGACCAAAATCGTTTGATTAATGCCTCTGCAAACTCGTCAAAGTTACTGAAAGTGTATCTAAAAGCTCTAAACCATTCAAGGGGTCCTCCAATCAAAAATCTTTCCACTATCTTCATCTCTCTCTCTCTGGGAATGTGAGCTTCGATGAAATAATCTTTGAGGTTCCTGACATATTCTATAGGCGTCAAACTATCAGTGTTGCTGAATTTTTGCGGTTTGTCTTCGAAATTCCTGATGACCGTTACATTCCTCGGATATTAATCCGGGTAGTTTTTCCCACTATCTCGATAGTTCCACTCAGGTTCCCTATTCCTCTCGCCATCTTCCTCCCTGAATCTGGTTATACGTTCTTCAGGCGTCACGTCTCTCTCTTCTGGATCTAGGTTATATCTTCTGGCATAATTCCTATTGGTTTCGCAAGCCAAGCCTTCTGTATCCTTGTCAGTGATTTCCGTTAAGACTTTCCTGATTAACTCTTCTTTGTAGGTCTCCATTAAACTAGCTTCTCCTAGCTTCAAGTTCTGCAATTTGCTCGTCGTTTCATTTACATCAGAGACAACTTTATGAATCTGATCCTCTAACGCAGATTTTAATGCTTGCACATCCTGACCTATTTGTGTTCTATCTTCTACTTGTCTCTCGGATAGCGAATCCATCCTTACGCTTAAATATTTCCTAATCTGTACTACTTCATTGTTAATATCTATTTGAGTACTGGCAAGTTTTCTTTCAATACGTTCCTGAATTTGGGTTACATGTTCCCCACTTGACCTATTCCACTCGTCTTTCCATACTGCTACATTTGCCGTTAACATTTCTGCTATGTCTCCTTCGATATCTTCTTTGAGTAATCTATTATGGTCTAATACCTGGGTTCTCATGACCTCTACATCATACTTTAAACCTGCTAAAGACGCTGTCGTTCTAACTGATTCATCAACTAGCCTAGTCGTTAATGCACTCATATTACGCGTACAAAGTGTTTTCGAATTTTCTATTTCTTCCCTGACTTTATTTACATCAGTTTGGACTTTAGCTATATCTACGAAAACTGTGTTGACTTCTACTTGAATCTTATTTATGTCACTTTGCATCTCATTTACATCCGAATGAATGTTATTAATATCAACCTGGACATTGGACACATCAGTTCTAACATTTTGGACTTCTCTTTGGACTTCCTCAACCTTGTCTTGGACAGTCGCAACATCATTTTTGACAACAACTACTTCAGCCCTAGCACAAGAAATATCACTCCGGACATTAGCAACATCAAGATTCAACATAGTAAGATCCTTTTGTACCTTAGACACATCAATTTTAACAACAGACACATCTTTATGCACATTGGACACGTCTGTGCGCATGTCAGTTACAGCATTCTCGATTCCTTGGGTATTAATCTGTAAACGCGACATATTATCCTCTAGGTTTGCAGAACTGGTCTGAATAACTTTCAAACTTTCATCCAGCCTGATAGACATATTAGCTGACAAACTACTAGAATTCTCCTCCATTCGACTAGTATTCCTAGCTTCCATTTCCCTCATTCGACTAGTACTCCTAGCTTCCATTTCCTTCATGCTTTCATTAATGCTAGCTTTCATTTCTTCCAACATCATTCTCAGACTTTCATATGCCATTTCAATACTATTTCAATAATAAACTGCTTTAGGGACATACATCAAACAGAGTAAAATAACAATATCTGAGCAACATTCTTCACCATATATAAAATTTGAGCAATTTTCTGTCTTAAATCTAACTTATAATTACCTTATAATTAACCTTCGTAGACATTTCATGTTGAAATAAACTCAAGCACATGTTCAAGTTTCTTTGGTTCATTTTAAAATATCCTAACACAAATAATTTACATTTATAATCCAAATAGTTTAATTTTATCTTTAATATGATTATACATGTCATAAGCCGGTCAAATAAAATAAGATTCCAGATCATAGGCGATTTTTCTAAGTTTCCTGCCTATTTAACCTCTCTCAAGTCGTATAAGATCTGATCTTTTCTGAGTGTAATTTTCCTAATACAACACAACATTTAATCCCTATATAATCACACTCTCAAATTCTACAATTGGCTAAGACATCTAATAAAGAATCAACCTCTTTATTTGAGTCTTCACAATCCCTTTGACATCGATAACTTGGTAATCCAATGTTATTCGAACACTCCACAAAAATTGCGGTGTCAATTCTACTGCAATAACTTGGTAATCCAATGTTTTGTAGAACATGCCCCACGTTTCAGGGTCGCCAATCCTACTGTACCCGATATCCGGATAGTAGGCTGTCAGATATCCGCCCCCTCAATCGGATTGCCAATAATCAAACGCGCCGGCATAGCTACATCAATGAAAATGGCACTGACAGATACTATCGAGATTAGAGCACAATAGTTAACAAGAAAATTATTGTGGAACACACCAAAATATACGGGGGTTCATGCTTACCTTTACTTACCTCTTAAATATATCTCGGGGACTGGGTTGTCAACTGGATCACTTAAAAGTATGTCCTCACAATAACCTCCACCATGATATTTAAAATGAACCAGATCGAAGACGAGAAACTTTAAACTGCTCAATAATTTATTTCACATAAAGAATGATTTTTAACAAAAATGAAAAAACAAAATATACGTGGCAATCAGAAGCCATCGACCACATAACCATGTCCTCCTGTAGGACCTGTATTCTCTACATATAATGTTTTAGCTTTCTCAAGCTTATAGCAACGAAAATATAACAATGCAATGGGAATGGAAACGGGATTTGGGATGAGACACACATATCAATTGCTTTGCGTGTTCATATACTGCATATTTTATTTATAGCCACAAGGCTATTATGAAACGCCCTTGGTCTCAGTAACACAGTTGTCCGGACCAGCTGCAAAACACCTGCGTCGTCAAAGCGGACACCCGTTCGTTCAACCCTAGCATAAGCGTGCTACCACAGAGCTCGGCTCTCTCTTTTAAACACGTAAATGTTCACATCTCAACTGAAATATTATCACGCAAATGTCTTACATGCTTCATTCAAACACCAGTGGATTCCTCCAACAATCCCAAATCATGATTATTTGTTTAAATCACTTGCTTAACTTGCATTGTTTAGAGTATAAAAAAAACTCTAAATGTTAATAACAAAAGTTCATTAATTATTTATAACAATAACAAATTATTTATAACAATGTCAAATGACGATTGAAAATTTAATACACGCTTCTATTAATCACTATCATTTCAAATTATTTAACAAAGATATTTACAAAATTATTTTACAATATTAAATTGTTTATATTATTTATACAAGGAATACATTGAACCACACGTTTATCCGGTTGATAATTACTCAAATCGTGTTGATATAATCGACCAATGAAGGTTAGTTATATTAAACTGTCAAATTCAGGTTTAATAATGTTTAATAATAATTATTAATATTTGTGACTGTAACCTTCATTCAAAATCTTTATCTCAAATTATTTAACACTCTTGTTAATTTTAACAGTATCTTCATATGAATAATCTTTCAAAGAACAAGAACAATAACATTCAGCGGGAAAATACTTCGCTCATAACGCACAAAAATTGCACAACAATTGGCCCAAAATTCATCATATATCTATATATATATGGCATAAAAATCTTCCAAACTACACACAAAAACCTCCACTATTAATGCGTCAACTTTATTAATTATTGTGGGAACCTCCTTCATTATTCAAGGGCATTACTCAACAGCGACTTTTACACGTCCACTGAACTATCGATTATACATCCATTGTTCCTCTTTAAAAATTCTTATATTCATCAATTGTAATAATGACTGTTATTATTTAACCTTCGTGGGTTTCATTCATGAATCGATATGAAAAAAATTTGCCAATCACAAATAAATTTAATAGCAAATACGATTAGACACTCCTGCCTGGTCTATCAAAATTGAGATTAACATCTTCAAAGTAACGCAGTATAAAAATACTATCTTCAAACAAAGATCAACTAAACTGCAAAATAGTCGAATAGAATACAATCAGATTGTGGAATGCAAACATTATTATTCCAATCTAGAATTGAGAAAATCTCCTATCTTCATTATTCATTACTATAGTGTATTCAATAAATTGTAATTAACGTTCGTATTTCATAAAATTGTCTATAATGCAATGATAAATGTCTATGTTGCAATCATGTTCATAAGACGACTAGTATTTCAAAGATCGTCGATATCGTAAAAGATTTTAATGCTCTAAAATCTTTTAAATTATTCTTCTTTCTTGAGGATGACAGAAAATTGGTCAAAGTAATTAACTGATTAGAATTACTTTAATAAAATGACACGCTGTCTGAATTCAAATCTGCCATAGCAAATCATTAACTTTACAGTCAAATCGTGACTACAAAAATATGCAAATTACTGAATGAATCAAAGTCATCAGTCTCAACTGATCCAAAATTATTTAAGTATGCCAATGACATAGCAATGTCTCAAAATCGAAGAAAAAGGCATAAATCATCGAAGTGTACTGAGTACAAAATATTAAACAAGAAAATGGGGCAAAAGGTAGGACAGAAAATATGGGAAGAATGGTTGCTCAAATATCGCTACAATACTGAAATAATACAAGAAACGTTCACAACTACCTTATCTGCCGATTGAAGTTCCAGAGGAAAATTCCCCAAAGAAGACTGCTGATGGATCCATTTCACCAACTTAAAGATGAGCTCCATCCTCGAAACAGGAATCAGCGTCCTCGGAGAATCGAACTGCTTCCTCCTCCGAAATTGCACTGCTCCGTGGATACGAGAAACATCCTTCCGGCAAAATTCTTCATTGTGCGCCGGGATAATCCTGGCCTCTCTTGAAAGTTCTCTGAAGTTCTTGCAGGAATTCGTCATGGAGTTTAATGTAGTTATTTCCGCAGAAATATTCATAGTTGTGGAGTATGAAAATATTTCCACAGTTATCTGGTATAATTCAGCGATGGATTAACGATGCATGAGTGTAGTTGGATGTTCACTACATGCTCGCTTTTGTAGAAAGACGATTAACGAAGTTCCATGCTGTTACTTTACTCCAATGACATATGTCCCAATTGCATCAAAGCCTTAGCCTTCCATCTCACCTGCAGTTATTATGATCAAAAGCACTGCAATATTATAGTGTTCCATAGTCGAATGTATCGTTGTAATACCAAACTGTTGCACTCCACGTGTCAGCCGTAGTGTATAATGTGGAATATAAAAGTGTTTCTCCTGTGGCGAGAAAATCACTTTTGTTGGCAGCCTAAAAGTTCCAATATCTTTCGAAGTATCACTGTGAAATCGTTGAAATCTTGTATACACCTTAATGTTATACTGCCTAATAGAATTATCAAAAAGGCTGAAGTTAGCGCTTGATATCTTGACTGGTGGAAACGTTAATGTGCGCGTTTCAACTTCACCTAGTTTTGAGCAGCGTGAAATGGAACTGCTCCGAGTTCGTTTGATGCGGCAGGCTTTCACCTCACGCTAAAGACACCTTACTTCACTGAATCACTTGAAATATATATGCGATCACAAGGATAAGATCTGAGCGTATCAGTATCAGTATCAGTATGAGTATGAGAATGAGAGCTCCTCTCTCCTGTGCACGACCTTTTATCAACTTCTTAAGGGGCGTATCTATCCCTACCATAGCCTGTTGCTGCGTCATTGCTGGAAGTTTTAACTTTGGCTATACTTGACGGATTTTCAAAATTCAAAAACTCAAAATTAATTTCTTCAAAATTCCAAATCAATGCCATAACTGAAAATAGATTTCCACAAATCTGCATGCCAAAAGTAATCGAATATCGTAGTTTCAGCAATCTCCGTCTTCCTTCCAAACTATCGTTCATTGGTTCGCGTCTCTCCTCCAATAGCGTAGCTTCTTCCTTAGCACAATACCTTGTTTCCTGCGACTGCGTCGTAAATCTCGGATCTTTCTCGAATAAAATCATGACGTCACCAAGAATCTCAGCTCAATCAGCCTACTGGCATGAATCCTACGTCATCCGTGCCTACGTCATGAATATCCACGTCATAACTATGACATCCATAACTTTACTGATATTTTCCAATACAGCCATCGTGGTCTCAATATAATTCAATTTCCGGGGGCAATACTTTATCAGGGAATATAAGGTTGTTATAGATCTATCCCAAAACTGCATCAAATTTCGAAATGAAGGCCATGGTTCAGAAATAGATATTTCGTCACAAACAGTAGATCAGACAGAAGGCGAACAAATATGGCACATGAAAGAGGAAACTTGTCACAATGTAACAGAGGAAGAAGTATATATTTTAGAAAAAGAATTAAGTACACTTGCTGCAGATTTGCAAAGAGAAGCAGAAGTCGAATTTGAAGAATGCCTAGAAGAAAAGCTTAAAGAAGCCAAAATATAATTGGAAGATAAAGCAATTTTTAAAGAAATAGTTCTAGAGCAAAGAAATGTACTTGATTCCAAACCAGGAAGAATCAAAAATTTTAAATATGCCTTCCAGGTGAATGATTGGACACCGTTCCGTCAGAAACCCTATCCAGTTGCGGAAAAGCATTATTTGCAAACAAACGAAGCTATAGAAAAATGATAAAAGATGGAGTGATTGGAAAGGTTGCTACACCGTACGTTAGTCCGTTGGTAGTAATCAATATACCAGATGTCTAGATGACAGAAATCTAAATCAAAGAATTTTTCCATAAAAAGACTCGGCACCTCCAATCAAGGACATTTTAAGGAAATTCAAAGGAAACAAGATATTCACGAATATCGATCTTACGAGTTCTTACCATCATTTTGAATTAGAAGAAAGGACCAGTCTAATGACAGGATTTCAATTTGATCAGCAAACAATGTGTTTTAAACGATTACCTTTAGGATTAAAGACTGCAGGATCAGCGCTCATATGGGCCTTAGACAGGAACCTTTCGGAGGAAGTGAAAGCCTGTACTATTAGATGTGGACGATATTTTATTAACGTCAGAAACGATACCGGAACATTTAGAGAAATTGAGGAAACTACTCAAAGATTTGGGGCAAGCAAACTTCAAAATAAATTTGAAAAAGTCAATTTTTCGCCAAAGGAAAGTGACATTTTTAGGTCACGTCATAGACCAACATGGAGTTCAACCTAACCCATGCAAGATGGAGTCTATTAAGAACTTTCCGAGACCATTGAAAGTAAAGAATGTTAGACAATTTCTAGGATTTATAGGGCTTTTCAGCAGTCATTGTCCTGCTTATACAAAGACCGTGTCACCATTACAAGATTTACTTAAGAAGGGGGGAAATGGAAGTGGACAGAAGAATGCGAGAATGCATTCACAAGGGCAAAATATATGTTATTAAATTTTGTGATATTAGGATACCCCGACTACAATGAAAAGTTCATAGTCCAGACAGATGCTTCACAGATAGGCATAGGATCCATGCTGTATCAGGAAACGAAGGAAAAACCAAGCGAGAGAAATTACCTCGCATTTGCATCAAGAAGATTAAAGCCTCATGAACGAAATTACACAGTCAGTAAAATCGAACTTCTGGCAATATTGTATGCATTGCAATATTGGTGCTAGATAGTTTACGGATTTCCCATAATTTTAAGAACAGATCACAAGGCGTTGATTTTCTTAATGAAAACTGACTTGCCAGTCAACGACTAATGCAATGGGCATTGTACATCCAGCAGTACAATGTAGAAATAGAATACGGCCCAGGAAAAGGAAATATTTTACCGGACGTTCTGAGCCGAAAACCGGGAACAGAAGAGGAGGCACTTGCGATTCAGATCGATGATAAAGATCAAGGAACCATTTAAGAATTAAGAAGAGTAGGAGAAAAACAAAGAAAGGGAAAGCTTCGCATTCATCGAAGCGGAGAAAATTGCAATGGATTATAGTTATTTTAATGGACTTTTACATAAATTCGCAGATAATGATCATACCAAATTGAGGATTATCATTCCAGCAGAAATGCAAAGGAAGCTAGTATGGTTACTACACTGAACGTTTGGACATATGGGGTAGATAAAACAGTCAGCATGTTGCAAGAAGCTTTTATTTGGCCCAGGTTAAGAGATACGGTAAGATCTCACATGGCACATGCCAAAGAATTAAACCAAATTCTTTTCTAATGAGACAAAAGCCTATACCACTTTCACCAGAAAGGCCTTGCCAGATCTTATCAATAGATAATTTTGGAACGTTACTCTAAGCTAGAAGAGGTAATAAACACATAATGGTATCAATGGATGTGTTTACCAAAATGGTAGTGTTGTGTCCTATTCAGAAGACATCAACCAAACAGGTCATCAAGAGACTAAAGGAAAGAGTAATTCCAGTTCTAGGAAAGCCAGAAAATTTACTTTCTGATCATGAAAGTTGTTTCACATGCGTCGAATTCCGAAGAGAATTAGAAAATTTAGGGATAACACAAATTTTATCCAGCATCAGGCATCCTGAGGTAAATCCTGTTGAAAGGGTTATGAGAGAAGTGCAAAAATACTGCAAAATCTACTGTTCGGTAGAAAATTGGAAGTGGATTGACTTTTTGCCTACTATTGAATTTTGCATTAACAACACCATTCATGAAGCAACAGGCGAGATACCTGTTAAGTTTGATTTAGACAAGCAACCAGAAAGGCCATGGGATCAAATATTACCCACATTTAATGATGCACAAATAGGTAGAGAATTGAGGATTAGGAGAACATATGAGCATCTGAAAGCTCAAGCTGAAAAAAGGCAGAACAGAAATCTTCATAAACGATACCACAGACCACTATTGGAAGGTGAACTAGTGCTCGAAAAAAGACCAGTGATTTCAAATCCAGAGGATCGCGTTTACAAGAAGTTTCGCAAAAATTATCATGGACCTTATAGGATAATAAAGATCTCAAAAATAATGCATATAAAGTTCAGCATTTAGTAACAGATCACAAGATGATCATGAACGCAGCAAATTTGAAAATTTACCATCTTCCAGAAGAATATGAACGACAGATTCAAACCTTAGTAGCCCAGGCGGAAAATGAAGAAGAAACAGAAAAGAAGAAGGAGAAGAAATGGGAAGAATTAGATTGTGAATGTAGTTTAACTAAATACTACGAGGTTAAAAGAATTAGTCCGACAAATTGAGGAAGCGAATAATGAAATAAGAGAGAAAATGAAAAGCTGAGGAATTGGAAAGAAATAATACACTTAGAGTGAAAATCGGGTAGGAGTAAGCCTAACCCATATGATAAATTGATGGCTTACTAGAAAATGAGGTATTACGATAACGAAAACTGAAGAGTAACTAAATCTTTGAAACGGGCAAGGACAAAGCGAACCCTTGCAGATGAACTGAGTAAGACTGAAGAAAAATGTTTCAGAAACGAAGGAAGTACATTTTTGGGATAAATAAATTTTCTCAAAATTTCGAGCATTTATTTATTTACTTATTTATTTATTTATTTATTTATTTTTGAAGGAGGGAATTGTGCCCATGTGGGACTGGCACAAGATTGAACCCCTGACCAATTATAGAAAGATATTCTAAAATTTTATAAAGATGACAAGCAATACGGAATTGAGCTCACTGGAGAGCGACCACAAACACATTGTAGGTGGTCAGTTCAAACACATAAACTCCTGTTAGTTTGACAAGTTAAAAGGAAAAGGCCATTAAAAGACTATTAACGAACTAGGGGAAGTCAGATTCAAGAGGCCATAAATACTACTCGACATTCCGATGTATAAGCGACTTCACAAAAATTATTATTTTTCAAGAGGACAGTAATGGCTGGAACTATTTCTTGAGAGGCACTTGAAGCTTAGCCCAGGAATTTGTAAAATCAGCAGTTTCTTAAACATAAAGAAGGGGGACTTACAACCATTAAACCTAACGAAATAAACCCGCAGAGTTATTAAATCTGATGCTAGGGGAGAACTAGGAACTACAAAATTCGAAGAGTTGGCAGACCTGAAATTAGACACTTCAAATAATGTTAAGTTAGGAAAACGTCATCGGTATGCGAGCGAAATAATATCTGCGGAGTATACAAGGAATTAGGTTGGCCTCGCTGGGGGGATATTAACTAATTAAATTAATTAAAAAGAAACTAGCGAAAGATTTCCATTCCGCCAGCAGGCAATCGAAATATAATTACAAAATTACACTTTAAAATAAATGATGTAGAAAATTAGGCCACGGATTCAGAAATTCAGCTCCCAAATTTCTTGCCAGAAGAGAATAAATAGGCTTGAAGTCAGAGGAGAAGTAGGAAGTCTTACCAAGTCCGTCAGTCGAGAGTGACCTTGCTAGAGGCAGGTTACACGAGCGTTTTCAGAGACCACAGTTCGAGTGCGCTACGCAAGTTAGCCAGTTTGTTAACAGCCTTTGTATAGGCATGTTACATAAAAATTGATAAGTTCGATCAAGTTAGATCCAGCCTCGGGAACAAAGTACGCAAGTCAGCGAGAAAATCGGAAGAACTACACTCAAAGACATTATAGTTCGAGTCTCACAAGAGACAAAATAAATATAAAGTGCGATAGACAGTAACTAAATCGAACGAAGTCAGCAAAGTGGTACTGATTCGAAACCAAGCCGCGTTCAAGCGTAGTAAAATCAGAAGATGCGAAAGCACCCTAAGAACATTTAAGAACAAAGTGCGGAAATATAAGGACACTGTAGGAGTTAGAAACTCCGAACCTAGATTATAGAGATCGAAACTATATCGCGCAGAAAGAGACAGTTAAATTGGAGGGAAACCTCAGAACATTTATCTAAGTGAAACGTCGGAGGACACAGGTTCGACAGTCAGAACATTTTTTTTAGAGGATACAAATCCTAAAAGTAGAAGTTACACGATCTTCAGGGAAGATTACGGTAGGAAAAAGAACTATAGATTGCGATAGGCGCAATAGTAAAGCAAAAGCACAGCGCGATAGCAGAAGGACAGATAGAACACTATTAAGCAGAGGAAAGGCTATCTAGAAGGAGATTCGAGAAAGAGACAGTTACGATCTCGGGAGGAATAGGAAGAAAGACTTGCCGAAGGAGAGGAAGATAGGAGAATCACACGTTCAAAGCTGTACAGGGATAGACCATCTAGGATGTTTCCCACCATTTGTACGCTGAGAATTGGTCCGTGTGCGATTGTATATAGTGGATAAGTGAATTTTATTTGTGTTTAATAAGTGTTTACAAGTGAATTAAGAAAATGTATAAATATATTGTCGTGTGTCGATATGAAGACCAAATGTTAAAAAGGGTCTATTGTAATATGAAGATGAGGTGCTGAAGAAATTATGATGGGTGAACCCATCCAGAAATCACGTCATGAGCAAAAGAAAATGAGGGTGAGTCAAAAATGTTTATAATATGAAAGTGAATGTATCATATGCTATTCAGTGAATTTATGTATGAAATGTATGCACAATGAATAATCAAATTATATTAAGATGTCAGAGGGCAACCGCCAAGATTGTTTCCAAAAATGTTAAAATTAATTATAAAAGTGCAAACGAAATAATAATAATAATAATGAAAGCACGTAACAATGGTTAAATAATGATGAAATAAGATCTGAAAGGAGGAATCGAATATAATAACGTAAATGGCAAGTAAAATATATGCCAGATAAATGAAAGTAACGTAAATGAAATAAGCACCGTTAGAATAATAATAATAAATATTGAGTTTTAGACTCCGAAGTAATAAATGTTGAGTTTTATACTCCGAAAGAATAATGTTGAGTAAACAATTGCATTCCGCAAGTTACTAATGAAGTAATGAATATTAATCAAATAATGAATAATATACTCGAGTTGAAATGAATAAATAAATGAAATAATTGAAGTACGTGGAATAATTAAAATAATTAAAGGATCGTTGGGGATACCTTAAAATAATGATAGTATAACGCTATTCAGCAAATGATAAAAGTAATATGATAAAAATAATAGGTGGAAATCGAACACCATGAAAATGAAGTAGGAAGTTATAAGTTATTAAGCTATGGTAAAGTAAATGCTAACGCGAGCAAAGTTGTTGGAAATGCGATGATGATCCAAGTTGTATAATGTTATATTGCCGAAATAGGCCTGTAAAAGAAGGAATAAAATAAAGTGATGCTAGCAATGAAATAAATATATTCTGTAACGTGCATAAGGTGAGAGATTAAAAAAGTATAATTGTCGGAAAGTCGTCAGTAATGTTGTTTGCGCGAGGGTTCGACCCGCCTGATCGAACGGGGATTCGAGTCAGGGGCATTGTGTTGCAATCTAAGTCCCGCCGGGCAATTGCTGAAGTGAATATGTAAGTCTGGAAATTATCAGTGCTTCTATGAGATATAATTTCGACTGGAGAGGCAAATGTGTCTCTGAGCCCAGAATCATATGGCCCGAACTTTGTCAGCATATTTATGTTATATCCGACCAAATAATGTGTGTGTGAAATGAATGATGCGGGAATCGAAGCAAGGATTATGAGGATCTCTTGTCTTTACCCCATGAAAATATATAAACCGGTGTGATCTCCAATTATGGCACGGGTTACAAGCGAAGTGGAATGAATAATGAATTAATGAGGGATAAAGTAAACGTAATAGTATGGTAACTTGGATCCTCATGCGCTTTTGTCTTAGAAGAAATGAAACATTTGAAAGTTTTAGAGAAATGAATGGAGTGAGGACAAGTTCATAAATCACAGTAAGCGAGGAGGCGAGGGAGGTCTGGCCGCCCAGCCGACCGTCTCTAAACACAAGGGGAGAATACAATGAAGGTTTGTATACAAAGGTCATGGTTGCTGAATGGATATTAAAGCATTTTTGGCGGAACATGCACATTCATAAGTAAAAGGTGCTATGATGTTGTGAAATAAATAATTGAATTGGTGGTTTTTTGAAAATCATCCTCACATTAAATTTTTAAAAATCTGATAATATTTGACCGTAGTAGTCAAAGAATAAGTTGAACACTAAATATTCGATTCCTGCCTCAAAGAAATATATGAAATATAAACGGGTTAACTATTAATTGAGTTTGAAAGTAACTGAATAATTATACAATGATAGCATATGGTACGTCACATATAAACCACCCTACTGCATGGAAATGAAAAGTGAGGGGACGTGAATTCGAGGATGTGGCATGTATTTGTTTTAAAGTGTTAATTTGTTGTGAAATTAAGGCTTACCGTTAGAGGTAACAGAATTTAAATGAATGATAATAAAAAGAGATTTAAAGTAAACTAAGCATGAATAAAGCCCAGAAGGGATGTTGATAATGCAGTTAAATGTCCGTAAAGCCTTAAAGTAAGATGGTATGAAATGATTGGCATGCTCTATGTCTAAATAAATAATATGTTGCGAAAAGAAAATGTAGATGAATACTCAATTAGAAATGATACCTAAGCAAGATAACGCGATAGTGTAAGATTATATGAATTTATGAGAAAGATTATGTTTTTTTTGATAATTTTTAGATTTTGGATTTTTCCAAAATATGAATGTTTTGTAAATTGTTTTGTATTATTCCTGGGAGTTTTTATAAATAAACTCATGTCTTTTGTAACATGTTTGTTTTCAATTTAGTCTTGTAGATCCTAAAAAGTGCTATCATATCAAATGTGAGATCACGTTGTGAGTTGGACGTAACATGCCCCGAACCGCAGCAGCTAGCCAGCACGTGATTAAGCATTTCCATTCAATATGGGTACAATACTAACTCGAAGAAGCTGCCCTGGTTCAAACACAGTGTGCCCAATAACAAATGTCTCGAGGAGCCACCATAGCTTCCTCAAAAACCGTCGCCTATCATAATCACAAGGGCTCCACAGATACCTCCTGTGAACGCTTCGAAGCTTCCATGGTTCGACCTCAGTCCAATCCGCAGCTAACGAACCTCACCTGTAAAACATCGTGAGCATTTTACCTTCCACGTAACAACACACAAATCGAAGACATTGTGGGCATTTACCTTCCCCGGAAAAACATCCGGGCTTCACACATATCCACCAAACACGGGAGATCACAAGCTCTCACAGAGCAAAATTTAACTAGCAAAAATGAACTCGAAGTCAATTAATAATTGGCCGACGCAACTAACGGCTTCCCGCTCAAATACAAGTGCTTCAATCAGCATATTAAAATAACTAGCCTAATTTATTAAAACTCCACATGAAATCACGCTCATCTCCCAAATCTATCATGACGTTGCGTTAACAGAAATATCCACTTACATGTGCCGATGACCACATATCCCAGACATCGCTGCATGTTACACTCCGCGTGTACTTGGATACGAAATATATTACAGAGTGATCGCGCGCCACGCTGATACATTAACTAGCACGTCAGTAAATACGTTAAAACAAACCTAACTTAATTAAACACACAAGTGCAAGATGATCCCAAGTTTTGATACTACTGAACTTGAAAATGACAGCACAAGCTACCAAGAAAGACTGAACTATCATACCAATAGGATTAATACCTCTACAAAGTGCCCCCATCCCTTAGAAACGCCATAATAGGAACAGCTCAGGAGACGATACCTAGTAGACCTAAGGGAAATAAGCACCTATGGTGGACCGACACATGCGATGAAGCTATAGAGACCAGACGACTGGCGTGGGTAAAATGGAACCAGCATAAGAATGAAGACAATTTGCAGAAATTTATTACGCAAAGCATCATCAGAGCGGCAAAGAGGTAGCACTACAATGAACTGATCAAGCAAGCAGAAGAAAATTTTCAGAGGAACAACTCTAGTGACTTATGCAAGGGCCTCAAACAGCAAATAACCTCGTGTGCGCTCCCTACCTTATATTTCCAGAGAGCAGACGGATCACTGTGCCTCAACGATATCGAATTTACTAAAACCTTAGCTGACTACTTCCAGACATTCCTAAATGTCGAAGAACCTGCCAAACGACTCCCAATTAGGGAACCCACTAATCCTCACACTGATTTAATTCCTCCTCCAACATATGAAGAGGTCGAAGAGATCATAACACTCCTCAAGAACATAATTTACAATAATAAATCATTATTTGCAATTTTCACATACGCCTTCGGCAATTGAACACACGGTATGAGGAAGGTATCTGCGAGTCCTACAGTTTTTCTTTATCTTTGTTAGAATCTCAGATTTACCTGGAGCACTTCCTCGTTGTGGACCCTTCCGCCTTGCTAATTTAGGTACAGGAGAAATGTCTTCTGGTCCGATTATGTTCCATTGTGTTTCCATATGGCGTTCGGGACTTTCTAGGGCAGAGCTAGAAAGATCCACTTCTTCTTCCTTTCCTGTTGTCTTTTTTGTTGTTGTCAAACGAAACAAAGATGTTCTTGGTACACCATATGCACTTTCTGCTATTTTGTATCCCATTTTCCCTGTCCTTACAGCAGTGATAGCGTGTTGCATGTCTACTTCCTTGTACTTCTTCCGTACCTTTCCCTCTGAATTGTCATTGCGATTTGCCATGGTTCTAAAGAATAGAAAAACAGCCTGTACATACGCAAATGTCTAGCTCCAAATATGGAATACTATTCCATAATAGGAACACAGTATTCCATATTAGGTTCCCAGCAGCATTTAATTACCATATTACAAAGTATGTTGTTCCCGTTTAGACCCAAGTCAAACGACCACATACGCATGTCGCCGAAAATCAGTTAGCACAAGACTCAAAACTCATCTCAGGGCGCTAAACTGGGAGGAAGAAAACAATAAAAAATCTAAAATTTGCTTCACTGATTTACGGTTCGATGCAACAATAAGGATAAGAAAGGAGAAATGAAAATAGCACAATTCCTAAAAATCTCATTTTATTAAATTAAATTTAGTGAAGTTAATATTAGGATTCAAAATGCAAAAGACAAACAAATTGGAAAATGACTTTCCACAACAAGACATATTATTGAAATATCAACACTTATACCCTCAAGTTGTCACTTGCATGGTTTTCAATAACCAGAAATTAGCAGTCCATCTGGTATTGAAATTAAGAAAATATATTTGCAATTACGACGTCAGGTCACTCAGGTAAAAATTCATCTGTCCATTCTGACGCATGTGTTTCATATTTACACTCACTGTTATTCACTTTTCCAAGAAAAATAATATGGGATCACTGTCACATTAGGTAAATTGTTCATGTAAATTGTTCATGGGTTGTGTTTCCTTAAACCAAAATATCTGAACAACATAAATTCAAGTATAAGGGTTTGTTTGATTTATGATATTATCCTTATGCAAGGATTAAATTTATTATATGATTATTATAAAAAAATCACTGAATGAAATTTTCTATCACTCTTGGCCACAAATTCTATAGTTCCTTTTATGTTTTTCATCCTTAAATTCACATAACTAATTCTCATTTACATCTGTATTCAATCCCTTTCGAAAAAGTGTTTGATCTACATCTTAGACAAATGTGTTTTTATATCATAAATTGATTATATTTTTATTATTCAAAACCTCAAAATTGTTTAACTACCGATGTTTGACCAAATATTTATTTATCCAGTTATTTAAAGTCAAATATTCTGAACTATTCACAAAAAAATCGAATTATATCATAATATTCATCAATGGTTTCTTATTAACAAACAATAATTATTGCATTTGACATACTCATTCATTCGGTGCGTTATATTTCTCAATCATATTCTCATCTAGACATATGGCAAGGCATCGGCAAAACTAGGGTGTGTTCCAAACAATATCGCCTCAAAGCGACTGAAAAATGGGTAGGTCGAATCTGATCTGACATATGGATTGAACTGTATTTGTGATGACCGTGACAATAACATAATAACAATTGGGCTTTACCCTTCTCAACTATCAATTATTCATAATTATGTAGCTTCTATTTTTTATATCGTACAACCATCCCTGTGGCTGTCGCATCACATATTACACATTTATTATTTCTTTTTTTTTAATAAATTCAGTTCACAACTGAAACGACAAATTCTACATTTTATTATTCTTATTTTCTCATATATATTTTGTATATCAAGCCACATGCTTAGTCATCTGGAGGCTTTACTGCTCCTCAAAATACATTACCATTAATTCGATCATCACATAGCTGTTATAATTAATAATGTCTACCCCTTGTTCAAAATCCAGTCATCTAATGACTTTACCATAGTACTCCTAACGTCAACTGTTAGATACTTCACGCATCCTTTAAATGAATTCTATAGTATCAGCTCATTAAAATATTTTCGTTAAATGTGAGTATGCATTACACCATAAGAAAAACTAAATCATAACTCGAAAAACGTACACAACTGCTCCATATAACACCATATTCAAAATACAGAAATGTATTATTATTATTATTATTATTCTCATCATTCAAAATATTATTATGATTCAAAATATTATTATTATTATTATTATTATTATTATTATTATTATTATTATTATTATTATTATTATAGAATGCTTCCAAAAATGGAAATTTAGACTGAACCACTTGAAATGTCCAAATTTGAAAATACGGGACAAATAACATCCATTTTCAAGATATCTGTTAACATCTGTTTCCAACAACCTATGACTTGGTCTGTAGGATATGATAAGAAATGAGAATCGAGCGTATCTGACACGCAAAAACTTGTCTTGTAGAATGCAAACGTTAAAAGAAAATTTCGAAATGCCAATATCTAAGAAGATGATAGTTCGCTTACATAATGGATGATCCTAAAGCGTAGAATCTTCTGGTTGGTTCCACTGATGATCCAATATTCCAGGATTGCTCCATCGCTCGTTCAGTCAAAACGTACGCCTATAGTCTCCTATCGACCTCCATGACTATTCAATCCGCTTAGCAGCACATAATGGAAAGTTATATCACTACTTCAATGGAAAGTTCTAACATCTGCTCACAACTAGCACGATCCACTCTGCTCGTTAAATGCATTATAGCTTGTGCTATATGAAAAGCTGGGGTTTGACCCGCCTGCTTCATAATATCAGTCAGTCGTAATTTTTGATCCAGCTTTGACAAATACTATTGTGATACTCTTACAATCTTTGCTATGGTTCAAATGCAAATATAAGCTAAACCTAGAGGGTGAGAGTATACCTCTCCCAGTACGCGCTATGCACGCTTGGTCTCAAAACGTCGGCTAATTCCTGTGGTCTGGCAATAGGGATTGCCCTAGCACACATCCGTAGAAAACAGATGGGCCCCTCCTTGCTGAATTCCTACAGGATATACGGATATTCTCCTCCCAGTACGCGCTATGCACGCATGGTCCCGAAACGTCGGCCAATATTTGACCAAGCAGAATGGTATCCGAAGTAATAAGTATGCGAGTCGTAGCTGATCGTTAAATTACCAAGACAAATCTCGGCACTGAATGTTTGGAAATGTAAAGTTCCAAAGTAAAGTTCCGAGTTACAGACACTGTCTAACTGGTATTTTATCACAAGTCCACGCACACTTAGCGTTACGAAGAAAATTTACAAGTGTTGACTGGCGACTAAAAGTCGGATATCCTATCACAGGTTCAAATATGAAGTAAGTCTAACACTTTGAAATATGCGAAGGTGCTCATAGTAACTGTATATTACTTAATTAAGGTGTTTAAAAGAGCTAATGTGAACTTAAATCCATTACATTCCGTCATGATAATCTAATAACGTCAGGCATACAGCCGAGCTATACTCAGAAGCATGCCAACCACACTCGATGGACTCCCGCATGCGCAGTTGCGCCTGCAAGAAACTTATAAAATACCACATGCCCATTATCTTTTGACTGTCTGAACATAAGGCTTGTGGGTTGCTAGGGTTACGCGGACACAGATTGGGAAACACTGCTCTCGCTTAAGAAGTTTCATAAAGTAAAAGGAGAGTACAACAGTAGTATCTTACCTGTTTTGAATATTCAGAGTCATCGTTGAGAATAGGCATACATTGCCAGTCGAACCTCTCATTTGTAACAACTCCCATGCCCTGAAAATATCAAAATGGAAATTAGGTCATTTATATGGAGAACAATTAAATATTCACTTGCCAGTGAATAAAATACATAGCATGTCATTTACTTCCAGAATCACATTGCATATAAAAACTCAGCAATTCTTCTAGGTTTGTGCCGTGTCTTATGTGGGTTTTTGACTAGGACACCAAGCTGGCTCATCAGCGGGCTCTTGGTTTCCCCGGACCCCCACTGGAGTAGCAAACTGCGCGCTACCTCCCTTTATATAAAGTGCAGCTCCACTTCTTTACTGCGAGAACTAAAAGCTCAAGCAGCCTTAACATCCCTATGAAGGCTTCCAAAAAGATGGTATATTGACTTTCACGGCCGGTGAAGTAAAACTCAGCAAATCTTCTAGGTTTGTGCTGTGTCCTGTGTGGGGAAGACACGGCACAAACCTAGAAGAATTACTGAGTTTTAATTCACTGGCCATGAAAGCCAATATACCACAGTGCATATAGTTCCCTCATTTTCCTCGTTAACGAGCGGCAACTTAAACGGTAGGCTCCTGAGCAATAGCCGATGGTTCTTGACCAATAACATGCTTCCTCCATCTCTCCACTTGGAGTGCAGAGTCTGTCTACCTGCTTGCGTGTCAGGTTTCCAGTGTTGCACAGTTGCACGTAGATCTATCCAATCTCGCTGCTTGCTATCAGTGGCTACGGTGGAGTGTTGACAATAGTGTGCCTCGATCTGGGAAAGCCCTGGCATCCCGCAGATATAGAATGTAAACATAAACGCCCAGCTAAGTTTCAAAGGCAAGCCACTCGTTACCGAGGAAAGCGAGAGAAGTACACATAACATATTGATGATTATACTATAACGTCAGTTTCTAAAATCCCTGATTGAGCCGGGGATTGAACCCGGGGCCACCGGGTGAGAGGCAGGCGCGCTACCTCAAACACCACGGGGCCGGCAAATACAGTATAATGGCATGTAATCAAGTTTTTTTTCGAAAGTACACGATGGTGACTACGCGAAATTTTAAAAATATTATTTTTATTTTTCGCATTCTAATCAAACGATTGATATGAAGCTTCGTTTAATGAAACACCGCAATAGTCTTTATTTACTGACACTCAATTCTCTAGCTTAGATTTCGTTTATTATTGACGATATCGCAAGCCCATAAAATGATTTAACAACAAACAAGTAGTTCCGTGAAGAACTATACAGCCTATTTTCATATAGCCCACTTATTGCAACTATCAACATACACAATTTCAGTTTGATTGCTGTAATAGATTCGTAGATATTGAGAACCGACTAAATAATTCGGATGGCTGCCATGTTGGATTTTATACATGTAGGTCCTAGAGTTATGTAGTGTTACATGCAGATTATTGTGTACGTGTAGTATTCAAACTTCAATCGCATAATTAGGACACTAGAAGTTACAAGGAGATTTTAAAATTTCGCACAGCTGCCATCTTTAGGTTATGGAAACAATTGAAATAAATTAGATGCTGGTGGATTACCTTTCGTATAAGGATTTACTGTACCAAGTTTCACTGCTCTCGGATGGTTAAATTGCGATAAACGTTCATGAGTATATTTATAATTCGCGTCGCCGCCATGTTGGATTTGTGATCACCAGGTTATTTAAAGTCCTATAAGTGAACTTGAGTTCATTGCCCCTTTGAACAATAAAACATTCAGTTTGATTGCTACAATAGATTCGTAGATATTGAGAGCCGTCTAAATATATCGGATGGTCGCCATGTTGGATTGTTAAATGTATAGGCCATAGAGTCATGTACTATTATAGGAAAATTATTGGGTAGGTTCATTATTCAAACTTTCACTTCGATCGCATGACTACATCACAAGAAATAAAAACTTAATTTTAAAACTCGCACAGCCGCCATCTTGAGGTTATGAAAACAATTAAACTAAATTAGATACCAGTGCATTACAATGTGTATAAATATTTCCTGTACCAGATTTCAGTGCGTTTGGAGCATTAAATCGCGAGAAAGGTCTATTTCAAATTTTCTAATTCGCTTGGCCGCCATGTTTGTTTTGTATATAACCGGTTTTTAAAGTCATATAAATGGACTTCCAGTAGTGTCCTTTATCTCCGTACAAAACTTCAGGGAGATACCGCTAATAGTTTCAGAGATACAGAATGCCGGTGAAATATTTCGCCCATCCGCCATCTTGTGGTTATGTAAACAAATGAACGAAGTTAGTTGTCGGTGCATTACAATGTATATAAACATATACTGTACCAAGTTTCATTGCGTTTGGTTGGATAAATCGCGAGAAACGTCTATTTAAAAGTCGCAACTTCGCTTGGCCGCCATGTTGGTTTTGTAGTTACCAGGTTTTCAAAGATCACATAAGTGAACTTATAGTAGTTCCCTTTATCACCATACATGATGTCAGGGTAATATCGTTAATCGTTTCGGAGATATTGAATGCTGGTGAAATATTTCGCACAGCCGCCATGTTGGATTGGTGAGTCGTAACAAAATTTGAAGGGCACGGTCGAGGTCGCCCGGAATAGTGCTATGAACTTACTGAGTTTCATTGAAATCGCTCCAGCCGTTTAGATTTTATTAGGGGGACACACACACACGAATCACACACACACGCACACACACACGGACAAAAGGTGATCTCATAAGCCTATTTTTTCAAAATTGAAAATAGGCTAAAAATATTACATTCGATATTTTTTGTCCAAAATGACTAAAATGTTGTATATTGAATTTTGAGTTTGAATTGTTACCCCACAATTGTCTTAAATAACAGGATAGTATTGTGATGGAGAGGACCAGTTGATTAACTTATATGAAATTAGGCTATGATACATTTTCACGGAACTATAACTATAACAGTCTTAATTCTAACGTACTACTAGTTCTATAACCTAGAAAGGACTTTCAATGCTGGTCTCCCATATTTTTGATTAACCTTCAGATTCTTATTATCGTGTGGGAAGCCATTGAAGTCTCTGAAGTGACACTGTTACCGGTTGCGTGAGCGGAGAGCGTACCTTTAGCTAGTTTGTGATTTTAGTTGCATTTTAACGGTTTTAATAGTGAATGATAATTTTAATGACGTACATTTGATAGTGACTGATGTTGTCTTATGGTTTGAGTCGGACTCCTAATCTCGCCTTGTACCCGCTCATCCCGTCATGACCATTTGCAGCAGCTTCAGCTTTGTAATAATAATAATAAAAGTTTTAAATTGGAGTTAAGTTGTTAAATAGAATTTAGGAAGGAAGACAGACCTCTAGTGGGTTGATAGGTTGTTGATAGTATGAAAATATATTAGACCTATAGTAGGTTTGGTTTATAAAATAATAATTTGGTATAATTTGGATGGGGTTAGGATGATTGGAAAATATGGAAAAGTTGGGTGTAAGGAACTTGTGGGTGAAAGTTAATGTTGGTGTCCTGTGATAGGCTGTATGTGAATGAGTTGCGTATATGAGCTGGCCTGTGATTGGTCAGCTCATTTTTGGTCTGTTAGACGAGATTTTTGATGATTATGTTGCTGTTTTTTTTTTGTGGATGAATTTTGGTAATTTGAGAGTGTGGCTAGGTATTTGGACTGTGATTTGTGTGGTTTACTGTGAAATATGTAGTATTAGGGTATTAGTTTGATTGCGGCCGGGCCATGTCAGTCGTCTGTGACTGTCCATGCTCAGCCGCGTGCAGTTGGGTGTGTTATGTGACTTGTGGTTTTGAGTGCCAGGCACGTGACATGCCATCCCGGGAGGGGTCGGCTGAGGCTTTATCACCCGAGCACACACACCGCGATACCGTGGGTTAATATGTTACGGGGGAATGTTTATTTGTAGCTTGAGGTGTGAGTTAAGTGAGTGTGGATGGTTGAGAGCTGTTGGAGGAGTTGGAGTAATTGTGTGAGGGAAGTGGCGTGCGTGGGTACAGGAGTAGAGGGGGGGGGGGGTGAGGTTTGGAGTGAGAGTAATGAGGGAATGTTGTTAGTGCGTGTTTGTTTAGGTCTGTGTGCTTTCTGCCTTGTTTTAGATGTTTGTTTGATGTACGGGCACCCTAGATATAACGCTGCATGCCCGCTGCCACAGTTTACACATATGGGGCTATCTCAGGGTGCCTTACAATCATCGTGTCGGTGAGGGCCACCACACCTGATGCAGCGGGTGTCATAATTGCAGTTTACAGCGTCATGGTGCAGCCGTTGGCAGTTGAAGCACTGTTCGGGTGGTATATTGTGATGGGCGTGCTGTGAGCGGCGTCGCGGCGTCGCGGCGTCCTTGAGGATGTTTTAGATTTTTTGTGGGGATCTCTGTGTAGGCGACGGCTGTTCTGTGGTGCCAAGGGCTGCGTATGGATGTTCTGGGTCTGGAGGTGGGGGGGGGGGGGGTAGTGTTCGAGTGTCCAGTGTTTCAATGGAGTGTGATTAGGCCTAGGTTTATGTCTCCGTATCTTTTGTTTTCTGATTCATGGTCTGCGTGAAGCGGTCTCCTGTACTTGTTTGTGTATGAGGGTGCTCGTGGGTGGAAGTCTCAAAGACCTCTGTTTGCGTGCGCTTTGTTTTAGTCTTGTTTCGAGGTGTGTCAGGAGGGAGAATTTGAGTGAATTTAGGGAGAGTAGGGACTGGGTTTCTGAGTGTTTGGATGCCCTGATCTGTTGTTTGTACGGATGCTGGTTCAGTGTGTGTGTGACTAGCCTGTGTGTCTGTATGTGTTTGAGCTTCTTGTGTCTTTGTGTGAGGGCTGGGTGTTGTTTCTATTTGGGTATGGATGGCCTGAGTGTCTGATTGTGTATGAGTGTGCGCTTCTGTTGTGTTTGTTGTGCCTAGGCTGCAGAGGATGTATGTCGGCATGTTTGGGTGTCTCCTTAGAGTCTTCCTGATTATGTTCAGGCGCTTGTCGCTAGTGGGCGTGATAGCCAAATGGTGATTACGCAGTTCTTCGATTTGCGCAATCAGCGGGTCTGGTGGTGTGAACACGCTGATTAGTGTTACACGGAATAATGGGTAGTTTGCAAAGGCTGCTCGTGAGGGTGGTCTGAGTAGTATCAGCGTGCCATTGGGTGAACGGCGGGAGGGGGATTCGTACCACAGCACCTCCTCGAAGTCAAATTTAGGGAAGGTGCCGTGGGCTATGAATTGCATGGCTGGGGAGGGCTTTAAAAAGAAGAAGAATTTAATTAATTTAGTTAAGTGGTCAAATGACTTGGCAGACCGTGAATGTAATTAATTAGGTCTCGCCCAATAGTTGATGATGGAGATGGATATGGCTGTGTCGCTTAAGATTAACCAGTATTAACTGATGGGGCCGTGACAGTGAGCGCGCAGAGTATGATTGTTTGTGGGGGTCAATAATGGGTAGGCTGGACTGGATAAGAGGGAATCTTCGATCTGGTGGAAGTTGGGGTATTGAGGTACTGGATAGTCACGCTCGAGTCATGATTTTGTTCTTTCTCTTCTCTGTTGGTGTCCCCGCCCACAGCCTAATCTCTGAAATAAGTCGCTGACTGCGAGCGGAGCGAGCAGCTCAGCGACGCTTGGGTACCAGGTACGCGGTGCGACACTATGCGCTCCTTTGCCTGGGTTAATAGTTAAAAGGGAGAGTGATTAAATGATTAAGTATTTTATTTTGCGTAATGTTTGTAGTGATTTGAATTAAATAGTTCATTCGTCTGGCGTGGGCTACAGAGCCCCGCCAGCTTCGCCATTGAGGTATTTAGGGAGTTGAATTGTTAGGATAATAATAATATATTTATTGAGCTTGAATTTGCATTAATAGTTTGTTGCCGGTGAGTGATTAGTTGTAATAGACGTATCTTGTGTTACAGACTGGCTAGTTGGTTGCCTTAATATGTTCGCTTTAATTAAAGTACTTCCATGGCGACTTTCAGCAGCGGCATCAGCGTGGTAATATTTTTATAATTGAATATGATAGGCTATTGATGTGTTTTGGAAAGGAAAGACCTCTGTGGGGTTGGTTTGAAGTATGAAAATTTGATAGACCTGGAGTAGGTATTTATTGAAATAATAATAGTTTAATAAGCCTCGCTTTGGTTTCGAAAAATGATTTGAGATGAATTGTAGTCGTCCCAGCCGAACCCGCGACCCACGAGACGCTATCCCGATTGAGCTGGCTGTAGCCAGCCCTCCAGGCAGGTTCCCCGCGCGGCCGCGAGACGGATAAAACGATGTAGTGTTAATGTAATTGTTGAATTAATTAGGTTTGTATGGCGCCGAGTTTGAATTTGGATATGAGCCGCGCTGATTGGCCGCTCAAATTTTGCGCAGCCCATCAGCGTCCGTGTAGTCTGTATGTGTTTAAAGGGTAAATAAAATGTATTTGAGAGGTCGGCTCCGGGTTCGAGTTAGTGAATTTAAATGGCTATGGCTGTACGCTTTTGAAGCAGGCTTAACAGCTGTGTTAGAGCAGTGGCGTGAGGTGTAGGAGGGGGGATTCGCGGTAGTGACATGAGGGCGGGAATGGATGTGTTTGAGCATTTTCTAAGTTGCAACTGCCTTTGCCTGATAGCTGTTTTAAGGTAGGGACATCCATTATAAGAGGCCGCGTGGTCGCCCTTACAGTTTACGCACTTAGGCTTATCACGTTGCACCGTACAAGCAGAATGGTGGTGAGAGTCACCACATCTGTTGCAGCGGGTGCTATAAGGGCAGTTCGCGGCATTATGATGGATTCATTGGCAGTTGTAACACTGTATGAATAGAGTGGAATGTGGTTTGGAAGGGGGATGTCTAGTCACCCGTGTACTTTGTTGTGGTGAAGCCACAGTGTCTGTGGGAGGAGTAGGGGAAGTTTCTGCGCTGTTAGTGTTCGGGCTGGTTTCCTCTGTTGAATTGGACTGTAGATTGATGGTTTGGATGGCTTTACGTTTGCGTTTTGTTCGCTGTTTCTTTTTAGGCATTAGTGAGCGTGTTTGAGTGAATCTGGTGTCACGATCTGGCTCTGTTTGCATGGATTCATGTTGAATGTCTATGGAGTCTGTCTGGATGTTTCTGGTGCTCTTGTATGTAGGCAAAGGTGGCGGGATTGGAATGGTTTGAGTGAACAGGTCTGATTGCGAGGTTTGGCTTGGTTCTGGGTTCGAGGACTGACATGGATCGCTTTGAGTTGCTTTAGAAAATTCGTATGTTGGAAGGGGGCTTAGGAGCGTGTGAGATGGAATGCCTGGAAGGCTCAAGAGAGCCCTTCTGATACTTGGGAGGCGTATGTCTTAAGTGGGAGTGACTGTGATCATATGGTTATGCAGCTCTTCAATTACGGAGATGAAGCGAGCTAGCGGTGTAAGCACATTGATTATTGCCTCTCTTATGGCGTGCAATGTTGTTTGCTCGGCGGGCGAATAACGATCAATGTGCCTTTCGGTGCTCGGCGTGTAGGGGATGTGTAGAACAGCCACGTACTGTAATCAAATTCGGGAAAGGTGCCGTGGGTCGGTGCGGGAGGTGGTGAACTGCAGTATGCCCTGTTCAAGTCTCCGGCCGTGGAGGCACAGAAACTTGCCCAGTAGTTGTCTGCGTTCATGTTCGTGTACTGCGTGAAAGTGTAGAGAGAGAGAGAGAAATAAAGGATGGATGAATGAGTCAAATACTATTGTAGACCCGGTGATATGTAGTTTGGCTCGCCCATGAAAATACCAGACGTTCTAGGTTACCAGTTATTATGCGGATGGGCCGCGACAGAGAAAGTGCTGGTTTTAAGTTAATATAATTAATTATTTAATTAATTATTTAATTAATTAATTATTGACTGCTGAGGTGATGGCGGGATGAGTTAGACTTGGCTATAACTCTGGGGTGATAGGATATTCTTGACGTGGATTGTGTGGAAGGTGGGATGGCTGGTAACAATGGCTTGAAGTGGGAATGACTTAACAATGGATAGCGGTTATAATGGGATTGTTGGTTTGAATTGGGAATCGGATGAGGGTTGTAATGTAGCTGTAGAGACGATGGCAGCGATGATAGGGTGACGTGGAAGGTGGATCATCAACTTGTCATCTCTTGGTTTGGAGCTCGTAGTAGTGACGTCTGTCCTGTTCAGTAGCTGAGCTCAAACCCCCGCCCATAGTTTATATATATATGCAGTCGTTTCATTCCGCCGCATGGCTATTGCCCCTGCGGCGGCGGGCCCCCTTAGACGGTTTCGCCGTCTCTTCGGGCCAGGGGGTTAAGGTATTTAGGAGAGGTGGAAATTTTGGTGATGGGTGGGTTTGGTTTTAGGATTTGGAAGAAAGTGTGTGAGAATTTTGGTTGGGGCATTGCTGGGGAAATTTGGAGAAGGGTGCGGGGGGCGAAGTTTTGTTTTGAGAAGGGAGAGTTAGATGCAGGAAGGGGGATGTGGAGGAGAAGGGTGACTGCTTCATTGTGCGTATGTATAATTTTAAATGCCGGAAATTTTGATGAAACAAAGAAAACGCGGGAAACATGGAAACAACTGCCGCAATTGCCAAAGTAGACGAAGGAACTTCTATTGCTCGCTCTGAGATTAATATGAATTTTAAAGTTTATTGGGGAAAAAGTAAAGGGGGGCCGTGTTTAAGTCCAGATCATAAGGTGCTGTTTTATTATTATTATTATTTTTTTTCAAGTTTTTTTAAATTTATTTTTTAATTTTTTATGAATGATGGTGATGGGAATTTGAGTATTGAAAGATGTGCAGTGAGATGAGAAGGGGAGTGTTATGGTAGTAGAGAGACTGGAAGAAAGAATGATATAGCTGGTAGTTTGAGGAAATTAAATGATGTCGATGAGAAGGGAGTAATGAATGTTGTTTGTTGAGATGCGAGAGTGGTATTGGTGGAGCGAGAGAGAAAGAAGAAAGAAAGCAGAAAGAAAGAAAGAAAGAAAGAAAGAAGAAGAAGAAACGCATAGCTGGTGATGTGAGGATGGTGGCGATTTAACAAGTTGAGATGGGGGAGGGGGGTTGATAACGGATGGATTGAATGGGTAAATGAGGAGTGATGATGTCAACGATGTGAAATTGGACGGTGAATGTGTGTGAAGGTGAAGATGTTGAAGGCTTTTTTTTGTTCGTTTTGTTTTGTTTTTTGTTTTGTTATTTGATTTAATTGATTGTGTTGAGAAATATGGTTGTTGTCGCTATTTCCAATCCGGCGAAGATGCCGTCAGTGCCCAGTGGAGTGGCGGTCATAAGCAAAATAATCGGTGATTAGGTTGTTAGTCGGGTGCTGGAAGTAGTGCCCTGAGGCTGTAGATGCCGAGCTTTGTACGTACCGGGGCACGGAGCGGCTTGTTTAGGAGAGGGCACACAATGGGGTTGTTGGTTGTCTGCGCCCGTTTGAGGTAGCGGCGTTGTAGTAGCTCGACGTATGTCGTTAGTGGAGGCAGTGGCATTCTGTCAACGAGATCTACTGTGCGGTAGGTGAATGGAAGTCTCATCGCAACGCGCACTAGGCGGCGCTCCATTGAGAGAAATGGACGAAGGGGGAAGTCTGGGAATCCAGCCCACGCAGGATGGCCGTACACCAAAAATGTGCGGATGAGTACTTTGTAAGTATGGAGCAGTAATTTCTCATTCAGTCCCCAGGTTGTTCCAGCCAGACGCCGGAGAAGATACGCCCGCTTTCGTGCCACAGGGAGTTTGGTTTTAAAGAAGGGGCGGAAGGTGAAGAATTGATCAAAAAGGAGGCCGAGGTATCGTACGGTAGGGGTGGGGACTAAGCGGCGGTGATGGAGGTGGAGAGTGAGATTCGCGGGATTGCGGGTTGGAGCGAGAGCTCGCCTGCGTGGGCGGAATAGGATGGTCTGTGGTTTTTCTGAATTCAGGCGCAGATGCCCTTTGCCACACCAGGAGGTGAAGAGATCGAGGTAGGGCTGGACGTGGGTGTTGATATGTTGTACAGTGGCAAACGGTGCGACGATAGCAGTGTCGTCGGCGAACTGTAGAAGTTGCATGGCGGGGGGGGGGGGGGGGTTGGGGAATATCAGCGACGAATAAGAAGTAGAGAAGGGGGGAAAGGACGGAGCCCTGTGGGACGCCCTGTTCGAAGGGGATTGGGCGGGAGTAGTGGCCATTGATGGTGATGCTTGCGGTGCGGTTCCGGAGGAAGGTGTTTAGAAAGCGGATGTAGGTATGGGGGAGGTCGAAGTAATGTAGTTTGACGACTAGGACATCGTGCCAGACCGTGTCGAACGCTTTCTCGAAGTCGAAGGCGATAAATAAAGTAGGAGCGGGACGGTTATAGTTTTCCGCTACCATGGCAGAGAGGCGGAGGAGTTGATCATGAGCGGAGAAATGGGGTCTGAAGCCACATTGAGAGAGGGGAAGGAGCTGGTGGTGGCGGAAATGGGTGTGGATTCGATTGGTGAGGATTTTCTCGAAGGTTTTCGAGAGGACGACGGTGAGGCAGATGGGACGGTAAGAATCAGGGGAGGAGAGGGGCTTGTCAGGTTTAGGAAAGAGAAGCATCGTGGCATGTCGCCAGGGTGTGGGGTAGAACCCGGTGCGAAGAAGATGGTTGTAGAGATAAGTTAAGGCTGTGAGAAACGATGAAGGGGCCTCCTTGAGATGCCGATAGCGAATGGAATCGGGACCAGGGGCGGTATTGGTCGTGCGTGAGAGAGCTATGGAAATGTCCAGTTCGGTGATAGGGACATCAAGAGGGTGCGCCGAGAAGACGTGTGTGGTTGAAGGTTGTAGGTGTGGACGTAGAGGCACTGTGGCGATGAATTCGTCTTCGTCGTATGTGAATGTGGGGTGAGGTGCATCGCGGAAGACGCGAGCGAGTCTATTAGCAAATATGGTCAACTTGGCAGGATCGTCTGGTGGTGCGGTGTCGTTGTAAATGATGGGGTACGACATAGGGGTAGATGTACCCGTGAGGCAGTTGAGATGGCGCCAGAACTTGGTGAGTGAGGGAGACACGCCGTTCTGCCTTGAGCAGGTCTTATGCCAAGTGAGCCTCTTATGGGCCTCGATGTAAGACTTTACTTGTCGTAGAGTCTGGCGATGCCTTTGTAGGAAATAGCGATCTCTGGTGCGGAGAAATGTTGCGTGATAGGAGTGGGAAAGCGCGAGGAGGCGTCGGGCCTTAGGGGGATGGGGGGTCGGGAAGGGGTGTATGGGGTAAGGGGAATATGATGCTGTGCCGCCTCTTGTAAGGTGTCTTGGAGATGTTTGGTGTATGCATCCACAGAGGATTGCGAGCTCAAGGGCTGAGTGTTGGTCTGCAACCGTTCTGAAATGTAATTGCGGTAGGCCGGCCAGTTGGCCGCGCAAAAGTTCTGTACCATCCGAGGTGGTGGTGTTGGGGTGTTACGAGTAGGAATTTCGAACCGCAGAAGAACTGGGGCATGGTCACCCCCGATGAATGGGAGGACGGTGACATGCACCAAATGGAGTAGCGAGTTGTGCGCTATTACGGCGTCTGGGGTAGTTTGGGAGGAGGGACGTGTGGGCTTAGGGAGGGGAACCAGCGAGGCGTTAATGTGGTTGAGATATATATCCAGACTGCGGAGTTCCCGGGCCGAGCGGTCGTGGAGGTTTAAGTCTGCCATTATGAGGAAATGAGGGAAGGTTTCAGCCACGTGAGCTATGAAAACTTTAGGTAGGGGATGGCGAGGACGGGTGTAAATTGTGGCGAGATGGAGAACTCGGGATGGGAAGTAGACCGTGGCGATAAGGCTTTCCGGAAAATGAAGGGTGGGGGGAATGTGGTGTCTGATGGGATAGCGTGGGAGGTAAGCTAGGGCGGATCCGCATCAGCTCGAAGGAGAGTGTAGCCCGGGAGGAGTGCATGGTCAACTCCACGGAGAAAGGCCTCGTTCAAGAGAGCGACGTCGACGTGATGAGTGGCGAGGGTATGGCTAAGTAGGGTACGTCGTGCGTGAAAGGAGCAGACATTATGAAAGAGTATGGAGATATGCCGTGGAGGTCGTTGTCTTGTCGGTTGCGCTGCCATGTGGGGGTTATACGGCGGTGACGCGGGGGTGGGGGAAGAAGGTGAAGTGGGCTAACGGCCCCGAGAATGACGGCTGGAAGCATACTCCGAATAGCTGCTGTGCCGCCATCTGGAGTCGTGTAAGTATGAGTGGTCGTTGGTAGGGAAGGATATTATGAATGGATACCACCATGAAGCGGATGAGGTCTTCTATGGAGGGGGAAGGAAACTGTGATTGCGCTTGAGGGGTGGGGGGATCTATGGACTTAATGGGTGCAACTGTTTCGGGGCGGTTGGGAATGGGAGCGGTTTTCGACTTACATTTGTGTGAATATGTGGGGTGCGCCTCGTGACATTGGTGGCAGCGTGGTGGGAGAGCGGTGTTGGGACATTTGTTGAGCACGACATTGCTCAGTGGTGTGGTCATTGTAGACCAAACAGCGGTTGCATCGCAAGGCTACTGGGGGGGGGGGGGGGGGGGGGAGGAGCTTTGGAAGGTTCCACACGATGGTGGTACCGGTAGAGGTAGACGCCATTTGTTAGAAGCCTGTCCACTTCCGCTTGTGTCACCAGGAGAATGCGAACCATCCACGTGGGACCGTCCGCATTCCTGATGCGAAATGCCTTGCGTGCATCGACCTGCTCCAGGTGGAGTTCTTGCAAGACCGCCACCTCGGTCAGATCGGGGTCAACGCCCCGAATCACGCACGAGAAGTGCGGGTTGCGTTGTGGAGGAGGAAGGGTCGGGGGATTTTGTCTGGCCCGGAGGGGTTCCGCGATCACCTGTGGGCCGAGCTGCTGCACCACTTCCGGGCTATGGAACACGGCGGCAGTGGCGTCGTCGTCCGTTTTCACATAGACACCGTTCGTGGCTGCAGTGGCGGAGAAGTTGGAGTGCCCGAGTATGCGGCGAAGTGCGTCCGTGAATTGGTATTTCGTGGAGAAGGTGTGACCACGGAACAGGAATACATGTTTATATGGTGGCTCGGAGGCCTTGGAGGCGTAAGTAGGTAACGATGAAGGATGGGATGGGGGAGCAACTGTAGCGGGGGTAAAGTTGGGTACGGGTCCCGTGACGGGGAGTCAGGGGTCGTTGGGTGCGGGGAGAAAAGGAGTGTTGGGCGGCGGGCTACAATGGCGCCTGGAGGCGGTTTGCGATTCATCCATGCCCTCATGGACCCGTTGACGGGAGCGGTAAGCCCCCCCCCCCCCCTCCGTGTCTGAAGTGTCGGACCCTGGGCGTTTCTCGGAGCGGCTGGGAGTTTTAGGGACCAGTGGTGGGAGATGCAGATGTGTCCCCAGGGTGGTTGAGGTGGCCGGGTTAGTAGAAGTCTGCGTTTTAGGAATGGCATCTTTGGTGCTAGAAGATGAGCGGGTGGGTGGTTGCTTAGGGGGAGGAGGGGTGGGTGGAGTGGTCTTGCCCTTGCCTTTGCCCATGGCGAAGGAGAATGTGGGTATTTATTAGTATAGTGGGTAAGGCCGGTGGTTAAGCGACACAATGTATGTACAATGTAGGATGGAAAGATTGAAGGAGCGGGCGAAGCTGGCGGCCAGGCGTGGGGATGTATGAGGAATGATGTGGGTACCGTAGCGGGCGAAGCCGGTGGCTAAGCGAAGCAAACGGTGTGATGAATGATATGGGGTTCACTCCTTAAAAGAGCGGGCGAAGCCGGTGACGAACTATGAAATGAACGTGATGAATGTATTGGGTAGAATGTATCAGAAAGTCAGGAGAGAATATCTCCAGACGAACAGTGTAGAATGGATTTATGAGTGTGTGAAATGAATGTGATGAATGTAGTGGGTAGAATGTATGAAAAAGTCAGGAGAGAATATCTCCAGACGAACAGTGTAGAATGGGTGTCTGAGTGTGTGAATGGAGTACGAATGGTGGCGTCAATGGCGGAGAATTAAATAAAGTTGAAAAGTACTGCTATGACAAGCGGTAGTCTGGTACGATAACCACTTCAATGTAGCACGAAGGTAGCCAGGTACTGCGGACGCTGTGTATTGTATGAGCCCCGCTCACAGGCAGTGCAGTAGAACGTGCGACGGGAAGTTGGAGTTGCTAGTATGCCTGGCTGGTGTGACGACTGAAGCTGTCAGACCAGCTTGAAGAATGTCGCTCGTGATGTACTAGATGTTCTTGAAGTATGTTTTAACGATTATATATGATGCGCTGTTTCTCGATGGAGATTCGGGCAGAGATTCGTTCCGAATTCACCATTAAGAAGAAGGATGCCCATAGTTTGGTATATTCTCCTGAATATACAGTACAGATTGGTTTTCAATAGTTATTACTACTTTTTTGGGATTTCCTTTTTCTTCGTGCTTTTTCTCACTCCCCCTTTTTTTTTTCAAACACCAACAGAGACTTCCTTTGTGTTTCTGTTATCTCTCTGTGCATTTTATTTATTCTGTTCTTAGTCTGATTTTAGGAGATTATTTACAGCATGTACACCTCTGTTGCTCATGTACGCCAAACATCTTCATGCCACGCTAACTAGCGGTGCACCTTCACACCCGTTCGAGCACCAGTGCTCAAAATGTTGAGCTAACTCATCCAGCCATTGCTAGAGCCTAAAAATTCTCCATTACCACCACAGATGTTCCTGCCGACAACTTCTGGTCTTTAAGCTCAACGTTGAAAAAGAAGACATTTTCTTGTCTACAATGATTTTATTTTTGTTATGTTGCCTGTGTGTTCCCCTACTTCTCCTTACTTCCCCACCCCTCTGCTGCTCCTTGGACACTCACTTGAAGTTCAAACTGTCATCTAACTTTGTACTTCGGACCTGTCAAAAGGTCTCTCCTTCAGGGAGTAGTTTATACATCGCATGACGTTTTAAAACTTTCAAATCTGTCGCCATGACACAAAAATCTTTTAACGGCTGGCTGTGAGTGTCTTCATCATCCACCGATGACTAGCTAAGTACAAAATTCAGTGTTTTTAACCATCATTTTCATGGAGCCTGTGTGAATTCTTAAACTGAACTTTTTAATTAAACTATCTTCGAAATTTGAACTTGATGTGCTAATCATATTCGCTAATGGCTCCCCAACGAGGGATCTTTTACATTGATTTGCTAAAACTGATGTAAGTTAGTTATTGGAATCAATATGAACATTTTCCATTGCTGAATCCGTCAAACAGGGGGTACTTTATTCTCCCATGGTGGCAATTATGCTTCTAAACTTGAAGTAATTTTAAAGTCAGGCATTGACTCATCGAGGGATTTTCCACTGGTTTTGAAACTATACCAAGCTATCCTTAATTCCACCTTAATTCCTTAATTCCAGCCCCATTTAAAGATTCCTACAACTCATGACATTTCGAATCAAGCAATAGACTCTGAATTGTGCAAAGTTACGTTTGCAAACTCATCAAAATCTTATTAACATTAAACTACAACTAATTGCTAAATCCGAAAAACCAACATAAGACTCAAAAGTCCTCTCGGCACGCCGGAAGGCGGAGGTAGATTTCACCGGACAAACTTGGGGATAGGCGAAAATAGGCAGAATATGCAGATTTTCGTAGAAGGATCAGACCTCATTTAATGCGAGAAGGTATTTTATAATTGGAGCTTAATTAACTTTGTTTTTCGTCATTTTATGCTTATTTTAAACATTTTATTGTCTTATGGGAACGGTAACCTTCTTGTCATTTGGGGTCCATTTTTATACTTGTGGTCACACTGTCCTTATGCTAGGTTTCGACACTGATGTGCAACTATGTAACGGTCTGTTACTTCTTCACGCAAAATTATATCTACCGCAGAGATTTTGGTTGGTTCCTCAGTTTAGGGGCTGCGACAACGCGGTCATGTAACCCCGTGTACTTTGGGATGGCTGTATTAGTCTGTAATTCAGGTAAGGACTGCAGACGGTCAATTTCAAGCAGTAGTTACTAATGTTGCTACCAGGTACTACCGTCAACGACACCTAGCTGTGAACTTGGCTACTAGATGCCACCGCAACCAGCAACTCGCAACGAACGTTGGAACTTCCCCTCCAAAGGAAAGCATACTGAGGGATTTTTGGCGCTCTTAGAAAATCCGACGACTTCGGCCGGCTTTGAACTCGCGACCTTGGGCATAAACATTCAGCATGCTACCAGTTACGTCACCGAAGCCGCTTCACACTTAGATGGAAATCTGAATCTGATCTCGTGCAAGTGCGTTATCTTGGCAACGTCTGATGGCTCATCCCTCATCAATTTAGTAGTGTTGCCATGGCAACCACTGATAGGTCTTGGCATTTTCTTATAATTCCGAAATTATTTTTCTCATCCCTTGGCATAATGGTGGGTTATATCAAAAATTCTTTCAGACAAAAGTTTTAGGTAATTATTATGGGAATATTGTCCATTTTGTACGGTTTTGATATTGTGCCTATTAAGAGAGATATGATTAATGTTTCCCGAAAAACCCACTTTTTCCCACCCCTTTGGTCAATGGTTGGTGCTATAAAAAAACTCTTCAAACATACATTTTTGGGCTTTATCCGACACATAGTATGAATGTTGAACGGATTCGATATTTCACATATTAAGAGAGTTATAGCAATATTTCACTTTTTCGAAAAAAAAAAAGCCCCCCATTTTCACCCCCCAACGACCGATTTAGCCCAGTAACGAACTCGACCGAGATTTTATAGGTATACGTATTCGGTAAAAAATTCAAAGTGATTCGTACAAAATTACGGCAGTTATCGTGTCCACAATAAACTGATATACATATACATACATAAATTATATATAACTTTTGAACTGACGGTGGTTTTGGGGCCTGGGGATGTGAAACGCGAAGATATGTCGAAATTTTCCGGAAGTCGAAACATGGTACCCATTGCAATAGTTAGCTTTCTAACGAAATCTACCTCTGGTTGGTTCCTCAGTTTAGGGGCTGCGACAACGCGGTCATCTAACCCCGTGTACTTTGGGTGAGTGTAGAATCTGTCTGATACACGGTGTGAATTGTAATGGCTGTATTAGTCTTAATTCATGTAAGTACTGCAGACGGTCAATTTCAAGCAGTAGTTCCTAATGTTGCTACCAGGTACAACCGTCAACGACACCTAGCTGTGAACTTGGCTACTAGATGCCACCCCAACCATCAACTCGCAACGAACGTTGGAACTTCCCCTCCAAAGGAAAGCATACTGAGGGATTCTAGTGCTCTTAGAAAATCCGACGACTTCGGCCGGCTTTGAAACCGCGACATTGGGCATAGACATTCAGCATGCTACCAGTTACGTCACCGAAGCCGCTTCCCACTTTATCAGGCGGCTTTGGTGGCGTAGTCGGTAACATGCTGAGCTTCTATGCCCAAGATACCGGGTTCAAACCCGGCCGAAGCCGTCGGATTTTTTAAGAGCGTTAAATATCCCTCAGTATGCCTTCCTTCGGAGGGGAAGTAAAGCCGGCGGTCCCATGTCATAGATTTATGGCATGTTAAAGATCCTTCCACTAATTGCACCTGTGTGAAGCTAAATTGGATAGGTTAAGAATGTATACAACGCTCTTAGGTTTCTATGTTCGTTGCCAAGAGCCGACTGCGGCGGCGTCTAGTAGCTCAGTTCTGAACTTGGCCTCGTAGTCGTTGACAGTGGCGCTTGGCGGCAAAAGTAGGAACTATCTGAAAAATTGTTAGTTGCAGTACTTAAATTAACAAACAGATAACACACACTAATACAGTCATCACAATTAACACCGGTTATCAGACAGATTCTACACACACCCAAAGTACACGGGGCTACATGACCGCGTTGTCGCAGCCCCTAAACTTAAGAACCAACCAACCAACCACTTAATCAGATGGAAATACTGAATCTGATCTCGTGCAAGTGCGTTGTCATGGCAACGTCTGATGGTCCATGCCTCATCAATTTAGTAGTGTTGCCATGGCAACCACTGATAGCTCTTGGCATTTTCTTATAATTCCGAAATCATTTTTCTCGTCCCTTGGCGTAATGGTGGGTCATATCAAAAATTCTTTCAGACAAAAGTTTTAGGTAATTATTAGGGGAATATTGTCCATTTTGTACGGTTTTGATATTGTGCCTATTAAGAGAGATATGATTAATGTTTCCCGAAAAACCCACTTTTTTCCACCCCTTTGGTCAATGGTTGGTGCTATCAAATATCTTATTTGACATAAATTTTTGGCACTTATCCGACACATATTATGAACTTTGAATGGATTCGATATTGCACGTATTAAGAGAGTTATAGCGAAATTTCACTTTTTCGAAAAAAGCCCCCCATTTTCACCCCCTTCGACCGATTTAGCCCAGTAACGAACTCGACCGAGATTTTATAGGTATACATCTTCGGTAAAAAATTCGAAGTAATTGGTGCAAAATTACGGCAGTTATCGTGTCCACAAGAAACTGATATACATATATATATACATATATATATACATAAATTATATATAAACTTTTGAACTGACGGTGGTTTTGGGGTCTGGGGGATGTGAAACGCGAAGATATGTCGAAATTTTCCGGAAGTCGAAACATGGGACCCATTGCAATAGTTAGCTTTCTAATGAAATCTACCTAATAGTGACTCTTCCGTGTGCTTCGACAATTGGTTTCTCAGTGTGAACCATCAGTGTTGGGTACCCTCAATACGCTAATGTACAGGCTCAAATGATACCCCTTTTTCCCATTCCCATTCCCCATTTACTAAATTGTCTGGCTGCGTGGCTCAGGGGTAACGTTCTCGCTTACTGAGCCCAAGGTTGCAGGTTCGAAACCTGGCGCAGTCAGCTGGCATTTGAGGGTGCGCAAATGCGAGGGAGCCGTGTCAGTAGATTTACTGGCACGTTAAAGATCCCCTTCGGGGCAAAATTCCGGCACCCCGGCGTCTCTAAAAGCCAGTGTAGTTAAAAGGGACGTAAAACCAATAACATTATTATTATTATTACCATTTACTAACATTTAAATTTAAGTATTTAATCTGTGTACATTTTGTCTTTCTTCTCGAAAATTTGAGGTTTCACTGAGGTGACCTCCACCCCTTTGTAATTTATCATTAATTCACTTCTGTTTCAATACTCCAGTGGTATAATTAAGCCACATTTTATGCCAAACATAAAATCGTTTGGACTCAACCTTTTGTATGTAGGATTTTACTGTATCAGCCTACAGTTGTTAGGTAGATTTCATTAGAAAGCTAACTATTGCAATGGGTCCCATGTTTCGACTTCCGGAAAATTTCGACATATCTTCGCGTTTCACATCCCCCAGACCCCAAAACCACCGTCAGTTCAAAAGTTTATATATAATTTATGTATATATATATATATGTATATATATATGTATATATATATGTATATCAGTTTCTTGTGGACACGATAACTGCCGTAATTTTGCACCAATTACTTCGAATTTTTTACCGAAGATGTATACCTATAAAATCTCGGTCGAGTTCGTTACTGGGCTAAATCGGTCGAAGGGGGTGAAAATGGGGGGCTTTTTTCGAAAAAGTGAAATTTCGCTATAACTCTCTTAATACGTGCAATATCGAATCCATTCAAAGTTCATAATATGTGTCGGATAAGTGCCAAAAATTTATGTCAAATAAGATATTTGATAGCACCAACCATTGACCAAAGGGGTGGAAAAAAGTGGGTTTTTCGGGAAACATTAATCATATCTCTCTTAATAGGCACAATATCAAAACCGTACAAAATGGACAATATTCCCCTAATAATTACCTAAAACTTTTGTCTGAAAGAATTTTTGATATGACCCACCATTACGCCAAGGGACGAGAAAAATGATTTCGGAATTATAAGAAAATGCCAAGAGCTATCAGTGGTTGCCATGGCAACACTACTAAATTGATGAGGCATGGACCATCAGACGTTGCCATGACAACGCACTTGCACGAGATCAGATTCAGTATTTCCATCTGATTAAGTGGTTGGTTGGTTGGTTCTTAAGTTTAGGGGCTGCGACAACGCGGTCATGTAGCCCCGTGTACTTTGGGTGTGTGTAGAATCTGTCTGATAACCGGTGTTAATTGTGATGACTGTATTAGTGTGTGTTATCTGTTTGTTAATTTAAGTACTGCAACTAACAATTTTTCAGATAGTTCCTACTTTTGCCGCCAAGCGCCACTGTCAACGACTACGAGGCCAAGTTCAGAACTGAGCTACTAGACGCCGCCGCAGTCGGCTCTTGGCAACGAACATAGAAACCTAAGAGCGTTGTATACATTCTTAACCTATCCAATTTAGCTTCACACAGGTGCAATTAGTGGAAGGATCTTTAACATGCCATAAATCTATGACATGGGACCGCCGGCTTTACTTCCCCTCCGAAGGAAGGCATACTGAGGGATATTTAACGCTCTTAAAAAATCCGACGGCTTCGGCCGGGTTTGAACCCGGTATCTTGGGCATAGAAGCTCAGCATGTTACCGACTACGCCACCAAAGCCGCCTGATAAAGTGGGAAGCGGCTTCGGTGACGTAACTGGTAGCATGCTGAATGTCTATGCCCAATGTCGCGGTTTCAAAGCCGGCCGAAGTCGTCGGATTTTCTAAGAGCACTAGAATCCCTCAGTATGCTTTCCTTTGGAGGGGAAGTTCCAACGTTCGTTGCGAGTTGATGGTTGGGGTGGCATCTAGTAGCCAAGTTCACAGCTAGGTGTCGTTGACGGTTGTACCTGGTAGCAACATTAGGAACTACTGCTTGAAATTGACCGTCTGCAGTACTTACATGAATTAAGACTAATACAGCCATTACAATTCACACCGTGTATCAGACAGATTCTACACTCACCCAAAGTACACGGGGTTAGATGACCGCGTTGTCGCAGCCCCTAAACTGAGGAACCAACCAGAGGTAGATTTCGTTAGAAAGCTAACTATTGCAATGGGTACCATGTTTCGACTTCCGGAAAATTTCGACATATCTTCGCGTTTCACATCCCCAGGCCCCAAAACCACCGTCAGTTCAAAAGTTATATATAATTTATGTATGTATATGTATATCAGTTTATTGTGGACACGATAACTGCCGTAATTTTGTACCAATCACTTTGAATTTTTTACCGAATACGTATACCTATAAAATCTCGGTCGAGTTCGTTACTGGGCTAAATCGGTCGTTGGGGGGTGAAAATGGGGGGCTTTTTTTTTTTCGAAAAAGTGAAATATTGCTATAACTCTCTTAATATGTGAAATATCGAATCCGTTCAACATTCATACTATGTGTCGGATAAAGCCCAAAAATGTATGTTTGAAGAGTTTTTTTATAGCACCAACCATTGACCAAAGGGGTGGGAAAAAGTGGGTTTTTCGGGAAACATTAATCATATCTCTCTTAATAGGCACAATATCAAAACCGTACAAAATGGACAATATTCCCATAATAATTACCTAAAACTTTTGTCTGAAAGAATTTTTGATATAACCCACCATTATGCCAAGGGATGAGAAAAATAATTTCGGAATTATAAGAAAATGCCAAGACCTATCAGTGGTTGCCATGGCAACACTACTAAATTGATGAGGGATGAGCCATCAGACGTTGCCAAGATAACGCACTTGCACGAGATCAGATTCAGATTTCCATCTAAGTGTGAAGCGGCTTCGGTGACGTAACTGGTAGCATGCTGAATGTTTATGCCCAAGGTCGCGAGTTCAAAGCCGGCCGAAGTCGTCGGATTTTCTAAGAGCGCCAAAAATCCCTCAGTATGCTTTCCTTTGGAGGGGAAGTTCCAACGTTCGTTGCGAGTTGCTGGTTGCGGTGGCATCTAGTAGCCAAGTTCACAGCTAGGTGTCGTTGACGGTAGTACCTGGTAGCAACATTAGTAACTACTGCTTGAAATTGACCGTCTGCAGTCCTTACCTGAATTACAGACTAATACAGCCATCCCAAAGTACACGGGGTTACATGACCGCGTTGTCGCAGCCCCTAAACTGAGGAACCAACCAAAATCTCTGCGGTAGATATAATTTTGCGTGAAGAAGTAACAGACCGTTACATAGTTGCACATCAGTGTCGAAACCTAGCATAAGGACAGTGTGACCACAAGTATAAAAATGGACCCCAAATGACAAGAAGGTTACCGTTCCCATAAGACAATAAAATGTTTAAAATAAGCATAAAATGACGAAAAACAAAGTTAATTAAGCTCCAATTATAAAATACCTTCTCGCATTAAATGAGGTCTGATCCTTCTACGAAAATCTGCATATTCTGCCTATTTTCGCCTATCCCCAAGTTTGTCCGGTGAAATCTACCTCCGCCTTCCGGCGTGCCGAGAGGATTTTTATTCACAAGAAAGGCTTAGCAAGATAATTCAATTTTCTTTCCCAATTCATAGAGTGCTTGCGTTATATTTCCTGACCAGGGCTGCTGTGCCCAATGTTCAGGAGCAATCAAATTCAAATATTTTATGCTCTCTCTAATCATTGTTAGGCATATTGTGCAAATTTCCTTGTACTTTTCTTCTTACATTCTAAATTTAGGCCATGCATGCTTTCTACTACGCTTAAACATAAAGTAGTATATTAGCTACAAAATACGCTGTGAGGCTACAGTTTATTGTTGTAATTTTGTACCTATTTATTGCCCAATTTTTTTTATTACTTGCTTGGCCACGGGTGCCTCCTGGCCTATTTGTGTACTCTTTTTAAACACCTTTCGCTTCGAGGTCCACCCTCTTTGAGTAGCTAAGCTATTTTAGGTTATTTTTATTTCAGGCAGCATCTGGAGATGCTACTTGATACATTGCCCCGTAATTTTTGCTGTGCTTAAAAATCGAAGACACTTGTTTGCATACTTTGTTCAATTGATCAGTCATTTCTTTCCACCATTTCAAATATTTTATTGGGCTTTCAACTTGCCTCCAGTTCCCTTTGTAAATTGTTTATCCACATTCTTGGTTGCTCCTTGCTCAAGCAAGACTGTGATCTTTTTTCTTCTCTCTATTGAGCATTCTTTCTTGTTAGAATTATAGCCCTTCTTGAGCACAACAAAGATATTTTTAATATTTCCAAGCTTAACTTCTTTTATTGCTCAGGCTAGTGTTTGTTCTCCCGGCTTAGGTTCTTTAGCCTTGATCTATACGAACTCTTCACGCTTCTACGAGCAATTTTGATGTTGTTGTTGTTGTTGTTGTTGTTGTTTAAAATTCAATTTCTGTTTGCTGTTTTCAAAAATAAATTTGTGTTTGGAATCGTTCCCTTTTTACCTGATCTTTTTCTTTAATTCCAAAGCCTGCTTCCACTTCCTACGTCATCTTCTCTCTGGCAGTGTCTAGGCCACGCTCTGCCACTCCACCATTCTTCAGTGTTGCCTGCAGTGCAGGCAGCAGGAGACGACAGCCACACGGAAACGGACCAGACATCGCCTTAACGGCTAAGTGTACAATCCACAATAACGAGACTATTTAACAACAATCACATACTCACACTAAGCCAGGGCCGTGGAGAGCGAGTACGGGCCCTAGGGCTAGGACTTACGGGCCCCCTACAAATTGTTTCGTCCTCGTGACAACATGTAAATATCATATTTGCTTTTTTATTTTTAAGGCCCACTAAAAAAGCTTTCCATTTTCTAATTTACCTTTTTAAATTTTGTTCATTGTAAATTTGCAATGCCGTTTTTAGCCTACTTTTCACATTTTGCAAAAATGAGGAAAAAGTAGACTTATGAGATCGGGCAAATATGTGTCAGTCTGTCTGTCTGTCCTTTTGTCTGTCTGTCTGGCTGTGTGTGTGTCCCCCCTATCAACTCCTAAACGGCTGCAGCAATCGAAACAAAATTTGGTAGGAGTAAAGATCTATACCTGAATATCTCACGGCCATATTTGAAAATGATGTCAGTGCTACCAACTGCTGAAAAATCGCAATTGAAATTTGAGCTCCATGTTGGATATCATGGAAGGTATGAATGCGAGCTATTTCAAAATTGGCACACGTGTAGATAATAATATTTGAGTTTAATTTCCAGGAGTCCAATCATGGCAGTGTTGCCAAAATGATTATAAGCCTGCTGATTGGTCCAAATTTTAAATGCGTATAACTTCTACACTATGAATTATATTTCAACCAAATTTCGTATGTGCTATGTGTACATAAACAGATATGACTAAGCGTATGCTTAAGAGCCACCAGGGCTGCCAACTGTTAATAAATGCTCTCATTTTTTGAAATCCAAATACCCATATATCAGAAAGTATGCAAGCCGACAGCTTTAAACTATGCACACGTATTGACCTGGCATTCTATATTAATTTGGAGTAACTTATATACGCCAGTGCTACCAACATGATTCTAAGCCTGCTGAGAGGTCCAAATTTAAATACATGTAACTTCTATACTATCATTTGGATTTCAACGAAATTTCATGTGTGTTATGTGTACCATAACAGATATGACTATGCCGATTCTTAAGAGTAACCAAGGCTGCCAACTGTTAATAAATACTGTCTCTATTTTTGTTATCCTAATATCAATATATCAGAAAGTATGCAAGCCAATAGTTCTAAACTTTGCACCCGTATAGTACCTGGCATTCTAGATTAATTTGGAGTAACTAATATAGGCCTACGCCAGTGCAGCCAACATGATTCTAAGCCTGCTGATAGGTCCAATTTTAAAATACATGTAACTTCTATACTAACTAATGGATTTCATTCAAAATTGACACAATAATAGATCATATTATTTCAGATTATATCTGACCAATACATGTATGTCGTTGTTGCAAACATGATTTTACGCGTGTTGTTAGATCCAATGTTTAACTGCATGTAACGTCCATGTTATCCATTGGACTTCAACCAAATATTGTATTCTGTACCTTAAGAGATGGAACTAAGAATATATTCAGTCACCAGGGCTGACAACTGTAGTTCCCTATTAGGCTACATTATGCGAGGTATACAGTATTTCGAACTAATTAGAAATTTCGATATTACCAACTTTATTTAGTCATTATTCTAGATAGATCCATATAGATTAATCATTGGCATGAATCTTAAATTTCAAGAAAAGTAGGCTCTTTAGTTCGTCACGGAACTTCTTGTTCTTTTATCTGACCGAACATTTTACTCCCTCTCATTACAAGAACAAGTTCAACCCCTTTCAAAATTTGATGTACTAAAATTCGATTTTTCGAAGGTTCATAAAAGTAGCTTGGATTGAGTTGAAATGTTTAGAAACTATCCTCCCCATAAACAGTGATAACTTTACTATTTCTCTGGCCGCGAAGATAGGAAGATAATGGTTATTTGCATTTTCTTCTTGTAGTATTTTGTAGCATACCGGTATTCAATTTATTCAGATGCATTGAATATAATAAATGTCAAATTTGTTGGCAAATACGTAAAATTGGGTAAATTTGTTTACTCAGGGGTTTTCCACTTTCCAGGGGCCCCAGGGCTACAGCCCCGTTTGCCCCTCCCTCTCATCGGGCCTGCACTAAGCCAACAAACTTCATTAGCAGTCGCCAGAAACATCTCTCCTCTCCCTCTCGTCTTAATACCTCTTCATTCGTAACCATATCTACCCATCTGATCTTCATCATTCTCATGTTACACCACATTTCAAACGCTTCAATTTTCCTCTTTTCTGCTACACCAATAGTCCGAGTTTTACTTCCATAGAGTGCCACGCTCGAGACCAAGGCTTTCAAAAATGACTTCCTAATACCTTGGACTATTGGTGCAGCAGAAAAGAAGAGATTTGAAGCGTTTGAAATGTGGTGTTACAGGAGAATGATGAAGATCAGATGGGTAGATAGGGTTACGAATGAAGAGGTATTAAGACGAGTGGGAGAGTAGAGATGTTTTCTGGCAACTGCTAATGAAGAGAAGAGATAGGCTGGTAGGACATATACTAAGACACACAGGAATAGCAAACTTAGTTATGGGAGGAAGGGTCAAGGATGAGAACAGTATGGGTAGACCAAGGTTAGAATATGTTAAAAAGATTGCCTCGGATGCAGGGTGTGGTAGCTATGTAGATATGAAACGATTAGCTGAGGACAGGGAAGCATTGAGAGCTGCATCAAACCAGTCGAAAGGCTGAAGACTCAAACAACAACAACAACAACAAGTTGTATTCCCTAAAAAAACGAAAAAAATACATAAGATTAATTAACACACTTGGATGACTAGTTTCGAAAGACAAGCGATCATCATCGGATCCTTTACACTCACGCGGTTAATCTGTGTCTACGAATATGTCAGTTAAGTTATACTCATTTAGTTAAGCCTACAGACATTTCGTGTTGATGATGATGGTAATTCTTTTTTAAGGGGTCTAACATCTAGGTTATCAGTCTCTATTACAGAAGTTTATTGTTTATTGGCAAGTTATGCAGGAAATAATGTTTTAGCTATCAGTCAGTTAAAACGAAATAATTCCAATTACTGGAATACGTGAAAAAAAAACGAAATAAATTACATGTGATTATTATACAGGATGTAATTGATGGTACATGTACTCCTTTTAATTGGCGATAGAAGATGGTATACTAAGCAAACATCTTCACGAATTTTAGTCGTATATTAATTACTGTAGGTGAAATTAAATCACAACAAGTAGTTCCATGACGAACTAAAGAGCCTACTTTTCTTAAAATTTAAGATACAGCCAATCTACATAGACCTATCTAGAATAATGACGAAAGCAAGTTGGTAATACTATAATTTCTAAGTACTGCAGTTTGAAATACACCTGAAATAATGTAGCCTAATAGAGTAACTTACTACAGTTGACAGCCCTTATGACTCTGAATATATTCTTAGTTCCATCATACAAAATTTGGTTGCAGTCTAATGAATAGTAAGGATGTTACATGCTGTTTGATATTGGATATATCAGTGCGCTTTAAATCATGTTGGGAACAATATCATGTATGTGATGCTCAGAATTATTCTGAAATATTACGATCTATTATAGTGCCAATTTTGGATAAAATCCATTTGTTAGTAAACAAGTTACATGTATTTAAAATTGAAACTATCCGAAAGCATAGAATCATGTTGGCTGCACTGAGGTATATTTATTTATTTATTTATGTATCGTATGATGAAAGGAGGAATATGTACAAAAATATATACAACAAGATACACATGATCTTATGTTTGTAAAATTAGAGTTCAATTTTAAGTTGTTGAATCCAATCGATGGCTTCTTGATTAAGCTGGTGGAGTTCTTGTATTGTCCCTTTGAATGCTCTGAGAGGACATTCGAAAGCTACGTGGTCCATAGTTTGCCGATCTTCTCCACAGTCACATTCAGGGGAGGACTTCAAGCCCCATTGATTCAGTATCGCTGCACACCTGCCTTGGCCCGTTCTTATCCGGTTCAGTGTGCACCACTGACGTCGAGGTAAACGAAAACCTGCAGGTCGTTCTCAAGGAGTCACAATTAGATGGTGATGTGTCAGGGAAGTTTGTTCCTGCCATTGATTGTTCCAGGCATCTAGAATGTTGAAGTGATTATCCTGCAGGTTGACTGCTATTCGCCATGATGGTTGTCTGGACTTCAGACGCTGCGGTAAAGGTACTGCGAGCTCAGAGTGTATTGGCAGCGATGGGTTGTTTCCAATTCTCTTCCATGTGTTCAGCAATGATTGAAGTCTTCTCAGGGGTGGAGGGGGAATGTTACTTAGAACCGAAAGCCAATGTGTGTTTGTGGATCGAATGCATCCTGTGATGAGGCGCATTGCTTGATTGAGTTGTGTGTCAATAATTTTGGTGTGGGCACTGTTAAGCCAGGTAGAGCAGCAATATTCTGCAACTGAGTATGTAAGAGCTAGGGCTGTGGATCTCAGAACTGTTGCGTTGGAACCCCAGGAGGTCCCTGTTAGTTTCTGGAGTATGTTGTTACGCGTTTTGATTTTAGCTGCATTGACCTGTCCAGGATCATCCCTAGATATTTTGGATTGCTGCAGTGTTGAAGAATCTCGCCCCCGAATGTAACTGTAGGTTTGTAGTTCGCATCTTTGTTCCGCAGGTGGAAAGTTGATACAACGGTCTTTTGAGGATTCGGTCGTAAACAATTCTGTTTGAAGTATTCGTCTAATATCTTCAGGTCTGATGTTAATGTTGCTTCAGCTCCCTGGAATCGTTGATCCTGCACGATCAAAGTAATATCATCAGCGTAAATAAATTTTCTGGACTTGGTTACTGGAAGGTCGTGCGTGTACAAATTAAAAAGGAGTGGAGCCAACACTGATCCTTGGGGGAGTCCATCATTTATTTTGTGCACATTGCTTTTAGAGTTCTCTGAGAACACCTGAAAGTATCTGTTGTTCAGCATGTTGCCTATTAGGGTAGTTAGTTTCCGACATGGAATGACGCTGATGAGTTTGAGCAGCAGTTTATCACGCCAAACGGTATCATAGGCAGCAGTTAGGTCTAAGAAGACACCAATGCTTATCAACTTCTTCTCAAATCCATTTTCGATATGAGTTGCTAATGCTAGCACCTGTTCCTCACATCCTCCTCCTGGTCTAAATCCAGCTTGCTCCACAGGTACAACCTTGTTGATAGCGGAGGATAGATAGATAGATAGATAGATTTTTATTAATTCCATTTGATCAAATACATGCATTCAATACATTTTTGATATAGAACACGTCAGAATGTACATGCATAAAATAAAAGAACTAACAGGTTATAACTATTTATAACTATTTATTATAACTTATTATAATAGCAAATCTTAATAGATACAATCTTATTGCACAACTATTTACACCTCACTCTATTATCATAATATGAAAACTTAATTCTACAAATACAACAACATACAGCTAGGTATTAAAATTAAATTAAAAAAGTAAAATATAGTTATAGATTCCATCACTCCTATACGCTAAAATATTCAACTACTGAGTAAAAACAATGGCACTGCAGATAAGCTTTCAACATTCTATCAAAGGTTTTTATTTTTGGGGCCAGTTTTATATACTGGGGTAGTTTATTGTATAATTTAACTCCAGTGTGAAAAGTTCCTTTTTGATATATGCTTGTGTGTGTGTGTGAAATATGAATGTTTTGATTTTGTCTTGTGTTATGCCTATGAACATCATTGTTTGTTTTAAGAAAAACATCTTTATTCATTAAATTCTTTTTAAAAAACATAATACTTTCAAAGATATATATGCAGGGCAGTGGGAGAATGTTTAAATCTTTAAACAGAGGTCTACATGATTCTCTAGAGTTTACATTTGCCATAATTCTAATCGCCCTCTTTTGTATCCTAAACGTGCTTAGTACATCTGGCGACATACCCCAAAATATGATCCCATATCTTAAGAATGAATGGAAATAAGCAAAATAAGTATTTCTTAATGTGTGCATGCTAGTGCAGGTTTTCAAAATACGTAACGCAAAGCACATCAAGTTCAGTTTAGTATTCAGATATTGTATATGTTTATTCCATTTCAAGTCTTGTTGTATCCATAGTCCTAAAAACTTTGTTTCTGATTTATTTTCTATTTGATGACCATTTAATGTTATATTGGGCATCGCAGGATTCCTATTCTGTATAGTGTGGAAATTTAGACATACTGTCTTTTTATAGTTTATTATGAGGCGATTATCTTGTGACCATTTGGTTAACTCTCCTGTAACGGAGTCAGCAGACTGCTGTATGACCTGTTCAGTTTCACCTTTTATTACAAGTGTTGTATCGTCCGCAAACAAAATTTCCTTATGTGAATGAACGTTCTGTGTTATATCATTGATATATAGAAGAAAGAGTAGTGGGCCCAAAACCGATCCCTGGGGTACTCCAAATTCAATAATTCCCTCACTGGACAATGTTTCATTAAGTAATTTGGTTCCATCATCCTTGTGTCTCAAGCTTACTATTTGTTTACGCCTTGTTAAGTAAGACTCTATCCATTTATTAGCTAGACCTCTAACACCATATTGATTTAGTTTGGTAAGGAGGATTTTATGGTCAACAACATCAAATGCTTTCGATAAATCCAAGAATAGGCCAGTTACATGTTCCTTATTGTCAATTAATTTCAGTATACTATTACTACATTCGTAAATTGCTGTCTGTGTAGATTTTCCATGTTGTGAGTTTGATAATATTTTATTTTTTTCTATGAAACTTATCAGTCTCTTATACATAATTTTTTCCACAATTTTTGCAATACCAGTTGGTAAGGTAATAGGACGATAGTTATGTAATTCATCTTTTGAACCGTTTTTGTGCACTGGAATTACTTTTGATAACTTCAAAATATCCTGGTAAGTTCCTGAGAGAATTGAACTCTTTATTAAGTGCGTAAGTGGATTTATTATATTTTCTGCACATTTCTTTAAAATTGCATCAGGGATGCCATCAATGCCAGCACAGAATTTATTTTTTAGCTCTTTTATAACTATTCTTACCTCTTCACTTGTGACATGATTTATAAATAAAGAATCACTGCATATATTTATTTTATTATTAGAATTTAGTGTATTTACCTGTGATTTATTTATTAATTTTTGTGGAATTTCCAGAAAATAGTCATTAAAAGTGTTTGCTATTTCCTCTGGATTATTAATCACTTTATTATTTCTGGTCAGTCTAATGTTCCTTTGTATTTTAGCAGATTTTCCAGTTTCTTTCTTTATCACGGACCACATAGCCCTGTTTTTATTAGATGATTGGGAAATAAAATTATCATTATGCATTTTCTTTGCTAGTCTTATTACCTTATTTAATATGCTAGTGTATTTTTTGTAGTATACATTGAATTCAGGTGTTGTGTGGTATTGTTTATATAATTTGTGTAGAAATTTCTTTCTTTGACATGAATTTATAATCCCTGTTGTTATCCAATTGCTAGTTTTGTTATTTTGAACAGTTCTTCGTTTAAAGGGGAATGATATTTCAAAATAGTGTTTTAGGGTACTGTTAAATGCATTAAATTTATCATTTACATTTTCTAGTTCATAAATTTCTGACCATGTTTCCTTATTTAATAAGTCATTGAAATATGTAACATTTGATTCAGTGAATGACCTGCACTTTGATTTTACTCCATTATCATTATTTTTGATTACTTCGGATACTTCAAAACTCAGTATTTGTCCATGGTGGTCACTAAAACCCGGACAATAGACTTCTATTGAATGGTGATATTTATCTGTATTTATAAAAATTTGATCAGGAGTGGTTTTACTAAATTTTGTTATTCTTGTTGGTGTATTTACTGTAGGTTTCAGTCCATAGGAAATTAGTAACTGTGTTAATAATTCACAATTTCTATCAAGTTTTAAGAAATCCACATTTACATCCCCACAAATTATTATATCGAAATTTACTTTGCTCATGTTATTGAGTAACAATTCTAATTTATCTATAAATAGAGGAAACTTTCCTGACGGAGAACGGTATACGCATACAATTATTAACATAAACTGCTGAATTTTTACGGCAGAGAATTCAAAATCCTGTTCCATAATTAGATAATCATAAGCTGTTATCTGTTCATGATCTAAATTATTTCTTAAGAAGATGCAAGTACCACCCTGGCTAATATTAGATCTAGAGTATTTACTAGCTTGTATAAACCCTGGGAATTGAATTAATTCGAGTTGTTCATCCTTCAGCCAATGTTCTGAAATACATAGTGCTGAGATGTCTTTAAGTTCATTTTTAAGCATTAGATTTATGTAATCAATTTTATTATAAAGAGACTGGACATTCTGGTGGTAAATTTTAAATTTGTTACATTTGCAAGCTTGTGTTGGTGATTTATTTACATTATTATTATCATAATTGTTACTATTATTGTTGCTAGACAAATCCGAAATACCATTGTTGCACTCCGTTAAATTTGACTTCAAAAGATGTGAATGCCAAACCTCACGTTTGGCTTCTCCTACCAGTTTCCCTGCTTCCACTCTAATGATATTACTGTTGAATTATTCTTACCATTTGAATTTACAATTTTGCAGATTTCATCACTAAGATACTCTTTTTCTAATCTATTTAAGTGTAGGCCATGCCGAGTGTGGAACTTCCTGTCTAATTTACTTACATCTACAATTTGGACATTTGGAAAACTCTTACAAATTTTATGAATTTTTCCATTTGTAGCCTCTATTTCTACATTTACACATGATTTGGGAATTAAATCGTATCTCTGCGGAATGTTTACAATAATGACATTTGTTTTTTGCATGGATGGCAATGTACCCTTTAAATCTTTGATTACCTTTTTACTCTCATTTCTATAGACGTCGTTTGCTCCAGCGATGATCACTGCGTAGTCCTTTGCAGTAAGGGACGCACACTCTCCTATCATCCCGTTCATGACTTCTGCAATTTTAGCTCCTGTTATGGATTAGCCTCTCCAGAAGTTTCAGTGTCACACTAAGGAGTGCAATTGGTCGGTAGCTTTCAAATTTTGAAGCATCTTTGTTTGGCTTTAGAATAGCAAGGATCTTAGTTTTCTTGAAGAGAGGTGGCAGATTACCTGTTTCTAAGATGTTTGAAAATAAATTGGTCAATCATCTGATGGTAGCTGGGCCACAGTGTAAAAGGAACTCAGGGTAGATACCATCAACACCTGCTGCCTTTCCAGGTTTTATGCTTTTCATGGCTTCCATAATCTCTTTCAGTTGGAACGGTGCAGAGAACTCTGAAGTTTGTGGGGCTGACCACTGTTGCTCACGTCCGCAGGAATTACCAAACCATTACCCTGCACTTGTCCCCTGGGTGGTGCTAAGCGAGCAACAACAATCAAGGTGAGACCGAACTGTCGTAAACGATCTCTCGGTCAAAAGTCAAGGAGAAAAGATACTGAGGTATATTAGTTACTTTAAATTAATCTAGAATGTCAGGTACTATACGTGTGCAAAGTTTAGAGCTGATGGCTTGCATACTTTCTGATATATTGATATTAGGATTAAATAAATAGAGAGAGCATTTATTAACAGTTGGCAGCCCTGATGGTTCTTACTAAAACGCATAGTTATAAATGTTATGGTACACAAAGTGCATACGATATTTTGTTGTAATCCATTTGCTAGTATAGAAATCATATGCATTTAAAAACTAGACCTATCAGCAGGCTTAGAATCGTGTTGGCAGCACTGATGTATATAAGTTACACCAAATTAAGGTACTATACGTGTGCAAAGTTTAGAGCAGTTGGCTGGCATACTTTCTGATATATTGGTATTAGGGTTAAAACATAGAGAGAGCATTTACTAACAGTTAGCAGCCCTAGTGGCTCTTTAGAATATGCACAGTCATATATGGTGTGGTACACATATAGTACATACGAAATTTGGTTGAAATCAAATCGATAGTATAGAAGTTACATGCATTTAGAAATTGGAATTATCAGCAAGCTTAGAATCATGTTGGCAACACTGGCATGTATGGACTTCTGAAAATTAATCTGGAATGGTATTATCTATAATATGTGTGTCACCTTGGAATAGTTCGGATGCATAACTTCTGAGATATCCAACATAGGACTCAAATTGCAATTGTGATTTTTCAGCAGTTGTTAGCACTGGCCGAGAGATATTCAGGTATAGATCTTTACTCTTAATTTGGTTTTGATAGCTGCAGCCATTTAGGAGTTGATAGGGGGGGGGGGACACAGACAGACAGACAGACAGACAGACAGAAGGACAGGCTGACAGATACACATTATCCCGGATCGATCTCATAAGTCTACATTTTCTTCATTTTTGCAAAATGAGAGAAGTAGGCTAAAAATCGTTGGTCAATATTTTGATGTTATTGTTGTGTCTACTATGACAAGTGAATGACGGGAGTTGACGAGGTCACCCACATTGTGTATCGTTATTGTCCGGTGATGGAGACCTTTTAAATCTCATTGACCGAGGATTGAGTGAGCTATGTGACTATTTTCGCTTCATTAGTGCATGTTGTTGCGTTACCCATGAGGAGGGTATAGTTCATGGTTTAGACAGACATCGCTGTAGCAGCGTTCTTTTAGCTGTTATCGTCGAGTGTCACAAAGCCATTAGGGAAGATTAAACCACACTGAGAGGGATAAAACTGAAATATTAAAGGTAAATTAAATCATGAAACCTAATTATCTTAAAGCCAACCACTAAATGGAGCAACTAACTAGGATGTGAGATAATCAAACTTGTTTATGTTTTTGCTGAATGACCGAAACATGGAATAGCTAGAACCGACTTTAGGAAGAGCTGACACTGATTTCGAGACAAGTAGCTATCGCCACGGAAATCTGTAGACGTGGGCGATCCGTGACAATGTGACTTAAGATACAGTGAGTGCTGTGTCGTCACCAACCTAAATTACATTCACTTAGATGACTGTTTTAATTGTAACCTTGTACGTAATCAGTTTGCTGTTTGTTGATTTCTTTTAATTATAGAAGTTGGTTGACACGTAAAATAGGACTTAGCTAATGAAGTAACGTAAATGTAAATGTCAGAAGCGACACCATCGTATCTTAGCTGTATTTCTTATTGACGCTGTTAAATGTAAATTCTATTCATGTGGTATGTGGACGATTAGTATTTTTGCTTTGCCGTAAATTTGCTAGCTGTGACTATTCGTATTTCTAATGAACATTTGTGTTTGCTTAGGGAGTTCAATTACGTATAACATTCTTAGTTTGATTTTCGACTGGATTTTTCTTTTTGTAAGGACTTTCGATAGGACTTAACGTAAATTCAGTTTAGGGAAATATTATTTATTTTTATTCCTTTTTAGCCTACTTTCGATTTTTGCAAAAAATGAAAGTAGACTTATGAGATCAACACAGGGCGAAAAAAAGTGTGTATGTCTGTGTGTGTGTATGTGTGTGTGTGAGTCTGTGTGTGTGTGTGTGTCTGTGTGTCTGTGTGTGTGTGTGTGTGTGTGTACTCTGAATGTCTGTCCCCCCCCTATCAATTCGAACACGGTGAATGCGAATTGAACGAAATTTGGTACAAAGGTAGCACTAGCAAAGGACACCTCAGTGTCATGTTTTATATCGCCGCCATCTTTACTAAAACTGAATGGCGGCCACTCAAACGTTAAAAACGTAAAATCAAATAACGACTAACCAAATCATCCGATCTCTACCAAATTTGGTAACAACATACCTTCGTATAGGATGCGTCTTGTGACCAAACTACAAGGTCGTCCGCCATACCATTTCAGGATGGCGGCCGTGCGAATTATGCAAACTTTATAATCCATATCATGGGACCCACCAGTTCCGATTATCGAGCCGAGAATCGTTTTAACTGTTCTAAAGGAAGAGGCACGTTCGAAATTAAAAGTTTATTTTGTAATACTATAGTGCAGACGTGATTTTAAAAAGCTGAGCTGATTCAGTAATAAGACAAGATGGCAGCGGATATCTTGTGCCTGACTTATACTTCACTAATTTGAGTATTGCATGCAATATAGCGTACTGATATAAAATAAATAAACTTTGTATGAAATGCTTTATATATAAATAATATACTCCAGTGATGAAATCGTTTGGTATAAATCACTATTTGCTAACAAGTTCTATGTAAGTCATTTTATATAGAACGATATACGTTGACACAATTAGCTCAGTGGTAGAGCGTTAGCCTATCGCTCAAATGCCTATGGTTCAAACCCGATCAGAGCTAGTTTTTTTGCTTGAAATTGTATATGTTTATTGTTTTGTAATGACTCATATGTTTTAAAATTAAGCGTTATATTGTGCATATTATGGTGTAAAATATATATTTAATTAAAACATAATTCGCCACAGATTTACTCGAGACATCTAGCTGCCAAAAAGGTAACTTCCAGATTTTATTGAAAAGTTTCTTCTTCTGGCCGCTAGAATGCACTCGCTCTGTTAGGATTATATTGTTAGATATTTCACCACTAGATATCTCGACTAGTCTACGTGGGGCTCCATTGATTACTATACCATTTTCATTCTATGCGCATCGAATTTGAAGAATTACAAGATGATACATTTTTACTTTCTATTTTAAAGGGTTTGTAACAGCCTATTGTGCGTTATTTGAAAATGTTAATTGAAGTAAAGAACAAAACGATTTCACATAGTATCTGAACTCTACCGTTGGTGCTAGTTCAGGATATTAATTAATACTTCTATTTCAGCCAAATAGCAATCGAAAATATCCACATAGTTGGTATACACACGTCTCTGTAGGGTCATGGAAAGATTTGTTAATTCAATTAGGATTGTGAAAGTCATACGCAGCCAGACGTGTAAAGACATGCCTCAACTCAAAGTTGGATGTTGCCCGCGTCAGGCCGATTATGTTATAATAATAATAATAATGTTATTGGTTTTACGTCCCTTTTAACTACTGTTGCTTTTAGAGACGCCGGGGTGCCAGAATTTTGTCCCGAAGGGGATCTTTAACGTGCCAGTAAATCTACTAACACGGCTCCCTCGCATTTGTGCACCCTCAAATGCCAGCTGACTGCGCCAGGATACGAACCTGAAACATACGGTCCAGCAAGCGAGAACGTTACCGCTGAGCCACGCCGCCAGTCCGGTCGATTATGTCTTCAGATCCATAACATTCTTTAGATACTTCTTATCTTTCTTTCTTCAATGATGGTAGCAGTTTTTATCTAGGTTGTGGCGTTTGGTAGAGGTAAATCGTTTCTAAGGTCTTCAACAAAGAATAGTTCTATTATACTCTTTGATAATAACAACGAGTTATAACTATACTCATACATTTAGGAGAAAGTAGGCTATATGTTCTTTACTGAACATCTTGTTTTATTTGCGGACTAGCCGAGATTTTCATCCTCCGAAGTAGGATAGGGGTTTGCGATTCATGAATGAATTTTTACCGAACTTTACCTCAGCCTGGACTATTTATTGCTAGCTTTAGATTATTGGGGGTGTGTTCTCCGGGCAGGTCGATTACCATTTTTCCTCCCACTTTACCTAATACTCCCTGAGTTAGCAGTCTCGTGCCTGAGCTGGTCTGAGGACACATCCGATCTTCTCGCGTGTGGGTTCGAATGATTGGGAAGTGGGGAAGGTTATCTGCGGCAGATAGTCCCACGGTGACCTTGTCTGACGGGCACATTATATCTTTGTGTCTCAAGATTCAAAGATTCGTGATCTCGTTTCTTGAAGGGAAGCGGTTGTAGGCCACTATATGCCTATATGGGAAAGATATTAAATCACAGCCGGTGGTGTGCGTCACGATGAAAGCAAAGTTTCTATTTTTTGTTTTAAAGTCAAAATATTTTGCTTAATATAAGCAGGCATTAAATTATATTTAAAATTGGTTCAAAGATAGTCACTCACATTAGTCTGAATATCGCTTAGAGTCAGAGACTGTTTACAAGCCAGGGACATAACCAGTCCGAGGTGAGCGGTGTGTGATAACGGACATCTTATAGGACTCAGGATTCAAATACCATCTTCTTCTTCTCTAGTGGTCAATCGAAGGATTGGTTTGCAGTAAATCTCCACTCTTTGCGTCTTTCCGCTTTCCTCTTCATTTCTCCGTAGGTCTTAAATCCCACACCTTTCTTAATTTGATCTATATACCTCAGGCGACGTCTTCCTCTAAAATACCAGCTAAGTTTGCTTAACCTTATTCAACTCTAGTGTATTGTATCATATGTGTACTCGCCGTATTGACGAGCTAACCACATTACAATAGGCCACCAGTTTAAATAGCAGCAGTTTAATTAGACTCATAAATAACAAAATAGTGCAGACAACATAATTCCTGAAGTTCGTCACAATAATACTTCAATAGATCACAGGTTAACATACTTAAACTACATTAATAATAACGCAACAACTATAGAAGTTCTTCAAACCGAATGCGCAATAATACCTGTAAATAAGATTGACTCTTTACTCAATTTCTTACTAACTATTGCATTCTAAATATTGTCTACTGTATATATGTATTCATATCTGTGCATAAGTGTAATACATAAACATCGTACATTATCTAAGCCTAAGTCAGCTCGATCTGATGATGATCGCTTGACGATCGAAACATGTCATCCAATTAAATATCCCCACTCCCAATTTTGTAAATAAAAGCGTGTTATTTTGTGATAAATATCTCATGTAATATTTCTTTCAGGTTAGGGTGTTTAAATACTTGTTTCCCGTCTAATGTAATTGTAATGAATTGTAAACAGATTATTAGCCTACGTAACATATTGCTTAATTGTGATAACCTTGACAAATACGTAGCTATTGGCAAGTATTTGAGTGATGTTGTATATCCTGATAATTCTGTCGAGTTGGAAGGCTGGCCTGTCTTTCATCAGTCTCGGCCCCAAGGACCTCACGAAGAAGATGTAGCAAACGTCTATGAATATCCAGAACCATGGGGTGTTGACGTAGAACAACTCCTCTGCGCGTGGGTCTGCAAATATACAAAGATATTGTATTGGTTAAAAGTTTCTCCAATTCAAGTGAATTCAGTGATAAATTTATGCAAAAACGTTGTTGGTATTTTTGCTTCAATTGCATGCTTGGAACATTATTGGTCATCAGTAAGGCCCAGAAGTTCATGCAAAATCATATTTTTGCATATTTATGCATATTTTGGTTATTTTGACACAATGAATCATATCTTTCTCCTTTGCCTGTTTAAGTGCATATCTCTGCTTGAGAAGGGCGTGTATTCTAATTTCCTATTGTTTTGAAGCGATTTTTGTTACTTAAAGTCTTATACTGTATATTCGATTCCGACTCCGAGACTCTATCACAGAATAATATTGAAATTATTTTAATACCTAGTGCGGTACGTTTCAGTCCTTTTTTGCAAGTTAGTATGAATTATTTTTATTCTGCATTCACTATGTAAATATTGTAATTTCTCTTATAAATTTTAAAATTGAAAAGGCTATTAAAATTTTATATCAATTATACTTAAAAATTAATATAATAAAATAATTATTGATGGTCAACCCCGCTTGAAGTTCCATAAAATAACATTTCCTACTGTTTAGAACTGTTTCTTAGTGTTGATGTATTAAAAAGGTGTAGTTATATGGCCGTTTGTTCATATTTTCTATTTATTCAAAATTGAAACGCTTAAGAATACGGAGTGGTGGTAATTGCCGTTGTTATTTTATAGTGCATGTTTTTTAAATCGTGGTGCATATTTGACCAATAGTTAGTGCATTTTTGAATGCATATTGATTCATGAACTTCCGGGCCTTAGTCATCAGTTGATGCGTCTAGCGAGCGGAAGGTCTTGCTCGAGTGCGCATGCACGTGTTCTTACTTCTTCGCTACTACTGTCGACCAAAGTATTATGTGCACTCGAGTTTGAAGGTTGTTTGTGAAGTAACCAATATACCTACATAAAATCCAATATCATCATCATTTTCGTCGTTCTATTTCACGTTAGTTCATGTAGGTTTGGAGTTTTAAATTTATATTTTAATATTTTTTATCGCAGTTGAAACACAAAAAGTGCACGTTTTTAATCGTGTTTCAACCATGCGTCACATTTAAGATTTATTATCTCAAAACCTTTCATCAAATTGAATCCAAATTTTAACACAATATACATTGGAATGTTGTATAACTGGTTTACTAATTTCAAAATTTTGTGTGTCCATGAAACAAAGTTGTTATCATTTTTGTAAGGTAACTTTTTCTCGGCTCGGGGTGGTTGGAAAATGTAGTTCTTGGTCTCGTTGTAATCCTTATACATCAAAAAGTTATGCTGTATGACTGTGAAATATGTGAATTAACTCACTTATTTTATATCGGTTTGTATTTGTACGGGGAAATAACATATGGTTCACCAGCTAGCCGCTCCGGGAAAAGCTGTACAGCATCATGGCGCGCCTCGCTCGGAAGTGAGTGGCTCCATCTCAGCAACGCTGTACAGCTTTCACCGGAGCGGCTAGCTGGTGAATCATGTCTTATTTCCCCCTACAAATACAAACTGATATAAAATAAGTGAATTAATTTACGGATTTCACAGTCATACAGCATAACTTTTCGATGAATGAGGATTACAACGCGACCAAGAACTACATTTTCCAACCACCCCGAGCCGAGAAAAAGTTACCTTACATAAATGATAACAACTCTGTTCCTTGGACACATAACATTTTGAAATTAATAAACCAGTTATACAACACTCCAATGTATATTGTGTTAAAATTTGGATTCGATCGGATGACGGGTTTTTGAGATAATAATTCTTAAATGTGACGCATGGTTGAAACACGCTTAAAAACGTGCACTTGATGTGTTCCACCTGCGATAAAAAATATTAAAATATAAATTAAAAATTCCAAACCTACATGAACTAACGAAAAATAGAACGACGAAAATTATAATGTTATTGGATTTTATGTAGGTCTATTTTTTACTTCACAAACAACCTTCAAACTCGAGTGCACATAATACTTTGGTCGATAGTAGGCTATTCACCATGGAAGATATATCTCGCGGGCTAGTCCTTTTTATATTCTTTGGTCCGTTGGATAATGCAGAACAAACCAAAACAATAGCAGACTGCGTTCTTAAGTTTGTGATTTGTATGATATCTTGTAGTTGTGAGAAAAGAAATATGTCCTTGACTAAATTATTATGTCCTGTAGTTTAGTAATGTATGTATTAAATGGAAATACAGTTGTATGCAATGCTTTTCTCTCCGTACATTTTTTTAAAATTTGATTAGTGATGAAATGTAGCCTATGTTACGCTTGGCGGAAATCCGTTAAACCAGACAAAGCAAACATGTAGCTCTAAGATTCGCTTCCCATGAATTCCATCACAAGATTTGACCAAAATTGCATTTCCATCGAAGTATAATTGTTTTACCTTAGTAATATATCACAGAACGCTTCCCCGCCACAATTTTATTACACAGTAGCCTACATCATTGTGAAAAACAATATTAACCGTCACCTCAAAGAAGTTTCATTCCGTGACTTAATGCAGTTTATAGATTGCTATAAATGCCAGTCTCAATCACCGTTTCCATCCCGGAAAAATTTGCGACATTTACCACGCCATATTTGATTTGATAAAGCGGCTTCCGGTTACTTTGGCCACGGAGAAAAAAGCTTTGGTCGCTTTGGATGTTCAACACTGAAAAATGCGCACTGGAGCAAGACCTTCCGCTCGCTAGACGTTCAGCTCTCGTCCGTCACCTTTATTTTAGTTCCATATTTCACCATGAGATGGTGTATATTCCCTTCGTGAACTGGTCTTTTCTCTTTGACTTGTTTGTATTCTCTGTGTGTCATTAACAATTTTCAGCCATTATGTCGTGTAGTGTTGTGTATGTTTCCCTCTTAGTCTATTAGTATGAATACATATTTGAATAAGCTGCCTTCCGTGTGATTTATACGCCTATACAGCCCACTAGAAGGTACACCTTCATATCACAACAATCCGTATCGTGTTCGTATAAGAGTATAAGATTTGTCTGATAACCGATGACGGTAGTAGAGTGCATAGCTGTAATAGCACTGAGCCTCTTAAAATTATAACACCAACAATTACGAGAGCCATGATAACCAGATTTACCCATGATTAGGCTAATCTGCAGCTACAGAACATGAGAGCCGGATGGACATATTTGATTTATGACAGCGAGGTGGGGCTTCGTCCTAGCCTCTTATGTACGAGAAGCCAGTTAGGACTTGATTTTCTGATGTCAATGACATCGTACGCATGGGGCCTAATTTACATATCTTACACACCAAAATTAATAACATTAGCAATGGAAGGAATGGTCCACTCCATAGAGAGAATCCCTGTCATTTCTTCGAACCTGAAATTCTTACTCAAATTCGATGTCCTCCGTACCTTAAAGATAAAGTGAGATGGCGAGTTTGGTAGTAACTTACTGACAAAACTTAAGTATAAGACATATTTTCCTCATAATTGCTGGGTAACACAAAAGTAGTTGAGATTCTGAGGTTTAGTAGACCCCATTTGAAAGAACTAGGCATGTAGAGATTTGTAACCATTATTTTCAGTGTTGCCTATACAAATTGTCTTTTGCAGCTTTTCAGTCGGTCAACACGGCTGTGCCCAATGAATTGGGCGGGGTACAAAAAATAAATATGTTAACACATTCCTGGGCTGGGCTATATTTACTACACACTGAATCGATGCTCCCCGTAAAGGAAAAGGAAAGACGACAAAACACCTAACAGAAAGTAAAGACATATATTGAGATAAAACCAATTGGAATAAAGTACAGGGATAGGAGGGTGATATACACTCTGTACAGAAACCAGACAGCAGTCATTCGAGCTGAAGGACATGAGCGAGAAGCTGGTATTCAGAAAGGTGTAAGGCAAGGCTGCAACTTATCACCCATACTTTTCAATCTTTACATTGAACAAGCAATGAAGGAAATTGTAGAAAAATTTAAAGTGGGAGTGAAGATTCAAGGAGAAATAATTTCAAGTCTGAGATTTGCTGATGACATCGTTATCTTGGCCGACACGCCTGAGGATTTGAATGAGTTTTTGAATGGTATGGACTCCGTTTTAAAATAATACATGATGAAAATTAATAAATGTAAAATAAAAATACTGGAATGCAGCCGAAATAAATCAGAAACCTCTATGGACATCAAATTGGCAGGTGAAAATCTGAAGGAAGTAGGAGACTTCTGTTACTTAGGAAGTAAAATAACCAATGATGGACGAAGCAAAGAGGATATAAAAAGTAGGTTGGCTCAGGCAAGGAAAGCATTTCTACTGAAAAGGAATCTGTTGACATCGAACATAGATTTAGGTATTAGGAAGTCATTTTTGAAAGCCTTTGTCTAGAGCGTGGCGCTCTATGGAAGTGAAACTTGGACTATTAGTGCAGCAAAAAAGGGGAGAATTGAAGCATTTGAAATGTGGTGTTACAGGAGAATGATGAAGATCAGATGGGTAGATAGGGTTACAAACGAAGAGGTATTAAGACGAATGGGAGAGGAGAGATGTTTCTGGCGACTGCTTATGAAGAGAAGAGATAGGTTAGTAGGACACATACTAAGACACCCAGGAATAGCAAGCTTAGTGATGGAAGGAAGGGTTGAGGACAAGAATTGTAGGGGTAGACCAAGGTTAGAATATGTTAAACAAATTGTCTCGGATGTAGGGTGTGGTAGCTATGTAGAGATGAAACGATTAGCACAGGACAGGGAGGCATGGAGGGCTGCATCAAACCAGTCAAAAGACTGAAGACTCAAACAACAACAACAACAACAACAAAACTAATTCACCAATTATTTATTCATGAAATACTGCCTGTTGGCAATAGCAAAAACAAGATGTTCAGTAAAGAACATACAGTATAGCCAACTTTCTCCTAAAAGCATTGGTATTGTTATAACTCTTTCTCCTTTTCAAGGAGTGTAAGTTAATTGAATGTTGGTTGTAGTAGCTTGTTGGAATACAACGTGCTATAGGGATATTAAACATGAATATGAGGTGCCCTTTTCTAGTGCTACCTCTGTAAAAATTTCATTCAATTCGGTTTCACCGTGTTTGAATTGATATGGGGAATCGATTTGCACACATACATGGCCGCTATCTGCAAACTATTGGGCAGAAGACCTTGTAGTTCCGTCAAAAGATGCTTCCCACTAAAGGGTATGTTGTTGCAAAATTTAGTAGAGATCAAATGATTAGATTGGTCGTAATTAGATTTAAGCTTTGAACATTTGGGTGGCCGCCATTACGTTTCCGTCAAGATGGCAGCGATATAAAACATGACTCTGAGGTGTCCTTTGCTTGTTCTACCTCTGTACCAAATTTCGTTCAATTCGGTTTCACCGTGTTCGAATTGATAGGGGGGGGGGGGACAGACATTCAGAGTACACACACACACACACACACACACACACACACACAGACAGACAGACTCACACAGTGACTCACACACACACAGACACACATTTTTTTGGCGCTGTAGTGACCTCGTAAGTCTACTTTCATTTTTTGCAAAAATCGAAAGTAGGCAAATTATAGCAATACGCACTTCCTATCCCGAAATTGCATCTCAAACAAAACAAATCATAGTCTCTTCAAGAATGTCCGTTGGTTTGACTATATTTGAAACCACTCGTTATTCTTTTACTCTATACATGAGAGATGGCATAATTATTCACGACATAAAATATTTAATTTTGCCCTATTAGGTTGCAGTTTAAATAAGGCATATTCACATATTTACATGGATTATATGCACTATCATGGGGTAGTTTCACATCCGATTTTCACTAATACTATGAAAACACACAATTTCTAATGACACTCCCTAACGCGGCTTGTCCAATTGCATCACATTGATTATTAACTTGGTCACAGCAACAATAATAATAGTAAAAATAATAATAATAATAATGACCATTATCGGCTTCATCAAAGCCTCCGTGGCTTAGGCGGCAGCACGCCGGCCTCTCACCGCTGGGTCCGTGGTTCAAATCCCGGTCACTCCATGTGAGATCTGTGCTGGACAAAACGGAGGCAGACAGGTTTTTCTCCGGGTACTCCGGTTTTCCCTGTCAAAATTTCATTCCCGCAACACTCTCCACTATCATTTCATTTCATCTGTCATTCATTTAATCATTGCCCCAGAGGAGTGCATCAGGCCTCGGCAGCCGGCACAGTTCATATCCTCGCCGCTAGATGGGGGCTTCATTCATTCCATTCCTGACCCGGTCGGAGACTGGAAGCAGGCTGTGGATTTTCCTTTTTTCATCGGCTTCATCACAGGTAGACTCGGATATCTCTTTCTAATTTCAGGATCATATTATTAAATGAGAGCATCTACAGCACTGAACATGAATTTAACTAGCCACAATAAAAATTGGCACGTGGTTAGACGTGACGTCATTACATTATAATAAACTAGCTGTACCCGGCATGCGTTGCAATGCCAATCAAAGAAAGTGTTGGCGTTGTAACTTTGTTTTTTGAAGTGCTTTTGAATTCCCAATATTTATTTATTTTCCGTTAACCACCTCTAAACTATTGTAAAATTGATTTACAATCTCAAAAAAAAAAAAATCATGGGAGCGTGCTCAACAACTCACAAAAGTTTCATCGCAATGAAATGAATGGTATATTAACGCATACGGGACTTTGTTGAAACGATTCGAGCGCCGTCACCCATGTGTTGAATATACTGTACTCGTACGCTACCTATTGTAAAATGGATTTACTAAATCGAAAATCTTCCCTGGCGTGTACACAACAACTCATGAACGTTTCATCGCAACCAGATGAATGGCATATGAACTAGTCTTGTGTAGTTCGCGAACGAACTAGTAAGGAAGAGCGGGTCCCACAGAAGAACTACCGAACTAGTTCCCAGATCTCTCACTTGTTAGTTCGTTCGATCTTTTTCCGCTGACCGACTTGTAACAGCGCGAGAGCGCGGGTCCGCCGTATCTCGTCAGCTCGTCACGTCACCACTCATTGCACAATCACATGCGCTTTCTTTCGTTCAGTCAGTTCAGTTGATTGAGTGTATCTATTGTGGCAAGATTGTCAAGTTTTGGCGCGGCGAATGTTCAATGTTGGTTTCTAATAATAACAGTGTAACACACAACCAGTGCTAACACGCTAATTGGTAATAACTACCTTATATTTGTAATGTAATACAGTGGCGGTTCATAAATTGAATTTTTTGATAGTTAAGTGATTTAGATGTGGGGATAATTCCACAGTTTTATTTAACTTAGTCATTTTGGATTATTTGAAAATATGTCCAATTATTTAGAAAATCGGCGAACTGGATTAACATTAGGCTACAATTTTAATGAACAGGTTGATATTTATTTTTGTCGATACATGGTGATACAACTACTATTTACCTGTTTTTAAGAAATGAACACTATGATTATGATTCACAAAGAAAAGCGAACTTCTATGGACAAAAACTCTGACTAAGAAAACCTATTCCTCCCATTTATGCCATAAAGATAATGTACCCAACGGTTTCAGAGCAGCCAAATAATTAATATCACGAAGCAAGTAAGAAATGAAACGAAAATTGCGGGGGGGCGGGGTGCGTCTTATCATCACCTAGTTTATTTATTTATCGTATGGCTTTTATGCCGAGAGTGTCCGAGGACATGTTCGGCTCGCCTGAGTCTGTAGCTGTTTCCAGCGGACACCCTAAAGGGTGAGCTACAAGTTCCGTTCAATTTCAAGTAGTTCCAACTTTCGCCACCAGATATCAATGGTACCTAGTGGAGAACGTTGGAACTTAGAGCGTTCTGACGAAATATAACCTAACAATTTTTGCTTTACACAAGTTTAGTCTGTGAAAGGATCTCTTACATGCCATAAATCTATGACATGGGACCGCCGGCTTTACTTCCCCTCCGAAGGAAGGCATACTGAAGGATTTTTAACCCTCTAAAAAAATCCGACGATTTCGGCCGGGTTTGAACCCGCTATCTTGGGCATAGCAGTTCAGCATGGTACTGACTACGCCACCGAAGCCGCTATCACCTAGTGACAAGTAGGAAATGGAATCGGATGGTGACGCGTAGATATACGCGAAAAATGATGATAATAATTGTTGTTTTAAGGGGCCTAACATCTAGGTTATCGGCCCCACGCGAGGAAAAAATAAAGAGAATAATAAGTGTATGCTTCTACGAACACATCGTCCATACTGTTTTTCTTTTAGGTACGGTACCGGTATTTCACTAATGATAAACAAATGACGACTTTTAGCTTTATAAACAATAGAAAGAGATTTTTTTCTCAGAAGGAAAGACATGGACCCTAATTAAAAGGATGGCCAACAATAGAGTGAGATGGAAGAAGTTTGTACCTACCCATGTTTCTACAAGGAATAAAAGGAAATAAGGAATGAATAAGGAAATTCACTAATGTTTCAATACTCATATTTTTGTATTTTTTATCTTCGAATATCAAAATGTAAAACACATTACTACACACGCAACATGACAATATCTAACACACTAACTGCATGTGCAGCGAGCACAGTAACTGTTACAGTAGTCTACAAGATTGCTTGAAACGAGAACAATGTGGATGAGCAATCACTGGTGACGATTAATCACTGGTGACAGACTGCTATAACAGACAAAGAGCGCGTGCAGTGGCAGTAGCAAGGCGAGAGATCAATCTGTCTTAACAGGGAATCCGAGATGGGAGCTAACGAACTAAAAGAGCGAACTAGTTCGCTAAGGAGCTGCGAACTAAACTGATCGCTCCCAGCCGCGAACTATTATGCGCAAGACTAATATGAACGCATACGGGATTTTGTTTAAACGATTCACGCGCATTCATTCATTTGTTGAAACTTCTTGTGCAACACCCATTGAAAAACGGATTTACTATTTCATACACCTTCGCAGGACTGTACTCAACTCACCAACGTTTTATCACAATCGGACGAATGGTATATGAACGCATACGGAACTTGGTTGAAACGATTCACACGCTGTCGCTACTTAGTTGAATCTACTCGTGCGCTACCAATTGTAAAATGGATTTACTAAATCAGAAATCTTTGCGGGAGTGAAGACAACATTTCTCTAAACTTCATTGCAATCGCATGAATGGTATATGAACGCATACGATTTTTTTTAAACGATACGCGTGCCGTTACTCATTTGTTGAATCTACTCGTGCGCTACCTATTGTAAAAAGGATTTACTAAGTAAATAACCTTTCCTGGAGTGTGCACAACAATTCAACCAAAGATTCATAGCAATCGGATGAATGGTATTTGAACCCTACGGGACTTTCTTTAAGCGATTCGCGTACCGTCGATCATTTGTTGAATCTACTTGTGCGATACCTATTGTACAGTGGATGTACTAAGCCAGAAACCTTCCCTCAAGTGTACACAACATCTCACCCAAGTTTCATCGCTATCGGACGAATGGTATATGAACACATACGGGACTTGGTTGAAACGCTTCGCACGTCTTCGCTCATTTGTTGAATCTACTTGTGCCCTACCTATTGTAAAATGGGCTTACTAAGTCTGAATCCTTCCCTGGAGTGTACACAACAACTCACCCAAGTTTAGTCGCTATCGGACGAATGGTATATGAACGCATATAGGATTGTGTTGAAACACTTCGCGCGTCGTCGCTCATTTGTTTAATCTACTTGTGCGATACCTATTGTAAAGTGCATTAAACCCAGAAACCTTCCCTGAAGTGTACACAACATCTAACCCAAGTTTTATCGCTATCAGACGAATAGTATATGAACGCATGCGGGACTTTGTTGAAACGCTTCACGCGTCGTCGCTCATTTGTTGAATCTACTCGTGCCCTACCTATCGTAAAGTGGCTTTGCTAAGCCAGAAACCTTGCCTGAAGTGTACACAACCTCCCACCCAACTTTCATCGCTATCGGACGAATGGTATGTGAACGCATACAGGACTTTGTTGAAACGCTTCGCCCGTCGTCGCTCATTTGTTGAATCTACTCGTGCGCTACCTATCGTTAAGTGGCTTTACTAAGCCAGAAACCTTCCCTGACGTGTACACAACAACTCACCCAAGTTTAGTTGCTATCGGACGAATGGTATATGAACGCATACGGGACAATTTTGAAACACTTCGCTCGTCGTCGCTCATTTGTTTAATCTACTTGTGCGATACCTATTGTAAAGTGTATTTACTATCCCAGAAAGCTTCCCTGAAGTGAACTCAATATCTCATCCAAGTTTCATCGCTATCAGACAAATAGTATATGAACGCATACGCGACTTTGTTGAAACACTTCGCGCCTCGTCGCTCATTAGTTGAATCTTCTCGTGCGCTACCTATTATAACATGGATTCACTAAGCCAGAAACCTTGCCTGTAGTGTACACAACCTCTTAACCAAGTTTGATCGCTATCGGACGAATGGTAAGTGAACGCATACAGGACTTTGTTGAAACGCTTCGCCCGTCGTCGCTCATTTGTTGAATCTACTCGTGCGCTACCAATTGTTAGTGGATTTACCAAGCCAGAAACCTTCCCTGAAGTGTACACAACATCTCACTCAAGTTTCATCGCTATCAGACGAATAGTATATGAACGCATACGGGACTTTGTTGAAACGCTTCGCGCGTCGTCTCTCATTTGTTGTATCTACTCGTGCACTACCTATCGTAAAGTGGATTTACTAAGCCAGAAACCTTCCATGAAGTGTACACAACATCTCACCCAAGTTTCATTGCTATCGTACGAATGGTATATGAACGCATACGGCCCTTCGTTGAAACGCTTAGCACGTCGTCACTCATTTGTTGAATCTACTCGTGCGTTACCTATTGCAAAATGGATTCACTGAGCTAGAAACCTTTCCTGGAGTGTACACAACATTTCACCCAAGTTTCATCGCTATAAAACGAATGGTATATGAACGCACACGGGACGTTGTTGAAACGCTTCGCGCGTCGTCCCTCATTTGTTGAATGTACTCGTGCGCTACCTATTGTAAATTTGATTTACTAAGCCAGAAACCTTCCATGAAGTGTACACAACATCTCACCCAAGTTTCATCGCAATGGGATGAATGATATATGAATGTATGTGGGACTTTGTTGAAACGAATCGCACGCCATTTTGTTGAAGCTACTCGCGCGCCATCTATTGTAAATTGGATTTAGTATGTCTATAAATTTCTCGGGATTGTTCACTACAACTCACCAAAATTTGATCGTAATCTGATGAATTGTATATGAACGCATCACCATCACTCATTTGTTTAAACTACTCGCGCGCTAGCTGTTGTGAAATGGATTAACTATGCCTATGAACATCCCGAAAGTGTTTTCAACAACTCACCAAAATTTGATCGCAATCGGATGAATGGTTTATGAACGCATAAAAGACGAACAGACAGACATTCCTTTTTAGCCTATTTTCAATTTTGAAAACATAGGCTTATGAGATCACCTTTTGTCCGTGTGTCTGTGTGTGCGTGTGTGTGTGTGTCCCCACTAATAACTTCTAAACGGCTGGAGCGATTTCATGAAACTCGGTAGGTTCATAGCACTATTCCGGATGACCCCGACCGTGCCCTTCAAATTTTGTTACGTCTCACCAATCCAACATGGCGGCTATGTGAAATATTTCACCAGCATTCAATATCTCCGAACCTATTCCCGATATCACCCTGTAATTTATTATGGTGATAAAGGGAACTACTAAAAGTTCACCTATGTGACATTTGACTACAAAACCAACATGGCGGTCACGCGAATTTGCGACTTTTAAGTAGGCATTCCTCGCGATTTAACCAACCAAACGCAATAAAACTTGGTACTGTATATGTTTATAAACATTGTAATGCACCGACATCTAACTTGGTTCAATTGCTTACATAACCACATGATGGCGGATGTGCGAAATATTTCACCGGCATTCTATATCTCTGAAACTATTAGCGGTATCACCCTGAAATTTTGTATGGAGATAAAGGGCACTACTGGATGTTCATCTATATGACTTTCAAAAACCGATTAACTACAAAACGAACATGACGGCCAAGCGAATTTGAAATTTTTAAATAGACCTTTCTCACGTTTTAATGTTCCAAACGCAATGAAATCTGGTACAGGAAATGTTTATATACATTGTAATGCACTGGTATCTAATTTAGTTCAATTGTTTACATAACCTCAAGATGGCGGCTGTGTGAATTCTAAAATTAAGTTTTTATATCTTGTGTCGTAATCATGCGATTGAAGTGAAAGTTTGAATAACGAACCTACGCAATAATTTTCTTTTATTTGTACATGGCTCTATGGCCTATACTTTTATCAATCCAACATGGCGACCATCCGAGATATTTAGACGGCTCTGAATATCTACGAATCTTTTATAGCAATCAAACTGAATTTTTTATGTTCATAGGGGCTATGAACTTAAGTTCACCTATAGGACTTTAAATAACCTGGTGATCACAAATCCAAAATGGCGGCGACGCGAAGTATAAATGTTCACATGGACGTTTCTCGCAATTTAACAATCCTAGTGCAGTGAAACTTGGTACAGTAAATCCTTATACGACTGTTAAACCACTGGCATCTAATTTATTTCAATTGTTTCCATAACCACAAGATGGCAGCTGTGCGAAATTTTAATATCTCCTTGCTACTTTTTGCGTCCTAGTCATGCGATTGAAGTTTGAACGCTACACTTACACAATAATCTTCATGTAATAATACATAACTCTAGGACCTACATATATAAAATCCAACATGGCGACCATCCGATATATTTAGTCAGTTCTCAATATCTACGAATCTATTACAGCAATCAAACTGAAATTTTGTATGTTGATAGTGGCAGGTAACATAAGTAGGATATATGAAAATAGGCTGTATAGTTCTTCACGGAAGTACTTGTTATCTCTAGACTAGCCCTTAAGCCCGGCGTTGCTCGGGATCACAATTGGATATTAGGATATCGTACCTTCGATCGCTGTGTCGTATTGTGTGCAACCCGGAGGAAGGTGGTTGTTATAATGAGCAATATTAATGCCACTCAAAATCTTTGTGCCTGCTTTTTTCTGCTCATAATTTGTGTTGAAATTGTTAAGTAGGAGATTAATCCTGAAATTTCTCTAATATAACTGAATATTTAAGGAGCCTATTTTAATGTTAGTATGCATTATTAACGTAACCATTACATTTAAAGGGCCAAAGAATTTCTTTTTCTGCATTGTAATAGCCTTGCGTGCTTTGTCAAACAGCAACATTTCAAGAGGATAATGGAGATAAATTCCTAGAATCCCAGCTGCTTGGTACTGTTGGTGTATTTCTACCTCTGTAGATATTATATTTTATTATACGTATGTAATCTGTTTTTCATTATTAGATTTAATATTATTATTGTTATTATTATATTATAATATTATTATGTTTGGTAAAACTTAATGATAAATTGTATACATTTTTATTAATTAATTCATGTGAATGAACCGTATTTTTCACTATTCCATTCGCTATGGGGGAAAATGACCTGGACTTAACGTCCATTCTACTACTTATCACCACAACAGGAAGTCTTCCTCGACTGTTATTAGCCTACTTTCGATTTTTGCAAAAAATGAAAGTAGACTTATGAGATCAACACAGGGCGAAAAAAGTGTGTCTGTCTGTGTGTGTGTATGTGTGTGTGTGAGTCTGTGTGTGTGTATGTGTGTGTGTGAGTCTGTGTGTGTGTGTGTGAGTGTGTGTACTCTGAATGTCTGTCCCCCCCTATCAATTCGAACACGGTGAATGCGAATTGAACGAAATTTGGTACAAAGGTAGCACTAGCAAAGGACACCTCAGTGTCATGTTTTATATCGCCGCCATCTTTACTAAAACTGAATGGCGGCCACTCAAACGTTCAAAACGTAAAATCAAATAACGACTAACCAAATCATCCAATCTCTACCAAATTTGGTAACAACATACCTTCGTATAGGATGCGTCTTGTGACCAAACTACAAGGTCGTCCGCCATACCATTTCAGGATGGCGGCCGTGCGAATTATGCAAACTTTATAATCCATATCATGGGACCCACCAGTTCCGATTATCGAGCCGAGAATCGTTTTAACTGTTCTAAAGGAAGAGGCACGTACGAAATTAAAAGTTTATTTTGTAATACTATAGTGCAGACGTGATTTTAAAAAGCTCAGCTGATTCATTAATAAGACAAGATGGCAGCGGATATCTTGTGCCTGACTTATATTTCACTAATTTGAGTATTGAATGCAATATAGCGTACTGATAAAAAATAAATAAACTTTGTATGAAATGCTTTATATATAAATAATATACTCCAGTGATGAAATCGTTTAGTATAAATCATTATTTGCTAACAAGTTCTATGTAAGTCATTTTAAATAGAACGATATTCGTTGACACAATTAGCTCAGTGGTAGAGCGATAGCCTGTCGCTCAGATTCCTATGGTTCAAACCCGATCAGAGCTAGTTTTTTTGCTTGAAATGTTATATGTTTATTGTTTTGTAATGACTCAGATGTTTTAAAATTAAGCGTTATATTGTGCAAATTATGGTGTAAAATATATATTTAATTAAAACATAATTCGCCAGCAGATTTACTCGAGACATCTAGCTGCCAAAAAGGTAACTTCCAGATTTTATTGAAAAGTTTCTTCTTCTGGCCGCTAGAATGCACTCGCTCTGTTAGGATTATATTGTTCGATATTTCACCACTACATGTCCCGACTAGTCTACGTGGGGATCCATTGATTACTATACCATTATCATTCTATGCGCATCGAATTTGAAGAATGACAAGTTGATACTACGATACATTTTAACTTTTTATTTTAAAGGGTTTGTAACAGCCTATTTTGCGTTACTTGAAAATGTTATTAAGCGTTATATTGTCCACATTATGGTGTAAAATATATATTTAATTAAAACATAATTCGCCAGCAGATTTACTCGAGACATCTAGCTACCAAAAAGGTAACTTCCAGATTTTATTGAAAAGTTTCTTATTCTGGCCGCTAGAATGCACTCGCTCTGTTAGGATTATATTATCGAAAATATCCACATAGTTTGTATACACACGTCTCTGTAGGGTCATGGAAAGATTTGTTAATTCAATTAGGGTTGTGAAAGCCATGCACAACCAGACGTGTAAAGACATGCCTCAACTCAAAGTTGGATGTTGCCCACGGCAGGTCGTAATAATAATAATAATAATGTTATTGGTTTTACATCCCTTTTAACTACTGCTGCTTTTAGAGACACCGGGGTGCCGGAATTTTGGCCCGAAGGGGATCTTTAACGTGCCAGTAAATGTACTGACACGGCTCCCTCGCATTTGTGCACCCTCAAATGCCAGCTGACTGCGCCAGGATACGAACCTGCAACCTAGGGCCCAGCAAGCGAGAACGTTACCGCTGAGCCACGCCGCCAGTCCGGTCGATTATGTCTCCAGATCCATAACATTCTTGATATACTTCTTATCTTTCTTTCTTTCTTTCTTTCTTTCTTCAATGATGGTAGCAGTTTTTATCTAGGTCGTGGCGTTTGGTAGAGGTAAATCGTTTCTAAGGTCTTCAACAAAGAATAGTTCTATTATACTCTTTGATAATAACAACGAGTTATAACTATACTCATACATTTAGGAGAAAGTAGGCTATATGTTCTTTACTGAACATCTTGTTTTTAAAATATTTTTCTATTAATTTGTGTTAGTTTAGTAGCAGTATTAATTATCATCCATAAAATAAATGAACAAACCACCGGGCAAAGCTGGGTGCTACTACTATAATAGTAATAGTTTTATTTATACATATTCATATTAATGGTAACATTTAGCGTAACGCCAATGGATACACAATATTTTTGGTTTTCTGATTCGGTGTATAGATATACAGAGTTTTTGGAGTTCCTACTCTGGAGCAAGCAACATATAGTTGACCATGCGAAAAACATGGGTTTTCTAAATTTAATCCGGCGACGTGCAGTGACTGCTCTTGAGCTTTGTTGATTGTCATCGCGAAGGCAAGACGCACAGAAAACTGTAGTCGTTTGAATGTGAGAGGCAAATCTGTGGGAATCATTGGGATGCGCGGAATTAGCACATCTTCTCCTTTACATTTGCCGTTAAGTATTGTTGCTTCTATCACATTCGGCATACGTTTTTTCACTAAAAGCCTGGTTCCGTTACACAACTTTGGTGTGTTGAGATTTCGACGGAGCAGTATTGGTGAGCCAACTTTCAACGTCAATATATGCGGTGGCATTCCAGCAGGTTCCAATGAACTGAGAAATTCCATTGGATAATTGACAGCTTGATCCTCTTCTGTAACTGTGTCAAATGATTTGTATTTTGTAACCTCACCAGGAATATTCAACTCTATTAGCCTACTTTCGATTTTTGCAAAAAATGAAAGTAGACTTATGAGATCAACACAGGGCGAAACAAGTGTGTCTGTCTGTCCCCCCCCTATCAATTCGAACACGGTGAATGCGAATTGAACGAAATTTGGTACAAAGCTAGCACTAGCAAAGGACACCTCAGTGTCATGTTTTATATCGCCGCCATCTTGACTGAAACGTAATGGCGGCCACACAAATGTTCAAAGCTTAAATCAAATTACGACTAACCTAATCATCCGATCTCTACCAAATTTTGCAACAACATACCTTTATGGGGGGAGCATCCTTTGACCAAACCAATAGGTCATCAGCCTAATAGTTTGCGGATGGCGGCCATCTTTGTGTGAAAATCGATTCCCCCTATTAATTCGAACACGGTGCAACCGAATGGAACGAAATTTGGTACAGAGGTAGTACTAACAAAAGGCACCTCAGTGTCATGTTTTATATCGCCGCCATCTTGACGGAAACGTAATGGCGGCCACACAAATGTTCAAAGCTTAAATCAAATTACGACTAACCTAATCATCCGATCTCTACCAAATTTTGCAACAACATACCTTTGTAGGGGGAGCATACTTTGACAAATCTAATAGGTCATTAGCCTAATAGTTTGCGGATGGCGGCCATCTTTGTGTGAAAATCAATTCCCCCTATTAATTCAAACACGGTGAAACCGAATGGAACGAAATTTGGTACAGAGGTAGCACTAGCAAAGGGCGTCTCTGTGTCATGTTTTATATCGCCTCCATATTGACAGAAACGTAATGGCGGCCACACAAATGTTCGAAGCTTAAGTTAAATTACGACTAACATAACCATCCGATCTCTACCAAACTTTGCAACGACATACCTTTATGGAGGGAGCATCCTTTGACCAATCTAATAGGTTATTAGGCTAATAGTTTGCGGATGGCGGCCATCTTTATGTCAAAATTGATTCCCCCTATTAATTCGAACACGGTGGAACCGATTGGAACGAAATTTGGTACAGTGGTAGCACTAGCTAAGGGCACCTCAGTGTCATGTTTTATATCGCCGCCATCTTGACTGAAACGTAATGGCGGCCACACGAATGTTCAAAGCTTAAATCAAATTACGATTAACCTAATCATCCGATCTCTACCAAATTTTGCAACTACATACCTTTATGGAGGGAGCATCCTTTGACCAATCTAGTAGGTCATTCGCCTAATAGTTTGCGGATGGCGGCCATCTTTGTGTCAGAATCGATTCCCCCTATTAATTCAAACACGGTGAAACCGAATGGAACGGAATTTGGTACAGAGATAGCACTAGCAAAGGGCATCTCAGTGTCATGATTAATATCGCCGCCATATTGACAGAAACGTAATGACGGCCACACAAATGTTTAAAGCTTAAATCAAATTACGACTAACATAACCATCCGATCTCTACCAAACTTTGCAACAACATACCTTTATGGAGGGAGCATCCTTTGACCAATCTAATAGGTCATTAGCCTTATAGTTTGCGGATGGTGGCCGTCTTTATGTCAAAATTGATTCCCCCTATTAATTCGAACACGGTGGAACCGAATGAACGAAATTTGGTACAGAGGTAGCACTAGCAAAGGGCACCTCAGTGTCATGTTTTATATCACCGCTATCTTGACGGAAACGTAATCGCGGCCACCCAAATGTTAAAAGCTAAAATGTAATTACGACCAACCTAATAATCTAGTCTCTACCAAATTTTGCAACATCATAGCTTTATGTGGGAAACATATTCTGACCAAACTGCAAGAACATCAGCCCAATAGTTTGCAGATGGTGGCCAAGTATGTGTGCAAATCGATTCCCCCTATCAATTCAAACACGGTGAAACCGAATTGAACGAAATTTGGTACAGAGGTAGCACTAGCAAAGGGCACCTCATATTCATGTTTAATATCCCTATAGCACGTTGTATTTCAACAAGCTACTACAACCAACATTCAATCATACTCCTTGAAAAGGACAAAGAGTTATAACAATACCCATGCTGTTAGGAGAAAGTAGGCTATATGCTCTTTACTGAACATCTTGTTTTATTATTGATTTTATTGACGTCATCATTCTTTGGAGCTAAGATAGCTCGCTCGCATAGCCAATTGTTATTCCTGAAGTTGTTCGCGATGTTTGGAAAAACGTTATTTTCCAGATCAACAATTGATGCTTGAATTTGACAGAAATTCATTGGGAGCGATATCTCCTGTGTTTTAGGAGAACTTTGCATTTTGCCGTCACCCATATCCAAAAGTTGTTTGGCAAATATTTGTGCAGAAACATCTCCAAGTAAATGCACACGCATATTGGTCAACAGTGTAATTTTCTTTACATGTCTCCAGAGAGCTGAATTCTTCAGGCATACGTTTAGCTTGTCTGCAGGTGTTGATCATGGGATGACAGGCAAAATTTGACGGAAATCACCGGCGAGCAATATCAGAGCTCCGCCCATTTGACATTGATTGTTTCGAAAATCTCGCAGAGTACGTTCATGTGTTTCATGTCCTTTCTTATGGGCCATGCTACATTCATCCCAAATAATTATTTGGCATGTTTTCAATACAGTTGCCATTTCAGATGTTTTTCTTATGTTGCAAATTGGATTTGCAGTGATATTTAAATTCAGTGGCAGTTTGAGAGCCGAATGCGCTGTGCGCCCTCCATCGAGTAGCGTTGCTGCAATCCCTGATGATGCCACAGCCAGAGCATTCTTATTCTTCATTCGAATTTCGGCGAGTATCAAATTGAGTAGAAATGTTTTTCCTGTGCCTTCTGGTGCATCAAGAAAAATTAGTCCACCATTTTCGCTTCGTACATGCTCCATAACTGTGTCGTACGCGAGTCGTTGATCGTTTGTTAGAAGTCTTTTGTGAGCCTCAACATAAACTTGCAGCGCATTGACATCATATTGCTTTTCTCGCAGTACGTCTCTATCGATAACATTGTTTCTGTCAAGTTCCGGAGAAAATAGCCCAAGCTGTTGGAGGATTTTGTTGTTAATCGACATACACATATCCTCAAGTGATATCAGTGCCTCAGTAAAAATGTATTCAGAATACTGTATATCCGTGTCGGGATTGTTTCTGCGTGCTCGGAGAAGTATGTCTTCGCTCATATTCTCTTTGTGCCTTTCCCATAGCTCTTTCGGATTGGAAGGCGCACAGGTTGTCAAAATTATAGCGAACAGAGTTCGTATTTGATGAGCATGGCATGTTTACAGAAGCTTCTTTCAATGCGTTGTCCCAATGCAGATCATTTTCAAGCAAACCAAGTTTGAGACATGCTTCTCTGTAGGTCTGACACAGTTGACCATCGATGGTTTTGATTGCTTGAAATGATGTTGGTCCTTTGACCACGTGAGGCAGCATTCGCATTATTATTATTATTTAGGCTATCACTCGTGATACGAGTATGATTGTCTTCCAAGTTACATTTATGTAAATCTTCGCTGTAATCCAACATTAGGCCTAATCATATTGCGTGAGTTCTTTGGTGACTGTACAGTCCGATCCGAGAACCACAGACTCTTCCACAATATTGGCACACAAGGTCTTGAGCAGCCAATGGATCTTGGGGGTTGATCATTCTGCGAATCATGCGCTCTTTCCTGGCATTTCTTTTTTCAGCCAGAAGCCTTCTTCTCTCTTGTTCGAAGTACAAGTGGCCTTGATGGACGTTGCGGCGCCACTCTGATCTGTCGGATGCAACAGCTTCCCAGTTACCTGTATCAATTTGACATTTCTTCAAGTTGGTCTTCAGAACATCTTTGTAGCGTTTTTGTTGCCCACCCTGCTTTCTCTGACCGACTTTCAGCTGGCAATATAAGATTTGTTTTGGGAGGCGGGACTCAGGCATGCGAACTACATGTCCTGTCCATCGAAGTTGGTGTTTTATAATGAGAGCCTCTATACTAATAGTGCTAGCTTCCTCTAAAACACTTGTGTTAGTGCGCCGGTCTTGCCATTTAATACCAAGAATTCTCCTAAGGCATCGTTGATGGTATTTTTCTAAAGATACGAGGTGCCTTCTGTAAGTAACCCAGGTTTCGCAGCCATAAAGCAGAGTGGGAACTACAACAGCTTGATAAACGTATAATTTTGTTAGAATGCTAATGTCGTGGTTGTCAAACACGCGAACGAGCAAACGACCAAAGGCTGCACTGGCACATTGGAGGCGGTGTTGAATCTCAGCGTCAATGTTTGCATTTGTTGATAGGTGACTACCCAAATAGGGAAAATGATCTATATTCTTTAGTTTATGTCCATCAATCATGATAGCAGGAGCAGTAGCCCTGTCATGTGATGTAGGCTGATGAAGAACCTGTGTTTTATTGGTGTTTATATCCAGACCAATGCTTCTGTATGCCTCATTGAACACATTCAGGGTGGTTTGAAGATCTTCATCTGAATTTGCTAAGATGACATTGTCATCAGCATACTGGAGATCAAGAACGGATGTAGCTGACACTTTAGTTTTTGCACGTAATCTGTTGAGATTGAATAAACCTCCATCTGTCCTGGATATAATTTCAACACCCTTTGGAATCTTTTCTTGGACCAAATTTAGTACAACACTAACATATATTGAGAAGAGTGTGGGGGCAATCACACATCCCTGTTTGACACCCGTTGTAATCTTAAATGGCTCTCCAGGGCCATTGCTGTTAAGGACCGTGCCATTCATATCATCATGTAGTAATCGAAGAATTTGAATGAATTTTGGGGGGCAGCCAAGTGTGGCAAGAATCCTCCATAGCATTTCTCGATTGACCGAATCAAATGCTTTAACAATATCTATGAAAGCCATATATAGAGGGCGTCCTTGCTCTCGGGATTTCTCCTGCATCTGCCTAGCACAGAAGATCATATCAGTTGTGCTTCGATTAGGTCGAAAGCCACACTGAGTTTCAGGCAGTATTTCTTCGGCCAACGGCTTCAAACGGTTGGATAAGACGTTGGCCAGGATTTTACCAGCAACAGAAAGCAACGATATACCTCGATAATTACCACATTGTGCCCTATCACCTTTCTTAAAGATGGTTATTATCAAGGCATCCCTTAGGTCTTTAGGTATGGTAATGGTAGTCCATATTTTAAGTATGAGTTGGTGTATGTGATGAACTAGAGTAGTATTCCCTACTTTAAAGAGCTCAGCAGGAATCCCATCCATGCCTGATGCTTTATTGTTTTTGAGCTGATTGATGGCAGATTCAATTTCTGATAGAGGCGGAGGATCATCAAGATGGTATTTAGGAGGTCTCTGATGAAGTCGGGTGAAAATGTTATTATCAACCTGTGTGTCCCTGTTGAGTAGCTCTTCAAAATGTTCTTTCCAACGGGAATTAATGGAGTTTGTGTCTCTAAGAAGTTCCGTGCTATCTTTAGACTGCAGAGGATTCAAACCATGATAATGTGGCCCATATATAGTTCTTGTTGCTTTGAAGAAAGCATGAGTATTATTCGTTTCGGCTAGATGCTGCATTTCACGGGATTTGGAGATCCACCATTGATTTTTCAAGACCCGAGTTTTCCTTTGCACTTCAGCCTTTGCATCTTTATACAGTTGCTGTTTGGAGATAGAAGTTGGATTGGCTTGCCATGCATGGAATGCTTTCCTCTTCTTATCAATAAGATTCTGGATTTCTGCATCATTCTCATCAAACCAGTCAGCATGCCTCATCTTGACGAAACCCATCGATTCTTCACACGCTGAGAGTATAGCAGACTTGACTGTTTGCCAATGTTCCTCAACCTTTTCAGGGTAATTATCTGGTAACTTTTCATTCAGAAGTTCATGAAATTTCCTTTTAGCAGTAACGTTTTGTAAACGTTCGGTGTTCACCCTGCGCCTGATGTGCTTTCTCTGTTTTCTGTGCTTTTGGAGAATTTGTAGAGTCATTACAGATCTTATTAATCGATGATCCGTCCAGCAGTCATCAGCACTTGTCAGAGCCCTTGTGAGTAGTACGTCACGCTTGTCTCTTGCTCGCACAATCACGTAATCAAGTAGGTGCCAGTGTTTTGATCTAGGATGCTGCCATGAAGTCTTAAATTTGTCCTTCTGTCGGAATAGTGTGTTTGTGATTACGAGGCTATGTTCAGAACACTTGGATAGAAGGAGTGTCCCATTAGAATTGCATTTCCCAACACCATCTTTTCCAATAACATCAGCCCATAATGCTGCGTCTCTTCCAACGCGAGCATTGAAGTCTCCTAGGAGGATGATTTTATCAGATTGCGGTATATCCTTCAAGATCACATCAAGTTGAGAGTAAAATACTTCCTTCTGTTCATCATCAGAGGTGAGAGTTGGAGCATATGCACTAATTACAGTCGCTCGTCGGCTGTTTTTTAACTTTAGTCGTAGTGTCATAAGCCTTTCATTTATACCATGTGGAAGTTCATCGAGAAGGTTGACAAGCTCGTTCTTAATGGCAAAGCCAACTCCATGAATACGTTGATCTTCAGTGTCTTTCCCTTTCCAGAAGAAAGTGTAGCCACCTCCATGTTCCTTCAGTTGTCCTTCATTGGCTAACCTTGTTTCGCTGAGTGCGGCAATATGAATGTTGAATCTTTTCAGCTCACGGGCAACAATTGCCGTTCGCCTTTGTGGTCGATTATGTGTGTCATTGTCCATCAAAGTACGGACATTCCATGTAGCAAAATTAATTTTCATTGTGGTTCGACCGCTTGTGGTGTACCCTCTGAACGCGGTTATCCAGTCGGGTGATATTAGGCTGACTATTTTTAGGGCACCTTTTTTAGCCCCCTCCCCATTCAGGGTAAGCAGAGTGGATCCTAAACAGGCCTGCTTAGTCACGAATGCAGCATACGAATTGCTCTACAGCCCATCCTCAAGCAAAGCGAAGATCACACATTCGTCGCCTACGTGCCGGTTCATCACTAGGAGCTCCCAGACAACACAATCCTGCTCCCGTCACAACTCCCCGATCGCCGCAGGACTTGTGATTAATTGGCGAATAGATTTTGTTTCCTTCCTTCGTTGTTTAGAAGACGCCTGTGCGTGACATCTTTTAACGTGGGCATGTTGTTGCACATCAACAGACACACAGTACTTGACAGATACAGGGCCTTTATCCAGTGGCATAGAAGCTATGACGACTGGTGGTCCTGGACTGTTGCAGCCTTCATCCGCCTTCCCAACCGTTCGGGCAATACTAGTTGCTCATGCGCTTGGTCCACCGTTGAGGTCTTCTATGCCGTTGACCATTATTGGTTCATCCGCCTTAAGAGATAGTTTCCCATCTCAAGGGCAAGAGAGTGCCCTAACCTCAATCTGCTCATCCGCCTTACATAAGCCGTTGGCAGGAGAGAGGGGAACTCCTTATCCCGGGAGTTATTCGGTCGTCAGAGCCTCGTCAGTATGGAGCAGGGTGTACCACGTGCAGGTGAGGATGACGTTTGGATAGAGAGAATTTACCCCTTGCATATAGTAGTATTCACCATTATTCGGATGAACAGTGTATACACGTCCCAATGTGCCAGTAGAAAATATGCCACCTATCGAAGAATGCCTGGCGCCTCGTTTTCTTCTGCAAAATGTCTTCATTGATTGATTCCAAGTGTAATAGTGCGGGTCTTCGTGATATAGCAAATTTTTCGCGAATTCGTCAGTTGCACACAATTGGAGAAAAGCTGTCAACGTTGAGTTTGGTGGATTTTCAGCTCTCTGGGGTGCAGTCTCTTCCGTGAAGTAAACTCGTTGGCCGTTTTCTAAATGAACACTGAGATGCATGACAGCAGGAAACCGTCCATGGATGTCGAAACCATGAATTCGCCATACAGCTTCAATACTGCTAATATAACGTCCCATCTGAAATTCCTCTACTTCATTGACTGATACATTGGGATTTGCAAGTCCAAAAACGGCCATACCGCTGCCTTTATTCACATATTTACATATGTATTTTATTGATTGAACTGAATTGCAGGCCTCCACATTGATATGCGCATTGAATGATTTGGAAAGAATAGGAGATTAGGGCACAATCCATTGGTTATCAATTTGAAAATCAACGTTATTGATTTTGATAGTTGTTGTGTGACCTCCATCTTCTGGTTTTCGATGTCTGTACAGTGGATAACCATCGCCACCAGTTTGTGTTTCACGGAGCATATCACGTGGATACTTTTTGGTGCATTTTCCGTCTTTCATGCATGGCGATTGTGGTTTGTGTAGTCCACATGGTCCGTGAATCATGTGTATTTTGACGATTGTAAATAATTCTGCATCTTCTTTCTGATCTGGCAGTTCAGCAGTAATAATATCATCAATTTGTGTTGGAACAATTTTCTCAACCAAACAAATTAAGATATGGGCATGTGGTAGACCTCTTTTCTGCCATTCAATGGAATACACCCAGCAGCGAGTTTCTCCGTATATATGGCTCTTAGTGATAAGAACCATAAAACGTATCAATTTTTGTTTGAAAACTCTCGCTGTGAGATCATGGCGATGGGATGTTTGCTGGCCAGGCAGAAGTAAATCTTTGACTTCAGTCCAAGACGGATTGCATGTGAAAGTTATGAAAAGTTCTGGACGTCCGTATTTGCGAACATATATCAGAGCATCCTGAGCATACTCTTGCTGTGTCTTGTATTTCCAGTATAGGAAGCCGGAAGTATAACTGTTTGTCCAATATTTGCAACTGTTCCATCATTCGCAATTGCATCTCCCAAATGAATATACTCTTCGACTCGAAGTTTTGATTGATTGTAACGAATGTAATTGAGTCGTTCGCTTTCGACTTTAGCGTACATATCAACTATGAATTGTTGGAAAAGTTGACGACACTTCAGAATGTGGTTAGATTGTTGGTCTCGAATAATGATACGATATGCATAAAAATCCATACAACTGACTCTCTCGTTGTCGCAGCACCTGTGATGGGATTAGTTTGATACAATTCGAGATGATATCCGTCGTCTCCTAATGGAAACAGTATTGGATATTGAAGTGCATCATACGATCGGTGTGTTTCAGCAACACGTTACTTGGTTTGATCTCGTCTGTTGATAACAATATCTCTGTGCCGACAATTACAGCTGCGACCTCAGGTGCCGTTGGAGCATTGAATCGTCTTTCACGCTCATTCCATGGCGTTCTGTCTGCCCTGATAATGACTTTCAAGTCATCTACTCTTATATTTTGTAATGCGGATTTGAAATCTCTGACCAAACAGTTGTGTTCGTAGAATAATGCTTGTAATTCAGCAATAATTTCCCGATCTGTTTCTACACTAAATGCGCATCGTCAATCAATCTCTTTCTCCACATTGTCCAAAAAATAAATTTGCAAAAACTGTGGGTCTTCTTCTGATATTGGAAAAAGTGAACCAATCTGATGGTACACTTGTCCTTGTACTTTGAATGTGTGCATGAAATTGCCATATCTCACAATATTCGTCGCTCCAAACGATGTCATTGCAAAGCATGAGTTGTATTTTCGAATATGTTGTAGAAAGTGTTTCGACTTTTGAGTAGCTCCAGTTACATAAGATAAAAGTGGTTCTGGTGGCTCAGGCAGAGGTGGCAAATTGACTTTGCCATTGGAACAACACATGCCAGGAGTTTCCTTTTCAAACTTTAAAGAGCGACAATAAAAGCACAAAGTAGTCATTTGACCGATGACAACATCGTGATGCATTCTGTAATCGTAGTCTGTATTGTAATTGAACGCTGCTTTATGGAGATCGATGTTTGTTATTGATTGTCTCTGCTGTGTGCTTGCAGCTTTACGTTGTGTTTCTCTGTCTTCGGGTGTTGCAGTATTTCTGGAAATAGAAGCTCGCATTCGCAAGTTTTCAACTCGCGCGTCTCGCTTTTCAGTTGTTGCACCAGATCTTGAAGCAGTGGCTCTTATTCTGTCAGTTTCTCGGCGTGCGTCTCTCTCTTCGGATGTTTCAGCAGCTCTTGAAGTAGATGCTCTGTTCCGGTCAGTTTCTTGACATGCTTCTCGCTCTTCAGATGTTTCAGCAGCTTTATTGTCTGACCATTGTCGTGCATTTCTGGTGGATCTTCCAATGTTTGATTTTTTTGGTGGCATTTGAAATGTTTTCCTGGTGAAATATGAGGTGTTGGAAGTTGTGTGTGACACAAATTTTATTCTCCCTATAAAGAAAGAAGAATGGTGAAATGGTGTTGATATGTACCAAAGGGCCTAAATGAAGGGAATGGGCTGTTTGAAATTTCAAGCAGACAGTGTTACTCCTCGGGTTCCAAAGGGTAAGTACGTAACATTTCGTCCAGATCGATGAAATGGTGTAGATTTGTGCTAAAGGGCTTAAACGAAGGGAATGGTAAAGGCTATACCAAAATATTGTAGCTAAGAACCTTTCAGGGGGTGTACACTAAAACCCAACAAAATTGCAATGCAATAGGTGAAACTGTCTCTGACAGACAGATATACCAAGTCCAAGTCTATACACCTAAATACTTCCGACACGACTGGTGCTAGGACCGTAAAACTTGGTTTTCGGGTCACTTTGTTTGTTATTTATTCAAATTTACTTCATTTCACCATACTGAATCAAAGTTTACGTCCCGCGAGGCTTACGGCTGTATTATTTCAAGTAGGCAGTGTTTCCTGCAGTGTTCCGAAAGGTAGATATGTAAAATATTGTTCAAATAGATGAAACGCTGTAGATTTGTGATGATCTAAATATAGAGAAAGGAGAGGGGTGTTCAAAATTTTGAAGTGGATAGTGTTATCGTTGGGTTCCGAATGGTAAGTACGTAAAGTTTGGTTTAATTCGGTGAAATGGTGTAGATTTGTGCCAAAGGGCTTAAATGAAGGGAATGGAGAATGCTAGCCGAAATTATTGGAGCCAAAAACCTATCTGTGGGTGTGCACGACAACCCAAAACAATTGCAATGCAGTAGCTGATGCGGTGTCGAAGTTCGTATTTTCCTAAATATCTCTTCCATATGAGTAGTAGATAATTTAATTATTCAAAATGAATACATTATTATATATATAATTCGTTGAGGCCATCTAGGACCACGTTAAGTCTTGCTTCACTTGGCAATTTGTTTCTCCTTCCTCTGAGCCCAGAATTCCCTCATTCTCTGTGAGTGGGCCATCTTGCGCTCCGCTGTCCAAGTGGTACCTTGTCTTCTTTTCGGGTTCGATGTCTCGTCTCGGGTTAGCCCATTAGTCAGTATCTTTTTGCGGAAGAGATCTCTATTGAAGGCGTCGTCGGGTTTTAGATGCAGCATTTTGAGGTCGTCTTTGGTATTCATAAACCAGGGCATTGTGGTTTTGGGTTTGGAGTAAATGAAATGAAAAATCTGTTTAGTCAGCCTGTTTCCGTCCATTCGTTTGAGATGACCGTAATACCGTGCCCGCCTTTTACGAATCGATTCTGAAATTTTCTCTATTTCACTGTAGACTTCTTTGTTGGATTTTTTATAGTGGATACCATTCTTGTAATTTGATCCCATTATACCTCTGACGATTTTGCGCTCTTTTTTCTCCAGTTCTTCAAGGAGTCCTTTATTAGCATTTAGGGATAGTGTTTCGGCTGCATACATAACTACTGGTTTCAGAACAGTTTCATAATGACGTAGTTTAGTATTTTTGGACAGGCATTTTTGTTGTATATTGAGCGCGATGTTTGATAGGCTATTTCGAGTTTGCGTTCTCGTTCCTTGAGTGCTTCTTTGTCCAGTCCACTTTTCATGATGATCTCTCCCAAGTACTTAAATTTTTCCACTCTGTTGATCTTCCCGTATTTTGTCTGCAGTTTTGCTGGGGCGTCTTTGATGTTGGTCATTACGTCTGTTTTTTCGAATGATATCTGCAAGCCAGTTTGTTCAGCGATTTCTTTTAAAAGGTCGATTTGCATCTTAGCAGTTTCTACGTAGTTCGACAGAATGGCGATGCCATCAGCGAATGCTAGACAGTCGACTATGATCCCCTTGGATTTTGCTCCCATTCTCAGAGGGCTATACTCAGTTTCTAATAATTTTGTTCGCCAGGTCCGAATGACTTTTTCGAGGACGCAGTTGAAAAGCATTGGAGAGAGCCCGTCACCTTGTCTGACTCCCGTTTTGACCTCAAAGGAATCCGACAGACATCCCAGGAACTTTACTTTGGATTTTGTTTCAGTTAGGGTGGCTCTAATTAATGCCAGCAGTTTCAGGTCAACCCCGAATTCGTTGAGGATGTTCAACAGAACTTCGCGGTCTATCGAACTTATTATTATTCATTTCTTCTTGATTCCTTTCAGCCAACTTTGTACCACGTCATTTGAACTGCCTAAATGAAGGGAATGGAGACGGCTGTCCGAAATTCTAAGTAGACAGTGTTACTCGTCGGGTTACAAAGGGTATGTACGTAAAATTTGGTTCAGATATTCACTTGAAATGTCATGTGATGTCGATTCGACTATGTTGTTGATTGATCTTAGTTCAAATTGCAATCTTGAATAATCATGTTATGTCCAATTTTAATACGAATGTCTGTGGAAGAGGTTATCATGTTAATATTGATTATCTCTTCTGATAGCTTCTATTAAATTAAAGGTTGCTGTACGTACCTATATTTCGATTTTGGATTGTTGATATTAAATATTTGTTTCAGTTATTGTCTCGTCTTGATCAGGTTTCTTGTCGTAAATAGTTCGCTGTTCAGTTATTGTATCGTCTTGTTCAGGTTTCTTGTCGTAATTAGGTCACTTTTAATATGCATTCAAAGTATTAATTAACATAAGAATGTATATCAGGTATACAAATTATATAAAAGACTGAATTTTCTACATACCTTACGTTAAGTTGTAATCTAATAATTGTATGTGTCCTTAGTAGATGATTTGTTACCTTGTGTTCATAGTCTATATACTCAGAATGTTACAACAGGATGCATGAGTCTCCATAGAAAGTATTGAAGTTATTGTTGTACACAAGGTAATTTGTAGCGGCTTCTGTGGCGTAGTTGGTAGCATGCTGAGCTTCTATGCCCAAGATAGCGGGTTCAAACCCGGCCGAAGCCGTCGGATTTTTAAGAGCGTTAAAATCCCTCAGTATGCCTTCCTTCGGAGGGGAAGTAAAGCCGGCGGTCCCATGTCATAGATTTATGGCATGTTAAAGATCTTTCCACTAATTACACCTGTGTGAAACTAAATTGGATAGGTTAAGAATGTAAACAACGCTCTTAGGTTGCTACGTTCGTTGCCAAGAGCCGACTGCGGTGGCGTCTAGTAGCTAGTTCTGAACTAGGCCTAGTAGTTGTTGACGGTGGCGCTTGGCGGCAAAAGTAGGAACTATTTGAAAATTCAATGTTGCAGTCCCTACTTGAATTAAAGAAACAGATACACACACTAATACAGTCATCACAATTAACACCGGTTATCAGACAGATTCTACACACACCCAAAGTACACGGGGCTACATGACCGCGTTGTCGCAGCCCCTAAACTAAGGAACCAACCAACCAAGGTAATTTGTAGGAATATTAGTTCTAGCTTAATATGTTCGAGCGTTAGTGATTGAGTCTCCATAGAAACTAAGAATGTTATATCAGGAGGCATGAGTCTCCATAGAAATATTGAAGTTATCAGTGTTGTACACATGGCAATTTGTAGGAATATTAGTTCTAACTTAATATGTTCGAGCGTTATTGATTGAATCTCCATAGAAACTAAGAATGCTATGAGGCATGAGTCTACATAGAAATTATTGAAGTTAGTGTTGTACACATGCCAATATGTAGGAATATTAGTTCTAACTTAATATGTTCGAGCGTTAGTGATTGAGTCTACGTTCCTCTTAAATACTCTGGCTATTAGAAACGCCGGAAGCTAAAATTGTGCCTCGAAGGGGATCCTTAACGTGCCAGTAAATTTACTGACCCGGCTCACTTGCATTTGCGTACCCTCAAATGCCACCTGACTACGCCATGATACGAACCTGCAAACTTGGACCCAGCAAGCGAGACGTTACTGCTGAGCCACGCAGCCAGTCTATCGTGTTTTAGATAATAAATGGATTGGCATTGCCTCTTACAGGGATAGATGCAAAATTGGATGCCATGTCTTGCGCTACTATTGCCATGTATACGGACTTGCATTTCGTTCATTAGTTTATCAGAACGTACTGTTACCATGGATACGGACTTGCGATTAGATCATCAAACAGAGCGAAGATAGTTTTCTGGGAATATCTTTGAAACTGTTGGTTTTAGGGACTTAAAATGTGGTTTTCGGGGTCCCGTAGGGACCTACCGAGTATTGTTTCTCGCATCGAGGGGCGTAAAATGAGCTATGTCTGGTATTTATGCGACAACTTCGATATTTTGTACCAGTTGAGTATTTTTTGTGACTTTTCGGTGTAGATTTGAGCCAAAGGGCCTAAATGAAAGGAAAGGTGAGGGCTATCTAAAATTATTGTTGCCAAAAACCTTCCTTGGGGTGTGCACTACAACCCTACAAAATTTCAATGCAATCGGTTAAGCGGTGTTGGAGTCCATTAACCTCGGACAGATATACATTTCCATTTTTATATACAGGGTGTATTTGATATGATGGAAGTCCGTTACCCTGGTGATAGAAGATGGTATTCTAAGCAAATATCGTGATGAAATTCATTCGTATCTTAATTAGTGTCGGTGGATTAAATCACAAAAATCGTCGGTCGATGTCTTAGAAACGGGCTTACACTTCGTTCCCCTCAGCAGCACAGCTGACTTCTCCCCGTCACCCTCCCCTCCAACGCTAAGGAATGTTGACAAGAGTCTGAAGTTGAGTGACCTCCTCGTCTTGTCTGCCAATGACATTGAAATACACAAACCGAGCCTATGAACAGCTGTTTCACACCTTCATGGGGAGTGGCTACATGACTAGTGATGGTGGATCTGTTTAGGATTTTGCCATCCTCAAGACCTATGCATAGAAAATGGAAATCCTAAAGATTTGGTAAATTAATTTAAGAAATTGTTGGTCTATCTTTGTGTGAAGACAGTGCAACAAGTGTAACAAAACTATTAATAATGCTATTATTATTATACTAGACTACTGCTACTGTACTAATACTAGTAATAATAGAATTTTAGACACACTAACTTCTTTAATACGGGGCTACCTGACCACGTTCTCGCAGCCCCTAAACTATGGATCCAACCTAAGTTGCCAGACTTTTATTTTTAGCACTCTACCACCAGAGTTACACATGCTGACTCTTCTTCTTATTATTATTATTATTAGACTATTATTATTATTATCATCATCATCTACATGGGGTACTAGTATTGAGGCAGCTTACCGTCACCGGCCGATATGCAAGTCCGGGCGTGATGGCGCAGCGGTCCAGCTGTTGGCCTCTCACCACGGCGGACCGGGTTTGATTCCCGGTCAATGCATGTGATATTTATGAAGTGAAATGCCATGTCCTGTGGTTCGGATTCCACGTAAACAGGAGGTCCAGTAGCTCATGATCACGAAATTTACGGTCATGTAATGCCACAAGCTTCCTTACTTCCCACCATCTGTAGCCACAAGAGGATTTCCCGTGGTATCCCACGAGCCCAAAGTTGGAATGTACCTTCATAAGACCACGGCTACTTTCTTTCCTACCCCCGCGGTGTAGGCATGCGCATTTAATCGTACACCACGATCGCAGCAAGTCCGGTGATTGGAGGTCCAAACTCAGCACCGACAGTGGCTATCCTGAGTTTGGATTTCCCTGGATTCTTCACGCGCTTTCCAAGCACATGCCGGGATAGTATGGTACTTGGAGTCCCGGAGCACCAACCTCATTCACGACCCTAATAATAACTACAGCTACACATACTAGAGGCACCACAGAAACACAGTTTATCAGACAAATCCAACACTCACCCAACTACACGTGGCTTATAAACAAATGTCCCAAGACCCTAAAATGAATTAACAACAACCATCACAACAAGCTTTCAAGTCTCTTCTATCATCATTGTTACCAAAAATATTTATTTACTGAACGTCCTAAACAATTGGAACCCTACATAAAAATAAATAACATTCAGTAAAGATATAATCTCTTATAATGTGTATAGTAATAACAATAATAATAATAATAATAATAATAATAATAATAATAATATGTTGTTGGACACACTATTTTTATTTTTGGCGGGGATGTCGAGATTCCGGAATGTTGTGTTCACAGGATTTCATGTACGTGCCATTATATCAATCGGCATAAGGCTGCCGTATTTGTTCACCTTCATGCATTACATGACTCAGACTAGATCGAACCCTCGAGAAGTATAACACTCTAATACCTGAGCACACAGCCTCACTATCATTTAATTATTATTATTGTTTTATACAGTACATATAACACATTGCTGGTTCATCACAACATAACTATACGGGCTTCAGGGAACCAAAGTAATGCTACTGAAACAGCCAATTCTAAGCTGGAAAGTCGAAATCGCTACCCATGAATTTCCAGACGATTCGGGTTGTTGAGAAAACTACTGCCTTCTGCATTAGTTTGTCCATTTGAGTATCCAGAACCAGTTCTTTAAGGTCTTGGAGCAAGGTACTTGGGATCACGCCCGTATTTGAGACAATGATAGGTATGGTCTTTACCCGTTCTAAATGCCATTGCCTTTTGATGGGGCCAACCAACTCGCAATATTTGCTTTAATGTTATTATTATTATTATTATTATTTTTAAAAATAATGAATAACCCCTGGCACTACAGCCCGTGAGAAGCATGTTATGGAGCAAGGATGTCCCTCAGAACAGCAAAAAGATCATATATCGGACGTACTATGTCCCTATCCTTACGTATGCCTCGGAGACCTGGGTTATGAAAGGAAGGGAGAAGAGCAAAATACAGGCCAGTGAGATGAGGTTCTTGAGAATCAGTATTGGAGCTACAAAGAGGGACAGAATAAGAAATGAGAGGACCAGAGAATTAATGAAGGAGGAACCATTACAGGATGGTATAGAGAAATCTAGACTTAGATGGTATGGACATGTAAAACGAATGGAGGAGAAGAGGATACCCAGGATGATACACGAGACGAAGTGGGAAGGAAAGAGACAAAGAGGCTGAGAGACAGGTGGCTGAAGGTGGTGGAAGAAAGCGTGAAGAAGAGAGGAGAAGATTGGACAAGGGTGGAGGCTGAGATATGGTGGGAAGACAGAAGATGTTGGAGAGGCTTGTGTTCCAAACAGACCCGGCCAGTGGCTGGAAACTGTGCAAGATGATGATGATGATGACTACAGCCCGTGAAGGGCCTAGGCCTACCAAGCGACCGCTGCCCAGCCATTTGGCCTGCAGATATTGGGGTGACGCGTGATCAGTGCATCGGGTCCCTTCGGCCGTTAATCTTGGTTTTCGTGATCGGGGCGCTGCCTCACTGTCAGCTACTCAATTGTCCTCACGAGGCTGAGTGCACCCCGTTCCAGCCCTCACGGCAGTTTCTAAAATCCCTGACGGAGCCGGGAATCGAACCCGGGGCCTCCGGGTGAGAGGCAGGCGTGCTACCCCAACACCACAAAGCCGGCTATTATTATTATTATTATTACTATGTACATGTGGTACCATACTAGTATTAAAACTTGGAAGTACTTTTCCATGGTGTCCCACTTCTACCCCAGGAAAATGCTGGTATGGTTTCTAACTTAAGTCCACGGCCGCCTCCTTCCCAATCTTCACCTGAATTACAAATACCCACTTACTAAAGAAACCACAAAACACAGGTTATCAGACAAATTCTTCCCACACCCAACCACATGGGGCTAAATGACCAAAATTGCCAAGCCTCTCAAACAAAACATCAAGTATATTCATTTCGTCTTAAATGCTAGTTCTGAACAGAATACGGGATGTCTGAATTTTGTCACACTGTATTTCATTAAAGTGCCGAACGGCAATGACACTTACAAAGTAGGCTACTGAATACTACCGGTCATAACGTCCCAAGATATTTGCGTGCAATTTCAACAACAACAACAACAACAACAACAAGAACAGCAATACAAATTTTCTTATGAGACGGGTATCGCTCGCGTTCCTCGTAACAGCTGATACCTCCCCTCAACTAGTAAGGTCAACGCTCCGATTACGTAACAACTTCTCCTCCACGCATCGTCCCACCTCGCTCCACCTCACTTCCCCCAGCCTGCTGCCTCACCTTCTGTTTGAAGAATATCGGAAAAACCTAAAACATTGACTTTTCAATGATAAATTTTCAATTTAAAGATAGGTGACATTTTTTTTTTTTACCTAGGAAGCTTACAATAGTCTCTTCTATCACCAGTATAAAGGACTTCCATTATATCAATTATACCCTGTATAAGACTAGCTGTTATGCCCGGCGTTGCTCGGGATCACAATTGGATATTAAGAGATCGTACCTTTGCTCGCTTTGTCGTATTGTGTGCAACCCGGAGGAAGGTCGTTATTATAATAAGCAATATTAATGTGACTCAATGTCCTTGAGCGTCTTTTTAGCCTACTTTTCACATTTTGCAAAAATGAGGAAAAAGTAGTCTTATGAGATCAATCCGGGAAAATGTGTGTCTGTATGTCTGTCTGTCTGTCCTTCTGTCTGTCTGGCTGGCTGTGTGTGTGTCCCCCCCTATCAACTCCTAAACGGCTGGCGCAATCGAAATAAAATTTGGTAGAAGTAAAGATCTATACCTGAATATCTCACGGCCATATTTGTAAATGATGTCAGTGCTACCAACTGCTGAAAATTCGCAATTGAAATTTGAGCTCCATGTTGGATATCTTGGAAGGTATGAATGGGAGCTATTTTAAAATCGGCACACATATAGATAATAATATTGCAGTTTAATTTCCAGAAGGCCATACATGGCAGTGTTGCCAAAATGATTATAAGCCTACTGATGGGTCCAATATTTAAATGCATATAACTTCTACACTACCAATTGGAATTCAACCAAATTTCGTATGTTGTATGTGTACATAACCAGATATGACTGAACGTATTCTTATGAACCACCAGTGCTGCCAACTGTTAAAAATAGCTCTTAATTTTTTTAATCCAAATACCAATATATATGAGAAAGTATGCAAGCCGACAGCTTTAAACTATGCACACGTATAGTACATGACATTCTATATTAATTTGGAGTAACTTATATACGTCAGTGCTACCAACATGATTCTAAGCCTGCTGAGAGGTCCAACTTTAAATGCATGTAACTTCCATACTATCATTTGGATTTCAACCAAATTTCGTATTGGCTATGTGTACCACAACAGCTATGACTATGCGTATTCTTAAGAGCAACCAGGACTGCCAACTGTCAATAAATGCTGTCTCTATTTTTGTTACCCTAATATAAATATATCAGAAAGAATGCAAGCCAATAGCTCTAAACTTTGCACACGTATAGTGCCTGGCATTCTAGATTACTTTGGAGTAACTAATATACGTAAGTGCTGCCAACATGATTCTAAGCCTGCTGATAGGTCCAATTTTAAAATGCATGTAACTTCTATACTAACTAATGGATTTCATTCAAAATTGGCACAACAATAGATCATATTATTTCAGATTATTTCTGACCAATACATGCATGACACTGTTGCCAACATGATTTTACGCGCGCTGTTAGATCCAACGTTTAACTGCATGTAACGTCCATGCTATTCATTGGACTCCAACCAAATTTTGTATTCTGTACCTTAAGAGATGGAACTAAGAATATATTCAGTCACCAGGGCTGCCAGCTGTAGTTCTCTATTAGGCTACATTATGCCAGGTATACAGTATTTCGAACTAATTAGAAATTTCGATATTACCAACTTAATTTCGTCATTATTCTAGATAGATCCATATCGATTAATCATTGGCATGAATCTTAAATTTTAAGAAAAGTAGGCTCTTTAGTTCGTCACGGAACTTCTTGTTATATGATCAGATCACAAATTGTGTTGAAATCGTTAAATAGGTGGGTACAACGGCTCTATACAGCTCTTAGCTTATAGATTAAGCCTGAAATTTCGCTAATATAACTGAATATTTAAGGAGCCTACTTTAATCATGTTATGCATTATTAACCCAATTAATACATTTTAGAGGCCAATGATTTTCTTTTTCCTAATTATATTACGCTTGCGGGTTTTGTCGAACAGCAACATTTCAAGAGGATAATGGTAGTCCGAGGATAAACGCTTAGATTCCCAGCTTCTTAATAATACACACATCAAAAAAAGTTTTGCATCACCTCGGTTCCAAGAGTTCCGGAACCTTTAAATACAAAGGGAATAGAGATCAACACAAACAACATTTCAGCTCGTTTTATTGCTCATGAGACCCACACATTGCATGTTGTACCATCATACAGCTAGACTTTCAGCATTTGTGGTCCAGATTGCAGTACACACCACTACCTCTAATACCCAGTAGCACGTCCTCTTGCATTGATGCATGCCTGTATTCGTCGTGGCATACTATCCACAAGTTCATCAAGACACTGTTGGTCCAAATTGTCCCACTCCTCAACGACAATTCGGCGTAAATCTCTCAGAGTGGTTGGTGGGTCAAGACGTCCATAAACAGCCCTTTTCAACATATCCCAGGCATGTTCGATAGGGTTCATGTCTGGCGAACATGCTGGCCACTGTAGTCGAGCGATGTCGTTATCTTGAAGGAACGCATTCACAAGATGTGCACGATGAGGTCGAGAATTGTCGTCCATGAAGACAAATGCCTCTCCAATATTCTGCCGATATGGGTGCACTATGGGTCGGAGGATGTCATTCAGGTATCGTAAAGCCGTTTCGGAGCCTTCCATGACCACCAGTGGCGTACGTCGGCCCCACATAATGCCACCCCAAAACACCTTGCTGCACTCGCTGGACAGTGTGTCTAAGACGTTCAGCCTGACCAGGGTGCCTCCAAACACGTCTCCGACGATTGTCTGGTTGAAGGCATATGCGACACTCATCGGTGAAGAGAACGTGATGCCAATTCTGTGGGGTCCATTCAGCATGTTGTTGGGCCCATCTGTACCGCGCTGCATGGTGTCGGGGTTGCAAAGCTGGACCTCGCCATGGACGTCGGGAGTGAAGTTGCGCATCATGCAGCCTATTGCGCACAGTTTGAGTTGAAACACGACGTCCTGTGGCTGAACGAAACGCATTATTCAACATGGTGGCATTGCTGTCAGGGTTCCTCCGAGCGGCAATCCGTAAGTAGCGGTCATCCACTACAGTAGTAGCCCTTGGGCGGCCTGAGCGAGGCCTGTCATCGACAGTTCCTGTATCTCTGTACCTCCTCCATGTCCGAACAACATCGCTTTGGTTCACTCTGAGACGCCTGGAAACTTCCCTTGTTGAGAGCCCTTCTTGACACAAAGTAACAATGCGGACGCGATCGAACTGCGGTATTGACCTTCTAGGCATGGTAGAACTACAGACAACATGAGCAGCGTACCTTCGTCCTGGTGGAATGACTGGAACTGATCGGCTGTCGTAACCCCTCCGTCTAATAGGCCCTGCTCATGCATGGTTGTTTACATCTTTGAGCAGTTTTAGTGACATCTATGAACAGTCAAAGGGACTGTATCGTTGATACAATATACACAGTCAACGTCTATATGCCGGAGATCTGGGAACCGAGGTGATGCAAAACTTTTTTTGATGTGTGTATATGCATTTGATTAGGGAAAAAAGAATACCAAAAAATAAACAAGTAGTTCCGTGAAGAACTATACAGCCTATTTTCATATATACTACCTACTTATGTTAATTTCCTCTATCTACATACAAAATTTCAGTTTGATTGCTGTAATAGATTCGAAGATATTGAGAACCGACTAATTATTTCGGATGGTCGCCATGTTGTATTTTATATATGTAGGTCCTAGATTTATGAACTGTGTATTGTGTACGTGTAGCATTCAAACTTCAATCGCATGATTAGGACACAAGAATTAACCAGGAGATTTTAATATTTCGTACAGCTGCCATCTTGTGGTTATGGAAACAATTGAAATAAATTAGATGCCAGTGAATTAGCATCCGTATAAGGATTTACTGTTAAGCCTCCGTGGCTTAGGGGGCAGCACGCCGGCCTCTCACCGCTGGGTCCGTGGTTCAAATCCCGGTCACTCCATGTGAGATCTGAGCTGGACTAAACGGAGGCAGACAGGTTATTTCTCCGGGTACTCCGGTTTTCCCTGTCAAAATTTCATTACAGCAACACTCTCCACTAACATTTCATTTCATCTGTCATTCATTTAATCATTGCCCCAGAGGAGTGCGTCAGGCCTCGGCAGCCGGCACAGTTCATATCCTCGCCGCTAGATGGGGCTTCATTCATTCCATTCCTGACCCGGTCGGCGACTGGAAGTAGGCTATGGATTTTCATTTTTCATAAGTATTTACTGTACCAAGTTTCACTGCACTAGTATGGTTAAATTGCGAGAAATGTCCACGTGAATATTTATACTTCGCGTCGCCGCCATGTTGAGTTTGTGATCACCAGTTTATTTAAAGTCCTATAGGTGAACTTAAGTTCATAGCCCCTATGAACATAAAAAATCAGTTTGATTGCTATAATACATTCTTAGATATATTCAGAGCCGTCTAAATATTTCGGATGGTCGCCATGTAGGATTGTTAAATGTATAGGTCATAGAGTCATGTACCATTGAAGGAATATTATTGCGTAGGTTAATTATTCAAACTTTCACTTCGATCGCATGATTACGACACAAGAAATAAAACTTAATTTTAAAATTCGCAAAGCCGCCATCTTGAGGTTATGTAAACAATTGAACTAAATTAGATACAAGTGCATTACAATGTGTATAAACATTTCCTGTACCAGATTTCATTGCGTTTGGAACATTAAATCGTGAGAAAGGTCTATTTAAAATTTTCAAATTTGCTTGGCACCATGTTCGTTTTGTAGTTAACCGGTTTTTGAAAGTCTTATAGATGAATTTCCAGTATTGCCCTTTATCTCCGTACACAATTTCAGGGTGTTACCGCTAATAGTTTCAGAGATATAGAATGCCGGTGAAATATTTCGCACATCCGCCATCTTGTGGTTATGTAAACAATTGAACCAAGTTCAACGTCGGTGTATTACAATGTGTATAAACATATACTGTACCAAGTTTTATTGTGTTTGGTTGGTTAAATCGCGAGAAACGTCTATTTAAAAGTCGCAAATTCGCGTGGCCGCCATGTTGGTTTTGTAGTTACCAGTTTTTCAAAAGTCACATAGATGAACTTCTAGTAGTTCCTTTTATCAGCGTCAAAAATTCCAGGGTGATATCGGGAATAGTTTCGGAGATATTGAATGCTGGTGAAATATTTCGCACAGCTGCCATTTTGGATTGGTAAGACGTAACAAAATTTGAAGGTCACGTTCGGGGTCTTTCGGAATAGTGCTATGAACTTACCGAGTTTCATTGAAATCGCTCCAGCCGTTTAGAAGTTATTAGGGGACACACACACACACACACACACGCATACACACACGGACAAAAGGTGATCTCAAAAGCCTATTTTTTCAAAATTGAAAATAGGCTAAAAACATACTAAATAACATCTAAGAATCTATATGTCCGTCTTTAAATAAGAACTGCTCATACATAACGCACATTTACAATGCTAGATTAAACGTGAAATCACTTTTTCATTTTCTTTGGTCTTTTAGTTCTTTATGTGGTTGGCAAAATAACCTTTCTTAAATATTGAACACCCATCGTATAACGTCCTCATTCTACTGTACATTTAAAAATGAACAATAGTATGCTAAAAGTACATCAAACTTGGTAGCAATTGTCATATCCGCAGTAAGTAATGTTGTGCAAACTGCGTATCATGCCATGATTAAGAGTAAATTAACCAAACAAACTGTAATCATTTCAAGTAATAATAACAAATCAATTTTAAACACATCATTTTTGTCGGTCTCGGTGGTGTAGTTGGTAGCATGCTGAGCTTCTATGCCCAAGATTGCGGTTTCAAACCTGGCCGAAGCCGTCCGATTTTTTAAGAGCGTTAAATCCCTCAGTATGCCTTCCTTCGTACGGGAAGTAAAGCTGGCGGCCCCATGTCATTGATTTATGGCATGTTAGAGAACCTTCCACTAATTACACCTGTGTGAAGCTAATTTGTATAGGTTGCTAAGAGCCGACTGTGGTGGCGTCTAGTTGCTAAGTTCTGAACTAGGCCTAGTAGCCGTTGACGGCAAAAGTACGAACTATTTGAAAAAACAAGGTTGTAGTCTTTACTTGAATTAAAATAAAAATCCTCTCGGCACGCCGGAAGGCGGAGGTAGATTTCACCGGACAAACTTGGGGATAGGCGAAAATAGGCAGAATATGCAGATTTTCGTAGAAGGATCAGACCTCATTTAATGCGAGAAGGTATTTTATAATTGGAGCTTAATTAACTTTGTTTTTCGTCATTTTATGCTTATTTTAAACATTATATTGTCTTATGGGAACGGTAACCTTCTTGTCATTTGGGGTCCATTTTTATACTTGTGGTCACACTGTCCTTATGCTAGGTTTCGACACTGATGTGCAACTATGTAACGGTCTGTTACTTCTTCACGCAAAATTATATCTACCGCAGAGATTTTGGTTGGTTCCTCAGTTTAGGGGCTGCGACAACGCGGTCATGTAACCCCGTGTACTTTGGGATGGCTGTATTAGTCTGTAATTCAGGTAAGGACTGCAGACGGTCAATTTCAAGCAGTAGTTACTAATGTTGCTACCAGGTACTACCATCAACGACACCTAGCTGTGAACTTGGCTACTAGATGCCACCGCAACCAGCAACTCGCAACGAACGTTGGAACTTCCCCTCCAAAGGAAAGCATACTGAGGGATTTTTGGCGCTCTTAGAAAATCCGACGACTTCGGCCGGCTTTGAACTCGCGACCTTGGGCATAAACATTCAGCATGCTACCAGTTACGTCACCGAAGCCGCTTCACACTTAGATGGAAATCTGAATCTGATCTCGTGCAAGTGCGTTATCTTGGCAACGTCTGATGGCTCATCCCTCATCAATTTAGTAGTGTTGCCATGGCAACCACTGATAGGTCTTGGCATTTTCTTATAATTCCGAAATTATTTTTCTCATCCCTTGGCATAATGGTGGGTTATATCAAAAATTCTTTCAGACAAAAGTTTTAGGTAATTATTATGGGAATATTGTCCATTTTGTACGGTTTTGATATTGTGCCTATTAAGAGAGATATGATTAATGTTTCCCGAAAAACCCACTTTTTCCCACCCCTTTGGTCAATGGTTGGTGCTATAAAAAAAACTCTTCAAACATACATTTTTGGGCTTTATCCGACACATAGTATGAATGTTGAACGGATTCGATATTTCACATATTAAGAGAGTTATAGCAATATTTCACTTTTTCGAAAAAAAAGCCCCCCATTTTCACCCCCCAACGACCGATTTAGCCCAGTAACGAACTCGACCGAGATTTTATAGGTATACGTATTCGGTAAAAAATTCAAAGTGATTGGTACAAAATTACGGCAGTTATCGTGTCCACAATAAACTGATATACATATACATACATAAATTATATATAACTTTTGAACTGACGGTGGTTTTGGGGCCTGGGGATGTGAAACGCGAAGATATGTCGAAATTTTCCGGAAGTCGAAACATGGTACCCATTGCAATAGTTAGCTTTCTAACGAAATCTACCTCTGGTTGGTTCCTCAGTTTAGGGGCTGCGACAACGCGGTCATCTAACCCCGTGTACTTTGGGTGAGTGTAGAATCTGTCTGATACACGGTGTGAATTGTAATGGCTGTATTAGTCTTAATTCATGTAAGTACTGCAGACGGTCAATTTCAAGCAGTAGTTCCTAATGTTGCTACCAGGTACAACCGTCAACGACACCTAGCTGTGAACTTGGCTACTAGATGCCACCCCAACCATCAACTCGCAACGAACGTTGGAACTTCCCCTCCAAAGGAAAGCATACTGAGGGATTCTAGTGCTCTTAGAAAATCCGACGACTTCGGCCGGCTTTGAAACCGCGACATTGGGCATAGACATTCAGCATGCTACCAGTTACGTCACCGAAGCCGCTTCCCACTTTATCAGGCGGCTTTGGTGGCGTAGTCGGTAACATGCTGAGCTTCTATGCCCAAGATACCGGGTTCAAACCCGGCCGAAGCCGTCGGATTTTTTAAGAGCGTTAAATATCCCTCAGTATGCCTTCCTTCGGAGGGGAAGTAAAGCCGGCGGTCCCATGTCATAGATTTATGGCATGTTAAAGATCCTTCCACTAATTGCACCTGTGTGAAGCTAAATTGGATAGGTTAAGAATGTATACAACGCTCTTAGGTTTCTATGTTCGTTGCCAAGAGCCGACTGCGGCGGCGTCTAGTAGCTCAGTTCTGAACTTGGCCTCGTAGTCGTTGACAGTGGCGCTTGGCGGCAAAAGTAGGAACTATCTGAAAAATTGTTAGTTGCAGTACTTAAATTAACAAACAGATAACACACACTAATACAGTCATCACAATTAACACCGGTTATCAGACAGATTCTACACACACCCAAAGTACACGGGGCTACATGACCGCGTTGTCGCAGCCCCTAAACTTAAGAACCAACCAACCAACCACTTAATCAGATGGAAATACTGAATCTGATCTCGTGCAAGTGCGTTGTCATGGCAACGTCTGATGGTCCATGCCTCATCAATTTAGTAGTGTTGCCATGGCAACCACTGATAGCTCTTGGCATTTTCTTATAATTCCGAAATCATTTTTCTCGTCCCTTGGCGTAATGGTGGGTCATATCAAAAATTCTTTCAGACAAAAGTTTTAGGTAATTATTAGGGGAATATTGTCCATTTTGTACGGGTTTGATATTGTGCCTATTAAGAGAGATATGATTAATGTTTCCCGAAAAACCCACTTTTTTCCACCCCTTTGGTCAATGGTTGGTGCTATCAAATATCTTATTTGACATAAATTTTTGGCACTTATCCGACACATATTATGAACTTTGAATGGATTCGATATTGCACGTATTAAGAGAGTTATAGCGAAATTTCACCTTTTCGAAAAAAGCCCCCCATTTTCACCCCCTTCGACCGATTTAGCCCAGTAACGAACTCGACCGAGATTTTATAGGTATACATCTTCGGTAAAAAATTCGAAGTAATTGGTGCAAAATTACGGCAGTTATCGTGTCCACAAGAAACTGATATACATATATATATACATATATATATACATATATATATATATACATAAATTATATATAAACTTTTGAACTGACGGTGGTTTTGGGGTCTGGGGGATGTGAAACGCGAAGATATGTCGAAATTTTCCGGAAGTCGAAACATGGGACCCATTGCAATAGTTAGCTTTCTAATGAAATCTACCTAAAACTGATACACACACTAATACAGCCATCACAATTAACACCGGTTATCAGACAGATTCTACACCCACCCAAAGTACACGGGGCTACATGACCGCGTTGTCGCAGCCCCTAAACTGAGGAACCAACCAACCACATCAATATTTCTAAGTTAATGCCGTATCTTGTGAGGGGTGTTTGCCTAGCAACACCGAGATTTTAATCAGCGAGCTCTTGTCGTCAATTTGGGGACCAACAAAGGAGTAGCGAATGGCGCTACGTGATTTCATATCTAGTGCACCTTTAACTGCGAGAGGTAAACGCTCAACAGCCTTCCACAACCCTATAAAGGCTTCCAAAAAGGTAATATATTGGCAATCATGGCCAAGCAATTAAAATTCTGGTACATTTACAGGTTTACGCTGTGTCTTTTGCGGGGTTTACTTGGCCGTGAAATAAGAAATACCAATTTTATTCAAATATATTAGCGCAAATGGCCAGTGTGATTTATAAGGCAAACATAATAAAAAAAATGTGAGGGACGGTAGAATACGTCACAGTAGTCTGTGAATTTAGGTTGCACAAAATGGCAGAAAACTACAAAAATCAGTTAAATATGTGCAAACAGAAGAATTCACCCAACAAAATTAAATCTATAAACAGTAAGAAAGCATACCGTACAACATACAAACACTCATAACTTGGTAAACCGACGTAAAGATCCAAATACTCACATACAATAAGCGACGTAGAGACTATAAAATTAGACTCAAAATCACACTTCGTTTCGGACCCCACAATCCACCTATATAAATAACAAGCTGTACCCGGCATGCGTTGCACAGCCAATCAAAGAAGGTGCTGGCGTTGTAATTTTGTTTTTCGAAGTGCATTTGCTTACACAATACGTTTTTCGATTTCCATTAACTGCCACTAAACTATCGTAAAATGGATTTACTAATTTAGAAACATTCGTGGGAGCGTGCACAACAACTCACCAAAGTTTCATCAAAATCAGATGAATGGCATATGAACGAATACGGGATTTTATTTAAACGGTTCGTGCGCTGTCACTCATTCGTTGAGTCTACTGGTGCGCTACCTTCTGTGAAATGGATTTACTAAGTTTGAAACTTTCACATAAGTGTACACAACAACTCATCAATGTTTCATCGCAATTCGTGGGCTGTGACACAATTGTTGAATCTACTCGTGCGCTACCTACTGTGAAATGGATTTACTAAGTCGAATGCCTTTCCAGGCATGTACACAACAACTCATCAAAGTTTCATCGCAATCGATGAATGGTATATGAACACAGACGGGATTTTGTTGAAACGCTTCACGCGTCGTCACTTATTTCTTGCATCTACGCGTGCACTACCTATTGTGAAATGGATTTACTGAGTCGAAAACCTTCCCTGGCTTGTACACAACAACTCTTCAATGTTTCATGGCAATCGGATGAATGGCATCTGAACGCATAAGGGATTTTGTTTAAACGATTCACGCGCCGTCATTCATTCGTTGAATCTACTCAAGCCATACCTATTGTAAAATGGATTTTCTAAACCTGAAGCCTTCCCTGGAGTGCACTCAATGATTCACCAAAGCTTCATCGCAATCAGATGACTGGTATATGAAAGCATACTCGACTTAGTTAAAACAATTCTCGTGCCATCGCTCAATTGTTGAATCTACTCGTGCGCTACCTATTGCGAAATGGATTTACTAAGTCAAAAACCTTCCCTGGCGTGTTCTCAAAAATTCACCAAAGTTTCATCGCAATCGGATGAATGGCATATAAACGCATAAGGGATTTTCTATAAACGATTCACGCGCCGTCACTCATTTGTTGAATCTACTCATGCCATACCTATTGTAAAATGGATTTTCTAAGCCTGAAGCCTTTCCTGGAGTGTAGTCAACGATTCACCAAAGCTTCATCGCAATCAGATGACTGGTATATGAACGCATACGGGACTTTGTTGAAACAATTCGCGTGCCGTAGCTCATTTGTTGAATCTACTCGTGCGCTACCTATTGTACAGTGCATGTACTAAGGCATAAACCTTTCCTAGTGTGTACACAACAATTCACAAAAGTTTCATCGCAATCGGATGAATGATATATAAACGCATACGCTACGTTGTTGAAGCAATTTCCGTGCCATCGCTCATTTGTTCAATCTAATCGTGCGCTAGGTATTATAAAATGAATGTACTAAGGCAGAAACCTCCCATGGCGTGTAAACAACTTCTCGCCCAAGTTTTATCGCTATCGGACGAATGGTTTAAGACCGCATACGGGATTTTATTGAAACGCTTCGCGCGTCGATGCTCATTTGTTGAATCTACTCGTGCGCTGCCTATTGTCAAATGGACTTACTAAGCCAGACACCTTCCCTGGAGTGTAGCCTACACAACATCTCACCCAAGATTCATCCCTATCGGACGAATGGAATATAAACACATACGGGATTTTATTGAAACACTTCGCGCGTTGTCGCTCATTTGTTGAATCTACTCGTGCGGTACCTATTGTAAAATGGATTTATTAAGCCATAAACCTTCCTTGGAGTGTACTCAACATCTCACCCAAGTCTCATCGTCATCTAATGAATGGTATGTGAACGCATGCGGTGCTTTATTAAAACGCTTCGCGCGTCGTCGCTCATTTGTTGAATCTACACGTGCGCTACCTATTGTAAAATTGATTTGCTAAGCCGGAAACTTTCCTTGGAGAGTACGCAACATCTGACCCAAGTTTCAACGCAATCAAATGAATGGTATGTGATCGCAAACGGACTTTATTTAAACGATTCGCGCGTCGTCGCTCATTTGTTGAATCTACTCGTGTGCTATTTATTGTAAAATTAAATGGATTTACTACGCCAGAAACCTTCCTTGGAGTGTACTCATCATCTCACCCAAGTCACATCATAATCGAGTGAATGGTATGTGAACGCATATGATACTTTATTGAAACGCTTCGGGCGTCGTCGCTCTTTTGTTGAGTCTACACGTGCGCTACCTATTGTAACATGGGTTACTAATCCAGAAACCTTCCTTGGAGTGTACTCAACATCTCACCCAAGTCACATCATAATCGAGTGAATGGTATGTGAACGCATATGATACTTTATTGAAACGCTTGGCGCATCGACGCTCATTTGTTGAATCTACTCGAGCGCTACCTATTGTAAAATGGATTTACTAAGCCAGAAGCCTTCCTTGGCGTTCACTCAACATCTCAACCAAGTTTCATCGTAATCGAATGAATGGTATATGAACGCATAGGAGACATACACACCCACAGACAGACAGACAGACAGACAGACAAACTATCACGTAAAATTGATTTTTAGCCTATTTTCAATTTTGAAAAAATAGGCTTATGAGATCACCTTTCGTCCGTGTGTGTGTGCGTGTGTGTGTGTGTATGTGTTTGTGTGTGAAGTGTGTGTGTGTGTGTCCCCTAATAAAATCTAAACGGCTGAAGCGATTTCAATGAAACTCGGTAAGTTCATAGCACTATTCCCGGCGACTTCGACCGTGCCCTTCAAATTTTGTTACGTCTCACCAATCCAACATGGCGGCTGTGCGAAATATTTCAATAGCATTCAATATCTCCGAAACTATTACCGATATCGCCCTGAAATTGGGTACGGTGATAAAGGGCACTACTAGAAGTTCACCTATGGGACTTTCAAAAACTTGGTGACTACAAAACCAACATGGCGGTCAAGCGAAGTTGAGACTTTTAAATAGACTTTTCTCGCGATTTAACAATCCAAATGTAATGAAACTTGGTGCAGCAAATGTTCATACACATTGTAATGCACTGGAATCTAATTTAGTTCAATTGTTTACATAACCTCAAAATGGCGGCTGTGCGAAATATTTCACTGACATTCTATATCTCCGAAACTATTACAGATATCACCCTGAAATTTTGTACGGTGATAAAGGGTACTGATACAAGTTTATCTGTGTAACGTTCATAAACCTGTAAAGTACAAACGAACATGGCGACCAAGCGAATTTGAAATATTTTAATAGACTTTTCCCGTGATTTAACTCTCTGAGCGCAGTGAAATGTGGTACAGTAAATGATTTTGCAGATTTTAATGCACTGCCATCTAATTTAATTCAATTGTTTACATAACCTCAAAACGGTGGCTGTGCGAAATTTTAAAATTAAGTTTTTGTTTCTTGTGTCGTATTCATGCGATCGAAGTGAAAGTTTGAATAATGAACCTAGGCAATAATTGTCCTTGAATGGTACATAACTCTATGGCCTATACTTATAACAATCTTAAATGGCTAGATTCCGAAATATTTAGACGGTTCTCAATATCTATGAATCTTTTACAGCAACCAAACTATTTTTTTTATGTTCATAGAGACTATGAACATATGTTCACCTATAGGACTTCAGTAACCTGGTGAGCACAAATCCAACATGGCGGCGACGCGAAGTATAAATATTTAAATGGACGTTCCTCGGGAATTAACTATCCGAGTGCCGTGAAACATTGCACGTTAAATGCTTATACAAATGTTGATCCACTGGCATCTAATTTATTTCAAATGGTTGCATAATCACAAGATGGCTGCTGTGCGTAATTTTAAAATCTCGTTTTAACTTCTTGTGTTCTAATCATGCGATTGAAGTTTGAATACCACACGAAAACAATAATATTAATGTAAAAGTACAAAAATAAAAATCCAACCTGGCGACAATCTGAAGTATTTAGACGGTTCTCAATATCTACGAATCTGTTACAGCAATTAGACTGAAATTTTGTATGTTGATAGTGGCAATTAATATGAGTAGGATATATGAAAATAGGCTGTATAGTTCTTCACGGAACTACTTGTTATATATTGTGACCTTTATGCATCTCTGATAGCATAAAGTCTACATATTATTCCAACAAAATTTAATTCATGTCTCAAAGTCGATGTGAGAATAGAAGTTGCTTGTGAAACTAGAATGACAAAAGGATGGTTCGTACGTGACTTGAAGAAGCTTTCTCCCAGCGCGGACAAAGGTAGCAGGAAAGAGAAAATCCACATCTGGACACCAAATGCGCCAGACAACGCGCGGAGGTCGTTACACTACGCGGGTAAATGCAGAAACCTCAACGATCACCTACCAAATAAACCCCGCCCATTTGAAAGGAATTAGAGCAATAATTAGAATACAGAAACAGGAATTATACCATCGTATAGGGGATTATCCCAGCCTCTCAGAAATATCGTCAAAATTTAAATTGGATTATTCCGTGATTTTGCCAGAATTAAAATGAAATCAGGGGGTGGATTTGAAACGACCAATGGCAGTGAGAGACGCTAGACGCGACCAAATCCCGCCGAAATTAAGGGACAATGAAGCAAATTACGGAGCTCATTATATAAGGATCCAACGATCGGATTTTGAATAAAAAGGAGTCATTGAGACATTGGAAATGAGGACGTTCTAAGGAGCTAGTTCGCATATTCATGTGAGTGTTATTTTGGAAATAAATTCTGAAACTCCCCTACTCCACGTCCCTCTAAGAGAAATCGTATAAATAATGGATTGAAACACAGCGAAGTCAGTCTACTTTGGGGCATCACGGTAGGCGGAAGCCCGTGCCTCGAGCCCTCAGAAATTAACGTGATTTTTACAAGTTTTATAAGTTCTTAATACGCGCTGTAGAGGCGAGAGCCTACGCTTGAGGCATAAGAATAATTAACATTTTTACAAGTTTATAAGTAGGAGCAAGTATACCTCCGAAATTCGAACATCGCTAAGTATTCGCGAGTGCGAAGTAGAACAGTGCATATCATAACAGTATGACGCAGTTGTAATGATAGGTATATCCGCCCGAGCTATTAACAGCTAGACCAGTATTCTAGGAAGCTATGAACTGTCGGCCGAACTAAATAAGTTGATGATAGCTATATGAGATAGGAGCTTCATGTGCGAGAACCGTGCATGGTGTTAATGGTAATAATTCACAGTGGACCTTTGTTTTGGTGAAATTTTGAGAAAACCCGTGTGTAAATTATCCTCCTATCAAGATGAACCAACTAATGAAGAAGACTGATATCAAGGACCAGAACCGCATCAGGAAATATGAGAGATAAGTAAATATTATATGGGGCATGTGGGCCATAATGTTTCCCATTATTGGGGTCGGATAAGTTTATCTCGATCATAAGCAGTTATGATAAAAATATATATTTTAGGCGTACCGGGCATGTTTGTGTAGATTTGTGTGTTTATCAGTAATGAGTATTTTTGTGTGTGTTTTATAACGTAATAAGTATAAGAGCATCAAAGTGTTATTTTAAATATGGTTTTGTTTGGGATGTCATTAATCTTGTTGAATGCACAGTCAAGGGAATATTTGTTTGATAGTGCTTATGCACAATGTGATTGTAAAAGCTAAATGGGGAAGACCGCTCGATATTGTGACAAGACCAGTAAGTGACACTGAAATTATGAGAGTAATAAGTATGGTAAGTGATTATCACGCGAAGGTAAGAATGGCTGGAGGGTATTGTGAGATATATTCAGGTAAGGCTAAGAGTCGATCCTGGGTCGAGCAGAATTAAAGCGGAGGTGATATTCCCGCGTTCTTCGATGATATAATGGTGAGTGAAAATAATAGCGGAGGTGATATTCCCGCATTCTTCGACGATATATAAATGGTAAGTAAAATGAAAATGATTGAATTCATTATCTGATGAGAGTCCACTTTAGCTCCGTCGGAAAGGTATTGCATTGCTCGAACCCAAGGCAGGTAAAAGGGAGTCTTAAAGAAACAGGTAGAAATATGGTTAGCCGTCTGAATTCTAAAGCAGCCAGGAAGGTTGTGCCGGCCTGCTGGTTAATACGGTGAAAGTGTGTATGTCACAAGGTCGAGTTCGTCATTGTATTCTATGAAGGGAGGTAGTCCAACTTCCCGGGGTTTCTTTTTGTGTACCGCTTCAGGAAGCGATGTATTCTATTTGTCATTATTTTCGGAGTGCATTCATTATGTTGTTGTTTATTAATTATCACGGCGCACCGGCCGCCGAAGTATTTATGTGATGCTTCATGTATGTTGACTTGTTTATTTTACTATAATTAACGGAGTTATAGCTCTGAGTGAAGTAATTGTTTTAAAGTTATAAAAACACACATGCCCGTAACCTAGAATAAATCTATTGCCTTCATTATCTGACTCTTGTGAGGAAAGATGATGATTGTACGAGTAGACATGTCCGATTTCCCAAAGAACAAGTTTTGCAAGTTATAAAAAATGAGTGCGCAATATTTATTGTGATAGAATGCCTGGTTTATTTAAGCCATAATTATTTGAATTAAGTCTGTTGACAATAACTCTTGGACTTGAAGCAGTGGACTGCAGTAAAATAGACTATTTTCTATTCCTGGTTTCAGCCAGTGTGAAACATTATTTTTGCATTTTTTTGATGTTGTTGATTTCAGTAATTTAAGGGAGTTGATTTTGTTTTTATTTGTCTATGGTTGGGAGAAAAGGGAGATGATGTTTTTGTGAAATAAATTATTTTATATTAGGAGTTCTCTGACCTACTGATTTTAAGATAAGCCTCCTGTGATCCTGTGACTATATTCCTAGGATGTTTAGAATAAGTTAGAGCCACCCCGAACAGAGCACTACCCGAGTAAGTGTCGGCATCCTAGAAGAACGCAGAAGGGTATATATGGATTGGTGATAATGATGTAGTTATTCATGTCCATATTAGTTTTTCTTTTATTAATTAGTGGATCACAGTGATGGAGAGTGTCAGAGAGTAGCTAGCCGGGGCCTACTGAAGTCTATATGCCGCCTTGAGGTCATGTAAACAGATGTAGAGCATCCCCTGTCATATCGCCCTGTAGTGGGGCTTGATCAGCTAGGTAGCATCATGGCGCCGAACGGTGTGGCCAAATTAACAAGTAATTCAGGGGAAAGTAAAGCCAGGAGTTTGTTTAAAGTAAATAATCGAAAATGCTGAGTTTATTTTGCATAGTTAGGTAGAAGCAACGTTTTCGTGGCGCCCTTATATTTGAATAATTAGTAGCAAACTCCAAATGTATGTTGTAGGACGGCATGAACCGTAAGAGTGATGTCAGTACTTTATTGACAGAACTGGGAAGTTAAAATTAACACAGAAGGGTAAACTGAAAGTTTATTCACAAAAGCAAACATCAAATAGGCAGCTCTTCAAGCATATTAAAGTAATTAATGGGATTAACGTAAATTGGGATTAAGCGACTCATTTTATGATTGCAGAAGGTGGGAACGTGAGGCTCCATGCCCCAGTCTTCTCAAATAAGTATTATATTGTGTGATATGGCGTCAGTGGAGGAAATTCGACTTATTATTGAGAGTTCAGTAGCTAGAACAATGGAACAGTTCGAACACTTTAAGAGGGAATGTAGGGAACAGAGTGAATTAAACAATGCACGTATTGCGGAACAAATTGCAGAACAGAGTGAATTAAACAATGCACGTATTGCGGAACAAATTGCAGAACAGAGTGAATTAAACAATGCACGTATTGCGGAACAAATTGCAGAACAGAGTGAATTAAACAATGCACGTATAGCGGAGCAGATAACGGAACACAGTAAGACAAATAATGCACTACTCGCGGAACAAAATACAGTTACTAACACACAGTTAATGGAACAAATTGCAGAACAGGGTAGGCGGAATAATGAAGTATTAAAAGAGGAATTAATGGAACAAATTGCAGAACAGGGTAGGCGGAATAATGAAGTATTAAAAGAGGAATTAATGGAACAAATTGCAGAACAGGGTAGGCTGAATAAGGAAGCATTAAAAGAGGAACTGACAGATAAATTAGCAGAGCAAATAGCTAAAATCACGCTTGAGACTACCACACAGTTAGGTCAGATGGAGACGAACTTAAGGCAATCAATAGCGTTCAGTGAAGAAAAGACGGCAGCGAAACTCATACAGCTAGAAAAAATATGTAACGCTAATACAGAAGGGATAAAGATAGAACAATTAGCAATCCAAGCTACCATAAAAGGAGTAGACAACGAGGTTAAGTCTGCGGCAAAACAATTGCACAGCTTAGAAGGAGAGATGATAGAGATTAGAACGGAAATAGACAAGGCAGCTTTGACTTCAGCAGAACGATGGAGCATTCAGGAGAACGAGAATGATGCACTTAAAGAGAGTATCCGTGAGAGCAATGAAATGATAGGAGGCAGGCTCGATCAGCTGGAAAGCGAGAAGAAAGAGGGAAAGAGAAAAGAGGAAAATAGATATGAGGCAATAAGAGTGGAAATAAACAAGACATGCCAACAAATTGGAATTGACGGGAAAGAGGATAGAAAGAAACTCATAGAACAAATGGAAGAAAACCAAAAGAGGATAAAGGAGGTCGAACAGCAGTTACTTGGGAAAATGGAGGTACAAGAACGAAAGATTATTAAGACAGAAATACAGTCTTTGCAACAGCAGGAAATGCTTTTGGAACTAAAAGCCCACAATAGCAGCAAAGGGACAAGCAGTGTGGTTAATCATTTCAACACAAGCCAGATTCAGGTAGAAGGAATGAATGAACTTAGTCCGGGCCGTGCGACCACAGGTAGCGGGAATAATGAAGGGTTTCAAACATTTAGAGGACTTGCTTCAACACCTCAACAGCCGACTGGCAATAATAATAACAATAACCCAACTACACAGTATGTCCAAATAATTAGAATGCAGGAGGATCGCCCACGAAAATTTAACAATGATGGTTCACAAACGCCGAAAGCTTTTCTAAAAGACTTAGAACACTACCTTACAGACAATAACATTCCTGAGAATAAGAAACTCAGAATAACAGAGAAATTACTTGCGGATAGCGTTCTGACGTGGTTCAGAAGTTTTCGCTACACCTTTGAAGATATGGATACCTTCAAGCATGCATTTTTACGTCGTTACTGGAGCATGTCTATACAACATAATTTAAGGATGGAATTATATAGTAGGAAGTATCATGCGTCACAACCAACACGTTATTCAGAATATTTTTCGGCTCAGCTACTCAGACTGAAGGATATGGATATTTTACCACCGGAGTCAGAACTGGTGATGACAATTGGAAAGCAGCTTCCGTTGCCAGTACAACAGTTTTTAATTGCGCAAACGTCTCGAGCGCACTGCAAGCAGAGGAGGTGTTACGTCAGTTGGATGAGACGTCATTAAATAATCAAAATAGACACGTCAGAGCGAGTGACAGCGCAGCGCTGGTACACCAAGCCGAGCTAGTCAAAACTAGAAGGCAGAGCACCAACACGAATGTTAGCCATAGGAGCGGGAATAATAACGGAAGGTCAGACTCGCCGAAAGAGGAGCAAAGGAGATATGAACCAAGGAACGAGAGGAACTGGTAGCCACAACAGTACAGGAGAGATGAATGGAGAGGGCGTGGTCGCGAAGGTCCATATCATCATCGCAGATATGATAGAAGAGATAATAGAACGTGGAACCGAGGACGAGATGAGAACCGAGGATATACGGAAGACAGTCGACGGGAATTGCAAAACAGGCATGAGGCATCACAACGATACCTAGGTGAGTTGCATCGCAACCAAGAGACGGAAAAGGATCGCTGGCGAAGGACGATGGAGAATCGCGAGAACCCAGATATGGAAATCACTGGAGCAGAGAGTGAATTAGTGCAACAGCATCGCGAAAGCCAGAATGAGAAGAGGAACACGGGGGCTATTAAAAAAATGTATTAGAGGGTGAAGGAGATAGGCTAAATTTCACGACAGATAAGACACAGTGGTTGATAGCGAATATCGAGGAATGGGTCGCAACTCCTGAGGATTTTACGCGTGAAATTATTCAACCGGAACAACATTGTTTGAGGAAATTACCAGTCATCATTACGAGGATAGAAGGACTATGAGTAAAAGGATTAGTGGATACAGGGGCACAGCTATGTCTAGTATCAGAGGCATTAATTAAAGCTCTAAGCGAGAAACAGAGAATACCTACGATTCCAGTACCACAGGTCAAAATTAGAGGAGTAATTCCCGAAAAATCAGCTGTATGCAAATTTCAGGTACAACTGGATCTAGAAATATTAGGACACACTTTCTCACACGTATTCATGGTGATGAACAAGATGAATGTAAATTTGATTATGGGGGCGGATTTCCTATATGAGCACCAAGCAGTGATTGACCTGCGCAACAATGTAATTAAATTCAGAAATATGGAAGGATTATCAGCAGTGGGACTGAACATGAATAACCACGGCTTAGATAGAGACGCTGACATTTGGAAGCTGGAGACCATTCCTGAGGAAGAAGAAGAAGAAAGTCAAGCAGATGAAGAGGACTCGAACACAGGACTCCTGGAGGGAAGGCAAGAATTGGAAGATGAAATGTGGTCCATGGCAGTAGAAGAAGATGGCAACAAAGACAGTTTTGAGGCACTTTTGAAAGAAAAATTAAGAGAGGCAAAGCTAAATGATGATGATAGAAATTGCTTGGCACAAACGCTATGTAAACACTCAGCAGCATTTAATACATTACCGGGAAAAATATTAAATTTCAAGTACGCTATGCAGGTAGATGACTGGACACCATTTAAGAGCCGACTCTACCCAATTCCAGAAAAGCAGCGTGCAGCAGTTAGAAAAATTATAGGTGAGATGCTTAGAGGGGGCATAATTAAGAAAGCTCCAACCCCATATTTGAACGCCATATTAGCGGTGGCGAAGCCAAATGGTTCAGTGAGGTTGTGTCTCGATGCTCGCACCCTCAATTCCAGATTAATAGATGAAACCGACCGTGCACCACTAATTAAGGATGTACTCAAGAAGTTCCATAAGAAGAACATATATTCGTCTGTCGATCTTGCGAATAGCTATTGGCACATCGAGTTAGAAGAGAAATCACAGCTGTTAACTGGATTTCTATTCGACAATCAGAGTTTCACCTGGTGTCGTTTACCATTTGGAGTTAAGACAGCCGGATCTGCACTAATCCGAGCATTGGATCGAAATTTAACAGAAGAAGTGAAAGACATGACTGTCAGATATGTTGACGATATCTTACTAGCATCAGAGAGCAATGAGGAACACATGCAAAATTTAAGCAAGTTGTTAGAGAACCTAGAAAGGGCAAATTTCAAGATCAATCTAAAAAAATCACACTTTTTTCAGCACGAAATTTTATATTTAGGACATATTGTTGATGGAGAAGGGATCAGGCCCAATCCAGTGAAAATCGAAGCCATTAAAAATTTTCCTCGACCAACCAGAGTCAAGCACATAAGGCTGTTCTTGGGAGCCACCAACTTCTTTCGTGAAAACTGTCCAGGATACACCGAAGTAGTAGCACCATTACAAGAGATGCTAAAAAAGAACAACCGTTGGGTTTGGAACGAAGAGTGTGAGAGGTCATTCACAGCCACAAAGGAATTACTGTCAAATAACATCAAGCTGGGTTACCCAGATTTTTCGAAGGGGTTTATAATTCAAGCAGATGCATCTTTAGTGGGCATCGGAGCAATGCTTTTCCAAGAAGACGCAGAGAGAACAGCAAACCGCTCATACCTAGCATTCATCAGCAGGAAATTAAGAAAAAATGAGAAAAGTTATACCATCTCAGAGCTGGAGCTTTTGGCGATCATATACGCGCTACAACAATGGCGTCGTATTATCTATGGTTTCTCCATAACAATCCGCACTGATCACAAGGCGCTGACTTTCTTATTTAAGACCACCATGGTAAGTGAACGCATCAACAGATGGGCCATTTATGCGCAGCAGTTTGATATACAAATTGAGCACATATCAGGAAAATTGAATGTAATTCCGGATATTTTGAGCCGAAATCCAGAAGAAGAGGCACAGCAGGAGGAAATGTTAGTGCAACACATTGAGCTGACAAACGAAGATCAAGATTTCTTACAAGAACTGAAGAGGTTACCGCAGGAACAAGAAAAGGAGCCATGGATGATGCAGATGATTAAATTCCTCAAGAGAGAGATAACACCTGATACCCCAGCATATCGAGAGATTGAAGCTCAAGCGAGAAGTTATTCATACTTCAATAATATGCTCCATAAATTTATAGATGAGGATCATGTCAAGTTACGGATATTGTTACCAGCTTCGTTACAGAGGAAATTAGTGTGGCATACTCATTATACGCTTGGTCACATAGGGTTAGACAAGACACAAGCAACAATAGGTGAAGCTTTCACTTGGCCACGGATGAGGATTACTATACGCGATGTCCTGAAGACATGTGATATTTGCCAGCGCGCAAAACCTAATAACTTCCTCATGAGACAATACCCAAAGCCAATACTGCCACAGAAACCGTTAGAGCTCATTGCTACGGACTGTCTTGGTCCATTGCCAAAAGGACGTAGAGGAGTGCGACATGTCCTTGTATGTGTGGACGTCTTTTCTAAATTTGTTGTTCTATGTGCTATCCAGAAAACAACTTCGAAACAGGTCCTGAGCCGCATCAAGAATCGAGTTATACCTATAATGGGAAAGCCTGAATTTATCCTTTCTGATCATGGAAGTTATTACACATCAGCAGAATTTAAGCGCGGATTAAATGAGCTAGACATCAAGCATGTACTATCTAGCATACGCCATCCACAGGGAAATCCGAGCGAAAGAGTCTTACGTGAGGTCTCGAAGCACATACGCATGTTCATACCTACAGAACATCACCGTTGGGCCGATACATTGAAAAATATTGAGATTTGCATCAATATGACACGTCATGAGTCAACTGGACAAGTACCATACACGTTACACTTGAACCAGCAACCACCAAGATCTTGGACAACAGTACTAGATTGCCCAAGAGATCCGCAGCCAGCACCACAGCTGAGAGTCGAACGGACGATCACCTACATGAGAGAACAAGCTGACAGAAGGCTAAGAAGACTAAAAGGAAAACGCTTTCACAGGGAATTGAACGTCAATGAACTAGTTTTATTGAAGAGGCCACCTATCTCTGATCCAGCAAACAAAGTATTTCATAAATGGTGTTTCCCATACATAGGACCTTATCGGATCATAAGAAATTTGGGGAATAATGCATATAAGATACAGGACGTAAACGGCGGAAGCACATCAGTTGTAAATTGCTCAAACCTCAAATTATATTACAAAAGGGAACCGTTTGATCAACCACGGAATACCGCGGGTGTCGAACATTATGGAAATCGAATAAAGATGAGCCAAATGCACGTGGAACGAGGAAGTAGCCAGTCATAAACAGACCTGGTGTTTACAATGGAAAGCCGTGAAGCAAGAAAACTGGGCGAGACAGGCGGACAATAGCTAGCTACCTGCACCAGACAGCCGAGACACTAATCTTAGCAAGAATGTGGAGAGGGAGACAAGAATAGTACCAAGGGAATCCCTGCGCGCGACAGCAGTGGCGAACCAAATAAACAATATAAGGAATGACGACGGAACCTTGCAGCATCCGTGAGGCGGATCGAGATTGAGAAAAAAATCATACGTTCCATATCGATTTTTTTCCTTTGCAGAAGGGTAATGTGACCTTTATGCATCTCTGATAGCATAAAGTCTACATATTATTCCAACAAAATTTAATTCATGTCTCAAAGTCGATGTGAGAATAGAAGTTGCTTGTGAAACTAGAATGACAAAAGGATGGTTCGTACGTGACTTGAAGAAGCTTTCTCCCAGCGCGGACAAAGGTAGCAGGAAAGAGAAAATCCACATCTGGACACCAAATGCGCCAGATAACGCGCGGAGGTCGTTACACTACGCGGGTAAATGCAGAAACCTCAACGATCACCTACCAAATAAACCCCGCCCATTTGAAAGGAATTAGAGCAGTAATTAGAATACAGAAACAGGAATTATACCATCGTATAGGGGATTATCCCAGCCTCTCAGAAATATCGTCAAAATTTAAATTGGATTATTCCGTGATTTTTGCCAGAATTAAAATGAAATCAGGGGGTGGATTTGAAACGACCAATGGCAGTGAGAGACGCTAGACGCGACCAAATCCCGCCGAAATTAAGGGACAATGAAGCAAATTACGGAGCTCATTATATAAGGATCCAACGATCGGATTATGAATAAAAAGGAGTCATTGAGACATTGGAAATGAGGACGTTCTAAGGAGCTAGTTCGCATATTCATGTGAGTGTTCTTTTGGAAATAAATTCTGAAACTCCCCTACTCCACGTCCCTCTAAGAGAAATCGTATAAATAATGGATTGAAACACAGCGAAGTCAGTCTACTTTGGGGCATCACGGTAGGCGGAAGCCCGTGCCTCGAGCCCTCAGAAATTAACGTGATTTTTACAAGTTTTATAAGTTCTTAATACGCGCTGTAGAGGCGAGAGCCTACGCTTGAGGCATAAGAATAATTAACATTTTTACAAGTTTATAAGTAGGAGCAAGTATACCTCCGAAATTCGAACATCGCTAAGTATTCGCGAGTGCGAAGTAGAACAGTGCATATCATAACAGTATGACGCAGTTGTAATGATAGGTATAGCCGCCCGAGCTATTAACAGCTAGACCAGTATTCTAAGAAGCTATGAACTGTCGGCCGAACTAAATAAGTTGATGATAGCTATATGAGATAGGAGCTTCATGTGCGAGAACCGTGCATTGTGTTAATGGTAATAATTCACAGTGGACCTTTGTTTTGGTGAAATTTTGAGAAAAACCGTGTGTAAATTATCCTCCTATCAAGATGAACCAACTAATGAAGAAGACTGATATCAAGGACCAGAACCGCATCAGGAAATATGAGAGATAAGTAAAAATTATATGGGGCATGTGGGCCATAATGTTTCCCATTATTGGGGTCGGATAAGTTTATCTCGATCATAAGCAGTTATGATAAAAATATATATTTTAGGCGTACCGGGCATGTTTGTGTAGATTTGTGTGTTTATCAGTAATGAGTATTTTTGTGTGTGTTTTATAACGTAATAAGTATATGAGCATCAAAGTGTTATTTTAAATATGGTTTTGTTTGGGATGTCATTAATCTTGTTGAATGCACAGTCAAGGGAATATTTGTTTGATAGTGCTTATGCACAATGTGATTGTAAAAGCTAAATGGGGAAGACCGCTCGATATTGTGACAAGACCAGTAAGTGACACTGAAATTATGAGAGTAATAAGTATGGTAAGTGATTATCACGCGAAGGTAAGAATAGCTGGAGGGTATTGTGAGATATATTCAGGTAAGGCTAAGAGTCGATCCTGGGTCGAGCAGAATTAAAGCGGAGGTGATATTCCCGCGTTCTTCGATGATATAATGGTGAGTGAAAATAATAGCGGAGGTGATATTCCCGCATTCTTCGACGATATATAAATGGTAAGTAAAATGAAAATGATTGAATTCATTATCTGATGAGATTCCACTTTAGCTCCGTCGGAAAGGTATTGCATTGCTCGAACCCAAGGCAGGTAAAAGGGAGTCTTAAAGAAACAGGTAGAAATATGGTTAGCCGTCTGAATTCTAAAGCAGCCAGGAAGGTTGTGCCGGCCTGCTGGTTAGTACGGTGAAAGTGTGTCTGTCACAAGGTCGAGTTCGTCATTGTATTCTATGAAGGGAGGTAGTCCAACTTCCCGGGGTTTCTTTTTGTGTACTGCTTCAGGAAGCGATGTATTCTATTTGTCATTATTTTCGGAGTGCATTCATTATGTTGTTGTTTATTAATAATCACGGCGCACCGGCCGCCGAAGTATTTATTTGATGCTTCATGTATGTTGACTTGTTTATTTTACTATAATTAACGGAGTTATAGCTCTGAGTGAAGTAATTGTTTTAAAGTTATAAAAACACACATGCCCGTAACCTAGAATAAATCTATTGCCTTCATTATCTGACTCTTGTGAGGAAAGATGATGATTGTACGAGTAGACATGTCCGATTTCCCAAAGAACAAGTTTTGCAAGTTATAAAAAATGAGTGCGCAATATTTATTGTGATAGAATGGCTGGTTTATTTAAGCCATAATTATTTGAATTAAGTCTGTTGACAATAACTCTTGGACTTGAAGCAGTGGACTGCAGTAAAATAGACTATTTTCTATTCCTGGTTTCAGCCAGTGTGAAACATTATTTTTGCATTTTTTTTTATGTTGTTGATTTCAGTAATTTAAGGGAGTTGATTTTGTTTTTATTTGTCTATGATTGGGAGAAAAGGGAGATGATGTTTTTGTGAAATAAATTATTTTATATTAGGAGTTCTCTGACCTACTGATTTTAAGATAAGCCTCCTGTGATCCTGTGACTATATTCCTAGGATGTTTAGAATAAGTTAGAGCCACCCCGAACAGAGCACTACCCGAGTAAGATTTGGCATCCTAGAAGAACGCAGAAGGGTATAATATATAGATACAGTTCATGTTCGCGTGTAGCAATGCAAGGAGCAATGTTCGGTGGGAACCACGAACCCCGCGTTTTAAGGCCCTAAAACGAAGGGTTTTCGAGATATTGCAAGAAAACTATACCCGCTCTGCGAAATTGATAACCGTTGTCATGCCAACGCCATTTCACGAGGTCTCATTCTGCTTTCATTCAGTCTATGTAAGAGATAATATTTGCATGATGGAATAACAGACTGTTAAACAGATAGACGTCAGTGTCGAGACTTCCATACGAACAGTGCCACCATCTCTATAAAAGAAAAGACCCTAAAATAAGGTATTGATTCTGACCGCAAAAGTGAAAAATCAGATAAAGTATCCTATGGATAAAACCAAGAAAAATACTATTTTTTCATCTCATCATGTAAATTAATGATGCCTCATCGATAATGCAAGTCCCCATTCCCGTGATAACGCCCTTAAATTTAATTACAAACCTTGTGGGGATTGCAAATTTAGTGTCTTAGCCTCCTATTTACAACTTTTGTAATTAATTGTAAAATAAATACTTCTTCGTTACTGGAAGTAATGAGATTAATCTTCCTGTATAGAGCTATAAAAGACCTTTCGTACGATATATCACACGAGTAAATCGAAGGTAAATATAATAGGGCACCAACTGGTCCTCTTAAACGTATTGGATGCTTTGTGGAAATTTACATCCTAAAGTGATTCCGGGATATTCTTATAGCCATTTGCAAATTTTGAACGAAATCTGTTGATCCGTTTTCAATTGATGGAGGAACGGACAGACAGAAGGGCAACAGTATTTTTTTATATAGGCTACTAGCTGAAATACCCGTGCTTCGCTACGCGTCATAAATAAAATAAAATGTGAAGGTGACAGTTAAAACAGGGGATAGGCGAGGTGCTGCGCAGAGGGAGATTAAGGATGGAATATTTTGTCCAACTACAACGCTCGGCGTTGACCGTGTTTTATAGCACAATTTTAGGTTTTACTCGCTAACCGTTGGAGATACCTTTCGGATAGAAAATGTTATTTTAAACCTCGTATATACCATCAAAAGTTTGCTATATCTTAGCGTTCTCTTTTTATTTGAAATGGAAATATGAACGTTTGAAACCAAAGGGAGTAATGACGTCACTAAAATGGTCACCATCTTTAAATAGTGCGAAGTATTGAAATCAAAAGTAACCTATATGTTGACCAGGTAAATCAGCTACTTCCATGTACAATTTATGTAAATCGGACCAGTGGTACTTGCGTGATTGAGTAATACACAGACACACACCATCTAATTTTTAGCCTCGCTTCGATCGCGTCATAGTCGTGTCATATTGTTATTCAATGAAATGCAGGTTTAACCCCGTTAACACCCCTTTAGAACCTGAATATCCAAAAATCCCTCCTTAGTAGAAGTTTTCGACACACAACAAACATATCCCCAAAATATCATTCATCTAACTTTAATAGTTTTGGTTGGTCGATGAGAGTGAACAACTATACAGCCTATTTTCATATATCCTACTTATGTTAATTTCCTCTATCTACATACAAAATTTCAGTTTGATTTCTGTAATAGATTCGAAGATATTGAGAACCGACTAATTATTTCGGATGGTCGCCATGTTGGATTTTATATATGTAGGTCCTAGGTTTATGAACTGTGTATTGTGTACGTGTAGCATTCAAACTTCAATCGCATGATTAGGACACAAGAATTAACCAGGATATTTTAATATTTCGCACAGCTGCCATCTTGTGGTTATGGAAACAATTGAAATAAATTAGATGCCAGTGAATTAGCATTCGTATAAGGATTTATTGTTATTTATTTATTTTTGGATGTTAAGCCTCCCTCCCCACAGGCCCCTTAAATTTCATTTATGAAAAGAAAAAAAACGGTCGAACACCTATTTATTTGTGTATTTTTTTAAGCTGATTGATTTCCTCCGAGTTTCAAACTCCTCGCCTATGTCGTTTAAGAGATACACGCTCCGTTAGGAATCTTTCAACACCCAATATTCACCCCTTTCACCTCATAATATACACCACATCGATAAACCCTTAGACATATGCCTTATTATTTTTAATGATTAGTATATATACCGAATATTCTGAATTTCCACGGAAATTTCAATTATTAACGCGTTTTAGAATGGTTTATGACGGTTGCGCACAAAAAATTTTTTTTGTCTGGCTGTTTGTTTGTTTGTTTGTCTGTGTACAACTTTGCACGCGCATCACTCGAGAACGGCTGAGTGGATCAACGTAAAATTTCGTACAGATGTGTCCATCAGAGGCACGAAAGTAATCAATGATATAACTCTTCTCCATACCTCTCATAAAAGAAGGTCTACCCCGTTAAAATGCATGCTGAAATGGGCGTAGAAAGACGTAACAAAGCTCATTTTCAGTGTCTCAATGGGAGAAACAAACCCCGGGGGCCCTACGGGCCCGGAAAACCACATTTTAAGATCCTAAAACCAACAGTTTTTGAGATATACCCAGAACACTAAATTCATTTATTAAGCTATTGAAAGAATGCAGGCCGGTAACCATGGCAACACAATCTGAGAACGGGCTGTCAATTGGCATGGCTGTATTTTTCGGAGTGGGCTGTACCTCTATATCTGCCCATCTACTTCTCCTATTTTCATCTATGCTTCCTTCATTAGATCTAGTATTTCACAATATGGACTCCTCATGTGCGATCATTCTAGTTTCCATTTGGCTATGCCTGTTTTCCGCTCTTTCTAAACGAGCTAATACTTCTCGTTCTATTTTTTCCAGGCGATCCCGGTTTTTCTCTGCCATAGAAAAGACTTTCTCCTTGTCATCTTTAAGGCTCTCTTTTACATGGGAAATTTCCCCCGCTAGACCTTGCCTTACCTCGGCAAGCGTTTTATCGCTGGCTTCATTTTTCAAGCCCTCTCGAAGTTCCAACTCTTCTCGTAAGCCTGTAACCTCTTTCTGGATGTGACCGTGCATATTGGAGATTTCGGTCCTTATTTTCGTAATTTCTCCCTGGTCCTCATCTTGCCTTTTATGAATGACTGCTAGATCGTTTTGAGTTTGTTCTAACTCTTTTTGAACCTTTCCAACCTGCGTCTTCATGTTTGAGATTATTCCCTTATTTTCTTTAGCGGAAGTTTTTATTTCACTGATCTCCTTGCATTGGTCAAGGATATTCTGATCCTGCTTCCTTAATGCTTCGTATACAGCTTTTGCGTAGTCCGCCATACGATTACTCCATTTTTCGTCGCTGTCTTCTAGCCTTTGATTCATCAGAAATGAGCTAAGTACTACTTCAACGTTCTTCAGGACATTTTAATTGCTTTTAAGTAGCTACATGCTTTTTAACCATCATTTTACAGACAGTGTGAAATTGCGAAATGTGGGGCAATAACCATCTTCGCGGAATTTTCGATGTTAGGCTTTGTCTATCTGAGCTAATCTTAAAATGAAGCAGCATTTCTTATGCATATTAACTGAGATATTTTCTCACAACGTGGGACATCGTTAAATTACCCACTGTCTGTAGAAAACTTAGCTCGTTCCACCGGTGGACTTTTTTTTCCCAATTCAACAGTTATGATTGTTCTGGAATTTTCCATGCCAAACAATTCATCCCCAAGCTCAACCTTCTAGTATTTTCCACTCACATATGGAAATACTTTTTCTAACGAAGGAATTTTCTTTATAAACAGTTAATCAACACCTAATTTAGCTACCTTCGTGGGAATTCGTCCACTGCATTCAACTATAACCTGCAAATTTTTCAACGCAATAGACTCTCTGTAACCAAAATGCAACTAGTTATTTTACACCACAGCAATAACTTTCCTTTCTATAAACCTTTTGTGCTACAATAGTGAACTTTTCAACCACGTCAATAGACTATAGTGAAAACAGTGCTCGTTCAACTTCTCATCCGCGCCGCGCTCGTCCGAGGAAAATAAATAAGGCCAAGAACTTTCTCCACAAAGTTCCTATTTCATCTTCCTCACTACTCTTTACTAACAAATTAGGTTAATCTTTAAAATTTATGTATTTTTCAATGAGGCCTCGCCAAACCATAGGCGCCCTCCCAACTTTTCTCCATTTATAACTTATTCACTCAGTTTAAATATCAGCAGTCAGAAACTGCATATTATTCTATGTTCTTTCCCTGCTAGTATAGGAATTGCTTATGTTCTACATACTCAACTTTTCATTAATCTTGTTGATCCAGGTTTCACGAAAGGGTAACTTGCCCTATTTTTCCTCGTGATCCTGTTTAAACATAGAAGTTCTAGAAATTTCTTCTTAATTTTTCTCTTCAGGTTTCACAATAAGTGACCTGCCCTATTTGTATAAATTCTAACAGTAATTTCTACTTCAATATAAGAAGTTATAGACACTTCTACTTAATTTCTCTCTTGTTTTTGTTTTAATTTCATCTTTGATATTTGTTCATACTTTTAAGATTCCCACACGGAAATTCTTAAAGCACTCACATTGTATCTCACAAATTCTGCAAAGCTAGAATTACTTTATAATTGTTGTTACAAACGTTAAAACTGTCTAATTTAAGCACAACCTTTAAAATCATATTCAGATTTTTAGTGCTTACCACAAATCTTAAACTTGTACCCAAGTTAACATTGTTTAATAATTATAAACCTGTTATCGTTAGATTTCAGATCTTCACATGTTGTATACTTTTATAAATCACAATCGTGATCTAAATGTTTTTAATTCTTCAAAGTTTAATTCATTGTTAATAAATCTTTATTAGTTTGTCGTTATTCTTTTCCCTAGATTCACGACTAGGTAGGACCCTGTCTTCCCTAACTCTTCCTATAGGCTTATATTTAAAAAACTCACAAATCAAATTAATAACGGTTCCACTATTTGTTGCATTTGAGCAAGAACTCTTAGTCACAAACTTATTAAAGCCTCTCTTAGCTTTTATAGCTAATTCTAACTGGCCAGTAAGGCAAGTATAGCTCGCTCCGCCAGCTTCCTGCTTGTTGAGTTTTTCTTTATGGTTGGTTTTCCAAATTTAAGTTTTTCTCATTGTCTAAACTTTTAGTCGGTGCATGCTGGGTAAAAGCTTAGCCATTCTTAAATTCAACTATAGGTGTTCTTGCCAAAGTTATTTCTAAGGGTATAATTACCTCTTTGCTACTCTTCCTGGAGACATTCGGTCGCTCTTTAGAAATTCTACAATTTCAAAAACTAAAACATCACGGCTAATTCAAATTATTCGCATTCTTCAAAATATTTGTTTAAAAAAAACTCCTTTGAAAGGATACATAGTAAACTTATCCTTTCTCTCTTTGCCAGATCACCACCCTTCCACATAGTAGTCGAATCTTGGCTTGGAAGGGAAGGTACTATCCAAGCTCGCCGGCAAATAGCCCAAGCTTCAGCCGCATTTCCCGTTAGCTACGGCCAGGTCTATATCTACTTTAGGCGTTTCACGAGCTTTGCGGTGACACTCGTCTCTAAACATTATCTTTGTATGGTGTTGGACTCTCGTCCTATTATCCACACTTGTTCCTTAGTCCGAAACCCACTTCCCTTTACTTCTCTCTTCATCTTCCCTTGTGGGTATGGTTAATTCCTAGCAAAAATCTACCCAACGTTTGGTCCCAGAAACCCGGGAGAGTCCATTTGTCAATATTTTGCAAATTATTAATATCTACTTTGAATTTTTCAGCTATAACTTCGCAGTGCAAAGCTGGTGAGGTGGAAAGGGGTTGCTTCTGTCTCCTTTGGTGCATTTCTCCCTTTCAACTTGTTTGCTGCTGCCAGTCAGACAGCTTTTCCAAGGTTCCTCAGTTGCGTAAGTTATACTTCAATTTACCTATTTCACCATGCCTACCACAGACAAAGATAAGGATGGTAAGGATGAAAGACTTACTTCCAAACGAGCATCTTATAAAGGGCAAATTACCAGATTTAGAAAATACATCAAGGAGCTAGATCCTTCAGAAGCTCAATTAGATTTGTTAAAATATCGCGTAAAAGATTATGAACGTTCTTATGAGAATTATTGCAACATTCAAACTGAAATCGAAACTTGCATGCTCAATCAAACTGATGATCGAGTAGAAGTAGAAAACCAATACTACGAAGGTATAGGCTCTGCCTTTAAAATAATACGCCAACTCGAAGAAGAACAGAAAAAAGACGGTTCTGTTTTGGGTTCCCTTCACGAACAACAAACCTCTTCTCGTGAGGTCACTCACAAGCCCAAACCAATTCTACCTAAGATTAATTTACCCCACTTCTCTGGAGACGAAACTACTTGGGATTCTTTCTATGAACTATTTTGCTCTCTTGTTCATGACAATGAAGACATTCAAGTCATTTATAAATTTCATTATTTGCGATATATTCTCCGCGGTCAAGCCCTACAGTTAGTTGAGCCGCTCTCATTAAGTGCTGAAAACTACACCACTGCATATAACTTGTTGAAAGAAAGAAACGGTAATTTACGGCTACGTATTCAACGCCACATGAAGGCTCTATTCAATTTGCCTGCGTCACAGCACAATGACCTCACTAGTCTGCGTACCCTCATTGATACAACACAACTTTACGCGCAAGATCTATCCCAATTAGATCAAACCACTGAACACTGGGACACTTTCCTAATACATTTAGTTGTTTCTAAAGTCGATGTTGCTACGCTCAATGCTTGGGAAATGGAACTTTCTAAAGATGACGATTACTCGTACGAGCATTTAGTTACTTTCATAAATGCTAGATGCCAGCTCTTAACTGCTTTAGCTAACCAAAGTGAACCCTTATCTCCGAGTTCTAAATTTGAATCATTGTCTCTAAATCTAAAACCGAACACGTAGCGTCTAGTTCCCAAAAAGCCGGATCCAGCTCGTCTAAACTCAAGTCAAACGCCACTGGTTACCCAACTAGGTCTAGTGAACGCCGTATTGCTAGTTCTCTTGCTTTAAACACTCATAGCGAACCCCGTAAAAGTTTAAATGAACCATTAAAGTGCATACTTTGCAAAGATTTCCACGCTTTATATCTATGCAAATCTTTTAAAGAACAGTCAGTCGACGACAGAAGAAAACTGGTTTCCCAGAATAGACATTGTTTTAACTGCCTATCACCCAAGCATTCTGCTTCTAATTGTAAGTCTTCAAGACTTTGTTACCACTGTGAAAAATCACACCACACTTTACTGCATCGTCATGATCAATTGAGGTCATCAGCAGCATCTACTTCTTAGAAGAATGATAATACTGGCACTCCTAATGCTTCATCTTTCATTCAGAACGCTAAATCCTTGCGCAGTGCTCAAGTACTATTGTCCACTGTCCAAATTGAAGTGCAGGACAAATTCGGCAACTGGGTCAGTGCACGCGCTCTTCTTGATTCAGCGGCAACTCAAGATTTTGTGTCCAATTCTTTGATTAGAAAATTAAGCCTACCTGTAAACCCTACTTCTATCAATGTATCAGGCATTAATAGCTTAAAGTCGCAACCTTTACAGTTTTCAAAGCTAAGCATAAGAGACACTTGTCACAGAAATAACTTTCTCAAACTGAATTGTCTCATTCTCAACAGCATAGGAGAAGACACTCCAAGTCACTCTGTTGATATTTCAGGTTTAAACATTCCCTCGCATTTAGGGTTATCCGATCCTCTGTTCAATGTACAAGGCCCCATCGACATACTCTTTAGTGCCAATGTTTTCCGGAATTGCCTTCGTAAACAGGTTCGTAAGTTATATTCAAACGTGGTTGCCAGAGACACTAAATTTGGATGGATCGTTGCTGGTCAACTTCCTCATTATTCTCCCCAACCCGTATCTCAATGTTATTTCGCTAATACTGATTTGGAACAGTTCTGGAGGCTGGAAAGCGTTGATTCTCCTAATGTAACCTCTTCAAAAAACGAATTATGTGAGCAACTTTTCTTGAACACTACCACTCGTTCTCCTGAAGGCCGGTTCATTGTTCAGATGCCAAGATTACTTAATCCTCCTAAACGTATTAATTCTCAACATAAAGCTCGAAAAGCTCTCTTTGCTATCGAGAGCAAATTCAAAAAGAACCTCTCGTTAAACAACAGTACACTGATTTCATGGATGAATATGAAAACTTAGATCATATGGAAGTTGTCAGCAAATCTGAAGACGAATTGCACCCCCCAACGGAAACGGCTTTCTTAAATCATCATTCCGTGTGGAAAAACCCTCTTGTAAAGGATAAAATCCGAGTCATTTTCAATGGTTCATCAGCTGACGTTAATGGCAACAGTCTTAACGATACTCTTTACTCTGGTCCCGCTATTCAGTCAGATTTATCTGCTATACTCTTAAATTTTCGATTATTTCCCATAGCTGTTATAGCGGACATCAAACAGATGTACCGTCAGGTTTTAAATCAGCCTGAACAACAAGATCTCCAAAGAATTTTGTGGCGCGATGAAATCAGCAAGCCCATTAAAATATTTCGCTTAAAGACGGTCACTTATGGCTTAAAACCTTCCGCTTTCCTTGCTATCCGATCCCTACATCTGTTAGCCTCTCATGATGGTCATTTATTTGATTCTAAAGCTTCTGAAGCCCTAACTACATCTTTTTTATGTAGATGATTATCTCCAGTCCTTCCCGACCCTTGAGGAAGCTTCTTTTGTGTCACTAGAACTTCAGGCTTTGTTAAAGAATGGAGGATTCCCACTTCATAAGTGGAATTCCAACTCCAATGAGTTTCTTGCCCAGTTTCCCATACAAGATGTAGACCCCTCTTCCGTCAAAATCTGCGGAGATTCTGAATCCATAAAAACACTTGGAGTTCACTGGTGCACTCGCACTGATACTCTCATCTACAAAGTCTCGCTTACCGAAGATCTCCCCAACACAAAAAGACAAATTCTCTGAAATTGCAAACATTTTTGATCCGCTTCAATTCCTTGCTCCGGTTATTGTTATAGCCAAGCTTTTAATGCAAGAGCTATGGTCGCTCAAATGTGAATGGGACGAAACTCTTCCCCTTTCATAATAGATGGCCTTCTTTTCGTAGCAGTTTACTTGACCTTTCTCTTATTGAAATGCCAAGAAATTTAATTAATGCTCCCGCTAACACATCTTTCTTTCTTCATGTGTTCGCCGACAGGTCCGAAAAAGCTTACGGTTGCTGTGTATATTTGGTTTATCGCAATTCATTAAATGAATCTTCATTTTCAAACCTTGTTTGCTCTAAGTCTAAAGTCGCTCCTCTTAAAACTATTAGTTTGCCTAGGCTTGAACTGTGTGCTGCACTAATGGCCACAGAACTTGCCAAAACATTGCAAAAAGTCTTAAGGGTCGAATTTACGCAAACCTATTTGTGGAGCGATTCCATGATTACTCTTTCTTGGATCGCGAAAAACCCCACCCACTGGCAAACCTTTGTTGCTAATAGAGTTTCTATAATTCAAACCCTTTCCTCTGGATTTCAATGGAGGCATGTGCCCAGTGCTGATAACCCCGCTGACACCATTTCTCGTGGATGTTTACCTTCTCAATTATTAGCATCTCAGTTGTACTGGCATGGGCCCTCGTGGTTAATCGAGGACTCTTCTTGTTGGCCTTCTAAACCTCCAGTTACAAAATCCAACTTGCCTGACGCTAAAGCATCTAAATCTACTGCTTCTTGTCTTGTTTCCAACGTTTCGCATCCCTTGTTGTCCCGCTATTCTTCCCTTCACAAATTAATTAGAATTTTTGCCAATCTTCTCAGATGGAAATATCTTGTGGTTGACCAACCTCTTCTCCCTAAGCCACCCTTACCAATCATGAATTGAATCTCGCTACCATTAAGGTTTTGCAACTAACACAGCAAGAAGCCTTTCCTTCTGGATTGTCTTTGCCTTCTGCTAAAAAGGATCTTCCGAAATCTAGTCGTCTTCGTGCCTTAGCCCCGTTCCTTGATGACAATGGGTTACTCAGGGTAGGTGGTAGGCTCTCGCAATCTTTGCTTTCTGAGGACAAGAAGCATCCTGTTATTTTACCTCCCAAACATCACGTAACTTCTTTAATTATACGTGACTTTCATTATCGTAACCTGTACGTTGGTACACGCACTCTACTTTGCTTCTTAAGGGAAAAGTATTGGATTATAAATGGAGTTCATGAAGTTTCCTCTGTAATTCACGAATGCATTCCTTGCTTCAACGCGAAAACTAAAGTCAATACTCTATTAATGAGCGATCTGCCCTCTTTCCACTCTTCTCCTATGCGTCCTTTTGCTTTAACTGGTGTGGACTATATGGGTCCGTTCCAATATCAATGCAATTCCCCTGAAGCTAAACGCAAATTGTTTAGTAAGATTTATGTTTTTCTCTTTGTTTGCATGGTTACTGGCGTGATCCATTTTGAACTAGTAACGAATGCCTCCACTTCTTACTTTCTGTCAGCCATCTCTCGCTTCGCTGCTAGGCGTGGCGTTCCCTCTGAGATGTTCTCCGATAACGCCTCAACTTTTCAAGGCGCAGCTTCCTTGTGGAAGAAAGCTCTTACATCTTCTCTTGCCATGGAACAGATTTAAAATTTTTCCTACTCAAAGGGTTTCAAATGGCGGTATATACCTCCCTACGCCCCTCATCACGGTGGTAGGTGGGAATCTTGCGTAAAGCTTACTAAACGTCATCTAAGAAAGGTTTTAGGTAGTCGCATTCTGACTTATGAAGAATTTAATTCGCTGTCTATTCTGATTGAAAGTGTTGTTAATACTCCGCTTTCCAATGACCCTGATGACCTGCTTCCACTCACACCTGGTCACTTCCTTATAGGCACTTCTCTTTCTGTCCCTCCTCCCCTTCCCAACTCTTACAGAGATTCTAATTTACCTATTGTTTGGCGTAAACTTGAAGCTCTCCGTAATTCTTTCTGGAAGAGGTGGAATTTGGAATACTTAACTTCCTTGCAACGGAGACAGAAGTAGTTTCTTTCTAATCCCGACATCAAAGTGGGTGACCTTGTCCTGGTCAGAGATGCTTCCCCTCCCTTGTTCTGGATCTCCGATAGTGTGGCCGAGTGATACCCGGGAAGGGATGGGAGAGTTAGGGCATATTACAAGACCACTGTCTTTAATTGCCCCCCTACCTTTAAATTTGAAACATTGTTTTCCTGTTCTCTGTTGGTGTTTTTCCCCTCCCAGCTTGGTGTATTCCTTGGAATACACGGTAAGACAGAGTAAGCTTTTGCTGCTCTTTGCTTTATTTCATTACTTCCTTTTACGCAAACACCAACAGTGATCTCCTGGGTTTTCTTTTTTTATGCACTTTGCTTATATTACCTGTGAGTCTGTTCTAGATATATATCGTCCATGACCCACCTAGTGTCATTTAGCAGCGAATCTCTGAAGTTCCTTAATTTTTCCATGTACAAGAGGACTTCCTTACCAATCAGGCCACCAGATCTCGTCGCTATCGCCAGCTATCATTTCTGTGATCAAGAGGACTTCGTCTACCTACCCATCCACCAGGCTTCGCTAGTGACGCCTGCTATCAACTCTTTGAAGACCATTTCATCAAGATACTTAATTTTTGTAATGTTGGTTATTCTTATGTATATTCCTTTGTCTCCTACCCCCACTCTTTTTCCTTCCCTGGTCCCTCAGCGCTTCGTTGAGCTGGCCTCACTTGTGCTTCAGTCGTCAAGACTTCCAGTTGGAGCTTACCTAGAGCTCGTCTCCTCTCCTCAAGAGACAAACTTTTAAATCGGACGCCATGTCCAGATCTTAACTAACGGTCACCAAGAGAATCGCCGTTCATCAGAAATGAGCTAAGTACTACTTCAACGTTCTTCAGCACATTTTAATTGCTTTTAAATAGCTACATGCTTTTTAACCATCATTTTACAGACAGTGTGAAATTGCGAAATGTGAGGCAATAACCATCTTCGCGGAATTTTCGATGTTGGGCTTTGTCTATCTGAGCTAATCTTAAAATGAAGCAGCATTTCTTATGCATATTAACTGAGATATTTTCTCACAACGTGGGACATCGTTAAATTACCCACTGTCTGTAGAAAACTTAGCTCGTTCCATCGATGGACTTTTTTTTTTGCCCAATTCAACAGTTATGATTGTTCTGGAATTTTCCATGCCAAACAATTCATCCACAAACTCAACCTTCTAGTATTTTCCACTCACATATGGAAATACTTTTTCTAACGAAGGAATTTTCTTTATGAACAGTTAATCAACACCTAATTTATCTACCTTCGTGGGAATTCGTCCACTGCTCTCAACTATAACCTACAAATTTTTCAACACAATAGACTCTCTGTAACCAAAATGCAACTAGTTATTTTACACCACAGCAATAACTTTCCTTTCTATAAACCTTTTGTGCTACAATAGTGAACTTTTCAACCACGTCAATAGACTATAGTGAAAACAGTGCTCGTTCAACTTCTCATCCGCGCCGCGCTCGTCCGAGGAAAATAAATAAGGCCAAGAACTTTCTCCACAAAGTTCCTATTTCATCTTCCTCACTACTCTTTACTAACAAATTAGGTAAATCTTGAAATTTATGTATTTTTCAATGAGGCCTCGCCAAACCATAGGCACTATCCCAACTTTTCTCCATTTATAACTTATTCACTCTGTTTAAATATCAGCAGTTGGAAACTGCATATTAATCTATGTTCTTTTCCTGCTAGTACAGGAATTGCTTATGTTCTACATACTCAACTTTTCACTAATTTTGTTGATCCAGGTTTCACGAAAGGGTAACTTGCCCTATTTTTCCTCGTGATCCTGTTTAAACATAGAAGTTCTAGAAATTTCTTCTTAATTTTTCTCTTCAGGTTTCACAATAAGTGACCTGCCCTATTTGTATAAATGCTAACAGTAATTTCTGCTTCAATATCAGAAGTTATAGAAACTTCCACTTAATTTCTCTCTTGTTTTTTGTTTTAATTTCATCTTTGATATTTGTTCATACTTTTAAGATTCCCACACGGAAATTCTTAAAACACTCACATTGTATCTCACTAATTCTGCAAAGATAGAATTACTTTATAATTGTTGTTACAAACGTTAAAACTGTCTAATTTAAGCACAACCTTTAAGATCGTATTCAGATTTTTAGTGCTTACCACAAATCTTAAACGTGTACCCAATTGAACGTTGTTTATTAATTAGATACCTGTTATCGTTAGGTTAGAGATTTTCACATGTTGTAAACTTTTATAAATCACAATCGTGATCTAAATGCTGTTAATTCTTCAAAGTTAATTCATTGTTAGTAGTGGAGTGATGAGAGTTCTAACCCACCCATTTTATTTGTACCAGACTGTACAAGTTAAAATAATTAATATCTCTCAATCGCATGGTCGGATGTTGACAAATGAGGTGTCGTTGGACTCTGACTGACGTCCTATTTCCTATGGACCACTTGTTATATTTCTGAAAAAAAAAATGTGAAAATTTTTGTTTTCGAAAGTAGGTGATAGTTTGAAAACCAAACATGATAGAACGTTGTGCCATGGCTCAAACGAATGGTCTTGATGACCTTTATTTTCTATAATTAAACTTTTTTACTTTTTATGTTTTTTTGAAAACACTCGAATTTTGAAAATCCTATATTTTGGAAACTAGGAATTCTACAAAAAACAAAGCCCATTAAAATATTTCGCTTATAGACGGTCACTTATGGCTTAAAACCTTCCGCTTTCCTTGCTATCCGATCCCTTCATCTGTTAGCCTCTCAAGATGGTCATTTATTTGATTCTAAAGGTTCTGAAGCCCTAACTACATCTTTTTGTGTAAATGACATCTTTTTATATAAATGAAAGGTCCCTATGCCCTCTACCCCCAAAATAAATTTCAAGTCTCTAGAGCAAAAATTTGTGTTTTGTAAGTAGTGTGGTAGTGGAAAAGCTACGACACTTCTTTTTGAACCCTCTTCGTATTTGCCCCGAACCTGATATCTCGCTAACCAATCATGGGATTTGAACATACAGGGTGTCCTAGCACTCGTAGTGATTCCCCCTACTTTCCTATAGGCTCTTTATTTAAATAAAAGACCAAAACTAAAAGGTCATCCGCTTTTAATATCTCGCGAACCAATCATGCTAGAGGCGTGTACGAGAGGTCCAAGGACTCGGGCTGACGTCTTCTTTGCTATGGACCACTCGTTATAATTTTTTTTTAAAATTGGAAACTCGATTTTGGGGTAAACACGTGTTTTTTTGTGATTTTTGCCGATATCTCACGAACCAATAAACCTAGAGACGTGTACGAGGTGTCCTAGCACTCGGGCTAAGGCCCCCTGTTTGAAACTATGTTTGAAATTTTGACAAAGGGCCTAACGACACTTTTGTTGAAAAAAATATTAATTTTTCTTTACCTGTTTATAATGTCCATGAAGCGTGGTGGTTGAGAGAGACGATACTGCTGGGTGTGTGTGTTTCAAGGAACCTGTCGCTAACCACAAGGACCATGCTTAATAGAACAATCGCTATTTCGGCGGGTCGGTGTATGACAGAGCGAGCGTGCGTTTTTCTGATATTTTACCTTTAACGTGTAAACGGTGATGAGAACTTGGTTCTATGTTGGTCGAAGCGAGTAGAGAAAACAAACTTGCCGAGGAGCAGGAGGTGAATGTCATTTGAGCTTATTGGAAGGCGTTGATCTGACTTGACAACAGGTGCAATGGAAAATGACCAAGGCGCTTGAAGTTGAAATAATTTGACCATCGTGGTGGCAGGGGAGTGCGAAAGGCATGCACACACATGTGAAACCACATGTACGCTAAACAAGTTACATCCTGTTTGCTTCGTACGTGACAAAATGCAAGTTCGTGTGAAATTTGATCTACCACAGGTGTTCACCTTGGACGATAGCTGTCCATGTGCCTGATAACAGAATGTTGAAAGCGTGGGGAAAAAAAAAGATTATACATGCAACGTATAAAGACATGTCTTTATCATTTCCACTCTCACTTAGGTGACTACCTTTGAACACACTGCGTTGCATTAAACCCCTGGTCTTGTTTAACAGTTTTGGTGTTGGTGGAAAATACTTAACCTTGTTGTGCGTTAGGTATATATTTATTCATTTATATATTTATTGATTTTATATAAATACATGCAATTATTTATTGATTAGGTAATTAATGATTTTATTTATTTATTTATTTGTTTTCAGATAACGTGTATAGCCTACCTGTCGTGTGTGTGTGGGAAAGAGATTGGAAAAGAGAAAGACAGACAGCTAGAAAAGAAAACCATTTCCACACTAGCCCACGAGACGGGAATATAGCAAAGCATTACACGTCAAGGTGAGATTTGTTTATATATATATAACCTGTTTGATTTTGTTTTGTTTATGAAGTGCATAAACTATATGGAATGGATATACTTATGGTGGTTTATTTTATTTCTTTTTAGAGTGTTGGAAAACGCTTGACCTCTGTTGATAACCAGGAACGCGTGTGTTTGAAGCCATTGTCCAGCAGTGTACAGCTGAAAACTCAGGTAAGAGTGTTCTTTCAAAATAATGTCTTTTACTGCTGCGGATATGTTAACTTGGGAACCCATAAACTGTTGTTTCAAATCGCGTGTGTGCTCTGGTCGTGTGGTCAATGTTAGAAAAAGTTTGATTCCCAAAGAATTTTTAGAATCTTGTTTTGAAATTTTCAAAATTGAAATTTGCACAGCGCAAAGGTTGCATACAGCTTTAAAGGTGAATACAGAACTGGTGGGCGATTTCATATATAAAAAGAAGGACGTAGAGCATGAAGAGACATTCTATATTTGCAGTAAAATGCAAGAGCTTTTGATAGCCGATAATCTGAACGAGTGGTATCAAACCCACGCGGTCAATGCCTTGCTATCAAAATTTGATAAACTTCAACAAGGACCCAGTGGTTTAGCGTTAGACAAAATCCATTACCTACAAATCAACATTTGTCAATTCAACCCATTGAATGCTGTGTCTAGCTATATTAAAACACCGCCAGCCATAGCTTCGAAAAAGGCTGTGGTGAATATTGAAAATGTTGATGATGATTGCTTTCTGTGGGCTGTGGCTGCGTATTTGCAGCCAGTACAACGTCATTGTGAGAGACCAGGAAAGTACAAGGCCAAGTTTGATGAATTGAAACAAACTTTAAATTTAACTCGAGTGTCGTTCCCTATGGACTTAACCGAGATCCATAGTTTTGAACAAGACAACCATGACTTTTCGTTCATGGTGTATGGCCTTGATGGTGATGAGATTGTGGGTCCTCTTTATGCTACAAAAAAACGAAACAACATCACATTCATCTTTTATATTTATCTGTAGCAGAAGTGAATCACTATTGCCCCATTAAAAGCTTAAGTAGATTGCTAAGCAGTCAAGTGTCCAAGCATAATGGTAAGAAGTACATTTGCGACCGTTGCTTGCAATATTTTACAACCCCTACGCTCTTAGAATGTCATAGGGTAGATTGTGTTACTCAGGAAGCGGTGAGATTGATATTGCCACAAGGGGACAAGGCTGTGTTAAAGTTCAAGGACATTCACAATCGTGACACTGTCCCCTATGTGGTATATGCAGATTTCGAAGCACTCACCACACCCCTGGCGGGATGTGAACCAGATCCCTCCATGAGCTCAACCACACCCATTCAAAAACATGAGCCCTTTGCCATAGGATTTAATGTGGTGTGTGCCTATGACCCCACACAATCCGTTTACAAATACCGTGAGGGGCCAGATTGTGCCAAATGGTTCTTGGATGAACTTGTCAAGTTGGCTCATAATGTACAGGAATTACTGGACCACCCAGTACCCATGAGCCTAACTCAAGAACAGCAGCAGCAGTATGAGCATGCCGCGACATGCCATATTTGCGAAAAGCCTATTTTAAGTGGAGAGGAAAAAGTCAGAGACCACTCGCACTTTACAGGGGAGTTTCGTGGAGCTGCGCATAGTAAATGCAACTTGAACTTCCCAGCCCCTCGTTTCATCAGTGTCTTTTTCCACAATCTGGCGAATTATGACATTCAGTTTTTGATTCGTGAATTGGGACATGTCAACAAGGGCTCGTTTACCATTATGCCCCAAAACCATGAGCGTTTTACGGCCCTGACATGGTGGTTGGGCGACTTTAGCATTCGATTATTGGATTCCTTTAAGTTTATGGCATCCTCGCTAGACAGCCTTGCGAATGGCTTGAATGAGGAGGAATTAAAAATACTAGAATGCATTTTAATGATCCTGAGCAATTTCAATTGTGCATTCGGAAAGGTATATTCCCGTATGATTTCTGCAACAGCTGGGACGTGTTAAAGCAAAGAAAACTCCCACCACAAGAAAAATTTTACTCGAAACTAACACGCAGTACCGTTTCCGATGAAGACTATGCACATGCATGTCAAGTTTGGCGAGTGTTTGGCATTAAGACGCTAAGTGAATATGCTTTGCATTACCTAAAACTGGATGTATTGCTGCTCACCGATGTGTTTGAAAAATTCCGTGAGTTGTGTCAACACATTTACGGTCTTGACCCGGCTCACTATTATACGAGTCCCGGGCTCTCGTTTGATGCCGCTTTAAAATACACTCAAGTGGAATTGGATTTACTCACTGACGTAGACATGGTTCTATTTTTTGAAAAGGGCATTCGTGGCGGCTTTGTGTCACTTAACCAGCGCCATGCCGAAGCGAACAATGTCTACATGCCTGATTATTCACCAGACAAACCAGAATCGTACTTAATGTACTATGACGTGAATAATTTGCACGGTTACGCCATGAGTCAGCCTTTGCCCTATGGGAAGTTTGCTTGGCTGACAGACAAACAAGTGTCAGAATTTGATGTGAACATGGCTAGCCAAGAAACAGGCCGTGGATATGTGCTAGAAGTGGATATTGAATATCCCTCATCCTTGTATGATGAACATGCCGATTTCCCATTCTGCCTTGAGCAAATGGTTCCCCCTGACAGTAAAGTGAAAACTGAAAAACTCATGGGCACACTTTACAACAAAAATCGGTATGTGCTACATATCCAAATGTTGGTGCAATGCCTTGCCCAAGGCTTGGTGTTGAAGAAAGTCCACATGGGTATTTCTTTTGCTCAAAAAGCATGGCTTGAGCCATGCATGCGACTCAACACAGAGCACTGACAAATGGCAACACAGCAGTTTGAAATTATTTTTTAAATTAATGAACAACTGCATCTATGGCAAGTGTATGGAGAATGTCCGCAAATACCGTGACATTAAATTGTTGAATGTCTGGGGGGAGGGGGGGCAGTGGGGTGCCCGGCGGTACATTGCCAAGCCAAATTTCAAATCGATCAAAATTATCGATGAGGATTTGGCTGCTATTGAAATGAGTAAGACCAGCGTGACCATGAATAAACCCATTTACTTGGGCCAAGTCATTTTAGACTTTTCTAAATCGGTCATGGATCGATTTCACTATGAGTTTGCCAAACGCCATTTTGAGGACGTCTCTCTTTTGTATATGGATACGGACTCATTCATTTACCACATTCGCCACTGCAACCCCTATGACGTCATGAGGCAACATAGTGACTGGTTCGACACCTCTTGCTATAGCGCTGACAACGTGTTTCAGCTGCCCATAAAAACAAGAAGGAAATGGGCGTTTTAAAAGATGAATGCGGTGATTCCGTTATGACGGAATTCGTAGGTTTGGCTTCGAAAATATATGCTTATCGCACACTCGACTGTAAGGAAGCCAAAAGAGCAAAAGGTGTAGGTAGGGCAGTGGTAAAATCGCTACGTGTTGATGACTATCTAGCGGTTTTACGCACTGGCAAAGCTATGTCTCATACACAGTGCAGGATACAATCCAGCAACCATCATTTGTATCTTGTGGAACAGAGAAAACGCACCCTCGCCTCCATGGTTAACAAACGTATGTGGGCTGATGATCTGCTCACCAGCCTGCTCTGGGGTTATGATCGCAAGGAGGAGGAGGTGTGATTTCACTGTTTAATCATTTAGGGACATAGCTTTATGTAACTTGTAGATTTAGTATTTTGTAAATATTGTTTTTTTGTCATTGTAAATAGTAGATTTTGTAAATAGTGGCAACCCACTTGGACCTTTTGCTCTTTTAAAAAAAAGTTGTGTGCAACCTTAATTTAAAAAAAATTGACTGGTAAATAATTTGATTATTTTAAAGCTGTACAAAGTTGTAGTTTTTTGTAAATATGAAATAAGTAAGATTTTTAGTAGCTTTTTTTCTTTGTTTTTGAAATGGTAAAATGGGATGAGTGTGCATGTCGAGAATGTGCTTTTGGGAATAAATAAAGTGGTTGTGTTTGTTCCCAAAGGCAGGTGTGAATGTATGAGTAGAGAGAGAAAGCTGGTGTGTATGTATGACCAGAGCAAACACGGTGAGGCAGGGGGGGGGGGGGGGGGGAAATTGTCACTTTTATACTGATTTTGTTTTGTCATTAGTTTTTTTTCATTGAAATGGGGCAGAAAATAGACATTATTTTTGTAAAGACAGTCTTACCTGCAGTAGTCGTAGACCTCGACGTTTCTCCAAACACGCATTAACACATTGCAGTATTATCAAGGTCAAGCACTTGCACCAACATCATTGTCAAATCTCAACTTTCGACATACACCAAATGGAAAAATGTGAAAACAGCAAAATGGAAAATCCATGTTTCCATCTCACCAAAAAAAACAACGCAAAACTTAAAACGGACATTTTTTAAAAACTGGAAATGGCCATGTGTGAAATTTGAAAATTCGAAAAACTTCAAACGGACATTGTTTAAAATGTGTCATCAACAAACTGGAAAAATCCATATCATCAAAAACGCAAAACTTGAAACGAACTTTTTTAAAATCTGTAAATTGCAAAATGACAAATGGCAGTGTGTGAATTCATCATGTGTGAAATGTGTAAAATGAAACATAAGCCATCAACATTACGATTTCTTAAAATTAAAAATAACAAAACATCGTGCTCTGGTAAACCTTTGTTTTTATTTCATAGTCAAAGTGAATTGACAAAAGAAAAATAGAATACAAACAAATCCCAATTCCTCACTCCTCAATGTTTATGTCCATGCATCATCAACTTTCCTTTCATAGCACTCATGACAATCAGGGCTGCCATCCTTTCACCCACTGAGGCATCACTGGATGTGAAACGTTGTTTAGCTTTCTTCAATAACAATTTATCTGCCACATGTCTTAAACCAGGATGACTATGGCGATAAGAAAGGTCATGTTCCTTGCATGCTTGATCCAAAAGATTAATGGGTGCATCACCACGTTGTAAACGTTTTTCAAGATGAGTTCCAGGGCCGCAAAAACGATAACCTGGAAGATGGATTTCGAAAGGTAGGTATTGAATCACTTTGTCAATGACGCCATTGCCAGTACAGGTCTGGCATATCCTTTTCCATCGATGGTAAAAAGGTTTGGTCTTCCTCCTCCTCTGTGGACGATGTTTGTTGTTGTTGTTGCTTTTTCTCGCCATGACACCCGTGGAATGATTCAACAAAGTCTTTACATGGACTTTTATGACCGTGGTACAGTTTCACTAGCTGGCAAGTCGCACACTGACGCATAGACGGTATTTTTGCCATGGCCACTTGCTTATGGTGATCGTAATCCGTACAGGGTTGCAATTCACTCAACACAGGGTCTTGAGTCCATGATTTTGGTACATGTTGCCAGATTTCTTTCACTGCGTTGGCGGCCACATAATAAATGAATGACTTGGGCAGCGCCAAGAGTTCCTCTTTGGTAAAACTGTCTAGTTTCTTTTTGCACACAAAGAACTTGCCGATGGTTTTGTCCGTAGCAATGCCTTTCTCCATGGTATCACGTGCTGTAGATGTTTACACGTCGCTTGTAGAAATCTCACTGGCGTCATTCACAGGTACATCTTGAGTTACAATTTTGTTCAACAACTCCCAGCAGGCATGGGTGGTTAACCAATGAAAGAGATGCCACGCATGCGATAGGGCTGTATGGGTAATGTTGCCACAGGAACAAGTATTCATGAGAGTTTGCAGGGAGGGGCAGCCCAATTCCATGAGGTCGATACATTGGCAGTAAGACGCCAAAAATGGTTGCAACCATTGACGTTTTTCATTACCTTTCACAAATACCACATTGGCCGAGGAAAACTGTGCTTTCATGACCACGTCCAAATATTTATAGGAAATGGTTCCCTGATTCCAGTCTAGTTGCTTATGATTTTCAATCCACTGGGTTTGTTTACGGTCTTTTTCACACAACAAATCAAAAGCATGGGGTGATTTAAATAGCAAATGCGTAGCTTGCGATATCCAAAACGTGGTACAATCGATAATGGCCACTTGTTTAAATATAAATTTGTTGTCACTAATTTTAAACCCTTGGCAATCCGCAATGAGTGTGCACAACATGTTGACGCTTGCCTGGACCAAGTTCAACTGACGACTGACTGACGATCGACCACTAAAGTGTGATCATGGCATGGGCTTACCTGCCATGCTAGTTTCAAATTGAGGTTAGGGTAGGACAGGGGGACATGCAAAAATAAGAATTTAAGAATTACATCATTTTATTATCATAACACGTCTTACAGGCTTTTGTCATTTTGGGATAAGGACGATACCAACTGATACAACAATATAGTCTCTTGTGTTTGTAACGTCCATAACACCGATGATGTCCCAATGTCTCTAAACTAGGCGTTTTTGATGGTGAGCTGCTCACCGAAGCACCATGGATACCATACGGTCCACATTATCGTAACCTGTTTTTTTTTCATTACCCAGGGACACAAGTGAGGGATAGCTTGAATGACAGGGTATATTTCCCACTTCCATTCTGCACAGGTAGGGGCAGGTGGGTGACCAGCGCTGATGTTCCTGCATGGGTTCATCGCTCTCCTGCCATTGGTCTATGATGATGGGACAAAAGGCACATTTCACTTCATCTCTTGTTTTTAAATAGTAGAATCCAGCGGCCGCCAAGGCTTGAGGGTTTATGAAAGGCACCGGCCACGTGGCAAAAGTCTTGAAACGTTGTTCCTCAGAGTTTAAATTCATGGATGTAACGTCTCTTGAGGCTTTAAAGCAAGACATGACTGAGCGGCTTCACGTGGGTTGACCTGTTATTTATACACTCGTCACTTGGTTGGATTGTGGATAATAGTTGACTTGTTTGTGATGAATAATCAAACAGTAGGCCGTCGTATTGGCTGGTACATTGTCATGCGTTTCAAAATCTAGTCGAATGTCAATATTGGATGGCTTGACAGGCTCTTCCAGGTATGAACAGTCAAAGACAATCAGTGGCGCTCTTGCCTTAAAAGCTTGGGGTAGCAGCATGGGGCCGTTCTCTTTTTGATAATACGACCATCGAAATTTAGAAAACAAGTCGTACAGAGGGCCAAACTTATTTTTTGAAAAATCCAAATCCAGTCCTTCATAGGGAAACACGGCTCCGTTGAGGAAAAGACGTGCATTTCTCAATTGCAGGTGATCAAATTGCGTGGCATCTTTGGTTTGTTGATACTTGCGATTCGTTTGAAAACCAACGATCAGGTAGAGAGGTCTCTCTGTATAGCGAGCTGTTTTTACAGACCAATTGTGTGTGTTGGTGGTGGGCAATAGCGGATACTCATGGAGTGCCCAGCTTCATAAATTCCATGGGTAGAGGCTTATCTCTCTTTACCATTTTGAGTATGTCCAGTTTTTTGCTATCTTCAAGGGTCACATGAGGCACTTTCCATAGCAAGCGTTGTAGTTGAATTTTTGAATCGATGGGGGCATTGTCGGCTCCCTTGAGTGTATTATTATCAGTCTTGTCTCTCACTAGGTAAAGCACTTGCCTTGCGTTGACCACAATGCGTTGGTGATTTTCAGCAAAGCCTAAAATCAGTTTAAGAGGTAAATATCCAGTAAAGGTCCCATCGCTGTATACCATCCAGTCATTGGTCGAGTCAGGACACCAATCTGCCATGCAAAGTGTTTTACCTTCTTCCTCACTATAAGAGGGGTATAGTTTCATGAAACTGGAAATGCCCACATTTCGAGTGCTATCCACCACGATATCGTTAATGACATACCGCACTTCAGAAAACAGAAAGGCCAAACCATGGTTGGCCAACTTGGATGTGGTGGGTGTAGAGCCATCGGCTTTGGTGAGCCGACCTTCAATCTTACTGACACTTTCATGTGGTAGGGTGTAAATATCTTGGTTGTTGATAACAAATTGCATTTCATCATTGTTATTGAGTCCAGGTGTTTGAGCTTGATAGGAATGGAGATCAATTCTTACCACTGCTGGTTGCTCCTCGATGCGGTTCGCTATCTCTAGGATAGAATTCATCATGAGGGTTGACGTGGTAACCTAGACGGTGTTGTTGCTTTATATACAAATTTCATAGTGGCTTTAGCACCAACTTGTAAGTCACTGGTGTGGTAGAATCTAGATCAATGAGTTGTTGATCTCTATTGATCAGTCTTAATGTTATATTACTAATACTATCGACAGCCACAGAATGGAAAAGCACCACTGGAGTGTTTTCACGAATAATATACCCATTGGGCGATGTCACAATAAAGTCATAAAACGAATGCGATGGTTCTTGATTGGTGTACACTTGGCTAATAATATTACACGTCACCTACACATGATGGTCCTCAATGAATTTCACCTCATGTTCTGTTTCATGTTTTTGTTGGGCTCCAACACACGTGGTTTAAATCCTAGTAATGGGCCAATGGAATCGGGGTGTGTTTTAAAGTCAATGTTGAATGTGGATAAAATACTGCAGCGATGAGTGTTGGTATTGCCTACAAGTTCAAACTTGTGCGTTCCATCGAGAAATGACTTTAAACCATACTCATTGATCAACACCACATAAATGTGTTCATAAATGTCATCGATCGTGTATCCACCAGAGTTCAGGGTGAGCACAGAATCATCATAGTAAAACTTGTTGTTCACATTTTCTCGTATGTTGTATATTCGATTGTACGTTTCAAGAAAAACAAGTCCTAACCATAGGGTTTTTCACTCAATTCGATAGGCGGGTAAAAGTCTAGGCTGACTTCAGGTCCACGTCCATGCAGTGTAAACGTTTTACTTTCTGCCGACATACTGGTGGCGTTTTTGCTTATGCTGCGTCTTATATAAAAAAATTAAACACAAGCGTCCACACTGTTGGCTGTTAAACGTTTGCTCACGTTTCACATTATAATATATCTTGATCCTGTTTCCAAAATAGGTCACTAGTTCCATGGGCGGGGGTAAATTCCCAAAACTGTCAAAGTACCATACGATGGATCCCTTTGACATAAGCTACATAATGCGTTCCTGGTCCTCGGTGATCATCCAAATAGACAACAGCACATTCCTGTTTCCAGGGTCATGGGGGTAATTGGTTTCGCATAAACACACCTCAAAACTGAGAAAGCTTTAGTTGTTTAGCATAGCTTTCCACTTGTTGATGCGTCAGGGCATGTCTTGCTATGGCTGAGGTTAATTTTTTTTTAATACTTCGAAATGGTGGAATCCCAAATCCTTGTTGATAAAAGGCTGGCTTTAAATTGGCATTTCTAGCCCCCATGGCAATCGCTTCCATCGTTTCATTGTGTCGCTGACTTTCTTTGAGTTGTTGCTTGCCCTGCTGCGCGGCTTTAATGGTTTTCGCCACTGCACTGGCACCGCCCAAAAGTGAACCCAGAGCAGCCAAACCGGCAAATAATGCAGGTAAAAATCCCGCTCGTTTGGGGACGGGAATCACTCGCCCTTGGTTTGAAACCTGTCGCCGACGTTTTGGAATAACATTTCTCTGTGCTGCTTGAAAGGCTTTCCTTATGGTCAATACATTATTTTTTCTTTTTTTTTCTTTCGCAAGGGCTTGTCCACGAATGTCTTAAGCCCAGGCTTTGCCAAGGACAAAGTCCTTTTTTTAGTCTTTCTCACCGCATACCTTTGTTTCACCATGATGATAATGACCAACAACCTTTCACAAGAAAGTTTAAATCACAACTAACGTCAGATGGTTATTTCATGGCTGTATATTCCAATTCCACATAAAGTGGGAAATCGTTTAAGGTTTTTCCCGCTTGCTTTTCATCCCATGTCAACATGAGATGAAAGGATAATTCGTCACCTGCATTGACCATTTCATGGTTATGGATCAACATCCTATGACCATTTATCTTTATTTGTAAATGGTTTTCATCAGGTATGGCATATTTGAAGTGAATGGTTCCATCATAGTGTAATCGATAGTGGCTTAAAACCGAAGCAAGCACATAGGTCAAGTGCTACTCGAGGACTAGCGGTAAATGGTTTCTGTCATTCACAGGTTTTTCATTTGTCAGATACACTAAAAATACAGATGGGATAAATTTATAAAGCCTTTTCATTTCATAGGTCATGTAACGCTTGGTACGAACATCGTCTTCGTCTTGTGGGACTTCCACGTGAATAATCCGATGGTGATTAGCGCTATAGCCATTCACCGTAAGCTGGGGCACTTTGTCATAAAACTCATACACTTTGTTATCCACATACTTTTTCGTAGTAACGTCTGTAGACACTTGAGGATGTTTTACATGGGTTAACCGCTTTCCCTTAAAGTCATAATCTCCCTGTTTTGTGCGTGGCACTACTGACCTATCCACATAGTGTTTATTAGCAGGATCTGTTTCTTGTTTAGGATCATGTATGGGGACAGGCCTAGCTTTGGCCATCAACGCACGTCCAAAGACATCCATCGTTAACCTGTAGTACCATCTACTGTTTCTATGATAAGGCTTGGTTCCATGCATATAGACAGCCTGCTAGTCTCTTTAAGCCTTAGTTCATATGAAGATTATTAAGCAGCAAGAGTCATTCCCCGTGGAGGACATGGTTTCTCATCTCTATCCCACATCACGTGAACAACGCCAGGGTTCACTGTTTCCATCTTTCATTCGCTGCATCATTGTGGGACCTTCGGGATGTGGTAAGACCAATCTTTTGCTTACACTCATTAGAGCGCCCAATGGTCTGCGTTTTCAAAATATTTATATTTTTGCAAAATCTCTCTACAAACCCCTCTACGTATTTCTGGATCAAGTCATGTCTGGATTACAAAGTGAGAATATGGGTTAATTCACTTATTCCATGCAAGAAAATGTGATTTCACCGGATGAGGTAAAGCCTGATTCACTCATGATTTTCGATGATGTATCCACTGAACGTCAAGGCATCATTCAAAGGTATTTCAACATGGGTCGTCACAAACATATCGATTACTTGGACGAACGTATTCTAAAATGTCCAAACAGTTGATTCGTGACAATGCCAATGTCATTGTTTTATTTCGTCAGGACGAGAGGAACAGTCGTCACATTTATAATGAACATGTGAATCCTGATATGACCTTTCAAATGTTTACAGAATTGTGTGCCAAGTGCTGGAACACTCAACGTCATGCCTGTTTGTAACGTTTACTGAGACCACATAGGCCGTGATTCGTTTATATAAAAATGCTTAGTGTTCTTTGGAGGTGGTGTTGGTGCGCTTGAGTGGAGGAAACTTGAACTAGTGAAACGAAAGTGTCAACTCTGACGATAGCAGAGATGAGTTTAGACAATGAGAGTGGAACATTGATTTAAAAAAAAAGTGATTGGAGGTTATTGCAGATTATAAAAGAAATGTGTTTGAATAAAAAAAACGCGAAGGAGAATATACTTGTTTCATCTGTCTTATTTAATACGTCGTATTAGTTATAGTATTACGGCTTCATCTATAGCTCTTCCACGGCAGTAAAAATTAATAAAGGATATAAAGACTAATGATATAACTTGGAAATTATATCATTGTGACTACATTACAGGAACCATTTAAATATACATCCCATAATACCACTAAATAGTAAGTAGCATTCCAATGATTTATTGTTATGTTGCAGTATAATATTAAGCTGCCTTGTTTACTGTAGTGTCCTGGTTGGTGTTATAAACATACCTCACCTTGAGATGAATGAGTTCTTGTGTCTGTATAAAGATTATATTCATTCGTAGTATTCTATCTATGAATTGGCGCCCTCCCGGAAACTTATATCACTTTAAAGAAACAATTACAAATGACACCTCAACGTAGGGCACGAGAACCAGGACACATCAGTGTAGGGGTAGGAATGCTTATATATTGTGCGAGTGATTTTGGGGCTTGTGATTAGAAGTGTAATTCAGTATGTCGGAGAAAGATATGAAGCTAAGAAGTGGTCTTGATAGTGAAGAGAGCGTAGATGATAATACTATGATGTCAGAGAGTAACCCGAATACTAGTAAAGAGAACGGAATTTCGGAAGATTCATTAGCTGCGATCATGAGAATGCTGAGTGAAAGATTTGATGAAAGTAAGAAAGATAATCAGGAGATGCGAGAGGAAATAAGTAGGCAAAATCAGGAAATAAGTAGGCAAAATCAGGAGATGAGAGAGACGATAGATAAAAATAATAAGGAAATTCATCAAAGGTTAGACAATGTGGTCAAGGAAAATGAGGAATTAAATAGGAAGTATGGGACTCTGCAGGAGAGTATTCAGGGGGTGAAACAGGAGATCAGATGTGAAATTAAGGATATGTTAGAAGAAGAGGCTAAAAGTATTATAAAGGAAGAAAAGGCTGTAGGTGAAAGTAGTTTGGAGTTAAAGGAGATGGTAGATGGAAGTAGCATAGAGTTAGAGGAAATTGTAAGTGAGAATAGAGTAGATGAGAGGAAGAATTAATTAGAGGAGACGTTGCGCGAAAGTAGCAGAGAGTTAGAGGAAATTGTAGGGGAGAATAGAGTAGATGAGAGGAAGAGAGTTGAAGTAAAATTACGATATAAGATAAGGCGATGTTGTAAAGGCATATATTGGAGAGGACGTAGTAGGCGTCAACGAGGAATCAGATGTGGAGGTAGACGCCGCGGTTGTATAGGTCGAAATCGCTTAGGTTATAGAGGTAGACGTGGGATAGGCCATAATAGGCAAAGAAGAAAGAAAGGTTGTAGAGGTATACGTAGAGGTCGCCGCCGACACAGCAGAGGAGGTCGCTTTAATGGAAATAGAGGGGATGGATATTGTAGGCGTGATAACGATAAAAATGGTACTGGGGATACGTTTTAGAATAAATGATACAGATAGGTCCAGAAGAGCAGTAGGAGTTCGCTATATTAGAGCATGGACAAGACATTCAGCCCAATGCTATAATGAATCTAATGATGATGATGATGATGATGATAATGAGCCTAAATGTATTGACAATTTTGATAAAGTTGATGTCAAGAAAAGAGTTAACTTAGAAGTTAAAGCTGGGAAGAAAATCCATAGAGACACTGAATTAAGAGAACGAGAAGGAAAGGTTATATTACTTAGATGTATATTTGAAGTTGTCAAGATCATTTTTTATCTGGTCGTAAAATTAATGTGTTGGGGGGCGCGCGCCGCTATTTGTTGTTCTAGTTATGAATTCAGTATTGGAGGCATATACAGTATATGTCTATTTTCTTAATTTTTGATACAGTTGCACAATGTATATGTATTCGTTTGTATGCTGTAATGTATATGTTTTTCATTGTGTGTGTTACCTAGTATCTTTCTTAATTTTGAGTTATGCTGTGGATATTTTTGGTTATCTTCTATTTAACCTTTTGTCCATTCATATTATTGCAGCTTTTGTTTTTTTTACTTGATTTTGTGTAGTAATTCTGAACAATTAAAATATTATTTCCAAGTTTTCTAAGTCATCGAATTAAAGTTGGAACTTTGTACAGAATACTTCAAGCAATGTCCTACACTGCATTCTAAAGTGGACAGATTTGACAAGCTTTTGATGGTGGAGCAATGTTCACATTCAGCTACAAGCAATTGGGAATTGTATCGTGTGATCTACTGCAAAGAACCATGGATCGCCTAAAAATGGATGCTGAACCAATATCAGAGGATATAGTACCAATATATATATATATTCACTACAAAAATGAACGGCCGACCTATAACCAGTTTTGCAATAGCCTTCTCAGTGTGTACCATGCTTAGGAAAATGTGGTAGTTACGACTAAGCCACCTTGTGCTAGCGGCAGTGGAGGTGGAGATGGTGATTTGGTATCTTGATATCCAATTGTGGATGTTATTCTTCAAGAACATTTCAAGTTAATCAGGGTGAGCTTGAGGTATGGAGAGGAGACTACAGAATCGGTTGAAGAGGCGGATAACGGTTGGAAGATGGTGTGTTGTGCAGCTTGATTTGGACAAGATGATAGTATAATCACATGAAGAAGAGGGAAGTCCAGATCTCCGTGTATCACGCTCTTATGTATTTTTTTGTGTTGTATGTGTATCAGAAAGCCCTTCAATATGACATAGTTGTCAGGCTTTCTGGGGGCGATTGTAACGTTTACTGAGACCACATAGGCTGTGATTCGTTTATATAAAAATGCTTAGTGTTCTTTGGAGGTGGCGTTGGTGCGCTTGAGTGGAGGAAACTTGAACTAGTGAAACGAGAGTGTCAACTCTGACGATAACAGAGATGATTTTAGACAATGAGAGTGGAACTTTGATAAAAAAAAAGTGATTGGTGGTTATTGCAGATTATAAAAGAAATGTGTTTGTATAAAAAAAAAACGCGAAGGAGAATATACTTGTTTCATCTGTCTTATTTAATACGTCGTATTAGTTATAGTATTACGGCTTCATCTATAGCTCTTCCACGGCAGTAAAAATTAATAAAGGATAATATAAAGACTAATGATATAACTTGGAAATTATATCATTGTGACTACATTACAGGAAGCATTTAAATATACATCCCATAATACCACTAAATAGTAAGTAGCATTCCAATGATTTATTGTTATGTTGAAGCTGCCTTGTTTACTGTAGTGTCCTGGTTGGTGATATAAACATACCACACCTTGAGATGAATGAGTTCTTGTGTCTGTATTAAGATTATATTCATTCGTAGTATTCTATCTATGAATTGGCGCCCTCCCGGAAACTTTATCACTTTAAAGAAACAATTACATGTTTAGTGATTGACAAACAAAGTGAACTCAACCAAGGACGGTATCGCTTATGGTTTGATCATTTTATTGCTATTTAAGGCCCTGTCTCATTCCCCGGCAAGTCATTTGTCAAGACACCATGGCGTTAGCAGAGAGTCAATTGAAAAAGCATAATATTAGAGCAAAAAATACTATTCGCCAAAAGTTTCGTCAATTGAAACAATCACGTGCAAATCATGCTTTGCTTATTCAACAACATTTAGCACCTCCACTAAAAGCCATGATGAAACCCTCTTTCAAGCCATCTGAAACGCTACCCACCGTTTCACAAGCCACGCAGACGCTGCACGAGGACCCTGAAGAAGAGGAAGAGGAACAGGCAGATTTGACTAGTGTTAGTGAAGTTGAGGATGAGGCGGAACAAGTGTTTACGCGTCAAAAAAAGGCCGCACCCCTTGCAGAGTTTTTGAGAAAAAAGAAATCCTTGGCCATGGTCGAAACACCTTGCCCTTCCAGAGCGTCTCCGTTTTCACAACTCTTGGCCACCCCTCAACATAAAGCTCAACTGTAAACCATTTTAATAAAATATTATGGATCAAAATTGGAACCCTATTTCACCGATCTATTTATTGGAAACACAGATACCACGTATGGTGTTCGCTATGAGGATGATAGTTTTAAAATTGGCGATTCATCCATTAAATTTGCTCGTACTAAAGCTGTCATTAAAACATCAACTATAAATTAACTCCAGGACTGTTAAAGCTGCTCTTTTCTCGGACCCCCTCTTCCCATGATTATACGTCAGAGGATCTTGACAAATATAAATCCATTTTATTGGATACCCATGCCCACAAAAGACAGTATGATCCCGCTCAACAAGTGAATGCCAATATATCTCAAAAATCTAAAACCATCATTGCAAAAATGTTTCCCACCAGTCAAAGTACTCGTTGTAAAGCGTCCGCTTCGGGAGTGACATTTAAACCATTAAAACCCCTTGTGGATGTTACCTACTGGCACAATCCCAATATTCTCGTCCAGCGGCTACAGTTGTTGCATGCCTCACGTCAAGCTGGCCATACCGGTCACGATTGGGAAATTCAAGAAATTGAACAAGAACTTCGAAATGCCAAAATTATTGTTTAAGCCCTCCCCCATTAAAATGGGTATTGCTCACGAGTTGCATCGCCCCGCTAGGCGTCACTATCCACGACTCAATGTGATTTCACGAGGTGTGGATGAACTTTGGCAGGCTAACTTGGTTGAAATGATACCCTATGCTAGCGTTAACGACGGTGTACGCTATATGTTGACCGTCATTGATGTCTATTCCAAAATGGCCTTTGTTGAACCTGTGCATCGCAAGTCTGGCCCACTAGTTACCAAGGCCTTTCAACATATTATTCAACACTCCAAACGTCAACCTCAGCTGCTACAAACCGACCAGGGGAAAGAATTTTTCAACAAGGATTTCTCCAGTTTTCTCAAATCTAAGGATATTCACCATTACACCACGTACAGCAACCTCAAATCTAGTGTGGTCGAGCGGTTCAACCGAACATTGAAAACCCATATGTGGAAAGCGTTTACCGCTCAGGGCAGTTATCGCTGGTTGGACATGTTGCCAGAGCTAGTATCACGTTACAATGACACCAAACATAGAACGATTGGGACCAAGCCACGCCTCGTGACTAAAAATATTCAGCGATTGGATAAACTGTTTAACCCCATAAAAACAGCCGATCCTAAACGTCACCGACTGAAAATTGGGGATTTTGTTCGTGTGAGCAAATTTAAGTCTGCCTTCAATAAGGGCTACACGCCACAGTGGGGGACTGAACTATTTCGAATTCGTCGAGTCAACTTGGACAGTCCAGTCACCTATTTACTCGAGGACCTCAACCATCAACCCATAAAAGGTAGATTTTATCTCCATGAACTTCAGAAAACAGCATTTCCTAAGCATTATCTTGTGAAAAAAGTGTTGAAACAAAAAGGAAATAAACTCTATGTCAAATGGTTAGGGTTTAACTCTACGTTTAATTATTGGATCAATAAATTACATGTTGTGTGAACCTGTGCAATTTTTAATTATTCACACATGTTGTACACCCTCTATAGCTCTGTGTGTACAGCGCTCCGCACTTCATGCATGTTCATACATGTTTGTCTTTCCCTTTCCACCTGTGTTCTCTCTTTCATTATCCCTCCCCCTCTCCCCCCTCCACATCCCACCACTGCTGTTTGCAGCTCTTGCCTATCTACTGGTTGTGACATCATTCCCACAAGTTGCATCGTACTTTTTACTGATTCAGCGATTCCCACGCTTTGAACATTCTGTTATCAGGCACGTGGACAGCTAACGTCCAAGGTGAACACCTGTGGCAGATCAAATTTCACGTCAACTTGCATTTTGTCACGTACGAAGCAAAACAGGATGTGACTTGTTAACAGTTATCGCGCATGTGGACAGCTAACGTCCCAGATGAACACCTGTGGTAGATCTAATTTCACATGAACTTGCGTTTTGTCACGTACGAAGCAAACAGGATGTAACTTGTTTAGCGTACATGTGGTTTCACATGTGTGTGCATGCCTTTCGCACTCCCCTGCCACCACGATGGTCAGATTATTTCACCTTCAAGCGTCTTGGTCATTTTCCATTGCACCTGTTGTCAAGTCAGATCAACGCCTTCCAATAAGCTCAAATGATATTCACCTCCTGCTCCTCGGCAAGTTTGTTTTCTCTACTCGCTTCGACCAACATAGAACCAAGTTCTCATCACCGTTTACACGTTAAAGGTAAAATATCAGAAAAACGCACGCTCGCTCTGTCATACACCGACCCGCCGAAATAGCGATTGTTCTATTAAGCATGGTCCTTGTGGTTAGCGACAGGTTCCTTGAAACACACACACCCAGCAGTATCGTCTCTCTCAACCACCACGCTTCATGGACATTATAAACAGGTAAAGAAAAATTAATATTTTTTCAACAAAAGTGTCGTTAGGCCCTTTGTCAAAATTTCAAACATAGTTTCAAACAGGGGGCGTTATCCCGAGTCCTAGGACACCTCGTACACGTCTCTAGGTTTATTGGTTCGTGAGATATCGGCAAAAATCACAAAAAAACACGTGTTTACCCCAAAATCGAGTTTCCAATTTTAAAAAAAATTATAACGAGTGGTCCATAGCAAGGAAGACGTTAGCCCGAGTCCTTGGACCCCTCGTACACGCCTCTAGCATGATTGGTTCGCGAGATATTAAAAGCGGATGACCTTTTAGTTTTGGTCTTTTATTTAAATAAAGAGCCTATAGGAAAGTAGGGGGCATCACTACGAGTGCTGGGACACCCTGTATGTTCAAATCCCATGATTGGTTAGCGAGATATCAGGTTCGGGGCAAATATGAGGAGGGTTCAAAAAGAAGTGTCGTAGCTTTCCCACTACCACACTACATACAAAACACAAATTTTTGCTCTAGAGACTTGAAATTTATTTTGGGGGTAGAGGGCATAGGGACCTTTCATTTATGTCAAACAATTGTTTTTGTAGAATTCTTGTTTCCAAAATATAGGATTTTCAAAATTCGAGTGTTTTCAAAAAAACATAAAAAGTAAAAAAGTTTCATTATAGAAAATAAAGGTCATAAAGACCATTCGTTTGAGCCATGGCACAACGTTCTATCATGTTTGGTTTTCAAACTATCACCTACTTTGGTTTTCAAACTATCACCTACTTTCGAAAACAAAAATTTTCAATTTTTTTCCAGAAATATAACAAGTGGTCCAGAGGAAATAGGACGGCAGCCAGAGTCCAACGACACCTCATTTGTCAACATCCGACCATGCGTGTGAGAGATATTAATTATTTTAACTTGTACAGTCTGGTACAAATAAAATGGATGGGTTAGAACTCTCATCACTCCACTACTATTGTTAATAAATCTTTATTAGTTTTTTCGTTATTTTTTCCCTAGATTCACGACTAGGTAGGACCCTGTCTTCCCTAACTCTTCCTATAGGCTTATATTTAAAAATCTCACAATTCAAATTAATAACGGTTCCACTATTTGTTGCATTTGAGCAAGAACTCTTAGTCACAAACTTATTAAAGCCTCTCTTAGCTTTTATAGCTAATTCTAACTGGCCAGTAAGGCAAGTATAGCTCGCTCCGCCAGCTTCCTGCTTGTTGAGTTTTTCTTTATGGTTGGTTTTCCAAATTTAAGTTTTTCTCATTGTCTAAACTTTTAATCGGTGCATGCTGGGTAAAAGCTTAGCCATTCTTAAATTCAACTATAGGTGCTCTTGCCAAAATTATTTCTAAGGGTATAATTACCCCTTTGCTACTCTTCCTGGAGACATTCGGTCGCTCTTTAGAAATTCTACAATTTCAAAAACTAAAACATCACGGCTAATTCAAATTATTCGCATTCTTCAAAATATTTGTTTAAAAACAAACTCCTTTGAAAGGATACATAGTAAACTTATCCTTTCTCTCTTTGCCAGATCACCACCCTTCCACATAGTAGTCGAATCTTGGCTTGGAAGGGAAGGTACTATCCAAGCTCGCCGGCAAATAGCCCAAGCTTCAGCCGCATTTCCCGTTAGCTACGGCCAGGTCTATACCTACTTTAGGCGTTTCACGAGCTTTGCGGTGACACTCGTCTCTAAACATTATCTTTGTATGGTGTTGGACTCTCGTCCTATTATCCACACTTGTTCCTTAGTCCGAAACCCACTTCCCTTTACTTCTCTCTTCATCTTCCCTTGTGGGTAAGGTACATTCCTAGCAAAAAGCTACCCAAGGGGTACTCTTGAAATTTTTCACGTGATTTACATGGGCGGGTGTGGTACTAAAGGTCTATTATATTCCTATCCCTATATTATTAAATTATTATTATGATTATTATTATATTATGGCGTAGAAGGACGAGACAAAACTCATCTTCAGCCCCTGGGTGGCTCGGAGGCTACTATGTTTAAAGGCTCTAAAACCACGTTTCTGAGATATTCCCAGATAACTAATTTCATTTAATAAACTAATAAATAGATGACGAGTACGGAATACCAAATCAGGAGCTATATAGATATACTGAGAAAATCATTGATGTGGCCAGGAAGAGACGTCTGGCTTTCTACGGACATGTGTTATGGATGAACCCAACAAGACTAGCCACCGGCTTCTCAACTACTGGGGGAATAAAAAATCCTCTCGGCACGCCGGAAGGCGGAGGTAGATTTCACCGGGCAAACTAAGGGATTGGCTATAATAGGCAAAATATGCAGGTTTTCGTAGGAGGATCAGACCTCATTGATTGCAAGAAAGTATTTTACATTTGGAGGTTAAAAATCAACTTTTTTTCGTTTTTGTATGCATATTTTTATCATTTTATTGTCTTATGGGGATGGTAACCTTCTTGTCATTCGGGGTTCATTTTTATACTTCTGATCACACTGTCCTTATGCAAGGTTTGGAACTGATGTGTAACTATCAGACAGTCTGTCACTTCTTCTCGCAAAATTTTATCTCCCGCAGAGATTTTTGTTGGTTCCTCAGTTTAGGGGCTGCGACAACGTGGTCATGTAACCCCGGGTGTGTAGAATCTGATAAACGGTGTTAATTGTGATGACTGTTTTAGTCTGTAATTCAGGTAAGGTCTGCAGACGGTCAATTTTAAGTAGTAGTTCCTAATTTTGTACCATATCCTAACGTGAACGACACCTAGCTGTGAACTTGGCTACTAGATGCCACCGCAACCAGCAACTTGCAACGAACGTTGGAACTTCTCCTCCATAGGAAAGCATGCTGAGGGTTTTTTAGCGCTCTTAGAAAATCCGACGACTTTGGCCGGCTTTGAACCAGCGACCTTGGGCATATAAGTTCAGCATGCTACCAGTTAGCCGCTTCCCACAGTCAGATGGAAAAATGAATGTGATCTCGTGCAATGGCGTTGTCTTGGCAACCTCTGATAGCTCATCCCTCATCAATTTAGAAGCGTTGTCACGGTAACCTCTGATGGCACTTGGCATGTTCTTTAATTCCGAAATAATTTTTTCTCTTCCCTTGGCGTAATGGTAGGTCAGATCAAAAATTCTTTCAGACAAAGTTTTAGGTAATTGTTAGGGGAATATTTTCCATTATGTACGGGTTTGATATTGTGCCTATTAAGAGAGATATGATTAATGTTTCCCGAAAAAAACATTTTTTACCACCCCTTTGGTCAACGGTTGGTGCTATCAAAAAACCTATTTGACATAAATTTTTGGCACTTATCCGACAAATATTATGAACTTTGAATTGATTCGATATTTCACGTATTAAGAGAGTTATAGCGTCATTTCACTTTTTCGAAAAAAAAAAAAGCCCCCCCCCCATTTTCCCCCCCTTTAACCGATTTTGCCCATTAACGATCTCGACCGATTTTTTAAGGGGTTACATATTATGTAAAACATTAAAGTGATTGGTGCAAAATTACGGCAGTTATCGTGTCCACAAGAAACTGATATATATGCATATATATACACACACATATATATAAACTTTTGAACTGACGGTGGTTTGGGGTCTGGGGGATGTGAAACGCGAAGATATGTCGAAATTTTCCGGAAGTCGAAACATGGCACCCATTGCAATAGTTAGCTTTCTGATGAAATCTACCTAAAATAGGCTACATAATTTAAAATACTACCATCAACGACACCTAGCTGTGAACTTGGCCACTAGATGCCACCGGAACCATCAACTCGCAACGAACGTTGGAACTTCCCCTCCGAAGGAAAGCATACTCAGGGTTTTTTGGCGCTCTTAGTAAATCCGACGACTTCAGCCGGGTTTGAACCCGCGACCTTGGGCATAGAAGTTCAGCATGCTACCAGTTCCGATATCGAAGTCGCTTCCCACAGACATATGAAAACAGAATGTGATCTCGTGCAGTGGCGTTGTCATAGCAACTGCTGATGGCTCAACCCGTATCAATTAAAAGTAAAGTTGTCATGGCAACCACTCTTGGCACTTGGAATTTTCTTATAATTTAAATCATTTTGCTCACTCCGTGGCGTAATGGGGGGTCATATCGAAAATTCTTTCAGACAAAAGTTTTAGGTAATTATTGGAGGAATATTGTCCATTTGGTACGGTTTTGATATTGTGCCTATTAAGAGAGATATGATTAATGTTTCCTGAAAAACCCACTTTTAGGTAGATTTCTTTAGAAAGCTAACTATTGCAATGGGTCCCATGTTTCGACTTCCGGAAAATTTCGACATATCTTCGCGTTTCACAGCCCCCAGACCCCAAAACCACCGTCAGTTCAAAAGTTTATATATAATTTATGTATATATGTATATCTTTATATATATAATTCTTCGACACGTGTGTATGTGACTAAACTCCTCCTAAACGACTGAACCGATTTTGATGGAATTTGGTATGTATATTAGGCTGGGTCCATGTATGGTTTAGATTCACAATCTGACCCGGTAGGTGGAATGAACACAATTTTAGAACCACAATTTACACACAATTTTAGAACCACAATATATAGTCAAAACAGTCGTCATGGAAACCACTAGCCTTGGCCTTCGTGAAAGCTGATGTCTTTGGACGGATTGTCTCTGCACGTTAGAGCCACCTGGTCTCAACCTGTGCAACTACCGCCATTACTTACACTCCGCCCGTGGCGAAAAGTTGTGTTTTATACCAAAGGTGGCAGTGATGTCGAATTCCACTGTTTGTCTCTGCACGTTAGAGCGTTTCAAAGTCCCGTATGCGTTCATATACCATTCATCCAATTGCCATGAAACTTGGGTGATATGTTGAGTGAGCTCCAGGAAAGGTGTTTGGCTTAGTAAATCCATTTTACAATAGATAGCGCACGAATAGATTCAACAAATGAGCGACGACGCGCGAAGCGTTTCAAAAAGGTCCCGTATGCGTTCAAATACCATTCGTCCGATAGCGATGAAACTTGGGTGAGATGTTGTGTACACTCCAGGGAAGGCTTCTGGCTTAGTAAATCAATTTCACATTAGGTAGCGCACGACTAGATTCAACAAATGAGTGACGACGCGCGAAGCGTTTCAACAAAATCCCGTATAAGTTTATATTCCATTCATAGATTGAGATGAAACTTTGATGAGTTGTTGTGTACACTTAAGTGAAGGCTTCTAACTTAGTAATCCATTTCACAGGAGGTTGCGCACGAGTAGATTCAACAAATGAGCGGTGACGTGCGAAGCGTTTCAACAAAGTCCCGTATGCGTTCAAATACCATTCGTCCGATAGCGATGAAACTTGGGTGAGATGTTGTGTACACTCACGTGAGGGTTTCTAACATAGTAAATCCATTTTACAATAGGTAGCTCACGAGTAGATTCAACAAATGAGCAACGACGCGCGAACGTTTAATCAAAGTCCCGTATGCATTCATATACCATTCATCCTATTGCAATGAAACTTGGGTGAGATGTTGTGTACACTTACGTGAGGGTTTCTAACTTAGTAAATACATTTCACAGGAGGTTTCTCACGAGTAGATTCAACAAATGAGTGACGACGCACGAAGCGTTTCAATAAGGTCCCGTATGCGTTCAAATACCATTCGTCCGATTACGATGAAACTTGGGTGAGATGTTGTGTACACCCTACGGAAGGTTTCTGGCTTAATAAAACCATTTTACAATAGGTAGTGCACGAGCAGATTCAACAAATATGTGACGGCACGCGAATCATTTCAAAGAGGAAAGAAGGAAGGAAGATTGTAGTTTTACGTGACCGTGAATCTTGTGATTATGAGCCACGGGACCTCCTTTTTACGTGGAATCCGAACCACAGGACATGGCATTTCACATCGAAAATCTCACATGCATTGACCGGGAATCGAACCCGGACCGCCTTGGTGAGAGGCATACAGCTAGACCGCTGAGCCACCACGCCCCCGGAATCATTTCAACAAAGTACCGTATGCGGCCATATACCATTTATCAGATTGCAATGAAACTTTGGTGAATTGTTGTGTACACTCCAGGAAATGTTTCTGTCTTAGTAAATCCAGTTTTTACAAGTAGCGCGCGAGTAGATTCAACAAATGAGCGACGGCGCACGAATCGTTTCCTCATTGTCCCGTATGCGGTCATATATCATTCATCCGATTGCGATCAAACCTTGGTGAATCATTGAGTGCACGCCAGAGAAGGTTTCAGGCTTAGTAAATCTATTTTACAATAGGTAGCGCATGAGTAGATTCAACAAATGAGTGACGGCACGCGAATCGTTTAAAGAAAATCACTTATGCGTTCATAAGTCATTCATCCGATTCCGATGAAACTTTGATGAGTTGTTGTGTACACGCCAGGGAAGGTGTTCAACTTGGTAAATCCATGTTACAATATTTGTAGCGCACGAGTAGATGTAACAAATGAGTGACGACGCGCGAAGCGTTCCAACAAAAAACTGTATGCGTTCATATACTATTCATCGATTGCGATGAAATTTGATGAGTTGTTGTGTACACTTACGTGAAGCTTTCTAACTTAGTAAATCCATTTCACAGTTGGTAGAGCATGAGTAGATTCAACAAATGAGTGACAGCGCACGAATCATTTAAACCAAATCCCTCATGCGTTAAATGCCATTTATCCATTTGCGATGAAACTTTGGAGAGTTGTTGTGCACGCTCCAACGAATGTTTCTAAATTAGTTAATTCAATTCGCGATAGTTTAGAGGCAGTTAACAGAAATTGAAAAAAATATTGTGTATCAAAAGCACTTCAAAAAACGATGTTATAACACTTTCTTTGATTTGCAGGACAACGTCTGCCGGGTCAGCTTGTATATATATATATATATATATATATATATATATATCAGTTTCTTGTGGACACGATAACTGCCGTAATTTTGCACCAATCACATTGAATTTTTTACATAATATGTATCCCTATAACATCTCGGTCGAGTTCGTTAATGGGCAAAATCGGTCAAAGGGTGTAAAAATGGGGGGCTTTTTTCGAAAAAGTGAAATATCGCTATAACTCTCTTATTACATGAAATATCGAATCCCCTCAAAGTTCATAATATGTGTCGGATAAGTGCCAAAAATTTATGTCAAATAAGTTTTTTGATAGCACCAACCATTGACCAAAGGGGTGGGAAAAAGTGGGTTTTTCGGGAAACATTAATCATATCTCTGTTAATAGGCACAATATCAAAACCGCACAAAATGGACAATATTCCTCCAATAATTACCTAAAACTTTTGTCTGAAAGAATTTTTGATATGACCCACCATTACGCCACGGGGTGAACAAAATGATTTAAATTATAAGAAAATGCCAAGTGCCAAGAGAGGTTGCCATGACAACTTTACTTTTAATTGATAAGGGATGACCATCAGCAGTTGCTATGACAACGCCACTGCACGAGATCACATTCAGTTTTCATATGTCAGTGGGAAGCGACTTTGGTATCGGAACTGGTAGCATGCTGAACTTCTATGCCCAAGGTCGCGGGTTCAAACCCGGCTGAAGTCGTCGGATTTACTAAGAGCGCTAAAAAACCTGAGTTTGCTTTCCTTCGGAGGGGAAGTTCCAACGTTCGTTGCGAGTTGCTGATTGAGGTGGCATCTAGTAGCCAAGTTCACAGCTAGGTGTCGTTGACGGCAGTATTTTAGGTAGATTTCATTAGAAAGCTAACTATTGCAATGGGTACCATGTTTCGATTTCCGGAAAATTTCGACATATCTTCGCGTTTCACATCCCCCAGACCCCAAATCCACCGTCAGTTCAAAAGTTTATATATAATTTATGTAATATATGTATATATATGTATATCAGTTTCTTGTGGACACGATAACTGCCGTAATTTTGCACCAATCACTTTGAATTTTTTACCGAATATGTATACCTATAAAATCTCGGACGAGTTCGTTACTGGGCTAAATCGGTCGAAGGGGATGAAAATGGGGGACTTTTTTTTTCGAAAAAATGAAATATTGCTATAACTCTCTTAATATGTGAAATATCGAATCCGTTCAAAGTTCATACTATGTGTCGGATAAAGCTCAGAAATTTATGTTTGAAACGTTTATTTGATAGCACCAACTATTGACCAAAGGGGTGGGAAAAAGTGTTTTTTTCGGGAAACATTAATCATATCTCTGTTAATAGGCACAATATCAAAACCGTACAAAATGGACAATATTCCCCTAATAATTACCTAAAACTTTTGTCTGAAAGAATTTTTGATATGACCCACCATTACGCCAAGGGATGAGAAAAATGATTTCGGAATTGTAAGAAAATGCCAAGAGCTATCAGTGGTTGACATGGCAACACTACTAAATTGATGAGGGATGAGCCATCAGACGTTGCCATGACAACGCACTTGCGCGAGATCAGATTCAGATTTCCATCTAAGTGTGATGCGGCTTCGGTGACTTAACTGGTAGCATGCTGAACTCCTATGCCCAAGGTCGCGGGTTCAAAGCCGGCCAAAGTCGTCAGATTTTCTAAGAGCGCTAAAAATCCCTCAGTATGCATTCCTTTGGAGGGGAAGTTCCAACGTTCGTTGCGAGTTGCTGATTGCGGTGGCATCTAGTAGCCAAGTTCACAGCTAGGTGTCGTTGACGGTAGTATCTGGTAGCAACATTAGGAACTACTGCTTGAAATTGAGCGTCTGCATTCCTTACCTGAATTACAGACTAATACAGCTATCACAATTCACACCGTTTATCAGACAGATTCTACACTCACCCAAAGTACACGGGGTACCATGACCACGTTGTCGCAGCCCCTAAACTGAGGAACCAACCAACATCTCTGCGGGAGATATAATTTTGCGTGAAGAAGTAACAGACCGTTACATAGTTACACATCAGTGTCGAAACTTTGCATAAGGACAGTGTGACCACAAGTATAAAAATGGACTCCAAATGACAAGAAGGTTACCGTCATCATAAGACAATAGAATGTTTAAAATATGCATAAAATGACGAAAAACAAAGTTAATTAATCTCCAATTATAAAATACTTTCACGCAATAAATGTGGTCTGATCCTTCTACGAAAACCTGCATATTCTGCCTATTTTCGACTATCCCCAAGTTTGTCCGGTGAAATCTACCTCCGCCTTCCGGCGTGCCGAGAGGACTTTTTTTTCCACCCCTTTGGTCAATGGTTGGTGCTATCAAAAAACTTATTTGACATAAATTTTTGGCACTTATCCGACACATATTATGAACTTTGAATGGATTCGATATTTCACGTATTAAGAGAGTTATAGCGAAATTTCACTTTTTCGAAAAAAGCCCCCCATTTTCACCCCCTTCGACCGATTTTGCCCATTAACGAACTCGACCGAGATTTTATAGGGATACATGTTATGTAAAAAATTCAAAGTGATTGGTGCAAAATTACGGCAGTTATCGTGTCCACAAGAAACTGATATATATATAGATACATATATACATAAATTATATATAAACTTTTGAACTGACGGTGGTTTTGGGGTCTGGGGGATGTGAAACGCGAAGATATGTCGAAATTTTCCGGAAGTCGAAACATGGTACCCATTGCAATAGTTAGCTTTCTAATGAAATCTACCTAAAAGAGCGTGACACCGTCGCTAACAGTAGTTAACAAGGATATCCAAGAACTGAAGATAATGAAAAGTGATATAAGAAGCCGATCACACCTCAGAAATGTACTTAAACAGAAGAGTTTTCAGGACAGACTACCCTATAAGAAAACCGCCATCATCTGGACAAAAGAGAGAAAGGAGAAACATTGCCAGAGATTTCGCGAATATTGGGCAAACATCAAGTCCCTTGCCAAGCTGAAAAGTTGAACGTCGTGGTCATTAGCTGGCCTATCCGTAAGAAGAAGAACAAGAAGAAACTAATGAAGTAATGCAAGCCGGTAACCATGACAACAGTAGGCCTATCATAAGAACGTGACATCCAACTTTCCATATTTTACTGTAAGAAGCAATGACACTCAATTTATTAAATTTCTGTGAAAGTTTGCAAATGGCTATAAGGTTATCGTGGAATCAAACATAGACTGTAAAATTCAACAATGCGATTAAGGGGGCAAAGGGGTAACCTACAATTTTTACACGTGACTTACACGTGCGATATGCAATTTGTTGTACAGAAGGTCTATTATATCTCCAAACAGCAACATTATTTTCAAAAATTCCTGGATTGTAATAGTGTTTTGCAGCTTTTGGGAATTTGGGCCATTGGAGGGTAAAAATCCCTTTTTTTCATGCACCACAAGCCTTTATAATTAAAGGGGTCTTCCTGGGGATGGGGACTTTTCACAACGGTGAGGGTCAGTTTTAATTTGACATATACGCCTATGACGTTTCGTCTACGAGGTTTTCAATATTATTTTCACGTCAGGAAGTACACGTAGGTGAATTTCGTTTGAGAGCACATTTTAGCTAATCATATTTTTGTCGACAAATGGGTTCATCGTAAATCTTTATATTTATGTACGACTGTAATTTATTCATGTTCGGGTGCTTGGAGCATCATAAAATTAGGTATTTTAACAATGAGTCAATACACCAATCATTTTAAAACTCTTCAACGTAGGCCCACTTCTCATAGAAGGGTGGGCATAAGGAACAACTTTTCAAAATACATGCTTAAATAGGCGAAAAATAAAAATTATCCTAGAAAGACGACCAAAGCATATGTTGCGCATCTCAATGTATGACAAAAAACTAGGGAGTCTATAAAGGGTCTCCGAAAACCACATTTTATGGCCCTTAAATTAACAGTGTCTGCAATATGCCCAGAAAACTAACTTCGTTCTGATAAACTTATGAAGGAATGACAAGCCCATAACCATTGCAACAGTAGCTCAATTGATAACGTCTGGTTATTAATACCGAAGACCGTTCGAAGAGCGGGTACTTCTGCCAGTATATCTTTATATATATAATTCTTCGACACGTGTGTATGTGACTGAACTCCTCCTAAACGTCTGAACCGATTTTGATGGAATTTGGTACGTATATTAGGGTGGGTCCATGTATGGTTTAGATTCACAATCTGACCCGGTATGTGGAATGAACACAATTTTAGAACCACAATTTACACACAATTTTAGAACCACAATGTACAGTCAAAAACAGCCGTCATGGAAACCACTAGCCTTGGCCTTCGTGAAAGCTAATGTCTTTGGACGGTTTGTCTTTGCACGTTAGAGCCACCTGGTCGCAACCTGTGCAACTACCGCCATTACATACACTCCGCCCGTGGCGGAAAGTTGTATTTTATACCAAAGGTGGCAGTGATGTCGAATTCTACTGATTGTATCTGCACGTTAGAGCGTTTCAAAGTCCCGTATGCGTTCATATACCATTCATCCGATTGCCATGAAACTTGGGTGATATGTTGAGTGAGCTCCAGGGATAGTGTTTGGCGTAGTAAATCCATTTTACAATAGATGGCGCACGAATAGATTCAACAAATGAGCGACGACACGCGAAGTGTTTCAAAAAGGTCCCGTATAAGTTTATATTCCATTCATAGATTGAGATGAAACTTTGATGAGTTGTTGTGTACACTTAAGTGAAGGCTTCTAACTTAGTAATCCATTTCACAGGAGGTTGCGTACGAGTAGATTCAACAAATGAGCGGCGACGTGCGAAGCGTTTCAACCAAGTCCCGTATGCGTTCAAATACCATTCGTCCCATAGCGACGAAACTTAAGTGAGATGTTGTGTACACTTACGTGAGGGTTTCTAACTTAGTAAATGCATTTCAGGGGAGGTTTCGCACGAGTAGATTCAACAAATGAGCGACGACGCGCGAAGCGTTTCAATAAGGTCCCGTATGCGTTCAAATTCCATTCGTCCCATAGCGACGAAACTTGGGTGAGATGTTGTGTACACTTACGTGAGGGTTTCTAACTTAGTAAATGCATTTCACAGGAGGTTTCGCACGAGTAGATTCAACAAATGAGCGACGACGCGCGAAGCGTTTCAATAAGGCCCCGTATGCGTTCAAATACCATTCGTCCGATTACGATGAAACTTGGGTGAGATGTTGTGTACACCCTACGGAAGGTTTCTGGCTTAATAAATCCATTTTACAATAGGTAGAGCACGAGTAGATTCAACAAATGTGTGACGGCACGCGAATCATTTCAACAGAGTACCGTATGCGTCCATATACCATTTATCCGATTGCGATGAAACTTTGGTGAATTGTTGTGTACACTCCAGGAAATGTTTCTGTCTTAGTAAATCCAGTTTTTAATAAGTAGCACACGAGTAGATTCAACAAATGAGCGACGGCGCGTGGTTCTTTTCCACAATGTCCCGTATGCGGTCATATATCATTCACCCAATTGCGATGAAACCTTGATGAATCATTGAGTACACGCCAGAGAAGGTTTCAGGCTTAGTAAATCTATTTTACAATAGGTAGCGCATGAGTAGATTCAACAAATAAGTGACGGCACGCGAATCGTTTAAAGAAAATTACTTATGCGTTCATATGTCATTCATCCGATTCCGATGAAACTTTAATGAGTTGTTGTGTACACGCCAGGGAAGGTGTTCAACTTGGTAAATCCATTTTACAATATTGGTAGTGCACGAGGAATTGTAACAAATGAGTGGCGACGCGCGAAGCGTTCCAACAAAATCCTGTATGCGTTCATATACTATTCATCGATTGCGATGAAACTTTGATGAGTTGTTGTGTACACTTACGTGAAGCTTTCTAACTTAGTAAATCCATTTCACAGTTGGTAGAGCACGAGTAGATTCAACAAATGAGTAACAACGCACGAATCATTTAAACCAAATCCCGTATGCGTTAAATGCCATTTATCTGTTTGCGATGAAACTTTGGAGAGTTGTTGTGCACGCTCCAACGAATGTTTCTAAATTAGTTAATTCAATTCACGATAGTTTAGAGGCAGTTAACAGAAATTGAAAAAAATATTGTGCATCCAAAAGCACTTCAAGAAACAAAGTTACAACAATTTCTTTGATTGGCAGGACAACGTCTGCCGGGTCAGCTTGTCTTTATATATATAATTCTTCGACACGTGTGTATGTGACTGAACTCCTCCTAAACAACTGGACCGATTTTGATGAGATTTGGTATGTACATTAGGATGGTTCCATGTATGGTTTAGATTCACAATCTGACCCGGTAGGTGGAATGAACACAATTTTAGAACCACAATTTACACACAATTTTAGAATCACAATATACAGTCAAAAACAGTCGTCATGGAAACCACTAGCCTTGGCCTTCGTGAAAGCTGATGTCTTTGGACGGTTTGTCTCTGCACGTTAGAGCCACCTGGTCGCAACCTGTGGAACTACCGCCATAACATACACTCCGCCCGTGGCGGAAAGTTGTGTTTTATACCAAAGATGGCAGTGATGTCGAATTCTACTGTTTGTCTCTGCACGTTGGAGCGTTTCAAAGTCACGTATGCGTTCATATACCGTTCATCCCATTGCGATGAAACTTGGGTGAGATGTTGTGTGTACTCCAGGGAAGGTGTTTGGCTTGGTAAATTATTTTACAATAGATAGCGCACGAGTAGATTCAACAAATAAGCGACGACGCGCGAAGCGTTTCGACAAAATCCCGTATAAGTTCATATACCATTCATCGATTGAGATGAAACTTTGATGAGTTGTTGTGTACATTTACCTGAAGCTTTCTATCTTAGTAAATCCATTTCACTGGAGGTTGCGCACGGGTAGATTCAACAAATGAGCGACGACGTGCGAAGCGTTTCAACATGGTCCCGTATGCGTTCAAATACCATTCGTCCGATCGCGATTAAACTTGGATGAGATGTTGTGTACACTCCAGTGGGAGGCATCTGGATTAGTAAATCCATTTCACCATAGGTAGCGCACGAGCAGATTCAACAAATGAGCGACGACGAGCGAACAATTAAACTAAGTCCCGTAAGCTTTCATATACCATTCATCCGATTGCAATGAAACTATGGTGAGATATTGTGTACACTTACGTGAGGGTTTGTAACTTAGTAAATCCATTTCACAGGAAGTTGCGCACGAGTACATTGAACAAATGAGCGACGACGCGCGGAGCGTTTCAATAAGGTCCCGTATGCGTTCAAATACCATTCGTCCGATTACGATGAAAGTTGGGTGAGATGATGCGTACACCCTACGGAAGGTTTCTGGCTTAATAAATCCATTTTACAATAGGTAGCGCACGAGTAGATTCAACAAATGAGTGACGGCACGCGAATCATTTCAAAAAAGTACCGTATGCGTCAATATACAATTTATCCGATTGCGATGAAACTTTGGTGAATTGTTGTGTACACTTCAGTAAAAGTTTCTGGCTTAGTAAATTTATTTTACAATAGGTAGCGCACGAGTAGATTCAACAAATGTGCGATGGCGCGAGAATCGTTTCAAAAACGTCCTGTAGGTGTTCATATACCATTTATCCGATTGCGATGAAACTTCGGTGAATTGTTGTGTACACTCCAGGAAAGGTTTCTGGCTTAGTAAATCCAGTTTTTAATAAGTAGCGCATGAGTAGATTCAACAAATGAGTGATGGCATGCGTAATGTTTAAAGAAAATCCCGTATGCGTTCATATGTCATTCATCCAATTCCGATGAAACATTGATGGGTTGTTGTGTACATGCCAGGGAAGGTGTTCAACTTGGTAAATCCATTTGACAATATTGGAAGCGCACGAGTAGATGTAACATATGAGTGACGACGCGCGAAGCGTTCCAACAAAATCCCGTATGCGTTCATATACTATTCATCGATTGCGATGAAACTTTGATGAGTTGTTGTGTACACTTACGTGAACCTTTCTAACTTAGTAAATCCATATCACAGTTGGTAGAGCACGAGTAGATTCAACAAATGAGTGACTGCCCACGAATCATTTTAACAAAATCCCGTATGCGTTATATGCCATTTATCCGATTGCGATGAAACTTTGGATAGTTGTTGTGCACGCTCTCACGAATGTTTCTAGATTAGTTAATTCATTTCACGATAGTCAGAGGCCGTTAAACTTAACAGAAATTGAAAAAAATATTGTTTATCCAAAAGCACTTCAAGAAACAAAGTTACAACACTTTCTTTGATTGGCAGGACAAGGTCTGCCGGGTCAGCTAGTCTTTATATATATAATTCTTCGACACGTGTGTATGTGACTGAACTCCTCCTAAACGACTGAACCGATTTGGATGAAATTTGTTATGTATATTAGGGTGGGTCCATGTATGGTTTAGATTCACAATCTGACCCGGTAGGTGGAATGAACACAATTTTAGAGCCACAATTTACACACAATTTTAGAACCTCAATATACAGTCAAAAACAGTCGTCATGGAAACCACTAGCCTTGGCATTCGTGAAAGCTGATGTCTTTGGACGGTTTGTCTCTGCACGTTAGAGCCACCTGGTCGCAACCTGTGCAACTACCGCCATTACATACACGCCACCCGTGGCGAAAAGTTGTGTTTTATACCAAAGGTGGCAGTGATGTCGAATTCTACTGTTTGTCTCTGCACGTTAGAGCGTTTCAAAGTCCCGTGTGCGTTCATATACCATTCATCCGATTGCCATGAAACTTAGGTGATATGTTGAGTGAGCTCCAGGGAAGGTGTTTGGCTTAGTAAATCCATTTTACAATAGATAGCGCACGAATAGATTCAACAAATGAGCGACGACGCACGAAGCGTTTCAAAAAGGTCCCGTATGCGTTCAAATACCATTCGTCCGATAGCGATGAAACTTGGGTGAGATGTTGTGTACACTCATGGGAAGGCTTCTGGCTTAGTAAATCAATTTCACATTAGGTAGCGCACGACTAGATTCACCAAATGAGTTACGACGCACGAAGCGTTTCAACAAAATCCCGTATAAGTTTATATTCCATTCATAGATTGAGATGAAACTTTGATGAGTTGTTGTGTACACTTAATGAAGGCTTCTAACTTAGTAATCCATTTCACATGAGGTTGCGTACGAGTAGATTCAACAAATGAGCGGCGACGTGCGAAGCGTTTCAACAAAGTATCGTATGCGTTCAAATACTATTTGTCCGATAGCGATGAAACTTGGGTGAGATATTGTGTACACTTACGTGAGGGTTTCTAACTTAGTAAATCCATTTTACAATAAGTAGCTCACGAGTAGATTCAACAAATGAGCAACGACGCGCGAACTTTTAATCAAGTCCCGTATGCGTTCATATACAATTCATCGATTGCAATGAAACTTGGGTGAGATGTTGTGTACACTTACGTGAGGGTTTCTAACTTAGTAAATCCATTTCACAGGAGGTTTCGCACGAGTTGAATCAACAAATGAGCGATGACGCGCGAAGCGTTTCAATAAGGTCCCGTATGCGTTCAAATACCATTCGTCCGATTACGATGAAACTTGGGTGAGATGTTGTGTACACCCTACGGAAGGTTTCTGGCTTAATAAATCCATTTTACAATAGGTAACGTACGAGTAGATTCAACAAATGTGTGACGGCACGCGAATCATTTCAACAAAGTACCGTATGCGTCCATATACCATTTATCCGATTGCGATGAAACTTTGGTGAATTGTTGTGTACACTCCAGGAAATGTTTGTCTTAGTAAATCCAGTTTTTAATAAGTAGCGCACGAGTAGATTCAACAAATGAGCGATGGCGCGCGAATCGTTTCCACAATGTCCCGTATGCGGTCATATATCATTCATCCGATTGCGATCAAACCTTGGTGAATCATTGAGTACACGCCAGAGAAGGTTTGAGGCTTAGTACATCTATTTTACAATAGGTAGCGAATGAGTAGATTCAACAAATGAGTGACGGCACGCGAATCGTTTAAAGAAAATCACTTATGCGTTCATATGTCATTCATCCGATTCCGATGAAACTTTGATGAGTTGTTGTGTACACGCCAGGGAAGGTGTTCAACTTGGTAAATCCATTTTACAATATAGGGAGCGCACGAGTAGATGTAACAAATGAGTGACGACGCGCGAAGCGTTCCAACAAAATCATGTATGCGTTCATATACTATTCATCGATTGCGATGAAACTTTGATGAGTTGTTGTGTACACTTACGTGAAGCTTTCTAACTTAGTAAATCAATTTCACAGTTGGTAGATCACGAGTAGATTCAACAAATGAGTGACAGCGCACGAATCATTTAAACCAAATCCCGTATGCGTTAAATGCCATTTATCCGTTTGCGATGAAACTTGGGAGAGTTGTTGTGCACGCTCCAACGAATGTTTCTAAATTAGTTAATTCAATTCACGATAGTTTAGAGGCAGTTAACAGAAATTGAAAAAAATATTGTGTATCCAAAAGCACTTCAAGAAACAAAGTTACAACACTTTCTTTGATTGGCAGGACAACGTCTGCCGGGTCAGCTTGTATATATATATATATATAAGATTAGTGATTTAAAATTATTGTATTACATGGGAATTCTTTAGGAATTGGAATAACATTTGAAGCACTATCATCACTCCAATAGTCAATCACTTGTAGAACAAGTTCACACTCACATACCTGTAATTTTCTGAAGTATCCTCAACATGATGAATTATCACAATCACCATGATAATACTAATAAGTTTCGGAGCACTCGATAACACTTTAACATTTCACCACCAGTGCAAAATAAGACTATGTCCCTGGACATAATGTCAGAGTGACATGACAGCGTTGTAGTGATTGCCTATCTTCTCGGAGCAGTTGCGCAGTATGATGGCGTAGAAGAATAACGTAGCGACCAGCTTCACCGTATAAACGGATGAAAGCACAAACGTAGACAGATAACTGTAACTTGACCTCCTAAAGAGCCACCTTTTATACAGCCCCAAGGTCACATATCGATGCCTGATATCGCATTATAAAATGCGAGGTCTCCTATTCTATTGGTCCTCACCGTAGAAAATTCTACAAGGTCATTAATTTCAATAGAATCATCAGGAATAAACTGAAGAATTATTCCATATAAAATCCTCTTCCTTAACCAAAACCTAGCAAGCATATTGCGTTCCAATATTCCCTGGCTGCAAGTGGGAACGCGGCTCAATCAAACTATGGTGAGTCGACAGCTTGTCGCAGCCTCGCTGAGGTCACAGCACGCTCGATTCAAAATCACGCCCAACCAATCCATTGTAAATGGGCACAATACGTAGCACACCCACTACATGGTTACCTGTTGTAAGTAACATCCAACCTCCAGCTTTTCGAAGATCAGAGGCTCTCCTGAAGATCTGGAAAACCATTCAGAAGAACCCCCAGCTACCCATACATACTGATGTAGCAAAAGCAGGTAATCAACGGTTGAAATCAAGAAAACCACCTTGGTGCTCTGCAGTACTTCTTGAAGACTCTTCATTTAACATCTCAGAAGCATGGAAAACTATGTGGGAAGAATCATCAGTATTCAATGCACATCTGATTGAAAACCCTTCCAACCGGATATAAGGTTTCAAACTCCCCAGACGCCAATGGAGAATCATTAACCGGATCACAACAGGACAAGGCAAATGTGGATTCCTGCTTCACAAATGGGGTTGGGTTACTTCTGCTAACTGCGATTGTGGAGCTACCCTGCAAACCATCGAACATATTGTTGGTGAATGTCCTCAACGAGCGTTCCAAGGATCAGTAGGTGACATTCATCATGCATCTTCTGAGGCACTTCAGTGGATTGATGGCCTGGATTTAGAAGTTTAAAGCAAGAACTTGTGTTTATGACTATGTATATAACTGTATATGTAACTTTATATGTAGTGTATATAACTTTTATTTTAACTCTTTATCATCATACGATAAATAAATAATAGATGGACAAGTACAATTTTAGTTATGTATTAACAATGGGAGAGAATATTTGCATACAAATCCGAGCCCTATTGATGACAAGGAAACATCGTGAAACTTCCGAGCTCGTTGAAACATTGCATACAGTCTGTTTAGAAATAAAATGGTGTATAATTCCCCAGTTTAGGGGCAGATGACCTCGTAGTTCCGCCCCTTAAAACAACAATAAATAACAAACTAACATTTCCCAGCTTGGTCATTTCTAGAGAGGGCAAAATTGTACGTGCCTGAAAATGGAGACGAGACTAGCATGGGTATGTGCACCTAGTTCACCTGTTCTCTCCGACCAATCGCACTACTACAATATACTTCCTCAATAGGGGCGTGATGGTGCAATGGCCAAGCTGCTTGCTTCTTACCACGGCGGACCGAGTTTGGTTCTCGATCAATGTACGAAGGGTAATCAGAAACGAAGGTTACAATGCTTGCAGTGAAACGTATACATTTTGATTCATACAACCAATACAGCTAACTGATAGTTCATATATTAGGTTATTAGCCTATATTCATTTATGAAAAAATAGGCTTATGAGATCACCTTTCGTCCGTGTGTCTGTGTGTGTGTGTGTGCGATTGTGTGTGATTCGTGTGTGTGTCACCCCACCCCCCCTCCCCCTCCCCCCTAATGACATCTAAACGGCTGGAGCGATTTCATAGCACTATTCCGGACGACCCAGACAATGTCCTTCAAATTTGGTACGTCTCACCAATCCAATATGGCGGCTGTGCGAAATATTTCACCAGCATTCAATATCTCCGAAACTATTACGATATCACCCTGGAATTTTGTACGGTGATAAAGGGAACTACTAAAGGTGATGGTGCAATGGTCAAGCCGCGTGCTTCTTACCAAGGGGGACCGAGTTCGATTCTCGATCAATGTACGAAGGGTGATTAGAAAAGAAGGTTACAAAGCTTGCAGTGAAACGTGAAAACCTGGTAACTACTAAACCAACAAGGCGGCCAAGTGAAGTTGCGACTTTTAAATAGATGTTTCTCGCGATTTATACAATCAAACCGCAATGAAACTTGGTATAGTATATGTTTATACACACTGTAATGCACCGACATCTAACTTCGTTCAATTGTTTACATAACCTCAAGATGACAGCTGTGCGAAATATTTCACCGGCATTCTATATATCTGAAACTATTACCGGTATCACCCTGAAATTTTGAACAGAGATAAAGGGCACTACTGAAAGTTCATCTATGAGACTTTCAAAAACCGGCTAACTACAAAACGAACATGGCGGCCAAGCGAATTTGAAAGTTTTAAATAGACTTTTCTCGCGATTTAACGTTACAAAGAAATGAAACTTGGTACAGCAAATGTTTATACACATTGTAATGCAGTGGCCTGTTTGCCATCTCTTGATGAATACAGTACATTTGCATTTGTCAGTTGGCACAGGCTAGAGTAAAAGGTGGCTTTTCACCGATGTCTCAGTCTCACTCATGGCTGCGATTATATGGAAGCTACTGAGGTATGGGTCGTGCTTAGTGATGGCAGTCAGGGCACAGTCAGTGCCTGTGGATGCTGTGAGAGGTTCTACTCATAGGGTTAGTACTGCTGTTCTGACTCAGTGAGGAAAGCCATGGCAAACTACCTCACTCCTCTTCTTGCCTAGAACGCCTCAATATAGTGCTGCCTTGGGTTTTTGTGGGTATCTACTCACATAACGTAACGGCGGTGCTATTTGAGGATCCAACCAGCCTTCGGTCTGACTACCTAACAGAACAGAATGCACAGGTATCTAATTTATTTCAATTGTTTACATAACCTCAGGATGGCGGCTGTGCGAATTTAAAATTAAGTTTTTATGTATTGTGTCGTAATCATGCGATCGAAGTTCACCTATAGGACTTTAAAATACCTGGTGATCACAAATCCAACCTGGTGGCGACGCGAAGTATAAATAATCACATGGACGTTTCTCGCAATTTAACCATCTGAGTGCTGTGAAACTTCGTACAGTAAATCCTTATACAAATGTTAATCCACTGGCATCCAATGTATTTCAATTGTTTCCATAACCACAAGATGGCAGTTGTGGATTTTTTTTAAATCTGGTTTTTACTTCTTGTGTCCTAATCATGCGATTGAAGTTTGAATACTACACGTACACAATAATCTTCATGTAACAGTACATAACTCTAAGACATACATATATAAAAATCCAATATGGCGACCATCCGCAATATTTAGTCGGTTCTCAATATCTACGAATCTATTACAGCAATCAAACTCATATTTTGTATGTTGATAATGGCAATAAACATAAGTAGGATATATGAAAATAGGATTTAGTTCTTCACGGAACTTCTTGTCTTTCGACAAAGTCTTCATTTCGGTTTAGGCACTTGTTGCTTGTCGGGATAAGTTTGAATATTCCCTCATGGTAAAAATCCTGTCCTTGCGTGGTCAGTCACGTTGTCGCGAAGTATTTCACCTCCTCGTCTGAAACGAATCATCGATCTCCTAGTTGCTCTTTCAAGTGAGATATCAGCTGAAGGTCGCTTGGAGCGATGTCCGGGATATACCAGTATAGGAAGGATGATCAATAATGTCCCTGCGAAACCGCTTCAACAGCGTGGTGGACTTCTGGGCTGTATGACGTCACACGTTGACATGGATGAAGATGACGAAGATGACGACCTCGGTCACGGTTACATGTTTCGCCCACAGAAAACGAATAACTGAACGGATCTCTTCGCGAGACAATTTTTCCAAACGAGTCACTATTAGTTCTTCTTCTTATTCTTTTAAGGGGGGTGGGTGGGCATTAGTTGTTCACCTACAACTAGCGCTGTAGGTGGCGGGTGGCCGAAACTCTGCACAGTTACCAACCGTATGTATTAGAATTACCCCACACTACTAATTTCTTTATAACAGACGAAACTGCGGGAATATTGGCATTGTAACTTTAGTTGCTGACCACCCCTCGTACGTGAGACTTTTGAAGTGAAATACCACGTCCTTAGTTCAGATTCCACGTAAAGGTGGAGCTCCCATGGATCATGATCGTGAGAATAAGTCACCTAATAAAACAACAAACTTATTTTTCTCTAACCGTAGACAGCGTGTTGGAAGAGTGGCTTTGGTAGTGCGATTGGTCAAAGAGTATAGGGGTCTCTTAGTGTACACTCACCTCAACCACTGCAAGTCTCACTTCTATATTCATACACGTACAATGTATAGAGGGACCGACCACAGTGGCCGAGAGTGCTAGTGCGCTAGCTCGCGCCTCACTGGCATCGGAAGAGCGAGGATTCGAATCCCACCTTAGCCATCCTGAAAATGTTTTTTGGAGTTTCTCATTTTCACCACCAGACAAATGCCGGGACGGTATTTTCAACAGGTCCACGGCCGACTTCCTTCCTAAATTCCTTCCTTAGTTAGACCGACGTTAGCGGTCGCCTGGGCCATCTGCCTGTCACCAGTTATATCTGTTGACAAAGTGTGATCAGCTCCCAGATACCATCTTTGCGATGGTAGAGGAATGATCCCTAGTAGAGACCGTCGGTGAAAAACAATATAGGGATAAAATACCACGAAGGATGATTTCCTTGTTATCTGGTCAACATGTAGTATTAGTGAGATCGGGTGTTTCACGTTTGACAAGTTCACTTGTTGGTAGCTGAAATGATAGTAAGGAGTTTGGTGGATCTATATCAGTATTGTCGAATCAGGAAATAGGGTGGAAAGGCTTTGAAATAAATTATAAGCGCAGGGGTGGCCATGTGTGCAAATGCTCAAGTGAATGTAGTGACATTTCTGGAGGTCGTGGTCTTAATGTAGGTACTATTCCGGCATCTGCATGGATTAGAACCACTTCTAGGACGACTAAGGGGGAATAGAACCTACCTCTTTACAATTCTGACCCACGAGGCTGAGCGTTCACCGTTCCGGCCCTCAGACCAGACTTAGATATCTTGGCAGATCTAGAAATTAAACCGAACCTCAGGTATGACAGCCGTGGTTTCTAGCCACTGCGCCACGACAGACAAAGAGATAGTCTGACTACAATGTGGAGCAGGAAGAAATCATCAATACCACTATCATAGCTATAAACTAGGCCTTCTGGATGAATTTGAAAAGCCTATGACGAGCAAACTAGGTTAGAAATCTCTGTATATTAAATAATGTGCCGTGTCGCCATGCCTCATTCGAGGTTGCAGAGCACAATGGTCGGTGGCTGGAGCGAAGGGGTAGCTTCGGTGATGACATCAGAGAATGATGGTGACAGCTGTGCGTCATGGGGAGAGGGGCACACTACGGGCATGGGAGCATTCTAGGTAGGCTACTGTATTTTGGCTTCGACGCGACCAACGGAGTTGTAGCGAGATGTCGCGAGAAAGCAGTAGAAGCCTTTCGAAGTCCACTTGCACTGTATGAAGCAAAGCGAGGACCCGAGAGTGGACTAAAGTCCAGTAGAGTTGACAGTTCAGTTGAGTGGAGTTCAGTCAATAGTGTCCGACAGCTGTAAACAACGTGAGTGTTGTGCCACGGAACGTGTAAGTGGGAGCCAGTGGACAGTGCAAATCACTGTTTTCGACGCTACGTAAGAACAGACACGGGGACTGTGTAACAACTAAGAGTAAAGGAAGATCTTGTGATTATGAGCCATGGGACCTCCTTTTTACGTGGAATCCGAACCACAGGACATGGCATTTCACTTCGAAAATCTCACATGCATTGACCGGGAATCGAACCCAGTCCACCTTGGTAAGAGGCCAGCCTCCCTCACAAGTGAGACTCGGTTGGGAGCTGCAAGGGGGAACATTACCGAGCGGAGACTGTGGACGTGAATTGTTTAAATAATTGTACAGTAGTCATAATAACCTGTTTGCCATCTCTTGATGAATACAGTACATTTGCATTTGTCAGTTGGCACAGGTTAGAGTAAAAGGTGGCTTTTCACCGATGTCTCAGTTTCACTCATGGCTGTGATTATATGGAAGCTACTGAGGTATGGGTGGTGCTTAGTAATGGCATTCGGGGCACAGTCAGTGCCTGTGAATGCTGTGAAAGGTTCAACTCATAGGGTTAGGACTACTGTTCTGACTCAGTGAGGAAAGCAATGGCAAACTACCTCACTCCTCTTCTTGCCTAGAACGCCTCAAAATAGCGCTGCCTTGGGTTTTTGTGGGTATCTACTCACATAACGTAACGGCGGTACTTTTTGAGGATCCAACCAGCCTTCGGGCTGACTACCTAACAGACAGTCATAATAACATTTAGTGTTTCGTATCGCACGCTCCCAGTTGTGCTTTGATTTAGTGAGTGAACCCTGGTTCCCGTCATAATAATAATTTTAATATCTACATTGAATACATTCGCCCTCATGGCAAATGAGCGTCCTGAAAATGTTAAAAGTCCCAATGTTGGATATCCTAGTTTGATATTCAGAGACAATAGCTTGCCACGGTGGGTGAGTGGATACTAACCCCAAGCTTGCAGGTTCGCTCATGGCCGTAGTAAGTGATTTTTGAAAAGCGGCAAAAATTACGATTCGCAAGGCATACGATGTTGGCAAGTCAAAGAACCCATTTGAATTCAGTAGGCCGTGTTCATAATGGCAAAATTAATCTCGGGAGTTTCTGCCAACACAAAGTTCCTCATTTCTCTAATAGAAAGCGCTATGGGCCTAGTGTTCAAGGAGCTTAGATATCTAACCTCCTTGACTTTCATAGTGCTTCAACGAACAACGAAACTCCACATGCAAGCTACCCTATGGGTGTCAAAAAACAAAGCTTACACCCAGCCATACGATATTATTATTATTATTGTTACTCAGAGGCAATGAAAGAGTGTCCATTGTGCTCATAGTGCGAGGCAGTAATATAGCACTGTTTTCTACAAATTATCCAAAATACAATCGAAGTGGAACGCATAAGGGAAGTATAACCGCAACATAAGACGGACGATACTACGGCCTCTTCCAGAGCACGGAAACGCAATGAATATAACTTATTGTGAGAATGGGGAGGCCTAACCTGACGTGCTGTCTCGGGTTCGTGGCGAGTTTTGGTGCATGATTAGGACTATCATTTGGTCACCCAGGCCCATTCTACTCCGTTTTTGAACGCCGTGCATCTATGTCTGGCCACACGTTTTCTTGGCAGCTCGAAGATCGACTTGAGATGCCTCAACACGGTAGAGTAACAATTCTGGTGAGCAGTTAAAAAACAACAAAAAAAAAAGAAAACTGATGACAACAGGAATTACCACCTTGCATATGCCGAGGACAACATGCAATGTGGTCAAATGTCATCTTTTTCGACGAATGTACTTATAACTCGTTCAACTATAGACCTGTACTCATGTATCAACCTTTCAGCATCCAACACAATCCAGGAAACGTGGCTGAGAGTTGGCACCTTGGGCGAGTATCTGTTGCGTGATGGAGTTCGAAAAGCTCCCACCGGATTGGATTGCTGCACAAAATCGAGCAAGGTCTAGATGGGATAAACAAATCGTTATCCACATCTGTCCTGCATCCGCACGACTTTTATCCGCATCAACCCCGCATCCGCTCGTTTGTTATCCGAATCTACTAGCATTACTATAATATTTTAATTAGATAAAGCATATAGTATTAAAGCAACACAATAAGACATTTGAGGAGAAAGTCGTTCCCTTAGGCTATGTACTGTGATATTGGCATAGTGGTGCGTTATTATCATTAGCCTATTAATCAACAGCTGAAAACGTTGGGAAACATCATAGCCACCCACTTAATTTATTTTAAGTCATAATTGTAATTATTTTTCACATCAATTTATATGGAAGGAGAAGGTTGTTTTATTATGTACAAATTTAATTTGATTTAATGGAAGATTTTCAATAAGCATATTCATTAATTTTAACGTGAGGGCGAATCAAGCATTTACGGAGATTTTTAAGTCAGCTAGCAGTAGGCAGAGGGTATGTTGCAACGCAAGATAAACTTGGCCGAGCGCATCGCGGGAGACTTTCCGAGATATTGAGGGAACAAGGACTGACGCTAGCATGGGTCGCTTTTTGGAGAAATTGGTTCACCAGAGGTCAAGTCCACGCAGACAAGGGAAGCTTGCCTCATGACGACAAGAACATCCTTATTTGGTTACAAGCACAGCATTTCTCAGAATCTACACCACGCCATTTCTGGGCGAATCAGAACTTGGACGTTATTGCAAGTTGGAAGAGTAGGAGGCAAGTACTTTGAAACGCAAGAGGAGAGTGGTCAGCAGTCACGTGTGTGGGGTACTGAGAGAGGGTTGAAGTGAAGTTTTATAAGACTTAACCCGTGGACCGAGAGTCACTCTTTTGGAGACATTCAATTTTTATTCGAGATTCTAATTCATTCAGATCCTCAGTGTCAGTCTATTCTACGTTTGAGCATGTATTAGCTCATGTACAAGTACAGTTGTAATATGTTGAGGACACATCTCGTTCACTCATATTAATAATGACAGTTGCGTATTTAGCTGTCGTCATAAATGGGATTTATGAAGCCAGGTCTTCATCTCACACAACTCAATAATTTACAACATCAAGCATTTCAAGAAGATGACGGCAATTTCGAGCAGCAGACTACAGATTTGCTCTAAAACGAACAAAACCCATCATGAAGACAACACCGGTGAGCGTAAATGACGACATCATATACTGTATCTCTCTGTTTTTCTTGTTGTAATTAGTCGATATTTTCTTTGTGCACAGTAACTTTAATTTCATCTAGCTTTTGAAATAAACTATCGTTATCTCATGTCTCCACACCCATTTGTTTTAGCCGCCACGTTAATCGTAAATTCGAATTCTTCCATTATAATGTTTGCTATATTTGATTCTTTAGTATTATTAAATTCAATTCATTAAATTCAGTTTCCGTGTTTCCTCCTTGTAGTTAGAATTAGCTATAAGGCAAACCTATCCTTTCATTATAAGTATCAAGCTGATTGGAAGCTTATGTTTCCCCACAGGCTGAGTAACAAGAGTCTACATAGCCGAGCTAAAATGGTAAGTTTTTATATGTTTATTTCGGTGTCCTAATGGCACTGGACCCGATGGCACCCATCCGGTATGAAGCTTTACAGTGGTTTATCTATGGTACTCCAGGTAAACGCAATTGCATGTGTAAGTTCATGTGGAGCTCATAGGAAACACCATTACATTTGAACGCCCAAGGTGTGGCCGAAAATCAGCTGATATTTGAGGAGAGAGGAAAGGTTTTATTTCTGTGCTTTGTGTGTATTTTGGGGGATATATATATATTGTGTGCTGTATCAGTTTGACGGGGAAAGAAGAAGAAATGAAACTTAGAAGTGGTCAGTTAACGGGTGGTGACGAGGTGGCGAAGAAAGTGGAGACTAATGAGGGTAGTCCGGCTGGGACATAGTGTACAATGGCTCAAAGGAAATAGCGGAGGTATTTCCAGAGAGTAAAGTTGACAAGGAAAGTTCAGAGAACACTAGTGATGGGATTATGGCGTTACTCATGCAAATTAACACTAAATTGGTTGCAACGAATAACAAATTAGAAGATACTAAGGTGGAGATGAAGGTTAGTAATCTAGAAATTAACACTAAATTGGATGCTACTAACAGTAAATTAGAAAGCACTAACTATAAATTACAAAGCACTATCAATAAATTGGAAAGCACTAATATTCAGATGGAAAGTAATAATAGAGAAATTAACAGTAAATTGGATAGGATTAAAGCGGAAACCAGCGGTAAAATTGCTGAAATAAATAAAAAATTGGATTCTGTAACTAAAACTGCTGAACAGCTGACTGAGGAATGCACTGAGGTTAAGAGTAGTATTGAAGGAGTGAAGGCAAAAATTCGGATTCAGCTGGAGGAGAAGTCTACAGAGATAAGATTAGAAGTAGATAACAGATTGAAGGAAGTACAAAGCAACTTAGAAGATAGAAATCTCTGTTTCGCGGGCTTATAGGTCGTGTTCTAAGGACATTTTGTCATCCTGACGTTTCGCCGAAGACTGCGTTCAGCATGTTCACAGGTTACATTAAGCGAGGTATAACAAGTAAACAGAAGATATATACATAGTCAACAACCCACACATAGAGGCTACCATAGCAACGGCGTACCACATAAAAGTAATGCATCAACGACAGGGCTGCTCTTCTGTTGCATCTTCTTGTCTACGACGGTCAATGAGGGCAGGCTTGAGGGGATTAAGGACTGGAAGCCAAGCTCTGTTCACACGTTCTGCTTCCTCCTTAAGATTGAAGCTGTTAGTATGCTTCAGGATTTCAATGGACTCCCTTTGTAGCCTGGCATGATAAGACACCGTGGTGGACAAAACTTCGGTGTCTCCATATCTTATGTTGTGACCTGCGAGTAGGGAGTGTGCTGCAACAGTGGATTTACCTGTTTGTCCCAGCCGGCTGTGTCGTTCAAGCTCCTTGAGGCGAGTGCAATACTTCTTTTCGTTGTTCCAATATATACTTGGCCACAATCACACAGGATTTTATAAACCCCTGCGGCGGTATGAGGATGTCGCTTATCTTTAGCGGACCTAAACATGTCCTTAATTTTTCGCGTAGGCCTTTATATGGTCTTTATATCATGGGACTCGAGTAGCCTCCCTATTCTGTCCGTGACCTTTTTTATATATGGAAGGAAAGCTCTAGCCAGGGGCTGCTTGTCTCCAATTACCCTTGTAGTTGGACGTCTTGGATGGAGTGCTCACTGGATATCTTTCTGGCTGTGCCCAATGGCGCGTAGGGCCTCGTTGAGGTGTTTTATTTCTTGGTTTAGGCATTGCTTTTCACAAATTCTTTTCGCACGATCAGCCAGTGTTTTTATCACTCCGTATTTCTGTCATGGGTGGTGTTTGGACGACTTATGTATATATCGGACAGTATGCGTCGGCTTACGGTAAACTGTATGTCCCAAGGTTAGATCAGCGGTCTTCGTTACCATAACGTCGAGAAAAGCGATTTTCTGTTCATTCTCTAACTCCATGGTAAACTGAATGTTAGAGTTCAGACTGTTAAGAAATTAAACACCTCAACGAGGCCCTACGCGCCAATGGGTACAGCCAGGAAGATGGTCAGAACGGAAAACAAAGGTCAGGGAATTACAACAATTCCAACTACAACCAGGGTAACCGAGTTTACAGTAGGAATGACCAAAGTAATAGAAATGGTGGTAACAATAGTAGTAACTCTAATGGTAGTGAAAGTCTGGTCAAAAGCACGTCAAACAACGGAGCTAGTACCAGTACAGGTTCTTTAAACTAGAGCCGGACTGTTATGACGGGTCTACATTATAGTCGGTGGTTATCCCAATCAGTACCTTAATTGCTGATACTTATGACCTAGACGTGAACTAACAGATGCCCAGGAAGTAATTGAGAGTAAGAATTTATACCCTATAGCCAAGATAGGGTCTGGGGCGCTCGTCTTTGCATTATTTGACTCCGGGTGTGCACGGTCCAGTTTGAGAGCCATGTTTTATTCTAAAATGAAGGAGAGAGGTACCATTTTCGAGGAGTTTCCTATTAAATCTACTTATGTAATAACTGCCGTTGGGGAGAGGTCCAATTTAATTTCAAAACATGTACTGGTGGAACTAGAAATTGATGGTCATGTGAAGAGGCTGGCTTATCTGGTAATACCGAACCTAGTGTATGAAATTGTCATTGGTTCTGACTGATTAAGCAAATTTTCAGCTAAATTATGCTACGAGGAGGAGTGTGTAAAAGTGAATTGGAACGAGAAAGAAGTAATTATACCGTTTAACGATCCAGGTAAGAAGTGAGGTGTGTCTCAAAGCGTGTGAACATTGAGCAATGTGATTTCGGCCTGTAGAGTCGAAAATGTCGGGCAGGTGTATGAAGAAATCGAACCTGTGCCATTATTTTTTTGTGGGGAACGTGCATACGTATGGAATTCTTGAGGATTCCTTACGGGTGGCTGCATTGAGTGATGATTTAGGGGAACAACGAAGTGTTCAACTCTATAATATATTGTTAGACAACAAGAGGATTTTTGAGAATAGAATTGGTGAGGCCAATTTTTACACACACTCGTCAAACGTGCATAATTATTCAGTGTTTGTAGGACACAGGTACCCAGTTCCTTTTCGATATCAGAATGCAGCTCAACAGCAACAACAAATTGATCAGATGCTAGCAGATGGTATAATTGAGTACTCTGAGTACTGTTCCTAAGGCAGATGGGAAAGTTAGGATTTGTATTGACGCACGCACCCTCAACTCACATATCAGTTTAGACTAATTGAGTTCTTTATCTATTGAAGAATGAATGCAGAGTTTTGAAGGTAAACAGTGGTTCACGTGCGTGGATCTCAGTTCTAGTTTTTGTCAGGTTCCGCTTAGGAAGGAAGATCGGCCCTTCACGGCATTCAGTCACCAGTATAATCTTTTCCCGTTTAAAAGGGTACCCTATGGTTTGAAAAGTAGCTCTGCAGCTCTTATTAGGGCACTTAGTATTGCACTAAGGAGGGAAACAGTTGAGTTTGTTACTATTTATATTGATGATATGGTCATAAGTTCCAGAACTTATGAGGAGCACTTGGGTCACTTTGATTATGTTTTTAAGAAGCTGGACAAGGCAGGTTTCACTCTGAAGCTGTCTAAGTCCGAGTTTTGTAAGCAAGAGGTCACTTTTCTGGGTCATAAATTATCACGATTAGGGGTGACACCAGAGATAAGTAGGGTACAGAAATTATTGAAAATTAGCGCTCCAAGGAATGTAAAGGAATTGAAATCGGTGCTTGGCTCATGTAATTTCTTTCTCCGCTTCGTGGTGAAGTATGAATGTCTGGTAGAGCCATTCAGAGAGTTTTTGAAAGCAGGTACTAGATGGTATTGAGATGAATCTCATGCCAAGGCATTCCAGGCGCTGAAACGTGGATTTGAGGAAGCAATGGTACGCGGCTATGTCAAAGAGATGAGGAAGGAGACCTGAGGATTGTATCTTTATCGTCACGTGGTTTGACGGCCGCCGAGAAAAGGTATACCATCACTGAATTGGAACTCTTAGGCATTGTGTTCAGTCTTAGTAAATTTAGGATGTATGTGCTGCGAAGCAAGTTTGAGATACACACAGATCATCACGCCTCGATATTTATAAGAACTTGTACGTTGAGCTCAAATAGAGTAAGTCGGTGGATTTTGGCTCTCCAGGAATATGACTTCGAGGTGAAGCATATTAAAGGTAAAGATAACATCTTGGCGGATATGTTATCTCGTGATGCATCTTTAAGCAAGGAAGGACCTGTATTGAAGGCTGATCAGGGTATTTTATGTGTACTTGTAATGATCCAAGTAACAAGCAGCCACTTGAGGTACTTAACAATATGTTGGTTGAGCAGAGGGAAGATGTAGTGTTCTGGGAACCTTTGGCCAGGTTAGAGGTAGGTGATTCAGGCACGGTGAAAGTGGGTAGGTTCACATATAGGATGCAGGATGGCTTTCTCGCACGTAAGTGTAAGGAAGATTGCTGGGCGATATGTGTACCAATCTCATTAAGGGAAGAAGTGGTTTGGTTCATTCACTGGGAGTTGGGCCACTTTGGCGCTAACAAGGTGTATTACGAAATTAGTCATGACTTCGTCTGTGAAATGATGGGAAGGGAAATTAGGAAGATTCTCACTAAGTGTGACCTCTGTCAGAGAAGTAAATTTCCAGTTAGATATTTGTGTGGTCCGATGCAGGCGGTCATCACACATAGTCCCGGCGAAGTACTTTGTGTTGATCTAATTGGACCTGTAGTGAAAGATCAGTTTGGCTACGAGTACATTTTTGTACTGGTTGACGCATTCAATAAATTCGTCAAACTTTATGCATTAAGGAAAGCCACCAGGAAAGCATGTAGTCGATTGATCATTGATAAATATATACCTGAGTTCAGCGTTCCACTCAGAGTGTTGTCTGACAGCGGGCCGCAGTTAACTTCAAAATACTGGAGAACCAGCATGGAGAAAGCCGGTATCACCCATGTTCATTCGTCGGTTCGATATCCTCAAGGAAATTTATCAGATAGATCGATGAAAGAAATTTCGCAGATTATGAGGGCTTTGGTGCATGATCGGCACACTTCCTGGGTAGCTCAGCTGTCAAAGTTTGGGTCCTGATTGAATTCCGTTCAGCATGAGAGTACTCGTATTACTCCGTTTGAAATTCATTATGGTAGAATGCCCCAGAATGAGTTAGCGAGAATTTTGGGATTAACTGTGAGAAAACAACCTGGGGTGGATTTTTATGTCCTGTTGGCGAAACAGAATTTGAAAAAATCAGCAGCTAAAGGAATTCGCCTACAAAAACACACTAAATTCGATCTTTTCAATCCTGGATACCGTGTCTTACTGAGGGACTTGAAACAATGGAACTCTAAGTTCTTTTTACTTTATTCCGGGCCGTTTTATAGCTAAGAGGATTGGCAACACTGCATTATGTTCTTGGGAATGAACTAGGTGAGAGACTGTATGGAACGTACAACATTAATAGCCTGAGGAGATACATATTGTGAGGATATGAGGTATTGTGTGTACAAAAAACAGAAGTGTAATATCTGGTAAGTTTTTTATGAAATAATAATAATAAACAGTTTACGGAATGATTGACAGATGTTCTGAGTCAGGCAGGTGAGGTCAGAGCAGTGTTTTCAAGCGCGTGTATGTGGACACATAATTAGGTCGGGTGAGTCCAGACAGTTCAGGTGGTCCTACTCAATCAGATAAGAGGCAGCTGAGATAACGGAGTACAGGTTATTTAGGTCAAATTAGCTATATGGATGTTGATCTGACTCAGTTTGTAAGATGGAGGTAGTCATTTAAAGAGATGGACTAATTGGAAGTCCGGTACTGAGATCTTGGAGAAGATACGAGTTTGCTGATATGCGCGCAACAGGTGGTGTGACATATCATATATTTAAAGGGAACATTCGTTTACATAAGAAGCACAGAAATAAGTTCCGATTATAGAGATTTCTATACGTTGTATTTTTTTCAGTAGGGCTTTTTATGTACATTTTTTACAGAGAATATTGTCATGGGGTCAGTAGTGTTTCACCTGACGTGTGAAATGTGTCGTAACGTAAAGTTACAGCGTGGTCACGTGTGGGAGGGTATGACGCATCATTGTTTCAATTCTGGAGAAGTTAGCTATTTTAAAACACTTGCACCGAGTGAATCTCCAGAAACTCACACTCAATTAATCACGAAGGGAGTGAAGCAAATCACAGAAATCTGAGAATAATCGTATCATACAACATAATGATGTCAATACAAGAAGATTTTCCTGTGTTGTGTAAATAAGGGTCATATATAAATGTTTTTTTTTCAGGGTTTATAAATGTATCTTTTTTTGTAACTAGCGGCAACGCCGCATATTTTGAGGAGGACTCTTACAGGCACGATGTGCCAGAACAATGAACAAACACTGACATAAAGTGTCGATGAGAGTTGGATTTGTATGGAAGAGTAATTTACATGTTTATTTGAAGGGTTATATATATATATATATATAATGACGTGTCTTTTAATTTATCGTAACGATTTTACCTAGTAAACCGCACGATAAACTAGGGCGAATGTGATATTGGCATAGTGGTGCCTTATTAGCATTATTAATCAACAGTTGAAAACGTTGGGAAACATCATTGCCTCCCACATAATTTATTTTAAGTCATAATTGTAATTATTTTTCACGTCAATTTATATGGAAGGAGAAGGTTGTTTTATTATGTACATATTCAATTCGATTTAATGGAAGATTTTCAATAAGCATATTCAATAATTTAAACGTGAGGGCGGTTCAAGCATTTATGGAGATTTTTAAGTCAGCTAGCAGTAGGCAGCAACGCAAGTTAAACTTGGCCGAGCGCACCGCGGGAGATTATCCGAGAAATTGGGGGAGCAAGGACTGACGCTACCTTGGGTCGCTTTTCTGAGAAATTGGTTCACCTGAGGTCAAGTCCACGCAGACAAGGGAAGCTTGCCTCATGACGACAAGAACATCGTTATTTGGTTACAAGCACAGCGATTCTCAGGATCGACACCACGCCATTTCTGGACGAATCAGAACTTGGACGTTAATACAAGTTGGAGGAGTAGGAGGCAAGTACTTTGAAACGCAAGAGGAGAGTGGTCAGCAGTCACGTGTGAGGGGTACTGAGAGAGGGTTGATGTAAGGTTTTATAAGACTTAACCCGAGGACCAAGAGTCATTCTTTTTGAGACATTCAATTCTTATTCGAGATTCTAATACATTCAGATTCTCAATTCTGATGATCATTCTGGGTGTCAGTCTATTCTACGTTTGAGCATGCATAAGCTCATCTACAAGTTATGTGCCCGTCAGAGGAGCTGTCAGGGTTACCAACAACCGAAGTGACTTCCCAGACACCTCACCTGCCGAACTCCTGTACCGAGAGGATCGGATGCACTTCTTATAGGCCAGAGCAGCACGAGAAGCGTGATCCAGGGGATCTGGATAGCATGGTGGCTTAAGTCATAGACGACCCAAGAAGTACACCCTCAAACAACAAAACTATGAAATTAAAACATCCAGACTTAAGTAAAACTCGTGAACACTTTTATTTAAAATTGTCAAACCCCTATCCTATTTCGGTGGGTTTTTGTCTGCTAATCCACAAGCCAATTAAAAAAGAAAATAAAAGTTCCAGGCCCCAAATGTAAACTAAGTTAAACCCTCTCGAAATATCTAAATACAAAAGGTTAAGCTACAACAACAAAGCTAGGAAGATGGCACGTAAAGGAACCCTACTCAAATTGCAAACAGATGGAGTGAATAACAGAATTTACATTTTACAGAGTAGCAAAGCAAAACTAGGTTATGATGGTACCATTTCCTTATTTACATTTAACGATAATCAATTTAGCTAAGTCCTAACAATGAATACAAGATTTACGGCGATGACATCCGTAAGCAAAAACATTACAATCAAATCTACATGACAGACAAGAAAAACATTTATAACACTCTTATGACTATGTGTGGGAGAGTCCGGTGCCATGGGGTCAAATCCTGAGACCATGCTGGTCTCAAGCTAAACTGTTGCTGTGGTAACATCACGCTGACATGCAATAAAGGAAATAAAGATATAATTGAACAAACCATCGTAATAAATGTACATCTTCAATCAAACTAAACTTATGACTATGTGTTCATCAACACAGAGAAAGGTACATAAGGGATTACACACATGTTAAAGAAATAAAGCACTAGAAAACAATTCCATTTTATTAAAACCCCGCCTACACATTTTGGAATACTGTTTGTACCCAAAGTCATATACGTGAATGTTTGTTAGGTTGGCAATAGCGTAGTTATAACTACGACTTACATTACTTGAGTGTCGTGCTCCACCGAGTACGAACTATTGGTTAAGCGCACTCCGTCGTCTCAAGATTGTGTATTCTGTCCTATGTCATTCCTGCCAGGAAATGATTCACATCAAAAGGAGTCGGTCAGCAAGGCCAAGATGTAGATTCCAAGATTATACCAAAACAATTAGTTAATTATCAGATCCACCTAGCATAATTACTCTTGTGATTATTAAAACGTAGGTTTAAATTTTATTGTAGGTTTATGTCGGTAGTGGTGACGATCCTAGACACCTGGGATAAGTAGTAACGTCTCCTGCGAGATCATTTACTTGCAACAACATCGACGTTAAAGTCGGAATACCTTCAACGAGCTCACAACGATCGGACATACAATAACACGCGTTGTTAGTGGCGCTCGCCAATCTAAACAACCTTCGGGTAGGCCTGGGAACCACTTCAGTTACCCCCTGGCAACAACAAGGTCTCAGAACTAAGTCTGGACATCAGTGCTCTACTGGCGCGAAATACAATAAATATAGCCTCCAAACAGGGTGTCTTAAACTAGTCTAGTCAATAACAGAAAATAAACCTTATATAAAATTTACAACACTTTCAAAACAGTGTTAAACATCGTCGCTATGCAGAGCGATCGAAACATGTGACTTTGGTAGCCATCCATTACAAGAGCATAAACATCTGATTTTACAAAATGGCTTCCAAACTTGACCCAGATAATGAAAAACAAGTCATAATAGCTAGACAATGCTAAAGCATCAGTCGAAGGGTCTACATTAGTCTGTCTCAAAATCATGCGCTAGTGACTTGTGGGTAAACCTCACACCTGTTCTTTAACAGAGTTCGCTCCGCGAAAACTACCCTCAATGCGTCTGGCATTTTATAACAAACATCACATTCATTTCAGGCAGCAGTGAGATTTTCGAAGTGAAATGCCACGTCCTGTGGTTCGGATTCCACGTAAAAAGGAGGTCCCGTGGCTCATGATCTCGAGATTAACGGTCACGTTAAACTACAAGCTTCCTTCCTTTCTCAAATGAAAGTTCTAATATGAACTGGCCTCTGGCTTGTGCCAATATAGCATTAAATAACTTCACAGTTACTACGTGGAAATACGCAGTACGATAAGATTTCATGACTTAAATATCAAACAGTAGTAAAAACTAGGAATGTCACTCGCTGGGAGTGCTTCGCATTGACAGATATGTCACTTCAAGTATTGTTTACATTTTCTCACATAACCAAAATCCTGTGTCTACAATCACTGGACACAAATTATACAATAAACTTGCGAAACCTCACGTCTGCTGGGTTGGCTATGATACGTCGTCAGTCCAGGGTTCGATGCTCTAGTAGCATACTAGTTAATCCCTGACTTTGTTCTTCACCAAGAACACAAATGTGGCGTCAAAGCTCACTATAATGAAAATTACAATACAATTACATAACTGATGGCTTCTGCCGGCCATCAACCGATACGACCTTTCAAAGCAAGTCAGTGGCGTGACGTGGAAATTACAAAATGAGGCGTCACGACAAACCACTAAAATGACGGCTGTCCATCATCTCCAAGAAAAATAAAATCCCTTACTAGGGTTGACTGAAATACTGTAGCTCAACAGCTACAGTCACGTTCAGATGGTACTAGACCTGACATCTCACGACGTTCAAAAGAATGCACCGATTGAACCATGTCCGACCAAAAGGTGGCTAACTATAACTGGAATGTAATTACAAAGGCATGAGTGCAACACTACAAATTCCTACCTATCCGTCTGTCAAGATGAGATCGATTGATTTAACTAAACTACTCTACCACAACAAGACCCGTACATGAGAGAAGGAACAGACTCACAGACTATGGCATCTAAACCTCATTCGCTCGGAATTGAGGGGTAAAATATCCTCTGGGTTTGAGATATGGTTTTTCGAAGGTAGGCTTCCAATCCAAGCCTTATCCATCACCAGGTACTTGATGCGTCCCCGTGGTCGACTTAAGGATGTCTTCTTCTCCATAGTAACGGCTCTTGTACAAGCTCGAATCACGTTCATCATCTCCTCGTGGTCGGCTGATTCATCCGTCATGTTGAAAGCTCTTCCCTCAGAACGGTTCCTTCACATTGTGAAGGTTTATTCCATAACACCCATAGTATATAAGTGTTGAACAATTACACTCACGTGGTCGGTTGAAACATGCATGTTTGAAGATTTACACACGTGGTAATTCACAGCTTCTAGCTTTACACAAATTGTAGATATTAATTAATTCACTGACGTTACACAGTGGCGCAGACTTTATAATAAATAGGCCATTCACTGTCTGCTCATCACAGATTTTAATTCGCCCGCATGGCGTAATCTCACTGAACTTAATACTTTGCAAATCACTGATAATCTCGTCAATCCGTAATCGGAGAATATTTACACTGCAGGTGATAATATTTTCTACAATGGTGGCGTTAAAAACAACCACATTAAATCGTTCCAGTTCACAAATGTTGAATATTTTCACGTCCCTTGTGGACATACAATATGTCGGCCTCGTGGTTAGAAATGTGGTGTTCCACGAAGTCGAGACAGTATGATGAAATAATACTTCAAAATCAGAGTTTTCACACAAATGTTCACCACACTATCACGGGCGTGAATAATACGATGATTGCACACAACAGGGTGCGTTAATTAATTAGGATGCACACCGATACTATATTCCCTCGCCTCGTGGGCGGATTGTAACCTCGTCCTTAGGACGGAAAATCAAAACACGTCCAGCATGGACGGATCCAAATCTAGGTTGCGGTGGCTTGACTCTGCCTGCTGGGTCACAGTGCACACTGCAGTCATTGAGCAACTAATTCCTTCCGCTTCGCATATCCGCGAAGTTAAATTCCTTTACCAAAAGACAAAATACATTCTCCAGAATGTTTAAAATATGCAGAATTACATCATGATATACTCTGAGCCTTGTGAAGTGTAGAACCGTATTAATAGCTACTCAGATAAATAATTCGGAGATTTCTTCGAAGTCAAGATCACTTCCTTTATCATATTCAGCCATGTGCTGATCTCTGGGTGTGTTCTATGCAGTGGCGGCTGGTGGGTTCTGCGGCCGGAGGAGTGGTCTCAATACTAACCTAACCCGTACATTTCTCAAAAAAAAAATCACATAAGAAGGAAGAGCAAGTTGAAACGCTTCGGGTTGAGTTTTACCGAATGCCTTTTGACACCCGATCATATGGCTGTATATTTCGGCCGTTTTATTGTATAGAAAATCAATAATTACTTTTAAATAATGACGTCTGAGGATAGAATCAAAGATAGGAATAGTTTCAGGAGGATGGTGAAACGCTATCAGGGTTTTATGGTGGAGGCAGATCCCTTGAGGACGGAGAGGCCCTTTAACAGAGGAGCGGAAGAATAAGCTGATAGATGGGCTCAAGAGATACTGGCAAGATGCCAAAGCCGGCAGACGAACAAGACAAAGACACTGAAATGAGAGTGGTTTTTAACACGCAGTCCATAGAGGCTCAAGGCGACGGTAAAAATAAAATAAGACGACCGATAGCGCAATGTGAAATTCATGTAAAATAAAGAAACTGCAAAATGTGAATTCCAGGGAGCTTAAGTTGGAACCCATTGTTGTACTTTTCCGATTACTACATTCCTCACAAATTCAAACCTTGATAATATTCCACACGTGGACGACGTAAATTAATACCGTAAAGTAATACCGACACTAGGAGTATTTTTCCTTATCTTCGAAGATACTCAGTGACGTAACTAGGATTTGCTTCTGGAGGGTTATGACAGGAGTCAAAATTACACGAGACTTAACCAATAAAAGCAAATATACGATACCAAAAGTTATATAAGTTACTTGGTATCTGCACTTTTTTTGTGTTTTATTTCGATAGCATTTAATACGTTGTAGACTATTTGCCCCTATCGATGTACTGAAGCTCGAAATTGAAAAAATATATATAAGCAAGGAACATATCAGTACCTATAAAATATAGTAAACATGGGCTATACGATGACTTGGTTCATTGGAAGTTGTGAATGTAAATATGTATTAACTACTGTATCATAGTGATATACACACATCAAAAAAAGTTTTGCATCACCTCGGTTCCCAGATCTCCGGCATATAGACGTTGACTGTGTATATTGTATCCAAGATACAGTCCCTTTGACTGTTCATAGATGTCACTAAAACTGCTCAAAGATGTAAACAACCATGCATGAGCAGGGCCTATTAGACGGAGGGGGTACGACAGCCGATCAGTTCCAGTCATTCCACCAGGACGAAGGTACGCTGCTCATGTTGTCTGTAGTTCTACCATGCCTAGAAGGTCAATACCGCAGTTCGATCGCGTCCGCATTGTTACTTTGTGTCAAGAAGGGCTCTCAACAAGGGAAGTTTCCAGGCGTCTCAGAGTGAACCAAAGCGATGTTGTTCGGACATGGAGGAGGTACAGAGATACAGGAACTGTCGATGACAGGCCTCGCTCAGGCCGCCCAAGGGCTACTACTGTAGTGGATGACCGCTACTTACGGATTGCCGCTCGGAGGAACCCTGACAGCAATGCCACCATGTTGAATAATGCGTTTCGTTCAGCCACAGGACGTCGTGTTTCAACTCAAACTGTGCGCAATAGGCTGCATGATGCGCAACTTCACTCCCGACGTCCATGGCGAGGTCCAGCTTTGCAACCCCGACACCATGCAGCGCGGTACAGATGGGCCCAACAACATGCTGAATGGACCCCACGGAATTGGCATCACGTTCTCTTCACCGATGAGTGTCGCATATGCCTTCAACCAGACAATCGTCGGAGACGTGTTTGGAGGCACCCTGGTCAGGCTGAACGTCTTAGACACACTGTCCAGCGAGTGCAGCAAGGTGGTGGTTCCCTGATGTTTTGGGGTGGCATTATGTGGGGCCGACGTACGCCACTGGTGGTCATGGAAGGCTCCGAAACGGCTTTACGATACCTGAATGACATCCTCCGACCCATAGTGCAACCATATCGGCAGAATATTGGAGAGGCATTTGTCTTCATGGACGACAATTCTCGACCTCATCGTGCACATCTTGTGAATGCGTTCCTTCAAGATAACGACATCGCTCGACTACAGTGGCCAGCATGTTCGCCAGACATGAACCCTATCGAACATGCCTGGGATATGTTGAAAAGGGCTGTTTATGGACGTCTTGACCCACCAACCACTCTGAGAGATTTACGCCGAATTGTCGTTGAGGAGTGGGACAATTTGGACCAACAGTGTCTTGATGTACTTGTGGATAGTATGCCACGGCGAATACAGGCATGCATCAATGCAAGAGGACGTGCTACTGGGTATTAGAGGTAGTGGTGTGTACTGCAATCTGGACCACAAACGCTGAAAGTCTAGCTGTATGATGGTACAACATGCAATGTGTGGGTCTCATGAGCAATAAAACGAGCTGAAATGTTGTTTGTGTTGATCTCTATTCCCTTTGTATTTAACGGTTCCGGAACTCTTGGAACCGAGGTGATGCAAAACTTTTTTTGAAGTGTGTATATTATAATAGGGAGCATAGCCTATTGTTAACGTTAGGTTTCATTCGCTCTCCTGATGACCATTGATATAAAATTTCACTTTTATGCCATCAATTAGTAAATTACTGACTATATAGACACCAAACTTAATATACGGCACCGTAAAACAATTTGGTATTAAAATATAAAGTTCAATGTCCGAACATTCTTTGCGAAATCACCCTGCCCTTTCTTTATCTTGACATACGGTAGTTTAAAAATTAATGAACCACCGTTTCCAAGAAGTAACTTAACACAGTAATACAACTTTAATTCACTTTACAAAATAAGTCTATTCCACTATCACTCACGCGCGGATGCAAAGAGAATGGCGACTGGCAAGTGGTGTATTTTTAAAAGTGATGAGGGCAGAATGTGCCGCGTCCGTGACACTGATTCCCCTCTGACTAACTGAGTTACTAGTTATTGTTGTTTTAAAGGTCGGAACAGCAAGGCTTGCTCATTCAGTAAGTGGTAAGTTTAGGTGCGGTACCGGTAACTCAAATAATTTACATGAGTAAAAAAGTTCTGAATTAGTAGGTGTAAACTTGCCTAATCCAATCGTTTGTTACCAATCAAAAGATTGGTTTTATTCCGAATTAAAACTCAACGAATTTCATATTTTTAGTAATTTTCTCTGGGAGGATTTGATCCCCCTAATCATCCCCCGTAGTTACGCCACTGAATATGCTGTTGATTCCGAAAAGGAAGCTTGCTGCAGTAGCAACGAATACAATACTCCAGGCATTATATCCAGACAGTGACGTTTGGACCTTTACAAGGCCAGTTGAGGATTTGGGGTGTTACCAAAATGTGAAGTGGGACGGTATATCAACATACTTCGGCAATACAGGCAATTCATGAACACGTCACCACGCAAAAGAAAAAAAAGTTGACTTTTTGAACTGCCTTATTTGAGAGAAACTTCTATTCTTACAGAAAATCATGAAATCATACAATAAACTAGGCTGGAGGAATATCAATGCTTTGTTGTTGTTGATGATGATGATTTATTTAGCCGCTCTGTGACATGTAACCCCGTGTACTTGGGTGTGTGTGAAATTTGTCTGATGACCTAGTTATTGTGATGGCTGTATTGGTATGTGTATTTGTAATTGAGATGACGATTGGGAAGGAGGCAGCCGTGCGTTAATTTAGGTACCATTTGCCTGGAGTAGATGTGGAAACAACGGAAAACTTATAGGATGGCTGAGGTGGGAGACGAACTCGCCTCGTTTCAGTTCTACCTCATGAGGCTGAGTGAATTCCATTCCAACCCTCAGACCAGAATTAAATATCTTGGCAGAGCCGGGAATCGAACCCGAATCTCAGGAGTGACAGCCAAAAATGGTAGCCAGTGCACGTCGAGGTTATCAATATCAATGCACGGGGGCAGAAATAAATAGATTAACATACATTCATGAGTATAAAGGAAATAGCTGCGCTTCGGAACAAATTAACATAGGGTATTTAATAAACCAAATTACTTAATTACAGTATTTCATGTATCTAAATTCATAGATTACAGTACGCGTTCTTGTTCAAACCCCGTATGGAGTATGTTTTTATTATAATAATGATGGCGCCTAATAAATGCATGCAAAGAAAACAACAATGAATCAATTAATTACTTAATCATTATTAAATAGTGTTCGAACTGGCTGACAGAAATAAATAGGGACATTAATTTTACTTCCCTGGTCACCCATGGCACCTAGCCTTGCTACATCCTTATTAATTTCTAGCTCGGGAAATGATCAGCTGTTTAAATTACTTGTTATTGCACTTTATATAAATCATCGGCAGAGTTCTGTGCGGCACGCGGTATTGTTGGGTAGCACTGTTGGCTACCATCAGAAGGCCCGGGTTCGATTTCCCAGCTCTGCGAATAAATTTCAATCTGGCGAAACAGGCAATTAAATTAAATAACTGCAACGGAGTTTTTTGGTAGAATCCTTGGCTCTCGACAGTACAATAGCTAAGAAGTAAGAAATTAATCAATCCAGGTCGATAATAATAATAATAATAATAAATGGGGCTACCTTAACGGATTTTCTTGTAAAATCCATTGACCGTTCCGTCATGCAGGGACGTTGTTCAGAATAATAATACAGTATTACCACCGCCACAACGCTGAAGTCTTGTCTTGAGAGGGAAAATGAACGAACTCACTGCTACCAACATTTCAGTAACACGGGATGCAATTCTAAAACCCATGTTACTTCACCGTTGTAACAACGAAATAGTCCTCGTTTAAAATGTTGCATTATAGCCTATTAAAATAATTTTAATCTTACGTCTTCAAATAACAGACCAAGTGCATGATTATTATGTCTTCAAATAACAGACGAGAGCATTATCATAATATTCTTTGTGCTTGGGAGCATGGAGAGTTTGATAGCGCATGCGCAAGATTAGACTCTGCCGGGCTGAGTCCAAGGAAACAGTGCCTCCCGCACTCCTCACCTCACAGACTGCCGCACATGAGAGTGATTCCCTAGTGGCTGACTCACGCATCTTCACGTTATCTTCGGACGGAATGTTGAGAGTCCCGTCCCAACTAAACATGCACCCGAAAACATTGACCCGCGAACTGCTCACCGGAAACATTGACCGTAGTTTGTTAGTAACGAACGTAATCCTTCTTACTGAGAATGGTTAAATTTCTACAATGAAAAGCAATTCTCTTAACATTACTAGTACATTTTTGGCTTAAGATATGGAATAAAAACAATATTTTCCCTCCATTCTCTGGGAAGGGCTCCGTCCGAGCGTCATGATAGGCCGGCCGCCACTGGTTCTATGACATTTACAAATGTGCTCCAAAGAGAATATCACTGAGCATTAGCTCAGCGGGCTCATATGTCTCTCCGTCAGTTCAAATAAAAATGAAGGGATGCATTTTTATTTGATTTAAAGTCCAAATCAAGCTCTGTGATATTTCTTTAAATTGGTTGCGTTGAAAGTACCAATACGCTCGCTTGTTTGAAGATCTTCCATAATATAACTTCCATTATTCAAGGCTTAAACACGATTAGACCCATAATACAATGATAGGAACTTCCGATATACCCTGTCCATAGGACTAGAAATTCCGGGTCTCCTAATAAGAATGAGATCTCCCGCGACGAGTGGCTCTCTGAATTTCTTGTGTCGCATCCTTCTTAGGCGTTTCGCAGATTGCCTGTCCAATGTATTCCTGCTAGCTAGAATTCTGCTTGCATGCGAGGGTTGTTAACAGGGTGGTGTTACGTCTATACGATTCCACACTCGCATTGGCATCTGGTTCAAATGCAAGACCATAGGTATTTGACCAGTGCTTTCATGGACAGTAGAATTAATACAATTCGCCATAATCACTAGGACTTCAGTCCAGCGCCAGTGTTCTACCTGACAATACAGTCTACAGAATTCTGCAATGGTGGACATAACAAATTCCTCAGGATTGCTCTCAGGGTGTCTTACAGATGATAAAATATGCCCTATTTCCAGTTCATTCATGGCATTGGCAAATTCTACAGAGGTAAACTGTGATCCGTGATCAGTCAACAGGAACTGTGGCTTCCCTGCCTCCGGTATCACTTGGCGTTTAATCCTTTGTATTATCTGATGTACTGAGGCTTTCTTTACAGGATGGAGCATTGTATATTTGGTGAACACGTCGATAGTCACAACGAGAAATCGATTCCATCGACGAGCTTTCGGGATCGGTCCATAAAGATCCTGGGCGTATAATTCACTCGGTTGTGTTGGGAGTATGGGTCTAGGTGGTTCCTTCAACAAGTGTGACGTGTGCTTGTTACGCTGGCATGCGTCGCAAGCACGTAAACACTATCTCACGTACATTCCTAACCTTTTCCAAGTAAAGGACTCTTTAATAGTGGCGATGGTCTAGTCATTTCCTCCATGTCCAATGGATAAGTGTACCAAAAGATTGACAGTTTCCTGGTTACTCCTCGGAATAACTGCTCGAAGTTGAGTGTGGTCCTCATTGACGAATTTGTACAGGATCCGCTGATAAATCAAATAGTCATCAGCGATGGCAGCTGTCTGTGTGTAATGGATATCCTGGGCATCCATCTGGTTTTCCAAAAAACGTATGATTCGTTTCAGCTTCTCCTCACGCCTTTGTCCTTCAGGTAGATGACGAATTCGGCGAAGGTGCTCTTCGCATTGTCCCACGATGTCAATGGCATTCACAGTGGCTTCAGGATTCCGGCTGAGAATATCGGTTAGTACATTCTCTTTACCAGGTCGATGTTCGATTACCAGATCAAACTGTTGGAGAAACAGCGTCCAACGCATAATCCTGTCGCTTGCCAGTCTTGTACGTAATATGAAGTTCAAAGCATGATGGTCGGTCCTCACCACGATTTTCTGTCCCCAAAGAAGTTTACGCCAGTATTCCAACGCATAGACAATGGCGAGTGCCTCGATCTCCGTAGTGAAATAGTGGGCTTCGTGTGATTTCAAACGTCTGCTTAAGGATGCAATATAATGACGTTTCTTCTCATCATCCTCCTGCAGCAGGATGGCTCCTATGCCTACCTATGATGCATCAGTTTGCAGGATGAAATTCCTGGAGTAGTCCGTATATTCCAACTGAATCCAATTCACAAGCATCTGCTTAGCTTTAATGAAAGCTTCATCACACTTCTCATCCCATGCCCATCGACAATATTCTTCTTAAGTAAATCTTGCAATGGAGCAACCGTCTCCGGATACTTATGGCAGTGGGCAGCCAAAAATTGGAGAACTCCCAAAAATTGCGTCACGTGTTTCACACGGGTCGATGTCGGAAATGCTGCAATAGCTTGTATCTTAGTTGGATTTGGCCTGTATCCATCTCCATTAATGAGGTGGCCTACAAACTTGATTTCCTTCTGAAAAAATCGACACTTGTCAAATTTGACCTTGAAATTAGCCTGTCGAAGAGTATAAAAAACCAGGCGAAGAGTGGCTATATGTTCCTTTACTGTTTCCGAAGCTATTACAATGTCGTCCACGTAACATATAATTCTCTCCTTCACCTCTGGAGTTAGCTTCGCATCTAGTGCACGGATTAATGCAGCACCTGCATTTTTCAATCCAAAAGGTAACTTTCGGAAAACATAAGTGGTCTGATCAAACAGAAACCCTGTAAACTTCTGAGTATGCTCGGACAATCGGATATGGTAATATGATTTTACCAAGTCTGAAGATGAAAATTCCTGAGGATATCCCTAATCCTCGGCGGTCAGTCATGCTCAGGAGCTAGGCGTTCATTTAAATCCCTGCATCCAGACAAAGCCTTAAACTTCCATCCACCTTGATCACAGGTGTTATCGGATTCACGTACGAAGTTGGTGCTTTCTTGATTGTTCCAGCTGCTTCCATCTCATGGATCTTCTAAGCGGCTTCCTCGCGGTGATTCTCCGTGATAGGATAGACCTTCTTCTGGAACGACTAGGTCGTATTCAAAGTCAAGTATCTCTCCAGGTGTGCTATCAAAAACGTTACTAAATTCAGTCAATAGTGCGTCCAATTTCTCTTGTACAGGTGCGGGTAAATGTTCTGCTTCTTCAAATGCATCTTGTGTCTTACCATTGCGCTTACCATTCATGTTCGAAACAATGTTAACTTCAGAGTCCAACTCTGGATCATCTTCCAATAAATTCATATCAATGGGCTAGTTCGGTTTGAACCCCACAGTGTTTCGTTCCATGTCCATAATTACATCGTGTCGGCGCATGAACTCTGCACCCAGTATAGCCTCATAACGTAGATCCTTGAGGACTATAAACTGGTGCAAGTACACATGGCTCAAAATCGTCAAAGTACACAAGACTTTGATTTTGCACGTTACAACACGGTCAGGAATAACCCCTCTGAACTTCATAGCAGAAACAGGCAGTTCTGTTACTTCAGAGTGTGTTTTCAGATTAGCATATCAATCAGTCGAAATGCCACTTATCATTGCCCCCGTATCAATTAAAATAGTAACTGGGCGCTCATTCAATGTTGCTTATATCATTGACAATCGGGTTAGTTCGTAGTTGTAGTTCATCGATCGTCGTTCGTCCAAAAGATCTTCCTGGATCAGCTCCCAGAGTAAGATAGCTTCACGTGCAACCCTCGGCGTTCGGTTTTGGTCAACCTCTTCTCTCTGTTCGTGGATGTGTCGAATATACTCTCGACTGTCCTGTGCAAGTCCTTGCCAGTCACGATCTACCTGATACCTGGGGTCACGATCATGGAGATATCCCCCGTTGTATCGATAATCACAGTGAATGCTGCCAGAGTGTGTTTGTGGAGTATTCCTGTCCCCACGGCGGTCGTTTTTATGACGATGTCTCTCGTTCTTCTCTCCTTCAAATCTCCTGTTCCAGTAACCACGATCGTTCAGCTGACCATTCCTGGAATACGGAGTTCCATTCCAAGAACGGCGGTTCTGAATATACGTCCCTCGTTGATATTGATTGTTCGTTGTTGGCGTCGGTTGAGGTATTTGACATACCTTATCAACGATTGACAAATTAATATAGCGCGTCTCTCCCCTTGCTGGTTTATGTGTAGCAAATTGTTCAGCATTAGCGTCTAAACGTCTCAGAATTTGATCGCACTGTTGGAATGTCGAAGCTCCTGTGGCAATCAATAGATGCTGGACATCAGCTGGGTATTGCCAAATTATCGTATTTACGAGATCCTGTTCCGACTGTGGCGGTTGGAGACAGCGTTATTTCGCTAACTGTGTTGCAAAATAGTTTGCATAGCGCGTAGGTGTGTTCGAACTGTACCGTCTAGTGTAAGTGGTGAAATAAAATGTTTAAAGCGGTGAAATAAAAAGGTGAGGTGTGAGTGTGCTTAATAGCCTATGTGTACGGTGCATGGATTGGGTTAAATAATGGACACTATAGAAACATTTGGAGGAGGAATACCAAACAGTCTATTCTAGTTTTTTTTTCGAAACAACTAAAACTCAAATGAATTTCTGTTCAATACCTAACCTAACCTTTACTTCAAAAAAAAAATCTCCATGAATACCAGAGTCCTTTTTTCAGTAATCCCAAAAACTTCTGTTGTCCCCAAAGTATAAGTTGAGCATTGTTTCTATGATTTCAGGACTTCAAACACACAAGCTCGAGAAGGGACTTCGTTATCCCGTATCTTATGAAACATTTATATTTAAGATTCCTTATTTTCTATCAAACGACAGCTAGTGGAACTATTTCGATTAATTTTAAAGTAAAAATTTTAAATAATGAAATCTTATTAGCAATATTCCGTTAGTATCTAGCATTTTAGGGTAAAAATAACACATTTTGCAAAATAACTTTATTTCGCGATATTTCTCGGTTTTCAATATAGAAGAAAATGGCATATTTGGGGTGAATATATAGTTGTGATAACATATCTATGCTTGCTGAAATATTTCGCAGATATCGTTAAAACCAAAAATCCGGGACTCTATACATAAATGATTATAAACATTGGATCTGGAGATGTAAAACTCGAAGCATTGTAAAAATTTTCCGGAAGTCGCAACAAGGTACCCATTGCAATAAGTAGCTATATAATAAAATCTACCTAAAAGTAACGTACCTTTATGAAATAAACTCCCTCATTTCTTTGCTTGAGTAACAGAAAAGTTCAGGTGTATGCGTCCCCAGGAAGCGAGCATTGAATTGATTAAAACTAGAAGTAACATTCCCTCTTACTTACCCTGCAAGTCATAGTTGATGTACTTGTACGTCTCTTGTATTCTCTCTACCAAGGTCCCCATGTTGCTTCGTCTTGTTCAGGTGTTGGATGAATCTGGAAATAAAATTGATTTAACTTATAAGATCTAAATTAATAATTCTTTCAGCTGATAGTTTTGCTCAAGCTATGCAGTGCTCAATAAACTGAAGTTTTGTCATCTGCTGTGGCAAACATTTTCCAGCCATCCTGGAAGTGGTTCTGCTCCAGGCAAATGCAGCAATGGTTTCTAACATAAGGCCACGGCATCTTCCTCCCTAATTCTCAACTGAATCACAAATACACAAAGGACAGGAGGAAAAGAAAGGCCCTCAACCCTCGAAGAATGCGGATTGAGGGACTTGGAGGAGGGAGAGCCATGAAAGGCAGATAGGAAAGTAAAATTGGAGAGGGTCCACCCAAGAGGTATTTGATTAAAGGGGGAAAACCGGACCCAGCTCAGGATTCCCTCGGAGTCGACAACTCCCGAACTCACCAGCCGTGAGCCCCTGAGGGTGTAGCAATATCTAGGATGCACAAGAAGTGGTGGGCCTACATACACCCTGCTCCCTTGAGGGCCTTGAACAGAAGGCAGGAGATTACATGAAAAGAAAAAGAAGGCTGACCCCTCGCAGAACGAGAGTATCAGAAAAGAAGAGACAAGGGCCAATTAAGGCGGGAATGGAAGAGACTCCCTAGGCCTCGGATACACTAATACCGTCGGGATCGGAAGAAAACAAGAGTTGACCAAGTGAGGTCGACAGGAAAGAACACGGAGAGGAGCCCGTCACAAGTAAGTGGAGGCAATGCCGGACTCAGCTGGGGCCCCGTGGTCGCCAACCCATGTCCCACCAGATGTGAGCCATTTGGGGGAAGTAATATGGAAAGATAAGAGAACGTTCATGGCATTTGTAGATTTAGAAATGGTCTTTGATAACGTTGATTGGAATAAGTTGTTTGACATTTTGTAAAGGATTGGAATAAAGTACAGGGAAAGGAGGGTGATCTACAATCTGTACAAAATACAGACGGCAGTCATTCGAGCCAAAGCACATGAGAGAGAAGCTGGTACACAGAAAGGTGTAAGGCAAGGCTACGACGTATCACTCATACTTTTCAAGCTGCACATTGAAGAAGCAATTAAAGAAATAATTAGGGAATGATTTAAAGTCGGAGTTAACATTCAAGGAGAAATAATTTCAACACTGAGATTTGCTGATGACATTGTCATCTTAGCTGATTCACCGGAGGGGCGTGGTGGCTCAGCGGTCTAGCTGTATGCCTCTCACCAAGACGGTCCGGGTTCGATTCCCGGTCAATGCATGTGAGATTTTCGAAGTGAAATGCCATGTCCTGTGGTTTGGATTCCACGTAAAAAGGAGGTCCCGTGGCTCATGATCTCAAGATTAACGGTCACGTTAAACTACAAGCTTCCTTTCCTTTTCCTTTTTGATTCACCGGAGGATTTGAATGAGTTTTGAAATGGTGTGGACTCCGTCTTGAGGAATGAATTCATGAAGAAAATCGATAAATATTAAACAAACATAAAGTGGAATGCTGGGCAAAGAAATCAGAAACCCCAATTAACGTCAACTTGGCAGGTGAAAAGCTGAAGGAAGTAGGAGACATCTGCTTCTTAGGAAGCAAAATAACTAGTGATATTGACGAAGCGAAAAGGATTTAAAATGTAGGTTGCCTCAGGCAAGGAAAGCATTCTTTAATCGAGTTTACCCTCCAGGTTGGTGGAAATCACGGACTCAGCGAGGGAACTCACCACTACCGCCTCTACGGGCAGTGTCCTAGAGCTGGGAACATCTGGTCGGAGTGGATACAACTGTGAAGGTGTGATCAGCATCTCGCCCAGGCGGCCTCACCTGCAAAGCGGAAAGGGGCCTTATGAGGGATGAGAAGGGAGGGGAAGATTGGGATGGATAGGCAAGGAAGCGGGAAGGAGACGCCGTGGCCTTACAGTAGATACTGTACCCTCATTCTCATGACTGGAATGCCTTTATGGGAAGGTAATATGTAATCACTTGTGAACATGAAGAGCGCTACAGGATCATATGTTTCGCGACCCACAAGTTGACTTTGGATAGCGGTCAGGCCGAGAGAAGCGGGGCGCAAGCATTGCCAGTACTGACGTCACAGTTGATTGGTCAGTGGTATTGATTGTTTTATCGACCAACAACAAGAGATAAATTATGTCCATAAAACGGGAATAGAAGTTTTTTACACGTTCTGGTGTATTTTGACATGTCTGCAATTATAGCAGGTGTTGGATTATTAACTACTTTCAAATAATTGAAATCTCAGAAACACGGAAATAAGATATTTGTATCTTATCAGTACGAATTTTAAGCACTCGTAGCGCGACGGTCCGTGCCATCGCAGACGCGAGCTTGCCTGCAAAACGGAGAGATTAGATTGGATTGTATCACGCACGAATTCACATATATCGAGTTACACCTGTGATCGGCGGGTAATATCACGTGAATCGTGAGTGAAAATTCGTTTTGAGTAGATTGTACTACCACTGTACAGCAGGGAGATTCATAGTGTCGAAGAGGACTCCAGTTTCTGTATCGCCTAGGCTATTGCGAACGAAATGAAAATGCAGTTTGTCTTCCTAGATAACTGTTCATTATAGGCCAGCCTTATATTGTTCTTGAAGAGTGTATTTGCTTTTACAAGCATATGGACATGATGTTCATTCAGTTTCAATTCATCGCACTGGAACTGGCTGTATCGATACACTCATCTTGTGTGTGTTGTGAGAACAATTAGCACCTCTATTCGAGAAGCATTTCTCAATACGAGTGCATGGATATTGAAACTACTTCATCATATACAAGGCCTAACTTATGTGTGTGTGTCCTCACAACCATGTTGAGCAATTTCATGTCGAGAGGAAAGGCTGTTATGTGTTTCATTGATTTAACCATGGGCGGTTAGGCGAGATAGACTTGAGTGTCACTGTACGGGCGAGGTCACGATCATTTTGATGCTATCGGCATTGTGGCTCGCGCTGGTGAGTGTCTGTGAACACAGCTGTTGTAGGGCAGTACAGTGTGTTTAACAATGACCCGTTTTCGCGAGGCCAGTGAACTTTGTTATTCGAGCCGATATAGACGTCACTGCATGCTGCGATTGGTAGGACGTTATCTGAAGATGAAAGGAACTGTCGTTGGTATTAGAATGGAACACTCAGTCAGGATGGGATATGTCTGGAGACCCAACGTACGTTTTTCGTTTTCCTGGACAGTGAAGACCTCTATTGCCTACAGGGAGGGAATAGTCACGAAAGACATGACTGTGTTCTTTCGGGATCTACAGGAATCATCTAAGGTACAGAATTAACCCCCTTCAATCGTAGCTAAGCATGTTTATTCTAACGTTGTCACACTGCCACATATTTTCTTTTATATATATGATATTTGTAGAATGTCTAAGAATGGAGTTTAGGTTTGATCCTAGTGTCAAGTCTGATTCTATTCTGGACAGGGTTTCGATTCTACTTAAAGGATGCACCAATTGTAATTAAATGTATTGTAGTTTAATTTTCTTTTGGTAACTGTAAATTCAAGTTCTTTTAATGGGGAATTTATTTAATGTAGAGAAGAGGAAATTTAGGCCACTCAAGATTCGTCATTCCTCGTGTTTGTTTTTGATTTAAATAGTAAATGAACACTAGTTTTATGTCTTTATATGACATTACTCAAGTTTGGGTAGACTCAATTTGGAGTTTCTACTATAGTGCGTCTACTAAGAAAACTGTTATACACTCGAAAGTGAAATTTCAGTATTCAGGTTGATTTTCGAATACTGCAGTAAGCTTTTTGAAGCAGGTTCAGTGAAGAAGGTGGATTTTTTTATTTGCTTGGAATTTATTCTGAACTTAGACTTGATCCAAGTATTTTCTTCAGTATTTTTTTGAGATTATGCATTAGGATTGCTTTGATAAATTCCTTTAATATCCATTATAGATGGACTATAGTTGTTTTTAAACGCAGTTTGAAGACCTTTGCATAAATTCACCCTATTTTATTAACGCGAATCTCTGACTAGATTTATGCGGAGGCAGATCTATTGCCAAAGTTGTAATTTTTATTTAACACTTATTGAAAGCTATGCATATTGATCGTGAATAATAATAGAAATAATAATATAAGAGCAAATGAAATAATAATTTAACAGTTTTTAATTGAATTCTAAAGAAGCTTGTATAATTTAGCAACACTACTTCATTGTGAATTTGATCTGTTAAATAAGCCGAATTCTTCGTTCACCAAGGGAGGTGATTAATTGAAGCACTAAAATTATAGTAGTGCCTGATATGAATGCTCAGTGTAGCATGATACTTAATGCTAAAGCCATGTAAAGGCTAACGTCCTTTATAATTAAAAGGGTATTCAATGGAATATTCCAAGTTGTAGTATGAATATCAATCCACCCAGATGGATTTTGAAAGTAAGAATAATTATGGCTTAAGGCATTTTATTTCAGTATCGGTTCACGTTAATAATCTGTTGTGGAAATCATGCATTTTAGGCATGTTGAATTAAACCTACCTGGTAAAATTTTCGAATATTTGTATCACTGCAATGCTTAACAGGCGTTATAATAATCACTAATTCCGATCTGGTGATGACTGTTCATTTAAAGGGGATGTAAAAATTAAATTAAAGAATTTAACTTCGACTTAGCTTAATTGCTTGGTCAGAAGAGATAAATAAAACCAGAAAAATACAGCAACCACAAAATATAGTAAAACACATGGAAGGTGTCACTTCTGAATCCTACGAAAAACACTAAGAAGGTGTTACAAAATGACTGTACATTTGTATTATAGCTTTAGATAATTATTTTTCAGGGTATAAATTTGTATGTCTTGTAAATATGAAAATTTTCATGGATTCTAGTTAAATGTTTCAATTGTTGTCAAAATTTCTGTTGAACCATTTAAATGATTTTTGTTCATATATTTGGGTAAAATGCAGTCAATAACATTGATTAATATGGGGGCTGGCATTTTTCTCCAATGTTCATGAAACTTCGGTTGGAAGTTGGGCACTCTGCCTTAAATTATAATATAGTGACTTACACTATATTTTCCTTTCCCGAATAATTTTTTTAGTCAATTTCAAATCTTCGAAGTGTGATACTTTACAGAAACGATAAGAGAACACATTAAGAAGGCCAGTGGTGGGTATTTCAGTGGTTTTCCTTACACCAGAGATTGCGTTCATCGTTATTCTTGTGCCTTTGAGCTCTCTTATGTCGTTCACCATGGTTTTTCTTAACGTAGTCTCAGTTAGGAATTCCTGTACCCCATTTCCTCGTATCATGTTGGGTAGAATCTGGAGAATTTTCTAGCCGGGGTTTCCAGGTTCTACGATCCAGTTGTCATCGTGAGATTCCAACATGCTGATGGTAGGTATTTCGGGTACATAGAATTATGGCTTCCATCGTTTAGGAGCGAGAATTTACTGGAATACTATTAAATTGCATGTTTTTTTGAGACCAAGGTTTGGAAGAGATATAACTGGAATACCAGAGAGAGAGCCATAGCTTATGGGGACTTAGAAAGAGACGTCATACTCCATGATGATTCTATGGGCCGGTTGAATGACGCCATTTCATGCTCGTGTCTGACATTGCTGTCAACCACGTGGAAGGTGTCATGAACAGGTATACTCTGACGCCATTAGATCGATCATTGCGAATTCTTTGAATTAACGTCAGAAAGTAATGGTGTACTGACATTTTTAGCACTAAATGTTGGAATTCACTTGTGAACAAAGCGTATATGAGAATACTCAATTTGCATGGCATACATGTAGATACGCAACCATTAATAGATTTTCTTTTTATTAATAGTCGTGCTACACTAGTTTGTAATAAATATACGATTAGAACATGAACAGTGAAAGGAATACTCCGGAATCTTTACTGACGTGTTTGGTCGACTGGGGCATTTAATGCTGCATACAAATTCCTTGGTGTAGTTAAATCCGGCTGATGAGCATTTTTGAACTCATCGTAATCTAGGATAGTCTTTATTCATTTAAATTATGGTCAAATTAGGATCTTTAATATTATTATCGTCGATATAAAGCATCACACGTTTGTGAGTGGAAAATATATTTATAGCTGACTTTATTATTAGTTATATTTAAGTTAGCCTAGTTATTAGGTATTGCAATACATTAAATAAATTCCCATGTGGCAGTGGATTTCATTGGAATGATCGTGCTTTGCTTAGTTATAGTGATACTCATGTTGTTTGTCTTTAGTGAATTATATTAATTATACCATGTCTGGAGAAGAGGAGGTAGTGGACCTCATGTCGTTGTACCGTATGCTACATAATAAAATCGATGCATACATGAGCATTGGACAAATACAAGTAAAAGTCTTATACAAGATGTAGTTGCCGAGAATCTCAGGCAAGATATTACTAGCATCCAAGGCACTTTAAAGGAATTACAAGATAGTTCTAAAAGGGTAGAAACCAAAGTGAATAGGATAGATCATACAGTAGATGAGGTTCAAGTGGACGTAAAACAAGCCCATACAGATATTCATTAAGTTCAAACGGACTTAGGCGCAGTTCAAACTGGTCAAATGAAACTTGAATAATGCGGTAATAAACTTCAATCCACAGTCGATGGTCTTCAATTGAAGTTAGGTAAAGTTGAATCTAGTCAAGATAATCATCAACATGAATTAAGTAAAATAAAATCTAGTCAAGATAATCATCAACTTGAATTAAGTAAAATTAAAATTAGTCAGGATAGCATTAAATTCAGTCAAGATTGTGTTAAACTTAGCCAGGATAATCTTGAAACAAAACTAGGCAAAATTAAAACTAGCCAGGATAATCTTGAAACAGAACTAGGCAAAATTAAAACTAGCCAGGATAATCTGGAAACAGAACTAGGCAAAATTAAAACTAGCCAGGATAATCTTGAAATAAAATTAGGTAAAATGGGATATGCAATCAATCAAAAATCAAATGCAATCTGCCCCGAATCTAATGTAATCTACACAGTCAAATATACAAACCAAGATAGACATAGTAGATGCCAGCCAGAAATTAAAACAGGTCCAGTTGAATGAAGCTGAACAATTTAATAAAGATTTTCAATTAGAAATGCGATTAGAGTTATCCAATAATAAGAGAGAATCAAAAATAATATTGAAGCCCTTCAATTACAAGTGTCAAATGACACTATTAACATCCAAGCATCTTTAGAAAACTTAAAAGAGGAGTTATTGTTGTTGCAAACACAAGTTAGGGACCACAATAAACTTATTAAAGACGAATTTGATGTCGATATTGAACCCACCTGCAATTGGTTCAAGCGTCGAATCCAAATTTTATATGCAAGAGAAGAGGGAAAATAATTCAGCCTTTAGAATGAATTTGTAAGATTTTAAAAGATTTTAAGAAGTTGGGCTGTTATAATGTGATGCAAGAGCGGGTGACCACTAGTCACGCGGGCATGACATCACGCTTGACGCATCGATAAGAAGCTAGCGCATAATTATTAATAGAGCTGGAAACTTTCCACGGCGAGTGAGTGAGATTGAGTTTCGGAAAAAAGATCTTACTCAGCTATAAAATGGCAGCATCGCAATGACGCAAGAAGAGAAATAATTAAAATTAAGCCATTTGCAAGCATTTAATTAATGAAATGAGCCCATCACTGTTGATCATCTTGGAAAAGAGATTTTTGTGTGTGGAAAAAGTTTATAATAATTGCACAGGAAAGAAATGCATACGCGACATTATGTCGTTAGTTATTCCCCGAGCCCAAAGATGGGAGAGATGGAAAAATAAACCACACTAACCACGCATTTGAGGAGCCAAATTATTTAATATCTTGGAATTGTGTGATCGATTCTCGTGATGAAAGAAACCCTTTTACGTTTAAAACAAGAGCTTTCAGGAGACATATTTTTCAAAATTATACGACAATTATTTTGGAAGTTAGTGCTGGAGAAGAAGCAGATTTGATCTTTTTGCAGCAGATTTTAATATAAACCCTGGACGTGCCAGGAAGAGCATGCAGTTTTCCGATAGCCCGAGAGGGGGCGTCCGGCTGTATCAAACATCGAATGCAGTTACTGTCAGCCCACGGGCGTGACGCTGTGTCACTACAATCATTCAGTCTTCAACGTCCTAGAGAGGCGTGTTGCTGTTTCAACCAACAACAAGGCAGTCTACAAGTGAACTCCTAGTGGGAGTGCTGCATCAAAGTACATTCAGTTAACCAGAGACGCCGGAGAGCGTGGTACTGTTTCGCAAAGTACAACAATTCAGTCTTGGTGAGCGCATAGACGCTGCACGCTGGAACAATCATCGTTAAATGCAGTATTCACCAGACCGTGAGAGGTCGTGTTACTCTGTATCGCAAACGAGCACCCCGTATGGGAGATGCCGTCCAGCATCGTCAATAGTATCGCCGTGTGAAGACACATCAGAATCCTGTTATAGGAAATAATATCATCAAGCTTCGGACTTTATAAATTTCTCCAATACAGTCAAAGTTTAGACTGTGGACTTAAGAATTTACCGGCGATAGGTACTCGAGTATATATAGTTTCAGTTAAAGAACCAACGCATCATAAGATTTCGAAGTACCCAAGGACAGTGAAATATACAGTTCTCTCTTCGTTAAGTAACCAGATCAGGGTAGAACGTAATAGTAACGCCTAGTGTTCCTCAACTGAGGGGACTAGAGCGAAGTACGATAGAATTGAGGAATCAAGGTCCCAGGCTCTGTCTATGTGTAGACAAATGAACAGTTCGACATTGGGGATTACTCCAATAAGTCAGGAATCGAAGGAACAGAAAGTAAAATCCACGTGTGGATTATTAGACAAGGAAATTACTAGGTCGCCGTTATACAAATTCAAGCGATCATAAAAGTAATATATCAGTGACAGACTTTTATTAGACGAACAAGTTAGCGTCTAGCAAGATAAGACATCGTGCAGTAAAGTTAAAGAAGCCGATAGTCGAACCCAGAATTAGAAGATCAGCCGTTCCAGTGAGGTTAGTTCGATCGAGACTTTCAATCATCTCATTAGAGTAGGAAGCCGACGTGAATATAGTGCAACCCTTGGAAACGGGAAAGAATAAAGGAATCACGTGTGTTAAGGCAAATAATTAACGCCAGAGTGATAAAATTTGTATATAATTCAAGTATAGTGAAATTTTTGAGTGTAATATATTTTCAGTGACATTGCATTTGTGTTTAAGTGAAAACGAATCCAAAATGGTATTCTTTATATTCAAAATGATTAGTGTATATATTTTATGTGCTGTTAAGAAAGTGTTATCAATTGTAGATATAACCATGAATATGGCTTAAGAAGAAATTGGTGGGTGAAAATGTTCCATCGGTGGAGAATCCGGTCTCTGACCGTACAATCATGTGAGTACTAATTTCATTATTATGTGTTTTGGGAAGATTTGCGTATAATCCTCATGAGTGGAAGTAGGGATGTTTGAAAACAGGTGAAATATAGATTGCGCGATCTGAACGATTAATTCAATTGAAATATAATAAATATGTGAAGTATTAATGAATCCCTTGTGAAAAATATTCAGTGAAATATCAGTATAATGGTAAATAATATAACTATGGTAAAGCAAGCGTGATAATAATAATAATTGAATAAATTAATTATGTGATGGATTTTATATTGAGTAAGTGGTAGCTGCAAGAGCCCCTTCGATGAATTATTAAATGTTGTGAATCAATATGTTCTTTATGGTATAAATGATTATTGTTGATGGAGGCTGATGCTGAATATATTATATTTTGAGACGTAGATCAAATTTTGATTTGAATTTATTTCGTTCTTTGAAAAGGCAACTTGGCTATTTTAAGTATGAGCGCCATGTCGTGCAGTTGATAATTTTTCACCCTAGGAATGCGTTGAAATGCTCGGTAAAATAATTGTGAGGGACAGTTAGTTGCGGTAATGAGTTGTTGTAAGTCCTCAAAGTTGGGATACTGCTCCCGAGGCATTTTATGTTGAATTGTGAAAAGGGTGAAATTTATGTTGTATTATGAGCGCTGGTGGCGTGCTAGGCCTTCCTTAAGTCGCAAATGTTGTAAGTCGTCAAAGTTGGGATACTGCTCCCGAGGCATTTTAAAAGGATCGAACTCAGAGTCGTCCGTGTTGAAGCCCCTTAATATTTGTTGTTTTATTGGATTTTCTTACCCGCTAATGAGGACACTTCATAATTATACTTTACCGAAGCTGAAAGAATAGGTCCGTAGAACCTAATAGTTGTATTGAGGTTAATTTGTATGATGAGCCTTGCCATTCAGAGAAATGCGTTTTAAGCAGCTGTGTTTAAAAGCTGAATAGCCAGTCCCCTGCGGATGCGAGACTGTAGAGTTCCCCTCCCTCCACAGCAATAAATCAGTCAAGTGTTGAGACAGACCCTCACACTCTTTTATGAGGTAGGTTAGGAACGGGCTGTCTGATTCACAGTACACGGAAGTGTTTAAGATGGTTTTAACGACCCAGTATTTGGACTGAGGTCCTTTTACATTCATTATTATCGCTTGCAGAGTTCAGATCGTTGCTTCCTTAAGATATAATTGTCTTTGAAGACAAAAATGATAAATCCCTAACTTTAATATTAAATGATTCAATGATTCACGAGTTCTTATGAAAACATTAAGATTCAGGGAGTAATCTTAAGTTGACTTGCGCAGTAGTTTTCTATAACTCGGGGATACGCAAGTTTTTCCGATCACAGTAGTGAGTTGGTAGCTTGAGAGAGGGAGATGGTAACGGATGAGCTTTGTGGGAGCCCAAAATTAATTAATGATTAGCCATACTTTGATATTATGATTAAAGCCAGATATACTCATGCAAAAATTAATTGATGTGGGTTTAACTGTTAACACAGTGCATGTAAACTTTACCGAGCCATTTGGAGCTCGTTTTTAAATAATTAGAATTGACGCCAAATGGGAGTGAAACTCAGTTGGAGTTTTCATTGGTTTTTGGAAAACCAGTAATTGTTATTTTGTGATTATTTAATTTGAATTCCTTGTTCAGCTTTGGACAAGTGTGAAGTGTAGTGTCAGTATTTTCATTTGTTTATTTTTGTAGCGCCATATTTTGGATAATAAAAGTTTTTTATAGTAGGATTTTGATTTTGTTTATTTTTGGAAGTGTATCCTATGCTTAATCCAAAGTGTGTAAGTCACAGTGTGGGAGAACAAACCATGAACCCCGATACTCCCGATTGAGCATTGCTGGCAAACTGTGATTTGCATATTTCATTGTTGAAATGGGCACATGGGGGAATAGAAGTAATGTGCTTGGATTAATGCTTTCAGGAATACTTAAGACGGTCATATCACGTAAAGGTAAAATAGTGATAGAATTAACTACAAAATATAAATTTAACTGACCGCATTGGGACCCTGGAAACTCACACCGAGCAGCCCTAAAATACCCCCTCTAACACTTAATCTTGGTCTAGTCCCATCGTGGGGCATGACTAAGATAATAACTTCATTTCTTGGCGCCCAGTACGTAGGGAGAGTTTTCCGAGGAAAAACCCCGAGTTTTTCTTGAAAAATCAAAATTTTCATTTTTTGAAAAATATGGTTTTTCAAAATTTTTGAATTTTAAGAAAATCACTTCCATAATGGTGTTGATATTGTAATGCGTATTATACCAGATGGGTACGTTTCAGTAAACACCCGTAGTGAGGTTGAATTTTGGAAATTGGGACACAGGAGTTCAGACGCATGAATTAATTATGGGACAGAGTAGCCCACTGTATTCTCATATATTGTTAATAAGATGTGGACGATAAGGGATAATGGAGTGCTTGGAGGAGCACTTCAATAAGCATAGAGAGGAGATGATAAAGATAAATGATGAAAAATTGGAGGCCATTAAGAAAGACAGTAAAGATAGATTCAAATCTATAGACAGTAAATTGAATCTCCAACAAGACGAAAAATGGTACCCAACCAAGGAAAATGTAGTAATTTCCTTAGGAAGCATGCGTGCATCTAGAGGCATAGTTGCACGAAGAGAAGGTAACATGTCTTTAGATAATAGGGTAAAGGTTGAACCTATGGAGCTCCAAATTGAGTGTGAAACATGTAAATCAGTTCCAAGGGAATGGGTGCATAGTAAAAGCAATAATGAGGATAATAATGAGGATGATTCAAAGTCTCATTTTATAATGCAAGTTCAAGTAGGATCGGAAAGCGAAAGGGAAAAGAATGGTAGTGGTAGCATTCAAGAACAGGAAAAAGTAGAAATGGCGACCTGGAACGAAATAAAAAGATTCTCGGATATGATGAAAGGAATGCTACAAGAGCACAATAAGATGTGGGATGAACTTTGAAAATTAAGAGATGCAGACCTAAGCGAGAGGGAGGAAATCAAGGAACAAAGAGAAAGTATCTTCGAGGAAATTAAGGATATAGGTGAACTTAGGCAAAGGGCAAGTAACCATGGGTGTAGGATACCCAAACAAGAATTAGAAGAATTATATACTGAAATCCCAAATGTTAAAAAGTCATTAAGAGAAGCGAGAAAGGAATTTGCGAAACGCATGGTTGAAGAAGGGAAAATAGAATTAGCTCCTTGGGAACAGATAAGAATGTTCATTGATGAAGTAAGTGAAATAAAGAAGCAATTATGGAAAATACGGAAGAACTGGGAACTTATTGAGTGTAAGATCGATTACCAAGAGCACGATAGGAGGAAATATATTCAGGAACAGATGGATTATATAAGAGAAGAACTTGATAAGATGCATCAGTTCAGAATGAGCATGTACGATGAAGATGATATAATAACCATTCAGTGAGAAAGATTAAAATCCTTGAATATGAAGAAATCCTGAAGGTCGCTAGGAAAACGTATGACGAGTATATACTAGCGCAAGACCTCCAATCAAAATAAGCAGTTATCCAAGCTGAAAGTAAAACAGTTGTTGAGGAAGAAAAGGAAATAACGGTGCAAGAGCCCGAAATTTGTCATAAAGAAGAAGAAATAGAAAGGGAAGCAGAAATGGTTGTGGCTCATGTGGAAATGAAAAAAATTATGGAGCCACAGGAAGAAAAAGTCATAGAAATTCAGGAGGAAATGGAAATGCCAAGTCAAAAAGAATGCCAAAATGAAAATGAGTCACATATAAAAGAGGACCATTCGTTCGCACGATTTAAGCAGGAAGATAAGTTAGAAGAAATATTTGAAATAGAAGAAGTAGAAGGGAAAAATGAATTAAGAGACAACCAGGTGGAATCCCAGAATGAGGTGACACAAGAAGTTGAGGAAATTCCTGAGGGAAATTACCAGTCTGGAAAGGACAGGATGGAAATAGGCATTCCAGAGGACAAGGATGAAAATAAGGAGCAGGAAGAGAATGGTCCAATTCAGGAAAATAATGATGAGGATATGGAATTAGAAGAAGAACAGCTGAAGGCACAAATTTTGGAACTCATGATGAAATATCAGGAATGCAAACGAAAAAGGGCCGAGCAAAGAAAAATGGAAATAGACTCAAATGAGAGTAAAGAAAATCTTATAGAAAACGATGAAACCACTGGGGACAGTGAAGAAAATAGAGGATATTTCTTTGAGGGATGGTGAAATAGGAAGAAAACCGCTAATTGTAGCAGGTTTACAGGATGATACAAATCCGATTGAAACTATGAGAGGGTTAGAAATAGCGCAAATTCCCCTGGAGAAAGATACCTCACAGGCGTTTTACAGCTGGAAGCTTAGAAGGAAGAAATGGAATGAAAGAAAGAAAAGGAAAGGAGATAATCTTAAAGAACTCTGGAATTGGAAGAGTAGAAAAAATAAATTTTGGAAAAATGCCACCTCGATACGAGATGAAGGAAAATGGAAGAAAACAGATAAGGATAGGGTAGGGATAGACCACACCCGTAACGAAAGATGAAGTTCTGTAGACTTTTAGTCCAGAAAACAGAAAAGGAATAACGGGGTAGGGCAAGATCGCACTCGTGGAGCCTTAAGGTAATGTAAATAAGTTAGTGGTTGGAAGAGAAGAAAGGAGACTGACAGGCAGAACGCCAGTCCCATGAAATAAAGAAAGAAGAAAAAGGAACCCGTCTGACACAGGTTTGGAGTGCACGCCAGACTGTGAGGAAGCAGAGAAATCCCGAACGAGACAAGAGATTTATGAACTTAAGTGTAGACGTCCGCTTAAAGGAAATGAATAAAGGGAACCCTGTTGAGACTTTAAGAAGCCAGAGAATGGAAGTGCTTGTATAAGGGAGACCAGAAGGTACTGCGAGTTGTTATGATGGCTTCGACATTGAAATAATGAGATTTTCTATGAGAAATATTTAAATAAATTTCCTCAAATTTCGAAAATTTATTTATCTAAGTGGGGGAGATTTGAAACCATCTGAAATTGGTTAAAGCGTCGAATCCATATTTTATATGCAAAAGAAGAGAGGAAATAATGCAGTCTTTAGAATGAATTTGTAAGATTTTAAAAGATTTTAAGAAGTTGGGCTGTTATAATGTGATGCAAGAGCGGGTGACCAATAGTCACGCGGGCATGACATCACGCTTGACGCATCGATAAGAAGCTAGCGCATAATTATTAATAGAGCTGGAAACTTTCCACAGCGAGTGAGTGAGAATGAGTTTCGGAAAAAGATCTTACTCAGCTATAAAATGGCAGCATCGCAATGACGCAAGAAGAGAAATAATTAAAATTAAGCCATTTGCAAGCATTTAATTAATGAAATGAACCCATCACTGTTGATCATCTTGGAAAAGAGATTTTTGTGAGTGGAGAAAGTTTATAATAATTGCACAGGAAAGAAATGCATACGCAGCATTACGTCGTTAGTTATTCCCCGAGCCCAAAGCTGGGAGAGATGGAAAAATAAACCACACTAACCACGCATTTGAGGAGCCAAATTATTTAATATCTTGGAATTGTGTGATCGATTCTCGTGATGAAAGAAACCCTATTACGTTTAAAACAAGAGCTTTCAGGAGACATATTTTTCAAAATTATACGACAATTATTTTGGAAGTTAGTGCTGGAGAAGAAGCAGATTTGATCTTTTTGCAGCAGATTTTAATATAAACCCTGGACGTGCCAGGAAGAGCATGCAGTTTTCCGATAGCCCGAGAGGGGGCGTTCGGCTGTATCAAACATCGAATGCAGTTACTGTCAGCCCACGGGCGTGACGCTGTGTCACTACAATCATTCAGTCTTCAACGTCCTAGAGTGGCGTGTTGCTGTTTCAACCAACAACAAGGCAGTCTACAAGTGAACTCCTAGTGGGAGTGCTGCATCAAAGTACATTCAGTTAACCAGAGACGCCGGAGAGCGTGGTACTGTTTCGCAAAGTACAACAATTCAGTCTTGGTGAGCGCATAGACGCTGCACGCTGGAACAATCATCGTTAAATGCAGTATTTACCAGACCGTGAAAGGTCGTGTTACTCTGTATCGCAAACGAGCACCCCGTATGGGAGTTGCCGTCCAGCATCGTCAATAGTATCGCCGTGTGAAGACACATCAGAATCCTGTTATAGGAAATAATATCATCAAGCTTCGGACTTTATAAATTTCTCCAGTACAGTCAAAGTTTAGACTGTGGACTTAAAAAATTACCGGCGATAGGTACTCGAGTTTATATAGTTTCAGTTAAAGAACCGACGCATCATACGATTTCGAAGTACCCAAGGACAGTGAAATATACAGTTCTATCTTCGTTAAGTAACCAGATCAGGGTAGAACGTAATAGTAACGCCTAGTGTTCCTGACTGAGGGGACTAGAGCGAAGTACGATAGAATTGAGGAATCGAGGTTCCAGGCTTTGTCTAGGTGTAGACAAATGAACAGTTCGACATTGGGGATTACTCCAATAAGTCAAGAATCGAAGTAAGAGAAAGTAAAATCCACGTGTGGATTATTAGACAAGGAAATTACTAGGTCGCCGTTATACAAATTCAAGCGATCATAAAAGTAATATATCAGTGACAGACTTTCATTAGACGAACAAGTTAGCGTCTAGCAAGATACGACATCGTGCAGTAAAGTTAAAGAAGCCAAAAGTCAAACCCAGAATTAGAAGATCAGCCGTTCCAGTGAGGTTAGTTCGATCGAGACTTTCAATCATCTCATCAGAGTAGGAAGCCGACGTGTATATAGTGCAACCCTTGGAAACGGGAAAGAATAAAGGAATCACGTGTGTTAAGGCAAATAATTAACGCCAGAGAGATAAAAAATTTATATAATTCAAGTATAGTGAAATTTTTGAGTGTAATATATTTTCAGTGAAATTGCATTTGTGTTTAAGTGAAAACGAATCCAAAATGGTATTCTTTATATTCAATATGATTAGTGTATATATTTTATGTGCTGTTAAGAAAGTGTTATCAAGTGTAGATATAACCATGAATATGGCTTAAGAAGAAATTGGTGGGTGAAAATGTTCCATCGGAGGAGAATCCGGTCTCTGACCGTACAATCATGTGAGTACTAATTTCATTATTATGTGTTTTGGGAAGATTTGCGTATACTCCTCATGAGTGGAAGTAGGGATGTTTGAAAACAGGTGAAATAAAGATAGCGCGATCTGAACGATTAATTTGATTGAAATATAATAAATATGAGAAGTATTAATGAATCCCTTGTGAAAAATATTCAGTGAAATATCAGTATAATGGTAAATAATATAACTATGGTAAAGCAAGCGTGATAATAATAATAATAATTAAACAAATTAATTATGTGATGAATTTTGTATTGAGTAAGTGGTAGCTACAAGAGCCCCTTAGATAAATTATTAAATGTTGTGAATCAAAATGTTCTTTATGGTATAAATGATTATTGTTGATGGAGGCTGAGGCTGAGACGTAGATCAAACTTTGATTTGAATTTATTTCGTTCTTTGAAGAGGCAACTTGGCTATTTTATGTATGAGCACCATGTCGCGCAGTTGATAATTTTTCACGCTAGGAATGCGTTGAAATGCTCGGTAAAATAATTGTGAAGGACAGTTAGTTACGGTAATGAGTTGTTGTAAGTCCTCAAAGTTGGGATACTGCTCCCGGGGCATTTTTTGTTGAATTGTGAAAAGGGTGCAATTTATGTTGTATTATGAGCGCTGGTGGCGTGCTAGGCCATCCTTAAGTCGCAAATGATGTTATTCCTCAACGTTGGGATACTGCTTCCGATGCATTTTAAAAGGATCGAACTCAGAGTCGTCCGTGTCGAAGCCCCTTAATATTTGTTGTTTTATTGGATTTTCTTACCCGCTAATGAGGACACTTCATAATTATACTTTACCGAAGCTGAAAGAATAGGTCAGTAGAACCTAATAGTTGTCTTGTGGTTAATTTGAATGATGAGCCTTGCCATTCAGAAAAATGCATTTGAAGCAGCTGTGTTTAAAAGCTGAATAGCCAGTCCCCTGCGGAAGCGAGACAGTAGAGATCCCCTCCCTCCACAGCAATAAGTCAGTCAAATGTTGAGACAGACCTTCACACTCTTTCATGAGGTAGGTTAGGAACGGGCTATCTGATTCACAGTAAACGGAAGTGTTTAAGATGGTTTTAACGACCCAGTATTTGAACTGAGGTCCTTTTACATTCATTATTATCGCTTGCAGAGTTCAGATCGTTACTTCCTTAAGATATAATTGTCTTTGAAGACAAAAATGATAAATCCCTAACTTTATTATTAAGTGATTCAATGATTCACGAGTTCTTATGAAAACATTATGATTCTGGGAGTAATCTTAAGTTGACTTGCTCAGTAGTTTTCTATAACTCGGGGATACGCAAGTTTTTACGATCATGGTAGTGAGTTGGTAGCTTGAGAGAGAGAGATGGTAACAGATGAGCATTGTGAGAGCCCAAAATTAATTAATGATTAGCCATACATTGATATTATGATTAAAACCAGATATACTCATGAAAAAATTAATTGAAGTGGGTTTAACTGTTAACACAGTGCATGTAAACTTTACCGAGCCATTTTGAGATCGTTTTAAAATAATTACAATTGACGCCATATGGGAGTGAAACTCAGTTGGAGTTTTTGTTGGTTTTTGGAAAACCAGTAATTGTTATTTTGTGATTATTTAATTTGTATTCCTTGTTCAGCTTTGGACAAGTGTGAAGTGTATTTTCATTTGTTTATTTTTGTAGCGCCATATTTTGGATAATAAAATGTTTTTATAGTAGGATTTTGATTTTGTTTATTTTTGGAAGTGTATCCTATGCTTAATCCAAAGTGTGTAAATCACAGTGTGGAAGAACAAACCATGAACCCCGATACTCCCGATTGAGCATTGCTGGCAAACTGTGATTTGCATACTTCATTGTTGAAATGGGCACAATATGAAGGGAACCATAAACGACAATGTAGTCACTTTAAATCAAGAGATGACTAAAATAAATGAAGACTATTTTAAAGACTTCAAATTAGAGGTCAATAAGAAATTTTTAGAATGCGAAAGTAGATCTAGCAAGGAAATCACAGATGTAAGGGAGGACCTGATAAAAAGGTCGAATGTTATTCAATCCAGTCAAACTACAAACTATGATAGCATGGTGGATATAATTCAAACTTTAGAGGTAAAATTTGATCAAGGCAAAACGGAATTAATTGAATTGCGTGAGAAAAAGACTTCGGAAATCAACCAAATCAGAGATCAACTTGAGAGTCTAACAGTTGGGGACGGTATAGATCTGGGTAAGTTAAGGGACCATTTAAGGGTAAATTGGATTGCAGATTTTCAAACCACGATTAATGAGACTAATCTCACTTCGCATGAAAGGGAAGGAGGTGATAAATATCCAACTCCTATGGCAAATAGTAGTCCACAGTATCAAATTAATCCAAATTTGAGGTCAGCTAATCCATGTGTCCAAACATATACATCAGCAATGACACATACAGGAACAGGAGCCTACAATCTGAACACATCAAATAGGGCAGGCCACATTACGATTATTAGAAATTTTGAGGATAAGCCTCGTCGTTTCAATAATCTTGATGGGACGACACCTATAGAGTTCATACGAAGTATGCGTGATTACTTTACTGAATCTCACGTGCCACGGGAAAGACAGCTACAAGTGGTAGAGCGTTTTCTTTCCGAAGCATCGCTTCAGTGGCACAGAGCGTTTAGATACACGTTTAGCGACTTCGAGGAGTTAGCCGAAGCGTTTATTGATCGTTTTTTGGCCCAAAGAAGTTCAGAATAACGTTCGTTCCGAAATCTAGTCGAGCAAGTACTCAAGTACTGGTCCGACCAGTTACTCTGAGTATTTTTCATGTCAGTTATCGAAATTAAGATTTCTTCAGCCTCCGTTAACTGAAGAACAATTGATCGAGGCGATATCTCGACAGTTTCCTGTTGATGTAAGGAGGAACATAATTTCATCCGGAATCACTAGTTTAGCCGCGATGGACAATTTGTTGAGACGTCTGGACTATGTGAGTGCTGTTACGACACCCACAGTCACGAGAAACAATCGACATGAACACAGATCCGTGAATACTATCGTCATGGACAGAACACTGCAAACTGACCAAGTCAAACCAGAGAACAGAAATTATGTTAAACCAGGGTGGAATAGGAACAATTACCAAAGGGACGATCGTCAGAACGATCGATACGCAGAACGAAATGATCAACCTTGGCAACGAAAATACGAAGAGAGGGATTTCTATCGTCGGAGTAATGAATATGATCGAAATAAGTATCGTGATAAACCATACAATCCCAACAGTAGACCACGTACTGGTTATAGCAGGTACAAAAACTATAGGACGGAGGAATTTGAACGAGATCGAGAGAAACAATGGATCACAAGTGAGCAGGAAAAGTCTAAAAATAATAGACAAAAAAATCAGAAGAGAGGGAAAATCAGGAGATAGATGAGCGAGAAAGTAGACCGAGTACTAGTCGTCAGGGGAGCAACGAACAGACTCATGACGAAGGAAAAAAAGCCAATCTCTAAACGCAAGTAGGAATTCAGAATTTGACACTTCCATATGAGATAACTATAAATGAAACGTTCAACGTAGCAGATGAGGACTTCCTATATGAAGAAGGAGGGAGAGAGGAAGGAAGGCCTACTGAACTACCGGTGATCCAAGTACAAGTAGGAGAGCAACTATATAGAGCATTAGTTGATACAGGGGCTATGATTTCGATCATAAGCGAGGATTGCTTTGAAAGATTGTAAAAGGAAGATCCTTTTGTCATACTGCCAGCGTGTTCTATGAAAGTTAAAGGAATATTTAAAGACAGGTCGATGAAATGCAAAATTCAAGCTCGGATGAAATTTCGGATCAATAACAAGCTATATGAGAATATATTCGTCGCGGTGAGGAACATCAATTTCGATTTAATCATTGGGATGGACTTTATTATCAAAGCTAGAGCTGTGATTGATATGAATAAAATACTAATAAAATTTCATGAAGATGCTACAGATCAGGTGTCAATAGAAGAACAAGATATTGACAAAATGAATGAGGGTCACCCTAGATTGGAAATCCTAGAAAAAATTGTCAATGAAGTCGAGCAAGAGAGGGAGCAGTATGCACTCAAAGCCGAGGGATTTGAGGACGTTGAACAGGAGTTCAAAGATTTAATAGAGATATATCAGGACATTTTTGACGACAAATCAGGAATTATTAAGGATTTTGAATACCAGATAAGGTTAATTGATAAGTCTCCATACCAGGCGAAGTTGTACCCAATTCCGTAAAAATATTATGATGAAGTTAAAGTCATCATAAGGAAGATGGAGCAAGAAGGCATTATTAAGAAACAAGCATCCTCATTCCTCAATCCGATCACGGTAGTGAAGAAAGTGAATGGACAACTGCGATTATGTCTCGATGCACGGAAAATTAACACAAGAATACTTTGGAGACCCCCCAAGATTCGTGAACTTCTTAAGAAGTTTAAAGGAAAAGCCTCTTTTAGTGTATTAGACCTCACGGCCTCATTTTACCAAGTTGAACTTGAGGAAGACAGTCGCCAATACACAGCTTTCCTTTTCGATCAAACCACGTATGTGTTTTGCAGGGTCCCGTTCGGAATGATAAACAGTGGCCCGGAACTCATACGAGCTCTCGACAACAAGCTAACTGATGCTGTGAAAGAACACGTAATCTTTTATATTGATGACATCATCGTATCATCAGCAGACGCTCGGGAACATCTAGGACATCTTAGACAGTTGTTTGACAATCTGAGACAGGCCAACATCAAGTTGAACTATGATAAATGCAGGTTCATGCATGAGTGCATACATTTTCTGGGGCACACGATAGACCAGAAGGGTTATCATCCCAATACAAAGAAAATTGAGGCGATCACTCGATTCCCCAGGCCTATGAAGATCAAACAATTAAGAGAATTCCTAGGCATGTGTCAATTTTTGTCTAGCCATTGCCCAGGCTATTCAGTGATTATGGCACCACTTTATGAAGTCCTGAAAAGGAATAACCGATGGAAATGGACGAAAGGAACCAACCAAGCTTTCGAAGCGGCTAAGGACATGTTAAGAAATTGTATTAAATTAGAATATCCGGAGTTCGACAAGATTTTTTATATTGAATCTGATGCGTCTAGAATAGGCATAAGTGCAGTGCTCTATCAGAAGGATAGCGAGGGCAAGAAACACTATTTAGATTTTCATAGTAGGAAGTTGAAGAACCATGAACGAAACTACTTCACCACTGAATTGGAAGCACTTGCTTTCATTTCTGCTTTGCAGAAATGGAAGAGGATATTGATGGGTTATCATGTGATTATCTTTACTGAACACAGAGCGCTCCAGTTTATGCTGAAAACAGACTTATCCAGTGACATGTTGACGAGATGCACATTTTTCCTCCAACAGTTCAATGCCACCATGGTGCACCAGTCTGGTAAGAACAACCTGTTAGCTGATGCCCTTTCAAGAAATCCTTCAAACAATATCCAGATTAATACTGTACAGTTGGAGAGGGAACATGTGGCTACCCTAGAAAAGCTAAAGAAGATAGCTGTGTCACAGAAGAGACACAACCCAACTAGAATTTTGTACAGATTTTTGAAAGGGTATAAGGATGATTCCGATCCGAACTATCATCAGGTCCAAAAGCGTTCTGTGAGGTATCTGATATGCAATGATACTGTGTGTAAATATATCGACAGGGAGAGGACGAAAGTCAGGATTATAGTCCCTACAAAGATCACTTTGGGTCTGGTATGGTTGGCTCACAACATCACTGGACATGGAGGGATTGATAGAACGTTCAAAACGTTATTAGAAACCTTCACATGGAATAGGATGAGAGAATCCGTAGCAGACGTGATAAAGAGGTGTCAGGAGTGCCAACGAGGGAAATACCCCTCAGCTTTATCGAAGGAGGAACCTCGAGCCATCATTCCTTCAAGGCCGAGGTAGCTGATGGCATGTGACATCTTTGGTCCTTGTTCAAAGGGGGCCAGGGGAAATCAATTTCTCCTAGTTACTGTCGATGTGTTTTCCAAGTACGCGGCCCTTGATCCCATACAAAAAGCTACATCCACTCAGGTCTTTAGTCGGTTGGAGAAGAGAGTTTTTCCTAAAGTCGGGAAGCCCGAATCACTGTTGTCTGACCATGGACCTCAGTTCACGCCTCAGGAGTTCGAAACGGCCTTGGAAAGATTAGGTATAAATCAAGTGATCTCCAGTATACGTTACCCGGAGTCGAAGGTCTCGGAACGTATAATGGGATACATTTCCAAGTACGCCCGCATATAATGCCCAGAAGGTCATGCGAGTTGGGTTAAGTTCGTACCACTTATGGAAGAGTGCATGAACTCCACTTACTACGAAAGTATTGCAGATGTGCCCATGACTGTGCACTTCAATACAAAACCCACCAGAGCATGGAGCGAGATCACCAAATATATTCCCAGAGATGTAGAACCAACAAGGGAAGAGTGAATATTATCTGTCCGTGAAAATCTCATGAACGCGGCAAAGAAACGGCAGAAGCGTATTAGAAATAAGCGCTATCGTCCGCCGTTCAATAGGAATGACTTAGTCTTGATAAGAAGACCTACGAAAGCAGATGTGCTCAGGAAAATGTACACGAAATTTGCCTATGTCTTTCACGGCCCACATCGCATATCTCGTGTCTTTGGTAATAATTGTTACGAAGTCACTAGTCTGGATGGGAGAGAAACCATTGGGCGCATTAACGCGAAAAACATTAGAAAATATTACAAGATGATATCATGAAATATGAGAAAGATATTCCATTATTTTGAGAGATATGTTCTTTGTGTACATATAAGTCTGTTCGGACTTTCTGTATCATGTCAAGAGGAATATGTACCCTCATTCTCATGACTGGAATGCCTTTATGGGAAGGTAATATGTAATCACTTGTGAACATGAAGAACGATACAGGATCATTTGTTTCGCGACCCACAAGTTGACTTTGGATAGTGGTCAGGCCGAGAGAAGCGGGGCGCATGCGTTGCCAGTACTGACGTCACAGTTGATTGGTCAGTGGTATTGATTATTTTAGCGACCAACAACAAGAGATAAATTATGCCCATAAAACGGGAATAACAGTTTTTTACACGTTTTGATGTATTTTGACATGTCTGCAATTATAGCAGGTGTTGGATTATTAACAACTTTCAAATAATTGAAATCTCAGAAACACAGAAATAAGATATTTGTATCTTATCAGTACGAATTTTAAGCACTCGTAGTGCGACGGTCCGAGCCATCGCAGACGCGAGCTTGCCTGCACAACGGAGAGATTAGATTGGATTGTATCACGCACGAATACACATATATCGAGTTACACCTGTGATCGGCGGGTAATATCACGTGAATCGCGAGTGAAAATTCGTTTTGAGTAGATTGTACTACCACTGCACAGCAGGGAGATTCCTAGTGTCGAAGAAGACTCCAGTTTCAGTATCGCCTAGGCTATTGCGAACGAAATGAAAATGCAGTTAGTCTTCCTAGATAACTGTTCATTATAGGCCAGCCTTATGTTGTTCTTGAAGAGTGTATTTGCTTTTACAAGCATATGGACATGATGTTCATTCAGTTTCAATTCATCGCATTGGAACTGGCTGTACCGATACACTCATCTTGTGAGTGTTATGAGAACAATTAGCGCCTCTATTCGAGAAGCATTTCTCAATACGAGTGCATGGATATTGAAACTACTTCATCATATACAAGGCCTAACTTATGTGTGTGAGTCCTCACAAGCATGTTGAGCAATTTCATGTCAAGAGGAAAGGCTGTTATGTGTTTCATTGATTTAACCATGGGCGGTTAGGCGAGATAGACATGAGTGTCACTGTACGGGCGAGGTCACGATCATTTTGATGCTATCGGCACTGTGGCTCGAGTTGGTGAGTGTCTGTGAACACAGCTGTTGTATCGCAGTACAGTGTGTTTCACAATGACCCGGTTTCGCGAGGCCAGTGAACTTTGTTATTCGAGCCGATATGGACGTCACTGCGTGCTGCGGTTGGTAGGACGTTATCTGAAGATGAAAGGAACTGTCGTTGGTATTAGAGTGGAACATTCAGTCAGGATGGGATATGTCTGGAGACGCAGGGTTCGTTTTTCGTTTTCCTGGACAGTGATGAACTCTATTGCCTACAGGGAGGGAATAGTCATGAAGGACATGACTGTGTTCTTTCGGGATATACAAAAATCATCTAACGTACAGAATTAACCCCCTTCAATCGTAGCTAAGCATGTTTATTCTAACTTTGTCACACTACCACATATTTTCTTTTATATATAGGATATTTGTAGAATGTCTAAGAATGGAGTTTAGGTTTGATCCTAGTGTCAAGTCTGATTCTATTCTGGACAGGGTTTTGATTCTACTTAAAGGATGCACCAATTGTAATTAAATGTATTGTAGTTTAATTTTCTTTTGGTAACTGTAAATTCAAGTTCTTTTAATGGGGAATTTATTTAATGTAGAGAAGAGGAACTTTAGGTCACTCAAGATTCGTCATTCCTCGTGTTTGTTTTTGATTTATATAGTAAACGAACACTAGTTTTATGTCTTTATATGACATTGCTCAAGTTTGGGTAGACTCAATTTGGAGTTTCTACTATAGTGCGTCTACTAAGAAGACTGTTATACACTCGAAAGTGAAATTTCAGTATTCAGGTTGATTTTCGAATACTGCAGTAAGCTTTTTGAAGCAGGTTCAGTGAAGAAAGCGGATTTTTTTTATTTGCTTGGAATTTATTCCGAACTTTGACTTGATCCAAGTATTTTCTTCAGTTTTTTTTATTCTGCATTACGATTGCTTTGATAGATTCGTTTAAGATCCATTATAGATAGACTATACAGGACTATACATTCACCCTATTTTATTAACGCGTATCCCAGACTAGATTTATGCGGAGGCAGATCTATCGCCAAAGTTGTAATTGTTATTTAACACTTATTGAAAGCTATGCATATTGATCGTGAATAATAATAATAATAATAATAATAATAATAATAATAATAATAATAATAATAATAATAATAATAATAATAATAATAATATAAGAGCAAATGAAATAATAATTTAACAGTGATTAATTGAATTCTAAAGAAACTTGTATAATTTAGCAACACTACTTCATTGTGAATTTGATCTGTTAAATAAGCCGAATTCTTCGTTCACCAAGGGAGGTGATTAATTGAAGCACTAAAATTATAGTAGTACCTGATAATATAAACGATATGAATGCTTAGTGTAGCATGATACTTAATGCTAAAGCCATGTAAAGGCTAACGTCCTTTATAATTAAAAGGGTAATCAATGGAATATTCCAAGTTGTAGTATGAATAACAATCCACCAGATGGATTTTGAAAGTAAGAATAGTTATGGCTTAAGGCATTTTATTTCAGTATCGGTTCTCGTTAATAGTCTGTTGTGGAAATCATGCATTTTAGGCATGTTGAATTAAACCTACCTGGTAAAATTTTCGAATATTTGTATCACTGCAATGCTTAACAGGCGTTATAATAATCACTAATTCCGATCTGGTGATGACTGTTCATTTAAAGGGGATGTAAAAATTAAATTAAAGAATTTAACTTCGACTTAGCTTAATTGCTTGGTCAGAAGAGATAAATAAAACCAGAAAAATACAGCAACCACAAAATATAGTAAAACACATGGAAGGCGTCACTTCTGAATCCTACGAAAAAAAAGAAGGTGTTACAAAATGGCTGTACATTTGTATTATAGCTTTAGATAATTATTTTTCAGGGTATTCATTTGTATGTCTTGTAAATATGAAAATTTTCATGGATTCTAGTTAAATGTTTCAATGGTTGTCAAAATTTCTGTTGAACCATTTAAATGATTTTTGTTCATATATTTGGGTAAAATGCAGTCAATAACATTGATTCTCCAATGTTCATGAAACTTCAGTAGGAAGTTGGGCACTCTGCCTTAAATTATAATATAGTGACTTACACTATATTTTCCATTCCCGAATAAATTTTTTTAGTCAATTTCAAATCTTCGTAGTGTGATACTTTATAGAAACGATAAGAGAACACATTAAGAAGGCCAGTGGTGGGTAATTCAGTGGTTTTCCACACACCAGAGATTGCGTTCATCGTTATTCTTGTGCCTTTGAGCTTCCTTATGTCGTTCACCATGGTTTTTCTTAACGTAGTCTCAGTTAGGAATTCCTGTATCCCATTTCCTCGTATCATGTTGGGTAGAATCTGGGGAATTTTCTAGCCGGGGTTTCCAGGTTCTACGATCCAGCTGTCATCGTGGGATTCCAACATGCTGATGGTAGGTATTTCGGGTACATAGAATTATGGCTTCCATCGTTTAGGGGCGAGAATTTACTGGAATACCATTAAATTGCATGTTTTTTCTTAGACCAAGGTTTGGAAGAGATATAACTGGAATACCATAGAGAGAGCCATAGCTTATGGGGACTTAGACAGAGATAAATAAAACCAGAAAAATACAGCAACCTCAAAATATAGTAAAACACATGGAAGGTGTCACTTCTGAATCCTACGAAAAACACTAAGAAGCTGTTACAAAATGACTGTACATTTGTGTTATAGCTTTAGATAATTATTTTTCAGGGTATAAATTTGTATGTCTTGTAAATATGAAAATTTTCAGGGATTCTATTTAAATGGTTCAATTACTGTCAACATTTCTGTTGAACCATGTAAATGATTTTTAGCCTACTTTTCACATTTTGCAAAAATGAGGAAAAAGTAGTCTTATGAGATCGATCCGGGAAAATGTGTGTCTGTCTGTCTGTCTGTCCTTCTGCCTGTCTGGCAATCAAAACCAAATTTAGTATGAGTAAAGATGTGCACCGGAATAGCGCACGTCCATATTTGAAAATGATGTCAGTGCTACCTACTGCAGAAAAAACGCACTAGAAATTTGAGCTCCATGTTGGATATCTTGCAAGGTATGCATGGGAGCTATTCCAAAATTGGCACTCATGTAGATAATAATATTTCAGTTTAATTTCCAGGGGGCCAACCATGACAGTGTTGCCAAAATAATTTTAAGCCTTCTGATAGGTCCAATGTTTAAATGCATATAACTTCTACACTATCAACTGGATTTCAACGAAATTTTGTATGTAATATCTGTACATAAACAGATATGACTGAGTGTATTCTTAAGAGCCACCAGGGCTGCCAACTGTTAATAATTGCTCTCTATTTTTTTAAATCCAAATACCAATATATCAGAAAGTATGCAAGCCAACAGCTTTAAACTATGCACACGTATATTCTGACATTTTAGATTAATTTGGAGTAACTTATATACGTCAGTTCTACCAACATGATTATAAGCCTGCTGATAGAACCAGTTTTTAAATACATGTAACTTCTATACTATCAGTTGGATTTCAACCAAATTTCGTATGTGCAATGTGTACCATAATAGATATGACTATAAGTATTGTTAAGAGCAATCAGGGCTGCCAACTATTAATAAATGCTGTCTATATTCTTTTTACCCCAATACCAATATATCAGAAAGTATGCAAGCCAACAGCTCTATACTTTGCACACGTATAGCACCTGACATTCTAGATTAATTTGGAGTAATTAATACAAGGCGGTGCTGCCAACATGATTCTATGCCTGCTGATATGTCCAATTTTAAAATACATGTAACTTCTATACTAACAAATGGATTTCATCAAAAATTGGCACAACAAGATATCATAATAATTCAGATTATTTCTGACCAGCACACGCGTGGTATTGTTGGCAACATGCTTTTACGCGTGCTAATAGATCCAGTGTCTAACTGGATGTAACGTCCATAGGACTTCAACCAAATTTTGTATTCTGTACCTTAAGAGGTGGAAATAAGAATATATTCAGTCACCAGGGCTGCCAACTCTAGTGCTCTATTAGGCTACATTATACCAGGTATATTTTGAACTAATTAGATATTTCGATATTACCAACTTAATTTCGTCATTATTCTAGATAGGTTCATATACTGTAGAATAATCATTGGCATGAAAAGTAGGCTGTATAGTTCTTCACGGAACTTCTTGTTGTTCATATATTTGGGTAAAATGCAGTCAATAACATTGATGAATGTGGGGGCTGGCACTTTTCTCTAATGTTCATGAAACTTCGGTTGGAAGTTGGGCACTCTGCCTTAAATTATAATATAGTGACTTACACTATATTTTCCTTTCCCGAATATTTTTTGGTCAATTTTAAATCTTCGAAGTGTGATACTTTATAGAAACGATAAGAAAACACGTTAAGAAGGCCTGCGGTGGGTATTTCAGTGGTTTTCCACACACAAGATATTGCGTTCATCGTTATTCTTGTGCCTTTGACCTCTTATGTCGTTCACCATGGTTTTTCTTAACGTAGTCTCAGTTAGGAATTCCTGTATCCCATTTCCTCGTCTCATGTTGGGTAGAATCTGGGGAATTTTCTAGCCGGGGTTTCCAGGTTCTACGATCCAGTTGTCATCGTGGGATTCCAACATGCTGATGGTAGGTATTTCGGGTACAATACCATCCCGGCATTTGCCCGAAGACGAAGTGGGAAACCACGTAAAACCACTTCGAGGATGGCTGAGGTGGAAATCGAGCCCCCTCTACTCATTTGGGCCACCCGAGGCCGAGTAGACCCTGTTTTAGTCCTCATACCACTCTTCAAATGTCGTGGCAGAGCCGGGAATCGAACCCAGGACCTCCGGGGTGGCAGCTAACCACGCTGACCGCTACGCTACGGAGGCGACTAGGAAGGCATTTATACGGGAAAGGAATATGTTGACATCAAATATTAATTTAGTTATTCGAAAGTCATTTTTGAAAGCCTTTGTCTGGAGCGTGGCACTCAATGGAAGTGAAAGTTGGACTGTTGGCGCAGCAGAAAAGAGCAGAATAGAAGCATTTGAAATGTGGTGTTACAGGAGAATAATGAAGATGAGATGGGTAGACAGAGTAACAAATGAAGACGTACTGAGACGAGTGGCGAGGTATGATGTTCCTGGCGACTGCTAATGAAAAGAAGGGGTAGGTTGGTAAGACATATGCTAAGACACCCAGGAAGAGCAAACTTAGCTATTGAAGGAAGAAAGGGGGGACGAGGTTAGAATGTATTAAACAGATTGACTCGGATGTATGTGCTAGCTATGTGGAGATGAAACGATTAGCTCAGAGCAGAAAGGCATGGGGAGGTGCATCAAACCAGTCAAAGGATTGAACACTCAAACCACAACAATATCAACATGTTACCGTGAAAGTGACTTGATTGGTTGGTTCCTCAGTTGAGGGGCTGCGACAACGCGGCCATGTAGCCCCGTGTACTTTCTGTGTGGGTAGAATCTGCCTGATGACCGGTGTTAATTGTGATGACTGTATTGGTGTGTGTTATCTGTTCTTTAATTCAAGTAAGGACTGCAGACTTCGAATTTTTCAAATAGTTCCGACTTTTGCCGCCAAACGCCACCGTCAACGAATACTAGTTCAGAACTTAGCTACTAGACGCCACCGCAGTTGGCTCTCGGCAACGAACATAGGAACCTAAGAGCGTTGTTTACGTTCTTAACCTATATCATTTAGCTTCACACAGGTGTAATTAGTGGATGGTTCTTTAACATGCCATAAATCTATGACATGGGACCGCCGGCTTTACTTCCCCTCCGAAGGAAGGCATACTGAGGGATTTTTAACGCTCTTAAAAATCCGACGACTTCGGCCGGGTTTGAACCCGCTATCTTGAACATAGAATCTCAGCATGCTACCGACTACGCGACCGAAGCCGCTCGTGAAAGTGACTATATCACTATCAGAATTGTTCTAAATCTCACTTATAATGAAATCCACAGCCTGCTTGCAGTCTCCGACCGGGTCAGGGAATGGAATGAATGAAGCCCCCATCTAGCGGCGAGGATATGAACTGTGCCGGCTGCCGAGGCCTGACGCACTTCTCTGGGGCAATGATTAAATGAATGACAGATGAAATGAAATGATAGTGGAGAGTGTTGCTGGAATGAAATTTTGACAGGGAAAACCGGAGTACCCGGGGAAAAACCTGTCTGCCTCCGTTTTGTCCAGCACAGATCTCACATGGAGTGACCGGGATTTGAACCACGGACCCAGCGGTGAGAGGCCGGCGTGCTGCCGCCTAAGCCACGGAGGCTACTAAACCTCACTTATAATAATAATCATAAAGTTTGTTCCTTTCATCTGGCTCGCTGCATGGCTCAGCAGTAAACGTTCTTGACTGCTGTGCCCAAGATTGCAGGATCGAATTCGAATGCAGTCAGCTGGCATTTGAAGGTGCGCAAATGTTAGGGAGCCGTGTCAGTAGATTTACTGGCACGTTAAGTTCCCCTTCGGTGCAAAATTCCGGCACCACGGCGTCCCTAAATGCCCTGTCGCCTATTGGTTAAAGCCCTGTGCGGATGCGGATTTCCGCAAAAATTTTCGCCATGCGGATATAGTTTGCATGGCTGTGAGGATAGCGGATACGTTGCGGATAATGGTATATTGGCTTTCACGGGCAGTGAATTAAAACTCAGCAATTCTTCTAGGTTTGTGCCGTGTCTTGGGGGGGGGTCCGCCTCGGATACCAAGCTGGCTCATTAGCAGGCTCTTGGTGTCCCCGCCCAGACGCCCACAGGAGTAGTGAAGTGCGCGCTACCTCAGTTTTATGAAGCGCACCTGCGCCTCTTTACTGCGAGAACTAAAACTCAAGCAGCCATAACCTCCCTATAAAGGCTTCGAAAAGGATGGTATATTGGCTTTCATGGCCAGTGAATTACAACTCCGCAATTCTTCTAGGTTTGTGCCGTGTATTGTGTGGGGTTTCGCCTAGGATACCAAGCTGGCTCATCTGCACAAACCTAGAAAATTTGCTGAGTTTTAATTCATTGGCCGTGAAAGCCAATATACCGTCATACCTTCATAGGGAGGTTAAGGCAGCTTGAGCTTTCAGTTCTCGCAGTAAAGAGGCGCAGGTGCGCTTTATACAAAGCGAGGTAGCGCGCAGTTCGCTACACCTGTGGGAGTCCGGGCGGGGACACCATTAGCCCACTGATGAGCCAGCTTGGTGTCCTAGTCAAAACCCCACACAAGACACGGCACACTCCTAGAATAATTGCTGAGTTTTAATTCACTGGCTGTGAAAGCCAATATACCATCTGTTTGGAAGCCTTCTAAGGGAGGTTATGGCTGCTTGAGATTTTAGTTCTCGCAGTAAAGAGGCGCAGGTGCGCTTCATACAAAGGGAGGTAGCGCGCAGTTCCCTACTCCTGTGGGAGTCCGGGCGGGGACACAAATAGCCCAGTGATGAGCCAGCTTGGTGTCCGAGGCGAAACCCCACACAAGACACGGCACAAACCTAGAAGAATTACTGAGTCTTAGTTGCGGGTAATGCTTGAGTAAATTTGCGGATAGTTTTTAGAATACAATGCGAACTTTTTGATATCAATACTTGGACCCGGATGTTTATGACACCTATATTCTTTCCTTATGTTTTTCTCATGACAAATATATATGATGATTTAAGCTTGAAATTTTGTCATTCAGCATAATTAACACTCCGAACTGAAAAGGGTTACAATTCTGGCTGTAAAATTTTCATTTTAAACATAGCACATGACTTACAAATCCTAAGAGAACGACTTTCTCCTCAAATGTCTAAATGAGCGGCTTCGGTGACGTAGTTGGTAGCATGCTGAGCTTTCATGCCCAAGAAGTCATCGCGGCTGAAGTCATCGGAATTTTTAAGAGCGTTAAAAAACCTCTGTATGCCTTCCTTCGGAGGGGAAGTAAATCTGGTGGGCTCATGTCATAGATTTATGGCATGTAAAAGAACCTTCCACTAACTAAACTTGTGTGAAGAACTATATTATTTCTTACGTTCGCTGCGATGGCGTCCAGTAGCCAAGTTTCCAACTAGGTGTCGTGGACGGTAGCATTTGTTAGCGAAAGTAGGAACTACTTGAAAATTGATCATCTGCAGTTCTTACCTGAATCACAGATACACACACTAATACAGCCATCACAATTAACACCGGTTATCAGACAAATTCTACACACAACCAAAGTACACGGGGCTACATGAGCGCGTTGTCGCAGCCCCTAAAGTAAGGAACTAACCAACCAATGTCTAAATGTGTTGCTTTAATACTTTATGCTTCATCAAATTAAAAATATTATTGTAACGTGCAGGGCGGATGCGGGGCGGATGCGGGGCGGATGCGGGGCGGATGCGGGGCGGATGTGGATAACGTTTTGTTTCTCCGTGCAGGGCTTTACTATTGGTAGCAATATCCTTTCTTCACTTTTGGTGAGGCCTAGTCTTTTTTCCCGCATAGCCTACAAATACAAGCGTATTCTGATTGGTTGTTTCCTCAGTTTAGAGGCTGCGACAACGTGGTCATGTAGCCCCGTGTACTTTGGGTGTGTGTAGAATCTGTCTGATAACCGGTGTTAATTGTGATGATTGTATTAGTGTGTGTATCTGTTTCAATTCAAGTAAGGACTGCAGACATTGAATTTTTCAAGTAGTTCCTACTTTAGCTGCCAAACGCCACCGTCAACGACAAACTACTGTAGTTCAGAACTTAGTTTCCAGATGCCACCGCAGTTGGCTCTTGACATGCCATACATCTATGACATGGGACCGCTGGCTTTACTTCCCCTTCGAAGGAAGGCATACTGAGGGATTTTTAACGTTCTTAAAAAATCCGACGACTTCGGCCGAATTTGAATCCGCGATCTTGGGCATGCTACCAACTACGCCACCGAAGCCGGTCGTATTCTGATTCAGCTCCATGCAGAAGGAGAGATTGTAAAAGGGCGGTGAAAAACTTACGATAATAGAATGGAATCCTGGTAGACAGCACACAGAGTGCCAAGGAGTGAGTGAAGAGGCCTAAATCAGACTTACAACTGAACAATAACCTTGTTGTGAATTATGATCGTATATCAAGACTGCATATTTTCCCATTTATAATGAATATTCTGATGTACGACCAAATAATGGAAGGTCAGGTATTAAACATGTGAATTCGAGTACATTGTACTACATATTGCTCGCGTCATTTCATCAATAAAACATCTCCCCTTGCTTCACAGAAAGAAAGGTACCTATCCCATCAAATTACAATAAATGTAGGCCAAGGTGCACAAATATAGAATAGAATAGAGCAGAATAGGATACTCTCTGATCCAAATTCAGGAAAGCCAGATTATTTTATATTATTGCAACCATCACCTGATACATGTGCTTATTAGTTACAGTGATTCCCTAATCCCTCTCAGTAAGATTCATAAATTTTAACATGATTTTAAAAGTAAGTCACAGATAATTTACATGGTATTATATAAACTTTAAACTTCTTTGGCGTTTCCCAATTAATTTGGAGCCAACCAGGCTAGTTTTGGTTTTGGCCGGGGATTTAAGGCCAGACACAACGTGATTTTTCACTTGCAAATTCCACCACGCTGTCTCCGGGAGTCGAACCCTGGACGTCCGGGTGAAACACGAGCAGCTAAACCAATCCGCCATCACGCTCCACTTACATGGTATTATATGTTATAAACATTTATCAAAAAACTAGTAATGGCTATTAATTATGTACTATCTTAATCTTAATCGTATTCTCGTAGACAATGATTCCGTAATAGCATTCCTATACTCGTTTAAGAAGCTCTTGAGAGTAAAGATCTTACAACATGTCTATTCATCCAACGCATATTACTGTGACTATTATCTACTGTATTAAAAATTGGAAAACATATGTTGAGACGTCAATTTTCATCAGAATAAGAGATTAGAAAAATTTACACAGTTGAAATCATCTGTAGAGACGTTGGTTTGATCAGAATATGAGATAAGCATTTCCACGGTTGAAAAACATCTGTAGTGACGTCAATTTTCATCAGAATATGGGATAAGAAGCATTTATACAGTTGAAAAACATTTGTATAGACGAACATTTTCCTTAAAAAAGAGATGAGGCTTTTATTCGGTTGAAAGATATCTGTTTAGACGTCAATTTTCATCAGAATATGAGATAAGAGACATTTACACAGTTGAAACAAGAATGTTAGCCGCAACAAAACGAGGTGGCCTAGTTTATAATCATTGCATGGGTGGGTAATAATATGGTGCATTATTGTGCTATACGGTAAGTAAGAAGTCTTCCTTTACATACACGTGCCCGTCATTTGGATGCATAAACTGGATACCTCATTTTTCTGATTTTAATAACATATCCCTCGTCCATAGGATCAGGCCGGATTTAGATTATATGCGCTCCTAGGCCCATGGGAATTTGCCGCCCCCTCTTCATTCCATCGTGGAGGAGGGAGAATTTAGCCCTCAGAAAGGTCTTTGTGAAGGTAATTTTTATTTTATTCTAATGAATCGTGAAGTAAAATCAATTAAATAAATTACAATAATGAGAGAAACAACTGTTTCTAAATTATTATGAAGCCATTTATCAGTGTTGCCTTAGTAAACAAAGGGTTGGTGCTTTTCAATCGGTCAACACGATATAAAACCACCCAACCTCTGTTTCTAAAATTGTATAAATCTCTCTATATAAAACTCAATATTGGTTTGTTTGTCTGTTATTTATACATATGTACACGGTTTCACTGATCTGAACCAAAATGTGTATACTTCCCCTTTGGAACCCAGCGGGTAACACTATCCACTTTAAATTTCGGACAGACCACTCCATTCCCTGCATTTAGGCCCTTTTGCACAAACTATACCGTTTCACCGATCTAATAACTTGACGAACATATTGTCCCTAGGCGACAACGACTAACACTGTATCATGATAGTCAACACCGCACCATTGATGGACAGGTTGTCACTATGCAACAACGTTTTACTCTGTTATTGTGATTGCCATATATTTATGGCATGTTTAAAAACTTTCCACTAATTACACCTGTGTGAAACTAAATTGTATAGGTTAAGAGTGTAAACAACGCTCTAAGGTTGCTACGTTCATTGCGGTGGCGTCTTGTAGCTAAGTTCTGAACTAGGCCTAGTAGTCGTTGACGGTGCCGTTCGGCGTCGAAAGTAGGAACTATTTGAAAAATTCAAAGTTGCTGTCCTTACTTGAATAAAAAAAAACAGATACACACACTAATACAGTTATCACAATTAACACCGGTTATCAGACAGATTCTACACACACACAAAGTACACGGGGCAACATGACCGCGTTGTCGCAGCCCCTAAACTAAGGAACCAACCAACCATGATAGTCCGGTAAAATTTGCTAAAGGACACTTGGGAAAACTGACCGATTGGCAATCAAGGATAGTATTGGACTGTAGTATTATCTATGCTATCGTATGCACAGTTAATCAACATATTAGCAAAATGTTGTCAGAGAAGCATAGTGGCAAACAATCCTACATTCACCTATCACCATTTTGCAGTTTTCATGTGTGGGCAGTTGTTATTTCATTTGCAGGGCTTAGACATCGTGGTCATATTGCCCCGTGTACATGGGTGTGTGTGAAGAATTTTTGTGATAACCTGCGTTATTGTGATTGATGCACTACCATGTGTAAATTGGAGAGAGGATATGGTATTTGAAGCCATTTCTCAGTGTTGCTCAAGGATTTATTGGACTGTAGTATTCTCTATGCTATCGTATACCCTGCGAGTACTCTGTCTACTTTAAATTTCGGACAGACCACTCCATTCCCTGCATTTAGGTCCTTTGTCTCAAATCTACACCGTTTCACCGATATCAACCAAAATTTGTATACATACCCTTTGGGGCCCTGAGAATAACACTGTCTACATTAAATTTCGGACAGACAACTCCATTCTCTGCATTTAAGCCCCTTGGCACAAATCTACACCGTTTCTCAGAACTGAACCAAATTTTACATACCTACCCTTTGGAACCCTGCGAGTAACACTGTCTGCATGAAATTTTGGACAGACCACTCCATTTCCTGCATTTAAGCCCTTTTACACAAATCTACACCGTTTCACCGATAACAACCAACATTTGTATACCTACCCTTTGGGACCCTGAGAAAAACACTATCTACATGAAATTTCGGACAGACCACTCCATTCCCTGCATTTATGCCCTTTCGCACAAATCTACACCGTCTCACCGCTCTGAACCAAAATGTGTATACTTACCCTTTAATACCCTGCGAGTGACACTATCTACATGAAATTTCGGACACACCACTCCATTCCCTGCATTTAGGCACTTGGCCGCAATTCTACACCGTTTCACCGATCTGAACCAAAATTTGTATAATTACCATTTGGAACCCTGCGAGTAACACTGTCTACATGAAATATCGGACAGACCACTCCATTCCCTGCATTTAGGCCCTTTGGCACAAATCTACACCGTTTCACCGCTCTGAACCAAAATTTGTATACTTACACTTTGGAACCCTGCGGGTAACAATGTCTACATGAAATGTCGGACAGACCACTCCATTCCATGCATTTAGGTTTTGGCACAAATCTACACTGTTTCGCCGATCTGAACCAAAATTTAAATACTTCCCCCATTGGAACTCGAAGAGTTAGACTGTCTGCATGATATTTTGGACAGACCACTCCATTCCCTGCATTTAGGCCCTTTGGCACAAATCTACACCGTTTCACCGCTCTGAACCAAAATGTTTATACTTACCCTTTGGGACCCTGAGAGAAACACTGTCCACATGAAATTTCGGACAGGCCACCCCATTCTCTGCATTTAGGGCCTTTGGCACAAATCTACACCGTTTCATCGCTCTGCGAGATCTCGGGAACTAAGCGTCGGCCAGGACTCAAACCTATACCATTCGAATCGGGGTCGAGAAAAATGTTTTCGAAGAAAGTCCGTCTGTATGTACGTATGTATGTACGTATGTACGTATGTACGTATATATGTATTGCACCCTTCCATAAAGCATGGTTTTCTCAAGAGTCATCTACGGGGTCGTGTTCAGTCCTGACTGCGTTATACAGCAAAGTTCGCTTAAAAACAACATGCTCTAATGAATAGAAAAGTTCATGACAGAGGCTATACTAGAAATAAAATGAATAACAAGTAGAATAAAAGAAAATTTAATGACTGAAAAGTATGTGCATAATAATAATAATAAATAAAAGAAAATCCTCCCTGACTTTCACCCCCTTAATAAAAAATATAACACCGAGCGGTAGGAACTCGCTCGTCACAACAAAACAATGTGAATACAGCTTCACTCAAAATAATTAATCATGACATAAACTTTGAGCTGTAAGAACTCGCTCGTCATAACATATGGATACAAGTCCATTTTTATGGCCAAGAAGTTATATACTGCGTGGTGTACTGCTCGTTAATAAGAAACTGAGTACTGATGCGAGTCCGTTTAAACTGAAACAGTCATATTGCTCACGGAGTTGCATCTCTTAAATCACACTACGGCTATGGGACCCACCCTTAATTAATACACTATAATTACTACTGACACATGCAAGATCTAATAATACAAAAAGATGAAGAATCTCTATGAGATTCTAGCTGGTGCCAGAGCACATGGAATAAAAAGAGCATGCCAGAAATAGGCCAAAAACGCTCTCATCTCATCTTGGGTACACAGCCTCGCACATCCTAACGCCACACGGGTCATTGAACGCGTAAAATAAACACACAAGAATTAAAGCAAAAGCAACAAAATACAAGCCTAACGGCTGAAAAACTATGTTTACATTTATATCTAACGCCAGACAAACAGGAATTTCGGAAGCTACCTTACAACTATGGACAGCACCCATTTAATCAATCAAATACTCATTATAACCGATCAGGTTTTGTGAATTTAAAACAACATCTGAAATTGAAGTACAGGATCCTGGCCTGTTACTAATGACAAGTCGCGTTATCTGATTTGAGCGCGCCCCTCTTGTATGAGTCATCGCTGCCTCAATTATCCCTCTCAGTCCCTCAAGCTAGGTGCAGTTTCCCTCTGGAAACGCCTACATATCTCACCCATCCCCTTGGATGGCAAGAAAACACAAATCACAAGTGCAGCCTCGCGAGGTCATGAACTGGGCTGACGTGGAGCAAGCCAGAATAATCACCATGATATATTCTCGCTAGCACATCATAAAAAATCACACTACGCACCAAAGGCTTGGACTGACTCTCATAAACATATCACTGGGTCGGCTCAAAACAGATCAACAATATTGCGTCCATTGACAAATTAAAAAAACACAACAAAACTCTGGTGCAAAGTGCCATCCCGTTCAGATCTGCTGGAAAGCAACTATCAAATAATCCTGATCCATCATAAAATTCTGCTCACAAATAATCTTTACCCCCAAATTCTATTTTTAATCTCAAAATTAATTCAGTTCCATTTTTGTTATAAGGCATACCTCCGAATAATAATGCTTGACCGCGGTTTACGCAAGCGAATGCGAGCACGAGCTGCGCGCCGCCCCGTATAGTTGAACAAAACACAATCACAATATTTACAAATTACACAACGCTCGGCGTGTCCCATATTTAACGTGTCAGTAAACAAGAAATAAGAATCTACATTACCAAACAAGCAAACAAATATCTACAAAATAAGTCCCATAATACCATAGCTGATTTAATAAATAAATAAATTCATTTGTACTCAATCCTTTAAAACAGCGTCAGGAAAACGTCTGCAGCCATATCCTTTAAGATGTTTATCTCGTCATCGACATCTTCTGGCAAATGTCCTGCTGGTTCCAAGATCCGGTCTCGTTCCTAGACGTCATCTCGTGCTGAATTAAATAAAGTATTGTCAGATACACACACGATATATTTCCTACTACATTCACCTATCAAGTACTAAATTCCTTGACAGTCTAATTGGTGAATTATTTCGACGAACTGGTCCTACTGGTAGTGCTGGAACTACAAATAAATCACTGAAGTTACACTTATAACTTGACGAAATTGTTCCATGTTCAAATACATGAAAATATTGCAGAGTATGCCTCGTGTCCTCGGACACCTTATGTCCTCAAATGCTCAAATAAAAATCAACTTTACGTCCTCAGAGGCACAAAATAAAGAGATGACGTTACGTCCTCAGACGCACAAAAATAAGTGTGTTCTCTCGAAGCTTTCTGGATCCTTATAAATGAAACTGACTAGGGTAGGTGTGGAAGGGGATTTATGAAAAAATATTCCATAATAATTATCAGACTAGCATGCGATCGGTATCATTGAGTTCGTAGCGATGTGGAGGTTACGATTATGCTGTAGCTGGCTCGAATCGATCGTGGAATTAATCCGTAGATAACTCCCGCGTTAATTTACCAGGGTGCGTTACCAAGCCGAGTTGCCACTAAAAAAGGCGTCTTGATATTATTGGGTCAGACTCTTGTATGTCTTTGCGCGCTTTTACATGTATTTCTGCAATAGGGAGTGGTTAACATGATGATTGACCAATTACCTCGTAGCATTCGATTTTCTTCTTGGCGCCAACACTCATAGCAACAGGCCATAATGTGCGTGCCCAAGCCATCTCCGCGCTAAAAGTTGCACCTGTCCTATGTCTCAAGAATATTTATGCTACTTCCTAAAATACTACAGGAGCTTAAACCATTGTGTCCTCTCGACCACTGATTTCCACCATATTTCCCAACACCGTCTGGCTCTCATATCTGCTGTCTGTAGAAATGTATCAAAAGATGATGAATAATTTATTAGAATCCTTTATACAGCCTGTGGATAAAGGGTTCGCAATCCTCCTGCACGGAAAAAATCGAACATAGCATTTAGTCGATTTAAAAAAAAGACATAACACCTTTAATCCATTTCTGCCAATCCTAGAGAAATCTCCCTCTCATCAGTCTAGTCTAGCCGCCACTGTCATTGGAGTGTCGACTCGCACTCGTGTTTACTTCCAGCTCCCTCATTCATTCAGACATTTCAAGCCTGCCTGCTTGTCTGATCGCCTAAGGCTAGTACCTCTCCTTTCCAGTATCCTTATCTCTCTCGCTCGCTCTCTCGCTGTGTCATGATCGTCAGAGCTCATTAGTGTATGACTACAACAGCCTGCTCCGAACTTCCTCGTTCAACTGACGTACTCACTGACCCACGTATAGTTGGATGTGCAAAAATACTTCCATATATTCAATTTGCAGCACTATTTCTGCGTTCCCAAGGTTCGCTAGTAAAATACAATTTTAAATTCGCCGCGTTGTAGACAGACATTGTACCAGTACTCAATTCTTTCACTCTGTATGCGTTGTTACCAAGATTACGTACAATACAGTAGGGTCCGATAAATTTTTCCGTGCTGCCATCTTCTTCTTCTCCTCCGTTCTGCTACCATCCTCTTCTTCTCCTCCTCGCTGTCGTCTTCTTCTAGTATTGAATCGTTTTCCATATCGCACCGGTGTTTCTCCTCCCTACCGGGCTACGTTCTCTCATACTCCGTACTGGCAAGCTTCGTTCGTCTTCCTGGCTGGCTGGTATATTTGCTTCCTCTCCAATTTCTTCCTTAAAGGTGTCAGGATTCGACCTCTTATTAATGGCACGTTCCCAATGTCCTTGTTCGTCCCCTCCATTGGCGTGTAATTCTTCCAGGTAACGCTGCGATTCGACGTGCCTGTCGTTCCATTCATTCCTATAATTTTGATAGTCCCCTGGTTCTAATATCTCCTTTCACGCCACTGTCGATTCACATTATTGTTATTCTCGTAACGTGTGTAGGGTCCCTCATTTCTCCTATTATTTCCCCATTGTTGGTATCCTCGCTGCTGATACCTATTGTTGCCATGGTTCTGCCTATCATTATTATTTTCATGTAGCTGGTATGACCTATTTTCTTCGCCCTCCTGACCTCGTCTTGGTGTTGTTGACACACTTGTATTTGTGTACCAGGTCCGATTCTTCTAAAGGGTGATCAAGATCCCGAAATTTCAACAATTGTAGCGAAAAGAAATCTAAGTATTTTGTCTGCTGGGTTGACTGATATTTCTCGAATAAAGTTCCATTCTAAGGCTTTGTTGTAGAGAAGCCGACCAATATTTTCTAAGGAACGCGTCCTTGAAGTCGTCCATCCCTCCGAAAGTATACCTGATGCTCAAGAACCACGTAAGTACATTTCCCGAAAGAAATCGTTCCATCAGTCTTAAACGACGTGCGGGCGGTATATTATTATCATTAAAATAGTCATCCATATCTTTAAGATACGCCTGCGGTGTGACATCAGAATTTATTGTGAATTTATTAGGTTTAAATTCATTTGATCGAATTACTTGTATGACTTTAGGGTGCTGATAGCCATGTTGAGGAGTAGAGGTTCCACCAACGTTGTTGTGAAATCCCTCTGTGTTAGTCGTTAATGGGCTGCCTGTCAGTCCGTGGCTACTCGCCGCGCTAATTGCCCCCTGGCTTGTTGAGTCAACTTCCTTATCTTTAACGTGCTCTCTCTGAAATGACGTGTTCTGTCCTAGTGAACGCAACTCTCCTTTTATGATTCTGTCCGACTGTTCTTTCATTTTACTCTTGATTTCTTCCTCAAGTGTTTAATGCGCGTATGATTATCACCTACGCTCTTTATGATTGTTAACCGTTCGTCTTCAGAGTCGCTGCACATTTTACGCCAATCCTTTCTGATGCTATCTTTAATCGCTCCCAGTTTTTCTTCCATCTGCTGTTTCGTGTCCTCCTGATTCGATTCTATCTTCTCAAGCCTGTCTTCTAGACGTAGATTATTCTCATCTATCGTACTCTTCAAATTATCTTGGTCCGATTCTATGTGGAGAGCTTGAAGTTAAGACTGTAATCAACTGTACATAGTGTATATTTAATTTGTGATTGTGTTTCTTTGCATTTTTATGATGTCATACGCTAAATAAATCTATGTTTCACCATCGCTCTGCAGATTGTATTTCTAATTTATCCATGTCCTTTTTCAGGCCCGTAATACTTTCATTTACTGCTGACAATTGTCCCTGGATAAACGTAGAATCCTCCTCCATTTTATCAAATCGCTTTTCAAGACCATCCTGTGCCGTTTTAACCTCACTGTTATTTACCGTGCATGCTAATTATATCTGAGCTAGTTTTGCTAATACAGTTTCGTCCAAATCATTTAATTTACGGTTGAAGGTGTCCTCTAATTTTTGTATCTGACCTAGCTGTTTGTCGTTATTCTTACTTATATCAAGCGCGAATTGAACCATCTGCTGTGTAGTGTACTCTTTCATCTCTGCAGATAATGTGGCTAACTGACTCGTATTTCTACTTTCTTGCGCTTCTAATTGTTTGTTTATATTTTCATTTACTTGCGCTTGTAATGAGTTACCCTGTTCAATTAATTTAATTTCCAATGACTCACTCTGTTCAGCTAATTGTGCATTCTGTTCAGATATCTTAGTGTTTAATTTTTCACTCTGTTCAGCTAATTGTGTTTTTATAGTGTCATTCATTTGAGTCTGGAATAACTCATTCTGTTCGGATAATTGTGCATTCTGTTCAGATAATTTAATGTCTAATTTTTCACTCTGTTCCTTTAATAGTTTCTGGGTTCGTCCCGTGGCACTTTCAATGATCGCCTTGATCTCCGATACTGTTGCCATTATCACACACAAAAATATATATCACTGAGAAAACAGGAGGATGCCATGCAAATGTCTCTCTGACACACACATATATAATTCTTGACATACATTTACTTCATTTGACCACTTTCAGTTCATTTAAACTTATTCCCTTTACTACCGTAAATCAATCATCACTAAATGGTTCTAATTTTACTTAATAAATTTTTCACCCCGCACATATTCAGTCATAAATTACTATCCAGATCTGATGCTAACACTGACTAATTAACAAAGTATTAATTGTCATTTAAGGCTACCAGCCTCCTAACATATTCATGAGTTTGACTTTCTAAACAAATCTAATTTTACATTTAATCAATGGGCGCCCGATTTCACGTACATTACTTTACTAATTACATCAATAAACAAACGTGAATCATATTTAACTTGCAAACTCGTGATTCTACTGTATATTCCAATATCTTGGCGGTATTTCTCTTCGCCGTAATTACGTTAACAAAATATCACTTCCGGTGATTTCAAAAAGTCAAAAACAGCGAAACACCACATGTAGGGTAACAGCTTGTCTATGATCCGCTAGAAAAAGCCAAAATGGCGACACGCCCCTCGTTGGCTAAGCCAGCTTGTCTATGCACCCTTCAATAAAGCATGGTTTTCTCAAGAGTCATCTACGGGATCGTGTTCAGTCCTGACTGCGTTACACAGCAAAGTTCGCTTAAAAACAACATGCTCTAATTAATAGAAAGGTTCATGACAGAGGCTATACTAGAAATAAAATGAATAATAAGTAGAATAAAAGAAAATTTAATGACTGAAAAGTATGTGCATAATAATAATAATAATAAATAAAAGAAAATCCTCCCTGACTTTCACCCCCTTAATAAAAAATATAACACTGAGCGGTAGGAACTCGCTCGTCACAACAAAACAATGTGAATACAGCTTCACTCAAAATAATTAATCATAACATACACTTTGAGCTGTAAGAACTCGCTCGTCATAACATATGGATACAAGTCCATTTTTTCTGGTCAAGAAGTTATATACTCGTTAATAAGAAACTGAGTACTGATGCGAGTCCGTTTACAACTGAAACAGTCATATAGCTCATGGAGTTGCATCTTTTAAATCACACTACAGCTATGGGACCCACCCTTAATTAATACACTATAATTACTACTGACACATGCAAGATCTAATAATACAAAAAGATGAAGAATCTCCCTGAGATCCTAGCTGGTGCCAGAGCACATGGAATAAAAAGAGCATGCCAGAAATAGGCCAAAAACGCTCTCATCACAACTTGGGTACATAGCCTCGCGCACCCTAATGCCACACGGGTCATTGAACGCGTAAAATAACACACAAGAATTAAAGCAAAAGCAACAAAATACAAGCCTAACGGCTGAAAAACTATGTTTACATTTATATCTAACGCCAGACAAACAGGAATTTCGGAAGCTACCTTACAACTATGGACAGCACCCATTTAATCAATCAAATACTCATTATAACCGATCAGGTTTTGTGAATTTAAAACAACATCTTAAATTGAAGTACAGGATCCTGGCCTGTTACTAATGACAAGTCGCGTTATCTGATTTGAGTGCGCCCCTCTTGTATGAGTCATCGCTGTCTCAATTATCTCTCTCAGTCCCTCAAGCTAGGTGCAGTTTCCCTCTGGAAACGCCAACATATCTCACCCATCCCCTTGGATGGCAAGGAAACACAAATATATACCACAAGTCCAGCCTCGCGAGGTCATGAACTGGGCTGACGTGGAGCAAGTCAGAATAATCACCATGATATATTCTCGCTAGCACATCATAAAAATTCACACTACGCACCAAAAGCTTGGACTGACTCTCATAAACATATCACTGGGTCGGCTCAAAACAGATCAACAATATTGCGTCCATTGACAAATTTAAAAAAACACAACAAAACTCTGGTGCAAAGTGCCATCCCGTTCAGATCTGCTGGAAAGCAACTATCAAATAATCCTGATCCGTCATAAAATTCTGCCCACAAATAATCTTTACCCCCCAAATTCTATTTTTAATCTCAAAATTAATTCAGTTCCATTTTTTGTTATAAGGCATACCTCCGAATAATAATGCTTGACCGCGGTTTACGCAAGCGAACGCGAGCATGAGCTGCGCGCCGCCACGTATAGTTGAACAAAACACAATTACAATATTTACAAATTACACAACGCTCGGCGTGTCCCATATTTAACGTGTCAGTAAACAAGAAATAAGAATCTACATTACCAAACAAGCAAACAAATATCTACAAAATATGTCCCGTAATACCATAGCTGATTTAATAAATAAATACATTCATTTGTACTCAATCCTTTAAAACAGCGTCAGGAAAACGTCTGCAGCCATCTCCTTTAAGATGTTTATCTCGTCATCGACATCTTCTGGCAAATGTCCTGCTGGTTCCAAGATCCGGTCTCGTTCCTAGACGTCATCTCGTGCTGAATTAAATAAAGTTTTGTCAGATACACACACGATATATTTCCTACTACATTCACCTATCAAGTACTAAATTCCCTGACAGGCTAATTGGTGAATTATTTCGACGAACTGGTCCTACTGGTAGTGCTGGGACTACAAATAAATCACTGAAGTTACACTTATAACTTGACGAAATTGTTCCATGTTCAAATACATGAAAATATTGCAGAGTATGCCTCGTGTCCTCGGACACCTTATGTCCTCAAATGCTCAAATAAAAATCAACTTTACGTCCTCAGACGCACAAAATAAAGAGTCGACGTTACGTCCTCAGACGCACAAAAATAAGTGTGTTCTCTCGAAGCTTTCTGGATCTTTATAAATGAAACTGACTAGGGTAGGTGTGGAAAGGGATTTATGAAAAAAAATTCCATAATAATTATCAGACTAGCATGCGATCGGTATCATTGAGTTCGTAGCGATGTGGAGGTTACGATTATGCTGTAGCTGGCTCGAATCGATCGTGGAATTAATCCGTAGATAACTCCCGCGTTAATTTACCAGGGTGCGTTACCAAGCCGAGTTGCCGCTAAAAAAAAGGCGTCTTGATATTATTGGTTCAGACTCTTGTATGTCTTTGCGCGCTTTTACATGTATTTCTGCAATAGGGAGTGGTTAACATGATGATTGACCAATTACCTCGTAGCATTCGATTTTCTTCTTGGCGCCAACACTCATAGCAACAGGCCATAATGTGCGTGCCCAAGCCATCTCCGCGCTAAAAGTTGCACCTGTCCTATGTCTCAAGAATATTTATGCTACTTCCTAAAATACCACAGGAGCTTAAACCATTGTGTCCTCTCGACCACTGATTTCTCAATTTTTCCCAACACCGTCTGGCTCTCATATCTGCTGTCTGTAGAAATGTATCAAAAGATGATGAATAATTTATTAGAATCCTTTATACAGCCTGTGGATAAAGGGTTCAGTATGTACGTATGTAGTCACGTATGTGCATGCCTTTTTTGCATTTTGCAAAGTACAGGTCGCAAGTTTCAAGATATCGAGATGAAATTTGGTACGGCGAAAGCGTTATGGACTGTGAGAAACCCTGTTGTTGGGCGTTAAAATCGGTGCAGGGACGGACATTTTTTTGGGGCCCTGAATTTCATCCTTTTTTTTCGAATCGTTATATCTCGGGGAATGTACAGAAGTAAGATATCCGCTGTAAGTAACTTTTATACAACTTATGATTTTTTGATATCTCACACCGTTTTCTTTTGTTGGGGCCCTGAAATGCATCCTTTTTTCGAATCATTATATCTCCGAAACCGTCGGTGCTATCGAAAAAGTTAAATCTACAGGTGTAATATCTCAGTGATTAGCATCTTTTTGATCCCATATGAAGTCTTGATATCTCAAATCATTTTCTATTTTTGGGGCCCTGAATTTGATCCTTTTTTGAATCGTCATATCTCGGAAACGGTCTGTCCTATCGAAGCAGTTAGATCTAGAGGTGTAAGATATCAACGATTAGCTACTTTTCTACCCCTTATGATTTTTTGATATCTCCCACCATTTTCTATTTTTGGGACCGTGAATTTAATCCTTTTTTTTTCGAATCGTCATATCTCGGAAACGGTCTGTCCTATTGAAAAAAGATCAAACTGGTGTAAGATCACAGTGATTAGCAACTTTTCCACCCATTATGTTTTTTGATATTTCTCACCTTTTTCTATTTTTGGGGCCCTGAATTTCATCCTTTATTTAGAATCGTTATATCTCGGAGACCGTCATCGAAAAAGTTGAATTTACAGGTGTATGATCTCAGTGATTAGCAAGTTTTCTATTCCATATGATGTTTTGATATCTCTCACCGTTTTCTATTTTTGAGGCCCTGAATTTCATCCATTTTTCGAATCGCCATATCTCGGAAACAGTCTGTCCTATCGAAAAGTTAAATCTACAGGTGTAAAATCTCAGTAATTAGCAACTTTTCTACGCCTTGCCTTTTTTGATATCTCTCACACTTTTGATGTTTTTTTTCTTTCTAAATTGGGGACCAAATGTATATAATAATTTGTAAAAATTCAACTGATGGTCTAATAGAATTCTACGGAAAATTCTCTATTGAACCCTTATGATACATCCTGTATAATAATGTTTCATGTTAATCAATTAAACAGGCGTAATTTTATTTGATTAAATCAGGTGTTTGCTCCTGCAATCATATTGAAGGGAACTGTCTGTTCTCTAGGTTGGTTTGGTAATTTAAAATTTACTGTAGTTATTTTTCTTCGGTCGAGTCTATGATCTGACGCGCTGCGTGTGGATGGAATATTATGATGTTTTTTTTTCAGGGATTGTCAAACCTGGTGGTGCCTGTGTGCTAATGTGTCATGTGTCAAATGTGTGATTTTCTGCGCGGAGGAATTTGCTACGGCGTTACCTTGTCTGCTTCTGTATGGGCGTCAGAGGGTATTCATTGCGAGACTCTGAACGATCCCGGGATGGTTCTTTAATTGCGTGGGAATTATTGGAACTGATGGTATTTTGTGACACACATGATATTGCTTCGATTCTCGGCGCTATGCGATAGGCTAACCTGGGATATTTATGACACACACATTTATTTAACTGATGTTCAGTAAAGAATCTTCGTTCTAGGTGTAGGCCTTAGCGCTGCACTGGGATATTTCTGTTGACACACTGGGCTATTGACACGGGCCGGCGAGACATCCACCAGGCGCAGATCTAGATAAGGCGTGCTAATGAGTTGAGGGGACTGGGTTTCTTGTGACCTAGTAATCGAGTGTGCCTGTTTAGTTGAAGCTTTGATAATTTAAAGGGAATGTTGCTCACGCATGAAAAGTAATCTCATTTTTCGTTTAAAATAAATTCTTCTGTTGTGTGTATAATTGCTACTGAGCAATACGATTTGTGTTTGATTTTCCATGTAATATTTGATTTGTTTGACACCCTGTTGTGGGTTCTTGTAGGGTGACAACGGTCAGTCAGTATAGTCACGCGCGTTTTGTTGATTGGTTTTTTTTTTGATCTGAAATTAAATTCATCTTGGCTTAACTTTTCTTTCTGTTTGCTTGTTTTACCTATGTTCCTTGTTATAATCAGAAGCAAATAATTTTAACAACAACGGTATGGACCGCAACACGTCCCTGAAAATGAGTCTGATTCCGCTTTTTTACACGGGTGCATAGATTACAAAATGTCTGCCCAACGTGGGGTTTGTTGTTGTTGCTTTGTAGAATGGCTAGCCACCACGGTGCATTGTTGCCTCATATTCATTTTTGAAAGATGATGCCAGGTAACGCCGGTTGTTTAAATGTAAAGTCAGTAAATTTATGCGAAGTCTTACCGCTATTTTTGACCAAGTAAAATCAATGAGTTCAATTAATAAAAATAATAAATTCGAAACAGTGTTGTATTTGATATTTTGATTGATTTGTGACGTGTTTCGGGCGCCCAGTTAATTACATTAGAAATTGGTTTAGTCAATGAACTCAGAATATTTAAATGCCAGGAAGGTGACGCCTTAACATTTTAATTGACGCATGGTTAATTAAAATATGTTTATGTAAATTCAGGCAGGTTAGGAATTTAAAATCAGATCAATGAGGGGATTTAAAATTAAAAGTAAATTCATAATACCCAAAGATGCATAGATTGCTGTTGTGTTGTTAACGTGAAAATAAATGAATTGGGTATTTTAACGAGTAAATGTCTAACACGTGTGGATGTGCAGCGGACCTCACTAAGTGCATGGTCCCTATTTCTCAAGAGTATTATTTGTGTATTGCCATGGCAACGATCGCTGAGATAAGCGCTCTTATTGAACTTGCGTCAGCAAGAACCACAGAACAGTTGTTAAGAGATGAAGGCGGAAATGAAAGACACTAGTAAAGAACAGTTATCAGAATTAAAAGCAGAAATTAGTCGGAACACAGAGGAGCACTTATCGGTTCAGAAAGACACTACTAACGAGCAATTGTCGGTATTAAAACCCGAATGAAACAATAATATTACGGAACAGCTAATTGCACAAAAAACGGAGTTAAACAGTAACATTACAGAACAATTGAACACTAGGTTTGAGGAACAGTCGGAAGCACAGACAGACCAGTTAAATAAAATTACGGCAGATATTAATGACAGTACCAAGAAACAATTAGATAAACTAGCTAATGAAATGTACGATAATAATAATAAGCAATTAGGACAGATTCAGGTTATTGAGAGTAAATTTGACAAGAAACTTCTCGAGCTGGATGAAATGGTGGTCGCTATGCTAGAGAAGATTGAAAAGGCGTGTGTAAATAATACGGCGGGAATTAAAATCGCGCAGGATGAGCTACGGGGGAGGTTTAATCAAATGGAGGCCAAGACGGTCAACATACAAGAACAAATTGAAGCAGTCGATAAGAATGTATTGGGTCTTGTGAAGGAAATGGATAGGCTGGAAATGAAGATAGATTGTAGGTGGACACACTTGGAGGCGGACCAGCATCAGGTTAAGAAATGTATAGCGGAGACTAAATGCAAATGGAGGAAAATAAGGTGCAACTTGAGGAACGGATGGAAATAAATAAATTGCAGATCGAGGAACGGCTGGAGAAAAGAGAATCGGGTCAGACAGGAAACCAGGAGATGAATAAAAAAAGAATAAAATTAATAAAGGACAGAATTAGGAGGGACTGAAAACAGATGAGCGAAGATACGAAAGATGAAAGATTACTGATGATTAGGAAGCTGGGAGAAAATCAAAATCGGATTCAGGCACTTGAGGAAAGCACTAAGGTCAAGTTCCAAGAGCAAGCTGACATGATTATTAAAAACGAGCAACGAACACTGGAACAAGCTAATCTATTTTCGTCTGAGCAAATAGAGGGGAAGCCGGAAAGCATGAGGAGCCTGGGGCTATCGAACTTAGCTGGTGGCACAAGCAATGAACAGAGTTCGAAGACGGGAGTAGACACAGAGGCATTTCGCGAGTACAGAGGCGGAACATCTACTCCTGTGCAAAACAGAATTAGTCCACAAATAATTCAAGCCATTCGGGGAAACGACTTGAAACCTGCTAACTTCAGTGATGGAATGGGGACTACGCCAAAAGCTTTTCTGCGGGAACTAGAGGCATATTATAATGATCAACAGATTAGCCCCATGAAACAAGTAAAAATGGTAGAATTTCTTTTGCAGGGCCCAAGCTTAATTTGGCTCCAGAGTGTTAAGTATACTTTCGAGAACATGGAACAATTCAAGGGGGCGTTCTTAAGGACGTTCTGGAGTCCGTCCTTACAACAGGGTTTGAGAATGGATCTATACTCACGAAGGTACCACAATTCACATCCTACAGAGTTTTCTGAGTTCTTTTCACAACAAATGGTAAGACTCAGGGACCTTGACGAACCGCCGTCTGAGGAAAAATGTAGTCTTAACGATAGGGAAGCAATTGCCCATGAATATCCAGCAATTCCTGGTGACAGCCAACGTGAAAACGGCACTGCAAGCGGAGGAAATTATCAGAAATCTCGATGAGACTAGTTTAATCACACCTCAGGGGAGACAGCAGCGACTAGAGCAAGTAAACCCCACAGAAGTAGTTAAGAGCACGAACAATAGCAGTACGAACACTAGATCCCAGGCGACGAACACACAATTCACGCCGCGGAGGCAAGAGTACCAAGACAACAGGGAACGTTTTGGTCACAACATTAATAACAATAGAAACTTTCATAACAATCAGAGACCATACCAGAGGGGTTACTGAAACTGGCATGAGAACAGAAGGCAGGAAAGACCGTATCAAAGGAATGGTGGGACACGATTCTGGAAGGACCGACGGGATAATGTGGAATCAGAACCGCGGGATTACAGGACTGATTGGGAGGCACGTTACCGAGAGACGCAGGGATATTTAGTAGAACTACATAGAAACGAAGATACAGAGCGAGAAAAGTGGGGAAGAGCCATGGAGAACAGGAAAATCCCGACAGTCACGGTGTTGAAGGAGCTGAAAGCCTATCTAGACAACAGGAGAGACAGAATAATCACGGAGATGGGAATTCACATGGGGGATTCCACGATAAAAAATCAGGAAATCAGAAATAGGAGACAGCCTGGATTTGGGAGTGGCCGAGGACCAGGGTGCGCTCATTATCGCACATATCGAGGAATGGATAGCTTTTCCAGAGGACTGCTTGGAAGTAGTTATTACGCCTCAAAATGACGTTATCAGACAGTTGACTATAATATATGCCAGGATACGAGGGTTGAAAGTGAGGTGCCTATTAGACACGGGTAGCCAGATCAGTCTAGTATCTGAAGCCCTGGTAAAGGAAGTGGGAAAAATCAGAATGTTCCGCTGATTCCTGTGCATCAAATGAAAGTCAGAGGAGTAATACCTGAAAGAACAGTCGTATGCAAACATCAAGCATATCTGGAGTTAGATATCATGAACCATATTTTCGCATAAACTTTTATTGTCATGGCTAAGATGAACCATAACGTTATTCTGGCAGCCAACTTTATATGTGACCATCATACAGTCATCGATCTTCGCAATAATACGGTGAATTTCAAATAGCTGGAAGAATTAAGCCACGTAGGGTTGAACATGGAGGAAGCGCCCCTTTGTCGAGAAGCAAGTACCTGGGTGACGGAAACAATAACAGATGACGTCACGGACGAGACAAGTAGGCAGGAGGAAGAGCTAGTTGACACGGCAGTAGTAGAGATGACAGATCAAGATAATATGCAGGAACTCTGGACATTATTGGCTGAAGAGGAAAACATTGGATCAAAATTTGAAATTTTATTATTGGATAAATTGAAAGAAGCTAAATTAGAGGATCCTTACAGAAGAAAATTAGAGGATATTTTACGTCGCCATCAAGAAGTTTTTGACACTATTCCTGGAAAAATCCTACATTTCCAATACGCTATGCAAGTTGATAATTGGACACCCTTTAGGAGTAAATTGTACACGATCCCAGAGAAATATCATCCTCAGGTGAAGGACATTATCAGTAATCTGCTTGAAGCCGGTATGATAAAAAAAATCGCTGACTCCGTACTTGAATGCTATTTTGGCGGTGGCCAAACCAAATGGTTGTATTAGGTTGTGCCTTGACGCGAGATCTTTAAATAGTATGATTCTGGTTGAACACGATAAAGGATTTAGAGGGAAGAAGATATACAGTTCTGTTGATGTCACCAATAGTTCCCAACACCTCGAATTGGAACAAAAATCCCAGTTGCTCACGGGATTTTTATTTGATAACCAGACATTCGTATGGCAACGTATGTCCTTTGGAGTAAAACTGCCGGTTGTGCGCTTATCAGAGCACTAGATCGGTGTTTGACAGAAGAAGTGAAAAATTGTACAGTACGTCAGGTGGATGACATTCTCTTAGCATCTGAGACAATGGAAGAGCATTTGGTAAACTTAAATAAACTCCTGGACAACCTGAGAACGATAAATTTTAAGATCAACTTGAAGAAGTCTCATTTTTTCCAAAATGAAATCTTATATTTGGGGCATATCATTGACCAAGCTGGTGTGAGGCCAAATTCGGCGAAAATTGACGCACTCAAGAATTTCCCAACACCAACCAGAGTGAAGCACGTCAGAGCATTTTTGGGAGTTACTGGATTCTTCAAGGAGAATTGTCCCAACTCTACCGAGATGGTGGGGCCGATGCAAGAGACACTCAAGAAAAGAAATCGATGGTCGTGGAGCAAGGAGTGCGACAGGTCATTCAAGGCAACTAAAGAACTACTTGAAAACTGCGTGAAACTTGGTTATCCTGACTTCGAAAAGAAAATTGTTATACAAGCGGATGCATCTCTAATTTGAATCGGTGCAATGCTGTATCAAGAAGAACCTGCTGAGCCCAAGGAGCGTTCATATTTGGCATTTACCAGTCGTAAACTGCGCAAGTATGAAAGGAACTACACCGTAACTGAACTTGAATTACTAGCAATACTGTATGCCCTGCAACAAGGGAGGAAGATCGCTTTGGGCTATTCCATTATTGTTAGAACTGACCACAAAGCGCTGACTTTCCTCTTTAAAACAACAATGGTTAGTGAGAGAGTAACTCGTTGGTCCATTTACAGCCAACAATTCGATATCACTATATAACACTGTCCTGGGAAGATGAATGTTATTCCAGACGCCCTGAGTAGGAATCACGAGGAAAATCACGAGACAGCAGTGGAGGTGCAACATTTAGAACTTACAGCTAAGGATCAAGAATTTTTGAATAGACTGAAGGATATACAGTTGGAACAAGAACGTGACCCATGGATGTTGATGATGATCAAGTATTTCAAGAAGGAGAAACAACCGGGGACACCTGAACACAGGGAGGCAAAATCTAAGGCTGCAAAATACAATTATTTAAACAATCTGTTACACAAATTCGTGGATGATGAACATACACGTTTACGAATTATGGTAGCATCACTACAGAGTGGACTAACATGGCATGTCCATGAAAGTATCCGTCACATCGCAGTAGAAAAAGTGGAACCGACAATAGGAGAATCATTTACTTGGCCAAAAATGCGATCAAACAATGTTGAGGTAATAAAGATTTTCGACGCATGCCAGCGTACTAAGCCCAATAATTACCTCATGAAGCAATACCAGAATCCTTTGCTACCAAAGAAACCGTGCGAACTGCTGGCACTAGACTGATTTGGGCCCCTGCCGAAAGGAAGACGTGGGTGTGGTCATCTTCTTGTGTGTATTTATGTCATCTCAAAATATGTTGTACTGTGCCCTTTTCAAAAGACCACGTCTATGGAAGTTTTAAGTACACTTAAGAACAGAGTTATACCCACACTAAGAAAGCCTGAGTACTTACTGTCGGACCATGGGAGCTACTTCACGAGTTCTGTTTTCAAAAAGGGAGTTGAGGAGATGGGAATTAAGCCCGTTTTATCCAGCATCCGCCACGCCCAAGCTAACCCGAGCGAAAGAGCGATCCGTTGTGTAGCTAAGTACTACCGCATTCTGATTCCTGAGGAACATCACAAGTGGGTGGATCGAGTGAGCGACATTGAGATATGCATGAACACCACCAGACATGAATCTACTGGACAAATCCCTTTAATTGTCCATCACACAAACATCCGGAGAGATCTTGGGATAGAGTCATCCAGAGTCCCAAGGTTCCAATGATAGCGCATGAGCTGCGAGTGCAGAAGGCTGTGGAACACATGAGGATCCAGGCGGACCGACGTTTGCGCCGATAGAAGGGAAAGAATTTCCACCGGGAATTAATCGAAGGGGAGTTAGTTCTTGTAAGAAAACCACCTATTTCGGACCCTTAGAGCAAGGTGTTCGCCAAGTTCTGTCCAAAATATGTTGGCCCGTTTAGAATCATCAAAAACCTGGGTAACAATGCATACAGAATTGACAATGTGAATACAGGAAGTCAGTCTTTAATATAGCTAATCAGAAATTGTACTATAGAATGGAACCATGGGAGCAGGAAGGAAATGACGTAGCGACAAACTTGTTAGAAATTTGAAGAAGCAAAACAAAATGTACTGGGCTACTGTACGCGAGGTACGACTGAGTCAGGCAGCGTTGTTGACAAACAAGACGGGAGCGAGAGGTCGCCATGCTTGTATGAGAGGGAGGGGAAGATACTGATGTGACAGACTGACAGCTGTGTGGAGTCCGCAGCGCGATGAGTCAACAAGAGAAGTAATTAGTGAGCCGAGGCGGGTCACTGAACAGACGGAAGTGGGACAATTTAAACTAGAGATGTAACTGGATGGTTTTTTAACGTAGTGAGTTGCTGAAAATCGACTGAATGTCTTTAGCCAGACTTTCAGTTCAGCTGGTGGCAAATGAACCCTTATGATACACCCTGTATAATAATGTTTCATGTTAATTTTATTCATCATATTTTAAGACATATTTGATGCAGTTGAGAAGGATAGCGGGCCTGGAGGTGTTGTAATTTGGTCAGAGCAAAGGGGCCAATGAAGCAAGCGTGTTATTCATAGCTGATTCCTGGAAATGGGGTGCTTGAACTTAAAGCGTGGCCTGAAGTCTTTGTCAGGCTGGCGTCTAGAGGCATGGAGAGGTGGTTGTATCCAATGTACTACGCTTGAATCTAGCGTATCACAGAGAGATGCCTGGTGTAGCGCGAAATGTGTGCGTGGATTGAAAAAGCGCGCGAACTGTGTTCTGATTAATTGGCCGATCGATCTTGGATCCGCTGGGCAGAAATGTAGCCTGAGTAAAAAGTGATGAAAAGTGATACCTTGCCCGATCCGATAGCTCACTTGCTTCGATTTATAATATTTTTATTGCTCCCCCACCGAAATCTCGACTGTCGTATAAATGTGTCCACGATGCCAGTTTGAGACACACAATTTTGAGGTCTCTGAGGAGACGAAGGGTTGCCCGACGATTCTCTTTTCTTATTACGGCGATAATTATAAGCGAAGTACTGTCCTAGTTATTAAGTCTTTGGACTTGTAAATTTTGAGCTAGACCGTGGGTCTAGCTAGTAACTGTGATATATGTTATTAACTGTAATGATCATGTGTGCGTGTGTAAATAGGGTTTTATTTAATTAGGGAAAATCGACGATATAAGAATTGTAAATGGACTTTGAGCGAAGTGAGTAACTCACGTTACAATTTAGTAGGTTGTTGTAGCACAATTTGTATGTTGAACATTTCATCATTTAAGAAGGCCAAGATGTCGACAACGAGGACCTGCTTTGGAAAGGTGACCATGGTATCTGCTGTCGAGATGGTGATGGAGGAGTAGAGAGGCCCTGTGGGACCATGTCATGTGATGTGAGCTGAATCGAGTGGCTGTAGGGATAAGTACCGCTTTGATTTAATTCAAGCAAGTAGGCCTAGTTAGATTTTGGACTGGGATTAATAAATAGTTAAATTTAGATTTTGTTCGCGTTGTTTCGATGTTCTGTGATAGGGTTTGTACCGACACTCATATTTTAAATGTAGAATGTAGCGTGACTATTGTTTGAGTTTATTATGTAAATATTCAGTGTAATGTTAGTACAAGTGCCGCGTGTACTTGGGTGTATAATTTGTTGCGAACATGAGTTACGGGTCGTGTGACAAGTGAGACGTTTATAGACGTTTGATTTCAGAATAGAATGGGGGGAATCTTGATATTTTCGTTAGCTGTTTGAATTAAACAGGCTTAATTTTATTTGATTAAATCAGGTGCTCCTGCAATCATTTTGAAGGGAACTGCCTGTTTTCTAGTTTTGTTTGGTAATTTAAAATTTTCTGTAGTTATTTTTCTTCGGTCGAGTCTATGATATGACGCGCTGCGTGTGGATGGAATATTATGATGTATTTTTTTTTCAGGGATTGTCAAACTTGGTGGTGCCTGTGTGCTAATGTGTCATGTGTCAAAAGTGTGATTTTCTGCGCGGAGGAATTTGCTACGGCTTTTCCTTGTCTGCTGCTGTATGGGCGTCAGAGGGTACTCATTGCGAGACTCTGAACGATCCCGGGATGGTTCTTTAATTGCGTGGGAATTATTGGAACTGATGGTATTTTGTGACACACATGATATTGCTTCGATTCTCGGCGCTATGCGATAGGCTAGCCTGGGATATTTATGACACACACATTTATTTTACTGATGTTCAGTAAAGAATCTTCGTTCTTGGTGTAGGCCTTAGCGCTGCACTGGGATATTTCTGTTGACACACTGGGCTATTGACACGGGCCGGCGAGACATCCACCAGGCGCAGATCTAGATAAGGCGTGCTAATGAGTTGAGGGGACTGCGTTTCCTGTGACCTAATAATCGAATGTGCCTGTTTAGTTGAAGCTTTGATAATTTAAAGGGAATGTTGCTCACGCATTAAAAGTAATGTCATGTTTCGTTTAAAATAAATTCTTCTGTTGTGTGTATAATTGCTACTGAGCAATACGATTTGTGTTTGATTTTCCATGTAATATTTGATTTGTTTGACACCCTGTTGTGTGTTCTTGTAAGGTGACCGGTCATCGGTAGATGTCAGTCAGTATAGTCACGCGCGTTCGTACTTGGTTTGATAGAAGTCCTGATTAGGCATTTTCCGTGTCTTTGACACCTGATCAAGATTCCAAGCGGTAATCTCAGTATTATTTTTGTAAGGTTAGCGAGTGTTGGATAATTGTAAATATTTGTTTAGTTGTAGTTGTATTCCCAGTACCATGTCTACCTCCTATTATACGGACGCGCGGCTTGTCGTGCTGTAGACTATGGTCACGGGTCGCGTATGAAAAGTACTTATTCTTTTCAGTGTCCTCGTAACATCACCACACATGATTTGAAGTGAGAACAGGACCATTGTTGGCCTGGAAACGTATATTAATTTCGTCAGAGAGATTTTGTTTATTTTATCATTTAATTAACTTGTGGGTGTAACTATGGGAGTTGTTTATTTTGTTGATTGTTTTTTTATCTGAAATTAAATTCATGTTAGTTAAATCTTGGCTTAACGTTTCTTTCTGTGTGATTTTTTTACCTATGTTCCTTGTTATGATAAGAAGCAAATAATTTTAACAACAACGGTATGGACCGCAACACGTCCCTGAAAAAGAGTCTGATTCCGCTTCTTTACAAGGGTGCACTATAATGACCCGTTTTCAACTTTTCAATAAATAAATAAATAAATAAATGCTCGAAATACAAAGGGGGTCCCAACATGCAGACTTTTCAAAATCCCCCTGTAGTTCAAAAAACAAAATAGCCGCGATGATTTCAATTGCACCATCGTTTGTTCCACCAAAAAGTAGCAAGGAATTGCGAAAACCGTTTTGCTCTATCTTGATTCGTTTCCGAGATACCCGTTAAATACATTTAAAAGGCAGCACCCTGTACAGCCGTATTCAATGAAAATTCATACACATACTGTATTAGAATGAGCCTCAAATTTTGACATACAATTTATTAATAAAGATTATCATACTTCATAGGTTAAACAAACATTTTCTTCTTCCCTTTCCGCATCTCGGCATCTCGAAACCGTAAAAGCTAGATACAGTGCCGGAATAAGCCAGCGTGGGGCCTGTAGCCAAGGGCAGCCAGGGGCTCCTTATGGTAAAAATATATGCAGGGTAGGCCAGCCTGTTCAAGGCGGACGAATTCGAGAAAACTATTTCAGATATTTCATAACTATTTGATGGTTTAAGCATTGCCTATGAATTCTCAAAAAATGTGTAGAGTAATGTTTTTAAAGCTGTAAGATTTTTCCATTTCCGAGTACGTCCGGCTTTCATAACCACGTGATGATGTCAGCATTGCCTAGAATAATATTTTAAAATTTTCCTAAATTTCCACGCTATCGGGCCGAAGGTTGTTGTTTGAGATTATTACCCCTCTTGCTGGCCGCTATGTCACGCCACCGTCTCATCCAAAACAGGTCGTGCGGCGTGGACTCCTACTTGTTTATCGCACATGGATATTTCCTTCTATATTTTAGTGTCTAGAATTGTATGACATATTTTTGCCCTTATTTAAGGTATTTATATGGCGCCACTGTGCCAGGCCTAAGTTAAACTACTCTGAGCAGTTTTTAGCTATTTCGCCAATCTCCACGAGATGGCAGCACACTCCTAGTTATCACCAGGTGTTGTTGGCTGGGAATAAGGAGGCTGTGAATGTATTTTTCTATTGGCATTCTGAGACAGGATAGGAATGGGTTGTTGTAGAAAAGTATGGCTTCCTATAGCATTACTTATTACATTATTTAAATGACTCATGGTGGTTCCGTAATGATATGCTAGAATAGTTATTAACAAGAAAAGTCCATCCGCCTGACTCAATACTATAAAGAAAAAAATAATTATTAAACTTGTACTTTTCTTGTTAATAACTTTCATATAGCATGTGAGAAGGAATCTCCAAATGAAACCTGCTACAAACGCAGTAATAATCGATGCTAACATACGGTTTGTTATGTTTATGTATATTATTAGCCAGACGTGACTTGGTCTGTATATAATATAAATTGTTTCAATACGACAGAAATTTGTAATGCTACATTCAAATCAAGTGTACGGCTATGTTCTGCAGCCTTTTAATGCTAACCTACGCAGTAAGACAAGTTTCTTAAAGCAACTAACGCCACTCCCGGAAAGTACAAGGTACAATTCTGAATTATAAGCCTTAATGCAATAAATGAGGGTTAGTTACTACTCTTCTACATACTATGTGTACGACTCATTCTATTTATTCCCCCAAAATATTTAAGACAGGAGATTGATCAAATATCTACAATTGGTCATCTCCGGGCACAGATATGTATCAGCAAGAAGGACTGGGAAGGTATGCTATGCACAGACTGACCACAAATACAGTCCACTATTCGAGTTACTAAAGCTACGTCATTCCACATAAGAAGGACGATCTGCTACCTAAGTTATGGTCCTCCTAGTACGGATCTATTCCCTCAATATATGGCTATATCCGGGCCAGCATATGATTCAGACAGCTGCCTATTGATAATAATCACGGTCAGTAATGGGCATTCATATCATTCTGAGTGATGTGCTTACACATAGTGCAACTCAGTTCCAGAGTGAAAGGTATACTACGTTCGTCACAAGAGTGGTAGTAACAGTCACCAGTAGTATACATTTTTACCCTTTGGATATTGCGTAATCGCGAGGACATATTGCATCATCATGACGTCATCTGATATGCATGCGAGTGTGAGCATGTGCAGTTGTGCGAGCGATCACGTGATATGTCTGCAGTGTTCGCGTGAGTAACCGCTTGAAGCAGATAACCTTTGGCTTGTTTATGCGGTGGTGATAAATAATTAAAGGGTGTTGACGTCATGGGAGGTTGTTTATTAGGATGATAACCGTCATCTGACACTAGAGCGAGCATGTGCACGTGCACATGTTAGCGTGGGAAGAGGTCGACTTTTAACCGCTTGAAGCAGATAACCTTTGGCTTATTTGTGCGATGGAGATAAAAATTAATGGGTGTTGACGTCATCTCATGACGAATAGAAGGACCTAGTGTGAGGACTCCGCCATTTTAGCACGGTAGTTTCTGGTCCCGCCGCTACAAGCACTGTAAGCGATTATGTCCAACACGTGCTGTGTTTCCGTCGAGCCGGGTCGTAAAAAGTGCGCGAGAAGTTACTGTGTGAGATATTTGTGTGAATTAAATTGAATTTTCTTTGCTTTCAGTTCTTAAATTCAGTTCATTGTGTCTTGTGTACATCAGCGTTTTGTGTTTTGTGTACTTCAAACATATTTCTTATGTGGCTTGGTTCATTTAATAGTTCAACATGCCTTATTGTTTTGTACCTGGCTGTAAGTCAGGGTATGGTCGAGTAGTTGACGATATACGATTTTTTTCACCACCGAAGGATACAAATCAATTTGAAAAATGGGCCAGAGCTATTCCACGAAAGGATACGAAGTTAACGCGTAGTAGTAGAATTTGTCAAATTCATTTCTCTGCTGATTTGATAGTAAAATCAGATAATTTTATAGTGAATGGTGAAGAAGTGGAAATCTCTCGTGTGTGGTGGAAGTTACGTCCTGGAGCAGTGCCTCATTTTCCCCCTAATTTACCGAAGTAGTAAGAATAAGTCCCGTAAAGCTCCCAACAGGAAAAAGAATCTCGACACCACCAGAAAAAGAAGATTGAAGATGGGAGTGGAACAACGAATGAGGCATTAAAAGGTCAGTCCAATGTTGATAAGAATTTGGGTCATTCTAGTGTACTTACTGATGCTGAAAAGACTATAATATTGCTCAAAAGGCGCCTAAAGAATGCTAACCGTAATTTAATTCGCGTTAGATCCCGCCTCAACTCAGCAAAATCGAGAATTAATTTGCTGGAGAAGCAGGTTCGAATTTCATAGGCATTTAATTACAAAGATAACGATTACAGTGGCGGATCCAGGCCTTGCGATGCCCTGGGCGATATGATAAGGTGGGGCCCACAACAATAGAAAAAAAAATATCGAGTAAAATGGAAAATAGTTTGGTAATAATAATAATAATAATAATAATAATAATATAAAGAATAGTTACAATATTTTCAATACACTACAGTACATTATTTTAATAATATGAAAGAAACCTTTAAGTCCCCTTGAATAAGATTATGTAAACAATGAAATATTAAAATATTACTTTGCGACTATTTTCCCGGCTGAAGACTTGTATTATTTCACTGAAATCTTAACTTGCTAAACGGTCTCGAGAGGTCATAGCTGCACTGAAGAAAGGAAGATGAATTATAAATTAGTTTGAAAAGTATACTTAATTAATTAATTAATTAATTAAATGTAGAAAAATCCATGGCGCGGGGCCCCTAGGACCGCGGAGCCCTGGGCGGTCGCCCTCCCCTGGATCCGCCCCTGATAACGAACACCTTAGCAAGAAATGCCAGGAAAAATCTCCCAATGGAATGAGGTACAGCAATGAATTCATTTTAGAGTGTTCATTGTTGAGAATAAAATCACCGAAATGATCCCGTCATTGTCGGCGACATAATCTCTTGCCTGTGCCCTCAGAAAGTCACTTGAGAAAACTTTGTAAAGGACTTAAGTGCCCTTATGGAGTTAATACGCATCGTATAATTGCTATTTAAGACTATTTTAAGGAAGGAAAGAATGATAATTCACGTTACGGTGTTGTAATTTTCGAAGAAGAGAAGCTAAGAGAAGAAATCGAGTTAAATAGCTTTTCTGATAAAGTAGATGGATTAGTTGATTTAGGTGGACACACACCTGACCTCCAGAAGAACGTACTTGCAAATCACGCTCTAGTGTTCAAGTTCGTACCTTTCGTGCATAATTGGGTGCAGCCAGTTGTTGTTTATGCAAGCAAAAATGCTACTCCAGGGGTTTTTCTCGCAAAAATTCTAATATAGTCTAGGTGATTTTGCAGTTAGAAGAGGCTGGGGCGAGGGTGGCTGGCTTTACTTGTGATGGTAGTCAATCAAATACAAAGGCCAGGAATTCGTTAGGAGTCAGTGGCAAGACAAGCTCTCTACAATCTCACATCCTTAATCCTGCAGATGTTACGAGAAAGATATGGGCTTTCTCCGACTGTATACTCCAGGAATCTGTGCGTTCCGTAACATGCAATGAAGACCGTAGTTCTTATTTCCGTGAATTATATTTTCCATTGTGCCCTGCCGTGCTATTTTAATTGTAACCGCTAATTACTTTTTAAAAGAGTATTAGTTACAAAGTAATTCGTTTCCCTTAGCACCATTCCTAAGACCAGCTGACCCCGGCAGTGTGGAACTTGCCCACTCTAGCGCTGCCTAGCGAGGCGCGCTTGAACTTCAGGAGTCTCCTCACTTTCTCCTTCTATTCGTCATGCGTCATCTGATACCCGTGCAAGTGTGCACCAGTGCGAGCAATCACTTGATATGTCTGCAGTGTTCGCGTGAGACGTGGTTGACCTTTAACAAGTAGTGTTAACTTGGGGGTTCTCTTGCAAGTCGCGTGTGTGCTTGAATACGTATGGCTATGTTGGGAAAAGGTTTGGTGGTGGGCGAAGACTAGGGTTGAGTGAGGGCTCCTTTAAATGCTATTTTTCCCGCTCTATTTGGTGGTGAGGTTATTTTTTTAAATGGGTGTTTTTTGAAAATGCCGCTATTTTGGAAACGGAGAAGATGAGAGAAAAGTTTATTTGACGTCAATGAAAGGTCCCTATGCCCTCTAAGTTGACAGCAAGATTCAAGTGTGTAGGACAAAACAAAATGATAGCCTACTTTCTGGCGAACATTGGCGATGATTCGCGAACGCATGGTAGGATTTGAGCATATAGGGTGTCGTAGGACTTGTGGTGAACCACCCCTTGCTATGGTCGGGGGTATATCCACCCCGAAATAAAAATTACTTTACCCGGGGGTTAAGTAGTGTTTTTTGTATGCATGCGCACTTCAGGGCTTTTGTAAGAGAGCGGAACTTTTAAATGATTATTTATAGATGATTTTTTTAATATTTATTAAAAAACAAAAAACTAATAGGTCATTCGCTTTTTAGTATCTCGCTAACCAATAATGCGATTTAAACATATGGGGTGTCGTAGGACTCGTAATGAATTCTCCTTTTGTATGAAAGAGGTATTTCAACCCCCAAAATAAAAACTAGCCTTACCCGGGGAGAAAGAGTAATTTTTTGTATGTATGCACGCCGGTGGCTTTTGTCAAAAGGGCCTAACTACACTTTTGTTAATATTTTCTGAATCCCTGATGGGATTTTGCCATAGGCAGTATCTTAGCACTTGGGATGACGCTTCGTTTTTGAATGTGTTATTCATTGTTTTTGTCAAAAGAGCCGAACTACACTTTTGTTAATATCTCGCGAACCAATCATGCTAGGGACTTGTATGAGGGGTCCTAGCATTTGGGGCAACGTCCCCCCTTTGGGGGTGAAACTACCCCCCAAAATCGAAAATTCAATATCTTGAAAACTAAGAATCCTAAAATTTGGCGTGATAGCCCTAAAAATAGGTGATGACATAGGCTTTTACCTGGATTGGTCATTTCACCCCTAAAACAGTAAATAGTCATGTTATGGGAAAAACGTCTTAAACACCTAAAAATGATAAATGAAACTAAAATCTTTTGTTTTTGATGAAAAATAGCAGGGGGGTGAAAACTACCCCCAAATTGAAAAATCGTAGAACCGTAAAATTAGGTGTAATAGCTTAAAGAAATTGGTTGTGACACATGCTTTTACCTGGATAGCTGATTTCACCCTTAAAACAGTGAATAGTGAGTTTACACTGGGGAAAAAGGTGTTAAACGGGTAAAAATAATAATAGAACCTAAGATCTTTTGTTTTTCATGAAAAATAGTAGGGGGGTGAAAACTCCCCCCAAATTGAAAAATCGATATCTTCCAAACTAAGAACCCTAAAATTAAGTGTGATAGTTGAAAAATAGGTGATGACATACGCTTTTACCTCGATAGATTGTTTCACTCATAAAACAGGGAATAGTAATTTTACAGGAGAAAAAGGTATTAAACACTTAAAAGCATAAGAGTTTTGTGAAACCATGATTTAATGAATGTTTGTATGGAGGATGACAGCTTGCTAATTATTATTATTATTATTATTATTATTATTAGGTAATTATGGATTAATGTGTTTATAGGTAATGAATAAGGCTACAGAGTTGTATCAGGTGTTGTACAAATCAGGATGGCCAACCCGTTGGCAAGCCCCATGAATTTACCCAAAAGAGCTAAAACGTTAAGGTTATCGACCTGAGATTTTATAAAACTAATTATCGGAGAGGGTGAAGTAAGGTGTTGTTTTGGACTGAAAATGGCTAACCCTTTCCCATGATTTATGAATTGACCCAAAACATTTAACCTGACAAGACTGAGTGTAACCTGTTGCAGCCTTTAGAAAATCGAACCCGGACCTCTGTGGTGACAGTTGAGTTATATTAATGATGTTTTTTGAACAAACACACACTTGCATACTATCGCTGTGTTGAATCTGCACAGAGACACTGGCTTTGTTTGTGTAATGAGTCTTGGTGATAAGAACACGGCGCTCTTGCCAGCAAGTTTCATATTACTCGTCTGCTTGATAGTGGACGTGCTTCGCACCGTATTAACGTACATGACAAGATAGTTGTTAGGTAAGGGTTGACAAGGCTCAGTGAACCTTATTGCAACCTTAAAATGAAAATTAATTTCTTGGTATAGTCGGGGTTGGAAGCCAAGGCCTTAGGGTAGAAAACCAAATATGATAAACACTACACTGTGAGATGTTCAAATGATAATGTAACAGAACATATAGAAACGTTTTCTGTAGTTTAACGAATTGACTAAGAGCCATACCATTAGAGGTATAGGTAATTGAAATTGAATCCCTAGCTGTTGACCCTACTACATGTAAGCTATAGCAATGCCCGCCTATAAGCAATTATGTTAGAAAAAGAAATTTATGGGGTGTTTTAAACGGAGAATGATTGTGTTTACTGTGAAACAAATAGTTTATGTCCTACATGATGTTTGAACTCATTTTTATTTATACTTTAGACAAACGCTAACATAGTTGTATTCCAGAAGCCATGCCTGCATCCTTTCCAATCCTACACCGTACACTGAATTTAAAATTAATAATGATCACGTTACAGACAGCCAGTTTCAAAGCCATGAGAAATAAGTGAACAAATTATAAAATTCTTGACCCAGTCGGGAATTCAACATGGTGTTGTTTCAAGCAAAAGACAAGCGTTCTATAAACTTAACCGCCAAGCTGTCCTATCGACCCTTCATTGTTTGGCTGATGGTGAAAATAAAATTAAATGTAAACTATAACTAAAACTAACTACACACTTATAACTAGAAAAAAGAAATGTAAGGCAAAAGGATAACAGGACAAATAAAGGACAGAAGGAATAAAAAATGCCCCTCAAACCTCAAGAATGTGGATTGATGGACTTGAAAGGAAGGAGAGCCATAAAAAGTAGATATGAAAGTAAAAGATGAGAGGGTCCCGCTCCTGAGGTAATCGATAAAAAGGAGGAAAACTGAACCCAGCTGAGGAATCCCTTGTGGTCGCCAACTTCCAAGCTGATCAGCCGTAATACCCTGAGGGTGTAGCCATATCCAGGGTGCACCACAAGTGGTGGGGATACATACATCCTACCTTTAGTGTGGCTTCAGCAAAAGGCAGGAAATAACATAAAAATAAAAAGAAGGCTGCCTCCTCACATAAGGAGGGTATCAGAAAAAAATAAACAAGGGTTAATTAAGTCAGAAAATAAAGAGACTCCCTAAGCCTTGGATAGCCTAATAATGTCGGAGTCGGTAGAGAACAAGTGTTGACCAAGTGTGGTCGACAGGAAAGAAGATAGACAGGAGCCTAGCACAAGTCAGTGGAAGCAAGGACGGGCTCAGCTGGGGCTCCATGGTCTTCAACCTACATTCCACTAGATGTAAGCCCATGTTTGGGGGTGGTGGAAAATAAAGACCTCTTTTGTTTTAAATCACTGGCTTTAAGGACGGTAACACATGGCATGCCTTTATAATGCGATACTGGTCCTAGGGGTATGCAAAATTGTATTAGATACTCAGCTAATAATAGTGTACACGACCCCTTATTATTTTCTCTAAGTACAGTACATGGGAATGATGACCATGATTTCCAAGCCCCTAAATAAGACAAAAACAAATTATTTTCATTTCCAAACAGTTGGGGTGAGGTGAGGTGAGTTTTCTAAACGTCAAACTCATGTGATTTTCCACTTGTACTACAGGTAAATGCCATGTTTGCCCACAGACAAGTGCAATGAAAATCAAAACATGTTATGTTTGGATCAATTCCTTACCTACATGACAACATGTACTTGAAATAACAAGTAATGAGCATTCTATGTTAACAATAGTGAGATGGTTGCAAACTGCCAATGCTTAGAGCTCATTTGCGGCTTCTAAGGGAGGCATGGAGTGGAGTACACTTACTTGAAAAACTAACAAGAGGAGTGTTCAATTTTCCCACAACACACATCCTGAAAGTAAATATAATTGACTATGCACTTAAGTCCATAACCAGCTCCTTACCATTCCTACCCTTCATAGTCGAAGCACACATTAATACAGCCATCACAGTGACAGAGGTTATTTGTAAAATATCTAAATATCTGAGATTTATCTTGAAATTGACCAGAATTTTGTAAAATATACTAAATTTACCGCAAATTTAGCAAATTCCACCAAATTTCAGCAAAATCCAACAAATGACTACCAGATTTATTGCAATGCCATTGAATTATTAGAGAATGGTTGAAACTACCTCAAATTTATATAAAATTAGCCGAATATTGATGAAAATTCACTAAATTCTACCAAATGTAGCCAAGAGGTCTACAAACCATGAAATTTAACCAATGTTTTAGAACATTCACAATATATACTCGAAAATTCCATAATATTCCCTTTACTTGTATGCTTTTTTAGTTGCTATTTCGTTTCCCACACTCCCTGCAGACAAATACCTGAACATGACTTTCTCCTAGACTAGGAGCTCCACATTCGACATGATAGCTGAGTCTCATCTCCCATAAACTCGTCTCTGAGGTGGGTGCCAGAAAAGGCATCCAACGGTAAAAACCACACCCTCACATTGACTTTCATAACTTCTTACGTTGAGGTTCATAACACTTACTACATTGAATGATCTAGCGGCTTCCTTTTCACAATTCCTGTCTATACTTTCCTCTTGAAGGCTGCAAGATGCTTGCAAGTTTCCTAAAATGCAATTAAATTTAATAAATACCTTAAGATGGTTTGATTTGTTTAGTGATATGGTGTTAATACTATATTTTTAGGTCTTGACTGGCTTTGCAATAAGAATTGACTAACCAAACATGAGTTACCTATCAGGGAAACATTTTGGCCACTATGTTGGTTATTGACCAGCGAGTTTAGCTGTTTATCATTTTTTGAAATCATATACAACAGAGGCTTAAACCTATAGGCGAACCGTGTGACCATGTTTGTTAAACAAGACATTATACCAGAGGCAATTAGGATACTTATGTAGAGTTTACCAAAAATAACGTTGTGTAACAGTAAATGCTAGTCAAAAAACAGTTATACAGTGCTAAACAAGTAGTTCCGTGAAGAACTAAATAGCCTATTTTCATATATCCTACTAATATGAATTACCTCTATCTAGATACAAATTGTCAGTTTGATTGCTGTAATAGATTCGTAGATACTGAGAACCGTCTAAATATTCTGGATGGTCACCATGTTGGATTTTTATATTATAGGCCTAAGATTTATGTACTACTAGCAGGTACCCGCGGCTTCGCTCGCGTCATAGTCGTGTCATATTGTTATTCAATGAAATGCAGGTGTACCCCCTTAACACCCCTTTAGAATCTGAATATCCAAAAACCCTTCCTAAGTGGACGTTTTCGACTTACAACGAACATATTCCCAAAATTTCATGTTTCTAGCTTTAATAGTTTTGGCTGGGCGATGATGAGTCAGTCAGTCAGTCAGGACACTTAGTTTTATATAATAGATAAGCATCGGTCCTAGTGGAAAATAATTCTATCACCTGAAACCAAAAATGCATGGGACGAAAAAAAAAAACAAAATATCATATTGGTTCCGGACCTTAAAAGACGTGAAAAATATAATAAAAGTATTAAAAAACTATTTTTCGAAATTTCATTCGAATAAATTTTTATGCCATTCCTGGGACTTAGAAAATTCCGGCCAAAAAGTACAAAATCATTAATAACTCCCTAAGTATTCGTCGTATCATGAAATAGCAAGAGACAAAAAAGATGTAATGTGTTATTGTCTACAACATAGGCCATGTATAACTTTACACTCAGACATATTACGTTTCCTCCCCCCTCCCCATATTTTCACCCCTCCCCATGGGCCCCTTATATTGGATTTATGAAAAAACGGTCAAACACCTATTTTGTTATTTTTATGCTGATTTTTTTCCGCTGAGTTCCAAACTCCTCGCCTATGTCGTTTAAGAGAAACACGCTCGGTTAGGAAAACTTCAACCCCCACTTTTCACCCCTTTCACCTCAAAATATACACCACATCGAAAAACCCTCAGACATGTATCTTCTTATTTTTAATGATGAGTTTATATGCCGAGTATCAAATCCCCAATGAAAGCAATCTGGAGATATTGTTATTCAATGAAATGCAGGTGTACCCCCTTAACACCCCTTTAGAAACCGAATATCCAAAAACCCTTCCTTAGTGGGCGTTTTCGACTTACAACGAACATATTCCCAAAATTTCTTGTTTCTAACTTTAATAGTTTTGGCTGGCTGATGATGAGTCAGTCAGTCAGTCAGTCAGTCAGTCAGTCAGTCAGTCAGTCAGGACACTTGTTTTTATATAAGAGATTACATGAAGATTATTGTGTAGGTGTTTTATTCAAACTTCAATCGCATGATTAGGAGACAAGAAATAAAAGCGGGATTTTAAAATTTCGCTCAGCCGCCATCTTGTGGTTATGAAAATAATTTAATGAATTAGATGCCGGTCGATTAAACTTTGTTTAAGGATATACCGTATCACGTTTTACTGTGCTCGGATGGTTAAAACGCAAGAAACGTCCATTAGAATATTTAAATTTCAAGTCGCCGCCATGTTGGATTTGTGCTCGCCAGGTTATTGAACGTCCGATGGATGAAATTATGCTTATAGCATCTATACACTTACAATATTTCAGTCAGATTGCTGTAGTAAATTAATAGATATTGAGAACCTTCTAAATATTTCGGATGGTTGCCATGTTGGATTTTAATATATGTAGGCCATAGAGTTATGTACTATTAGGTGATGATTATTGTGTACGTTCATTATGCAAATGTTGATTTCGATCACATGACTAGAACACAAGAAATAAAAACTTAATTTTCGAAATTCGCACAGCCGCCATGTTGAGGTTATATAAGCAATTGAACTAAATTAGACACCAGTGCATTACAATGTGTATAAACATTTGCTGTACGAAGTTGCATTGCGTTTGGATCATTAAATCGCGAGAAAAGTCTATTTAAAACTTTCAACTTCGCTTGGCCATCATGTTCGTTTTGTAGTTAACCCGCTTTTGAATGACTCATAGATGAACTTTCAGTAGTGCTCTTTATCTCCGTACAAAATTTCACGGTGATACCGGTAATAGTTTACGAGATATAGAATGCCGGTGAAATATTTCGCACAGCCGCCATCTTGAGGTTATGTAAACAATTGAACGAAGTTAAACGTCGGTGCATTACAATGTGTATATACATATACTGTACCAAGTTTTATTGCGTTTGATTGGTTGAATCGCGAGAAACGTCTATTTAAAGTCGCAACTTCGCTTGGCTGCCACGTTGGTTTTGTAGCTACCAGGTTTTCAAAAGTTACATAGGTGAACTTCTAGTAGTTCCCTTTATCACCATACAGAATTCCAGGGTGATATCGGTAATAGTTTCGGAGATATTGAATGCTGGTGAAATATTTCGCACAGCCGCCATTTTGGATTGGTGAGACGTAACAAAATTTGAAGGGCACGGTAGGGTCGCGCGGTATAGCACTATGAACTTACCGAGTTTTATTGAAATCGCTCCAGCCATTTAGATTTTATTAGGGGGCACACACAAAAATCCTCACACACACGCACACACACACACACACACGCACGTACACACAGACAGACACACGGACAAAAGGTGATCTCTTAAGCCTATTTTTTTTTCAAAAATGAAACTAGGCTAAAAAATCATCATACAATACCTGAGAGCTCTTCTAAAATTATTGATGTGTAACATGTTTTCACTAGCTTGCTATGTATTTTTTGGCTTGGGGGTGATTTTCAAGAAATAAAATGCAAATGGAACTGAAATGCAATACAAACAATGAGCGCGCGCGGTGGCTGAGATTGATACCACGACGTACTCTCGGTTATGAAGCTATGTGGAATATATATCAAATATGGTTTACTTCAAGGTTTGGAGATCCCATTAAAGATATTCCTACAATAAATGATCTTGAAATGGTCATTCTATGGTGTGAAAATATTTATTAGGTATATGATATATAATGAAACAATTATGATTTATTAAATGTTTATATGTTTACAGTATTGTTATTTAATGTAAGCACTTGAGGCACTACCGACCAAAATACAGCACTATCTGCAATGTATATTGCATACTTGAAGGTTTGGTGGTCCAATTAAAGGTATTCCTACAATAAATGATTTTAAAGTTGTCGTTCTATGACGTGAAAATATTTAATATATGATATTTGCTAACAGGATATGCCACTGGAATTATTTTACAAGTAGTTATTTTAATTACCAACAGAGTTCACTGTTAAGAAGGAGAGCCCTATGTGGAAAGTAGGATAACATGTAATATATTATACGTGATATGTCACAACTGTAATGCCAGTGATTTTTTTAAGATGCCTTTATACCTATATTAATCACCCAGTTTACAAGACTGATAACTGTAATGCTACGGAAAAATCAAAACAAATCAAAAATGTGCATTGAAAAACCAAAAAGTGGTTGAGCAAATATACAGTCAACATGCAAAAAAACAAAAACAAGAAATATATACAAACTGTGTTAATTAATTTAATTCAAATATATATATATATATATATATATATACAATAGGTATACATACACACACACACACACAGAATACAGCTCTTTTTTGTTCACGTTTGCTTGTTATAGTTTTTAAATATAACACTTGCTGAACATTATTTTAGGGGATGGGGGTGTTGCTACGTTGACCAATTACACTATAAGATCAGCCTTACGAAGTTCATCTGCTATTTTTAACAGCTCTTCCTACCTTTTTCTCCTGTAAAATTACTATTCCCTGTTTTATGAGTGAAACAATCTATCGCGTAAAAGCGTATGTCATCACCTATTTTTCAACTATCACACCTAATTTTAGGGTTCTTAGTTTGCAAGATATCGATTTTTTCAATTTGGGGGTAGTTTTCACCCCCCTACTATTTTTCATGAAAAACAAAAATCTTAGGTTCTATTATCATTTTTACCCGTTTAACACCTTTTTTGAGATTTTTTTAAATATTTTTTTCCACAGGATTAACTGTTTGTTATTCCTTACGATTAGTTTATTATTCAATAACGGGAGGCTTTAATTCTTCATCATATCACCCATTAAGAGATGAAAGATGAATTATATTAAAGGGTATATTAACTTTCATGATTATGGCAGTTGTAGGTGGGTGTATATTGAGATGAGTAATTTTCCCCTCTCCTTCTATAATTTATTTACCATTTTGGTTAAAGACTTTAGCTTTAATGGTTAGTTTATTAGGAGAATGAATAGGCTATGAATTATCAAAATTTTCTTTATCTCATAATTTGCAGTCATTAAAGTTTTACTTAATATCTTGTTTTATTGGATCAACATGATTTATACCTTATGTGTCTACTTACGGTGTTAATTACATTCCTCTGAAGTTAGGAAGTTATGCATATAAGTCTTTTGATCAAGGTTGAAGTGAGGATTGAGGAGGTCAAATGATTCATAATACTTCAGCTAAGTATTCTGGGGCTGTTCAGTGATGGCAGAATAATAGAATTAAAATATATTTAATTAGTTTTATTTTGTGATTTATTATTTTATTAATGTTATTATATTTAAATAGCTTATACGTAGAGCATGAAACTGAAGATGTTAAGGAAGTTATTTAATTTTTAAATATTTATAAATAATAATTTATTATTTATACAATGAAAATATATTGTTTTTTTAACTGTATAAATAGAAATGTTAATGGAATTAAACCATTCAAATAAAAAGTTAGCAGCTTTAATTTGATCCTCTCATTTCTGCTTAATTGGAAATAAATTTCACTAATATTATTAACAGTAATATACCGCTTCTTTGGTTTCAATTAATACTAAAATAAGTACACAAATAAGGATGAAATCATCTAAGATCAAGTCGAAATTGATTGCAATATATCGCTTCTTATTTAAGGAAGGTTGAATTTCAATACTTTTTGAGTGCAAATCAAAATGTTATATTTAACTACAACCCTATGTAGTTAATAAGCTCATTCTAAGGCACCTTGATTTCATTCATGAAACAAACCAATTCAGAGAATAAATAAGAAAAAATATTCTTACAGAAGTTCATGATGTAATATCTGATCTTTGTACGTATAATAATGGAGACAGGTAATAGAAGGGCAAATTCTACGTCAAAAATTAGAAAAAAACAGCAATTAAAAAATCGGAGAGAAAAGGGTAGTCGTGCTGAGCTTTTAGGGTCAAAGCCACATTCAAATGGTGAACTTTTTTCTCGATCATTAATAGATTTTTTTGAAAGTATTGAAGCTAAGATTATAAAAATTATTGCCAGGGTGATAGAGATGATAGATATAATATATATAATTTAAATTATTTATTTTGAATAATTTCAATCTTTTTGATTGGAAGTCAAATGTACAGAGAGTTTAGTTTGGATGTATCGGAGACCCTCGCTAGCCCGCTTGCCCGCCGCGCGAGCCTGTCTCCCGCCAGGCACTTTGCCGTTATGCGGCGCCTTCGCGGCATTGAGTCATTGGGTATAGGGATTTGTACTTAAATGTGTACTTCAATGTGATCGCTGACCAATTTTTTGACGAACTGACTTACGGAGATCGATTGTCAACTTATTTTCAACATGATTCTGTCACTGCTCACACTGACGAAGCATCCATGACAGAATTGCGTCGCATTTTTGGTACTAGGATTATAAGTCGGAACGTGTGGCCCCCGCGAAGCCCAGACTTATCACCATGTGACTTTTATTTGTGGGGGACACTTAAAAATAGAGTGTATGCGAGAAACCCTCCACTATACATGAGCTTAAAGACTATATTACAGCTGAAATACAGTCAATCGGTGCTGATGAACTTCAGGGAGTAAATGCCAGTAACATAAAAGGTGCCAGCGATTTGTAGCAATGAATGGCGAACATTTTCAGCACCAGCTGTGAACTAGGTAAGTACAAATTCCTATATCAATGACTCAGTGTTGCGCAGGCGCCGCATAACGGCAAAGTGCCTGGCGGGAGACAGGCTCGCGCCGCGGGCCAGCGGGCTAGCGAGGGTCTCCGATACATCCAAACTAAACTCTCTGTACATATATACTAAATAAATATCTACCTCATCAGTAAATAGAAATATAAAGGAATAATCATACAACGTCAACGAAATGTCAGCATCAAGCAGCTGCTTCAAATCCAAAAGTGGTGATTAGGGGAGAAATGACATATTAAATGACGCATTAGGCATGTTGACAAAAATGTTGTTCCAATTAAAACATGTAATCCATGGAAACCTGTTGCTATAAAAAAACTAGACCCATATGAAGCATCTGCAATAGTAAAAAGTCCTCTCGGCACGCCGGAAGGCGAAGGTAGATTTCACCGGACAAACTTGGGGATAGGCGAAATTAGGCAGAATATGCAGGTTTTCGTAGGAGGATCAGACATCATTTATTGCGAGAAAGTATTTTATAATTGGAGCTTAATTAACTTTGTTTTTCGTCATTTTATGCATATTTTAAACATTTTATTGTCTTATGGGGACGGTGACCATCTTGTCATTTGGTGTCCATTTTTATACTTGTGGTCACACTGTCCTTATGCAAGGTTTCGACACTGATGTGCAACTATGTAACGGTCTGTTACTTCTTCACGCAACATTATATCTCCCGCAGAGATTTTGGTTGGTTCCTCAGTTTAGGGGCTGCGACAACGCGGTCATGTAACCCCGTGTACTTTGGGTGAGTGTAGAATCTGTCTGATAAACGGTGTGAATTGTGATGACTGTATTAGTTAGTAATTCAGGTAAGGACTGCAGCCGGTCAATTTCAAGCAGTAGTTCCTAATATTGCTACCAGATACTACCGTCAACGACACCTAGCTGTGAACTTGGCTACTAGATGCCACCGCAACCAGCAACTCGCAACGAACGTTGGATCTTCCCCTCCAAAGGAAAGCATACTGAGGGAATTTTAGCGCTCTTAGAAAATCCGACGACTTCGGCCGGCTTTGAACCCGCGACCTTGGTCTTAGAAGTCCAGCATGCTACCAGTTACGTCACCGAAGCCGCTTCACACTTAGTCAGATGGAAATCTGAATATGATCTCGTGCAAGTGCGTTGTCATGGCAACGTCTGATGGCTCAACCCTCATCAATTTAGTAGTGTTGCCATGGCAACCTCTGATAGCTCTTGGCATTTTCTTATAATTCCGAAATCATTTTTCTCATCCCTTGGCGTAATGGTGGGTCATATCAAAAATTCTTTCAGACAAAAGTTTTAGGTAATTATTAGAAAAATATTGTCCAGTTAGTACAGATTTGATATTGTGCCTATTAAGATAGATATGATGAATGTTTCCCGAAAAACCCACTTTCTCCCACCCCTTTGGTCAATGGTTAGTGCTATAAAAAGAACTCTTCAAACATAAATTTTTGGGCTTTATCCGACACATAGCATGAACTTTGAACGGATTCGAAATTGCACATATTAAGAGAGGTATAGCAATATTTAATTTTTCGAAAAATGACCCCCATTCTCAGCCCCTTCGACCGATTTAGCCCAATAACGAACTCGATCGAGAGTTTATAGGTATACATATTCGGTAAAAAATTCAAAGTGATTGGATCAAAATTACGGCAGTTATCGTGTCCACAAGAAACTGATATATATAAATTATATATAAACTTTTGAACTGACGGTGGTTTTGGGGTCTGGGGGATGTGAAACGCGAAGATATGTAGAAATTTTCCGGAAGTCGAAACATGGTACCCATTGCAATAGTTATCTTTCTAATGAAATCTACCTAAATTATTGTTAAAATTGTAATTAAAGTTCCAAGTAATAAAAGAGAATTATTAAAATGGTGGAACCACTTTACTAAACCTGCGGCTGTAACAAGTGCTCCGATGGCCCCTGTTTAAGGTCATGGTCTAGGGTTAACTAAATGAAAGGGATGATTAGAGTGTGTTGTCATAATTTACATCTCTAGAATATAATGTTGCGAGGACAGCAAATACATAAGATGGGATTATTGCAACTGCTGATTCAAATTTTAATAAGGCAATTTGTGCAAATACAAGTCCTGAAAGAAGTATTATTGTTAATGAAGGACCAGTATTGCCTAGTAATGTTAGAAGGAGGTGTCCAGCAATTATATTAGCTGCGAGTCGTACAGCTAAAGTTCCCGGTCGGATTACATTTCTGATAGTTTCATTGAAGACCATGAAAGGTATAAGAGCTGCAGGTGTACCTTGGGGGTACTAAATGGGCAAATATATGTTGGGTATGGTTAATTCATCCGTAGATTATACAACTAAATCATAAAGGTATAGTTAATGCAAGTGTTATTACTAAATGTCTTGAGCTTGTAAAGATATACGGAAATAATCCTAAAAATATATTGTATAAGATAAACACTTAACAATAGGTAGCGCACGAGTAGATTCAACAAATGAGCGGCGACGGGCGAAGCGTTTCGACCAAGTGCTGTATGCGTCCACATACCATTCGTCCGATAGCGATGAAACATGTGTGAGAGGTTGTGTACACTACAGGCAAGGTAAATCCATGTTATAATAGGTAGCGCACGAATAGATTCAACAAATGAGCGACGACGCGCGAAGCGTTTCAACAAAGTCCCGTATAAGTTCATATACTATTCGTCTGATCGCGATGAAACTTGGGTGAGATGTTGTGTACACTTCAGGGGAGGTTTCTGGCTTAGTAAATCCACTTTACAATAGGTATCGCACAGTAGATTAAACAAATGAGCGACGACGCACGAAGTGTTTCAACATAGTCCCGTATGCGTTCATATACCATTCGTCCGATAGCGACTAAACTTGGGTGAGATGTTGTGTACACTCCAGGGAAAGTTTCAGGCTCCGTAAATCCATTTTACAATAGGTAGCGCACAAGTAGATTCATCAAATGAGCGCAGAAACGCGAAGCGTTTCAACAAAGTCCCGTATGCGTTCATATATCAATCGTCCGATAGCTATGAAACTTGGGTGAGATGTTGTGTACACTTCAGGGAAGGTTTCTGGCTCAGTACATCCACTTTACAACAGGTATCGCACAAGTACATTCAACAAATGATCGACGGCACGCCAATCGCTTAAACAAGTGCCGTATGCGTTCATATACCATTCATCCGATTGCTATGAAACTTTGGTTGAATTGTTGTGCACACTCCAGGAAAGGTTTCTGACTTAGTAAATCCTTTTTATGATAGGTAGCTCACGATAAGATTCAACAAATGAGTAACGGCGCGCGTATCGTTTAAAATAAATCCGTATGCGATCATATACCAATCATGCGATTGTAATGAAATTTGGTGAAATGTTGTTTCCACTCCCGCGAAGATTTATGATTTAGTAAATCCATTTTACATTAATTGGTAGCGCACGAGTTGATTAAATTAATGAGCGACAGCGTGTGAATCAGTAGGGGAGCAGTAGGGGTGCTGCCCCCACCACTACTCTCAATGCGAGCCGATAACTCCCGAACCCGTGGTTGGAGATTCACGAATGAGGTGTCGTTGGACTCGAGCTGACGGGGGCTTTGCTATGGACCACTCGTTATATTTTCGTTTTGGAAAATAGACGATAGTTAAAAAAACAAACATGATAGAAAGTTGGGCAATAGCTTAAACGAACTATCTTTATGTCCTTTATTTTTTATAATAAAACGTTTTAATTTTTTACATTTTTTTGAAAAAAGTTTAATTTGGAAATTTTTATATTTTGGAAACTAAAGAGTTTAAAAAAATTGTTTGACATAAATGATTGGCCCTGATCCCCTCTACCCGCAAAATAAATGTCAAGCCTCTAGGACTAAAACTGTGTAGTAGTGCTAGAATGGGGGTTCTGCTTAGTCGCCTACTTTCATATAAACTTTGACGATATCTCCAGAACGCGTGGTCGGATTTTAACGAACGAGGTATTGTTGGCGTTGGGATGACGTTTTCTTGGCTAAGCATGTGTGTTGGTATAAAAAAATGAAAATGTTTGTTTTTTGGATTGGTACTATTTTGGAAACGGTGAATTGGAAAAAAAAGTGTGTTTGACGTTAATGAAAGGTGGGTATGCCCTCTAGGCGGACAGCAAGTTTCAAGGGTGTAGGAGGAAAAAAATGATAGTATGCTTTCTCGCGAACATTGGTGATCATTGGCAAACGGATGGTCGAATTTTAACAAATGAGGTGTCGTTGGACTCGAGCTGACGTCCTCTTTCCTATAGACCACTCGTTATTAAAAAAATGATTTTTTTGTTTTTAAAAGTAGGCGATCGTTTGAAAACCAAATACGATAGAATGTTGTGCCATAGTTCAAACCAATAGTCTCTATGACCTTTATTTTTTATAATAACACTTTTTATATTTTTAGATTTTTTGAAAACCCTTAAATTTTGAATTTTTACTATTTTGGAAACTAACACGTTGACAAATAAGTTTGTTTGACATAAATGAAAGGTCCCTACCTCCTCTACCATGAAAATAAATGTCAAGTCTCTAGGACAAAAAATAGGCATTTTTTTTAACTAAAAGCGTGATTGTAGACAGAGAGCCGGTAGCGCTTGACGTATGTTACAACGAGCCTATGATTGGCCATGGTGGATACTGGAAATGGCTATTTCGACGGGGCGAAGTACGGCAAAACGAGGGGTTCGCTTTTCGCTATTTTTTTCCTATGACAGATGAATGAATGCGAATATTTACGAAAATCCCTCATGGCGATCGGAAAAATAGGTTGGTAAACACTGACCAGTAACCAGACAAAATTCATAATGCTATGAGACGAATAAAAACGATGTTCAGCAAAGAACATATAGCCTACTTTCTCCTAAATGTATGGGTATATTTATGACTCTTTGTCCTCATCCCTAACACAATCACCTCTACCACAATGTATTGCTTGTTTTCTTTTATATTGATAATTAGCCAGTAAGTGTCAAAATCAATACTGTATACATTATGACGATTGAATAACAAAACTACTAACTTATTGTAATGCATTCACGTCCGTTAATCTCTATATTAAGTCAGCCTGCAAAGTTAAGAATCTTCCGTTTTGGGTATCTTCCCCTTTAAAAATCCGCGCCGATCACAGTAGGTTGGTGCTGCGACCTATCAGTGAATTAATCTTTATGTTGTACGCCTATGCACTGCCATCGTAATGTACTACGATGGCAGTGGCCTAAGGGTGTTGAATGAGTAGACAGTTTAAAGTAGCCAAGAGGGAGGCGATCCAGCTGGCAGTGTTTAAATATAATCGGAGCGCGATCGTGGCTAATAGTTGAACTACCAGTATTACAAAATTGCCATACTTCAGGAGGCCAGGTATTTACAAAGCGGTAAGTTTGGAACAATATTACCCACATAACCCACAAGAGGACAGCACCGTGCAGAGGCATTAATAAGGCTGTGGTTAATGACAACGTGTATCTAGTTCTTCTATTCTCCTTTTCCTAATGTCTTCTGTTTGTGTGCGATGCTGGGGCTGTGATTTTATTAATAAACGAGTATATACTTTAGCCTATCCTTTGAGCTAAATGACATCTTATTCAGTATCTGTGGATAGAGCTCGTGCACATCATTTGTAAAAGAATTCAAGAAAAAAAGTTAACTGTAGCAGTACTCGAACCCCAGTCAACTGCGTGACAGACTAACACGCTAGCCCAGAGCTAATCCTATCCTTAACATCATGGTGTTCCTAACTGACATATTAGATACAACCTGTTGGCAAATAATGACTTTAAATAAACGATTTCTTCACAGCAGTACATCTTCATTAAAGATAATTTCATACAAAGTTTATATTATTGTATCAGTAGGGTATATCACATACAACATATTAAAACTATTGAAATATAAGACAGGCACATGAGGACAGCTGCCATCTTGTCGTGTGACACAGACAGCTCAGCTCTTTTAAGCCACTCATACAGTATAATATTATAATATTAAATTATAATAAATAACGGATCACGACCTTCAGGATAGCTTAAACCACACTAGGCTCGATAATCGGAATTGGTGGGTCTTAAGCTCTTGATTAAAATGGTTGAATAATTCACACGGCCGCCATCCTGAAATGGCACGGCCGATGATCTTGAATGTTGGGTGAAAGACGCGTCCTATATAAAGGTATGTTGTCACCAAATTTGGTAGAGATCGGATGATTAGTTTAGCCGTAATTTGATTTTACGTTTTGAACGTTTGAGTGGCCGCCATTCTGTTTTGGTAAAGATGGCGGCGATATAAAGTATGACACTGAGGTGCCCATTTCTTGTGCTACCTCTGTACCAAATTTCGTTCAATTCGGTTTCACCGTGTTCGAATTGATAGGGGGGACAGACATTCAGAGTACACACACTCACATACACACACACACACACACACACAGACTCACCCACACACATACACACACACAGACAGACACACAATTTTTCGCCCTGTGTTGATCTCATAAGTCTACTTTCACTTTTTGCAAAAATCGAAAGTAGGCTAATAGTCGACAACAACAGAACTTTTTTTTTCTATGTCTGACTGGCAGCCAGAATGGGAAAACAGAATATCTGCTCGGGAGGCCAGCTTGGAGCCTGGCTGGCTGGGTGACAGGATGTAACATGTTATCGCGATTCAGGATTGTAAGCGGAAGGGACAACAGGCCAATGGAAAATTACTGTGACGTAGAGGTGAGTTGGAGGTCGAACAATATCGCAATGACGTCAGAGCAATAATGCAGTAAGCGAGTATAACTCCTCCCCCTACCATTGCAATAGCCAATTTCAGGGCAAGAGCGATGTTACCAGCTGTGGTAAGAGGGACACAGGGCAAGGGGCTGGGCGAGGAGAGGAGGGCAGGGGCTATTAGAGTGTTGAACATGTTATGACACACAGTCAGTCATTACTGTTTTACACGTTACTGTGTTAACATAGGCTTTGTCTTATGTGTATAAAATTAATTGCATTCGTGTGCTCAACCCCAGTTGGTTACTATATTGGATACACTAGCAGGTACCCGCGGCTTCGCTCGCGATCAGGACAATGGGGACGATGCATTATTGCTGATAATTGGTTTATTCTATTACAGCAATCGCGGCTACAGGTGGGTAGATTCAAATTCTGAGAATTCTGATACATACAGTATATAGATATGAGCAGCAAAGTGGGAATTTTATAGAGTTGTGAACACATTTGAAAATTTTAGTTTTGGTTTTGCCATCTTCTGCTGAGACATAACGATTTTGTTGGCCGGATACTCGCCAGCACGCCACATACAGTTGTCCATGGGAAAAAATGGTTTTGTCTAAACGTACACCTGGAATGGCAAATCTATCTGAATATGGGGAATTAGAAGTATTTTTCCTTAAGGTATTCTGGGTATAATTTTGCCACGCTTATTGATGATTTGAACGTCAACATGTCGCTATTAATAGACCTATAGTAAAATATCTCTCACCTTGGTCGCTGATGTACATTATGCAGTCACTTCCAGTGTTACATCCCAGGGATTGAAATTCTCCAACAACCCTTTTGCCTCACATGCCTCTCTAAGTAATTTAAATTCCCCATTGTTGTTGTTTGAGTCTTTAGTTTTTTGACTGGTTTGATGCAGCCCTCCATGCCTCGCTCTCCTGAGCTAATCGTTTCATCACTACATAGCTACCACACCCTACATCCGAGGCAATCTTTATAACCCTGGTCTACCCCTACAGTTCTTGTCCTTGACCCTCCCATCCATAACTAAGCTTGCTATTCCTGGGTATCTTAATACAGTATGTGTCGTACCAACCTATCTCTTCTCTTCATTAGCAGTCGCCAGAAACATCTCTCCTCTCCCACTCGTCTTAATAGCTCTTCATTTGATACCCTATCTAACCATCTGATCTTCATCATTCTCCCGTAACACTACATTTCAAACGCTTCAATTCTCCTCCTTATTGCAGCACCATTATTCCAAGTTTCACTTCCTTATAGTGACTCAAAAGCTTTCAAAAATGACATCCTAATACCTAAATGTATATTCGATGTCAAGAGATTCCTTTTTGTGTAGAAATGCTTTCCTTGCCTGAGCCAACCTGCTTTTTATATCCTCTTTGCTTCGTCCATTACTGGTTATTTTGCTTCCTAAGTACCGGTAACAGAAGTCTCCTACTTCCCGTAGCGTTTCACCTGCCAATTTGATGTCCATAGAGGTTTCTGATTTATTTCGGCTGCATTCCAATAATTTTGTTTTACATTTATTGATTTTCATCATGAATTCATTCGTCAAGACGGAGTCCATACCATTCAAAAACTCGTTCAAATCTTCTGGCGTATTGGCCAAGATGACGATGTCATCAGCAAATCTCAGAGATGAAATTATTTCTCCTTGAATCTTCACTCCGACTTTACATTGTTCTCCAATTTCCTGATTATTGTGCTTTTAGAGATCTTTGAAATGCGTTGCCCTCGCACATGGTGTAGATGCATTGCCAAAGGAAAACATTCCATGTTACGAACATGGGCCGCATAACCAGTACCGAAAGCCTATTCTGGACAGCAGTTCCTTGAACTCAGATTTGCCAACAATTTATTGTATCTTTCCATGTGGTATGTCTCTGTACCTCAACATACAGAAGAGTGCTTTAAAAATCATGTCTTGTGTAAATTTTGGAAAATGTAGTGAGTGTGGTTTTTGCCGGAGTGGATACTCGCTAGTAGAAATTCTTTTCAGTAAAATAGACTGGTTCACAATTTGGTAAGTGCACATTGAGGTATATGACGGCGGGATGCCTTAAGTGTTAAGGAAACGGCAATAGCCGCCTCAGAGCTTCGTTGCTATTGAAATTATGACCAGACCGATATTTGTACTTAACTATACGGGATTTGTGAGCCCAGTGTTTATGAAGTTGAACGTAGCTATATCGCTACCTTTATTTAATAGCCGCTACTGTAGTGTTTAAAAATTAAAGGTGGTATTAGAAGGCGCTTCCCCTAATATTTTTTACCCCTGGCACTACAGCCCATGAGGGGCCTAGGCCTATCATGCGACCGCTTCCCAGCCATTTGGCCTGTAGATATTGTGGTGACGCGTGGTCAGTGCATAGTGTCCCCTCAGCCGTTAATCTTGTTCTTCGTGACCGGCGCGCTGCCTCACAGCTACTCAATTTTCCTCACGAATCTGAGTTCAGCCCGTTGCAGCCCTCACGTCAGTGTCTAAAATACTGACGGAGACGGGAATCGAACCCGGGGCCTCCGGACGGGAGGCAGGCGCGCTACACTGTTCTTATTGTGTTTATATATATCTTGAAAAAGATAATAAATGAATTGGCATTGCCTCCTAGAGGGATATATAGAAAATCGGATGTCATACCTTGAGGTAGTGTTGCCATGGAAACGGACTGGCGATTAGTTCATCAATCAGAGCAAAGATAGTTTTCGGCGAATATCTTTGAAACTGTTGGTTTTAGAGCCTTAAAATGTAGTTTTCGGTGTCCCGTAGGGACCTACCGAGTATTGTTTCTTGCATCGAGGGGAGTAAAATGAGCTTTGTCCGGTCTTTATGCGACAACTTCGATATTTTGTCCTGGTTGAGTATTTTTGGTGACTTTTCAGTTATGTTGCCCATTCCACGGGAACAATGATTTATTTCCGGACGAAGGGCAGCCTATATGTTATCCCAAGTTATAAGCTGTTTCCATTTCAAATTTCATCCAAATCCGTCCAGCCGTTTTAGTGTCAAGAGGTAACAAACTAACACACACACAGACACACAGATTTTCACAATTATAATATATATAGGGATTATATATTTGAGGTAAGTGTTGGAATACCACTGTTTATTTTATTTTTATGCTAATGAATGATTAAATTATTGGTTTACCATTTGATTGATGGATTGTCTTTTATTTTGTTTGATTTAGATAATCTGCATACCTGTTGTGGGAGTAAGAAACCTCATTCCACTCGAACCTAGGAGAAGGCAAACACAGGGCTTTTTACAAAGCAAGGTAAGATTTTTTAAATGATATATATAAAACCTGCTTTTTTATATTTTATTTTATTTATTTTTGTTTATGAAAGGTGCAATTTGGACTGGATATACTCATAGTGGTTTATTTTATTTCTTTTTAGTGTGTCTTGGAAAACGCTTGACCACTGCTGATTGAGAACGGGTGTGTTTGGGGCCATTGTTTACCAGACAGTCTACGGCTGAAAACTTGGGTGAGATTGTTTCTTTTATAAAAATCATGTTTTTTGCCACTGCATATAGCTTAACTAGGGAACCCATTGGCTCTTGTTTTAAAAAGCGTGTTTGCTCTGGCCGTGTAGTGAATGTTAGAGAGAGTATAATCCCAAAAGACTTTGTCGAATCATGTTTTGACATTTTTAAATAACATATTTGTACAGCGCAAAGGTTGCATACGGCTTTAAAGGTCAATACACAACTCGTGTGCGACTTCATATATAAAAATAAGGACGGTGAGCATAAAAAAACATTTTATTGGCAGTAAAATGCAAGAGCTTTTGATAGCTGATAATCTGATTGAGTGGTATCAAAGCCATGTTGTGAATGCCTTGCTATAAAAATTTGATAAACTGCAACAAGGACCCAGTGGTTTAGCGTTAGACAAAATCAATTATCTACTAATCAAAATTTGTTATTTCACCCCTTTTAATGCTGGGTCTAGCTATATTAAAACACCACCAGCAGTAGCTTCGAAAAAGGCTGTGGTGAATATTGAAAATGTTGATGATGAATGTTTTCTGTGGGCTGTGGCTGCGTATTTGCAGCCAGCTCAAGACCGTCATGTTAACAGACCAGCAAAGTACAAGACCAAGTTTGATGAATTAAAACAAACATTACATTTAACTCGAGTGTCGTTCCCTATGGACTTAACGGAAATCCATAGGTTAGAACAAGACAACCAGGACTTTTCGTTCATGGTGTATGGCCTTGATGGTGATGAGATTGTGGGTCCTCTTTATGCCACAAAAGAACCGAAACGACACCACATTCATCTTTTATATCTGTCCGAGGGAGAGGTGAATCACTATTGCTTGATTAAAAGCCTGAGTAGATTGCTAAGCAATCAAATGCCTAAATATAAATGTAAAAAACATATTTGTGACCGTTGTCTGCAATATTTTAAAACCCCTACGCTTTTGGAACGTCATAGGGTAGATTGCGTTTCTCAGGAAGCGGTGATATTGATATTGCCACAAGGGGACAAGGGTGTGTTAAAAATTAAGGACATTCATTATCGTGACACTGTTGCCTATGTGGTGTATGCAGATTTCGAAGCACTCACTACACCCATGGTGGGATGTGAATCAGATCCCACCATGAGCTCAACCACACCCATTCAAAAACATGAACCTTTTGCAATAGGATTTAATGTGGTGTGAGCCTATGACCCCACACAATCCATTTACAAATCCCGTGAGGGGCCAGATTGTGCCAGATGGTTTTTGGATGAACTTGTAAAGTTGGCCGACCATGTACAGGGATTACTGGACCACCCAGTACCCATGAACCTATCTCCGGAACAGCAGCAGCAGTATGAGCATGCCACGACCTGTCATTTTTGCGAAAAGCCACTGATCAGTGCTGAAGATACCGTTCGTGATCACTCACACTTTACGGGAGAGTTTCGTAGAGCAGTGCATAGTAAATTTAATTTGAACTTTTCAGCTCCTCATTTCAACAGTGTCTTTTTCCACAATCTGGCGAATTATGAAATTCAGTTTTTGATTCGTGAATAGGCTCATGTTAACAAAGGCTCGTTTACCATTATCCCCCAAAACCATGAGCGTTTTACAGCCCTGACATGGCGGTTGAGCAACATTAGCATTCGATTTTTGGATTCCTTTAAGTTTATGGCATCCTCGCTAGACAGTCTAGTGAATGGCTTGGATGAAGAGGAATTAAAAAAATACCAGAAACACTTTAATGATCCTAAGCGATTTCAAATGTGCATTCGGAAAGGTATATTCCCGTATGATTTCTGCAACAGCTGGGACGTGTTAAAGCAAACAAAACTCCCACCACAAGAGATATTTTACTGGAAACTAACACGTGTAATGTTGATCGATTTGAAATTTGGCTTGGCATTGTACTGCCGGGCACCGTAATGTCCTTCCCAGACATTCACCAATTTAATGTCACGGTATTTGCGGACATCCTCCAAGGACTTGCTATAGATACAGTTGTTCATTAATATGAAAAAAATAAATTCAAACTGCTGCATGCACATTCATGTCAAGTTTGGCGAGTGTTTGACATGAAGACGCTAAGTGAATATGCTATGCATTACCTAAATCTGGATGTATTGCTGCTCACCGATGTGTTTGAAAAATTTCGTAACTTGTGCCAACACATTTATGGTCTTGACCCGGCTCACTATTATACGAGTCCTGGGCTTTCGTTTGATGCCGCTTTGAAATACACTCAAGTGGAAATGGATTTACTCACTGATGTAGACATGGTTCTATTTTTTGAAAAGGGCATTCGCAGTGGCTTTGTGTCGCTTAACCAGCGCCATGCCGAAGCGAACAATGTCTACATGCCTGATTATTCACCAGACAAACCAGAATCGTACTTAATGTACTATGACGTGAATAATTTGTATGGTTATGCCATGAGTCAGCCTTTGCCCTATGGGAAGTTTGCTTGGCTGACAGAGAAACAAGTGTCAGAATTTGATGTGATCAAGTGTAGCCAAGAAACAGGCCGTGGATATGTCTGATAAGTGGATATTGAATATCCCTCATTCTTGTATGATCAACATGCTGATTTCCCATTCTGCCTTGAGCAAATGGTTCCCCCTGACAGTAAAGTGAAAATTGAAAAACTTATGGGCACACTTTACAACAAAAATCGGTATGAGCTACATATCAAAATGTTGGTGCAATGTCTCGCCCAAGGCTTGGTGTTGAAGAAAATCCATAGGGGGTATATCCTTTGCCCCAAAACCATGGCTCGAGCCATACATGCGACTCAACACAGAGCACCGACAAATGGCAACACAGCAGTTTGAAATTATTTTTTTCAAATTAATGAACAACTGTATCTATGGCAAGTCCATGGAGAATGTCCGCAAAAACCGTGACATTAAATTGGGGAATGTCTGGGAAGGACGTTACGGTGCTCGGCGGTACATTGCCAAGCCAAATTTCAAATCGATCAACATTATCGATGAGGATTTGGCCACTATTGAATTGAGTAGGACCAGCGTGACCATGGATAAGCCCATTTACTTGGGCCAAGTCATTTTAGACTTTTCTAAATCGGTCATGTATCGATTCCACTATGAGTTTGCCAAACGCCATTTTGAGGACGTCTCTCTTTTGTATATGGATACGGACTCATTCATTTACCACATTCGCCACTGCAACCCCTATGACGTCATGAGGCAGCATAGTGACTGATTCGACACCTCTTCGTATAGTGCTGACAACATGTTTCAGCTGCCCATAAAAAACAAGAAGGAAATGGGTGTTTTAAAAGATGAATGCGGTGATTCCATTATGACGGAATTCGTAGGTTTGGCCTCAAAAATGTATGCTTATCGCACACTAGACTGTAAGAAAGCCAAAAGAGCAAAAGGTGTAGGTAGGGCAGTGGTAAAATCGCTACGTGAAGACGATTACTTAGCGGTTTTACGCACTGGCAAAGCTATGTCCAATACACAGTGCAGGATACAATCTAGCAAACATTATTTGTATCTTGTGGAACAGAGAAAACGCACCCTCGCATCCATGGATAACAAACGTGTGTGGGCTGATGACTTGCTCACCAGCCTGGCCTGGGGTTACGATCACAAAGGGAAGGAGGTGTGATTTCACTATTTGTTCGTTTAGGGACATGGCTTTTTGTAAATTGTAGATTTAGTATTTTGTAAATATTGTTGTTTTTTGGTCATTGTAAATAGTAGATTTTGTAAATAGTGGCAACCCACTTGGACCTTTTGCTCTTTAAAAAGTTCTATGCAACCTTATTTTTTTTCTTAAAGTTTGATTGGTAAATAGTTTGATTTTTTAAGCTGTACAAAAGTGTTATTTTTGTAAATATTTAATGAGCAATAGTATTTTTTAGTATCTTTATTGACTAGTATTTAATTATTTTTTGTAATGTAAATTATAAATGGTAAACTAAAAAGTTCTTTTGGGATCAGTTTGCATGTCGAGGATGTGCTTTTGGGAATAAATAAAGTGGTTGTATTTGTTTGCCAAAAGACAGGTATGGTTTTGTGAGTAGAGAGAATGCTGGTGTGTGTGTATGACCAGAGCAATCACGGTGAGGTAGGGTGGGTGGGGAGGGGGAAATTTTCACTTATATTCTCATTTTGTTTTTTCGATAGTTTTTTCTCTTTGAAATGTAGCGGTGAATAGACATTATTTTTGTAAAAACAGTCTTACCTGCAGTAGTCGTAGACCTCAATATTTCTCAAAACACACATAAGCACATTGCAGCATCATCATGGTCAAGCACTCACATCAACATCATTGACAAATCTCAACTTTCGACATACGGTACACCAAATGAAAAAATGTGAAAACAGCAAAATGGGAAATCCATGTTTCAATAACCCCAAAATTCAAAACGCAAAACCTGAAACGGACAATTTTAAAAACTGGAAATGGCTATGTGTGAAATATGGAAATTGAAAAAACATGAAACGTACATTGTTTAAAAAGTGTCATCAACAAAATGGAAAATCCATAACATGAAAAACACAAAACTTGAAACGATCATTTTTTAAAACTGTAAATTGCAAATTGGCAAATGGCAATGTGTGAAAATGTGAAAATGAAAAATCAACATCATGATTTTTTTAAATTAAAAAGAAACATCCTGTTCTGGTAAACCTATGTTTTTATTTCATAAACGTAGGGATTTACAAAAGAAAAAATAGAATACAAACAAATCCCAATTCCTCACACCTCAATTCCTTAATGTTTATGTCCATGCATCATCAACTTTCCTTTCATAGCAGTCATCACAATCAGCGCTGCCATCCTTTCACCCACTGAGGCATCACATGATGTGAAACGTTGTTTAGTTTTTTCAAATAACAATTTATCTGCCACATGTCTTAAACCAGGATGACTATTGCGATAAGATAGGTCATGTTCCTTGCATGCTTGATCCAAAAGATTAATGGATGCATCACCACGCTGCAAACGTTTATCAAGATGAGTTCCAGGGCCACAAAAACGATAACCTGGAAGATGGATTTCGAAAGGTAAGTATTCAATCACTTTGTCAATGACGCCATTGCCAGTACAGGTCTGGCATATCCTTTTCCATCGATGGTGAAAAGGATTGGTCTTCCTCCTCCTCTGTGGACGATGTTTGTTTTTGTTGTTGTTGTTGCTGCTTTTTCTCGCCATGACACCTGTGGAATGATTCAACAAAGTCTATACATGGACTTTTATGACCGTGATACAGTTTCACTAGCTGACAAGTCGCACACTGACGCATAGAGGGTATTTTTGCCATGGCCTCTTGCTTATGGTGATCGTAATCCGTACAGGGTTAAAATTCACTCAACACAGAGTCTTGAGTCCATGATTTTGGTACATGTTGCCAGATTTTTTCACCGCGTTTGCGGCCACATAATAAATGAACGACTTGGGCAGCGCCAAGAGCTCTTCTTTGGTAAAACTCTCTAGTTTCTTTTTGCATACAAAGAAATTACCAATGGCATTGTCCGTAGCATTGCCTTCCTCCATGGCATCACGTGTTGTAGATGTTTACACGTCGCTTGTAGAAATCTCACTGGCGTCATTCACAGGTAAATCATGATTTATAATTTTATTTAACAACTCCCAGCAGGCATGACTGGTTAACCAATGAAAGAGATGCCATTAATGCGCTAGGGCTGTATGGGTAATGTTGCCACAGAAACAATTAGTATCCATGAGCGTTTGCAGGGAGGGGCAACCCAGGTCCATGAGGTCGATACATTGACAGTAAGACGCCAAAAATGTTGCAACCATTCACGTTTTTCATTACCTTTCACAAATACCACATTGGCCGAGGACAAGTGTGCTTTCATGACCACGTCCAAATATTTATAGGAAATGGTTCCTTGATTCCAGTCTAGTCTTTTATGATATTCAATCCACTGGGTTTGTTTACGGTCTTTTTCACACAACAAATCAAAAGCATGGGGAGGTTTAAATAGCAAATGCGTAGCTTGCGATATCCAAAACTTGGTACACTCGATATTGGCCACTTGTTTAAATATACATTTGTTGTCACCAATTTTAAACCCTTGGCAATCCACAATGAGTGTGCGCAACATGTTGCCGCTTGCCTGGACCAAGTTCAACTGACGAATGACTAACCATTGGCCACTAATGTGTGGTCATGACATGGACTTACCTGCCATGCTAGTTTGAAAAAAAAATTGAGGTTAGGGTAGAACAGGGGGGGACATGAAAAAAATAAGAATTTAAGAATTACATCATTTTATTATTGTTACGTGCAGGAGCCCGTCCCAACGTTTTCAAACATGTATCTACACCTTGATGTAACTTCATGACATTTTGAAACGACCGCATCGTCGCTTGGTTCCGTTTGTGTACACGAGATGGTAGCTGCTGTCGGACTTTGGCGTTCTTCACGTGGTTCCTTCTTCTCCGCTAGAATGCGCTGGTTGTGCCTTATAAAACTCTTCCTATTCGTGGCATAATTGAAGGCAATTATATTCTACGTCATAAACAAAAGCCTATATATACTTCATGCCGCCAAAACATTTTAGTGGTGTCGTGTGAATATTATTTGGTTTTCACATTGTCGTAATATGTGGCTAAATTTAATTGGTCCAATTTAAATGAACCTGGTGCATGCTGGGTGGCCTTCGTGGCTTTTGTCATCCATCTTGTGAATAATAAGTTGTGACTGATCGCTGGGTGAAGAAAGACGCATATTGTGAATCTCGCCAGGGCGAGGGCTCTGCCCTCGTCCAAACTAACTTGGGGAATATATCCCAGTGGTTAATGATACATGAAGTATTAGTGTGCAACTATCGTCTATGAAAATCGTGTAAATAGCTTCTTTGGCCTTAATATGGAAATGCGATATCGGTGTGCTTCTCTTCGACCGGCAGTTGTCAGCCATCTCATATTTTATTTATTTTTGATGTTATAAATCCTTTAAGGATGTCTAAGTAGTGTTTAAAAAAATTAGTGTTTCCCCTAAAGGTATGTTTTGCATGTTATTATTTTAAATTATTGGAGCTCCTTATTTTGCATTGTGTACTGAGTGTTTGTTTTGGTTCTGAAAGGTTGACCTTGGAATAGATATGTCACCTATGAAAATGTAAATTTTTTGTTAAACTATATTTGTCCGGGGAACACTACTGTTTTTCTTCTTAATTTATTATTTGGCATCTGGCTAAGGCATTTTCTTCTTATAATATTATGGTACTGGCCAGACGAATCTATTAACACTAGGCCTAAATTGGTTCATTAGTCGATCGGTTTTTAGTCTGATCCGTTGCCTGTAAAAACTATTTGATCTCGTAGTGTCTTGAGTTTGTTTATATCTAGCTGTTTTCTCACTGGAGAAGATTTAATTTAAAAATGTAAATTACGCGTTTCACATAAATACGTACTGATGTACCTTCAACTGTTCTTGGTCGCCATGGTAACTTGTTGACAGAAGTGCATTGTGGGTTTGTTTTTCTGGCGTGTTTTGAAGTGCACGTTCTTGGGTCATGGTGATGTTGGTTAACTTATTTGTTTTAATTTTCCTTTGGTTTTCCTTTTTTGGAGTTTTCTTGGTACTCCTACGTTATTCTTTCGTTACTTTGTTTATGGTAATAATTTTGCACTAGTTTTTTATTTTTATTTTCCAAGGCCCTCATGGTCCAGTTTGGGAATATGTCTGGTGCTTATTTAGTGTTTTCTTTGGTTTGTAGCTGTTTATGCTCTTACCTCAAGTAATTTTTTTTGATATTGGCCTTAAATATTTATTATGTCTACAGTGAGAATTCTAGCTGAGATTTTATTTTATATTTAAATTTAGGCTGCCTGATGCATGTTCTGTTTTTGGTGGAGGTGTTTTCCTTCTAAATTTTAACATTAAATTTTTATTTTAAATTTTTAATCAACTGTTGTGGCATTATTTCGTCGGCAGCAGTTCCATTAGTTATTGGGGGGTGTCTGTAGAATAGCCTGTGCGTTGTCCCCTTCTCCATCTTCCTTCCACCCCTTTGGAGCTCTTCTGTTGGGCCATGTCATCTGGAGGTGATTTTGGTTGCTGAAGCGAGGCGGACCTCTAAAACAGGTAAGTAGGCCCATCCACGCTGGCCATTCACGGGTCATTTTGGTAGCAGAGCGTGGTTGAGTTCGCTTCCGTAACTATCCCCTCCTCAATACCCGCAGGCTCGTTTTATGGACCCGTCTGATGCTGATGGGGCGGTTGTTGATGGGATCTGTCATAGCAGTGCACTTGATGTTATGTAAAGCTAATCCTTGTCGTTTGTTTAATTTCATGTTTGCCTCTGAATATCCATGTGCTGTTATGAATGTGACCTGTTCCAAGCGAGGTGTTTGCCGCTGTATGTTATCCTGTTTGTAATAAAACATCCCCTCTGAAAAAGAAGTAGGTAAGTGACTGGCATGTGTTCTTGGCATGGGAAATGGGGATTTGGTAATATTCTGATAGCCTACATGCTACGAGTGAAGATATCCTGGAGCCCTGTCTGTAGCTGTTCGCCATGGGTTTTGTGCAAATGTTTGTAATTTAGCTTCCTGTTCTCGAGCCAAGCAGGCGATGACTTCTGCAGTCCAGGGCTACGTTGTGCATGATGTTTTTGTCGAAATTTCAGGTGTCGATGCAGTGTTGGTGTTTAAGAAGACTGTTGTGTTCCTGTATGTTTCTTTGCATGAAATTCTGTTGTAATTTGCTGTCCTCGTGATATTTTTATTATGCTACTATCACGCCTAATGGTGTTGTGGCGAAGTGTAGTCCGATTAAAAGGGCTAACCTATGGAAATCTGCCCGCCCTATGTCCCTATTGTGGTGCCAGAAGGCACATTTAACATGCATGACACTATTATTTGGCTAGAAATTCTTCCCTAACTCATTCAAGGTAAGTGTTTGTTTTGAGGTGTTTTTATCGCAGTGTGCGATTTGTAATTTTTGGTTCATAAATTACATTATACTGCAATCGTTCTGGGATAAATATGTATCGTGTGAAAATCGTGTCTGGATGTATGTGTTAACGTTAGATTTTGATTTAGATTTGTAGGGTTGGGTAATTCAGTGTTTGTTGTGTTTGCAAAAGTAACCCTAGGATCGTATTTTTATTAGTTACTTTCCTTGTAATGTTGAACTAAGTATAATATGTAGGTCTGTTTTACGTGGAGATATCTACAGTCTGGGGTTAGCTAGGATTAGAAGTATGGGATTCTTTCTTGGTTTGATCCCTGGGCAGGTTGTATATAGGGCTTGCACGATCCCAACTGGCTTGGTATGGGACTGGTCTGTTCGATGACATGCAAGTATGTGTCATGTAACTTAATGCAATTGTAAGGGTATTGTGTTTTAATTGTATTTGTTTGTGTTATGATATCTCTATGACTACATAACTTGCATATTTGAGTATTTATGGGAATTATTTTTGTGGGTGGTAAAAATTATGTATCGCTGTTATTTGAGTATGTGTGCGATGAATACGTTGTTGTGAATATGAGGTCTCAGTTCGTGAACAGCCATAATGTAATGTGCTTTCCTGCTTAATTAATATACACACATCAAAAAAAGTTTTGCATCACCTCGGTTCCCAGATCTCCGGCATATAGACGTTGACTGTGTATATTGTATCAAAGATACAGTCCCTTTGACTGTTCATAGATGTCACTAAAACTGCTCAAAGATGTAAACAACCATGCATGAGCAGGGCCTATTAGACGGAGGGGGTACGACAGCCGATCAGTTCCAGTCATTCCACCAGGACGAAGGTACGCTGCTCATGTTGTCTGTAGACCTACCATGCCTAGAAGGTCAATACCGCAGTTCGATCGCGTCCGCATTGTTACTTTGTGTCAAGAAGGGCTCTCAACAAGGGAAGTTTCCAGGCGTCTCAGAGTGAACCAAAGCGATGTTGTTCGGACATGGAGGAGGTACAGAGATACAGGAACTGTCGATGACAGGCCTCGCTCAGGCCGCCCAAGGGCTACTACTGTAGTGGATGACCGCTACTTACGGATTGCCGCTCGGAGGAACCCTGACAGCAATGCCACCATGTTGAATAATGCGTTTCGTTCAGCCACAGGACGTCGTGTTTCAACTCAAACTGTGCGCAATAGGCTGCATGATGCGCAACTTCACTCCCGACGTCCATGGCGAGGTCCAGCTTTGCAACCCCGACACCATGCAGCGCGGTACAGATGGGCCCAACAACATGCTGAATGGACCCCACAGAATTGGCATCACGTTCTCTTCACCGATGAGTGTCGCATATGCCTTCAACCAGACAATCGTCGGAGACGTGTTTGGAGGCACCCTGGTCAGGCTGAACGTCTTAGACACACTGTCCAGCGAGTGCAGCAAGGTGGTGGTTCCCTGATGTTTTGGGGTGGCATTATGTGGGGCCGACGTACGCCACTGGTGGTCATGGAAGGCTCCGAAACGGCTTTACGATACCTGAATGACATCCTCCGACCCATAGTGCACCCATATCGGCAGAATATTGGAGAGGCATTTGTCTTCATGGACGACAATTCTCGACCTCATCGTGCACATCTTGTGAATGCGTTCCTTCAAGATAACGACATCGCTCGACTACAGTGGCCAGCATGTTCGCCAGACATGAACCCTATCGAACATGCCTGGGATATGTTGAAAAGGGCTGTTTATGGACGTCTTGACCCACCAACCACTCTGAGAGATTTACGCCGAATTGTCGTTGAGGAGTGGGACAATTTGGACCAACAGTGTCTTGATGAACTTGTGGATAGTATGCCACGACGAATACAGGCATGCATCAATGCAAGAGGACGTGCTACTGGGTATTAGAGGTAGTGGTGTGTACTGCAATCTGGACCACAAATGCTGAAAGTCTAGCTGTATGATGGTACAACATGCAATGTGTGGGTCTCATGAGCAATAAAACGAGCTGAAATGTTGTTTGTGTTGATCTCTATTCCCTTTGTATTTAAAGGTTCCGGAACTCTTGGAACCGAGGTGATGCAAAACTTTTTTTGATGTGTGTATATAGGGTCTTCTAAATTTACTAGGGTTAAATTTCTGTTGAAAATTATGGTCATCAGCTGCTGTAAGTCAGCTTGTTTTGCATTTAAAGCCAGTGATCTGTTGTTGCTGGAAATCTGGGTCATCAGTTGCCTCATGCTAACTGTAAATGACATAGGCCTACTGTTTAGTTCATACTATGGCAATCACGGTCATCAGCCACCATAACTTAAGTAAAAGTTTCTGATTTTGACTGGTAGTTCTATTTTTTTTCTGATTAAATCGTTTGGAATGGTACGTTAGTGTTCCCTGTTAGCCTCGTCTTTCGACAAGAGCGGCTTGTTTCTCATCTAACCGTATTTCCGGGCCATGTTAGGCATCCTTTGGTTGTACGTGTTCGTGTCTTAAACCTGATCGAGGAAACCTCATTTGTACTTCGTGTACTGTTGAACTTAGTTCTTTTTATGTTGGATTTTTCTCACCCAGGCGGATTTTGACTGTATTCTCATCTGGTGTCGAACCTAAATTTCGTTCCTTGTGTTAGTGTGTTGGTGTTTTGTTTTCTGCGCTGCCATTTCCTCTTCGTTTTTGTCGTTACTGTAACTGCGTTTGTATTCCTCATTGTCCCCGTGCCAAGCAATGCGTGCGGTCACGAACCAACAATGTAGAGGCATACATGTCAGATTAATTAATTTTCCTTTTCGAAACCTTAAGGAAACTTGGACAGCGGGTGGAATATTATGAGCAATATAGTGAACGGATTATTGTAGCAAAAATAAATACTAAACCTACCTGCACCACAGTGGTACAAGTCTATATGCCTACCAGTCAAGCTGATGATGAGGATGTTGAAAAGGTCTACGAAGAAATAGACGAAATTCTGAGGTATATCAAGGGTGATGAAAATGTTATAGTAATGGGAGATTGGAATGCTGTGGTAGGAAAAGGGAGAGAAGGGAAGATAGTAGGAGATTTCGGATTAGGTGAAAGGAATGATCGAGGAAGCAGGCTGGTAGAATTCTGCACTGAGCATGAGTTGGTCATAGCTAACACCTTATTCAATAACCACAATAGAAGAATATACACATGGATGAGACCAGGAGATACGGGGCGTTACCAAATCGACTTCATTATGGTCAAGCAGAGGTTTCGAAACCAGATTTTGGATTGTAAAACATATCCTGGTGCTGACATAAACTCTGACCACAATCTGGTTGTAATGAAATGCAGATTAAAGTTGAAGAAACTGAAGAAAAGTCAAAAGCCAAAAAGGTGGGCAATAGACAGACTGAAAGAGAAGGATGTAAACGAAAGATTCAAGAAGAGTATAAAGGAAGGACTAATGAAAAACCCTAAACAAACTTCAATTGCAGACGAATGGGCACTTTTGAGGAATGAAATAACAAAATCCGCAGAAGAAAACATTGGTAGGAAAGAGAGAATAGGTAGAAAACCGTGGATCACTCAGGATATACTCGAATTGATGGATGAAAGGCGGAAGCACAAGAATGTAAGAGATGAAAAGGGGAAAGCAGAATACAGACGTCTGAGAAATGAGGTTAACAAGAAGTGCAAGGAAGCGAAAGAAGAATGGTTGAAAGAGAAATGTGCTGGTATAGAAAATTGTCTGAAATTAGGAAAAGTAGACACAGCTTATCGAAGGATTAGGAATATTTTTGGGGAAAAGAAGACTAAGTGCTGTAATATTAAGGACACAAATGGAAAGCCTCTAACAGATAGGGAAGAAAAGGTTGAGAGATGGAAAGCTTACATAGAGAGTTTGTATAAGGGAAAGGAGATTGAGAATCATGTAATGGAAAGGGAGGAGGAAATTGATGAGGATGCGAAAGGAGATTTAATATTGAGATCAGAATTTGATAGAGCTTTGGAAGACTTAAGCAGGAACAAAGCACCAGGCATAGATGATATACCGATTGAGTTGCTACGCTGCATAGGAGAGGAAGGTCTGATCAGGTTATTTCACTTGGTGTGTAGGATTTATGAGACAGGTGAGGTACCCCCTGATTTCAAGAAGAATGAAATCATCCCTATACCAAAGAAAGTGGGAGCTGACAGATGTGAAGATTATCGTACAATCAGCTTGATTACTCATGCTTCAAAGATCCTGTCTAGAATAATTTACAAGAGGATTGAGAGCCAGATAGAAACGGAGTTGGGTGAAGACCAGTTTGGTTTCAGGAGAAATGTAGGAACAAGGGAAGCTGTACTAAGTCTTAGGCTGATTTTGGAAGGTAGAATAAGGAAAGATAAGAGAACGTTCATGGCTTTTGTAGACTTAGAAAAGGCCTTTGATAACGTTGATTGGACTAAATTGTTTGACATTTTGAAATCGATTGGAATAAAGTACAGGGATAGGAGGGTGATATACAATCTATACAGAAACCAGACAGCAGTCATTCGAGTTGAAGGACATGAGAGAGAAGCTGGTATTCAGAAAGGTGTAAGGCAAGGCTGCAACTTATCACCCATACTTTTCAATCTTTACATTGAACAAGCAATGAAGGAAATTAGAGAAAAATTTAAAGTGGGAGTGAAGATTCAAGGAGAAATAATTTCAACTCTGAGATTTGCTGATGACATCGTCATCTTGGCCAACAAGCCTGAGGATTTGAATGAGTTTTTGAATGGTATGGACTCCGTCTTACGGAAAGAATTCATGATGAAAATTAATAAATGTAAAACAAAAATACTGGAATGCAGCCGAAATAAATCAGAAACCTCTATGGAGATCAAATTGGCAGGTGAAAAGCTGAAGGAAGTAGGAGATTTCTGTTACTTAGGAAGCAGAATAACCAGTGATGGACGAAGCAAAGAGGATATAAAAGTAGGTTGGCTCAGGCAAGAAAAGCATTTCTACAAAAAATGAATCTGCTGACATCGAATATAGATTTAGGTATTAGGAAGGCATTTTTGAAAGCCTTTGTCTGGAGCGTGGCGCTCTATGGAAGTGAAACTTGGACTATTGGTGCAGCAGAAAAGAGGAGAATTGAAGCATTTGAAATGTGGTGCTACAGGAGAATGATGAAGATCAGATGGGTAGATAGGGTTACAAACAAAGAGGTATTAAGACGAGTGGGAGAGGAGAGATGTTTCTGGCGACTGCTAATGAAGAGAAGAGATAGGTTGGTAGGACACATACTAAGACACCCAGGAATAGCAAGCTTAGTTATGGAAGGAAGGGTCGAGGACAAGAACTGTAGGGGTAGACCAAGGTTAGAATATGTTAAACAGATTGCCTCGGATGTAGGGTGTGGTAGCTATGTAGAGATGAAACGATTAGCTCAGGACAGGGAGGCATGGAGAGCTGCATCAAACCAGTCAAAAGACTGAAGACTCAAACAACTAGGCCAACTAAACAAAATTTCCAGAATGCATCTGTCGCACATTAAACGAGGTGGAGAGGTTTCTAATGAGGAAATGCTACCATAAATTTTGTAAACTGATTTTGTATAATGTAGAGTATCCCTAACCTTCATTGTAGCCTTCAGGCATCTGTTCCTTCTGGAATTTTGAACTGGATATAAAAACTTTGCTGGGATACAAACTGTAACCGTTGGGTAATTCCCATTTTATGGTAAATTGTAAAATTGAAACTAAATTTTGATGTTTTCATAAAAGATGCTAGCATGTAAGTTGGACTCGGTGGGAGACCTAACTCATGATATCTTATATACCTGTTTCCTTGGGAATTTGAGTGGTCATTCCTCTACCGTAGTTTCTTCTAAATGTATAGTCGCTTAACTCATGTAATCTTGAAAGGTACTTCTACTCTGTAAAAAGGAAATCTTGTTATTTAATGAACTTTTGCAGGCACGGATCTAGGTCATGGTCAGGATTTTCTTCATTTAAATTCAACTTTGTTTCTCTTTTGTAAAATATGTTAAGAAGTAGTAATTTATGTAAACCTTTTTGAAATAAGATTAACTTCTGGTTTGTAAATGGCTGGCCACGCATCGCATAATATCTTGCACATTGCTTCCACCTACTTCGTTTAAAGCGAACTAAATTGGACTTATTGAAAATTTATCTAACGTGTCTCGGACTCTGAAAGCACTGCAGGTGCTGGTGTTCTGCGTTTCTGAAGACTTATGGACACAGTGATGCTGTTGACTAAGTGGTTTGCGAGGTGATCAATTATCCCATAACTGATAATCTGACCCTGCACTCTTCCTAACCAAAACGATGCGGTTTTATCCATCAATTGGAGTTAACTGGTGAGCATTATCTTCGGGAAACATGCTTGGAGAATCGACTAGTTAAGGAGTACTGCCTATGCCTAGGCATATTGGTGAACGGTGTTCACGCTTAAGGGAGGGAGACTGTTACGTGCAAGAGCCCGTCCCAAAGTTTTCAAACATGTATCTACACCTGGATGTAACTTCATGACATTTTGAAACGACCGCATCGTCGCTTGGTTCCGTTTGTGAACACGAGATGGTAGCTGCTGTCGGACTTTGGCGTTCTTCACGTGGTTCCTTCTTCTCCGCTAGAATGCGTTGGTTGTGCCTTATAAAACTCTTCCATTCGTGACATAATTGAAGGCAATTATATTCTACGTCACAAACAAAAGCCTATATATACTTCATGCCGCCAAAACATTTTAGTGGTGTCGTGTGAATATTATTTGGTTTTCACATTGTCGTAATATGTGGCTAAATTTAATTGGTCCAATTTAAATAAACCTGGTGCATGCTGGGTGGCCTTCGTGGCTTTTGTCATCCATCTTGTAAATAATAAGTTGTGACTGATCGCTGGGTGAAGAAAGACGCATATTGTGAATCTCGCCAGGGCGAGGGCTCTGCCCTCGTCCAAGCTAACTTGGGGAATATGTCCCAGTGTTTAATGATACATGAAGTATTAGTGTGCAACTATCATCTATGGAAATCGTGTACATAGCTTCTTTGGCCTTAATATAGAAATGCGATATCGGTGTGCTTCTCTTCGACCGGCAGTTGTCAACCATCTAATATTTTATTTATTTTTGATGATATAAATCCTTTAAGGATGTCTAAGTAGTGTTTAAAAAAATTAGTGTTTCCCCTAAAGGTATGTTTTGCATGTTATTATTTTAAATTATTGGAGCTCCTTATTTTGCATTGTGTACTGAGTGTTTGTTTTGGTTCTGAAAGGTTGACCTTGGAATAGATATGTCACCTATGAAAATGTAAATTTTTTGTTAAACTATATTTGTCCGGGGAACACTACTGTTTTTCTTCTTAATTTATTATTTGGCATCTGGCTAAGGCATTTTCTTCTTATAATATTATGGTACTGGCCAGACGAATCTATTAACACTAGGCCTAAATTGGTTCATTAGTCGGTCGGTTTTTAGTCTGATCCGTTGCCTGTAAAAACTATTTGATCTCGTAGTGTCTTGAGTTTGTTTATATCTAGCTGTTTTCTCACTGGAGAAGATTTAATTTAAAAATGTAAATTACGCGTTTCACATAAATACGTACTGATGTACCTTCAACTGTTCTTGGTCGCCATGGTAACTTGTTGACAGAAGTGCATTGTGGGTTTTGTTTTTCTGGCGTGTTTTGAAGTGCACGTTCTTGGGTCATGGTGATGTTGGTTAATTTATTTGTTTTAATTTTCCTTTGGTTTTCCTTTTTTGGAGTTTTCTTGGTACTCCTACGTTATTCTTTCGTTACTTTGTTTATGGTAATAATTTTGCACTAGTTTTTTTGGATTTTCCAAGGCCCTCATGGTCCAGTTTGGGAATATGTCTGGTGCTTATTTAGTGTTTTCTTTGGTTTGTAGCTGTTTATGCTCTTACCTCAAGTAATTTTTTTTTGATATTGGCCTTAAATATTTATTATGTCTACAGTGAGAATTCTAGCTGAGATTTTATTTTATATTTAAATTTAGGCTGCCTGATGCATGTTCTGTTTTTTGGTGGAGGTGTTTTCCTTTTAAATTTTAACATTAAATTTTTATTTTAAATTTTTAATGAACTGTTGTGGCATTATTTCGTCGGCAGCAGTTCCATTAGTTATTGGGGGGTGTCTGTAGAATAGCCTGTGCGTTGTCCCCTTCTCCATCTTCCTTCCACCCCTTTGGAGCTCTTCTGTTGGGCCATGTCATCTGGAGGTGATTTTGGTTGCTGAAGCGAGGCGGACCTCTAAAACAGGTAAGTAGGCCCAATCCACGCTGGCCATTCACGGGTCAATTATCATAACACGTCTTACAGGCTTTTGTCATTTTGGGATAAGGACGATACCAACTGATACAACAATATAGTCTCTTGTGTTTGTAACGTCCATAACACCGATGATGTCCCAATGTCACTAAACTAGGCGTTCTTAACAGTGAGCTGCTCGCTGAAGCACCATTGACACCATACAGTCCACACATATCGTAACTTGTTTTTTTTGCATCACTCAGAGGCACTAGTGAGGTTAGCATGAATGACAGGGTATATTTCCCACCTCCATTCTGCACAGGCAGGGGCACGCAGGTGACCAGCGCTGATGTTCCTGCATGGGTTTATCGCTCACTTGCCATTGTTCTATGATGATGGGACAAAAGGCACATTTCACTTCATCTCTTGTTTTTAAATAGTAGAATCCAGCGGCCGCCAAGGCTTGAGGGTTCATAAAATGCACCGGCCACGTCGCAAAGGTCTTGAAACGTTGTTCCTCAGATTTTAAATTCATGGATGTAACTTCTCTTGAGGCTTGAAATCAAGACATGACTGAGCGGTTTGATGTGGGTTGACCGGCTATTTATACACTTGTCACTTGGTTGGACAGTAGATAATAGTTGACTTGTTTGTGATGAATAATCAAACAGTAGTTCGTGGTATTGGCTGGAACATTGACATGCGTTTCAAAATCTAGTCGAATGTCAATATTGGATGGCTATACAGACTCTTCCAGGTAAGAACAGTCAAAGACAATCAGTGGTGCCCTTGCCTTAACCGCTTGGGGGAACAGCATGGGGCCGTTCTCTTTTTGATAATACGACCATCGAAATTTAGAAAACAAGTCGTACAGGGGGACAAACTTATTTTTTTAAAATTCCAAATCCAGTCCTTCATAGGGAAACACAGCTCCGTTGAGGAAAAGACGTGCATTTCTCAATTGCAGGTGATAAATTGCGTGGCATCTTTGGTTTGTTGATACTTTCGATTCGTTGGAAAACCCACGATCTTGTAGAGATGTCTGTCTGTATAGCGAGCTGTTTTTACAGACCAACTGTGTGTGTTGGTGGTGGGCAATAGCGGCTACTCATGGAGTGCCCAGCTTCTAAATTCCATCTCTCTTTACCATTTTGAGTATGTCCAGTTTTCTGCTATGGTCAAGGGTCACATGGTGCACTTTCCATAGGAAGCGTTGTAGTTGAATTTTTGAATCTATGGAGGCTTTGTCGTCTCCCTTGAGTGCATTATTATCACTCCTGTCTCTCATTAGATGGAGCACTTGCCTTGCGTTGACCACAATGCGCTGGTAATCTTCGGCAAAGCCTAAAATCAGTTTAAGAGGTAAATATCCAGTACCATCGGTGTGTACCATCCAGTCATTGGTCGAGTCAGGGCACCAACCTGCCATGCAAAGTGTTTTACCTTCTTCCTCACTATAAGAGGGGTATAGTTTCATGACACTGGAAATACTCACATTTCGTGGGCTATCCACCACGATATCGTTCATCACGTAACGTACTTCAGAAAACAGAAAGGCCAAACCATGGTTGGCCAACATGGATGTGGTGGGTGTAGAGCCATCGGCATGGGGAACCGACCTTCGATCAGAATGACACTTTCATGCGGTAGGGTGTAAATATCTTGGTTGTTGATAACAAATTGAATTTCATCATTGTTATTGAGTCCAGCTGTTTGAGCTTGATAGGAATGGAGATCAATTCCTACCACTCCTGGTTGCTCCTCGATGCGGTTCGCCACCTATAGAATAGAATTCATTATGGGAGTTGACGTGGTACCCCAAATGCTGTAAAATCTGCTTGTCTTGAGATGTTAACGTGTATTCACGAGGCAAACAACTAACACCATTCCTAGACGGTGTTGTTGTTTATACACAAACTTCATAGTGGCCATTGGGCGATGTCACAATAAAGTCATAAAGCGAATGCGATGATTATTGATTGGTGTACACTTGGCTAATAATATTACACGTCACCGACACATGATGTTCCTCAATGAATTTCACTTCATGGTCTGATTCATGTTTTTGTTGGGCTCCAACACGCGTGGTTTAAATCCTAGTAATGGACCAATGGAATCGAGACGTGTTTTAAAGTCAATTTTGAATGTAGAAAAAATACTGCAGCGATGAGTGTTGGTATTTCCTACACGTTCAAACTTGCGCGTTCCATCTAGAAATGACTTTAAACCATATTCATTGATCAACACCACATAAATGTGGTCATAAATGTCATCGATCGTGTATCCACCAGAGTTCAGGGTGAGCAGAGAATCATCATAGTAAAACTTGTTGTCCACATTTTCACGTATGTTGTATATTCGATTGTAGGTTTCAAGAGAAACAAGTCCCAAACCATAGGGTTTTTCACTCAATTCGATAGGCGGGTAAAATTCTAGGCTGACTTCGGGTCCACGTCCATGCAATGTAAACGTTTTACTTTCTGCCGACATACTGTTGACGTTTTTGCTTATGCTGCGTCTTATAGAAAAAAAAATAAACACAAACGTCCACACTGTTGGCTGTTAAACGTTTGCTCACGTTTCACATTATAATATATCTTGATCCTGTTTCCAAAATAGGTCACTAGTTCCATGGGCGGGGGCAAATTCCCAAAACTGTCAAAGTACCATACGGTGGATCCCTCTTTGACATAAGCTACATAATGCGTTCCTGGTCCTCGTTGATCATCCAAATTGACAACATCACATTCCTGTTTCCAGGCTCGTGGGGGTTTCGCATAAAGACACCTCGAAAATGAGAAAGCTTTATTTGTTTAGCATAGCTTTCCACTTGTTGATGCGTCAGGGCAGGTCTTGCTATGGCTGATGTTTTCTTTTTCAATATTACGAAATGGTGAAATCCCAAATCCTTGTTGATAAAAAGCTGGCTTTAAATTGGCATTTCTAGCCCCCATAGCAATCGCTTCCATCGTTTCATTATGTCGCTGACTTTCTATTAGTTGTTGCTTGCCCTGCTGCGTGGCTTTAATGGTTTTCGCCACTGCCCTGGCACCGCCCAAAAGTGAACCCACAGCAGCCAGACCAGCGAATAAAGCAGGTAAAATCCAGCTCGTTTGGGGACGAGAATCACTCGCACTTGGTTTCAAACCTGTCGCTGACGTTTTGGAATAACACGTCTCTGTGCTGCTCGAAGGGCTTTCCTTATGGTCAACACATTTATTTATTTATTATTCTTTCGCAACGGCTTGTCCATGAATGTCTTAATCCCAGGCTTTGCCAAGGACAAAGTCCTATTTTTAGTCTTTATCACCACATACCTTTGTTTCACCATGATGATAATGACCAACATCCTTTCACAAGAAAGTTTAAATCACAACTAACGTGAGATTGTTATTTCATGGCTGTATATTCCAATTCCACATAAAGTGGGAAATCGTTTATGGTTTTCCCCGCTTGCTTTTCATCCCATGTCATTATGAGATGAAAGGATAATTCGTCTCCTGCATTGGCCATTTCATGGTTATGGACCAACATCCTATGATCGTTTATCTGTATTTGTAAATGGTTCTCATCAGGTATGGCGTATTTGATGTGAATGGTTCCATCATAGTGTAATCGATAGTGACTTAAACCCGAAGCAAGCACATAGGTCAAGTGCTGGTCACGGACTAGCGGGAAATGGTTTCTCTCATTCACATGTTTTTCATTTGTCAGATAAACTAAAAATACAGATGGGACAAATTTGTAAAGCCTTTTCATTTCATAGGTCACGTAACCCTTGGTACAGACATCGTCTTCGTCTTGTGGGTCTTCCACGTGAATAATCCGATGGTGATAGCGCTATAGCCATTCACCGTAAGCTGGGGCACTTTGTCATAAAACTCATACACTTTGTTATCCACATTTTTTTGTAGTAACGTGTGTAGACACTAGAGAATGTTTTACATGGGTTAACCGCTTTCCCTTAAAGTCATAATCTCCCTGTTTTGTGCGTGACACTACAGACCTATCCACATAGTGTTTATTGGCAGGATCTGTTTCTTGTTTAGGATCATGTATGGGAACAGATCTAGCTTTGGCCATTAACGCACGTCCAAAGACATCCATCGTCAGGCTGTAGTACAAGTCTACTGTTTCTATGACAAGGCTCGGTGCGATGTATATAGACAGCCTGCTAGCCTCTCTAAGCCTTAGTTGAAATGAAGATAATTAAGCAGCAAGAGTCATTCCCCGTGAGGGACATGGTTTCCCATCTCTGCCCCACACCACGTGAACAACGCCATGGTTCACTGTTTCCATCTTCCATTCGCTGCATCATTGTGGGACCTTCCGACTGTGAAAAGACCAATTTTTTGCTGACACTTATTACAGCGCCCAATCGTCTGTATTTTCAAAATATTTATACTTTCGCAAAATCTCTCTACCAACCCCTCTACGTGTTTCTGGATCAAGTCATGTCTGGATTACAAAATGAGAATATGGAATATTTTACATTTTCCATGCAAGAAAATGTTATTTCGCCGGATGAGGTAAAGCTTGATTCATTCATGATTTTCGATGATGTATCCACTGAACGTCAAGGCATCATTCAAAGCTATTTCAGCATGGGTCGTCACAAACACATCGATTTCTTCTATCTTGGACAAACATATTCTAAAATGTCCAAACAGTTGATTCGTGACAATGTCAATGTCATTGTTTTATTTCTCCAGGACGAAAGGAACAGTCGTCACATTTATAATGAACATGTCAATCCGGATATCACCTTTCAAATGTTTACTCAATTGTGTGCCAATTGTTGGTACTCTCATCGTCATGCCTGTTTGGTCATAGACAAACAAAGTGAACTCAACCAAGGACGGTATCGATTAGGGTTTGACCATTTTATTGCTATTTAAGGCACTGTCTCATTCCCTCTCAAGTCATTTGTCAAGACACCATGGTGTTAGCAGAGAGTCAATTGAAAAAGGATATTATTAAAGCAAAAAATACTATTCGTCAAAAGTTTCGTCAATTGAAACGATCACGTGCTGACCATACTATGTTTATTCAACAACATTTAGCACCTCCGCCAGAAGCCATGTTGAAACCCTCCTTCAAGCTATCTGAAGCGCTACCCACCGTTTCACAATCCACTCAGACGCTGCACGAGGACCCTGAGGAAGAGGAAGAGGAACATGAACAGGAAGATTTGACTAGTGTTAGCGAATATGAAGATGACGAGGAACAAGTGTTTACACCTCAAAAAAGGCCGCACCCCTTGCAGAGTTTTTGAGAAAAAAGATATCCTTGGCCAGGGTCGAGACACCTTGCCCTTCCAGATCGTCTCCGTTTTCACAAGTCTTGACCACCCCTCAAAATAAAGCTCAACTGAAAACCATTTTAATAAAATATTATAGACATTGAAAAACAAGTTCTGTTGTTTATTCGTCTCATAACATTATGAATTTTGTCTGGTTACTGGTCAGTGTTTACCAACCTATTTTAACGATCGTCATGAGGGATTTTCGAAAATATTCGCCTTCATTCATCTGTCATAGGAAAAAAATAGCAAAACGCGACCCCCTCGTTTTGCCGTACATCGCCCCGTCGAAATAGCCATTTCCAGTATCCACCATGGCCAATCGTAGCCTCGTTTTAACATACGTCAAGCGCTACCGGCTCTGTGTCTACAAACACGCTTTTATTAAAAAAAAATTCTAGTTTCTTGTCCTAGAGACTTGACATTTATTTTCTTGGTAGAGGGCGTAGGGAACTTTCATTTATGTCAAAGAAACGTATTTTTCAACGTATTAGTTTCCAAAATAGTAAAAATTCAAAATTTAAGGGTTTTCAAAAGATCTCAAAATATAAAAAGTTTTACTATAAAAAATAAAGGTTATGGAGACCATTGGTTTGAACTATGGCACAACATTCTATCATGTTTGGTTTTCAAACTATCGTCTACTTTTAAAAACAAACATTTTCAAAAAATTGTTTAATAAAATAACGAGTGGTCTATAGGAAAGAGGATGTCAGCTCGAGTCCAGCGGCACGTCATTTGTTAAAATCCATCCATCCGTTCGCCAATGGTCACCAATATTCGCGAGAAAGTAGGCTATCATTTTTTTTCCTCCTACACCCTTGAAACTTGCTGTCCTCCTAGAGGGCATACCCACCTTTCATTAACGTCAAACACACTTTTTTACCAATTGACCGTTTCCAAAATAGTGCCAATCCAAAATTTTTTTTTTTTTAAATACCAACACACATTCTTAGCCACGAAAACATCATCCCAACGCCAACAATACCTCGTTCGTTAAAATCCGACCACGCGTTCGGGAGATATCGGCAAAGTTTATATGAAAGTTGGCGACTAAGCAGAAACCCCATTCTAGCACTACTGCACAGTTTCAGTCCTACAGGCTTGAAATTTATTTTGCGGGTAGAGGGGATCAGGGCCAATCAATTATGACAAACACAATTTTTTGTTAACTCTTCAGTTTCCAAAATATAAAAAATTCCAAATTAAACTTTTTTCAAAAAAATGTTAAAAATAAAAAAGTTTTATTATAAAAAATAAAGGACATAACGATAGTTCGATTAAGCTATTGACCAATGTTTTATCATGTTTGTTTTTTTAACTATCGTATATTTTCAAAAACAAAAATTTTCAATTTTTTTTTCGAAAATATAACGAGTGGTCCATAGCAAAGCCCCCGTCAGCTCGAGTCCAACGACACCTGCTCCCCTACTTGAATCGATTCAACCAAATCCCGTATGCGTTCATATACCATTCATCCGATTGCAATGAAACTTTCATGAGTTTTTGTGTACACGCCAGGGAAGTTTTCCGACTTAGTAAATCCATTTTACAATAGGTAGCGTACGAGTAGATTCAACAAATGAGTGACGGCGCTCGAATCGTTTCAACAAAGTCCCGTATGCGTTCATATACCATTCATTTCATTGCGATGAAACTTTGGTGAGATATTGAGCACGCTTCCATGTTTTTTTTTTTTTTTTTTGAGGTAGTAAATCAATTTTACAATTGTTTAGAGGTGGTTAACGGAAAAAGAAAAAAAATATTGGGAAACCAAAAGCACTTCAACAAACAGAGTTACAACGCCAACACTCTCTTTGATTGGCATTGCAACGCATGCCGGGTACAGCTAGTAGCCTATATATATAAAAAGAAATGTATGTTTGTTCGTATTTTATGCGTTCATAAACCATTCATCCGATAGCGATCAAATTTTGGTGAGTTGTTGTACACACTTCCGGGAGGTTTATAGGCATAGTTAATCCATTTCAAAATAGATAGCGCGCGAGTAGTTTAAACAAATGAGTAATGGCGAAGCGTTGATATACAATTCATCCGATTGCGATCAAATTTCTGTGAGTTGTTGAGCACAGTCCAGGAAAAGTTATAGGCGCAGTAAAACTAATTTATAATAGATGGCGCGCAAGTAGCTTCAACAAAATGGCGCGCGTTTGTTTCAAGAAAGTCCCACATGCGTTCATATACCATTCATCCCATTGCGATGAAACTAGGGTGAGATGTTCGATACACTTCAGGCAGGGTTTCTGGCTTAGTACATCCACTTAACAATAGGTAGCGCACGAGTAAATTCAACAAATGAGCGATGACGGGCGAAGCGTTTCAACAAAGTCCTGCATGCGTTCACATATCATTCGTAGAATAGCGAAGAAACATGGGTGGGAGGTTGTGTACTGTGCCCGTTGGACGAGGTTATCCGGTCACCACCAACCGTAACGTGGCCTCCCAGATGACCTCTACCTCGAGACACATTGCCGGAGAGGATCGGAATGCACTTCTTACTGGACTAGCCGGCACAAGACTCTGCTTCCCTAAGGATCAGGTTCCCATCACAGTGATTGTCATAGACACCCAAAGAAAATGCACCCCCAAAAGGTCAAAACTACTAAATAATTAAATCCAGACTTAAGACATACTCAAGGTTTATTTATTTGAAATGTCAAACCCCTGTCCTACGGTCGGAGGGTTTGATAAAACGGCTATCCCGTAGCTAATAATCAAAGAAAAAAACTCCTAAAGTTAACGTAGAATCCCCTTGACAGGTCCTAAATACAGCAAAACAAAGCAAAGCTGGCGAAATGGTACCGCAAGAAGAATAGTTATACAAGAAAAAAATGACGCTTCTAGGAAGAAGGCATCATGTCATCAAAACATGTCAAATATGACAGCAAAGTTAAAGGTCGGGTACCATCCCATATTTACATTTATACTCGAATTAATTTGAACTAAACCGGCTTTAAGCTGATCAACGGCGTTAGACGTCCGTGATGAACAAACTAAACAAAACTAATGATTGTCAGTCATCATTTACTGTACAATGGTACAATTAAATACAACAACAAAGATATTATATTACAAGAGACAGTAGGGTGACAGTGGGAAAACATATCAGTAAATAAATGAGTTGTACACACAAATCATCTTATTATTCCTGTCTGCAACAGATGAACAACTGTTTGTTGTCCACCGTCATCTATCAGTGTACTTGCAACTTGAGAACCTAACTGTGCAAGAACAGCATTCTCCCGATCGGGTCACGACCCACGAGTTCTGAACTTTGGGTTCGTGCGATCTCTGTCAAAAGTCTACCAGTGTAAGCTACTAGACTTACTAGTAAGAACAAACGAAAGCTCAATGCATTGGTCCGCTCGACTAAAGAAACAAGATCAAGATTTAACAATGATTAAAGTTTAACGGTATTATTAGCATCGTAGGTTTAGGAAATAAATTGATGGTTCATGATTTAGTCCTAAGTTTAATGCCGTAGATTTATGAGTCCATTTATTATTAAGATAGTTGACCAAATGCAAGGCTTCACAAGAGTGTGCTACCAACACGTGGTACATCTCAACAAAGAATACGTGGCTCGCACGTTAACAATAACACAATCGGTACTCGAAAGAGACCATACCTTTCCCCCTCGGTCAAACGTGTTCTGTAACATAGATTTGCCGGCATTCTCTAATAAACAAGGTATTCAACCCCAACGACGTGTATTAAAACATGGTAAATAATCATTCACTTGCAAGTGAGAATACACAATGGCCTTAAGGGTCCAACCTATCAAATGGTTTCTCAAATTAAATATAAATAATGACAAAACATATTGGGCTCGCTCACAAATACCTGCGAGTATATTAAATATTTATCATTACTTATTAGTACACCTGTACCAGAACAACTTTACAAAAATCGATACTTAATCAGGGTCAATAGCAGGAGCATAAACAAAGCATGGCCCGTAAGAACATTCCTAGCAAGGTCTAGAAATAAAAAATTAACAAGATGTTCAGTAAAGAACATATAGCTTACTTTCTCGTAAATGCATGGGTATTGTTATAACTCTTTGTCCTTTTCAAGGAGTATAATTGAATGTTGGTTGTAGAAGCTTGTTGAATTACAACGTGCTATAGGGATATTAAACATGAATATGAGGTGCCCTTTGCTAGTGCTACCTCTGTAAAATATTTCATTCAATTCGGTTTCACCGTGTTTGAATTGATATGGGGAATGAATGGTGTTCGCTTTGCGAATGTTTTTTGTTGGCTATGTTTCCCTTACGGTGTGAAACACACGTTCAATTTTTCTGCCCCATTATTTTATTTTCGTGAATTGCAGTCTGAACGCGGTGTTCTGATTTGTTTAATATTGGTGTTTCAATTTAATTGCTTTTCTGTAATATTCATGTCTACTCACCTGTTTTCTGTAGTGTCTTTCTAGACGTACTATACCGTCACATTTTCTCACGAGCACTGAGCTCTCTCCAGCGGTGACGCTCGCATTGTGCATGGGGCTGTGCTGTGATTGGCTGCTCTCTCGCCACACCTTCATGCTAGAAGGTTCCGCGCGCTGACGTCACTACCGCTATATAGCCTGAGGTCTCCCGGCCTACAGTGCCTACTCTTGTCCACTACTCTGCAACTGATCACATCTGCTCACCAACATCCCTGCTGGGGTTACTGCCCTCTCGGGGTACCTCTGGCTGCCGGAGTCTCTTCTCCGCCGGCATATTCTCTCTGCTGGACTTGGCGGCCTGGCCGGGCAGTCTAAATTCATCAGCCTGCACTTCAACCAAAAATCTTCAACATGGATCTACTCTGCAAATCGTAATTCTGAGAACATCATTTCACCAGCCGCAGGAGGTATTACCAAGAGCCTCTCTATGCTGGTCGCTATCTTTAGGAGAACCTATCATCATCTACTCTAGTTCCGAACCCGGAACCCTGGAACATGCCAGACTGACCTCGCACCGCCAGAGCGGGCGCACTAAATTGCCGCCAGCTACTGAGGACCTCCGACTGCCGGCCTGATACTTCTTGTATCGTACCTTAGAAGAGGTGGTACCCTTTCACGTCCTTTATTCTGCCCGGATTCTTTCCGTCAGAAGAGTATTTCATTTTAATCCACTTTGGAATGAATTTAATTTATTATGCTTCTTTTTTAGTAATTTTATATTTAATACTTTAAAGTTAGTCACTGCTCTATTTATGTTTCCTGGAGAAACAAGTACCTTTTAATTGTTATTAATTTTTTATTGTCAGTTTTTAAAGTAATTTCTTTGAAGCTATCATTCCTGGCGACATATTCGCTTTATATTAAATAAATATCATTTAAATCTAAATCTTAACTTTTTGGTCTTTTCCCGCTCTGTCCTTCATTATCACCTTTTGTGCCCGAAACTTCATTCTGTCTAAATCCCTTAGGATGTACCACATCCACTTGGTACACCCCTTACCATGGTACCTCAACCCCGGATCAAACCCAGAACCTTCATTCTGAGACCGCAAATTCAATTCAAAAAACTGCTGCAATCTAATATTTGTTCTATACATTTCAGTACATTGTGGCTAGCGCGGGAGATCTGCGGGAAGGCGGAAACAATCCCAGCATATTTGTACAACTGGTTTCTTTCCGGAGAGCAGGTCTGTCTGGTGCCACAAGCAGCTTTGGTGAGTGAGTTGTTCCAACTTTTCCAGCCATGCCACCAATACTTGATGATAAACTGTTAAACTCTCGGGCGGCCTACAAAGGTCAACTCACCCGTTTTCAAAAATATTTAGCTACTCTACCGAAAGAGGAACAAAACCTTGACATTATATCCCAGCGTTTAAAAGCTTTTGAACAGGCGTACGAGAAATATGATCTCGTGCAACTTGAAATTGAAATCAAAAGTCCAGAACATCAATCAGATAGGGAAGAAGTAGAGAGTAATTACTTTGATACACATGCTCAGGCTGTGGCATTAGTTAGAACTTTGACCCTGGCGTTGAAGGTAGAAGAAACTCAAGGAAGAATTAGCGACCATGGGAACGGTATCAAACCATTGCTACCTAAAATTGAAATTCCGCACTTTTCAGGAAAGGAAGAGATGTGGCAATCATTCTTTGAATTATTCAGTTCATTAGTACATAATAATGCCACACTTCCGGAAATTCAGAAATTTCATTACTTAAAATCCATTTTGCAGGGGCCACCCCTTCAACTTATAAGAGAACTTCCCTTAACAGGAGAAAACTATAACATTGCTATCGAGCTTCTTAAAGGCCGTTATGGCAATGAAATATTATGTTTACAAAGGCATATTCAAGCCTTATTTAACCTGCCCACCTTGCGAGCTGAAAGCTTGTCAACACTGCGAGCCTTGAGTGACGCGGTCCAACTACATGTCAGAGCATTGGCACGGTTGAACCAACCGGTCGAGCATTGGGATCTATTCTTGATTCACTTGGTTACTTCTAAATTTGATTCATCAACCTTAAAGGCATGGGAGAGGGAACTAACAAATGACACGTCATATACCTATGATTCATTGCTTACGTTTATGAATAATAGATGTCAGGTTTTGTCAGCTGTAGCCTGTCATATGTCAGGAAGTGCAGATAACAAATCTAATGTTGTGAAACCAGTCGGTGCAAAAATAAACAAATCTGCTCTCTTTACTGTTCAGCATAATTCAATGGATTGTATTCTCTGTAAAGCACCTCACAGGTTATATTCCTGCGTTGCCTTTAAAGCCCTTTCTACCGATGAAAGACGCAAATTAATAGCTCAAAAAAGATATTGCTACAACTGTTTGTCAACTAGGCATATGGTGCCTGATTGCTTATCTAAAAATACTTGCTCCCATTGCAAGGCTCAACATCATACCTTGCTTCATAGGTTTGAAAAGCCACGTCAGGCTCCTTCCCCTGGATGTTCTAAAGATGCATCCCCAGGAGCTAATGCGCAATCTTATACTCAGAGCTCTAGCTCAATTCGTAGTTCCCAGGTGCTACTATCAACCGTGTTAATAAAAGTTCAAGACTCTTCTGGTAGATGGCTTGAAGCACGTGCCCTATTGGATAATGCCGCCACCCATGACTTCATAAGTGAGCGTCTCATTAAGAAACTTGGTCTTCCCAAGCAACCTACATTAATTCAGGTTACCGGTATTAACAATAGCAATGTTAAATCTTTGCATTTTGTTCGTGTTCACATCAAAGATGCTGTGAATTGTAACACAACATTGCAGTTGAATTGCCTTGCCATTGATACTATTGGCAGTAACACCCCTAGTAATTCTTTTGAAGTTAGAACGTGGCAATTTCCTCATAACATTCAGTTGGCGGATCCAACATTTAATACGAGCGCTCCGGTAGACATACTTCTCAGTGCCCAAGTATTTTGGCAATGTCTCCTTAGCTCTAAGGTTAAAATATCACCAGGAGTGTTTGTTCATCATACCAAGCTAGGTTGGTTAGTAACGGGTCAAGTCCCTCGTAAGTCATTTCAAAATTTCTCTCAATGTCATTTTGTCAATACAAGTCTCGATTATAACTTAGAAAGATTTTGGAAAATCGAAACTATAGATTCAGTTTCACCTTCCTCGGTTGAAAATGAAATGTGTGAAAAACAGTTTCGCGAAACGACCAAACGCAATTCAGAGGGTAGATTTGTCGTAACAATGCCCCGAGTGGATAATCCACCTCTTTTATTTGAAACACACCCTAGGGCTCTTAGAGCACTCTATGCTGTGGAAAACAAATTTAAACGTGACCCTGTTGTTAAAACTCAATACTCCACGTTTATGGAGGAATATGAGGCACTTGATCACATGGAGGTTGTTACCAAGAAAGATGATGCTTCTTATACCCCATCTGAAGTCATTTACCTCAATCATCATCCAGTTTGGAAGAATGAGATTTTAAAGGAAAACATAAGAGTGGTCTTTAATGGCTCTGCATTGGATGCCAATGGTACTTCTCTGAATGACACATTATTATCAGGCCCTCCTATTCAATCTGACATTTCTTCTGTCTTGATGAATTTTCGCTTGTTCCCTATCGCAGTGATATCTGATATCAAGCAAATGTATAGGCAGATTTTGGTCGATCAACAACAGTGCGACCTTCAGAGAATTCTTTGGCGCGACGAGCCTACTAAACCTGTCAAGATTTTTCGGCTAAAAACCTTAACCTATGGACTAAAGCCCCCTGCTTTTTTAGCCATACGTACGTTGAAATTACTTGCTGAACAGGATGGCCCGTTGTATTCTCCTAAGGCTTCTGAAGTGTTAAAATCATCATTTTACGTTGACGATTTTCTTCATTCATTTGAGTCAGTATCTGAAGCACTACAGGTCTCTAAAGATTTGACAGCTTTGCTTTTGGGAGGCGGATTTTCCTTGTGCAAGTGGAACTCTAATTCGGAAGAATTTCTTTCTAAATTTCCATTAACTTCAGTCTATAACGACTCAGTAGAGCTTCTTCAAGAAAGTAATTCTATCAAAACCTTAGGCATCTATTGGAGTCCTCAAAAGGATTTTTTCTTTTTCAAAATTAATCTCAGTGACATCAAACCGCAAACTAAGCGGCAAATTTTGTCTGAGATTGCAAAGATATTTGATCCTCTCCAATTTTTGGCGCCAATTATTGTCACAGCAAAGCTTTTCATGCAGGACCTATGGTCCTTGAAAACTGGTTGGGATGAACCAGTTCCTTCAGAGTTGCAAAAAAATTGGATTTCTTATAGAAATAGTTTGGAAGATCTCTCCAATGTCATTATCCCGCGAGTGATTATTCCCTTTCCCTCTTGTGGAGGATATGAACTTCACATCTTTGCCGATAGCTCATTGAAAGCTTATGGGTGTTGTGCATATATTGTTTGCCGCAATTTTGACCAGTCATATTTCTTTTCCAATTTAATTTGCGCTAAGTCAAAGGTAGCCCCTCTTAAATCCTTATCCTTGCCACGACTGGAACTTTGTGCTGCTCTTCTGGCGGTTGAATTATCGGTCAAAATCCGCCAATCTTTGAAAATCCGATTTAGCAAAACTTACTTTTGGAGTGACTCAGCCATCACGTTGGCATGGATTGCCAAACCTTCCTCGCATTGGCAGGTGTTTGTAGCTAATAGAGTGTCCAAAATTCAACAATTGTCTAACTTTGAACAATGGCATCATGTATCTGGCAAGGAGAATCCTGCAGATGTCATTTCTCGGGGATGTTCCCCTCTTATGTTGGCTAACCTGACATTATACTGGCACGGTCCCCCTTGGCTTCTGCAAGAACCTTCCGCTTGGCCAAATTTTCCTCTTCCGGAGTTATCAGACTTGCCGGATGCTGGTAAGATTACTGGATCTTCTCTTCTCGTTTCTGACTCCCCCCTTCTCTTGCAGCGATATTCCTCTTTCCATAAATTGGTGAGGGTTATGGCTTATCTCCTTCGATGGAAATATTTTGTGGTAGAACAACCCCTTTTTCCTAAGCCATATTTAACCCTTTCTGAATTAGGTTTAGCCACTACAAAAATCTTATGGCTTACTCAACAAGAAATATTCTCTGAAGAATGTCAGGTGTTGTCCCAAGGTCAATCCCTTAAGAAATCGAGTAGGCTTTCATCACTCGCCCCTTTTTTGGACACTGATGGTTTACTAAGAGTTGGAGGACGTTTATCTTTGGCTGATCTTTCCGAGGATAAAAAACACCCAATTATTCTTCCTTCAAAGCATCATGTCACTTCTCTAATCATTCGTCAGTATCATTACCAGCATCTTCATGCTGGAACTCGCACATTACTTTCTGTCATTCGTGAAAGGTATTGGCCCATAAACGGAGTCCATGAAGTTACCTCTGTTATCCGGAAGTGTATTCCATGTTTCAAATCCAACCCTAAAATTACCACTCAGCTCATGGGTGATCTTCCCAACTTTAGATCTGCGCCTGCTAGACCTTTTGCCTTTACGGGAGTGGATTATTCCGGGCCTTTTGTTTACAGAAAAAATTCTCCTGAGGCCAAAAAATGTATTTTTGGAAAACTCTATATTTCGCTGTTTGTATGTATGGTCACCGGAGCAGTTCACTTAGAACTAGTTACCAACGCCTCTACTGCTTATTTTTTGGCAGCTTTTGCCAGATTTTCTGCTCGCCGAGGGCTTCCTTCAGAAGTATTTTCCGACAATGCTAAAAATTTTATCGGAGCTTCTGAGCAAATTAAGAGAGCTCTTACTCAAAATGCAGCGCTGGAAAGGATTACTGATTATGCTCACCAGAGAAATTTCAAGTGGCACTTCATCCCCCCTTATGCACCCCATCAAGGTGGACGGTGGGAGTCTTGTGTGAAACTCACCAAGAAGCACCTTAGACGTGTTTGTGGCCACACCCCCCTTTCTCATGAAGAGTTTAATTCTTTAATTATTTTTATTGAGGGCATAATTAATTCTCGCCCTTTATCACCCTTATCTAATGACCCTTCAGATCTTCTACCATTAACGCCGGGCCATTTTCTTATCGGTGGTCCATTGACTGCCTCCCCACCTTTGTTATATTCTAATTCTCAATCTTCTTTAGCCATTTCTTGGCGCAAAATTGAAAGTTTGCGCAACAATTTTTGGCGTCGCTGGAGGTTGGAATACCTGGGTTTGCTTCAGCAGCGTGGCAAATGGCTTTTTTCCTGCTCAAACCTTCAGGTGGGGGACTTGGTGCTTTTGAAAGACCCTAGTCCTCCTCTTGTTTGGAATTTGGGTAGGGTTGTTGAGTGCTTTCCTGGCAGAGATGGTAGGGTTCGCGTGGTAAAACTGCAGACTTCTGCTGGTCATTTTCTTAGGCCAATCACCATGATTGCTCCTTTACCACGCGAGGCCTAACTTCTGCGCTTTCTTACTGCAATTTTTTCTCGCCCCTCCCAGCATGTTCGCTTTGCGAATGTTTTTTGTTGGCTATGTTTCCCTTACGGTGTGAAACACACGTTCAATTTTTCTGCCCCATTATTTTATTTTCGTGAATTGCAGTCTGAACGCGGTGTTCTGATTTGTTTAATATTGGTGTTTCAATTTAATTGCTTTTCTGTAATATTCATGTCTACTCACCTGTTTTCTGTAGTGTCTTTCTAGACGTACTATACCGTCACATTTTCTCACGAGCACTGAGCTCTCTCCAGCGGTGACGCTCGCATTGTGCATGGGGCTGTGCTGTGATTGGCTGCTCTCTCGCCACACCTTCATGCTAGAAGGTTCCGCGCGCTGACGTCACTACCGCTATATAGCCTGAGGTCTCCCGGCCTACAGTGCCTACTCTTGTCCACTACTCTGCAACTGATCACATCTGCTCACCAACATCCCTGCTGGGGTTACTGCCCTCTCGGGGTACCTCTGGCTGCCGGAGTCTCTTCTCCGCCGGCATATTCTCTCTGCTGGACTTGGCGGCCTGGCCGGGCAGTCTAAATTCATCAGCCTGCACTTCAACCAAAAATCTTCAACATGGATCTACTCTGCAAATCGTAATTCTGAGAACATCATTTCACCAGCCACAGGAGGTATTACCAAGAGCCTCTCTATGCTGGTCGCTATCTTTAGGAGAACCTATCATCATCTACTCTAGTTCCGAACCCGGAACCCTGGAACATGCCAGACTGACCTCGCACCGCCAGAGCGGGCGCACTAAATTGCCGCCAGCTACTGAGGACCTCCGACTGCCGGCCTGATACTTCTTGTATCGTACCTTAGAAGAGGTGGTACCCTTTCACGTCCTTTATTCTGCCCGGATTCTTTCCGTCAGAAGAGTATTTCATTTTAATCCACTTTGGAATGAATTTAATTTATTATGCTTCTTTTTTAGTAATTTTATATTTAATACTTTAAAGTTAGTCACTGCTCTATTTATGTTTCCTGGAGAAACAAGTACCTTTTAATTGTTATTAATTTTTTATTGTCAGTTTTTAAAGTAATTTCTTTGAAGCTATCATTCCTGGCGACATATTCGCTTTATATTAAATAAATATCATTTAAATCTAAATCTTAACTTTTTGGTCTTTTCCCGCTCTGTCCTTCATTATCACCTTTTGTGCCCGAAACTTCATTCTGTCTAAATCCCTTAGGATGTACCACATCCACTTGGTACACCCCTTACCAAATGGTATTTTCCCCATATCGACGACTCCATCATATGTCCTCATAAAATCGGCCCCTAAGATGGCTTCATATTGTAAATACTTTAAGACAAGGAATGAGTGCTACTACACGTGGTTGGCAATCTCCACGGTACAATAAACTTGCACAGTGCATTTGACACTCTTGTCTGGGATAATTCCTCACACTTTCACTGTTGACACTGGCAGTTCAATCAACTCGGTGTTGATCTTTAGTATGGCTTGAAAATCTGCTGACAGAACACTGATCATGGCTCCTGTGTCTATCAGTAATGATACAGGGTAACCGTTAATTTTGCCGGATATAACTGGTAGGCTCGTCAGTTTCACATCGTTCGTCGTTTGCCTCTCATAAAGTAGGTCTTCCTGGGGGGGTTCCCAAAGAAGTATGACAGCCCTTACTTTGGAACTCGTCTCCTTAGACATCATTGAGATTTTGACGTTTTTTTGTTTACCCCTACCACTATTACAGGTACCAGGTTGGTTAGGGTCTAATCGTATCTCATCGAGATCTTCTGGAGGTTCCCTCGGTGTTCGAGTTTTCTCTCTCTCTTCTCTCGCCTGACGAAGTTATTCTCGACTTTCTTGAGCTCTTCCTCTCCAATCTTGGTCAATTTCCGTTTCCTGTAGTCGTGGATCCCTGTCTCGACGATATCCTCCCGAGTATCTGTAATCTCGACGAACATTACCTCTGGGTTGATTCTGAGGATCCCGTCGTTGATTAGCATTATAAATTCCTCGATCTTCATTTGGTCGTTCGAAACGACGTTCCCAATACGGTTGGTTTCTGAACCTATCGTTTCTATCATAGTTTCGATTATATAGTTGCCGGTTCCAATTTCTCCGGTCAGGTCCTGAATTGTCTTGCTGATACCGTGTTCCCATATTGAACGTTGGTTCAGGTGTTTGATTGTTCTTGTCGACAGTGGTTATGTTAACTTGTCGATTTGCCGGTCTGTTATCATTACGTGGTTCACCACGAGGTCGTTGACCAAGAAACTGTTCGTTGGTCGAATCGAGTCTTCTCAATATCTGATCGCATTGTACAAAAGATGTTGCGTCAGCGGAGATCAAGACTCGTTGAACATCTGCAGGATATTGTCTGATTATGGTTTGGATCATATCAGTTTCCGCTAGTGGGGGTGGAAGGCATCTCAGCTTAGCTAACTGAGAGAAGTAATTAGCATAGCGCATTGGTTGAGTAGAGCTGTACCCCTTCGTGTACATTTCGGCTCTTATCCCTTGCTGAATATCCGAAGACCAATATGTGCGCAATAAAGCTTCTCTGAAATCACGGAAACCATTGAACGAGTACCTAAAATCGCGAAACCAGTTGCTGGCTTGGCCTTCCATCAAGCGCTCTATTACCCAGACTTCACGTTCTGGTGTTACCATCGTATCACGCAGATACGCTTCAACATTATTCAGGAATTCGACGGGTGTGACGTCTCATACACTTCCTGAGAATCGGGCGGGTTGTTCCTCCTTTGAACGTATTATCATCACGTTCTGATTCCCCGAGCAACGTGTCGGTGTAAAGATCGGTGCTTGACTATTTAATAAGCTCGGTTGCTCCATGGCAGTTGGATAGTAATTTCCTGCCATAGTAGTGACATTCGGAGTAGTAGTCATAGTATATAATTCGGTTGTATTGATTGGCATTTGATAATTGTATGCGGTGGACTTCCCGCGGTGGAAATAACATTTAGTGGTGACTGCCAATAGTGTGACTACTGGGTTGCACTGAGGTTGTGGTAGGGTATGCCTCAGCAGTCATCATTTGTGGTCTCACTGTTGATGATGTTGTTGGGATAAACGGTGGTGTTATGAATGTCGTGGATTTCATCTGAGTTTCAATCCGTTCTAATAAACGCTGCTCAAGATCTTGCATGTCAGGCGAATTAGAAATATTGCCTGCCGAACCTATTGCATTTATTTGTAGCTCGATCCTCTCTATCTTCCCACGGAGACACTCGTCAACATCGTGGACGGTCTTCTTAATTTCGCCTATGTCAGTCGTGTGTTCGGCCTTGTCCTTCTTATTTTCGGCCTTAACTGAACTTATCTCCCTCATCAACTCCTTCAAATTTTCATGAGTTTCCAACCTTAACTCTTCCGTGTTAGCAGTAAGTTCCGCTATAGTATTCTTACTGTTATCTAAGTTTTCTCGAAAATTGGCAATGTGTCTTACTATTGTTCTCATATCATTGTGAAGAGCAGACGCTACGCCCCTCATAACTCTCGTACAAGCGCTGACAAGTTCGACTTGACGTCTAATCTCTTCGGTAGCCGTTTGAGTTTCATCCATCCGTTTCTCAATTGCAGAAACTCGAATTCCTAACTGCTCCTTCACGGTCGCAATCGCAAGTTGTAGATCACTCCTCCCTTCATCCATGCGATCGCTTACCTCTTCAATTCTGACATCTATCGCATCTAACCGTGTCTGCATCTCTAATCTACCTGCTTCGATAGTATTGGTCAGGGTTTCAAAGCGTGTATCAACATTCCCTAACGCTGCGACAAGATTAGCATTTGCTTCTGCACGATTCGTTTCCAGATCGTTTCTGACTTGAGTTAGTGTACAATTTAAAAGCAACAGTGTTTTCAACATTAGCATTAATGGATTCGTTCAGTGCTTCTACATGATTATCAATAGTTTGATTCAATTCTGCCCTAACTTTATTTTCATTTGTGTTTACATTGGTTATATCAGCCTTAACAGTAGTGATATCACCCCTGACAGTAGTCAGTGTTTCATTTATTGTGGCAACATTAGTAGTCATGTCACCTCTGACCTCAGTCAGTGTTTCATTAATTGTGGCAACATTAGTGGCCATAGTTTCATTCATTGTGGCGACATATGTAGTCATGTCACCTCTGACCTCAGTCAGTGTGTTGTTAAGTGTGGTGACTTTAGGTGTTTATGTTTTCGTTAAGGTTGGCAGTTATAGTCACCATAGCCTCATTTATGTTGGCAACAATATCAGTTATGTTGCGCCTCACTCTACCTAATGTTCCATTTATATTAGTCACATCTGCTCGGACTAAATCTAGATCGCTTCTCAATGTCGCTGTATTTTCATTAAAATCAGCTCGTAATATTGTAATGTTTGCCTCCGTATTGGCATTAAGTTGAGCCAACATTTGGTTCATCAACATTTGGAACCGCTCCTCCTCCATTACACAAATTCAATTAATGTGATGAGGAAGATACACCTTACACCCAGCGAACACTACATTATGGATGAATGGCCATGGTGGAAAGCTTGGCCATCCCCTTTAAACTCCCATGAATTCTGCTGTATTCGACGACAAAGAATGAATCGATATTTACATTTAACAACAGGCAAAGCAACACAAAGCAAGTTACATTTACTACGGATGAAGTACTGGCAATTTAAAATACCTCGACTTAATTTTAACTCTATTAGACATCACCCCATGATCTGATATCCAAACAGAATGCCATATGACCTTTTGTACGGCTGTACGACCTCTAACGTTCATCACAATCCTGACAAATTTGTCAATAATCAAAATACATGATCCTCTCAAAAATGACATGTTCCTGATGGCCTACATGTCCACGTCGGCTTACCAGGTTGGGCGCCAAAAGAATGGTTATGTGCCCATTGGACGAGGTTATCTGGTTACCACCAACCGTATCGTGGCCTCCCAGATGACCTCTACCTCGAGACACATTGCCGGAGAAGATCGGAATGCTTTTCTTATGGGACTAGCTGGCAAAAGACTCTGCTTCCCTAAGGATCAGGTTCCCACCACAGTGATTGTCATAGACACCCAAAGAAAATGCACCCCCAAAAGGTCAAAACTACTAAATAATTAAATCCAGACTTAAGACATACTCATGGTTTATTTATTTGAAATGGCAAACCCCTGTCCTACGGTCGGAGGGTTTGGTAAACGGCTATTCCGTAGCTAATAAACAAAGAAAAAAACAACTCCTAAAGTTAACGTAGAATCCCCTCGACAGGTCCTAAATACAGCAAAACAAAGCAAAGCTGGGGAAATGATACCGCAAGAAAAATAGTTATACAAGAAAAAAATGACGCTTCTAGGAAGAAGGCATCATGTCATCAAAACATGTCAAATATGACAGCAAAGTTAAAGGACTGGTACCATCCCATATTTACATTTATACTCTAATTAATTTGAACTAAACCTGCTTTAAGTTGGTCAACGGCGTTAGACGTCCGTGATGAACAAACTAAACAAAACTAATGATTGTCAGTCATAATTTACTGTACAATGGTACAATTAAATACAACAACAAAGATATTATATTACAAGAGACAGTAGGGTAACAGTGGGAAAACATATCAGTAAATAAATAAGTTGTACACACAAATAATCATCTTATTATTCCTGTCTGCAACACATGAACAACTGTTTGTTGTCCACCGTCATCTATCAGTGTATTTGAAATTGAGAATCCAACTGTGCAAGAACAGCATTCTCCCGATCGGGTCACGACCCACGAGTTCCGAACTTTGGGTTCGTGCGATCTCTGTCAAAAGTCTACCAGTGTTAGCTACTAGACTTACTAGTAAGAACAAACGAAAGCTCAATGCATTGGTCCGCTCGACTAAAGAAACAAGATCAAGATTTAACAACGAATAAAGTTTAACGGTATTATTAGCATCGTAGGTTTAGGAAATAAATTGATGGTTCATGATTTAGTCCTAAGTTTAATGCCGTAGATTTATGAGTCCATTTATTATTAAGATAGTTGACCAAATGCAAGGCTTCGCAAGAGTGTGCTACCAACACGTGGTACACCTCAACAAAGAATACGTGGCTCGCACGTTAACAATAACACAATCGGTACTCGAAAGAGACCATACCTTTCCTCCTCGGTCAAACTTGTTCTGTAACATAGATTTGCCGGCATTCTCTAATAAACATGGTAACCAACCCCAACGACGTGTATTAAAACACGGTAAATAATCATTCACTTACAAGTGAGAATACACAATGGCCTTAAGGGTCCAACCTATCAAATGGTTTTTCAAATTAAATATAAATCATGACAAAACATATTGGGCTCGCTCACAAACACCTGCGAGTATATTAAATATTTAGCATTACTTATTAGTACACCTGTACCAGAACAACTTTACAAAAATCGATACTTAATCAAGGTCAATAGCATGAGCATAAACAAAGCATGGCCCGTAAGAACATTCCTAGCAAGGTCTAGAAATAAAAATAAATAAAAATGAAGTCGTTAGTCAATTGTCTTACAAGAGAGATCGTAAATAACATTGGGCAATGTCATCGGCGTGAACTGGACAAGTATCTGTCATTATGCTCCCAGCGCCCTGCACTACGCGTTACAGCGTGTCAATGAGTGCTCAAAGAAATGTCTATCACTGATATTTAAAACACATGAAATCATACTAATATATAAAAATGAGATGGTGTGTGTCTGTCTGTCTGTTACTCAATAACGCAAGAACCACTGGTCCGATTTAAATGAAATTTTGCATGGACGTAGCTGATTTACCAGGTTCACATATAGGATACTTTTGATTTCGAAATTTTTCACTATTTAAAAATGGCGACCATTTTAGTGACGTCAATAGACCCTTTGGTTTCAAAATTTCATATTTCCATATCAAATAAAAAGAGAACGGTAGGAAATAGCAAACTTTTGATGGCACGTATGAGCTTTGAAATTTAATTTCCTATCCGAAAGGTCCTTATCACTTTTCGTGTATCTCCAACAGTTAGCGAGTAAAACCGACATTTGTGACGTCACTACACCCTTTGGTTTCAAGATTTCATGTTTCTTTTCAAATAAAAAGAGAACGCTAAGAAATAGCAATCTTTTGATGGTATGCATGAGCTTTAACATTTAATTTTCTATCCGAAAGGTCCTTATCACTTTTCGTATATCTCCAACGGTTAGCGAGTAAAACCAAAATCTGTGCAATAAAACATGGTCATCACTGAGCGGTGCAATATCTCTCTCTCTATATAAAAATGAAAATTTGTGTGTTTTTCTCTGAATTTCTACGGAAATTTACGCGTTTCAGAGTGTTTTATGATGGATGCGCGTGAAAATATTTTTTTGTCTGTCTTTCTGTTTGTTTGTTTGTTTGTTTGTATGCGGACAAATTTGTTCCTTTATAACTCGAGAACGGCTGGGTGTATCAACGTAAAATTTGGTACAGATATCCATCAGAGGCACGACACTAATCGTTGATGTAACTCTTCTCCGTACCTCTCACAAAAGGGGGCCTACCGCCTTAAAATACATGCTGAAATAGGCGTAGAAAGACGAGACAAAACATATTTTCAGCCCCTCAATGTGAGAGACAAAACTCGGGTCCCCGAAAACCACATTTTAAGGACCGAAGTCCAACCGTTTTTGAGATATTCCCAGAAAACTAATTTAATTTAATAAACTAATGAACGAATGCAAGCCAGTAACCATGCCAACGGATTCTCAGAGGTCCATCTATTGCTGTAAGACGCAATGCAATTCCATTAATTACATTAGTGTGAAAGGTCGCAAACGGCTAGAAGGTTATCACGGAAGCAAATTAAGCCGTAAAATTCACCAATACGTATAAAGCGCTTAAGGGGATCAAGGGGTACTCTAGAATTTTTTCACGGCAGTTCTATTATATTCCTATCCCCATATTATGCATTCATTCATTAATTTCGTGTAGGCCACCTATGGACCGCGTCATTCCAACCGTCTCCTACTGTCTTTGATGTTTGCCCTGTACGCCCGCATTCGTTCTCGGTGGACATCCTTCCGTTCCTGGGTCCAAATCTTTCCCGTTTCCAGCTTCGGTTTTTCTTGGAAACCTTTACAAGCTTGAAGTTTCCTTTTGAGTGGGGCGCGCTCCTGAATGTCTGTTGGTGTAATCCCGACTTCTTTCAGATCTTTATAGAGTTCACTGAACCAGGCCCATTTTGTTTTGCTCTCCTGAAAGTAAGTTATGTTGCGGTTGGTCAGTCTCGCTGGGCTCATTCGTTTCACATGCCCAAAAAAATGGTAACCTTCTCTTCCGGATGACGTTGCTTATCTTCTCCACATGAGTATATAGGTCATGGTTGCGCCGTCTTCTGTATTCCCCATTGTATTTGATGGAACCCAATATCTTTCTCAAAATTTTCCTTTCTTTGGCCTCCAGTTTCTCGATCAAGCCTTTTTTGTTCATCGTGAGGCATTCAGAAGCATGCAAGACCTCCGGACGAATGACACTGCAGTAATGTTTTAGTTTTGCGTTGAAGGATATTGACCTTTTGTTATAGATGTCCTTAGTTAAAAGGCAGGCCATTTCCATTTTGCTCATGCGTGATGTGAATGATTCTTCCTCTGATCCCTTCCCTGACCCGTCCTGAAAAGAAAAGTACATGGCCATTGGCTGAATGAAAAATATAAAAAATTAGGTGTTATAATTTCTCCTTATATTATTATTAGTATTATATTATGGCGTACAACGACGAGACAAATCCCCTCGGTGCCAGCAACAAAACTCGGGGGCCCTAAAGGGTCCTCGAAAACTACATTATAAGGCTCTAAATCCAACAGTTTCTGAAATATTCCCAGAAAACTAATTTAATTGAATTTAACAAACTAATGAAGGAATTCAAATCGGTAACCATGAGAACATTATCTCAAGGGGTGGCATACAAGTTTCCTTCTATTTCTGTAAGAAGCAATGCCACTCCATTTATTACATTTCTGTGAAAGTTTGCAAATGGCTATTAGGTTATCACGGAACTAACGTAGACCGTGTAATTAATCAATGCAATTAAGGGGGTGAAGGGGTAACCTAGAATTTTTTCATGCAATTTTCACGTTCGACATATAGTACAGAAGGTCTATTATATCTCCAAACAGCAACATTATTTTCTAAAATTCCTGAATTGAACCAGCATTTTTTGCGGCTTTTAGGAATTTGGGCAATTTGAGGCTAAAGAACCAGAATTTTCATGCACCACAAGCCTTTATAATTTATGAAAGCAGTCTTCCTGTGTTTGGGGACCTAACACAACGTAGAGGGTCAGTTTTTATGTGACGTGTATTGCGTTTCGTCTACAAGGCTTTCAATTGTATTTCACGTCAGGAAGTACACGTTAGGTGAATTTAGTCTGAGAGCACATTTTAACTTTTTTTTTTCGACATACGAGTTTATCGTAAGGATGATTTTATTTGATACTGTGTGGTAGATATACCCATATTTGGATATCTGGGTAATATGTTGTAGACAAAAGAATTGTCTGTCTGTCTTTCTGTGTATCTTTATGTACGCCTATACCTCGTATTCGGATGCTTGGTGCATCGTAAAATTAGGTATGGTAACCATGAGAGTCAATACACCAATCATTTATAAAACTCTTCACCGTACTTATCATACTGTAGAAGGGTGGATATAGAGAAAAATTTCTCAATATATGCAAAAATAGGCGAAATATAAAAATTATCCTAGAAGGACGACCAAAGCATATGTTGCGCTTCTCAATGTGAGACACAAAATTCGGGAATCTATAAATGGTCTCCGAAAACTACAATTTAAGGGCCTTAAATTAACAGTGTGTGTGATATTCCCAGTAAACTAACTTCGTTCTGATAAACTTGAAGGAATGACAAACCGCTAACCATTGCAACTGTAGCTCAATTGATAATGTCTGGTGTTAACAACGAACACCGTTCGAAGAACGGGTACTTCTGCTAGTTCACAATAAATGTAGGCTGAGTGTTCTTAGCATTCACTCTATACGATTATACACATGTAATAAAGGTAATGATGTCGATAAAGATGAAGAAATTACAATAAGTATCATATGTTTGGCTTCTAAGAACCAAATAGACGTAACTGAAAGATATCTCTCTCCTTCTGAAAGTCTTTGACATTGTGTAGCACCACTGAAGCTCACAGCAAATGGGTGCAGCGTAAAAACACGTTTAAATGAAAATAAATACTGGTTTCACACCTTGACCTTAGGTGGAAATAATCGAAATGATACGAATATCGTGTAACAGAAAATTTATGAGTAAGTTCAAAACATTACTTGACTCATGTACAGCGATGTGAATTACCTGAATTCTGGTGGCAAACTGCTCACTCTTTAAAAATGTACATTACAATAACAATTGGGCTGGATCCTTTCCATGCCTAAACGATACGCCATAATGTTAAATAAAAGACGTCAGTGGCGTACAAAATAATAGAAAAAAGGGGACTTCAAAAACTTTGACAAATAATCAGCTGGAGCTGAATTAAAAATATGCCCCTGTCACAAATGACTAAATTGATCTTCCGTCATGCGGAATTACCTTTCAAGAACAATATTTCACCGTGTGAACGCACACAATGAGGTGACTAACTCAGTGTCGAGTAACGAAATGCAAAGAAGCATTTAGAAGCGTGAAAATCACCTTAAGAAGGTGGTCAAAAAGGATGAAAGAACCCTACCTTGATGACTGTCAATAAGTTACGGATGCTACAACCTAATCCACCCATGACCATCCACCATACAGAAATAGATTAGAAAATCATGACTCACAGCTATTGCAGATTATTTTCCAGACACAAGGAGTGAGGATTTTGCCTTTCGTCCAGGCATTCCACAAATATCTTCTCTGCTTGGCCATAAGCATGGTTATCCACTGGTGGTTCTCCATAGTCGTAGTGTGGCTTAGGTGTTCGGCATGCCTCCCATTTGGATATTTAAGCCATAGTCATCTTCTTCTTGAGTACAGGACTATTATGCCTCAGCAATGGTGAAATGAAGGCATCTTGTGGAATCGTAGAAATTTGTAGAATTGTAGACACTGCTTCTAGCGTATTTTAAATTCACAGCTTTTACACTTTTTAGCCAGCAGACTATATTCAAAAATGGCCTTGTCTGCTAAAATTACAGAAACTAGCTTTGACACCAAACATGTGTCTTTCCACTGAAGCTAACACTTCACACGTTGTAGGTGTATCAGCTCAATCTTATTCGTTTTACATTCGGCCTTTGCACAGCTCGTAAATATTTCACTGAAACTGCTGAATACTTCGGCTGGATTCTCCTCTCGTGTATTGCTGTTACACAAATCACTAGTCACACTGGTCAGCCATTAATCATGCTGCAACCATGTGGTCAATCACTTCACTGAGTGGAAATATAACAACATTCCAGATCTTGGACGGACTGCTCGCGTCACCAGCACACTTCGTGCTACAATAAATACTTTAGTCGTATTCACTTCACAAATTTGAATATCGATGATACTAATACTCGGTCACCTTGGACCTTCACAATGTAACGTCTGCTCGCCATGCGAGCACGGATTAAAGTCGTTCCTTCACGGAAGTAGGTGTGCTCAGTTCGATCACTTCCAAGTCATTTAGCGTCTAAGTTCATTCCTTCCGCGTGTCTGCGGTGGCATACGTTCGTTTGTAAACCATAAATAAATATTATCAGCCCATGAAAATGTGGCTAATTAAGCTGAATGACTTCCTATTATAAATTCTAGATTGCACATCAAAGACAATTTCTTTGATCATGTAGGGTAATTTTCATAGCTTCTTAATCAAGTCAAAAGAACATCTGATGTAGTGGCATACATCTGGGATGCGTTCATAATTCTTGAACATTATAAATTCCATGGTTCGTGTACAAGGTATCACCAGCATGAAGTGTTCAGGCTCAGTACACTACGGGCAAGTTTGCTGGCTTAGTAAATCAGTGTTATAATAGGTAGCGCACGAGTAGATTCAACGAATGACCGAAGACTCACGAAGCGTTTCAACAAAGTCCCATATGCGTTCTTATACTATTCGTCTGATAGCAATGAAACATGGGTGAGATGTTGTGTTCACTTCAGGGAAGGTTTCTGGCTTAGTAAATCCATTTAGCAATACGTAGCGCACGAGTAGATTCAACACATGAGCGACGACGGGCGAAGCGTTTCTACAAAGTCCTGTATGCGTTCACATACCATTCGTCCGATAGCGATGAAACTTGGATGAGAGGTTGTGTATACTTGAGGCAAGGTTTCTGGCTTAGTAAATCCACTTTACGATAGGTAGGGCACGAGTAGATTCAACAAATGAGCGACGACGCGAGAAGCGTTTCAACAAGTAATAATAAATAATAATGTTATAGGTTTTACGTCCCTTTTAACTACTCTGGCTTTAAGAGACGCCGGGGTGCCGGAATTTTGCCCCGAAGGGGAACTTTAACTTTTCAGTAAATCTACTGACACGGCACCCTCGCATTTGCGCACCTTCAAATGCCAACTGTCTGCGCCAGGATACGAACCTGCAACCTTGGGCTCAGCAAGTGAGAACGTTACCGCTGAGCCACGCAGCCAGCCAAAATTTTCAAAAAAGTCCCGTATGCGTTTATATACTATTCGTCTGATAGGGATGAAACTTGGGTGAGATGTTGTGTACACTTAGTAGTGTTTTTTTGGGGGTTCAGATGCCTCCACCTCCACATTCCTCCACACAAGATGGCGACGGCGCGATATCTTTCGAACGCATGGTCGGATTTGGACGAATGAGGTGTCATTGAACTCCGGCTGACACCCTCTTTCCAATGAATAACATATTTCAACCCCAAAATAAAACCTACCCCTACTAGGGGGTGAAATTGTAATTTCTTTTTGAAAATCTCGCTTTTCAAGTGCAGCATGTGAGATTTTGAATGCCAATATGGAATTAAACGTTGTTCTACATAAAGTGTATGTGTACGGTGGATAGCCTCTATGAATTAACATGCTTGTTTTTGTTTTTTACGCATGCCCACTCATGGCTTTTGTAAGAGGGTAGGGGAGCGGATGCCTGTGGACGGGTCATTGTTGACAGGTCATTGTTGGCGGGTCATTGTTGACAGGTCATTGTTGACAGATCCTTGTGGACAAGTCCTTGTTGACAGGTGGACGGGTCCTTGTTGATGGGTCATTGATGGCGGGTCCTTGTTGACGGGTCATTGTTGACAGGTCATTGTTGACAGGTCCTTGTTGACGGGTCCCTTTGGCCTGATCGCTACGGACTAGCCCATGAATTTATTTAATTTATGTCAAAGGGCCTAACTACATTTTGCGTTTAAAGCAGTGTGTTGAACTGACGTTGTTCACTAATCCCCCACAACTATAATGTGATAACGATATGAAAGGAAAGTGACGAAATACAAATGAACATACAAGGGATCTAACTTGGTGGATGGATGTGTTCTAACGAGTCATTTGTAGTTGAAAGAGAATAATACATGTTCTTAAGATGATAAAACTGTGGAGATGGTACGTGCAGTAAGACGTCTTGTTATTTCCTGAGTCATATTACAGACAGTGCAGAGAGCGCGTAGATCTGTTATTATGACTAACGCTGCAGTAATTTGAAACCGCAAATGTTCATGAAGACAACGGGTGATGGTCATGCAAAGTTAGCAGTTATTGGATATTACACAGGTGTTCCTTCTGGTGCCATGTTGATGACATGGCAGAGAGACCACACTGCTGTACCTATGACTGACGCTGCAGTAATTTGAAACCCCAGGTGTTGATCAAGACAATGGGTGATGATCATGCAAAGTCAGCAGTAATTGGATACCACACAGGTGTTCCTAGTATACTTTGGACTCTCAGTTGTATTGGGAAAGAATTGCAATGATCTGCAAAAAACTGCTGACACGTGCGATGTGAGTTTATATAAGAGAGGTGTCATGTATTTCCCTACTGTCAGTCTTTATTACTCGCTTTGAGTGAACAGTGCTCTATTACTGCTCAAGAGTTGTAAAAAAGCCTTTTTGGTAGAAAATCATTAACTTATTTTGCAAGGTAAGTACTTTTTATTAATGGATTGTAGTCTTTCATTACTAATGGATGTTGAAGTTATTGATTGGAATGTATTTATTGATTGTTTGATTGATTTGTTTACAGATAATTGGGTTCCTTTAGGTTACCAGATTCCTACAATCTGTTCATTCAGTGACAGCAGTTGATAAATTATAAAAAGGTAAGTGCCCCTCTAATAACTTTTAAACAGTTAGAGTGATATTTTCCACTGTTCACCACTGCATGTCAGTGAAAATGGTATATTTGGCAGTCAAAAGTTGGAACTACTTGACCATGGTGTGTAAAGCTAATTTTGTAGGTTAGATTTTGATTACCGCTCTATTAAGTCTGAATGTTCATTGCTAGTTGTCAGTGACAGAGGGAATATTTAAAGACTTAACCTCAGTTCACCTAACATAACCTAACTTTACCTAACTTAACCTTGTCACGTGACATGTTTTACAAGTTTAGACTTGCTTTATGACTGACTATGACGTCACACTTAGCTCACTTAACTGGTGGCTGCTGGTTTCTATCACGTGACATGTTCTACAAGTTTAGACTTGTTTTAAGACTGGCTATGACGTCACACTTAGCTCACTTAACTGGCGATCGCTGGTTTCTATCACGTGACATGTTCTACAAGTTTAAACTTGTTTTAAGACTGGCTATGACGTCACACTTAGATTACTTAACTGGCCAACGCTGGTTTCTATCACGTGACATGTTCTACAAGTTTAGACTTGTTTTAAGACTGGCTATAAGTCACACTTAGCTCACTTAACTGGCGATCGCTGGTTACTATCACGTTACATATTCTACAAGTTTAGACTTGCTTTAAGACTGGCTATGACGTCTCACCTAGCTCACTTAACTGGCGACCACTGGTTTCTACCACTCTATCAAGTTCCAATGTTCACCGCTAGGTGTCAGTGACAGTGGTATATAGTAACCCCAGTTAGAACTACATGAAGTTAGACTTGCTAGGAGTTCACAGATGATCGATTTAAATACCCTGCTATTACCATTGACTGGAATATAATTAAACTATTTATATTGTACTTTGTTTTATAATTTATTAATATTTATGATTTCTTTCTTTTAAAGGTAATTTCGAAAGTGATCATAATGTGCAAGTGTGGTGACTGTAAGAAACAGTTCTCAAGACCTGACAACCTTCAACGACACGCAAATGCTAAACATGACATTAAAACGTTTGTGTACAGTCATTGTGCTATGATATTTAACAGGCAGGATAGTCTTGGACGGCATGTAAATTTAAAACATGTCAGTTCAGCACCTTTTTCATGTTCAGTTTGTGATCTTGGTTTATCTGCTGTAAAGCGATATCAATCCCACATGGTTGAAGTGCATGGGGATCAACAGGAATTAAAAACAGTAAAACCATCAACTAGCACGAAACCTTTAAACGAATGTGATGCTCAAAAGCGTAAACGTTCTCAAGATTGTGAAAATAGTTGTGCAACAAAAAGAAAGAAGAATGGTGAACCTTCGATAACACATTGTGATGTATGTAATATTGATATACCTTCTTCAATCATTCATGGACATTTACGTAGTATTCATCATAAAAATAACGCTTGCCATGAAAGAAATTCTGGAAATATTCAGAAAATTGGCAGTGCATTTAAAAGTCGAATTGCTAGTTATAGACTTTATAGTAAAGAAAAAACTTAAAGTTTTGAATCATTTTTAAAATTGTTCAACCTGCTGTGTTTGGCTTGGTAGAAAATGTTTTAGTAGAGCATAAAACAATTAAAATGAATTTTGAACTTTTTGGACTCTATGTAAAAACTGGAAGTGAAGGTGAAATTACAGATATCAAATCTTTTAATACAAAAAACATAATTGTTAGCGAATCAACTAATATTAGTGATATATACCAAAATATTTCAAGTGCTATCATTGTGAAGAGTGAAGAGTTCCAGGAAAGGGAGTCAGGCTGGGCGTTGGTTGAAGTACTTTATTTAGAAACCAACATGAATAAATACAACCCCCTTCGAGCATCATCACACATTGATTTGCCAGGATGGATCAAACGTAAGCATGCTTGTATAAACGTTATGAATAATGATGACGCATGCTTTGCATGGGCTGTAACCTCAGCTCTCCATCCAGCAGTGAGGGACACGATGAGAACATCATCATAACCTCACTATTCTTCAGTGTTAGATTTAAAAGAAAAGGAATTTCCTATGGCGATAAAAGACATTCAACGTTTTCAAAAGCTGAACAATGTAAGTATTAATGTTTCGGAAATTGAAAATAAGAGAATAGTAGGCCCTCTATATTATACTCAGGAAAAAAGGATGCTCATGTAAATTTACTGTACATAACTGAAGGTGAAAACGCCCACTATTGTTGGTTGTTTGCTATATTTCAGAAAAGAGGACCAACTAATTCAACATCAACAAGAAGTTCCGTGAAGAACTATACAGCCTACTTTTCATGCCAATGATTATTCTACAGTATATGAACCTATCTAGAATAATGACGAAATTAAGTTAGTAATATCGAAATATCTAATTAGTTCAAAATATACCTGGTATAATGTAGCCTAATAGAGCACTACAGTTGGCAGCCCTGGCGACTAAATATCTTCTTAGTTCAATCTCTTAAGGTACAGAATACAAAATTTGGTTGAAGTCCAATGGACGTTACATGCAGTTAGACATTGGATCTATCAGCACGCGTAAAAGCATGTTGCCAACAATACCATGCGTGTGCTGGTCAGAAATAATCTGAAATATTATGATATCTTGTTGTGCCAATTTTGGATGAAATCCATTTGTTAGTATAGAAGTTACATGTATTTTAAAATTGGATATATCAGCAGGAATAGAATCATGTTGGCAGCACTGCCTTGTATTAATTACTCCAAATTAATCCAGAATGTCAGGTGCTATACATGTGCAAAGTATAGAGCTGTTGGCTTGCATACTTTCTGGTAAATTGATATTAGTGTAAAATAAATATAGACATCATTTATTAACAGTTGGCAGCTCTGATTGCTCTTAACAATATTTATAGTCATATCTGTTATGGTACACATAGCACATACGAAATTTGGTTGAAATCCAACTGATAGTATAGAAGTTACATGTATTTAAAAATTGGTCGTATCAGCAGGCTTATGATCATGTTGGTAGAACTGTCGTATATAAGTTACTCGAAATTAATCTAAAATGTCAGAATATACGTGTGCATAGTTTAAAGCTGTTGGCTTGCATACTTTCTGATATATTGGTATTTGGATAAAAAATTAAAGAGAGCAATTATTGACAGTTGGCAGCCCTGGTGGCTCTTAAGAATACGCTCGGTCATTTCTGTTTATGTACAGATATTACATACAAAATTTGGTTGAAATCCAATTGATAGTGTAGAAGTTATATGCATTTAAACATTGGACATATCAGAAGGCTTAAAATTATTTTGGAAACACTGTCATGGGTGGCCTCCTGTAAATTAAACTGAAATAGTTTTATCTACATGTGTGCCAATTTTGGAATAGCTCCCATGCATACCTTGCAATATATCCATCATGGAGCTCAAATTTCTAGTGCGTTTTTTCAGCAGTTGGTAGCACTGACATCATTTTCAAATATAGACGTGAGATATTCCGGTGCACATCTTTACTCATACTAAATTTGGTTTAAATCCAATTGATAGTGTAGAAGTTAAATGCATTTAAACATTGGACCTATCAGAAGGCTTAAAATTATTTTGTCAACACTGTCACGGTTGGCCTCCTGGAAATTAAATTGAAATAGTATTATCTCCATGTGTGCCAATTTTGGAATAGCTCCCATGCATACCTTGCAAGATATCCAACCGGGAGCTCAAATTTCTAGTGCGTTTTTTAAGCAGTTGGTAGCACTGACATCATTTTCAAATATGGACGTGAGATATTCCGGTGCACATCTTTACTCATACTAAATTTGGTTTTGATTGCTGCAGCCGTTTAGGAGTTGATAGGGGGGGACACACACACAGCCAGACAGACCGACAGACAGAAGGACAGACAGACAGACAGACAGACATACATTTTCCCGGATCGATCTCATAAGTCTACTTTTTCCTCATTTTTGCAAAATGTGAAAAGTAGGCTAAACATGGGGATGTAATCACGTGTGTACGGTATTACCGACTCCTAAAAATAACATTCTAAAATTTAAGGATTATGAGAAACAGCTTCGAGTACCATTTGTTATATATGCTGACTTCGAGGCTTTGCTAAAACCATTTAATACATGTTCATCGAATCCAGCCCAACCTTTCACCAACACTACTCACATTCATGAACCTTTTAGCTTTGCATATTATATTAAATGTAGTTACGATGACTCGTTAAATAAGTTTGAGAGTTATAGAGGACCTGTTGCACCTAAAGTTTTTATGGAAAGACTTGAGAAAGATGCCATCCGTATATCCTCTATTTTAAATACAATCATTCCAATGGAGTCACTAACATCATCACAGCAAATGGGTTTTGAAACTGAAACTAATTGTTTTATATGTGGTGAATGTTTATATACGGACAAGGTTCGCGATCATGACCATTTAACAGGAAAATATCGTGGTGCTGCTCACCAAGAATGTAATTTAAATTATAGAGTAACTACATTAATTCCAGTCATTCTACATAACGGTAGCAAATACGATAACCACTTTATTGTTAAAGAATTTGGAGCTTCAATTGTGAAAATTGATGTGATTGCAAATAATAAGGAACAATACATATCGTTCACAAAATACATCAAAACTGTCAATAAAAAAACTATAAAACTGCGATTTTTAGATTCATTCCGCTTTATGCCAAGTAGTCTTGATAAGCTGGCTAGTAATTTAAAATCAGATCAGTTTCATGAAATTCAACGTGTCTTTCCTAAAGAAGATGATTTTAATTTGATTCGTCAAAAGGGTATAATCCCTTATGAATATTTTAACTGTGCGGAACGTCTTGAGGAGTGTTCTTTACCACCGAAAGATGCATTTTACAGTTCCTTAAACACAAGTCATATTAGTGATCAGGAATATTTACATGCACATCGTGTATGGACACAGTTTGACATTCAAACTTTAGGTGTGTTTTCAGACATATATTTGAAGACAGATGTGTTATGATTAGCAGATATTTTTGAAAATTTTCGGAATGTTTGTATGAAAACTTATGACCTTGATCCTCGTCAGTATTTCACTGCTCCTGGTTTAAGTTTCAGTTCAATGTTGAAACAAGATGTTCAGTAAAGAACATATAGCCTACTTTCTCCTAAATGTATGAGTATAGTTATAACTCGTTGTTATTATCAAAGAGTATAATAGAATCATTTCTTGGTTGAAGACCTTAGAAACTATTTACCTCTACCAAACGCCACAACCTAGAAAAAACTACTACCATCATTGAAGAAAGATAGATAAGAAGTATCTCAAGAATGTTGTGGATCTGGAGACATAATCGACCGGACTTGCTGCGTGACTCAGCGGTAACGTTCTCGCTTGCTGGGCCCTAGGTTGCAGGTTCGTATCCTGGCGCTGTCAGCTGGCATTTGAGGGTGCACAAATGTGAGGGAGCCGTGTCAGTAGATTTACTGGCACGTTAAAGATCCCCTTCGGGCCAAAATTCCGGCACCCCGGCGTATCTAAAAGCAGCAGTAGTTAAAAGGGACGTAAAACAAATAACATTATTATTATTGTTATTATTACATAATCGACCTGCCGTGGGCAACATCCAACTTTGAGTTGAGGCATGTCTTTACACGTCTGGTTGTGCATGGCTTTAACAACCCTAATTGAATTAACAAATCTTTCCATGACCCTTCAGAGACGTGTGTATTCTAACAATGTGGATATTTTCGATTTCTATTTGCCTGAAATAAAAGTATTAATTAATAACCTGACCTACCACCAACGGCTAGAATTCAGTTACTATGTGAAATCGTTTGGTTCTTTACTTCAAATAACATTTTCAAATAACGCACAATAGGCTGTTACAAACCCTTTAAAATAAAAAGTAAAGCATTTTCGTAGTATCATCTTGCCATTCTTCAAGTTCGATGCGCATAGAATGCCAATGGTATACGGTACTAACCAATGGAGTCCCACGTAGACCAGTCGTGACATCTAGTGGAGAAGTATTGAACAACATAACTCTAAGGACGTTCTGGACGAATGTGAAAGACAGTGGAATGCCAATAAAACAAATGAATGCATTTCCTTTCAAGTTCGCCAACGCTATTGAATCTGATTGATATAATCGCTTTGAATATTATAGAATCCTTGCTTTGCTGGGTCAGTAGTTTAGTTCGAAAATATAACCCTAACAGGGCGAGTGCATTCTAGTGGCCATAAGAAGAAACTTTTCAGTAAAATCTTGAAGTTAATAAGTAGGCCGGCGTGCAGTTACCTTTTTGGCTGCTAGATGTCTCGAGAAAATCTGCTGGTGAATTATGTTTTAATTAAATATATATTTTCCACCGTAATATGCAAAATATAACTCTTAATTTTAAAATGACTGAATCATTACAAAACAATAAATTTATAAAATTTCAAGCAAAAAAAACAAAAAAGAAAAAATTGATGGGGTTTGAACCATAGGCATGTGAGTGATAGGCCAACGCTTTACTACGGAGCCATTTGTGCCAACGAACATCGTTCTATATAAAATGACTTACATATAACTTGTTAGCAAATAATGATTTAGACTAAACGATTTCATCAGTGGAGTATATTATTTATTTATAAAGCATTTCATACAAAGTTTATTTATTTTTAAAATCACTTCTGCACTATAGTATTACAAAATACACTTTTAATTTCGAACGTGCCTCTTCCTTTAGAACAGTTAAATCGATTCTGGGCTCGATAATCGGAACTGGTGGGTCCCATGATATGGATTATAAAGTTTGCATAATTCGCACGGCCGCCATCCTGAAATGGTACGGCGGATGACCTTGTAGTTTGGTCACAAGACGCGTCCTATATGAAGGTATGTAATTACCAAGCTTGGTAGAGATCGGATAATTTGGTTAGTCGCTATTTGATTTTAGGTTTTGAACGTTTGAGTGGCCGCCATTCAATTTTGGTAAAAATGGTGGCAATATAAAACATGACACTGAGGTGCCCATTGCTTGTTCTACCTCTGTACTAAATTTCGTTCAATTCGGTTTCACCATGTTCACATTGATAGGGGGGACAGACATTCAGAGTACACGCACTCACACACTCACTCATACACACACACAGACAGACACACAATTTTTGGCCCTGTAGTGATCTCATAAGTCTACTTTCATTTTTTGCACAAATCGAAAGTAGGCTAAAAAACGAAAGTAAATTTAGAATTAATGACAGATATAGACATGATCAATTTTATAAATTCATAAATTCCAGGTGGATTAAGCCAATGTAGTGGGCGATATTCTAAAGCGAATAATAAATACATGCCTAGCTACAACCCTTGTGAAGAGTCAAAGTATATTGTCTACCTCGATGCAAATAACCAATATGTTTGGGCTATGAGCCAATATCTACCACTGAAAGATTTTCGCTGGCTGACACAACCTGAAATTGATGTCTTGCATGTTAACACTCTTAATGATATCGATGATAAAGGATATATTTTCGAGGTAAATCTTGAGTACCCTAAAGAGTTACATGATGATCATAATGATTTACCATTTTGTCCTGAGAATATGAAATCTCCATACATCACATCACGAACAAAAATGTTAATTGCTAATGTAAATGATAATTGTAAATATGTAATACATTATCAAAACTTGAAACAGTGTCTACAGCATGGATTGAAATTAACTAAAATTCATCGCGTATTACAATTTCATCAGTCAGCATGGCTCAAAACGTATATTGATCTAAACAATAACTTAAGAACACAGTCAACAAACGCGTTTGAAAAAGATTTTTATAAACTCATGAATAATAGCGTTTTTGGAAAGACTATGGAGAATGTTGATAAACGAATTGATGTAAAGCTGATAACAAAGTGGGAGAATGATGGTAAAAGGTATGGTGCGAGCAACTTAACAAGCAAGCCTAACTTTCATAGCTGTTCAATTATTCATGAGGATTTAGTTGCAATGCAAATGAATCGTCTTAAAGTAACTTACAACAAACCCATATATGTGGATTACACCATTCTGGAATTGTCAAAAACACTTATGTATGAATTTCACTGTGATTATGTAAAGAAAAACTATCTTGATAATACTACATTACTCTACACAGACACAGATTCTTTTATTTATGATTTTAAAACTGTTGATTTTTATGAGGATATCAAAACTGAGCTAAATAGGTTTGATACAAGTGACTATCCCGAGGTAAATATTTACCATTTACCTCTAGTAAACAAAAAGGTTATAGGGAAATTTAAGGATGAATGTGCTGGTGTTATTATAGACACCTTTGTAGGCACAAAATCTAAATCATACAGCTATATAACATTTGATGATGTAGTAAAAAATTAAAAGGAGTGAAAAAGAATGTTGTTAGTAAAGAGTTAGATATAAGTGATTATAAAAACTGTATAGTTTGTAACCCACCTGTATTATATAAGAAAATGTGTGTGTCTAGAAGTAAAAATCATCAGCTACATACCAATTTGCTGAACAAAGTTGCTTTAAGTAATGAAGACAACAAACGATTCATTATACCCAACACATTTGATACTTTTGCTTGGGGAAACAGTCGCATTGACAACTATTACTTTACTTAAGTCTAATGATCACTATATCGTAATATTTGTAGTGTGTTTTATATTGTAATATTTTTTGTAAAGACTGTAAGTAGAATGTATAATGTTAGGCTACTGTAGTTTAGTAAAAATAAGATAAGTAATACATTTTAGTGTTAAATGTTTGCTTTTGTATATTACGAAAAAGATTTTAAAAAAATGTACAGAATGTGTGAACTACACAAGGGAAATGTAAAAATGTAAAGTGGAAATTGTAAATATCCATGTGTGAAAAAGTGAAATGGCTATTACCATTTTAAAATTAAAAGACATTGTGATCTGGTAAACCTTGTTTTTATTTCACAACAACAAAAATGTACAGAATGTGTAAACTAAACAAGGAGAATGTTAAAAAATGAAAAGTGGAAATTGTAAATATTCATGTGTAAAAAATGAAAATGAAGAAAATGGCTATCACCATTTTTAAATTAAAAGATATTGTGATCTGGTAAACCTTGTTTTATTTCACAAGAACAAAAATGTACAGAATGTGTAAACTAAACAAGGAGAATGTAAAAAAATGAAAAGTGGGAATTGTAAATATTCAAGTGTGAAAAAACTGAAAATTAAGAAATGGCTATCACCACTTTTAAAATTAAAAGACATTGTGATCTTGTAAGCCTTGTTTTTATTTCACAACAAATATGGCTTTACAAAAATAAAATACTAAGAAATACCAATTCCTCAATCCTTTTCAATGTTCATGTCCACTCATCATTAACTTTCCTTTTATAGCACTAATCACAATGAGGGCTGCTGACCTTTCTCCCACTGAGACATCACAGGATGTCAAACGTTGTTTAGCTTTTCAACGATACTTTATCCGTCACACGATTTAATTCAGGATGCCTATGGCGATAAGAATGGTGCATGCTCGATCCAAAGGATTAATAGGTATATCACCACGCTGCAAAGGTTCTTCAAGACAAGTTACAGGACCACACAAATAATAACCAGATAGGTAGATTTCGAAAGTCAAGTATTGAATTACTTTGTCAATGACGCCATTGCCAGTACAGGTCTGGCATATCCTTTTCCATAGGTCCTCCTCCTCTGTGGATGATGTTTTTTGTTGCTGCTTTTTTTCTCCATCACACCCGTGGAATGAAGAAACAAAGTCTTTACATGGACTTTTATGACCGTGATACAGTTTGACCAGCTGGCAAGTGGCGCACTGTCGCATAGATGGTATTTTTGCCATAGCCACTTGCTTATGGTGATCATAATCCGTACATGGTTGCAATTCACTTAACACAGGGTCTTGAGTCCATGATTTTGGTACATGTTGCCAGATTTCTTTCACGGCATTTGCTGCGACGTAATAAATGAATGATTTTGGAAGAGCCAATAATTCTTCTTTGGCAAAACTGTCTAGTTTCTTTTTTCACACAAAGAACTTTCCAATCGCGTTATCGGTAGCATCCCCTTTCTCCATGGTATCACGTTGATGTTTACACATCGCTTGTAGAAATCTCACTGGTGGCATCCACAGGTAAACCTTCAGTTTTAATTTTATTTAAAAACTCCCAGCAGGCATTGGTGGTTAGCCAATGAAACAATTGCCACACCTGTGCCAGAGCTTTATAGGTAATGTTGCCACAGGAGTAGCGGTCCATGAGTGTTTGCTGCGAGGGACTGCCCATGTCCATTAAATCGATACATTGACAGTAAGACGCCAAAAATGGTTGTAGCCATTGACGTTTTTCACTACCTTTCACTAATACTACATGGGCAGAAGACAAGTGGGCTTTCATGACCATGTCCAGGTGATTATATGAAATGGTTCCTTGCTTCCAGTCTAGTTGCATGTGAGTTTCAATCCACTGGGTTTGTTTACGGTCTTTATCACACAACAAATCAAACGCATAAGGCGGTTTAAACATAAAATGGGTAGCTTGCGATATCCAAAAAGTGGAACAATCGATAATGGCCACTTCTTTAAATATAAATTTATCTCCAATGTTAAAACCTTGACAGTCGACGATTAGTGTAAGCTACATGTTCACTCTTGTCTGGATCAAGTCCCACTGACCACAGACTGACAATTGTTCAGTAAGGTGTACCCATGTCATTTACTTACATTCCATTTTAGTAAAAGAAGATAAAAACATTGAGTAGTCACTATGGAGGTTAGGATATGACAGGGGGGGGGGGGGCATAAGAAATAATAATATAACAACAACAACCAATTTTTTATTACATTATTTTATTAGCATAACAAGTTTTACATTCTATTTTCATTCTAGGATAGAGGCGGTACCATCTCATACAACAAAAAAGTCTTTTATGTTTATAGTGTCCATATCACCGATGATATTCCAATGTCTCTAAACTGGGTGTTTTTGACTGTGAGCTGCTCACTGAAGCACTGCTGACACCATAAAGTCCACACGTATCATAACTTTTTTCATCACTCAGAGGCACGAGTGAGGGGTAACTTGAATGACAGGGTGTATTACCCACCTCCATTCTGCACAGGTAGGGGCAGGCAGGTGATCAGCGCGGATGTTCCTGCATGGGTTCATCGCTCTCTTGCCATTGGCCTAAGATGATGGGACAAAACACACTTGTCACTTCATCTCTTGTTTTTAAATAGTAGAATCCAGCGGCCGCTAAGGCTTGAGGGTTTATAAAAGGCACCGGCCACGTCGCAAAGGTCTTGAAACGTTGTTCCTCAGATTTTAAATTCATGGATGTAACTTTTCTTGAGGCTTGAAAGCAAGACATGACTGAGCGGTTTGATGTGGGTTGACCGGCTATTTATACACTTGTCACTTGGTTGGACAGTGGATAATAGTTGACTTGTTTGTGATGAATAATCAAACAGTAGGCCATGGTATTGGCTGGAACATTGACATGCGTTTCAAAATCTAGTCGAATGTCAATATTTGATGGTTTAACAGACTCTTCCAAGTAGGAAGAGTCAAAGACAATCAGTGGCGCCCTTGTCTTAAAAGCTTGGGGTGACAACAGAGGACAATTCTCTTTTTGATAATACGACCATCTAAATTTAGAAAACAAGTTGTACAGGGGGCCAAACTTATTTTTTGAAAAATCTAAATCCAGCCCTTCATAGGGAAACACAGCACCGTTGAGGAAAAGACGTGCATTTCTCAATTGCAGGTGATCAAATCGTGTGGCATCTTTGGTTTGTTGATACTTGCGATTCGTTTGAAAACCCACGATCATGTAGAGAGGTCTCTCTGTATAGCGGGCTGTTTTTATAGACCAACTGTGTGTGTTGGTGGTGGGAAATAGCGGGTACTCGTGGAGTGCCCAGCTTCTAAATTCTATGGGTAGAAGTATATCTCTCTTTACCATTTTGAGTATGTCCAGTTTTTTGCTATCGTTAAGGGTCACATGAGGCACTTTCCATAGCAAGCGTTGTAGTTGAATTTTTGAATCAATGGGGGCATTGTCGGCTCCCTTGAGTGCATTATTATCACTCCTGTCTCTCACCAGATAAAGCACTTGCCTTGCGTTGACCACAATGCGCTGGTGATCTTCAGCAAAGCCTAAAATCAGTTTAAGAGGTAAATATCCAGTTAAGGTGCCATCGGTGTGTACCATCCAGTCATTGATCGAGTCAGGGCACCAACCCGCCATGCAAAGCGTTTTAGCTTCTTCCTCACTATAAGAGGGATATAGTTTCATGACACTGGAAATACCCACATTTCGAGCGCTATCCACCACGATATCACTAATCACGTAACGCAATTCAGAAAACAGAAAGGCGAAAGCATGGTTGGCTAACTTGGATGTGGTGGGTGTAGAGCCATCGGCTTTGGTGAGCCTACCTTCAATCTGAATAACACTTTCATGCGGTAGAGTGTAAATATCTTGGTTGTTGATAACAAATTGAATTTCATCATTGTTATTGAGTCCAGGTGTTTCAGCTTGATAAGAATAGAGATCAATTCTTACCACTCCTGGTTGCTCTTCGATGTGGTTCGCTACCTCTAGGATAGAATTCATCGCGGGGGTTGACGTGGTAACACAAATGCTGTAAAATCTGCTTGTTCTGAGATGTTAACGTGTATTCACGTGGTAAACAACTAACACCATTCCTAGACGGTGCTGTTGCTTTATATACAAACTTCATAGTGGCTTTAGCACCAACTTGTAAGTCACTGGTGTGGTAGAATCTAGATCAATGAGTTGTTGCTCTCTATTGATCAGTCTTAGTGTTATATTACTAATACCATTGACAGCCAACGAATGAAAAATCACCACTGGAAGGTTTTCACGAATAATATAGCCATTGGGCGATGTTACAATAAAGTCATAAAGCGAATGCGACGGTTCCTGATTGGTGTACACTTGGCTAATAATATTACACGTTACCGACACATGATGGTCCTCAATGAAATTCACTTCATGGTCTGACTCATGTTTTTTGTTGGGCTCCAACACGCGTGGTTTAAATCCTAGTAATGGGCCAATGGAATCGGGGTGTGTTTTAAAGTCAATTTTGAATGTAGAAAAAATACTGCAGCGATGAGTGTTGGTATTTCCTACAAGTTCAAACTTGCGCGTTCCATCGAGAAATGACTTTAAACCATATTCATTGATCAACACCACATGAATGTGTTCATAAATGTCATCTATCGTGTATCCACCAGAGTTCAGGGTGAGCACAGAATCATCATAGTAAAACTTGTTCACATTTTCAATATGTTGTATATTCTATTGCACGTTTCAAGTGAAACAAGTCCTAAACCATAAGGTCTTTCACTCAATTCGATAGGTGGGTAAAAGTCTAGGCTCACTTCAGGTCCACGTCCATGCAGTGTCAACGTCTTACTTTCTGCCGACATACTGTTGACGTTTTTGCTTATGCTGCGTCTTATATAAAAAATTAAACACAAACGTCCACACTGTTGGCTGTTGAACGTTTGCTCACGTTTCACATTATAATATATCTTGATCCTGTTTCCAAAATAGGCCACTAGTTCCATGGGCGGGGGCAAATTCCCAAAACAGTCAAAGTACCATACAGTGGATCCCTCTTTGACATAAGCTACATAATGTGTTCCAGGTCCTCGGTGAACATCCAAATTGACAATAGCACTTTCATGTTTCCAGGGTCGTGAGGGTAATTGGTTTCGCATATACACACCTCGAAAATGAGAAAGCTTCAGTTGTTTAGCATAGCTTTCCACTTGTTGATGCGTCAGGGCATGTCTTGCTATGGCTGAGGTTAAAGATGTTTTTATTTTATTTCGAAATGGTGAAATTCCAAATCTTTGTTGATAAACGGCTGGCTTCAAATTGACATTTCTAGCCCCCATAGCAATGGCTTCCATCGTTTCATTGTGTCGCTGACTTTCTTTGAGTTGTTGCTTGCCCTGTTGCGTGGCTTTAATAGTTCTTGCCACTGCACTGGCACCACCTAAAAGTGAACCTAGATCAGCCAGACCAGCGAATAATGCAGGTAAAAATCACGCTCGTTTGGGGACGGGAATCACTCGCCCTTGTTTTGAACCCTGTCGCTGACATTTTGGAATAACATGTCTCGGTGCTGCTCGAAGAGCTTTCCTTATGGTCAACACATTATTTTTTCTTTTTTTCTTTCGCAAGGGCTTGTCCATGAATGTCTTAAGCCCAGGCTTTGCCAAGGACATGGTCATATTTTTAGTCTTTCTCACCACATATCTTTGTTTCACCATGATGATGATGATGACCAACAACCTTTCACAAGAAAGTTTAAGTCACAACTAACGTCAGATTGTTATTTCATGGCTGTATATTCCAATTCTACATAAAGTGGGAAATCGTTTATGGTTTTTCCAGCTTGCTTTTCATCCCATGTCAACATGAGATGAAAGGATAATTCGTCTCCTGCATTGAACATTTCATGGTTATGGACCAACATCCTATGACCATTTATCTCTATTTGTAAATGGTTCTCATCAGGTATGGCATATTTGATGTGAATGGTTCCATCATAGTGTAGTCGATAGTGGCTTAAACCCGAACATAGGTCAAGTGTAGGTCATGAACTAGCGGTATATGGTTTCGCTCATTCACAGGTTTTCCATTTGTCAGATACACTAAAAATAGAGATGGGATAAATTTATAAAGCCTTTTTCATTTCATCGGTCACGTATCGCTTGGTACAGACATCATCATCTTCTTGTGGGTCTTCCACGTGAATAAAGCGGTGATGATTAGCGCTATAGCCATCCACCGTAAGCTGAGGCACTTTATCATAAAACTCATACACCTTGTTATCCACATACTTTTTTGTAGTAACGTCTGTAGACACTTGAGGATGTTTTACATGGGTTAACCGCTTTCCTTTAAAGTCATAATCTCCTTGTTTCGTGCATGGCACTACTGACCTATCCACATAGTGTTTATTAGCAGGATCTGTTTCTTGTTTAGGATCATGTATGGGAACAGATCTAGCTTTGACCATCAACGCACGTCCAAAGACATCCATCGTCAGGCTGTAGTACAAGTCTACTGTTTCTATGATAAGGCTCGGTGCGATGTATATAGACAGCCTGCTAGCCTCTCTAAGCCTTAGTTGAAATGAAGATAATTAAGCAGCAAGAGTCATTCCCCGTGTGGGACATGGTTTCCCATCTCTGCCCCACACCACGTGAACAACGCCATGGTTCACTGTTTCCATCTTCCTTTCGCTGCATCATTGTGGGACCTTCCAGCTGTGAAAAGACCAATCTTTTGCTGACACTTATTACAGCGCCCAATCGTCTGTGTTTTCAAAATATTTATATTTTCGCAAAATCTCTCTACCAACCCCTCTACGTGTTTCTGGATCAAGCCATGTCTGGATTACAAAATGAGAATATGGAATATTTTACATTTTCCATGCAAGAAAATGTTATTTCGCCGGATGAGGTAAAGCTTGATTCATTCATGATTTTCGATGATGTATCCACTGAACGTCAAGGCATCATTCAAAGCTATTTCAGCATGGGTCGTCACAAACACATCGATTTCTTCTATCTTGGACATACATATTCTAAAATGTCCAAACAGTTGATTCGTGACAATGTCAATGTCATTGTTTTATTTCGCCAGGACGAGAGGAACAGTCGTCACATTTATAATGAACATGTGAATCCGGATATCACCTTTCAAATGTTTACTCAATTGTGTGCCAATTGTTGGTACTCTCATCGTCATGCCTGTTTGGTCATTGACAAACAAAGTGAACTCAACCAAGGACGGTATCGATTAGGGTTTGACCATTTTATTGCTATTTAAGGCACTGTCTCAGTCCCTCTCAAGTCATTTGTCAAGACACCATGGTGTTAGCAGAGAGTCAATTGAAAAAGGATATTATTAAAGCAAAAATACTATTCGTCAAAAGTTTCGTCAATTGAAACGATCACGAGCTGACCATGCATTTTTTATTCAACAACATTTAGCACCTCCGCTGAAAGCCATGTTGAAACCCTCTTTCAAGCCATCTGAAATGCTACCCACCGTTTCACAAGCCACTCAGACGCAACACGAGGACCCTGAGGAAGAGGAACAGGAAGATTTGACTAGTGTTATCGAAGTTGAGGATGAGGAGGAACAAGTGTTTACACCTCAAAAAAAGACCTCACCCCTCGCAGAGTTTTTAAGAAAAAAGAAATCCTTGGCCATGGTTGAAACACCTTGCCCTTCCAGATTGTCTCCGTTTTAACAAGTCTTGGCCACCCCTCAACATAAAGCTCAACTGAAAAATATTTTAATAAAATATTATGGATCAACACTGGAACCCTATTTCACCGATTTATTTATTGGAAACACAGATACCACATATGGTGTTCGCTTTGAGGATGATAGTTTTAAAATTGTGGATTCATCGATTAAATTTGCTCGTACTAAAGCTGCCATTAAAAAGATCAATTATATATTAACACCAGGACTGTTAAAGCTGCTAATCTCTCGTGCCCCCTCTTCCCATGATTTTACATAAGAGGACCTTGGAAAATATAAATCCATTTTATTGGACACCCATGCCCACAAAAGACAGTATGATCCCGCTCAACAAGTGAATGCCAATATATCTCAAAAATATAAAACTATCATTGCAAAAATGTTCCCTACCAGTCAAAGTGGTCGGCGTAAAGCATCCGCTTCGGGAGTGACATTTAAACCATTAAAACCCCTTGTGGATGTTACCTACTGGCACAATCCCAATAAGCTCGTCCAGCGACTACGGCTATTGCATGCTTCACGTCAAGCCGGCCATACCGGTCACGATTGGAAAATTCAAGAAATTGAAGAAGAACTTCGAAATGCCAAAATTATTGTTAAGGCCTTCACCCATTAAAGTGGGCATCTCTCATGAGTTGCATCGTCCAGCTAGACGTCACTATCCGCGACTCAAGGTGATTTCACGGGGTGTGGATGAACTTTGGCAAGCCAATTTAGTGGAAATGATTCCCTATGCTAGTGTTAACGATGGTGTACGCTATATGCTGACGGTCATTGATGTGTATTCCAAAATGGCCTTCGTTGAACCCGTGAGTCGCAAGTCTGGTCCACTAGTCACCAAGGCCTTTCAACATATTATTTAACAATCCAAACGTCAACCTCACTTGCTACAAACCGACCAGGGAAAATAATTTTTCAATAAGGATTTCATTAGTTTGATAAATATAAATACATTTTATTGGACACCCATACCCACAAAAGACAGTATGATCCCACTCAACAAGTGAATGCCAATATATCTCAAAAATATAAAACCATCATTGCAAAAATGTTTCCCACTAGTCAAAGTGGTCATCGTAAAGTGTCCGCTTCAGGGGTGACATTTAAGGCATTAAACCCCTTTGTGGATGTTACCTGCTGGCACAAGCCCTATAAACTCGTCCAGCGACTACAGCTGTTGCATACTTCACGTCAAGCCGGCAATACTGGTCACGATTGGGAAATTCAAGAAATTGAGGAAGAACTTCGAAATGCCAAAATTATTGTTTAAGACCTCAACCATTAAAATGGGTATTGCTCACGAGTTGCATCGTCCAGCTAGACGTCACTATCAGCGACTCAAGGTGATTTCACATGGTGTGAATGAACTTTGGCAAGCAGACTTGGTTGAAATGAATCCCTATGCTAGCGTTAACGATGGTGTACGCTATATGTTGACGGTCATTGATGTTTATTCCAAAATGGCATTGGTTGAACCTGTGCGTCGCATGTCTGGTCCACTAGTCACCAAGGCCATTCAACATATTATTCAACAATCCAAACGTCAACCTCAGCTGCTACAAACCGATCAGGGAAAATAATTTTTCAACAAGGATTTCTCCAGTTTTCTCAAATCTAAGGATATTCACCATTACACCACGTACAGCAATCTCAAATCCAGCGTGTTCGAGCGGTTCAACCGAACATTGAAAACCCATATGTGGAAAGCGTTTACCGCCCTGGGCACTTATCGCTGGTTGGACTTGTTACCTGAGCTGGTGTCACGTCACAATGACACCAAACACAGAACCATTGGGACCAAGCCACGAATTGTGACCAAAAATATTCCACAACTGGATAAACTGTTTAACCCCATACAAACAGCAGACCCTAAACGTCATCGCCTTAACATCGGGGACCATGTTCGTGTGAGCAAATTCAAGTCCGTCTTCGACAAGGGCTACACACCAAATTGGGAGACTGAACTATTTCGAATTCGTCAAGTCAACCGGAACAGTCCAGTCAACTATTTACTCGAGGACCTCAACCATCAACCCATAAAAGGCAGGTTTTATCTTCAAGAACTAGAAAAGACAGCGTTTCCTAAACATTATCTTGTGGAAAAGGTGTTGAAACAAAAAGGAAATAAACTATATGTAAAATGGTTGGGATTTAGCTCAGCCTTTAATTCTTGGATTAATAAATTACATGTTGTGTGAACCTGTGTGCCTTGTATCTATTTATTCACTCATGTTGTACTTAACCTACAGCCGTATGTACAGTCCTCAGCTCAACATGTATTATGAGCAATACATATTTCTTTCTCTCTTCACCTGTGTTCTCTCTTACACCAACTATCCCCCTCTCCTCCCCTTCACCTCCCACCACTGTCAAAACAGGTTGTGACTTGTCAGCTCTTATCGTGCACGTGCACAGGTGAACACCTGTGTGTTAGGTCATATTACACATGAACTCGCATTTTCTCACGTATGAACCAAAACAAGATGTGACTTGTTTCACAAGGAGGACGGTAATAATGACATCTCACACGTGTTCACATGTATTTCGTCACTTTCCTTTCATATCGTTATCACATTATAGTAGGGGAGGATTAGTGAACAACGTCATTTCAACACACTGCTTTACACGCAAAATGTTGTTAGGCCCTTTGACATAATTTAAATTAATTAATGGGCTAGTCCGTAGCGATCAGACCAAAGGGACCCGTCAACAAGGACCTGTCAGCAAGGACCCGTCAACAAGGACCCGTCAACAATGACCCGTCAACAAGGACCCGTCCACAAGGACCTGTCCACAAGGACCTGTCAACAATGACCCGCCAACAATGACCTGTCAACAATGACCCGTCTACAGGGATCCGCTCCCCCACCCTCTTACAAAAGCCATGAGTGGGCATGCGTAAAAAACAAAAAACAAGCATGTTAATTTATAGTGGCTATCCACCGTACACATGCACTTTATGTAGAACAACGTTTAATTCCATATTGGCATTCAAACTCTCACATGTTGCACAGATTTTCAAAAAGAAATTACAATTTCACCCCTTAGTAGGGGTAGGTTTTATTTTGGGGTTGTAATATGATGTTCATTGGAAAGAGGGTGTCAGCCTGAGTTCAATGACACATCATTCGTCAAAATCCGACCATGCGTTCGAAAGATATTGCGCCGCTGCCATCTTGTGTGAAGGAATGTGGAGGTGGAGGCATCTGAACCCCCCAAAAACCACTACTACACTTCAGGGAAGCTTTCTAGGTTAGTAAATCCACTTTACAATAGGTATCGCACAAGTAGATTAAACAAATGAGCGACGACGCGCGATGTATTTCAACATAGTCGCGTATGCGATCATATACCATTCGTCCGATAGCTACTAAACTTGGGTGAATTGTTGTGTACACTTCAGGGAAAGGTTCTGGCTTTGTAAATCCACTTAACAATAGGTAGCGCACGAGTAGATTCAACAAATGAGCGAAGACGCGCGAAGCGTTTCAACAAGTCCCGTATGCGTTCATATACCATTCGTCCGATAGCGATGACACTTGGGTGAGATGTTGTGTTTACTTCAGGGAAGGTTTCTGGCTTAGTAAATCCACTTTACAATAGGTATCGCACAAGTTTATTCAACAAATGATCGACTGCATGTGAATCGATTAAACAAAGTCCCGTAGCGTTCAAATACCATTCGTCCGATTGCTATGAATCTTTGGTTGAATTGTTGTGCAGTCTCCAGGAAAGGTTTATGACTTAGTAAATGCTTCTTAAAACAGGTAGTGCACGATTAGGTTCAACACATGAGTAACGGCGCGCGTATCGTAAAAAAAAATTCGTATGCGTTCATATACCATTCATGCGATTGCAATGAAATTTAGAGAAATGTTGTTTCCACTCCCGCAAAGATTTCTGATTTAGTAAATCCATTTTACAATTGGTAGCGCACGAGTAGATTCAACTAATGAGCCACAGCGCGTGAGTCGTTTAAACGAAGTCCCGTATGCGTTCATATATCATTCATCCGATTGTGATAAAACGTTGGTGAGTTGAGTACAGTCCTGCGAAGGTGTCTGAATTAGAAAATCCGTTTTTCAATGGGTGGCGCAAAAGAAGATTTTTACAAATGAGTGAAGGCGCGTGAATCGTTTAAACAAAATCCCGTATGCGTGCATATGTCATTCATCCGATTGCGATGAAACGTTCATTAGTTGTTGCGTACACGCCAGGGAAGGTTTTCGACTTAGTAAATCCATTTTACAATAGGTAGCGTACGAGTATATTCAACAAATGGGTGACGGTGCTCGAATCGTTTCAACAAAGTCCCGTATGTGTTCATATACCATTCATTTCATTGCGATGATACTTTGGTGAGTTGTTGAGCACGCTCCCATGATATTTTTGAGATAGTAAACCAATTTTACAGTAGTTTAGAGGTGGTTAATGGAAAATAAATAAATATTGGGAATCCATAAGCAATTCAACAAACAAAGTTACAACGCCAACTCTTTCCTTCATTGGCATTGCAACGCATGCCGGGATCAGCTAGTATATATATGAAAATGAATGTTCCTTTGTTCGTCTTTTATACGATCATAAACCATTAATCCGATTGCGATCAAATTTTGGTGAGTTGTTGTAAACACTTCCGGGATGGTCATAGGCATAGTTAATCCAATTTGCAATAGAGAGCGTGCGAGTAGTTTAAACAAATGAGTGTTGGTGATGCGTTCATATAGCCTACAATTCATCCGATTGCGACCAAATTTTGGTGGGTTGTTTAGCACACTTTCGGGATGGTTATAGGCATAGTTAATCAAATTTGCAATTTATAGCGCGCGAGTAGTTTAAACAAATGTGTGTTGGCTATGCGCTCATATACAATTCATCCGATTGCGATAAAATTTTGGTGAGTTGTTGTGCACACTTCCGGGCACTTCCGGGAGAGTTATAGGAATAGTAGATATAATTTACAATAGATGGCTCGCGAGTAGCATCGACAAAATGGCCTGCGATTCATTTCAACAAAGACCACCTGCGTTCATATACCATTCATCCCATTGCGATTAAACTTGGGTGAGATATTGTGTACACTCCAGGGAAGGTTTTTGGCGTATTAAGTCCATTTTACAATAGTTAGCGCACGAGTAGATTCAGCAAAAGAGCGACGAAGCATGAAACGTTTCAACAAAGTCCCGTATGCGTTCATATATCATTCGCCCGATAGCGATGAATCTTGGATGAGATGTTGTTTATACATCAGGGAAGGTTTCTGGCTTAGATCATCCACTTTCAATAGGTAGCGTACGAGTAGATTCAACAAATGGGCGACAACGCGCGAAGCGTTTCAAAAAAGTCCCATATGCGACCATATACCAATCGTGCGAAAGCGATGAAACTTGGGTGAGTTTCTGTGTACACTCCAAGGAAGGTTTCTGACTTAGTACATGCATTTTACAATAGGTAGCGCACGAGTTTATTCAACAAATGTGCGATGGCACTTGGATCGTTTCAACCAAGTACCGTATGCGTTCATATAGCCTACCATTTATCCAATTGCGATGAAATTTGGTGAATTGTTATGTGGACTCCAGGAATGTTTTCTGGCTTAGTAAATCCATTTTACAATAGGTAGCGCTTGAGTAGATTTAACAAATGAGCTATGGTGCGCGAATCGCTTCAACAAAGTCCCGTACTCATTCATATACTATTCATTCGATTGCGGTGAAACTTTGGTGAATTTTTGTGTGCACTCCAGGGAAGGTGTCTGGCTTAGTACACGCATTTTACGACAGGTAGCGCACGAGTGGATTCATGAACTGAGCGATAGCACGCGAATCATTTCAAATGAGTCCCATATGCTTTCATATACCATTCATGCGATTGCGATGAGAAAATAGGCTAAAAATATTGTTATACTCACCTTTACACTATTCATGTCAGCAACAAAACGAAAGGCCCGGTGTGGAGTAGCTTCAATTTACAGAAGCCAAATACCATAGTGTCATTTACTACAGCATTGATGTACAGATCACAATTCACAAGAAAAGACAGAAAGTAAGTGATCTTAAAATGTGATCTACACAGGGCCAACAAGTAGTTCGCTGAAGAACTATGCAATCTATTTTATCATTTTTAGCCTATTTTCAATTTTGAAAAAATAGGCTTATGAGATCACCGTTTGTCCGTGTGTGTGTGAGTGTGTGTGTGAGGTGTGTGTGTGTGTCCCCCTAATAAAATCTAAACAGCTGGAGTGATTTCAATGAAACTCGGTAAGTTCATAGCACTATTCCCGGCGACCTCGACCGTGCCCTTCAAATTTTGTTACGTCTCACCAATCCAACATGGCGGCTGTGCGAAATATTTCACTAGCATTCAATATCTCCGAAACTATTACCGATATCGCCCTGAAATTGTGTACGGTGATAAAGGGCACTACTAGAAGTTCACCTATGATACTTTCAAAAACCTGGTGACTACAAAACCAACATGGCGGTCAAGCGAATTTGAGACATTTAAATAGACTTTTCTCGCGATTTAACTATCCAAACGTAATGAAACTTGGTACAGAAAATGTTTATAAACATTGTAATGCACTGGAGTCTAATTTAGTTCAATTGTTTACATAACCTCAAAATGGCGGCTGTGCGAAATATTTCACTGACATTCTATATCTCCGAAACTATTACAGATATCACCCTGCAATTTTGTACGGTGATAAAGGGTACTGATACAAGTTTATCTATGTATATTTCATAAACTTGTAAAGTAGAAAACGAACATGGCGACCAAGCGAATTTGAAATATTGTAATAGACTTTTCTCGTGATTTAACTCTCTGAGCGCAGTGAAATGTGGTACAGTAAATGATTTTGCAGTATGTAATGCACTGCCATCTAATTTAATTCAATTGTTTACATAACCTCTAGATGGCGGCTGAGAGAAATTTTAAAATTAAGTTTTTATTTCTTGTGTCGTAATCATGCAATCGAAGTGAAAGTTTGAATAATGAACCTGGGCAATAATTGTCCATGAATGGTACATAACTATGGCCTATACATATAACAATCCTAAATGGCGAGCTTCCGAAATATTTAGACGGCTCTCAATATCAATGAATTTTTACAGCAATCAAACTGATTTTTTTATGTTCATAGAGATTATGACCATATGTTCACCTATAGGACTTTTAGTAATCTGGTGAGCACAAATCCAACATGGCGGCGATGCGAAGTATAAATATACTGCTCAAAAAAATTAAAGCACCACTTCTTTTAAAGGCCACCAAATTTTGAAAAGTTGTCCTACAAGCTCGAAATCTCAGTATGACGTTTGTCCTGACGCCTACCAAGCATATGCTTCAGCACAACTCCCCAACTTGAGTAGTTTCGGGGTAGCACCCCGAAAACCAGCCCATTTTCGAAAACCGCAAATTGAAGTTTGCGAAAAACGCTGCAGGACTTGTCGCAGGTTGCCAAAGCAGTCGAAAATGAATGAGTCTTGCTCTTAAAGGTTCCACAAACACGTTGAAATCGTTACATTTGACGTTTGGGCATTTTCAACCCCCTTCATCATCCCCTAAACATGGACTACCATTGGGGGCGTCTGAGAAGGTACCGGGTGCGTTTAACCACCTGAAAACCTGTACACCGTCCTCAGTTGCTGATTGAAGTAAGTTCTTAAGGCCTCCGGCAATGTCCACATCCCCTAACACCCTCAACTGGCATGGGACCAAACCACCCCTTCTCGATTCACCCCTAAGGAAGGTTTTAATCGAGATGTTTATCAGTGCTGCTAATGGGGGGGTCTTCCCCTAACGTTTCAAAAAAGGAACTGTGCCTTTGTCACCACCCCATCCCCTGCAACCCCTGTTTGTATGATTTTTCGAATCAGGCCCTTTTTAAGGGCTGAAACGACGTCTTAATCGCTGAAAGGGCTGTAAAGGTCCTTAGAAGTAGTGGTGACACGAAATCAACCCCTTCCGATCGATGATTGACATTCCGTCCCCCAAATTCGAAATTTTTGCACCCCCAACCCTCCCTGTCTGGACGCGTAATGCGTCATGGCAGAGTTTTCAGAGTTGGATGAAAATGAAGCTTATGGCCTGCAATGGAGCCCAAAACAGCAGGCTGGATAGAAATTCATTGGTAGGTTGGGAAACGGGACCAAAATTTTTCAAAAATGTGTACAGCCTACAGTAAGTACGCCCATGAACAGGCAACCCACATCACGTCCGTGCGTGTGGGTTGTCTATAATCGGCAATAGGTTACAAAGTTTGGCAATGGGAGAAAAATGACGTGATGTGGGTTGCCTATGCATTGGTGTACTTACTAGAGGTTGTTAACTTTTTTGAAAACTTTTTGGTCCCGTTTCCCACCCTACCGATGAATTTCCATCCAACCTGCTGTTTTGGGCTCCATTTCAGGCCATAAGCTTCATTTTGAACCAACTCTGAAAACTCTGCCATGACGCGTTACGCGTCCAGACAGGGAGGGTTGAGGGTGCAAAAATGTCAACTTTGGGGGATGGAATGTCAATCAAACATCAGAAGGGGTTGATTTCGTGTCACCACTACTTCTAAGGACCTTTACAGCCCTTTCAGCGATTAAGACCTCATTTCAGCCCTTAAAAAGGGCCTGATTCGAAAAATCATACAAAGGGGGGTTGCAGGGGAAGGGGTGGCGACACAGGCGCAGGTCCTCTTTTGAAACGTTAGGGGAAGACCCCCCATTAGCAGCACTGATAAAAATCTCGATTTAAACCTTCTTTAGGGGTGAATCAAGACGGGGTGGTTTGGTCCCTTGCCAGTTGAGGGTGTTAGGAGGGGTGAACATTGCCGGAGGCCTTAAGAACTTACTGCAATCAGCAACTGAGGACGGTGTGCAGGTTTTCAGGTGGTTAAACACATCCGGTACCTTCTCAGGCGCCCCCAATGGTAGTCCATGTTTAGGGGATGATGAAGGGGGTTGAAAATGCCCAAACGTCAAATGTAACGATTTCAACGTGTTCGTGGAACCTTAAGAGCAAGACTCATTCATTTTCGACTGCTTTGGCAACCTGCGACAAGTCCTACAGCGTTTTTCGCAAACTTCAATTTACGGTTTTCAAAAATGGGCTGGTTTTGGGGGCGCTATCCCGAAACTACACAAGTTGGGGAGCTGTGCTGAAGCATGTGCTTGGTAGGCGTCGGGGCAAACGTCATACTGAGATTTCGACCTTGTGCAGTCAACTTTCCAAATTTGGTGGCCATTGAAAAAAGTGGTGCTTTAATTTTCTTGAGCAGTATATTTAAATGGACGTTTCTCGCGAATTAACTATCCGAGTGCCGTGAAACGTTGCACGTTAAATGCTTATACAAATGTTGATCCACTGGCATCTGATTTATTTCAATTTTTGGCATAATCACAAGATGGCTGCTGTGCGTAATTTTAAAATCTCGTTTTTACTTCTTGTGTTCTAATCATGCGATTGAAGTTTGAATACCACACGTACACAATAATCTTAATGTAATAGTACAAAAATAAAATTCCAACCTGGTGACCATCTGAAATATTTAGACGGTACTCAGTATCTACGAATCTGTTCCAGCAATTAAACTGAAATTTTGTATGTTGATAGAGGCAATTAACATGAGCAGGATATATGAAAATAGGCTGTATAGTTCTTTACGGAACTACTTGTTAATTATCTTGTCGACTTGGCCGTTACGCTGAGGTATGGCGTTACATTATGGTGACGGGACGAAATGTAACGAGAATGCACTGAGGTGTGTAACGTCATAGTACCGCTTGAGCTTCCTCCTTTCCCCGCGCGCTCCGTTGAGAGTGACGTCATCCAGCCAGCTACCTCCTTTGACCTTGGTTTGCAGTTGCTAATGGATTTTGACTTCACGCCGTTCGCTGCATGATCATGAGGCTTTCACCCAGCATTCTTAAGCATAAGTAGCATTTGTAGCATTTAAAATGATGTAAAGTCTTGTCTTTCGGACTGACTATCACTCCCGTGGCTCATAATCACAAGATTCACGGTCACGTAAAACTACAATCTTCCTTCCTTTTTTTGACTATCACTCTTTTTTCATATATCCTACTTATGTTAATTGCCTCTATCAACATACAAAATTTCAGTTCGATTCCTGTAATAAATTTGTAGATATTGAGAACCGACTAAATATTGCGGAGGGTCGCTGTGTTTGATTTTTATATATGTAGGTCTTAGAGTTATGTAATGTTACATGGATATTATTGTGTACGTGTAGTATTCAAACTTCAATCGCATGATTAGGACACAAGAAGTAAAAACGAGATTTTAAAATTTCATATAACTGCCATCCTGTGGTAATGGAAACAATTGAAAAAATTAGATGCCAGTGGATTAACATTTGTATAAGGATTTACTGTACCAAGTGTCACTGCACTCGAATGGTTAAATAGCGAGAAACGATCTTGTGAATATTTATAATTCGCGTCACCGCCATGTTGGATTTGTGATCACCAGGTTATTGAAGGTCCTGTAGGTGAACTTAGGTTCATAGCCCCTATGAACATTAAAAATTCAGTCTGATTGCTGTAATAGATTCATAGATATTGAGATTCATCTAAATATTTGGATTGTTTGGATTGTACAGGCCATAGAGTCATGTACCATTACAGGAAAATTCTTGCGTAGGTTCATTATTCAAACTTTCACTCCGAGCGCATGATTAAGACACAAGAATTAAAAATTTAATTTTTAAAATTCGCACAGCCGTCATCTTGAGGTTATGTATACAATTGATCTAAATTAGATACCAGTGCATTACAATGTGTATAAACATTTCCTGTACCAAGTTTAATTGCATTTGGATCATTAAAACGCGAGAAAGGTCTATTTAAAATTTTCAAATTCGCTTGGCCGCCATATTCGTTTTGTAGTTAACAGGTTTTTGAAAGTCTTATAGGTGACCTTTCAGTAGTGCCCTTTATCTCCGTACAAAATTTCAGGGTGATACCGGTAATAGTTTGAGAGATATAGGATGCCGGTGAAATTATTCGCACAACCGCCCTCTTGAGGTTATGTAAACAATTGAACGAAGTTAGATGTCAGTGCATTACAATGTGTATAAACATATACTGTACCAAGTTTTATTGCGTTTGGTTTGTTAAATCGTGAGAAACGTCTATTTAAATGTCGCAACTTCGCTTGGCCGCCATGTTGGTTTTGTAGTTACCAGGTTTTCAAAAGTCACATAGGTGAACTTCTAGCAGTTCCCTTTATCACCGTAAACTATTCAAGGGTGATATCTGTAATAGTTTCGGAGATATTGAATGCTAGTGAAATAATTGGCACAGCCGCCATGTTGGAGTGGTGAGACGTAACAAAATTTGAAGGGCAATGTCGGGGTCGAACGGAATAGTGCTACGAACTTACCGAGTTTAATTGAAATCGCTCCAGCCGTTTAGAAGTTATTAGGGGCACACACATCATCACACACGCACACACAGACAGACACACGGGCAAAAGGTGATCTCATAAGCCTATTTTTAGCCTACTTTCGATTTTTTCAAAAAATGAAAGTAGACTTATGAGATCTACACAGGACCAAAATTGTGTGTCTGTCTGTGTGTGACTCTCTGTGTGTGTGCGTACTCTGAATGTCTGTCACCCCCCTTACAATTACAACACGATGAAACCGAATGGAACAAAATTTGGTACAGAGGTAGAACTAGCAAAGGCACCTCAGTGTCATATTTTATATCGCCGCCATCTTGACGGAAACGTAATGGTGGCCACCCAAATGTTCAAAGCTTTAATCAAATTACGACCAACCTAATCATCTGATCTTTGCAATTTTGCAACATTATACCCTTATGTTAAACCTCCGTGGCTTAGGCGGTAGCACTCCGGCCTCTCACCGCTGGATCCGTGGTTCAAATCCCGGTCACTCCATGTGAGATCTGTGCTGGACAAAACAGAGGCAGACAGGTTTTTCTCCGGGTACTCCGGTTTTCCCTGTCAAAATTCCATTCCAGCAACACTCTCCACTATCATTTCATTTCATCTGTCATTCATTTAATCATTGTCCCAGAGGAGTGCGTCAGGGCTCGGCAGCCGGCACAGTTCATATCCACGCCGTTAGATGGAGGCTTCATTCATTCCATTCCTGACCCGGTCGGAGACTGGAAGCAGGCTGTTGATTTTCATACCCTTATGTATGAAGAATCCTTTAAAGCGAACTACAAGGTCATCAACCCAATACTTTGCGGATGGCGGCCATGTATGTGTGCAAATCGAAACCCCCTATCAATTCAAACACGGTGGAACCGAATTGAACGAAAGTTGGTACAGAGGTAGCACTAGCAAAGGGCACTCCAGTATCATGTTTTATATTGCCACCCTCTTGACGAAAACGTAATGGCGCCCACCCATATGTCAAAAGCTTCAATCAAATTACGACCAACCTAATCATCTGATCTCTACCAAATTTTTCAACATTATACCTTTATGTATAAAGAAACTTTTGACCAATCCTCAAGGTCATTAGCCCATTAATTGCGGATGTCGGCCATGTATGTGTGCAAATCGATTCCCCCTATCTTTTCAAACACGGTGAAGCCTAATTGAACGACATTTGGTACACAGGTAGCGTTAGCAAGGGGCACCTCAGTGTCATGTTTTATATCGCCGCCATCTTGACGGAAACGTACTGATGGCCACCCAAATGTAAAAAGCTTGTACGCTCCGTGTTTTTCCTTCTCTGCCAGTGGTAGAGATTTCGCTGGTTCACGACAGAGAGCGCAGCATTAACTGGAAGGTAAGATATTGTGTTGTGCGCATGATCTGTAGCTGCCACTAGATGGCGGTGTTGTTATTGTCGAAGTCCGGACAGCTGTTTTGGAGCTTCAAACATTATTCTAAGGTTTGTAATTTAGCATCGACCTGACTAGATGTCAAGAAACTTCTGATGAAAGTCCTCGTGGGAAGTGAGATACCTTGGGTTATCCTCAGAGCGCCTGAATTGTTGAGATCATTGACCTAAACGATACTAAGTCTAGTCAAGGAAACGGTGATATGTTTGGAATGTTTATTTTATTGTTTGAGAATGTCAACTATATGATATGGTCTCGAATGTTTGAAATAGCGTGATTTGGAAGTGGGAGAACTGATAGTAAGTTAGTAATCATTAATAAGTTTTCGTCGGCGAAAAGAATGTGTATTCTTCCTTTATTTATTTGGTGACAAGTGGTCACTTTGGAATATCTACATTTGGTCTCCGATGGAAAGCTGATTCGTTCACTTGTGCATTTTAGTATGTGAACAAAGTGGGCTATGAAAAAAGGTATGTAACACTCTTATTTTGCTTTATGGTAGGTGAGACCTAAAACGTGTGTTCTCTTTATTATGTCGTATTGTCGTTGCATGATTTCCTGTGTTTGGTACTTGTATCGAGATCTCAGGAAATGTCGATTGCCCAAAGCTCTTTTGTTGTTGTTCTTGATCTTCTGTTGACCGAGCTTAACAGTAGCCGTCGATTATCTGTTAGATGTGACAAAAGGAGATCGTGGGTAGCCATCTTGGAGGAATGACGTTATGAATTACGCTCCGTACTTTATATATTTTGATAAGTGGCATATATGAATATTAATTTTCCTATTAAAACAAGATTATTAATCTAGGTATTTGGAGAATGCTTTGAATGTCAGTATGGTTACTGACAACCACGATATTTGAGTCAGATGAGAATGTTCATTGTACAAGTGAGGGGTAGGCTATTCGTGTACTTGAAGTTAAGTACAGAAAATACGTACGGCCACCTGAAAGATTAATTTCCTTTCGACGAGAAGTTCTACGGATGTTTGCAAAGGATATTAGAGGAATATGCCAAAAGCTGTTGTTATAAATATTACCAAGAAACCTGTCTGGACTTAGTATTGGAAAGGTGTTCTGAGATACTATTCCTTTAAAAAATAACTACGTTAGAAGGTATCTTTCAGGTTAGTGTAACTTTCCATGTATTGTTTATTAAGTGTTTATATGTATATTATGTTCGTTAAAATGTACTCAAAGATGATAATACAAGTCAAATCATGCCAGGGTACCTGGGTATTCTTTCTGGGTCTTAAGTACAATAGCATGACCTAAACGCGTGCCTATGGAGTAGTAGAGCCTTTTGGGTCTGGTCGTTCCAAAGTGGGCGGTTCAAACCTAATCATCTGATCTCTACCAAATTTTGCAACAATATACCTTTATGTAACAAGCGTTCTTTGACTAAGCTACAGGGTCATCAGTCCAATAGTTTGCATATGGTGGCCATTTATGTGTGCAAGTCGATTCCTCCTAATAATTCAAACACGGTAAAACCGAATTGAACGAAATTTGGAACAGAGGTAGCACTTGCAAAGGGCACCTCAGTGTCATGTTTTATATCGCCACCATCTTGATGGAAACGGAATGGCAGCCACCCAAATGTTAAAAGTTCAAATCAAATTACGACCAACCAATTCATTTGATCTCTATCATATTTTGCAACAACATACTTTTTTGTGTGAAGCATCTTTTGACTGAACTACAAGATTATCAGTCCAATAGTTAGCAGATAGCGGCCATGTATGTGTGCAAATCGATTCCCCATATCAATTCAAACACGGTGAAACCAAATGAGGGCACCTCATATTCATGTCTAATATCCCAATAGCACGTTGTATTTCATCAAGCTGCTACGACCAACATTCAGTTATACTCCTTGAAAAGGACAAAGAGTTATAACAATACCCATGCATTTAGGAGAAAGAAGTCTATATGTTCTTTACTGAACATCTTGTTTCATAAATGAAAATAGGCTAAAAATTGTGTTTATGTCTGTGTGTGAATCTCTGTGTGTGTTTGTGAGTGTGTACTCTGAATGTCTGTTCCCCCTATCAATTCGAACACCGTGAAACCGAATTGAACTAAATTTGGTACAGAGGTAGAACTAGTAAAGGACCTCAGTGTCATGTTTTGTATCGCCGCCATTTTGACGGAAACGTAATGGCGATCACCCAAATGTACAAGACTTAAATCAAATTACGACTAACCTAATCATCCGATCTCTATCAAATTTTGCAACAGCATATACTTATACGGCGAACGTCTTTTGGCTAAACTACAAGGTCATCAGTCCAACAGTTTGCAACGGGCGGCCATGTATGTGTACAAATCGATTCCCCCTATCAATTATAGCACGGTGAATCCGAATTGAACAACATTTGGTACAGGGGTAGCACTAGCAAATGACACCTCAGTGTCATGTTTTATATCGCCGCCATCTTGACGAAAGCGTAATTGCGGCCACCCAAATGTTAAAAGCTTAAATCAAATTACGACCAAACTAATCATCTGATCTCTACCAAATTTTCAACATTATAATTTTATGTATGAATAATCCTTTAACCAAACTACAAGGTCATCAGCCCAATACTTTGCGGATGGCGGCCATGTATGTGTGCAAATCGATTCCCCCAATCTATTCAAATACAGTGAAACCGAATTGAACAAAATATGGTACAGAGGTAGCACTAGCAAAGGACACCTCAGTGACATGTTTTATATTGCCGCCATCTTGACGAAACGTAATAGCGGCCAACCAAATGTCAAAAGCTTAAATCAAATTACGACCAACCTAATAACCTGATTTCTACCAAATGTTGCAACAACATACCTGTTTGTGGGAGGCATATTTTGACCAAACTACAAGATCATCAGCCTAATAATTTGCAGATGGCGGCCATGTAAGTGTGCAAATCGATTCCCCCTATCAATTCAAACACGGTGAAACCGAATTGAACGAAATTTAGTACAGAAGTAGCACTTAAAGATGGATGAAAGAAGAAAATTAAAAAATGACTCTTCAGAAGTAGGCAGAAATAACTACCGAATGCTAAAGAACCAGTTTGATCAACTCTGTCGGGAGAAGAAAATGGATTGGTGGCAGTCAAAATGCGTGAAAATCGAATTCCTGCCAAAACAAGGAAGAACAGTTTTAGCCTACCAAAAGATCAGGGAAACAACTAAGAAACAAAAAGGATTCCGTACTAGACAGTTCCGTGATACACATGGGAAGCCTATATCAGACCTGAATTACAAGAAGGAACACAGGAGGATGTATGTTGATGATCTATACGCAGAACCTTCGTTTTGCCAACACTCGGCGAGGAAGACAGGTCAATTGCAGAAGATAGAATTATTAGATCAGAGTTCGATGAAGCTCTAAAATCAATATTCATGGGTAAAACGCCAGGCATTGACAATGTGTCTGCTGAACTAATCAAGAATAGTGGAGATAGTACATTGGAATTGATATTCAGATTGGTAGTAAGAATCTTCGAAGAAGGTAAATGGCATTAGGAGTTTTACACCAGCGTCATCATTCCAATTCCAAAGAAGACTGTCCCAGTTGAATGTTGAGACTATCGGACCATTAGTCTCATCCCTCAAGCATCAAAGATACTTCTGCACAGATTTTGAAGAAAAGGATGTAAATATACATCGAACAGTATCCAGATAACTCTCAATTTGGTTTTCGAAAAAATATGTCCACACGTGATGCTATCGGGTCCTTGCATTGTCTTGGAGAAAAGAAGCTAAGCGTAAACAGAAACCTTTACGTGTGCTTTAGGGACTACGAAAAAGCATTTGATCAAGTCAGCTGGCATAAGCTGTTTCTTCTTCTGAATCAAATAGGATGTCCCCTCGATTAATCAGATTAATATTTGATCTGTGTATAAATCAAACTGCTGTTGTTCGGCTTGGAAATGAAGTATCAGAACCCGCTAAGATCCGTCAAGGTGTACGATAAGGCTGTTTGCTGTCCCCTGGACTGTTCAGTGCCTTCGCTGAAGTTATAACAAATTGGTCTTTTAAAGGTTGTAATATGGGAGTGACGGTTGGTGGAAGACTTATCCAGAATATTAAATTGGCTGATGATCTGGCAATACTTGCAGTAAATCCGCGTATATTAACAAACATATTGCAATGTTTAAATGATACAGCTACAGAATACGGAATGAAAATCAATTTTATGAAGACCAAGATTCTAGTGATAAGTAAGCATCAACACCAACTAAATACAGTATAACCATAAACATAGAACCAGTACAACAGGTCAGTCGACTTAAATACTTTGGTCAGATCTTCACAGAAGACCTACGATGTGAAGTTGAAATTAGGAGCCGTATAGCCATGGCTAAGCAGGCATTCCGTGAAAAGCATTCTCTAATTTGTCAACGCTCGATGTCCCTCAGCCGTAGAAAACAACTGGTTATGACCTACATATGGCCAGTTGCAATGTACTGCAGTGAGACCTGGACAATGAATAGAGGTGACATTAAACGACTAGAAGCGTTTGAGATGTTGTGTTGGCACCGAATGGAAAAGATCAGCTGGGTAGAGAAAATGACCAACATAACGGTGCTGGATCGAATAAAGGAAAAACGGCATATGATCCGCTAGATCAATAGAAGGAGGTCAACCTGGCTTGGCCACAGGTTACGATATGGTGGCCTGATGATCGATATACTAGAACGCAAAATACCTGGTAAACGCCCTCGCGGGAGGCCACGGAATACTTTCATGAGATCCTTCCTAAATAGCTCTGGCCTACGAAGTTATGAAGTGGTCAAAAGACAGCACAAGACCTAACAACGTGGAAAAGACTCATTGTAGGGGCGGACCAGGCGCTTGACTGAAAAACATGATGATGATGATGAGTAGCACTATCAAATAGCACCACAGTGTCATGTTTTATATCGCCGCCATCGTGAAGGAAACGTAATGGCGGCCACCCAAATGTTCAAAGCTTAAATCATATTCCGTCTAACCTAATCATTCGATCTCTACCAAATTTTGTAACAACATATATTTACGGCGAGCGTCTTTTGACTAAACTACAAGGACATCAGCCCAATCGTTTGCAGATGACGGCCATGTATGTGTCCAAATCGATTGCCCCTATCAATTCAAACTCGGTGAAACCGATTTGAACGACATTTGGTACAGAGGTAGCAATAGCAAAGGACACCTCAATGTCATGTTTTATATCGCCGCCACCTTGATGAAAACCTAATGGCGGCCACCCAAATGTTAAAAGCTTAAATCAAATTACGACCAACCTAATCATATGATCTCTACCGAATTTTGCAACAACATGCCTTTATGTGTGAAACGTTCTTTGTCCAAGCTACAAGGTCATCAGTCCAATAGTTTCCATATGGCGGTCATGTATGTGTGCAAATCGATTCCCCCTGTCAATTCAAACAAGGTAAAACCAAATTGATCCAAATTTGGTACAGAGGTAGAACTAACAAAGGGCACCTCAGTGTCATGTTTTATATCACCGCCATCCTGACGGAAACGGAATGGCGGCCACCCAAATGTTAAAAGCTTAAATAAAATTACGACCAGCCTAATAATTTGATCTCTACCAAATTTTGCAACAACATACCTTTTTGTGTGAAGCATCTTTTGACTGAACTACAAGGTCATCTGCCCAATAGGCTGTAGATAGCGGTCATGTATGTGTGCAGATCGATTCTCCATATCAACTCCAACATGGTGAAACTGAATTGAATGATTTTTTTACAGAGGTAGCACTAGCAAAGGGCACCTCATATTCATGTTTAATATCCGTATAGCACGTTGTATTTCTACAAGCTGCTACAACCAACATTCAATTATACTCCTTGAAAAGGACTAAGAGTTATAAAAATACCCATGCATTTAGGAGAAAGTAGACTATATGTTCTTTACTGAACATCTTGTTTTTATGTCAGAAAATACACAGCAATATTGCAGGAAACTATACCATCCATGGATCGCCGTCTACAATTCTCAAGCCATGTTATTACGTTTGGCAACGCCACCCATCTGTCATCTAGTAGGCCTAGCGTAAGCACATGGTAATCGCTAACACTGCGTAAACACATAGATTTTGACGCGAAATGTTTCCGAAAATACAACCGCATATAACGTCTGCTAAATCTACACAAATATCACAAATACTGGATTAATTACCATGCTATGTACTGTCAATTCCTGAGAAGGTAATAATAACATGATGTTCAGTAAAGAACATATAGCCTACTTTCTCCTAAATGTATGAGTATAGTAATAAGTCTTTTTTTTAATCAAAGAGTATAATAGAATCATTTCTTGGTTGAAGATCTTAGAAACTACAGAGAGTTTACTTTGGGTGTATCGGAGACCCTTGCTAGCCCGCTCGCCCGCGGCGCGAGCCTGTCTCCCGCCAGGCACTTTGCCGTTATGCGGCGCTTGCGCGGCATTGAGTCATTGGGTATAGGAATTTGTTCTTAAATTTGTACTACAATGTGATCCTTGACCAATTTCTTGACGAACTGACTTATGGAGAGCGATTGTCAACTTATTTTCAACAAGATTCTGCCACTGCTCACACTGACGAAGCATCCATGACAGAATTGCGTCGCATTTTTGGTACTAGGATTATAAGTCGGAACGTGTGGCCCCCGCGAAGCCCAGACTTATCACCATGTGACTTTTATTTGTGGGGGACGCTTAAAAATAGAGTGTATGCGAGAAACCCTCCACTATAAATGAGCTTAAAGATTATATTACAGCTGAAATACGGTCAATCGGTGCTGAGGAACTTCAGAGAGTACTTGCCAGTTTCATAAAAAGGTGCCAGCGATGTGTAGCAGTGAATGGCGAACATTTTCAGCACCAGCTGTGAAATAGGTAAGTACAAATTCCTATACTCAATGACTCAGTGCCGCGCGAGCGACGCATAACGGCAAAGTGCCTGGCAGGAGACAGGCTCGCGCCGCGGGCGAGTGGGCTAGCGAGGGTCTCCGATACATCCAAACTAAACTCTCCGTATTTACCTCTAACAAACACCACAACCTCGGAAAAAAATGCTACCATCATTGAAAAAGAAAGATAATAAGTATCTGAAGAATGTTATGGATCTGGAGACATAATCGACCGGACTAGCTGCGTGGCTCAGTGGTAAAGTTCTCCCTTGCTGGGCCCTAGGTTACAGGTTCATATCCTGGCGCAGTCATCTGGCATTTGAGGGTGCGCAAATGCAAGGGAGCCGTGTCAGTAGATTTACTGGCACATTAAAGATCCCCTTCGGGGCAAAATTCCGGCGCCCCGGCAGGTCTAAAAGGCACAGTAGTTAAGAGGGACGGAAAACCAATAGCATTATTATTATTATTACATAATCGACCGGACGTGGGCAACATGCAACTCTGAGTTGAGGCATGTGTTTACACGTCTGGCTGTGCATGGCTTTCACCACCCTAATTGTATTAACAAATCTTTCCATGACCCTAGAGTGACGTGTGTATACCATGTGGACATTTTCGATTGCTATTTGGCTGCAATACAAGTATTAATTATTATCCTGAACTAGCACCAACTGCTAGATTTCAGGTACTATGTGAAATCGTTTTGTTCTTTAGTTCAATAACATTTTCAAATAACGCACAATAGGCTATTACAAACCCTTTAAAATAAAAAGTAAAAAATGTATCGTATTATCAACTTGTCATTCTTTAAATTCGATGCGCATAAAATGCCATTGGTATGCTAATCAATGGAGTCCCACGTAGATCATTGGTGACATCTAGTGGATACGTATCGAACAAGATAATCCTAACAGGGCGAGAGCATTCTAGCGGCCATAAGAAGAAACGTTTCAATAAAATCTGTAATTTGATCTGTGTCCGGCGTGCAGTTCGCTGCCAGTTGCCCAAGATAATTCAATTTTTTGCTGCTAGATGTCTCGTGTAAATCCGCTGGCGAATTTTGTTTTAATTAAATATATATTTTACATTTTAATATGCACAATATAACGCTTAATTTTAAAACATCTGAGTAATTACAAAACAATAAATATAAAAAGCAAGCAAAAAGAAACAACTCTGGTAGGATCAGAACTCCGGTCATTCGGGTTGAAAGGCTAACGCTTTACCACGCAGCCAATTAAGTCAACAAATATTCGCCGATATCAGTTGAATTACATACAACGTCTTAGCAAATAATGATTTAGACTAAACGATTTCTTCAGTGGAGTAGATACTTCTTATATATAAAGCATTTCGTACAAAGATTATGTTATTCCTATCAGTAAGCTATAATGCATGCAATACTCAAACTAGTGAAATATAAGCCTGGCACAAGATATTAGCTGCCATATTTTCTTCTGAGACGGCTCAGCTTTTTAAAGTCACTTCTGCACTATAATATTACAGGATAAATTTTAATTTCGAACATGCCACGTTCTTTAGAATAGTTAAAACGATTCTCGGTTAGATAATCGGAACTGGTGGGTCCAATGCTATGGAATATAAAGTTTGCATAATTCACACAGCCGCCATCCTGAAATGGTACGGAGGATGACCTTGTAGTTTGGTCACAAGACGTGTCCTATACAAAGGTATGGTGTTACCAACTTTGGTAGAGATCGGATGATTTGTGTGGTCGTTATTTGATTTTATGTTTTGAACCTTTGAGTGGCCCCATTCAGTTTTGGTAAAGATATCGGCGGTATAAAACATGACACTGAGTTGCCCTTTGCTAGTGCGACCTCTGTACCCAATTTCGTTCAATTCGGTTTTACCGTGTTTGAATTGATAGGAGGTGGGGGACAGACATTCAGAGTACACACTCACACACACACACAAACAGACACACAATTTTTGGCCCTGTGTAGATCTCATAAGTCTACTTTCATTTTTTGCAAAAATCGAAAGTAGGCTAAAATGCTGTACTATACCTCAATGTTCCAATATCCGATGTTTCATTTTCTTGCTGTTATGCTCACTGCCGTCATTGACGCGCTCAGAAAAAATATTTAAGACTATTCTTACGAACGTAGAGACTGCGTTTGATAGTAAATTCTTCACTTTTGGTCCACAGATGTACTCATCATAGACACAATGGGCCTCCAAGCTTAAGACTATTCTAACGAACTTAGAGACTGCATTTGATAGTAAATTCTTCACTTTTGGTCCACAGATGTACTCATCATAGACACAATGGGCCTCCAAGCTTAAGACTATTCTAACGAACATAGAGACTGCGTTTGATAGTAAATTCTTCACTTTTGGTCCACAGATGTACTCATCATAGACACAATGGGCCTCCAAGCTTAAGACTATTCTAACGAACTTAGAGACTGCATTTGATAGTAAATTCTTCACTTTTGGTCCACAGGTGTACTCATCATAGACACAATGGGCCTCCAAGCTTAAGACTATTCTAACGAACTTAGAGACTGCATTTGATAGTAAATTCTTCACTTTTGGTCCACAGATGTACTCATCATAGACACAATGGGCCTCCAAGCTTAAGACTATTCTAACGAACTTAGAGACTGCATTTGATAGTAAATTCTTCACTTTTGGTCCACAGGTGTACTCATCATAGACACAATGGGCCTCCAAGCTTAAGACTATTCTAACGAACTTAGAGACTGCATTTGATAGTAAATTCTTCACTTTTGGTCCACAGGTGTACTCATCATAGACACAATGGGCCTCCAAGCTTAAGACTATTCTAACGAACGTAGAGACTGCGTTTGATAGTAAATTCTTCACTTTTGGTCCACAGATGTACTCATCATAGACACAATGGGCCTCCAAGCTTAAGACTATTCTAACGAACTTAGAGACTGCATTTGATAGTAAATTCTTCACTTTTGGTCCACAGGTGTACTCATCATAGACACAATGGGCCTCCAAGCTTAAGACTATTCTAACGAACTTAGAGACTGCATTTGATAGTAAATTCTTCACTTTTGGTCCACAGATGTACTCATCATAGACACAATGGGCCTCCAAGCTTAAGACTATTCTAACGAACATAGAGACTGCATTTGATAGTAAATTCTTCACTTTTGGTCCACAGATGTACTCATCATAGACACAATGGGCCTCCAAGCTTAAGACTATTCTAACGAACTTAGAGACTGCATTTGATAGTAAATTCTTCACTTTTTGTCCACAGATGCACTCATCATAGACACAATGGGCCTCCAAGCTTAATGTTGATGGTCTAACAATAATGTTCCACTGGTCACTTAATTTAACAAGAAGTTCCGTGACGAACTAAAATGTATGATTCATGCCAATGATTATTCTATATGGATCTATCTAGAATATAAGTTGGTAATATCGAAATTTCTAATTAGTTCGAAATACAGTATAACTGGCGCAATGTAGCCTAATATAGCACTACAGTTCGCAGGCCTGGTGACTGAATATATTCTTACTGTAGTTCCTTCTCTTAAGGTGCATGATACCAAATTTGGTTAAATCCAATGGATAGCATGGACGTTACATGGAGTTAGACATTGGATCTAAGAGCGCGCGTAAAATCATGTTAGCAACAATGTTGGTCAGAAATAATCTGAAATAATATGATCTATTGTTGTGCCAATATTGAATGAAATCCATTATTTAGCATAGAAGTTAAATGCATTTTAATATTGGAAATATCAGGAGGCTTAGAATCATGTTGGCAGCACTGACGTATATTAGTTACTCCAAATTAATCTAGAATGCCAGGTACTATACTTGAGCAAAGTTTAGAACTATTGGATTGCATACTTTCTGATATATTGATATTAGGGTAACAAAAATAGAGACAGCATTTATTAACAGTTGGCAGCCCTGGTTGCTCTTAAGAATAAGCATAGTCATATCTGTTATGGTACACAGAGCACATACGAAATTTGGATGAAATCCATATGCTAGTATAGAAGTTACATGTATTTAAAGTTGGACCTATCAGCAGGCTTAGAATCTTGTTGGTAGCACTGACATATATTAATTATTCCAAATTAATATTGAAGGTCAGGTATTATACGTGTGCATAGTTTAAAACTGTCGCCTTGCAGACTTTCGGATATATTGGTATTTGGATAAAATAAATTGAGACCATTCATTAACAGTTGGCAGCCCTGTTGGCTCTTAAGAAAACGCTCTGTCATCTGCATTATTCTAAGTGGCAGCCGCTCAGCTGCTCAGAACCTCCCGCACCAAGCAGCCCTTAACTCCGAGACCACACCCTCGAACTACCCAACCAGACAACACAATTGGGAGTTCTCTTTTCGAGCCCCGCCCACGCTCTTGGACTGCTCCAACGCCCCCTCTCCCAACACGCTAATCTCCAGCATTCCCCCAAATTCCCTTTTCTCCTCCCCCTGAACACTACATTGTAGAGAGTCCCCACTCAAGTCCCCTACAATTGGTGTGGGCGTGTGTCTCGCTGCGTTCGCGGATTATTTGTACGCCACGCGTATGTTATCGGATGCGTAGTGATAAGGTCTCCGTTTACCAAGCGTATGTCGTTGGTGACGAAATTAATGTTCGCATCGAACTTGGCAAGGAAGTTCGTACCAATGATTCCTGGCACCGATACATTCCTAATAATAAACATAATAAACATAGGATGATTGGCTTGAAATGACCCTATCTGAGTACGTACGTCTGTGATCCCTAAACAGTGAATGGTCTGTACGGTATTCACTTTACGGTCATTACCGATCATGCCAGCCTTCTTTATTGGGACAAATTTAAGAACCCCAATTCGCGGCTTACTAGATTTATATTCCGGCTTTATGACTATACTTTCGATGTAAAACATAAGAAGGGTAGTGCCCACCTTGACGCAGACGGCCTATCGAGACTACCAGTCCTAGACCCGCCTGTAGAGGATATCGATCATGCCTGGGATACATTACCAACATTTGCGATTACACATATTGATATGAGGCAGGAACAAATAAACGATCCCCAGCTAGGACAGATTAGAATTGCATTAAATAATCGTGAACAGGTAGATAATACAGTAAAACTGCCCACCTATCCCGCCGATTTCTTCTCGATAAGCATGATATCTTTAGATACAAACCTACCACCACACATGACATTACACCCGTTGCCCTCCCAAAAACGCTCCACACCCACATAATGACAGAATATCACAGTCTACCCCTTAATGGCGCACAATTTGGAGTCCACAAGACGTATCTGCGAATTCGGACCAAATATTATTGGGGTAACATGAAAAATGACATCCTAAAATTCATTAAAACATGTCACACATGCCAGAGGTATAAACACAGGCCCGGTAAACCACAAGGTTTACTCCACCCCATTCCAGTAGGTGAACTCATCCACCGGATAGGCATAGACGTCAAGTGTCCCATTACCACGTCCGACAAGGGAAACAAATATATACTGGTAGCGACCGAATATCTCACACGTTACATTATCACCAAAGCGGTCCCGAAAGCCAGCGCGCACCAAATCGCGCAGTTCCTGATGGAAATCATTACCAAATATGGCATCTTTCACGCACTGTTATCCGATAGAGGAACGGTTTTCACATCTAACGTTATAACACAGCTCCTGACATTGCTTAGAATAAAAGCGTACACCACGACTAGTTTCAGCCCTCAGACAAACGGATTAACGGAGGCTATGAATAAAATTCTCGGCGGTGCTCTCGTTCGATTTACTAACGATGAGGGCACCGACTGGAATAATTACCTCCCAGCTGTAACGTTTAGTTACAACACATCCGTGTCGCAGGCGACCAAACACACTCCGCACTTTCTTTTACACGGATTCCATCCGCGCAGTCCCATCGACAACATATACATCCCGCAGGACACGCTCCCTAGTAACGCTGAACGGTTGCAATATTTATGCACCGCCCGTGACACGGCATGGCGTAATATCCGTGCTGCACAAAAGAGGCAGAAATCCACATATGATAGAACACACAAACATCAGGAGTACATACCCGGTCAACTGATTATGATCTGGTCTCCCACACGCATTAAGAACGTGTCGGAATTCCTTATTCCGAAATGGACAGGTTCGTTTAGAGTCCGTAGGAAGATATCCGATCTAAATTACCTGGTCAATATACGATATCACCACAAAATCATAAAAGATACTGTTCATGTATGGCGCATGAAACCATACCATTCACGGGAAGCCGCCCCTACACCTCGACCCCCAGTAGCCAAGAAATGAAAGCGTTAGATGACCCAGGCAGGGAATAGTATTTTATCCCACACACATCAAACCCAGGACTATATGAAGAGAGAGAGAGTGCTGAACGCACTATGGCATCTGGTAGGCCCTATTTACCACTAAGTGACGATGCCAATTCCACACGATACCTGGACAAGTCCTACTTATAAGTTGCATGTTTTCACTATTAAGAGTGTATTACTATATACTGTATTATTTTACTGTGTACTTATGTCATACTTGTATCACACTTGGATCTAGTGCAATCGCTCGAGTAAGGACTGTCGATACAGTGAAACACATGTTTCCTACCAGCCGCCGGGCCAGGTCATTATCACACAACAGGATACTGTCATACGACACCCAACGTTGACTCAGCGCCTTGCCACGATTTCATAGCAACAGGCATGCTAGGCCAGTCACGTGCCCCGGCACACGCATACATAGCCATGCGTACTTCCGTACATTCACCCGGAGTCCACGCGTGAGATCGCGGGCAGATTTACTTCTAGTTAATGACCATACTTACACTGTAGATCACACAGTAGTTTGACGAGAGGCATATCCACCTCACATCTTCACACTAAAGTGCGCACCCAGGCACGGTCCATTAATTGACCAACGGAAGATTCACTTACCTTTACAACAGGCTCCTTCGGACTTACATCGATTCGCAGAATACCTGTATACACATTATCTACTAATAATGATACACATACGGCATAATCGTATACACAGTAGGTATCGACCGACAGAAGGTGCAAATACCATAGCATAACAATTAGTTACACTACATAACATGGCGACAGCCATTTTATACAAACACCTCCATACTAGTATTACCGCGCAAAGGTGATGACGCGTAGCCATACTTCCCACACAAGCACGAGGTGCACGGGTTACGGAAGCGACCTCACATTGAGGCGAGGTCACAACCTCCTTCCACTTAATTATCGCCGAGGCAAAAAAATACCTTAGCAGGATTTCTTCCCTATAACGTGTCAACATTCGATTACCAACGTAGATTACGGTTAACCTCATGAACAACACGATACCACAGGTTAGTGGCCTTCCTTACAGGGCGACACTCCCTATTACAATAACACAGGTTTGAGGTCTTCAGTACAGGTCCAGAAATCCCATTACAATAACACAGGTTAGCATCCTTCAATATAGGCAAAGACTCCTTACCGACACGTGTTCGCTGCATCCACAATGCTAATTACAAACTATCACAATAACACAGTTTAGTGGCCTTCCGCACAGGCCAGATAACCCTACATTTGGACCCAACAGGTCATCAGGACCACACACTTGTGGGACAGTTGGATAAGGACATACTTACGGAGGTCACATAGTATTATACACTATCAATTCATGTTACATTCTCTGATACAGTTCACTCAGTCCCACACACGGGACAGCGCACTCATTCTAAGAAGTAACGCGCGATCCATCCACGACACCGGAAACAGTATTGCTACAACAGCATCTCAGCCTGTACATAGCAGGGCAGCCAACACATACAGGCCACATATGGCGCTGTCACTATCCACGCAGCCCCTTATATTTTTTTTCCTAACATGGGATCTTTCATTTTTCTTTTTGTTCAACGGTGGCATTGACTACTCAATAACGTCATAAGGACATGCATAACAAACAGTTCTCCAACGAGGCGTTATCATCCTTAGCCGACGATTAGGGCCATGCACTTAAAATTTAAATATTTCATCCATGAATTAGTCTACGAAGGTTCGGACTCGTGGCACAGACCACTTGGCTGGGGCAACTCCCCTAACGGACCAAATAGGACACCATTTTTTTTCTTTTCATCCATACGCCCAGTTATGAACTGTTCGTCATAGTATGCCATATGCCGATATAACATTACATAATAAATTAACGACATACCTTCACAAGTGCCACAAGGCTACCATAGGGCCCTACAGTCCTTCTTGAGATCCCATTAACTATAGGTATACCCTTTAGATACACACTTCACGCCACAATCATTAGTTGGCCAAATTAAACTTTCGCATTTTCTCTCAGACGACGCTTCATCCCGATATACATATCCCAATATGTATATACGTGTAGCATTAACGACATGGCTCATAATTATTTTATTTTGTGTGGGGTTAAAGCACTGTAAAGTTTACATGAAAACAATCTTGCCCCCAAACGCACTGTAAGATAAATATCCAGCCATGAGCGTATAAGTATACTCAGGCAGCCACTACGTCCATGGTCCATAAGTACCTTACGTTTTACTAGGAGAGTCCTGTACTGTGTACATCAAAACATAACCTCCTAGGACCACAATATAGGGTAAATATCAGCCCTGGGCGAAGCAATGTCAAGTTTTGTAGAAAACGGTAAACGAAGGCCCAATGATTTTCTTCCTTACAACACTAAATATGCACTAGTAGATACAAACATTCTATACACATTGAGGAAACATACTCCCCCTGTCAACACATTGCATTACAGAACTACAACACACAGCTGTCACTTCCATACAGCAGGTTGTCCAGTAGACAGAGCCCATTACGATTCCACACGGACAGTCAGGCATTTGCGAAATATAGTACACGTCATACTGCCTACACATTAATATGCCTAGTTTATACACCTCGAGGGAACTATTATTGATCCCCATACCATTTTCGCATTTTCCCGGAGTAAGTGGGACTAGACCACGGAAAGGATTTTTCTACGGCCTGACACACAGGGTCTTACACGCGAACAGAGTCGCAACAGACATACATACATTACCACTACTCTATATACAGCAGACATAGAAGCCCCAGTTTTTTGTCTTTCTATCTTTTGCCCCATTTTTGTCGCGTTTTTCTGATAGCGAATGCACACCAACGTTCCGCACCTGGGGGAGCGATACTTCGCTTTCTTATTGCATATACAATGACACACTGCAGTAACATCCACTCGCTGTCATACACAGGCTATCTCGCATGCCAACTTTGCATAGTCGTCACATACTCGTGTCATCAGACGACACGTGCGTTTGACAGTAAGCTCCCACAATATCAACACACCGTCGTTTTCTTTTACTAGCTCATATAGCTCCCGGCCAATCAGCATAGCGCACCGGTAGACGATACTCCCACAGAGCGCCATAGACAATTAGCACAGCGTATTACGCCCAGGGATAACCGCTATCTGACACTACACATTCGGACCGCTTATCTCGGTTCTGACGTCACTCAGCCTACACTCAACCTGACAAAACGCAACCATTATTTTCGCACAAGCGACCCGTCACAGACGAGCGCGCCGTTCAAATGCCTTTGCGCACGGGACATTTGTTTCCCGAAGTATACACTCCCTCGCAGGGTAGACCCACATTTTTGATAGTATTCATCTCTTCACACACCCCCTAACTCACACAGAGAGCGCATATTTCACGGCCAAATGTCCGTACTAGCAGTGCTACGCACGGAGCGCATAGTTACATACGCCCCATTATATATTTCGCCCTTCTACACAAAACACTTGCCCTTACTACACCCTCGTAAGGACACTGCCCTCCGCTATCGGCTGATACGGGCATTCCCCACACATACATATAAATAAATTTCCACGCTATTTAGAAATTTTTGTTCCAGGCACAACGAATTTTAATAATAACCCTGTATTCCACTTAGGGACGAGAAAAATCATTCACAACGGTGGCCAACTATATTCCCCGCCACACTCCTCTTACCCCCTCTCGGATTATTATTTTACACACCTACATCTCTTGGGAATTATAGACACCGATGACACATGTTTCGCATTTTTATTCCCCCCCCCCCCCCCATGTTATGGGTGGCAAGACACACTTTTACTCCCACACACTTCCGACTAGCGGATGATATAGTTTTGAACATTACCCCCCCCCCCCCACAGGTGGATTTAGCCCACAGGAGAGGATACTAAATAGAACCCGCAGAGGCGGCATTCTAGGACACATATTCATAGATGATACGATTTGTTCAGAGCACGATGGTGCACAGAGGTGCAACCTAATATCTAAAGTACATATATATTCCCCACACAGCGACAGTCGGCACTGCCGATACTGATAGACCATTCGCGGACGCGAATTTTCAGACAACGCCCGTTATACTTTTGCATCGGGATTCACCACGTTTATAGCAAGCTCATCCCTACCAATTAATTATTTTGAGAGCACATTCGAGACGATGTGCCACAGGAGGGATTTCAATCACAGGGTATCCTGACATATCCCTGTGACCAATCCAGAAAGGTATAGTACAGTGCTACTATAATACCAGAATCTTTCTCTTTACCTGACCAGTGTTAGTATATAAGGTATCTAGTATTTAAGTGCAGATTATATATTGTACATTGCAGGCAGCATTGTGCTACGTTATACGGCCGCAGATGCCATAAATCACAGCACGTTGATCCAAGCTTAGCAATAATTCCCCTCCCATAACACAGCATTTATACTCTACATCTGACACATTATTCCCCGGCCCATATTAATGCGAGGCACTTGGCGGTCATGCAACTGGCGAGGTGCACAAAATGCTTTTTCGCTCTTGGCTACATGTTATTTAACATTTCGGAACTATAAAGCTTACAGCTTCGCGAAAAATAATTACCCGCTAACATGATTATATCAGATATTTATACCCTGATAGGGATCTTTAACGTTGCATGCGACAGGATGTCTGCTATAGATCAGACGTACCTATACCTACTTCAGTATGGACCATAACAACCGCACTGTAAACCCTGTTCCTGGCTGATTACAATCCTCCCCTTACCAGTGAAGCGTTCCTTACATTTAACGGTTGTCCCTCATCCACCAAGGACCAAGATTCCCTAGTCCTAGTTAACCATCCCATTCCCCAACTACTAAAACTTTAACATATTGTGTACATTCTCCCACTAACAGGAGAACACCCTTTCACGTCCTCAGCTTTCCGACTAACATGTGAAAGAGTAAACGCAGCTGAATTTAGCTAGCTATCTGAAAGCCAGGCGCAATGAGGTGCACTGTGCCAATAGAGCCGCCCCCCCCTGCCCGGAATGGATACCACCCCCACACAAACACAACATTCGCTTGACACTCTACGCATATGGTTTGTACACAGAGATGCACTTTGGGAGATGTGACCCTATTTTTCCTTGGAAAAATAGGATAATGGTAAATAATAGTAATTACTGGTAAATAATGGTAAATAATGGTAATTACTGGTAAATAATGGTAAATATTGGTCAATATTGGAAAATGTTGGTAAGCATTGACCTGGACTAAGGGCCACCATAGCCCATGACACGGACTCCGACGAACGACGGAAGGTCGAAGCGGCGACGACATAGGGCGGGCAAGCACCGAAGCTGACGGGAGTACTTAGCCTGTCCCCCGACGCGACGGAGGGCTCCACCCATAATGCACTACTGTCGACAACGCCAGACCTGCGGGCGGAATCTTGATGGTCCGATTGGGGGATTGACCAACTCAGCATCGGACAAGATAGACCCTCCACCCAGGGACGACCCACGTAACTTGACATTTAGTTAGATTTTAAGATAAGTAGTAAGATTCTTTGCGCGAAGATAAGACCTGCAGCGGCAGGTGAAGATAAATACTGATGAATGATAAATAATGATGCATATATACGATTATCTCCCGGGCCGAGGTATTGGTCACCGATGATCTCTTTGACCATACTCCCGAAGACGACTATATATTATTGACGAAATGCCCATGGTTCTCTCCCTGGCCGAGGTATAGATCACCGGTGGTCTCTCTGATCATACCCCAGGGGGAACACCTTTGTATTGCCTTGCGATTGCGTCCTAGGGATCCTATGTTCCCTACCCTATTTCAGGCGTTCCGTTACGACGTACTTGCAATATGCAATTTGCGACATGATACTGCAGCAAATACATATTAGTTATTAAGGGGGAAAGTCGACATCTAGGTTGCGGACGATAAGGAGAAATGCCCTTGTCCGATTACTCTGTTGGGGGACTAGCCCGGCAGAGTATGCCCATGGCCGACGACCCTCAATTTGATTTCAGGAGGAAAGTGTAGAAGGACTTAGGTCTGGCAGTCGGGTGGTGATCGAGACCACTAGGAAGAGCGCGCATGAGACCCCTTAGGTAAGGACGGACGTGTAGGGCCTCGGTCTGGCTGTTCTGGAGACTCCGGCGTTACCAGAATTTGCACGCACGAAACCCCCGAAAGGGATATATTCCTCGGTCAAAAGTCTAGTAAATAAGTCAGTTTCTTTTGGCAGGCAACTTAGTTAAGCAAATTTAGTAAGCTACAGTCTTGCATGGAGTATTTCGGCACTAGGTTAAGTCCACATTTAGAGCCAATTTTTTTATATATATACATTAAATTAGTCTGTAACTAGATATAAGATACACTTACACGGGAAAGATCGATTATCGAGCGGCCTCGGACTGCGATTTTCCGCAGCCGTGTAAGCCCGACAATTCGATATTATGGTATCACACGATGTGACCATTTACAATTGCGAGATGCGCATTTAATCCTATTTACATGTTTTATTTTCAGACAGCGATCCACCGTGCGTCGACAGCTGGAAGCACGAAGTGTCCAGATATATTTTTTTTACAGGTGACAATACATAGCGCACATATGATTAGTCTATGTTTATGACTTACATTTATGTTTTTTTCTCTCCACAGATGGATCTACACATTTTTAATTGTATACACACCAGTTGATACAGGTCACCAGGGTGACACATGATGATCAGTACATGTCTTACAGGACCATACAGCAGCTAGCCAGCGGGATGCCTTTACACCCATAGTCTGATTTATATCTTTCCCCACAGATGGCGATTTTGTGTATAGTCCCATGTATATATCTTGCCCACGCCCTGACACGCGCCCGTCGCACCCTCTCTCTCTCACACACAGAGCTCACTCCCCCCAGCTCTCACACCTTTTCCTCACACTGAATTTTATCGTTATTTCACAGCATCTCCGTCCCTCGGTTAGGGATAACTGTGGGATATCCACTCCCGCTGGGCGGAACACACACCCCTAATATTAGAGGTGGAATACGGCGGCGAGTGTTGTACCCACTGTCTGTAAGGGTCGACCTTCCCCGCTAAGATAGACCATCCTCCCACAGGGGACGATCCATGGACATATCATTAGTTTGCCATGGCCTAGACTAGCTTTGGATTAAGGTACTGGTATAAGTTAGCGCGCTTAAGGTCGGATTATAAGGTATCCACAGAGTGGAATTGGTTGTGCGTAATTTATAAGCTTCCATGTTAGTGCTACGGCACGAGAGAGAGAGTTCATCTGTAATTACGGCACAGAGTACATGGCCGACACCGTTGCATATTATTTGGTTTGTTTTTATGCCCACTGTATCTTTGTTACACACACCACAGGTGGACCCACACTGTTTTATTTCTTTTCCTTTCGTTCCTTCTAAAATCACATTTGTAAAATGTTTATCTCACACTATAAACAAATTTTTCTTACCCCCTTAACTTACACACCGAGGCATTGCTTTTCTTTTTCTATTCTACCTATTCTTTCACTTTGTTGTCCATATTTTGTATTTTCGATACCCAAGGGCACTTTTTCATCCCGTCCAGGTTTGTGAGGACGGAGGGTAAGATAGGCCCTACCGATGTTTTTTCCCCTTGGGATGGCCCACAGTGTGATGATTGTTGATTGATGATTGTTGATGATGATGATGATGTTGATAAAGATGATGATGATTGATGATTGATGATGATGTTGATGATGATGATGATGATGATGATGATTGATAAATGTTGATGTTGATGATGATGGTGATTAAGGATTATATAGGGTCCAAATACCCACCATATTTCATTTACAGAGGATGATGTCACTATGTTTTGTTTATTGATTGTGTTTATTATTGTACAAGGTTTGGATTGATATATATTTGTATGTGCCACGGCACCGAAGTTGTAATGATGCACATTGTATTAGGATGAATTATTGTCCCCCCCCCCTCCTCACCAAAACACCTACACCTGATCGCTAGACACGAACCCGAGGCAAAATTATTCTACGAGGCACTGTACACTGCCCCTCCATAATTCGATCTACGATACTACCCACTTCTCCATATGCCAGACGTTCACTTCCTCAACTACTCACCTTACACGGGGCTAGCCACTCAACCCCACCGACGTTCCCACCTTCTGTCCCAAGGGATTTCATAGTAGAGCAGAAGAAACCAAGAGAAGCAAAGAAGAGAGAAGGCACTTTAAGACAGAAACAGATGTCCATGCACACACACACACCCACTAGAAAAACTACCCCTACGGCCTAGTCTTCATCCCGTCATCGAGGACGATGACTAGCTCCGTCGAAGGAGTTGTTGCATCCGGGGGATGCACCCTCATCCCCCTATTATCTACAAATACATCCATCCCCAAATAAACGTCTTATAGAAATTCCACTACACATCTCATAGCAACAACCTTCAATGACCCCACAACTTGGACTTCAACGACCCCCGGTCAGCTCCTCACATCCTGTGAAAAGTGCAATTATGAAAACTCTCCAATAAAAGGTTATAGAACTGTAGAGGTGAGGTAACTCGGGGTCAGTCTGCCTCAGTGTCACCTTGTGCCAGACCACTGCAGAACGCCGCTCCGCCGAAGGGTAAGTGTCTAAGCGATCTACACTCCTCACACATACAGTCACACTTTCGCCCCTTATTGTTTGAATTGTGATAGCATCAGGTTTAATAACTGCTATGCAAATTCTAGAAGTACTCCCATTTGGAAATACCAATTAAAGCCATACCTTTTACAAGTATCTGGTCATCTAGTTTATTTGCTTAATTGGTAAGATCCTACCCTTCATCCCCCGTCCCCGGTAGGATTCAGGGAACACTTAATTAATTGCTCCGTGGCGCCCGAAGTCAGCCACGCGCCTATGTCACTCTTTACTTGTCTCGCTCTTAGCGCGAGCCGCGCCCACGTTTGCATAATTCTAAGTGGCAGCCGCTCAGCTGCTCAGAACCTCTCGCACCAAGCAGCCCTTAACTCCGAGACCGCACCCTCGAACTACCCAACCAGACAACACAATTGGAAGTTCTCTTTTCGAGCCCCGTCCACGCTCTTGGACTGCTCCAACGCCCCCTCTCCCTACACGCTAATCTCCAGCATTTCCCCAAATTCCCTTTTCTCCTCCCCCTGAAAACTACATTGTAGAGGGTCCCTACTCAGGTCCCCTACAATATATGTTTATGTACACATAGTTCATTAGAAATTCGGTTGAATTCCAATTCATAGTGTATAAGTCATATGCATTTAAAAGTTGGACTTATCAGTAGGCTTACAGTCATTTTGGCAACACTGCCATGTATGGTCTCCTGAAAATTAAACTGAAATATTATTATGTATACGTGTGCCAATTTTGAAAAAGCTTCCATGCATACCTTCCAAAATATCCAGCATGAAGCTCAAATTTCAACTGCGATTTTCAGCAGTTGGTAGCGCTGACATCATTTTCAATTACGGCATTTAGTTATTCAGGTATAGGTCTTTTCTCATACCATATTTTGTTTCGATTGCTACAGCCGTTTAGGAGTTGATAGGGGGGGGGGGGACACACACAGACAGACAGACAGAAGGAGAGACAGACAGACACACAATTGCGTGGATCGATCTCATAAGTCTACTTTTTCCTCATTTTTGAAAAATGTGAAAAGTAGGCTAAAAATATCCCTCTGGGTACGCCGGAAGGCGGAGGTAGATTTCACCGAGCAAACTAGGAGATAGGCGAAAATAGGCAAAATATGTAGGTTTTCGTAGAAGGACCAGACCTCATTTTATACCTCTCATTATGGGAAAGTATTTTACAACGGACGACTCGACTTGTGGCGTGGCTTTGAGGTTCCTGAAGTGTCTCACAGAGTGCGCAGGTTGTCTTGTGGGCGAGAAACGAATGGAGGCACGTTTTCTTGTGCCAGAATGTTATTTACCGAGTTGAAGTGTCAATGACTTGCGGTTGGTAAGACGTATATATTATCGTAATTTGTATTAAGTATACCTCCAATATAGGCGTAATGATAAGGGTTGTAAAATGTAGAGCATGAACTTACTGGGCCGTGTTCTTAGATATGACAGTTTCATTTTCCGAAATTGTAACTTTATTTCTAAAGCAGCTGACGTGGACGAAGTATTTAGAGCACCTCAAAAAGTTTAGTTTGAATTGTGCTGCAAAATACGTAGGTGATGATGGTTCTCAAAGACTAATGCATTATTGAAGACGTTTGGTGTGCCTATCAAAGTTTTCTAATGACTTTTAAGGCTGTCTGTTTTGCTAGACAGAGTAAAATCTCCCCCAAGAATACTCTATTCATGGTGTGACGGCAGGCATTGTTAGTTGTCGCCCCAGAGTTCTGGGTTCGATTCCCGTCTCTATCAAGACATTTAATTCTGGTCTGAGAGCTGGAATGGAGTAGGCTACACTAAGCCTCGAGAGGCAAAATTGAGAAGCGGTGGGTTCGATTTCCTCCTCATTCATCCTGGAAGTGGATTTCCGTTGTTTCCCATTTATAATACAGGCAAATGCCGGGATGGTTCCTAACTAAAAGGCAATGGCCGTCTCCTTCCCATATCTGACCTGAATTATAAATACACACACTACTACAAATACCACAATAACCAAGGTTATCAAACAATCATCCCACACTCGTTCAAGTACATGGGGCCAAATGATCACGATGCCCAAGGCCCTCAAATGAAACAACAATAGCAACAAAAGCCACTTAATTTTCAAGAGTGTCAAGAGAATGACGAGTTCAAAGTTCTTAGGTCGTACTGTTCATGCAATACTGTGTAATATTTTCGTGAATATTTCCAATTTAATAGGAATTGGCTGTCTGGGAAGCCATTTAATATCTACCCACTTTCTTTTAGCTAAGGAAATGCATTCATCTAGTGCAGGGATGTCAAAGATACGGCCCGCGGGCCGTATCCGGCCCCCGGGCCGTAACAATATGGCCCGCGATCGCAATGTGTGACAGACAGAAGAATCATGACTTCACTCGATTCCTCTACGGAAGTTTTAAAATGCGCACACTACATCATTTATAAGTAATTTCAAGGGCAGTGCGTGCCTAGACAAGCGAGAGAGGTAGACAGTAACGCCATCTCTTAGAAACAAGCGGAAATACCACGAAGGCTAGAATCTTCCACGCACTTCGAGTCTAGTCAGTTGAGTCGAGTAATCGAAGCGATACGGTCGGAGAAAGATTTTAGTTAATTTAGTTGTACTGCGACATAGTGATTGTGAAGTCCAGTGATTGTGAAGGCACTGTGCATTTGTTTGTGTCGTGCGCATGTGATATCCTGTGTCGAGTTCCATAATTGTTACGATTTTGGCATAATGTCACAAAAACGTAAAATTGATAGTGAGTGCAGGGTTTTTCAGTCCAAATGGGAAATTGCATATTTTTTCATAGAAAGGAAAGGTAAACCTCTGTGTTTGATTTGCAATCATACAGTTGCTGTTTGTAAGGAGTTTAACTTGAAGAGACACTATGATACGAATCATAAATCAAAATTCGATTGTTACACTGAAAAAATAAGAATGGACACATTGTCATCTTTAAAATCTAAACTTCAAGGTCAACAATCGATGTTTACTAAAGCTAATACTGAGAGCGAAGATGCCCTGAAATCAAGTTTTATTATTGCATTAGAAATCGCGAAGAGATCAAAACCTTTCACTGATGGTGAGTTTATTAAAGACTGCATGTTGAAAGTGGCCTATGTTTCATTTCCATTTCAGAAGTCAATAATTAAAAATATTTCGCTGTCAAGAAACACTGTTGCTTCAAGAATAAATGATTTATCTCAAAATTTGGTTCTTCAATTGAAGGAGAAAATTAGGGAATTTACAAACTTTTCACTGGCTGTTGACGAGAGCACTGATACTGAGGATACAGCTCAACTTGCTGTTTTTATACGAGGTATTAACAGTAACTTTGAAATAACTGGAGAACTATTAAAGTGCGTCCCATTGACAGGTACTGCAAGAGCAAATGGTATTTATTCTGCAATTGAGCATTTGATATCAGAATATGAACTCGACTGGAATATACTTAGCAGCACAACTACGGATGGCGCTCCTGCCATGGCTGGCAAACTTTCGGGCGTTGTAACTAAGTTAAAACAGGAAACATCAGGGAATTTTGTAGGATTTCACTGTATAATTCATCAGGAATCATTGGCATCCAAACATTTAAAAATGGACCATGTCATGCAACCTATAATTAAAATAGTAAATTTTATAAGGAGCAGAGGACTAAATCACCGACAGTTCAGGCAGTTTTTACAAGATTTGGCCGAAACGTTTTCTGATGTCCCTTATTTCACCGAAGTTCGTTGGCTCAGTCGAGGAGTAGTTTTAGAAAGATTTTTTGCATTACGTGACCCTATTCAAGCTTTCATGTTAGAAAAAGGCAACCCAATTGATTATGACAATGACTGGTGGGTTGATTGTGCCTTTTTAGTAGATGTGAATAAACACTTGACTGATCTGAATGTAAAGTTACAGGGTAAAAATCTGATTGTCACTCAAATGTATTCATGTATTCAAGCCTTTGAAACAAAGTTGAGGCTGTGGGAAAATCAGGTAAAAAAATCAAACTTTGGATCATTTCCCTCATTTAAAATCATTTGGCACGGTGAATCAAAATAAATTGGATCAATATTCTCAACTTCTGCAAAATCTGATCACGGAATTCAACAATCGTTTTGAAGACTTCCACAAAATGAATGAAATGGAATTCCCAATTTTCAACAATCCATTCAATTTTGAAACTTCACAGGCACCAGTTCATTTGCAAATGGAGTTGATAGATCTTCAATCAGACAGTATTTTGAAAGAAAAAATTAAAGAGGTTAACGCTCTTACATTTTATACACAATATTTCAAGAGTTTGGATAACTACTCGCAATTAAAAAAGCATGCAGCACGCATTCTGTGCATGTTTGGTAGCACCTATTTATGTGAGCAGATGTTTTCCGTCATGAAAATAAATAAGAACAAACATCGCACAAGACTTACGAATGAACATCTCCAATCAATTCTTAAAATAATTACAACGAATATGATACCTGACATCAATGAGCTTGTCAAAAACAAGAGAAGTCAGGTATCTGGATCCTCGAGCTCAAAATAATTACCCTCTTTTATAACTTTGATATGATTTTTAACAACCGTATATTATATACTATATAATTAAGTAAATAAAATGTTATAATAATTCAGTACATTTTTTAAAATTTGAACCTGGCGCGCCTACACATTCTAAATTTAATATATGGCCCTCTTCAAAATTGAGTTTGACACCCCTGATCTAGTGGGATTGTTTTACCTCTTCTTTGCTCTACTGGAGCCACTGAAATTCCTGCTAAAATTTCCTGCACATCTGTTGAGCAGCAGAGGTATAGGCTAAACCTAGGGGAGAGTGTATAGACCCAGAACCTGTGAGCTTAATAAACTTTGTTCTTCGTCTTTCTATAAATATTTGTAACATTTTATTGTGTTATGGGGACGGTAACCTGTTTGTCATTTGGGGTATATTTTCATACTGGTGGTCTCACTGTCCTTATGCAAGGTTTCGACACTGATGTGTAACTATCTAACGGTCTGTTACTTCTTCACGCAAAATTTTATCTCCTGCAGAGATGTTAGTTGGTTCCTCATTTTAGGGGCTGCGACAACGCGGTCATGTAACCCCGTGTACTTTGGGTGTGTGTAGAATCTGTCTGATAACCGGTGTTAATTGTGATGGCTGTATTAGTCTGTAATTCAGGTACGGACTGCAGAAGGTCAATTTCAAGTATTACTGGAGTTCCTACTCTTACTACCAAATTCTACCGTCAACGACACCTAGCTGTAAACTTGGCTACTATATGCCACCGTAACCAGCAACTAGCAACGAAAATTGGAATTTAGAGCATTAATTAAATCTAACCTACAAATTTTGCTACACGCAGTTGTAGTTAGTGGAAGGTTCGTTTACATGCTATAAATCTATGACATGGGCCAGCCACTTACTTCCCCTCTGAGGGATTTTAACGCTCTTAAAATCAGATGGCTTCAGCCAGGTCTGAACCCACGATCTTGGGTATAGAAAATGAGCATGCTACGAATTACGCCACCGAAGCCGCTTCCCACAGCGTCAGATGGAAAACTGAATGTTGATCTCGTGCAGTGGCGTTGTCATGGCAACCTCTGATGGCTCTTGGCATTTTGGCTTTGGTAGCGTAGTTGGTAGCATGCTGAACTGCTGTGTCCAAGATCGCGGGTTCAAACCCGGCCGAATATACCATCTTTTTGGAAGCCTTCATAGGGAGGTTATGGTTGCTTGAGCTTTTAGTTCTCGCAGTAAAGAGACGCAGGTGCGCTTCAAAAAAGGGATGTAGTGCGCAGGTTTGCTACTCCTCTGGGAGGCAGGGCGGGGACACAAAGAACCCGCTGATGAGCCCGCTTGGTGTCCTAGGCGAAACTCTACACAAGACACGGCACAAACCTAGAAAAATTGCTGAGTTTTAATTCACTGGCCGTGAAAGCCAATATACCATCTTTTAGGAAGCCTTCATAGGGAGGTTATGGCTGCTTGAGATTTTAGTTCTCGCATCAAAGAGGGCAGGTGTGCTTCATAAAACGGAGGTAGCACGCAGTTCGCTACTCCTGTAGTGGTCCGGGCGGGGACACCAAGAGCCCGCTGATGAGCCAGCTTGGTGTCCTAGGCGAAACCCCACACAAGACACGGCACAAACCTAGAAAAATTGCTGAGTTTCAATCCTTCTCTTTCCGGTGTTCACGGCCTACGGTACATTATTCATTTTCAGCTTTGAAGTGTGAAGCCAAGCAATTTGTGTTGGATATTCCTGTCTCAAATGATAATTTTCTTGTTGCATGGGAGACTGGGAGTTGATAAACTGTAGATATGATAACCATAGATTAATTGCCGTGCGACATGTTTATGAATTGCTGTCTTCTCCATCTGTTGGTGAAGACTCTGCAGTTGAACTCAGGCGATAAATAAATCACATGTCCAGTGATAAGAATGCATTGAGAGCACTTAAATTAGATGTCTCCTTGTTTGAACTGGTTCCTCTTCAAGTACTGTAGATAGCATCTAAAAAGGGTTGTGACTGGAGGGATTTAATGAATGTTTTTGTAAATTAGGTATCAAGCACTGGAAGTAGAGAGCGTAAACTCACAATGAAGTAACTAATTTAAGGTTAAACCAAATAAGTTCAAGACAGAGGGGGTTCACAGGTTTTCTCAAGCATATGTTATCACAGACAAGCAATGAAATTACTGTAATCAGCCACATGTTCTATATCATTATGATACGTTTAAGGGCTTGTCTATCTCACAGAGGTTGGAATTTGTTAAGTCTAAGAATCTGTGTTTCAACTGTCTCCTTGCAAATAATCACAAGTCGTCACAGTGTAAGAGTAGCTCTTGTCGTACGTGTAGGAGGAAACACCACACGTTACTCCATGCTGTAAATGACGATGTAAAGGAAATGGGTGTTATTCACAATCTCAACTCACTCCCAGAAATGAAGCATATGTCAGAACAACAGAGATCAACTCTGGAAGTTATTGTTCATTCGAAGACCAAGAGGATGTTCATGTATTGTTGTCAACAGCTATTGTGCACGTTTCGGACTCGTAAGGAGTAATGCTTAAGGCACGATGTCTTATTGATTCTTGTAGTCAATCAAGTTCTGTGACGGAACGATTAGTTCAAAGGTTGAATTTAACAAGATCGAGAAATCATGTCCCAATTGAAGGAATAAGTGGAATTAGTCATGAAGGGTATCCCTAAGTTTATCCAGGTAGCCTATCCTGAATTTCTCGGAAATATCGACATTCTGTTAGGAGCAGAAGTATTTTTCGCCATTATGAAGCATGATCGCAGGTACAGACGAGGTGATTGGTCAGTCTTACAAGATACGCAGCTGGGTTACATTCTTTCTGTCAGATATCAATCTACACTCATGTTCGTGGGTCCTCTCAAAATGTCTTCCGTTGTAACGAAGCACTAGATCAGCAATTAACTGCTCAATTGGGGTGGAGGGTGGGGGCATGATGGACAGGGTTTGTGGAGTTTGTATTAGGAAGTGCTGATTGTAAATGTTGGAGCATATTGAAACAAATGAACTAAGAACAATCCATCATAGCGACGGATTTGAAGTTGAGTTATATGTTTAAATATTCCAATCGTTATGATGCTTTGTAGCAATTTTAAGTATACAGTATATAATATAGGGAAGTAACAGCATTCGGTAGAATCAATACACCTCATTGAAGTTCTCAACGCTACCAGATGAACACTTAAGTTATTTAATGCAAAGGTTGTACTGAATTTTCAGAAAAATCAGGATTATTTGATGAAAACATGGCCAGAAAATATTTTGTCTCTGCCCCGAAAAATTTGGTTACTAGAAGTAATTTTTTATTTCCTCGATTCAATGTTAAGATAAATACATTCTCCTCATGAGAGCCTTATGACCACCCCTCCTTCACACTATTGAACACCTCTGGTCAGTTTTGGATCTGAGAATCCGGTGCAGACTTTCATTTCCTTATCGTTACCCTGCACGACGAGCATTACGACATTGCCCTGGAGAAATTGCACAATGTATACGCATCTGTTCCGCACCAAGTATACTACAGGCTAAAGGTGGTCCATCTCTGTGTTGATCAGACTTTTCCATTGGTCTGATCACCACATGTACACTACACGATTCAATAACTGAATGCCTTATTTGACTCTTGACTTTAACACCTGCTCCAATTTAGTTCCTCCAACATGCCATCCTATTTTCTTGTGTAATTTCTCTACTGACATCAACTTCTAATTTAATCCGAATTTCATGCTTATTTTCATACCATATTCTCTGGATTTCTGTTCAAGCTCAAACATCACCGTGGTTGCAGAAAGGATTTTAAGTCGTCGTCGGCCGATACTCGTATCCGAGTTTACGTTTCTCGCCTGCAGCTCTATAAACCTTAGTCCATCCGATGAAGATGACGCTGACGGCTTATCACACCAATTCTTGCATAAAAAATGCGGCCACATATGCTGCATCCGATGGGGGGTGGATGACGTGGTAGTGTTCGACGTATCTTCTTCCTCTCGCGAATTTCCTCTTCCTGTCTTCGACGTTCCTGCTCAAACTGTGCAACTGCAGCTGAGATGGTAGCACTCCAGCGAGGATGATCCAGTGCAAGAGTATCCCAAGTATTTGGGTTTATCTCTACTCTTCTCATGGTCTGCTTAATTTGGTCTATATATCGTTTTAAAGGAGTACCACATGTCCTTTCGCCCGTGTTGGGTTCACTATACAGGGTTCGCTGAAGGAGTCTGCTGTCACTCATACGATGGATATGGCCTGCCGATCCAAGCCGATGACCAACAATGATGGTTTCAATACTGTTTAGCATTGCTTTCTCAAGGACTGATATATTAGTTATATAGTCATCCCATTTCTTGTTCATGATGGATCTAAGTTTCTTTTATGAAAGCGTTCCATTTTCTTGATGCCCCAGCGATATAGGGTCCAGGTTTCACATCCGTAGAGTAACGTAGAAATAACAACAGCTTGGTACACCAACACTTTCGTGCAGATACCTAGATCTTTGTTCAGGAACACACGATGTGAGAGACGTCCAAGAGCCATATGGACAGCCTGTATTCAGCTTTCCACGTCCTTCTCAGAGGTATAGTTCACTAATAGAATACTATCAAGTTACGAGAAGTGTTCAACCCTTTCCAGAGCTGAGCCAGATATGTTGATATCTAAATGTGTTCAAAATCCAGGAGCAGTCTGAGTTAGCACTTCGATCTCCTGAATGTTGACAGTCTGGCCAAAACGTTCATAAGCTCTTTTGAAACAGTTGGCAGATTGCTGAAGCTCTTCTGGTGTGTGGGCTGGAGAAGCATTGTCATCTGCACATTGCAGTTCTGCCTCGGGGTGTGTTTTAAAGTCAATTTTGAATGTGGAAAAAATACTGCAGCGATGAGTGTTGGTATTATCTATAAGTTCAAACTTGTGCGTTCCATCGAGATTTGGTTTTAAACCATATTCATTGATCAACACCACATAAATGTGTTCAAAAATATCATCTATCGTATATCCACCAGAGTTCAGGGTGAGCACAGAATCAACATAGTAAAACTTGTCGTTCACATTTTGACGTAAGTTGCATATTCTATTGTACGTTTCAAGAGAAAAAAGTCCCAAACCATAAGGTCCTTCACTCAAGTCGATATTCGGGTAAAAGTCTAGGCTGACTTCAGGTCCACGTCCATCCAGTGAAAACGTTTTACTTTCCGCCGACATACTGTTGACGTTTTATCTTCTGCTGCGTCTGATATAAAACAATAAACACAAACGTCCTCATCTTGGCTGTTAAACGTTTGCTCACGTTTCACATTATAAGATATCTTGGTCTTGTTTCCAAAATATGTCACTAGTTCCATGGGCGGGGGCAGATTCCCAAAACTGTCAAAGTACCATACTATGGATCCCTCCTTGACATAGGCTACATAATGCGTTCCTGGTCCTCGGTGATCATCCAAATTTAGAAGAGCACATTCCTATTTCCAGGGTTGTGGGGGTAAATGGTTTCGCATAAACACACCTCGAAAATGAGAAATCTATAGTTGTTTAGCATAGCTTTCCACTTGTTGATGAGTCAGGGCATGTCTTGCTATGGTTGAGGTTAAAAAAAATATTATTTTTATTTGGGAATGGAAAAATCCCAGTTCTGTGACCCGAGTGGAACCGTTTGGAGTGGAGTCTGGCCTGGTTGAAGAGCACCCTGTCATACCGATATTTAATTTCCACAGCTGAGTTGTATGCATGCGATGTCTCATAAAGCATAGCTGCGAGGTCCAGGGCAAAACATGTAGCTGAAAGCACATATCCTTTCTTGAGTCCATTTTAAATTCCTCTGAGATATCATTCTGATATACATAGTACCTGACCAACCATGCCATCAACGAAAGCTTCGATAAAGCTAAAAAAATGTTCGGGGTATCCAAAGTACTTCAAAACCATCCACATATCGCTACGAGGAACCGTATCAAAGGCCTTTTCAAGGTCATAGAACACTTAGAACAGAGGTGTCATTTGTTCTCTGTACTTCTAATGGAGGAATTTTGAGTATTTTAGGGAGAATGAATTCAAAGTTACGAGTAGATCTGTGTATCCCTTAACTACGGAAATTTCTATCCCTTGAAGAAAATCCTAAATGACAAAGTGTCCCGGATCTTCTCTTCCTTCTGGATGTCACTTGAACTGCAACCTTCAACGAGGACACTGCCACCTCCTGCCACGAGACCCTCAACTTTATTGGTATGACATCCCAATAACGCTCACCGCCTTGGACATTTAATCGCCACGCTAGTCTGGTATTTTAAAGATCTCCACATCTTTTTTAACCAAGTTAAGTCCACGTTATCAAAATTTAATGATTGTCATACATATCAAACCTAATTTTATTATTCCTTAAATTGGTCCAATCCATATTAAGATTCTATCAACGTTTAGTCAAGAGACATTACTTCGCTTAATCAGGCCTTCTATAATTAGTCCCTCTCCAATTTGTTAACTTGTTATTAATTCATTGCTTCAACGCACATATGTGCATTTTCCTGTTCCTTGTTCTCATATTTTTGTTGCCTCAAAGTAATAAACATAATAACTCCAATTTTTGTTCTCTGGTGGTACATTCCGCTGGCCCAATATCCCGTTCCTCCTTTCAGTCTAATTGTCACTCACCGCGTAGCCATTTTGACCAAGCTAATGCTTGATGCAATCTCCCGTATGGGAAAGTTTAGAGAAAATCTTTCTCCAACACCTCTTCCAATATCGACTGAGCGATTACGGAAGATGCGAAGCCAAATCAGGGTTATGGGTATTTAGCACACTCCACGGGCTGTGTTCTAAATCAGAACAAAACTAAACTCCTAATTTCAATGAAAGAGTCGAATGAAACCAGAGGCCATTTAAACGGCGAACTACTATCAATAAGTAATAACATGGAATATATTTATGTAGCCTATCTGAAAAATAATTGTACTTAAGTTTACGTTAACTTTGTAAATATTTGATCATGCCACTTTCTTCCTCTTTTTCAAGTAAGCTTTTATGTAGAAGTCGAGGAACATTAAAGACACGAAGCCAGCCTGAGAAACTAGCAATATCGCAAAACCAACAGGATATCTGCAACTGTTGTTGAAGAAGATCTGTGACGAATGCACGGCGATCAGGAAGAACTGCACCTGCGAACATAAGAGACATACACTCTGTTAGGGCTGATGATCTCGATATTCCACTCCTGAAAACAACAACCATCATCACCACTACCTAGTCACAGTTGAGTTTCCAGTCAAAAAACGCACTGATTGAAGAGTATGTTGAAGAGAGAGCAAATGTTAGCACTTAGAACAAAAACTCAGATATTTACAGCATGAGCGTTCCCTATAACGTCGAGCCTTTCTTGGTCTACGGGGGCCGATAACCTAGATGTTAGGCCCCTTAAAACAACAATTATCATCATCATCATCTTGGTCTACGCGACGCACGGAGAGCGTTGAGTCAGCGCCACTTGAATAGTATCTAACGTTACACAACAGCGGGACGGGAATCACCGCATGTGGTCATCGTATTGGTTAGATTCCCAGATGACAAGATACCTTAGTTCAGAGAGTTAAGACTTGTGGTGGAGTACCGGTACTGTTGCCTGTCTTGTATCCCATATGATTATTAAATACGTTAAAATGTGTACATGTGTTAAGCTAGTTGTGCACTACACGCTGCTGCTAGTGCCAGTGCCTTGCTCGACACGCGGCTACACTCAGTGGCCCATCCGTCACGCGGTGACTGCAAAGGCCCGTTCTATAGGAAGGGACCTCTCTGTATGATATATCATGTTTTTAGCCTACTTTCGATTTTGTAAAAAATGTATGTAGATCTACACAGGGTCAAAATTTGTTGGTTGGTTGGTTCCTTAGTTTAGGGGCTGCGACAACGCGTTCATGTAGCCCCGTGTACTTTGGGTGTGTGTAGAGTCTGTCTGTTAACCGGTGTTAATTGGGATGACTGTATTAGAGGTCAACATTTGTGTGGCTGTCCGTGTGTGTGAGTGTGTGTATATGTGTGCCCCCCCCTCCCCTCCAATCAATTGAAACACGACGAAACCGAATTGAAGTAAATTTGGTGCAGAGTTAGCATTAGCAGAGGGAACCTCAGTGTCATGTTTTATATCGCCGCCATCTTTACCAAATCTCAATGGGGGCCACACAAACGTTCAACATTTTAAATCAAATTACGACTGAACTAATAATCGGATCTCTACCAAATTCGTAAAATAGATACCTTCATATAGGAAGGGTCGTACGCCCAAACTACGAGGTCATCATCCGTACCATTTCAGGATGGCGGCCGTATGAATTACGCAAGCATTATAATAATAAACTTAGAACCCATCAGTTCCGATTATCAAACCGAGAATGGTTTAATCTGTCCTAAAGGACGTGGCCCATTCGATATTTTAAGTTTATATTATAATATTATACGATTGCATTGACTTTAATAAGCCGAGCCGTCTTGGTTACAACACAAGATGGCAGCTGATATCTTGTGCCTGACCTATATTTCACTAGATTGAGTATTGCATGCAGTATAGTCTTCGAATAGAAATAATATATACTTTGTATGAAATGTTTTATAACAAAAATATACTCCACTGAAGAAATCTTTTGGTCCAAATCATTATTTGCTAAGACGTTGTATGTAAGTCAATTGATAACGACGAATTTAGGTGGGCATGTTTGGCTATGTGGTAAAGCGTTAGTAATTTACCTGTTTGGCTGTGATTCAAAACATATCAGATTTGGTTATCTTTGCTTATTTTTTAAAATTAATATTCTTTTGTAACTATTTGGACGTTATGCAATTAAGCGTCATAGACATGCCGAGGAAGCACACCACCAAATGAAAAATCTAAGAATGAATAGTGAAGGCTTAAGTAGAATTCCTTAAAATGTTTTGAAACAGAATAAATTCCTATCCTGCTTCGGAGGGTTTGAAATATCGGCTAGTCCGCAAATGTAATAAAATAAAAAATAATAAATGAATAATTGTTCCCTAAACTGATGATAAGTTAACCCTCCCGAAAGCCCTATTTACACAGATAATAATGATGTCCAAAATCAAAACTAAGAATGTGACACGTTATAAAATCCCTAAGCAAATAGAAAAACAAGAAGTTCCGTTAAGAACTATACAGCCTACTTTTCATGCCAATGATTATTCTACAGAATATGAACCTATCTAGAATAATGACGAAATTAAGTTGCTAATATCGAAATTTCTAATTAGTTCGAAATACTGTATACCTGGCATAATGTATCCTAATAGAGCACTACAGTTGGCAGCCCTGATGACTGAATATATTCTTAGTTCCGTCTCTTACGGTACTAAATACAAAATTTGGTTGAAGTCCACTGGATAGCATGGACGTTACATGCAGTTAAACATTGGATCGAACAGCGCGCGTAAAATCATGTTGGCAACAATGTCATGCATGTATTGATCAGAAATAATCTGAAATAATATGATCTATTGTTGTGCCAATTTTGAATGAAATCCATTAGTTAGTATAGAAGTTACATGCATTTTAAAATTGGACCTATCAGCAGGCTTAGAATCATGTTGGCAGCACTGACGTATATTAGTTACTCCAAATTCGTCTAGAATGCCAGGTACTATACGTGTGCAAAGTTTAGAGCTATTGGCTTGCATACTTTCTGATATATTGATATTAGGGTAACAAAAATAGGGACAGCACATATTAACAGTTGGCATCCCTGGTTGCTCCTTAGAATACGCATAGTCATATCTGTTATGGTACACATAGCACATACGAAATTTGGTTGAAATCCAAATGATAGTATGGAAGTTACATGTATTTAAAGTTGGACCTGTCAGCAGGCTTAGAATCATGTTGGTAGCACTGACGTATATAAGTTACTCCAAATTAATATAGAATGTCAGGTACTATACGTGTGCATAGTTTAAAGCTGTCGGCTTGCATACTTTCTGATATATTGGTATTTGGATAAAATAAATTAGGAGCATTTATTAACAGTTGGCAGCCCTGGTAGGTCTTAAGAATACGCTCAGTCATATCTGGTTATGTACACATACAACATACGAAATTTGGTTGAATTCCGCTTGATAGTGTAGAAGTTATATGCATTTAAAAATTGGACCTATCAGGAGGCTTATAATCATTTTGGCAACACTGCCATGTTTGGCCTCCTGGAAATTAAACTGAAATATTATGATCTGTACGTGTGCCAATTTTGAAATAGCTCCCATTCATACTTTCCAAGATATCCAACATGGAGCTCAAATTTCAATTGCGATTTTTTAGCAGTTGGTAGCACTGACATCATTTTCAAATATGGCCGTGAGATATTCAGGTATAGATCTTTACTCCTACCAAATTTTGTTTCGATTGCTGCAGCCGTTTAGGAGTTGATAGGGGGGGACACACACACAGCCAGACAGACAGACAGACAGACAGACAGAAGGACAGACAGACAGACAGACAGACAGACAGACAGACAGACTGACAGACAGACAGACACACATTTGCCCGATCTCATAAGTCTACTTTTTCCTCATTTTTGCAAAATGTGAAAAGTAGGCTAATAACCGATTAAAAATACGGATAGTCACAGACTGAATTTACAGCAAAGCAAAAATGTTAATTGACCTGCAGCAACTAGAATGTAATTTACATTTAATTGCACCAATAGAAAATAGTTAATATTATGAAGGCGTCACTTCCAACATTTACATTTAAATTTATTTCGCTATCTAAGTTCTATTTGAAAATTAACACTAGATGGTAAGCATCTGTGACGAAGAAAAATTCAAACCTAATAAAGCAATCAGTCTATCCATAAAAAACATCAAGCTATTACACACATAATACAACCTAAGTAAATGGTCAACACTCTTAATCTCAAACAAAAAAAAAGTAGATCCGTAAAGAACTATATAGCCTATTTTCATATATCCTACTTATGTTAATTGCCTCTATCAACATACAGAATTTCAGTCAGATTGCTGTAATAGAATCGTATATATTGAGAACCGTCAAAATATTTCAGTTGGTCGCCATGTTGCATTTAGATATATGTAGACAGTAGGGGGGTAGTACAGAATCTAACCCAGCCGGCATTGCTTGGGCGGTGTTCATGTTAAATACGGTAATTAATATCTGGCAAAGCCCTGGTCAGATTTTAACAAATGGGTTGTCGTATGACTCGGGGTGACGTCCTCCTTCCTAAGGACCACTCGAAATATTTTCAAAAAAATTGAAAATCTTTGTTTTTGAAAGTATGCGATAGTTTTGAAACCATACATTGTAAAAAGTGTTATATAGGCTTAAAGGAAAGGTCTCTATGTCATTAATTTTTTATAATAAAAAAATTATTTTTTACATTTTTTGAAACAGTCCAATTTAAAAATTTATATATTTTGGAAACTAGGAATTTTACAAAAAGTTTGTTTGACATTTATGAATGGTCCTTACCCCCTCTACCTCCAAAATAAGTTCAGGTCTCTAGGACAAAAACTAACAGTAGTGTGGTAAGGCCGGAGCTGCTCCACTTAGGAAGTTGTGAGCCCATGGCGACCTTGGGAAGGAAGGAATAATAATGTTGGGGAAGGAATAGTTGTACAGAGGCCAGCGTGATATCGTTTAGATGGTATTTTTCCGCTCTATCTGATGGCGAGGTTATTTTTTAAATGGGAGGAATTTTGAAACGTGCTTTTGGAGTAAACTAGTGTTTCTTATGATTTTTGGTAATATCTCGGGAACCCATGAAGCTATAACGATGTGCTTGGATTCATTTTTTGCTCGCTTTGCCCTCTTGCTGAGGATACCTGTGTCGAGTAGGTGCGAAAACCCATTTTTTGGGTAAAACCATGATTTTAGACTTTTTGCTATATCTGACGAACCATTCATGTTACAGACGTGTACGAGGTGTCCAAGCACTCGGGGTGACGCCCTCTTTTCAATGTGATAGTTATTGTTTTCAGAAAATGTTTTACAAACGGCTTAACGTTGAAACAAAAGGTTTTAATTTTTTACACATATTTAAAAAAAAAGAGTGGTTCACAAGAAAGACGGTACCACTGGGCGTGTGTTTCAACGAGCCTGTCGCTGGCCACGGTAGTGGTATTCCTAATAGAACAATCTCTATTTCTGCGGGGTAATGTATGACAGGGCGAGGGTTCGTTTTCCGATATTTCCTGTGACGAACGGACGGAGGCTAATATTTGAAAAAGCGTAAAGCGTGCCGAGATTTCTTTTTACCCCTGAAAGAGATGTTTAACATGTTAGTAACTTAATGAGTGAACAAGAGTTTAGTGCTTTTCAGTCGGTCAATATGAATGTACCCAAAAGAGATGGGTTATGCCCTAATCCTGAAATAAATTACATGAGATTAATAAAACACTAGGATGACCAGTTTCGATCGTCAAGCGATCATCATCAGAACCTTTACACTTAGGCTACAAAATCTATGTTTGAAATACAGGTGAAAATATTTACAATATGTACAATTATTTAGTTGCAGTATTGGTACTGCAACTGTCAGTGTATGCTAAATGCAGTATATATGTTAGGTGAAATGCTAAATGGTGATAGCTATCCGTAGATTGTACTTTAGAGAGATTATATGGTTGTAAACTATGGTTAAACTATAAAATTTTAGGCTAACTACTTATCTGATTGTCTTCCGTACAACAGCTACTCGCAGTTTTCGTGCTCACTGGAACTCACTTTGCGGTAGACTGCGGTGGTTATCTTAACGACTGGTTTTTCCCCGCTTTCTCCCTCCTGCTCCTACGTGCTGTGGGGAGTGATAGCGATGTGTTTATGTGAGGTGTTGCCAACGTAGATAAGATGTATGTTATTGAATGAGGTGGGTCTACAATTATTAAAGACCGTGGATTAGCCCTCGCCACGCGTGGAGCATAACCCATTCGAACTAAGCGTTGACGGTCTTATGAGGACGTCCCGGCACCTTTAATACTGCCGCGAATATGGGCCTTGGTTTATTGCAGAAGAAAAGTACATCGTACAACTGATCCAGATAACATTTACCTATTAATAACCCCCTAATTTCCCCCCCCCCCCCTTTTTATCTATCTTGGCTGTGTCGCTAAATTGTGTTTTGTTTCCGACAGGGTGTGTTTTTTAGTAGCGTGAAGAGGGGTGAGCTCTCCATGAACGTGTGTTCATTTAGATTGTTGGGATTGTTTCGTTTGGCTAGGTGTATCTCGATTGCTTCCTTTATGTCAAGAGCTCTGCCTTTCGATTCGTGGTGGATTATTTTAAGGTCTGACTCTATGTTGGTAAAGCTGTGCCCCGCTTCACACATATGTTCGCACACGGCTGAATGTGTTCCGTATCTTATCGCATTCCTATGTTCATTATAACGTGTGTCTACTCGCCTTCCACTCTGCCCGATGTAATAAGCTTGACAATCGGTGTCTTGGCACGTTATAGAATATACCCCTGACCTTGAATACGGGTCACGTTTATTTAGATTACTATTTAGGAGGTGCCTAGCGGTTGTGTTTTTCGTCGTGAAAGCTATCTTTATGCCTTGCTTTTTGAATAGGTTAGTGATTTTATATGTATTCGCATTCACATAGTTGAAACGCGCAAATTTTTTCTCATTACTGTCCGGTTTGGGAATCGTTTTATCTTTATTTTTATGTTTGGCTATAATTTGATTTATTTTGCTTGGCGAGAAGTTGTTTTCCTTTGCTATTTGCATAATAGTTCTTATTTCCTTATTATAGTTGTCTTTTGACATGGGTATGTTTAAAGCTCTGTGCACCATTGAATTGAAACCCGCTAGTTTGTGCGTACTGGGGTGGTTAGACTGATTGTCGATTGCATGCGAGGTTTGTGTTGCTTCCGGAATTCCCAAACCGGACAGTAATGAGAAAAAATTTGCGCGTTTCAACTATGTGAATGTGAATACATATAAAATCACTAACCTATTCAAAAAGCAAGGCATAAAGATAGCTTTCACGACGAAAATCACAACCGCTAGGCACCTCCTAAATAGTAATCTAAATAAACGTGACCCGTATTCAAGGTCAGGGGTATATTCTATAACGTGCCAAGACACCGATTGTCAAGCTAATTACATCGGGCAGAGTGGAAGGCGAGTAGACACACGTTATAATGAACATAGGAATGCGATAAGATACGGAACACATTCAGCCGTGTGCGAACATATGTGTGACGCAGGGCACAGCTTTACCAACATAGAGTCAGACCTTAAAATAATCCATCACGAATCGAAAGGCAGAGCTCTTGACATAAAGGAAGCAATCGAGATACACCTAGCCAAACGAAACAATCCCAACAATCTAAATGAACACACGTTCATGGAGAGCTCACCCCTCTTCACGCTACTAAAAAACACACCCTGTCGGAAACAAAACACAATTTAGCGACACAGCCAAGCTAGATAAAAAAGGGGGGGGGGGGGGGAAATTAGGGGGTTATTAATAGGTAAATGTTATCTGGATCAGGTGTACGATGTACTTTTCTTCTGCAATAAACCAAGGCCCATATTCGCGGCAGTATTAAAGGTGCCGGGACGTCCTCATAAGACCGTCAACGCTTAGTTCGAATGGGTTATGCTCCACGCGTGGCGAGGGCTAATCCACGGTCTTTAATAATTGTAGACCCACCTCATTCAATAACATACATCTTATCTACGTTGGCAACACCTCACATAAACACATCGCTATCACTCCCCACAGCACGTAGGAGCAGGAGGGAGAAAGCGGGGAAAAACCAGTCGTTAGGATAACCACCGCAGTCTACCGCAAAGTGAGTTCCAGTGAGCACGAAAACTGCGAGTAGCTGTTGTACGGAAGACAATCAGATAAGTAGTTAGCCTAAAATTTTATAGTTTAACCATAGTTTACAACCATATAATCTCTCTAAAGTACAATCTACGGATAGCTATCACCATTTAGCATTTCACCTAACATATATACTGCATTTAGCATACACTGACAGTTGCAGTACCAATACTGCAACTAAATAATTGTACATATTGTAAATATTTTCACCTGTATTTCAAACATAGATTTTGTAGCCTAAGTGTAATGGATCTGATGATGATCGCTTGACGATCGAAACTGGTCATCCTAGTGTTTTATTAATCTCATGTAATTTATTTCAGGATTAGGGCATAACCCATCTCTTTTGGGTACATTCGTGTTGACCGACTGAAAAGCACTAAACTCTTGTTTACTAAGGCAACACTGAAAATATGGCTTCAAACACCACAATGTTAATGAGTGAATTAAAATGATAATTGTATGATGGAGATTAAAGTGGGCTTTTAGAGTTGACAACAAAAACTTGGCTATGTCTGGCTGCAAGCCAGACCGGCAAACAAAGAAACCTGCTCGAGGCAGCTTGGAGACTTAATAACACCGCTGGCTTGCGATAAGAGGGTGGATGGAGGTTGCAACACTGTAAGACTGATAAGAGAGCTAGCCACAGACAGCCGAGGAGAGCAGCCGAAGCCGAAGAGAGGAAAGGGGAGAGGGGGGAGGAGAACACAAAGGGAGAACTTGGAACCATGTGTTGACTCCAGAGCCTGTCAAGAGCGGTGAGAGGGGTGGTAGGGGAGGGGCGGGGAGCGGCTGAGTGACAGACATTTGTGGATGTCATTGCGCGTAGCGTGTCATTACTCTTTTGAACTTTGCAGTCCAAATATAGGCTGTGTCTTATTTGTGTTAAAGTAATTGCATTCGTGTGCTTAACCCCAGTCAGAGACCATATTGGATACATTATATATTTATAGGTAAGTGTAAAATTAACACTCTTTCATTTTTAATGCTAATAAATGTTTAAATTATTATTGGTTTACAATTTTATTGATGGATTGTTTTATTTTGTTTGTTTTAGATAATCTGCATACCTTTTGCTGTGGGAAATATAAAGACAGACGGAAACCATTCCACTCGAGCCTACGAGAGAAGGCAAACGCAAGGCTTTTTTTTTACAAAACCCAGGTAAGATTTTTTTGATATAACCTGTTTGTTTGTATTTTTCTTTTAGGCTGTACAAAGGTGCTATTTGAAATTGATACACTTATAGTGGTTTATTTTATTTCTTTTTTTGAGTGCTGGTAAAACGCTTGACCACTGCTGTTTGTGTGGGAACCATTGCTGGAGAGTCTACCGCTAAAAACTTAGGTGTGTTTAACTTGGGTCATGTTTTAAATCCCGCGTATGCTCTGGCCGCGTGGCTAATGTTGGGGAAAGTTTAATCCCGAGACACTTAGTCGAATCTTTGTTTCGAAATTTTTAAAGATCAAATTTGTAAAGCTCAAAGGTTGCTTAGGGCTTTAAAGGTCAATACACAACTTGTGTGTGATTTTATATAAAAAAGAAGGATGTTGAGCATAAAAAACATTTTATATTTGCAGTAAAATGAGAGAGCTTTTGATAGCCGATAATCTGAACGAGTGGTATCAATCCAGCGTGATGAATGCCTTGCTAACAAAATTTCTTAAACTGCAACAAGGACCCAGTGGACTAGTGTTAAACAAAATCCATCACCTTCAAATCAACATTTGTCAATTTAACCCGTAGAATGTTGGGTCTAGCTTTATTAAAACACCACTAGCAATAGCACCGAGAAAGGCTGTGGAGAATATAAAAACCATGGCAATGATTGCTTTCTGTGGGGTGTGGCTGGATATTTGCAGCCAGTGCAACGACATGTTGAGGGACCAGGAAAGTACAAGGCCAAATTTGTTGAATTGAAACAAAATTTAAATTTAACTAGAGTGTCGTTTCCTATGGACTTAACTGAGATCCATAGGTTTGAACAAGATAACCAGGACTTTTCGTTCATGGTGTATGGCCTTGATGGTGATGGCATTGTGGGTCCTCTTTATGCTACAAAAGAACCGAAATGACACCACATTCATCTCTTATATCTGTCTAACGGAGAGGTGAATCACTATTGCTTCATTAAGAATTTGAGTAGATTGCTAAGCAGTCAAATGTCCAAAGATCGTTATGAAAAGCATATTTGTTATCATTGCCTGCAATAGTTTACAACCCCTACGCTTTTGGAACGATATATGGTACATTCCGTATCTCAGGAAGCGGTGAGACCAGTATTGCCACAAGGGGACAAAGCTGTGTTAAAGTTTAAGGACATTCATAAGCGTGACACTGTTCCCTATGTGGTGTATGCAGATTTTGAAGCTCTCACTACACCCATGGCGAGATGTGAACCACCATCAGCTCATCCACACCCATTCAAAAACACGAGCCCTTGCCGTAGGATTTAACGTGGTGTGTGCTTTTGACCCAACAAAATCCTATTACGAAACCCGTCGGGGACCAGATTGTGCTAAACTATTTTTGGACCAATTTGTCAAGTTGGCAGATCTTGTTCAAGAGTTACTGGACCACCCAGTTCCCATGAGCCTAACTCCAGAACAGCAGCAGCAGTATGAGCATGCCACCACATGCCAAATTTTCGAAAAGCCTATTTTAGGCGGAGAGGAAAATATCAGAGACCACTCACACTTTACGGGAGAGTTTCGAGCAGCTGCGCACAGCAAATGCAATTTGAACTTTCCAGCTCCTCGATTTATCAGCGTATTTTTCCACAATTTGGCAAATTATGAAATTCAGTTTCTGATTCGTGAATTGGCTCATGCCAACAAGGACTCATTTTCAATTATCCTCCAAAATCACGATCGTTTTACAGCCTTGACATGGCGGTTGAGCACCTTTTGCATTCGATTTTTGGATTCCTTCAAGTTTATGGCATTCTCGCTAGATAGTTTGGCCAATGGCTTGGATAAATAGGAATTAAAATACACCAGAATGCTTTTTCAAGATCCTGAGCAATTTAAATTGTGCATTCGGAAAGGTATTTCCTCGTATGATTTCTGCAACAACTGGGACGTGTTAAAGCAGAAAAATCTCCCACCACATGATAAATTTTACTCGAAACTAACTCGCTGTACCGTTTCCGTGATAGTACTACAGTACATGGAGCAGTAGTGGTACCTTGTATAGTATAGGCACTAATAAGTGTGCCTGTATAACCTACAGTGTGTATAATACAGTGTGATAGTACTACAGTACATGGAGCAGTAGTGGCACCTTGTAGAGTATAGGCACTAGCAAGTGTGCCTGTTTAACCTACAGTGTGTATAATACAGTGTGTTAGTACTACAGTACATGGAGCAGTAGTGGAACCGTGTATAGTATAGGCACTAGCAAGTGTGCCTGTATAACCTACAGTGTTACAGTATATATATAATATGATCAAGTAGGGAGTGATAGAGGAGTAACACCTCTTTAAAAAACCCTGGTCCAGCTGGCCCGGTTGGTAGTACCTTGTTTGTGTCCCTTGCCAGGGTTACGGTGAAGTCCTCAACGGTACCTGCAGTGAAAGAGGTGAACTCTGGCTCAGTGTGGTTGGCGGAAGAGGTAGCCTATTGCTCAGGTTTAATAGGGAAAACTATTGTCCATAGTTATGATGGGCACTTTTTGGCCCAACGGCAAAATGAGCGGAGGAGGAGCCAATCACTCTCATGGCTCCCAACGGTCATAGAGGCGGAAGAGGTCAGGCCAGACGGACTGGCTGTAAAGGCGCACCTCAGTAGTACTTGAGTATGCAGCAGTTCGTTGCTGTCTCTGTGTTCGTTCCTGCATGTCTCATTCTTCGTGAGCCGCAGGATAAGGCTCGTCCTGGCAAGCTGAGATCCACCCTAAACAAATTCACGCCAGTGGCACTTCTTCCGAACGTCACTTACTTTCAAAGCCCAACGGCGATGGGATATGGACGGTGGGGGCAGGTTATGGGTGTAACTGGAAGCCCCTAGTTCGGACCTGCACGTTGGCAGCAGATGTGTGATGTTCGTCTTCTGGAGACTCTGTGACTACTCAGGAATTTGGTCCTGCATCTGTGTTTGGGCAGGCCCCTTTAGGATCACCGCTGCCCACCCCACATGGAGAAGGCCCTAGAAAAGGTGGGCTAAACATCGGAAGTCACAATCTTGGTCCGGCTGGGCAACCGCACTCAGCATGTCACCCCTCATGCGGTCGAAACTCAAAAACAGTAAAGAATCACAAATTGATTATTGGATCATGGAACATCAGAACTTGGCTTGATTTGGACAATAACGTTAGACCTGAGAGAAGGTCAGCTCTCGTAACCCATGAGTTAGCAAGACTCAACGTTGACATTGCTGCTCTCAGTGAAACTAGGCTGTCTTCTGAAGGCAAGATTACTGACTCTGGAACAGGATATACCATCTTCTGGAAAGGAAAGGAGGAGGGTGAATGTCGTATTCATGATGTGGGCTTCGCTGTGAAGACCAAACTGGTAAATTATTACCAACTTATGCCCATTGCAATCAGCGAAAGGCTCATGACTCTCCGCATACCACTTTATGACACTCATCTCTGCCTATGCTCCTACCTTAGATTCTGATGATGAAGTAAAGGCTCATTTCTATAATCAGCTAAGTGAAATCATCTCCAAGGTACCATCTGCAGATAAACTCTTGCTCCTCGGTGACTTCAATGCCAGAGTTGGGAAAGATCACAGGCTATGTAATAATGTGATGGGCAAACAGGGACTTGGAAAATGTAATCCCAATGGACTGTTGCTTCTTGGTCTTTGTGCAGAACACGAACTTTTCATTACCAACACGCAGTTCTGGCTACCTAACCGCTTCAAAATCACGTGGATGCATCCTCGTTCCAAACATTGGCACACTCTTGATTATATCATTACCCGGCAATGTGATACGAAGGACACTCTTATTACCAGAACAGCAAGGAATATAGACGATTGCTGGACAGATCATAAACTTCTTATATGTAAGCTCAGGATATAAACATAAAAAATTGCCAAGAAAGGAGTTTAATACATCCAAACTTCAGGATGAATCCATGTATAAAAATTTGGAAACAGGATCGTCACCCAGTTATCAGAGAACGCAGTAACAAATGATATTCAGCAAGAATGGGCCACACTACAGAAGATTATCACACAGTCAGCTGAGGAAACCATTGGTTTTATAGTGCGGAAAAGACAAGACTGGTTTGATGACAACAATGAGGAAATTCTGTCTCTCATCAATGCCAAAAGGAATGCCTATCTTGCCCATCTTCAAGACCCAACTTCCAACACAAAGATAGATAAACTACTGGAACTCAAGGGTAAATGCCAGACGCAGATAGGGCAGATTAAAAATACATGGTGGCAACAGAAAGCTCAGGAACTGCAGAGACTATCGGATGCTCGAGACTTGAGGAACTTCTATGCAGTACTCAAGGAAATATATGGACCATCTCGCTTATCATCAGGTACACCGAAAAGCGCTGATAATTCTACTAACTTTACTGATAGTCAAGAAATCTTGGAACGCTGGAAGGAGCACTTCTCCAATCTCCTAAAACATCCATCAGAAGCTGCTGAAGACTTCCTTTGTGATGTGCCGCAACAACCTGAACAACTGTGGTTGGCAGTACCTCCTACATATCATGATTTCAGTGCTGCTCTCACCCAATTGAAACCCTGAAAAGCACCTGGCCCAGATAACATCCCTCTGGAACTAATTCAAGCTGGTGGACGTTCCCTCAAAACAAGGATTTTCACCCTTATCCTCAGAATATGGCAATCAAGAAAGGCACCTGGAGACCTAAAGAATGCCACTATCGTCACTATCTTTAAAAAGGGTGATCGCAGTGTTTGTGGCAACTACCGTGGTATATCACTGCTATCAATTGTGGCGAATATTCTTGCAAGAATTCTACTTAACCGCCTCAAGGTTATCTCTGAGAAGATCCTCCCAGAGTCACAATGTGGATTTAGAGCTTCCAGAAGCACAATTGACTCGATTTTCTGTGTGAGACAGTTACAAGAAAAATGTAGAGAACAACAGAATCCACTCTTCTTAGTCTTTTATGACTTGGAAAAGCATTTGATTCGGTTCCAAGACCAGCCATGTGGGCGGTGCTGAAACGGTTTGGTTGCCCTCAGCGATTTGTAGATCTAATCAAGGCTCTCCATGATGGCATGACAGGTCAGGTTTGCCATCAGAATAAGATGTCCGATTACCCATGGATTGAAACAGGGATGTGTAATGGCTCCAACGCTTTTCACGCTGTACTTGGCTGCAATGCTTTATGATTCACCCACAAACATCCCAGGAGTGGAGGTCATGTATCGTTTTGATGGAGGGCTTTTCAACCTAACTCGTCTCCGCTCCTTGAGGAAAACTCAGGTTACTAAGGTTACTAACATGTTGTATGCAGATGATGCTGCGTCGCGAACTCTCACACCAGAAGAGCTGCAAGAGTCAGTTAATTGTTACAAAAGTGCATGTGATCGCTTTGGTCTTGCCATAAATGTCAATAAGACTAAAGTCTTGGCACAACCTTCACCAGGCACACCTCGTCCTCAGTTCAATATCTCCATCTCAAATTTGCCATTAGAACAGGTAGATCACTTCTCGTACCTGGGCAGTACCATTTCTGTGAGCTGAACCTGTGAGCAGGATGTGGATAAGAGAATTGATGCAGCCCATGCAGCATATGGACGATTAGCGCACCGGGTCTTCATGAATCAAGATCTGTCCATGAGTACAAAGCTTATGGTGTACAAAGCAGTAGTCATTTCTACATTGTTGTATGGCTGTGAAACGTGGACCCTTTACCGACGTGATCTCAGGAAGCTTGAGCGTTTCCACATACAAAAACTTCGATCAATCCTGAGGATTAAATGGGAAGACCACATTACCAATTTTGCTGTTCTGGAAAAGGCTCAAATCAACAGCAGAAAGAGTGCCTTGAATTTAGAATTCAAATATGTAAATAATTACAAATAGTATTGATAAAGGAAGTTATAACTAGTCTAGTAAGTGCATTGATTTTAATTGTAGGAGTTTTGATTGGAGTGGCGTTTTTAACTTTATTGGAACGTAAGGTGTTGGGTTATATTCAAATTCGATAGAGACCTAATAAGGTTGGTGTGCATCAATAATAGGTCACCAATTTAGATGGATTGGTCATGTCCATCGGATGGATGATGTGAGATTACCTCGTCAGATGCTATATGGTGAGTTATGCTATGGCACCAGGCCTCATGGTGGTCCTAAGAGGCGCTACAAGGACCAATTTAAGCAGACCCTGAAATTGACAGGTCTTGATTCACAAACCTGGGACATGCTAGCTGAATACCGCTCAACTTGGCGCCGTACCATCTCGGATACTGTAAAGACGTTTGAAAGGGATCGACGCACACATGAAGAAGCCAAGCGTCAAGCTAGGAAACTTCGAGCGGCCCAATCACGTCCTCCTCCAGCAATACTATGTGACTTGTGTGGTCGCTTGTTCCATGCCAGGATTGGACTCTTTAGTCACCGTAAACACATCCACAAACTGGACTGAAGGAAGAAGACTTATACTCGGATTCGAGTTAAAGCCGATGATGATGACGACCGTTTCCGATGAAGATTATGCACATGCGTGGCAAGTATGGCGTGCGTTTTCTATCAAGACGCTAGGTGAATATGCGATGCATTACCTAAAACTTGATATATTGTATTTGAAAAATCCGTGAGTTGTGTCAACACATTTGAGAAGCTTATTTCCAAAAGATACCAAATCCAAAAAAATCGAAATTGAGAATATGATGGAAAACGTACGTTGGTAGCAAGCTCCATCGTATGAAAGAAAAAGAAATTGTCAAAACGACCTAAATCCATAACAAACAGGGCACTGAAAATCTCGTTTGATGCCAATAAGTACCAAATCCTGTGGCCTGAATGTACCAATACGTTCCATATCCTTGCAGCCAATGAGGGCCATTTCTTTTAGTACTGGATAATATTATCCATTGTCCAGTTCACAAGTTATTTACCATATTCATGTTCTTTAGACACAAACTACTATCATAATTCCATAAGTTCAACACTGCTAAGTTACTTTGCATAGTTTTCATTGTTTTGTTCAGTTTTATATAATATTATTTAAATAATCTATGCCTTCACTGTAAATACCTTAAACATAATTATTGCATAACTAAATACAATCAGTTTTCTCGAAGATTCTGATGACTGCAGTGAAATTCATGTCTTTCTTTTAGAAGTATTTATAGTTTGAGTGCCAAAAAAGTACCAAATCCATAATTTTCTTTGAATATTTCCTAAACTGGAAAAGCCTTAACAGAAATACTTGGTATAACAATGCATTCATTCTATCTGAACATAATAAAAGTGCTCAAATGAATTTTCAGTTGAAACTTTACACTCGGAGAGTTTTTCCTCTCTCCTGTAAAATATTACTTTTTGGATTTGGTACCTTTTGGAAATAAGCTTCTCATTTATGGTCTCGACCCAGCTCACTATTATATGAGTCCTGGGCTCTCATTTGACGCAGCTTTGGAATACACTGAAGTGGAATGGAATTTACTCACGGATGTAGACATGGTTTTGTTATTTGAAAAGAGCATTCGCAGCGGCTTTGTGTCACTTAACCAGCGCCATGCCGAAGCGAATAATTCCTACATGCCCTCTTATTCACAAGAAAAACCAGAATCGTACTTAATGTACTATGATGTGATTAATTTGTACTGCTATGCCATGAATCAGCCTTTACCCTATGGGGATATGGCTTGGCTGACTGACAAACAAGTGTCATAATTTTATGTGAACAAGGCCAGCGAAGGAACAAAAAAGCTTGTAGTTTAACGTGACCGTTAATCTTGAGATCATGAGCCACGGGACCTCCTTTTTACGTGGAATCCGAACCACAGGACATGGCATTTCACTTCGAAAATCTCACATGCATTGACCGGGAATCGAACCCGGACCGCCTTGGTGAGAGGCATACAGCTAGACCGCTGAGCCACCACGCCCCCCGGCGAAGGAACAGGCCGTGGGTATGTTTTAGAAGGGGATATTGAATATCCCTCATCCTTGTATGATAAACTTGCCGATTTCCCATTCTGCCTAGAGCAAATGGTTCCCCGTTTCATTAAAGTGAAAACAGAAAAACTCATGGGCACACTTTACAACAAAAATCGGTATTTGTCACATATCCTAATGTTGGTGCAATGCCTAACCCAAGGCTTAGTGTTGAAGAAAATCCACAGGGGTATTTCCTTTGCACAAAAAGCATGGCTCAAGCCATTCATGCAATTCAACACAGAGTACCGACAAATGGCAACACAGCAGTTTGATTTTTTTTTAATGAATGAACAACTGCATATATGGAAAGTCCATGGAGAATGTCCGCAAATACCGTGACATTAAATTGGTGAATGTCTGGGAAGGACGTTACGATGCCCGGCGGTACATTGCCAAGCCAAATTTCAAATCGATCAACATTATCGATGAGGAATTGGCCACCATTGAATTGAATAAGACCAGTGTGACCATGGATAAGCCCATTTACTTCGGCAAAGTCATTTTAGACTTTTCCAAATCGGTCAAGTATCGATTCCACAACGAGTTTGCCAAACATTATTTTAAGGACGTATCTCTTTTGTATATGGATACGGACTCATTCATTTACCACATTCGCCACTGCAACCCCTATGACGTCTTGAGGCAACATAGTAACTGGTTCGACACCTCTTCGTATAGCGTTGACAACGTGTTTCAGCTGCCCATAAAAAAGAAAGAAATGGGCGTTTTTAAAGTTGAATGTGGTGATTCCATTATGACGGAATTCGTAGGTTTAGCTTCAAAAATGTTTGCTTATCGCACACTAGACTGTAAGGAAGCCAAAAGAGCAAAAGCTGTAGGTAGGACGGTGGTAAAATCAATACGTGTAGATGACTACCCAGCGGTTTTACAAACTGGCAAAGCCATGTCACATAAACAGTGCAGGATACAACGCAGCGACCATAATTTGTATCTTGTGGAACAGAGAAAACACACCCTCGCCTCCATGGATAACAAACGTGTATGGGCTGATGACCAGCTCACCAGCCTACCATGGGGTTATGACCACAAGGAGTAGGAGGTGTGATTTTTATCTTTCATGGTTTAGGGACATCGCTCTTTTGTAACTAGTAGATTTAGTATTTTGTATTTTGTTTCTGGGTGTATGTGTGACTGGCATTGATCATTTGACCAAAGCAAACACGGTGAGGTAGGGTGGGTGGGGGAGGGGGAAATGAACACTTATATGTAAATGGTAAATATTTATTTTCATTTTGAATAGTTTCGTTTTCATTAAAATGCAGCGGTAAATAGGCATTATTTTCGTTAAACAGTCTTACCTGCAGTCGTACTAGTAGGCCTCGACGTTTCTGCAAACTCATAAACAAACTGCACCGTCGCCATGGTCAAGCACTAGCATTAACATCATTGACAAAAACTTAAAATGGAAAATCCATGTTTCCTTATAAACAACATCATTGACAAAAATATAAAATGACCTTTTGACATACAACAAACGAAACATGTGCAGACAACAAAATGGAATTTCGAAAACGTTAAACTGTCATTTAAGACAAATGTGTAAAAGTGGCAATGACAATGTGCGAAATATCAAAATTCAAAAACTTTAAACTGACATTGTTTAAAAAGTGTAAACAACAAAATGGAAAATCCATGTTTCCATATCATCAAAACACGAAATCTTTAAACTGACATTTTTTTTAGAAGTGAAAATGGGAAATGGTGAACTGTCCATTTGTGAAATGTCAAAATGAAAAAATCAACATCATCAATTAAAAAAATTAAAAAACATCGTGCACTGATAAGCCTTCTTTTTATTTCATGGCCATAGGGATTAAAAAAATTAGATTACAAACAAATCCCAATTCCTCAATCCTCAATTCCTTAATGTTCATGTCCATGCATCATTAACTTTCTTTTCATAGCACTCATCACAGGGCTGCCATCCTCTCTCCCATTGAGGCGTCACAGGATGTGAAACGTTGTTTAGCATTTTTCAACAATTTATCAGCCACATGTCTTAAACCAGGATGACAATGGCGATAAGAAAAGTGAAGTTCTTTGCATTCTTGATCCAAAAGATTAATGGGTACATCACCACTCTGCAAACGGTTTTCGAGACGAGTTCCAGGGCCACAAAAACGATAACCTGGAAGAAGGATTTCGAAAGGTAAGTATTGAATCACTTTGTCAATGACGCCATTGCCAGTACAGGTCAGGCATATCCTTTTCCATCGATGGTGAAAAGGTATGATCTTCCTCCTCCACTGTAGACGATGTTTGTTGTTGTTGTTGTTGTTGCTTTTTCTCACCATGACACCCGTGGAGTGATTCAACAAAGTCTTTACACTGACTTTTATGACCGTGATACAGTTTGACCAGCTGGCAAGTAGAGCACTGTCGCATAGAGGGTTTTTTTGCCATGGCCACTTGCTTATGGTGATCGTAATCCGTACATGGTTGCAATTCACTCAACACAGGGTCATGAGTCCATGATTTTGGTACATGTTGCCAGATTTCTTTCACAGCGTTGGCTGCCACATAATAAATTAACGACTTGGGGAATGCCAATAATTCCTCTTCGGTAAAACTGTCTAGATTCTTTTTGCATACAAAGAACTTCCTGATCGCTTTGTCTGTAGCATCCACTTTCTCCATGGTATCGCGTTCTGTAGATGTTTACACGTCGATTGTAGAAACCACACTGGCGTCATTCACAGGTGAATCTTGAGTTTTAATTTTATTTAACAACTCCCAGCAGGCATTGGCGGTTAACCAATGAAAGAGATGCCACACATGGGCTAGGGCTGTATGGGTAATGTTGCCACAGGGACAGCGGTCTATGCGTGTTTGCAGTGGGGGGCAGCCCAAGTCCATGAGATCAATAGATTGACAGAAAGGAGCCAAAAATGGTTGCAACCATTCTCGTTTTTCATTAACTTTCACAAATACCACATTGGCAGAGGACAAGTGGGCTTTCCTGACCATGTAAAAATATTTATACGAAATGGTTCCTTGAGTCCAGTCTAGTTGCCTGTGATTTTCAATCCTCTGGGTTTGTTTACGGTCTTTTTCACACAACAAATCAAAAGCATTGGGCGGTTTTAATTCAAAATGCTTGTGATATCCAAAAGGTGGAACAATCGATGCTAGCCACTTGTTTAAATATAAATTGGTTATCTGCAATTTTAAACCCTTGACAATCCACAATCAGTGTGCGCAACATGTTGACGCTTGCCTGGACCAAGTTCAACTGACCACTGACAATCGATGACTAAAGTGTGCCCATGGCATTGATTTACATGCCATGCTAGTATTAAAAAATGAGGTTAGGGTATTACAGGGGGACATGAAAAATAATAATAACCACAATCTATTTTTTCTTCATTACATAATTTTATTGTCATAACGCGTTTTACATGCTTTTGTCATTTTGGGATAGGAACGTTACCAACTCATACATCAATACAGTCTTTTGTGTTTATAACTTCCATGACACCGATGTCCCAATGTTCCTAAACTGGTTGTTTTTAACTGTGAGCTGCTCACCGAAGCACCGTTGATACCGTACAGTCCGCACATACCGTAACTTGCTTTTTCATCACTCAGAGGCAGTAGTGAGGGATAGCTTGAATGGCAGGGTATATTTCCCACCTCCATTCTACACAGGTAGGGTCAGGCGGGTGACCAGCGCTGATGTTCCTGCATGGGTTCATCACTCTCTTCCCTTTGGTCTATGGTGATGGGACAAAAGGCACATTTCACTTCATCTCTTGTTTTTAAATAACTTAAGCCAGCAGCTGCCAGAGCTTGAGGGTTTATAAAAGACACAGGCCACGTCGCAAAGGTCTTGAAACGTTGTTCCTCAGAGTTTAAATTCATGTGCGTGACATTTCTTGAGGCTTTAAAGCAAGGTATGACTGAGCTGCTTGACGTGGGTTGACCTGTTATTTACACACTCGTCACTTGGTTGGACAGTGGATAATAGTTGACTTGTTTGTGATGAATAATTAAACATTAGGCCGTGGTATTGACTGGTGCATTGTCATGCGTTTCAAAATCTAGTCGGATGTTAATATTGGGTGGCTTGACAGACTCTTCCAAGTAAGAACAGTCAAAGACAATCAGTGGCGCCCTTGCCATAAACGCTTAGGGTGACAGCATGGGGCAGTTTTCTTTTTGATAATACGACTATCTAAATATAGAAAACAAGTCGTACGTGGGGCCAAACTTATTTTTTGAAAATTCCAAATCCAGTCCTTTATAGGGAAACACAGCTCCGTTGAGGAAAAGACGTTCATTTTTCAATTGCAGGTGATCGAATTGCGTGGCATCTTTGGTTTGTTGATACTTGCGATTCGTTTGAAAACCCACGATAATGTAGAGAGGTCTCTCTGTGTGGTGGGCCGATTTACAGACCAAAGGGGTGTGTTGGTGGTGGGCAATAGCGGGTACTCATGGAGTGCTCAGCTTCTAATGTCCATGGGTAAAGGCATATCTCTTCTTACATTCTTCAGCATGTCCAGTATTTTGCTATCGTCAAGGATCATATGGGGTACTTTCCGTAGCATGCGTTGTAGTTGAATTTTTGAATCAATGGGTGCATTTTCGGCTCCCTTGAGTGCATTATCATCACTCCTGTCTCTCGCCTGATAAAGCAATTGCCAAGCGTTGACCACAATGCGCTGGTGATCGTCAGCAAAGCGTAATCAGTTTAAGGGGTAAAATCCTGTAAAGGTACCATCGGTGTGTACCATCCTGTCATTGGTCAAGTCAGGACACCAACCTGCCATCCAAAGTGTTCTACCTTCTTCCTCACTATAAGAGGGGTATAGTTTCATGACACTTGAAAAACCAACATGTCGAGTGCTATCCAACACAATATCGTTAATCACGTAGTGCACCTCGGAAAACAGAAAGGCAAAAGCATGGTTGGCTAACTTGGATGTGGTGGGTGTAGAGCCATCGGCTTTGGTGAGCTGCTGATCCCTCCTCCGCTGCACGACTACTCCCGAGCCACCCGGCCTCGCTCCTTATATAAAAAACCCAGATGGGCCTGTACAAAGGGGCGAAGCCAGGAGCACGGGCCCATCCGCCCAGCGAAGGAGCGATCGGGCTGAAGGCCCACTACTTTATTGAAAATAATATAATACAAGCAACCGAAAATGAACAAAGACAAAGTCTTCACATTAGAACAACAAAACATACTTCGCCAATAGTTACCTCATCGAGGTTACAAATAACAACAACTCAACAAGAACAAACCCTGTATGAGAAAATCCAAATACATAAGAATAAATTTATAGAATACAAGAAAGTAAAAAAAAAAGAGAAGAGAACTCAATTCATGCTGTCCTACTCGTTCACCTTCACTTCACTGTCTAGTTGCACATCAATCCGAATGACACATTCATGTGGTAGGGTTTAAATATCTTGGTTGTTGATAACAAATTGAATTTCATCATTGTTATTGAGTCCAGGTGTTTGAGCTTGATAAGAATGGGGATCAATTCTTACACTTCATTGTTGCTCCTCGATGTGGTTCAATACCTCTAGGATAGAATTAATCATGGAGGTTGACGTGGTAACGCAAATGCTGTAAAATCTGCTTGTCCTTAGATGTTAACGTGTATTCACGTGGCAAACAACTAACACTATTCCCAGACGGTATTGTTGCTTTATACACCAACTTCATAGTGGCTTTAGAACGAACTTGTAAGTCACTGGTGTGGTAGAATCTAGTTGAATGAGTTGTTGATCTCTATTGATCAGTCTTAATGTTATATTACTAATAACATCAACAGCCACAGAATGAAAAATCACCACCGGAAGGTTTTCACGAATAATATAGACATTGGGCGATGTCACAATAAAGTCATAAATCGAATGCGATGGTTATTGATTGGTTTACACTTGGCTAATAATATTACACGTCACTGACACGTGATGGTCCTCAATCAATTTCACTTCATTGTCTGATAAATGATTTTGTTGGGCTCCAACATACGTGGTTTAAAACCTAGTAAAGGACCAATGGTCTCTGGGTGTGTTTTAAAGTCGATTTTGAATGTGGAGAAAATACTGCAGCGATGAGTGTTGGTATTTCCTATAAGTTCAAACTTGTGCGTTCCATCGAGAAATGGTTTTAAACCATATTCATTGATCAACACCACATAAATGTGTTCAAAAATATCATCTATCGTATATCCACCAGAGTTCAGGGTGAGCACAGAATCAACATAGTAAAACTTGTTGTTCACATTTTGACGTAAGTTGTATATTCTATTGTACGTTTCAAGAGAAAAAAAAGTCCCAAACCATAAGGTCCTTCACTCAATTCGATATTCGGGTAAACGTCTAGGCTGACTTCAGGTCCACGTCCATCCAGAGTAAACGTTTCACTTTCCGCCGACATACTGTTGACGTTTTTTCTTATGCTGCGTCTTATATAAAAAATTAAACACAAACGTCCTCACTCTTGGCTGTTAAACGTTTGCTCACGTTTCACATTATAATATATCTTGGTCCTGTTTCCAAAATAGGTCACTAGTTCCATGGGCGGGGGCAGATTCCCAAAACTGTCAAAGTACCATACTATGGATCCCTCTTTGACATAGGCTACATAATGCGTTCCTGGTCTTCGGTGATCATCCAAATTTAGATCAGCACATTCCTGTTTCCAGGGTTGTGGGGGTAAATGGTTTCGCATAAACACACCTCGAAAATGAGAAAGATATAGTTGTTTAGCATAGCTTTCCACTTATTGATGAGTCAGGGCATGTCTTGCTATGGCTGAGGTTAAAAAAATTATTATTTTTATTTGGGAATGGAAAAATCCCAAGTCTTTGTTGATAAAAGACTGGCTTTAAATTGGCGTTTGTAGCCCCCATAGCAATGGCTTCCATCATTTCATGGTGTCGCTGACTTTCTTTTAGTTGTTGCTTGCCCTGCTGTGCAGCTTTAAAAGTTTTCGCCACCGACCTGGCACCGCCTAAAAGTGAACCCACAGCAGCCAGACCGGCGAATAAAGCCGGTAAAAATCCCGCTCGTTTAGGAACAGGAATCACTCGCCCTTGTTTTGAACAATGTCGCTGACGTTTTGGAATAACACGTCTCTGTGCTGCTCGAAGGGCTTTCCTTATGGTCAAAAAATTATTTTTTATTTTTTCATTCGTAAGGGCTTGTCCACTAATGCCTTATGCCCATGCTTTGGCAATGACAGGGTCTTCTTTTTAGTCTTTTTCACCACATATCTTTGTTTCACCATGATGATGACCAACAACCTTTCACAAAAATGTTTATGTCACAACTAACGTGAGGTTGTTATTTCATGGCTGTATATTCAAGTTCCACATAAAGTGGGAAATCGTTTATGCTTTTTCCCGATTGCTTTTCATCCCATGTAAGCATGAGATGAAAGGATAATTCATCACCTGCATTGACCATTTGATGGTTATGCACCAACATCCTATGACCGTTTATCTCTACATGTAAATGGTTCTCATCAGGAATGGATTGTTTCATGTGAATGGTTCCATCATAGTGCAATCGATAGGGTCTTAAACCTGAAGCAAGCATATACGTCAGGTGGAGATCATATACTAGCGGTAAATTGTTTCCGTCATTCACAGGTTTTTTATTTGTCAGGTACGCTCTAAATACCGATAGGATAAATTTATAAAGCCTTTCCATTTCATAGGTCACGGAACGTTTGGAACAGACATCGTCCTCTTCCTGTGGGTCATCCACATGAATAATGCGGTGATGATTAGCCGTATAGCCATTCACCGTAAGCTGAGGCACTTTCTCATATAACTCGTGCACCTTGTTATCCACATACCTTTTTGTAGTGACGTCTGTACACACTTGAGGATGTTTCATATGGGTTATCCGCTTTCCTTTAAAGTCATAATCTCCCTGTTTAGTGCGTGGCACTACAGACGTATCCACATAGTGCTTATTAGCAGGATCTGTTTCTTGTTTAGGATCATGTATGGGAACAGACCTAGCTTTGGCCTTCAACGCACGTCCAAAGACATCCATCGTCAACCTGTAGTAGGAGTCTACTGTTTCTATGATAAGGCTTGGTTCCATGCATATAGACAGCCTGCTAATCTCTCTAAGCCTTAGTTGATATGAAGATTATTAAGCAGCAAGAGTCATTCCCCGTGGAGGACATGGTTTCTCACCTCTATCCCACATCACGTGAACAACGCCAGGGTTCACTGTTTCCATCTTTCATTCGCTGCATCATTGTGGGACCTTCGGGATGTGGTAAGACCAATCTTTTGCTTACACTCATTAGAGCGCCCAATGGTCTGCGTTTTCAAAATATTTATATTTTTGCAAAATCTCTCTACCAACCCCTCTACGTCTTTCTGGATCAAGTCATGTCTGGATTACAAAGTGAGAATATGGGTTATTTCACTTATTCCATGCAAGAAAATGTTATTGCCCCGGATGAGGTACAGCCTGATTCACTCATGATTTTCGATTATGTATCCACTGAACGACAAGCTATCATTCAAAGCTATTTCAGCATGGGTCGTTACAAACATATCGATTGCTTCTACCTTGGACAAACGTATTCTAAAATGTCCAAACAGTTGATTCGCGACAATGCCAATGTCATTGTTTTATTTCGCCAGGATGAGAGGAATAGTCGTCACATATATAATGAACATGTGAATCCTGATATGACCTTTGAAATGTTTACTGATTTGTGTGCCAACTGCTGGAACACTCAACGTCATGCCTGTTTAGTGATTGGTAAACAAAGTGAACTCAACCAAGGACGTTATCGCTTAGGGTTTGATCATTTTATTACTAATAAGGTACTGTTTCATTTCCCCTCAAGTCATTTGTCAAGACACCATGGCGTTAGCAGAAAGTCAATTGAAAAAGCATATAATAAGAGCAAAAAATACTATTCGCCAAAAGTTTCTTCAATTGAAAAGATAATGCGCGGACCATGCTTTGTTTATTCAACATTTAGCACCTCCGCTAGAAGCCATGTTTAAACCCTCTTTCAAGTCATCTGAAACGCTACCCACTGTTTCACAAGCCATGCAGACGCTACACGAGGATCCTGTGGTAGAGGAAGAGGAACAGGAACAGGAAGATTTGACTAGTGTTAGGAGGTTGAGGATGAGGACGGTAATGATGAAGTGTTAACGCTTCAAAAAAATCCTCACCCCTTGCAGAGTTTTTAAGAAAAAAGAAATCAGTGGCCATGGTCGAAACATCTTGCCCTTCCAGATCGTCTCCGTTTTCACAACTGTTGTCCACCCCTCAACATAACGCTCAACTCAAAAACATTCTAATAAAATATAATGGAACAACACTGTAACCCTATTTCACTGATCCATTTTTTGGAAACCCAGTTACACGTATGGTGTTCGCTATGAGAATGATAGTTTCAAAATTGGTGATTCGTCGATTAAATTTTGCTCGTACTAAAGCTGTCATTAATTACATCAACTATAAATTAACGCCAGGACTGTTAAATCTGCTATTTTTTCGTACACCATCTTCCCATGATTATACGCAACAGGACCTTGGCAAATATAAATCCATTTCATTGGACACCCATGCCCACAAAAGACAGTATGATCCCTCTCAACAAGTGAATGCCAATATATCTCAAAAATATGAAACCATAATTGCAAAAATGTTTCCAACCAGTCAAAGTGCTCGTCGTAATGTGTCCACTTCGGGAGTGACATTTTTACCATTAAAACCCCATGTGGATATTACCTACTAGCATAATCCCAATAAGCTCGTCCAGCGGCTACAGCTGTTGCATGCTTCCGGTCAAGCTGGCCTTACCGGTCATGATTGGGAAATTCAAGAAAATTGAACAAGAACTTCGAAATGCCAAAATTATTATTTAAGCCCTCACCCATTAAAGTGAGCATTGCTCACGATTTGCATCGCCCAACTAGGCGTCACTATCAGCGACTCAAGGTAACTTGACGAGGTGTGGATGAACTTTGGCAAGCCGATTTTGTGGAAATGGTACCGTATGCTAGTGTTAACAATGGTTTACGCTATATGTTGACAGTCATTGATGGGTCTACCTCTAGGTCGCAACACTGGCCCTCTAGTCACCAAGGCCTTTCAACATATTATTCAACAATCCAAAAGTCAACAGCAGTTGATACAAACCGACCAGGGAAAATAATTTTTCAACAAAGATTTCTCCAGTTTTCTCAAATCTTTGGATATTCACCATTCCACCACGTACTGCAATCTCAAATCCAGCGTGGTCGAGCGGTTTAACCGAATATTGAAAACCCATAATGAGCCCGAATAGCTCATGCTGGTGATGGCTTATACACGGACCATGGAATTTATAAAGCTCAAGAATTGTGAAAGCACCCTCAGCAGCATGCCACTATATTAGATGTTCTTTTGACTTCATTCAGAAGCAGAATAATGATCAAAGAAGTTCTCTTTGGTGTGCAACCTGAATTTAAAATAATCAGTCATTCAGCTTAACTAGCCACATTTTCATGGACTAATAATATTTTATTTATGGTTTACGACCGAAGGTATAACACCGCCGATACGCGGAAGGAATGAACTTAGACGCTGAATGACTCGGAAGTGATCGAACTGAGCCTACCTACTTCCGTGAAGGAATGAATTAATCCGCGCTTGCATGGCGGGCGGATGTGAAATTGTGAAGGTCCCAGGTGACCAAGTCTAAAGTATCATCGACGTTCAAATTGTATAAAGTGAATACGACTGAAAGTATTAATTATAGCACGAAGTGTGCTGGTGACGCGAAAGTTCGTCCAAGATTGTGAATCTTATTATATTTCTATTCAGTGAAGTGTTGACCACATGGTTACAGCGTGCTTCAATGGCTGACCAGTGACAAATAAGTTGTGTACCAGTAAGACCCGAGTGGAGAATCTGGTCGTCATGTTCAACAGATACAATGAAATATTTACGAGCCGTGCAAAGGCCGACTGTAAAACAAATAAGATTAAGCTGATATTCTTCGATATGATATCTAAAGCGTGTGAAGTTGTTTAGCTTTAATGGAAAGACACGTGTATAGTGTCAAAGCCAGTTTATGTGTTTTAGAAGACAAGGCCATTTTTTTAATACAGTCTGCTGGTGGAAATTGTGTAAAATCTGTCAAGTTCAACACGTTAGAAGCTGTGTCAATTATTATACGAATTACAACGACTCTACAAGATGTCTTCATTTCACCATGTGCTGAGACATAATAATCCTATATCTAAGAAGCAGAGGGCTATGGCTTAAACATCCGAATGGGAGGAATGCTGAACACCTAAGCCACACAACAACAATGGATGACCACCCGAGGATAACCATGCTTGTGGCCGAGCAGAGAAGATATTTGTGGTTTGTCAGGATGAAAGGCAAAATCCTCAATCCTCGTGTCTGGATAATTATCTGCAATAGCTGTGAGTCATGATTTCCTAATCTATTTCTGTACGGTGGATAGTCATGGGTGGATTAGTCTGTAGCATCCGTAACTCATTGTCAGTCATCAGGGTAGGCTTCTTTCATTCTTTTGTGACCACCTCCTTAAGGTGATTTTTCACGCTTCTGAATGCTTCTCTTTGCATTTCGTTACTCGACACTGAGTTAGTCACCAGATTGTGTGTGTCCACACGGTGAAATATTGTTCTTAGAAGGTAATTCCGCATGACGGAACATCAATTTAGTCATTTGTGACAGGGACATTTTTTAAATTCAGCTACAGCTGATATTTGGTCAAAGTTTTTGAAGTCCCCATTTCTATTATTTTTGTACGCCACTGATGTCTTTAAGCAAACATTATAGTGTATCGTTTAGGTATGGAAGGGATCCAGCCTGTTGTTATTGTAATGTTCATTTTTGAAGAGTCAGCAGTTCGTCACGAGAATTCCGATATTTCACATCGTTGTACATGAGTCAAGTAATGTTATGAACTTACTCATAAAGTTTAGGTTACACGATTCGTATCATTTCGATTAGTCCCACCTAAGGTTAAGGTGTGAACCAGTATTTTATTATCATTTAAACATGTTTTGTACGCAACACTCATTCGCTGTGAGCTTCAGTGACGCTACACAATGTCAAAGCCTTTCAGAGAGAGAGGCATATCTTTCTGTTACGTCTATTTGGTTTTCAGAAGCCAAACATATCATTCTACTTGTAATTGATTCGTCTCTAACGTTATAGTAACTTTCTTTACATGTGTATAATCCTTTAGAGTGATTGCTAAGAACACTCAGTCTACATTCACTGTGCTTTAATGAGTTGAAAGATCAGTGATAGACATTTTCTTTGAGATTCACTGACGCCCTACGATGCCTAGTGCCAAGCGCTTGGAGCACAATGACAGGTGCTTGTCCAGTCCACGCCAATGTCATTGCCCAAGGTTACTTACGATCTCTCAGGTGAGACAATTGACTATCGACTTCATTTTTATTTTCTTTATTTCTAGACCTTACTAGGAATGTTCTTACGGGCTATGCTTTGTTTATGCTCATGCTATTGACCTTGATTCAGTATCGATTTTTGTAAAGTTGTTCTGGTACAGGTGCACTGATAAGTAATAATAAATTTTTATTTACTCGCAGGTATTTGTGAGCGAGCCCCAATATGTTTGGTCATGATTTATAATGGATTTGAGCAACCATTTGATAAGTTGGATCCTTAAGGCTATTACAGAACAAGTTTGGACCGAGGAGGAAAAGGAATGGTCTCTTTCGAGTACCGATTGTGTTATTATTAACGTGCGAGCAAAGTATTCTTTGTTGAGGTGTACCATGTGTTGGTTGCACGCTCTTGGGAAGCCTTGCATATGGTCAAGTATCTTAATAATCAATGGACTCTACGACATTAAACTTAGGACTAAATCATGAATCATCAATTTATTTCCTAAACCGGCGATGCTAATAATACAGTTAAACCTTAATCGTTGTTAAATTTTGATCTTGTACCTGTAGTCTAGCCGACCAATGCATTGCGCCTTCGTTCGTTCTTACTAGTAAGTTTAGTAGCTAACACTGACAGACTTTGACAGAGATCGCACGAACCCAAAGTTCAGGACTCGTGGGGCGTGACCCGATCAGTGGAATGCTGTTCTTGCACAGTTTGATTCTCAAGTTTAGACACCCTGATAGATGACGGTGGACAACAAACAGTTGTTCATCTGAGGTAGGCAGGATTAATAAGATGAGTATTTATGTGTATAACTTATTTATTTACTGATGTGTTTCCCACTATTACCCTACTGTCTCTTTCAATATAAAACTTCTTTGTTGTTTGTATATAATTTTACCAGTGTACTGTAAAATGATGACTGACAATAATTAGTTTTTGTATTGTTTGTGTATCACGGACGTCTGACGCCTTTGATCAGATTAAAGCAGGAGTAGTTCAAATAATTATAGTACAAATGTAAATATGGGATGGTACCAGTCCTTTAACTTTGCTGTCCTGCTTGACATGTTTTGATGCCATGATGCCTTCTTCCTAGAAGCATCAGTTTTTTTATAACGATTTTTCTTCCGGTACCATATCCCCAGTTTAGCTTTGTTTTGCTGTATTTAGGACCTGTCGAGGGGATTCTACGTTAATTTTAGGAGTTTTTTTATTTTATTTTATTTTCTTTGCTTTAAGCTACGAAATAGCCGTTTTATCAAACCCTCCGACCATAGGACAGGCGCTTGACCTTCCAAATAAACCAACCATGAGTACGTCTTAGGTCTGGATTTTAATTATTTTGTAGTTTTGACCTTTTGGGGCTGCATTTTCTTTGGGCGTCTATGACAATCACTGTGATAGGAACCTAATCCTTAGGGAAGCAGAGTCTTGTGCCGGCTAGTCCCAAGAAGTGCATTCCGATCCTCTACGGCAATGTGTCTCGAGGTAGAGGTCATCTGGGAGGCCACGTTACGGTTGGTGGTAACCAGATAACCTCGTCCAACGGGCACATAACCACTTCTCTATTCTTATGGCGCCCAACCTGGAAAGCCGAAGTGGACATGTAGGCCATCAGCAACATGTCATTTTTGGGAGGATCATGTTTGATGATTATTGAGAAAATTTGTCTGGACTGTGACGAACTTTAGATGTCGTGCAGCCGTACAAAAGGTCACATGGCATTCGGTTTAGATATCAGACCATGGGGTGAATTCTAATATAGTTATAATTCAGTCGAGGTATTTTATGTTGCCAGTACTTCATCCGTAGTAAATGTAACTTCATTGTGTTGCTTTGCTTGTTGTTAAATGTAAATGTAGAATCATTCTTTGTCGTCGAATCCAGCAGAATTCATTGGAGTTTATTGGGGATGGCCAAGCTTTCCACCATGGCCATTCTTCCATAAAGTAGTGTTCGCTGGGTGTAAGGTGATTCTTCCTCATCTCATCAATTGTATTTTTGTAATGGAGGGAGAGCGGTTCCAAGAGATGATGAACCTAATGTTGGGTCAGATTAATTCCAATATGGAGGCAAGTATTACAATATTACGAGCTGATTTTAATGAAGATACAGCGACTTTGAGAGGCGATTTTGATTTAGTCCGAGCAGATGTGACTGAGGTAAATGGAACATTAGGTAGAGTTAGGCGCAACATAACTGATAATGTTGCTAACATAAATGAGGCTATGGCGACTAATACTGCCAATCTCAACGAAAACATAAACACTAGAGTCACCACAATTAACAACACACTGACTGAGGTCAGAGGTGACATGACTACTAATATCGCCGCAATTAATGAAACTATGGCTACTAATGTCGCCACAATTAATGAAACGATTAATACGTATGTAAACACAATTAATGAAACACTAGCCACTGTTAGGGCTGATATAACTAATGTAAACACAAATGTACATAATGTTAGGACAGAATTAAGTGATTCTATTAATACTAATGTTTCAGAAATTAATCAAGCTATTGATAATCATGTTGAAGCATTAAATGAATCTATTAATGCCAATATTGAAAACACTCTCGCCTTAAATTGTTCACTATCTCAAGTCATGAACGATCTGGGAACGAATCGGGCAAAAGCAAATGCTAATCTTGTCGCAGCGTTAGGGAAGGTTGATACACGTTTTGAAACCCTGACCAATTCTATCGCTGCAGGTAGACTAGAAATGCAGACACGGTTAAATGCAATAGACGTTAGAATTGAAGAGGTAAGCGATCGTATGGATGAAGGGAGGAGTGAACTCCAACTTGCGATTGCGACCGTGAAGGAGCAGTTAGGAACTAGAGTTTCTGCTATTGAGGAACGGATGGATGAAACTCAAACGGCTACCGAAGAGATGAGACGTCAAGTCGAACTTGTCAGCACTGGTATGAGAGTTATGAGGGGCGTAGCGACTGCTGTTCACAATAATATGAGAACAGTGGTGAAAGACATGGGCAGTTTTCGAGAAAACCTAGCCGACAGTAAGTATAATATGGCGAAACTTACTGCAAACACGGAAGGGTTAAGGCTGGAAACTCATGAAAATTTGAAAGGGAGATGAGTTTAACTAAGGAGGAAAATAAGAAGGATCAGGGCGAAATTAAGAAGACCGTCGACGATGGTGACGAGTGCCTCCGTGGGAAGATAGAGAGGATCGAGCTACAAATAAATGCAATAGGTTCGCCAGGCAATATTTCTAATTCGCCTGACATGCAGGATCTTGAGCTGCGTTTATTAGAACGGATCGAAGCTCAAATGAAATCCACGACAATTGTAACACCTCCGTTAATTCCAACAACATCATCGACAGTGAGACCACAAATGATGATGACTGCTGAGGCATACCCTACCACAACCTCAGGGCAACCCAGTTGAACCGTTTTTATCAGGTTCATTATTTTTTGTCATATTATTATTATTATTATTATTATTATTATTATTATCATCATTTCCTTCATGTCGCATTATTGTGACATACGTTTCTCTGTCTCACCTACTGCGTTCAAACTTTGTAATTCTGCGTAAACGTTTCACCAGATGGTGAAACTTTTCACCCCTACTGACACAGTTTTACCATTGGTTGAAGCATAACTTGTTGCTAAGCTTTGCTTCTCCCATTGGCCCCCTTTATGTTCTGGAGAAGGGGTGTTCTACGACTTATTTTTCTCGAGCGCGTTACTGCGTTCCTTTAGAGAAGGTTGCTTCCTTCCATTTCTGACCGTCATGTGAAACGGTCACAGCTGTGTGTGTCGGGCTTTCGCCCGTGCCCAACGCAACTAAGCGTAAGTACGATTCGATCACTTGATTTATCTGGCATGCTATCATTTTTGAATTTCAGTTTATCCATTTTTTATTTTATTTTTGTGTCTCCTTTGATTCACTTACAATTTCCCTTTCTTATGATGATGTGAATTCGATCCATGAACCCAAGTCCCTTGGCCTTTGTTTACGTTAGTTTAGCGAAGCCTCTGTGTTTATTTGCATCCCTACCTTTCATGTAATCGGTTTTATTTTTACTCAAATCTCTCAGGTCTGAAATATATGCTATTTTTCTGCGCGGCTTTCTAGCGCTCTGTATTACGTCACAAATTGATGTGCACTCTTTCGAGGCATCTTTCATTTGATTGTCGTATCAGAGTTTGTTTTTTTTGGGTCAAGGTATCATTGGAGTAACGGAGCCATGTCTCATTTCGCCTCCAAGTTGATCCTTCCCTCTGTTTTAGGAAAAGTGTGTGAGCGATGGTCTTTGTGTTAGTCACCGACCATTCGCCATACCTTAATTCCTTTGTTTCTTCGTATGTCGTTATATTTAGACATTACTACCTCTATGTAAGCCTATATTTTCCTACAAAGCATATTTCTTAGCTGATTGATTTTTCCTTTCATTTCCTGTCCCGGTAATGTCAATTAATTTAATGTAATGCTCATTTCCTTTATTTTTATGTGTTAATTTTGTGTTGCTTCCTCTGGCTTCGTTATATTACGTAACTCCGTGTCATCCCCCACCCCCGCTTCCTACATACGCACTCCTCCAATCCCCACCACTTTCACCCCCTACCCCATGATTTCACAACATCATGAGCGTCTTAGTTCTGTTTTTGGCGCGGGGAATTCTAGTCCAGGTCATCCTCGTAAGTAGAGGTGTTCTCTTATTCGACTCGTCCATACTCTCTATCTTTTTTTTTTGGTATTTTAAATTTTGGTTATCGAGTCGCGCTTACGGTTTAGTTGCACATTGATTGTAAGTACATTTTAATTAATCTTGTTTCATCTTTGTTTGTGCATAAGTTCATTTATGCACTTTTCTCTTGATATTGTGTTTGTGTACCCCTTTCTTGGGTACCATCTTTAGTCATTAATTTTATTTTGTTTGTTATTAAGTGATTTTAATACCTCTTCAAGTTTACCTTTAATTTTGTGTTTAGATTAATCCTTACTCTTATGCGCACCTGTTTTAGTTTACTTTAAATACATTAGTAAGTAGTTCACTTTGGTTTCGTCCTCTTTCATTTGTAATTTTAAGTTCCCTCATCTCTCGTTCGATTTCGTCGGTCTTGGCTTCGTACTGTAACGCAGTCACGACCTACACGCTTCTGGGTTCTTCGATCAATTAGATAAATTTAATTCCGCTTTTGATTTGTTTTAAACAATTCATTCGTTTCCTTTTTTGGAAAGTATCTTTCTTTCGATCCGGAATCTTGGGCCCAGCACGCATCGAAAGAGACATCCTTTCCCCGCTCCTTAGCGATCCTGTTTAAGTTGTTGTTTTCGCTTCCACTGTATTCCTCATGCCTCTGCTATTTTGTTTAATGTAAAAGCTCAAGGCGGTGCAAATGGTATAACAGAGCGTGGTTTTCGCGCGAAATCGTCCCCTTTAGGTTACCAAACTTATATTTTTTTTTCAATTATTACAATGTTGTTTTTCTGAGTTTAAGATACCTGTACTGAATTGTTCCCCCATCCCCGAAGAAAGTGTGGAGTGTGAAAGCATTTCTCGAGTGAACAAGACATCCACAGAATCTAGTTCCGAGGTGAACAGTGTAACAAGTTAGTGAGTACTTCGCAACGCTGGAATAGGACACTTTACGGTATTGTGACCTTTATTTTACTAAGTTAAAGTGTTTTACTTTCCTCCTTGTCTATTGTCATGTCTAAGTCAGAATTCCCACCCGTCAAAAAGGAGTTAAATTTTATGTGCTTTGAATCCTTAACAATGCCCACGCCACTATTGCAAGATACGACACAGGACCTGCTAATGATAGACTCTCCCCTTTTAGATTGCTCCATCGCCCCTGTTGGTACTGTTAATAGTGCTCGCCACAACGAAAATGTTGCATCAGTAGTGAGTAGGGGGGGTTTGACGTTTTCCGGAGAAAACAATACCTCATCAGTTTTTTGTTTTATCCAACGTGTGGAGGAATTGTGTTGTTGTCACGATATTTATCCCGACAGTATTGTACGTTGCTTACCTATTCTTTTGTCTGGAAAAGCGCTGATGTGGCATCGCACTTCTCCAAATTTTTATAAGTCATGGGACGAATTTGTTGGGTGCATTAAGGACCGTTTCACGCCACAAGATTTCAATTTCGCTCTCAAACAAGAAATATACTCCCGTACTCAGGCTCCTGGGGAGATGATCGACGATTATGTAACCGCAGTCCGTCTGTTAGCAGCGAACCTCCCCCAACCCTTTTATCCCAGGGATCTGTTGGAAATTGTATACAGGAATTTAAATCCCACTTATAAATACTTAATTCGGCGTACATCCGTTTTTTCCATCGAGGACATCATATAGCAAGGCCGTGAGTATGAATTAAATGCACGAGCCTGTTCGAACTATACTCCACCTCCAAGAGCCGATAATACGATTTTCCCCGAGTTAGCCTACTCACCCCAGACAACACTGTCTAGCACAGCTGTCGACCGAACAAAAGACGACACCTTACGGTTTAAGCCGTCTGCTCGCCGTGCTGAGTCCCTTTCTAGGAATTCTAATCCAAGCCCTTCTGTGGCTCGTAATTCTTCTGCTGTTTCCCGTGAAAGGACTACACACAACCCTACAACAATCACACGCAATGTTTCTTCTGGTCGCATAACTTGTTGGAACTGTAATGAACTTGGACATCATTTTAAAATGTGTTCTTTAAAACGCCGAAAATTCTGTTTTGGCTGTGGGATGAATGAGGTCACGACACTTTCCTGACCCAATTGTAATTCCAACCAGGAAAACTCATAGGGAGGTGTTCTGAGTTCGACTCCCGGAGCAGTCCTCCATCCAAACTTGACAATGCATCTAATTTTGATGTTGTGTTACAACCAGGAGTCTCAGTAAATTTCGATAATGTCTCGGCACCTGCTATTTTGGATACAGGCGCCACCAGAAGTTTCATCCACCGTTCAGTGGCAGATAGCATTCGATCTTCGCAAAAACACCCCATACAGAATAAATGTCAGTTCCTCTCTGCGGGATCGTCAGTTATCGACGTTGCCGAAACTATTCTATGTCGCATTAAAATTCACGGATTTTCTTGGAAACATGTTTTTCATGTGGTTAACAATCTCTCCACTCAATGTATTTTAGGAATTGACTTTATGCATAAAACTGGTATGCAGTTGGATTTTATTAACGATTCAGTTTGTTTCAAATTTCGCTCAGATAAAATGTTCCCCTTTGAAGAATGTACTTCTAACTACGTTGATGTGTCTCCTGTATTTTCCGTACATCTTCCATTAACTTTGATGTCCGAGCAACGTGATACTCTGAACGATTTAGTTGAGGAATTTTCTGATGTCCTCACAGTAGATTTAGGTTCTGCTGTAAATCACGAATGCCACATTGACTTGAGCGACAATGTACCTGTTCGAAGTCCTCCGTTTCCTTGTAATCCACCCAAGCTCTTGGCCATGAAAATGTATATCAATGATTTGCAAGATCGGGGAGTAGTAGTTCCTTCCAAATCAGCTTATGGGTCTCCTGCTTTCTTAATTCCCAAGAAAGAAGAGGGCGAGTACCGGCTAGTCGTAGACTACCGAAAATTGAACAAGAAGGTAGTCTTTGATAATTTCCCACTGCCTACTATTGAGAGTGCTTTTTAACATTTCCACGGGGCCAATGTGTATTCGATGATTGATCTAAATAGTGCCTATTATCAGATTCCTTTGGATGCTGAGAGTCGCGACTTCACTGCTCTTAACACCCCTTTCGGGTTATATAATTTCAAGCGTCTCCCGATGGGTATAGCTGTTGGTGCGCAAGTCCTCAGTCGCGTGCTAGACGACATCTTGGGAGACCTGAAGTTCAATTTTGTATTTAATTATCTTGACGATTTAGTCGAATACAGCAGATCTTTTGAGGAACATGTCGTTCATCTTAGGGAAGTTTTCTCCCGCCTCAGGAAGGCCGGTCTCACTATCAATCCAAAAAAGACCTCTTTGGGCTGCACTCAAATTAAATTTCTGGGCCACATTCTGTCAGCCGATGGTATCCGTGTCATGCCCGAGCGCGCAGATTGCATTCAGCAGTTACCTGTACCCACCACAGTTAGGGCCTTGAGAAGAGTAATGGGTATGTTCACGTTCTATTCTCGTTTTATCAAAAACTTCTCTGACATTTCGGCACCTCTAAATGCTCTCAAAAAGAAGAATGTGAAATTTGTGTGGTGGCCAGAACAAGACAAAGCTTTCAATGTTTTGAAAGAAGCCCTTATGTCATCACCAGTACTGCACACGCCTGATTTCGAATCAGCTTTCTTTTTACATTGTGACGCCAGTGATTTGGCCATTTCTAGTGTTTTGAGCCAGCGTGTGGATGGAAAATTTGCACCAGTGGCCTTCGCGAGTCGTATGTTAAATCAACATGAACGACGTTTCTCAATTTTCGAGAAGGAAAGTCTTGCTGTGGTTTTTGGATGTGAAAAATTCAGGACTTTTTTGGAACACCGTCACTTTACTGTTTTTACCGACAATGAGGCTTTGAAATGGAGTCTTTCTCACGTGAAAAAGCTTGGACGCATCAACAGGTGGATTTTGAGGTTGTCATCTTTTAAGTTTGTTATCATCCACGTAAAAGGGAGCGAGAACCCGGTAGCTGACTGCCTGTCACGCATGTTTGAAGAGACCCCCAGGACTCCAATCGAGAGCGTTTCTATCAGTACACCACTTCAAGAAAATATTTTCCTATTGCAACATTGTCCTTGGTCTTTTGTGCATATCCGGAAATTCCAGTCTGAGGATCATTTTGCACTGGCCTCCGTGCAAAAATTGCAAACAAAGATCCGGCAGTAAGCAACTTTTGTGTTCGAAATGATGTTATTGGCTATGTTCTACCTAACTCTTCTAAATTTAGAATTTTTGCTCCATTAGCAGTACGTGATATGCTTTTGACATATTATCATGATTCTGCACTGGGAACTCATGCAGGGATGCAGCGCACTTTCCGTAAGATATCCGGTGAATTTTATTGGCCCTCAATTAAGGTAGATGCTTTTGCTCATGTCAGAAGATGTTTAACCTGCCAGCGTTCTAAACCTGCCCAGAACACTCGTGTAGGCTTCCACCAAGCTGGTATCGTCACTCGTCCCGGCGAACGCCTTTTCATTGATTACTTTGGTCCAGTCGTGAGATCAAAATCTGGCAATCAAGCCATTTTAACTGTCATTGATGGTTTTTCGAAGTTTGTTTGGTTATTTCCAGTAAAGAATATCACTTCTCAGACTACTATCCATTTCTTGTCTAGATATATATTTGGAGTTTTTGGTCCTCCCAAGTACCTTGTGTCAGATAACGCCTCTGTATTCCGTTCCAAAGCTTTTGAAACTATGGTATTTAACTGGGGCAACCAACATATTTTCTTGTCACCGTATCGACCGCAGGGAAATCACGTAGAGCGTTTTCACAAAAACTTGAAGGCTTGTATGTCCGCTTTTCACAATGCCGATCAAACCTCCTGGGATACGAACCTACAGTATTTAAGTCTCGGGTTCAATACCTCTTTCCATTCGTCCGTTCAAACCACTCCAGCTGAATTATTCCTAGGCCGAACGCTTGTCGACCCCTTGCTGCTCAAATGGAATATTGAATATCTTTCCGAACCCTCTCGCACTACCTCTGTTGCTCAAAAATGGGCCATCGCTACCGGTCACCTCAAGAAAGCAAAACGAGAGTAGCGAAGCGTTACAACTTTGGCCGTCATGATGTTAAATGCCAAATTGGGGACAAAGTTTTGTGTCGTTTATATCCTCTGAGTGACGCTACCAAACAAATTTCCAGTAAGCTGTGCTTACGTTGGTCAACTCCCAAGACTATTGCACGATTTTTAAATCCTGTCTCAGTTGAATTGGTGGACGATCACGATGATTCAGTGACTTCGGCCCACGTCACGCAGTTGAAAAAATTTGTCAAATGATCTTGTGAATTTCACCTCGCAATAATGTTGTATTTTTGTTTTCCTTTTATTCTAATTGGATGCCCGAGCTCCTTAATAGCCAAACTAGCATGTGTGCCTATTCTGATCTTAATTCGCGTGCTTCCTTTTCATTTTTTTCCTGTGACAAGACAGGAGACACCCGTGGCCTCTTTCTCGTGCGCGAGTGTGTCGTGAATACTTGACATCTCTGTCGAGCTATATCTTTGCCTGAGGCCATCAGCATATACCTGGTCGGTCACTATTTGCAAACCGCATACCTACTCCTCTTTTGTTCTGCTCCTCGGCTTAACTCCTATTGTTCGGCGACAGAGAAGGACCTTTCAACACTTCCTGTTTGACCTTGTAGGAACTTTGTATTTATTTTTAATTTATTGATGTAATTGACTTTTTGTGTCATGGTTTTGAGATATCATGCCCCTTTGTGTCATCTTGATTTTGATGTTTATTGTGAGGTCATGTATTTTGTTTGGTTTTAAACTGTCAAGTGTTCTTAGAATGTCCTGTATTGTCTAGCAACCATCCAGACGGTTAGCGAGTAACACCAGCAGCCTTTGTGTACCTGGGCTAACACAGCTGGGGGTCTTCTCGGAACTCGTTAACGTACCAGTCACCCTCCACTGGATCTATACCTGGCTTTATTTTAAGCAGATGAAAAGGAGAGTACTTTCCCTTTCGAAGACATTATGACACTATTGCATATTCCTCGTTGACGCCGTTGACGCAACGAACGGTCCTATATACAGGGTGTCCCAATTGTATTTTTAGCCTACTTTCGATTTTTGCAAAAAATGAAAGTAGACTTATGAGATCAACACAGGGCGAAAAAAGTGTGTCTGTCTGTGTGTGTGTATGTGTGTGTGTGATTCTGTGTGTGTGTATGTGTGTGTGTGAGTCTGTGTGTGTGTGTGTGTCTGTGTGTGTGTGAGTGTGTGTACTCTGAATGTCTGTCCCCCCCCCAATCAATTCGAACACGGTGAATGCGAATTAAACGAAATTTGGTACAAAGGTAGCACTAGCAAAGGACACCTCAGTGTCATGTTTTATATCGCCGCCATCTTTACTAAAACTGAATGGCGGCCACTCAAACGTTCAAAACGTAAAATCAAATAACGACTAACCAAATCATCCGATCTCTACCAAATTTGGTAACAACATACCTTCGTATAGGATGCGTCTTGTGACCAAACTACAAGGTCGTCCGCCATACCATTACAGGATGGCGGCCGTGCGAATTATGCAAACTTTATAATCCATATCATGGGACCCACCAGTTCCGATTATCGAGCCGAGAATCGTTTTAACTGTTCTAAAGGAAGAGGCACGTTCGAAATTAAAAGTTTATTTTGTAATACTATAGTGCAGACGTGATTTTAAAAAGCTGAGCCGATTCAGTAATAAGACAAGATGGCAGCGGATATCTTGTGCCTGACTTATATTTCACTAATTTGAGTATTGCATGCAATATAGCGTACTGATACAATATAAATAAACTTTCTATGAAATGCTTTATATATAAATAATATACTCCAGTGATGAAATCGTTTAGTATAAATCGTTATTTGCTAACAAGTTCTATGTAAGTCATTTTATATAGAACGATATTCGTTGACACAATTAGCTCAGTGGTAGAGCGTTAGCCTATCGCTCAAATGCCTATGGTTCAAACCCGATCAGAGCTAGTTTTTTTTGCTTGAAATGTTATATGTTTATTATTTTGTAATGACTCAGATATTTTAAAATTAAGCGTTATATTGTGCATATTATGGTGTAAAATATATATTTAATTAAAACATAATTCGCCAGCAGATTTACTCGAGACATCTAGCTGCCAAAAAGGTAACTGCACACCGACCTACTTATTAACTTCCAGATTTTATTGAAAAGTTTCTTCTTCTGGCTGCTAGAATGCACTCGCTCTGTTAGGATTATATTGTTCGATATTTCACCACTAGATGTCACGACTAGTCTACGTGGGGCTCCATTGATTACTATACCATTGGCATTCTATGCGCATCGAATTTGAAGAATGACAAGATGATACTACGATACATTTTTACTTTTTATTTTAAAGGGTTTGTAACAGCCTATTGTGCGTTATTTGAAAATGTTAATTGAAGTAAAGAACAAAACGATTTCACATAGTATCTGAACTCTACCGTTGGTGCTAGTTCAGGATATTAATTAATACTTTTATTTCAGCCAAATAGCAATCGAAAATATCCACATAGTTGGTATACACACGTCTCTGTAGGGTCATGGAAAGATTTGTTAATTCAATTAGGGTTGTGAAAGTCATACGCAGCCAGACGTGTAAAGACATGCCTCAACTCAAAGTTGGATGTTGCCCGCGTCAGGCCGATTATGTAATAATAATAATAATAATAATAATAATAATAATAATAATAATAATAATAATAATAATAATAATAATAATAATAATAATAATAATAATAATAATAATAATAATAATAATGTTATTGGTTTTACGTCCCTTTTAACTACTGTTGCTTTTAGAGACGCCGGGGTGCCAGAATTTTGTCCCGAAGGGGATCTTTAACGTGCCAGTAAATCTACTAACACGGCTCCCTCGCATTTGTGCACGCTCAAATGCCAGCTGACTGAGCCAGGATACGAACCTGAAACATACGGTCCAGCAAGCGAGAACGTTACCGCTGAGCCACGCCGCCAGTCCGGTCGATTATGTCTCCAGATCCATAACATTCTTTAGATACTTCTTATCTTTCTTTCTTCAATGATGGTAGCAGTTTTTATCTAGTTTGTGGCGTTTGGTAGAGGTAAATCGTTTCTAAGGTCTTCAACAAAGAATAGTTCTATTATACTCTTTGATAATAACAACGAGTTATAACTATACTCATTCATTTAGGAGAAAGTAGGCTATATGTTCTTTACTGAACATCTTGATTTTTAATGTGATCACGATTTAACTTTGTCTGTCTTTTCTCATCAGAGGCTGGAGAGATTTGCAGTCTCAGGGTAACGTCCATCTTGAAGATTTCGACATCCGCATCATCATGAACTAGCAAGAACAATGATCACTATTTAATATATGAACTAACTGTATTTCTTTTTGAACGCAGTACTTTTGACGTTAGTGGCTAGTGTTGACGAGCAATGAAGGGGGTACCACCTTCCTTTCACGGTCAGATTAGTCAACTGTTCATTTTTTTTGTATTCTCCTAGAGGTCTTTAGTACCCATTTTTTTAGTATTCAATTTTTTCCCCCTTTACGATTTTTTTGCCTCTCCATTTGTACGAAAAAAGAAATTTCCATGGCCCGGAAAATTCCTTTTTTTTTGGGAAAGCAGGGGAATTTTGAACCGTTTTTATCAGGTTCATTATGTTTGTCATATTATTATTATTATTATTATTATCATTTCCTTCATGTCGCATTATTGTGAGATACGTTTCTCTGTCTCACCTACTGCGTTCAAACTTTGTAATTCTGCGTAAACGTTTCACCAGATGGTGAAACTTTTCACCCCTACTGACACAGTTTTACCATTGGTTGAAGCATAACTTGTTGCTAAGCTTTGCTTCTCCCATTGGCCCCCTTTATGTTCTGGAGAGGGGGTGTTCTACGACTTATTTTTCTCGAGCGCGTTACTGCGTTCCTTTAGAGAAGGTTGCTTCCTTCCATTTCTGACCGTCATGTGAAACGGTCACAGCTGTGTGTGTCGGGCTTTCGCCCGTGCCCAACGCAACTAAGCGTAAGTACGATTCGATCACTTGATTTATCTGGCATGCTATCATTTTTGAATTTCAGTTTATCCATTTTTTATTTTATTTTTGTGTCTCCTTTGATTCACTTACAATTTCCCTTTCTTATGATGATGTGAATTCGATCCATGAACCCAAGTCCCTTGGCCTTTGTTTACGTTAGTTTAGCGAAACCTCTGTGTTTATTTGCATCCCTACCTTTCATGTAATCGGTTTTATTTTTACTCAAATCTCTCAGGTCTGAAATATATGCTATTTTTCCGCGAGGCTTTCTAGCTCTCTGTATTACGTCACAAATTGATGTGCACTCTTTCGAGACATCTTTCATTTGATTGTCGTATCAGAGTTTTTTTTTTGGGTCAAGGTATCATTGGAGTAACGGAGCCATGTCTCATTTCGCCTCCAAGTTGATCCTTCCCTCTGTTTTAGGAAAAGTGTGTGAGCGATGGTCTTTGTGTTAATCACCATCCATTCGCCATACCTTAATTCCTTTGTTTCTTCGTATGTCGTTATATTTAGACATTACTACCTCTATGTAAGCCTAAATTTTCCTACAAAGCATATTTCTTAGCTGATTGATTTTTCCTTTCATTTCCTGTCCCGGTAATGTCAATTAATTTAATGTAATGCTCATTTCCTTTATTTTTATGTGTTAATTTTGTGTTGCTTCCTCTGGCTTCGTTATATTATGTAACTCCGTGTCATCCCTCACCCCCGCTTCCTACATACGCACTCCTCCAATCCCCACCACTTTCACCCCCTACCCCATGATTTCACAACATCATGAGCGTCTTAGTTCTGTTTTTGGCGCGGGGCATTCTAGTCCAGGTCATCCTCGTAAGTAGAGGTGTTCTCTTATTCGACTCGTCCATACTCTCTATCTTTTTTTTTTTTTTTTTTTGGTATTTTAAATTTTGGTTATTGAGTCGCGCTTACGGTTTAGTTGCACATTGATTGTAAGTACATTTTAATTAATCTTGTTTCATCTTTGTTGGTGCTAAAGTTCATTTATGCACTTTTCTCTTGATATTGTTTTTGTGTACCCCTTTCTTGGGTACCATCTTTAGTCATTAATTTTATTTTGTTTGTTATTAAGTGATTTTAATACCTCTTCAAGTTTAACTTTCATTTTGTGTTTAGTTTAATCCTTACTCTTATGCGCACCTGTTTTAGTTTACTTTAGCCTAAATACATTAATAAGTAGTTCACTTTGGTTTCGTCCTAATTCATTTGTAATTTTAGGTTCCCTCATCTCTCGTTCGATTTCGTCGGTCTTGGCTTCGTACTGTAACGCAGTCACGACCTACACGCTTCTGGGTTCATCGATTAATTAGATAAATTTAATTCCGCTTTTGATTTGTTTTAAACAATTAATTCGTTTCCTTTTTTGGAAAGTATCTTTCTTTCGATCCGGAATCTTGGGCCCAGCACGCATCGAAAGAGACATACTTTCCCCGCTCCTTAGCGATCCTGTTTAAGTTGTTGTTTCGCTTCCACTGTATTCCTCATGCCTCTGCTATTTTGTTTAACGTAAAAGCTCAAGGCGGTGCACAGTACGTCACATTATTGGCAGTCACCACTAAATGTTAGTTCCACCGCGGGAAATCCTCTGCAATACGATTAACAAATGCCCATCTATACAACTGGTTTATCTACTATGACTACTACTCCGAATGTCAAGACTATAACCGGTAATTGCTATCCAACTGCCATGGAGCAATCGAGCTTATTAAATAGTCAAGCACCGATCTTTACACCGACACGTAGTTCGGGGAACCAGAACGTGATGATCATACGTTCAAGGGAGGAACAACCTGCCAAATTTTCTGGAAGTGGAGGAGGCGTCATACCCGTTGAATTCCTAAATAATGTTGAAGCGTACTTGTGTGATACGATGGTAACACCGGAACGTGAACTCCGGGTAATAGAGCGTTTGATGGAAGGTCAGGCCAGCACCTGGTTCCGCGCTTTTAGGTACTCGTTCACTGGTTTCCGTGATTTCAGAGAAGCTTTATTGCGCACATATTGGACTTCGGATATTCAGAAGGGGATAAGAGCCGAAATGTACACGAAAAGATACAGCTCTACACAGCCAACGCACTATGCTAATTACTCTTCGTCTCAATTAGCTAAGTTAAAATGCCTTCGACCCCCACTGGCGGAAACGGATCTGATCCAAAGGATAATCAGGCAATATCCCGCAGACGTTCAACGAGTCTTGATCTCCGCTGACGCAACATCTTTTGTCCAATGCGATCAGATTTTGAGAAGTCTTGACTCAACCAACGAACAATTTCGTAGTCAACGACCTCGTGGTGATCCACGCAATGATAACAGACCGGCGAATCGACAAGTTAATATAACCACTGTCGACAAGAACAGTCAGACACCTGAACCAATGTCCAATATGGGAACACGGTATCAGCAGGACACCCCAGGACCTGACCGGAGAAATTGGAACCGGCAACCGTATAACAGTAACTACAAGTGAAACGATAGGTTCAGAAACCAACCTTATTGGGAACGTCGTTTCGAACGATCGAACGAAGACCGAGGAAATTATAATGGCAATCAACGACGGGATCATCAGAATCAACAAAGAAGTAATGTCCGTCGAGATTACAGATACTCGGGAGGTTATCGTCAAGACCGAGATCCACGATTACAAGAATCAGAAATTGACCAAGATTGGAGAGGAAGAGCTCAAGAAAGTCGAGAGTATCTTCGCCAGACGATAGAAGAGAGAGAGAAAACTCGAACACCGAGGGAACCTCCAGAGGATCTTGATGAGATACGATTAGACCCTAACCAACCTGGTACTTCTAATAATGGTAAGGGTAAACACAAAAACGCCAAAATCTCAATGATGTCTGACGAGACGAATTCCAAAATAAGGGCTGTCATACTTCTTTGGGAACCCCTCCAGGAAGACCTACTCTATGAGAGGCAAAAGACGAACGACGTACAACTGACGAGACTACCAGTTATATCCGGCAAAATTAACGGTTACCCTGTAAAATTACTGATAGACACAGGAGCCATAATCAGTGTTCTGTCAGCAGATTTTCATGCCATACTAAAGATTAACACCAAGTTGACTGAACTGCCAGTATCAACTGTGAATGTGCGAGGAAAAATCCCAGACAAGAGTGTCAAATGCACTGTGCAAGTTTATTTTACCGTGGAGATTGCTAACCACGTGTACCTACATCTATTCCTTGTGTTGAGAGATTTACGATATCAAGCCATCTTAGGGGCTGATTTTATGAGGACACATGATGGAATCATCAATATGGGCCAGAATGCGATTTGTTTCAAGCAATTTGATCCTATTCCAATGGATGTGCATGAAGGAGATGAAGATAGGAATGCGAATGTCTATGCGCAAGAGATGCAGAATGCAGAGGGCATAAAAATCACTGAGATTAACGAAGAGAACTCGGAAGATGAAGCTAGCGAAGGAAACACTGATGAAGAGAGTGAAGAAAGTATCAAGGAAGATTGCAGGAATACCACTCAGGAAAACTAGTGATGGAGCAATAGGACCAAAGAATGACTGGCTTGCAAAAGCCTTAGAATGTTGAGCTTATATCACGGAGTTAAACAGAAGAAAAGAATCTGATGATTTATCTCAAACTTCGAGGGACGAACCTTACCAGAGTCATCGCATGGCAGTTGTCGCCGATGTACATCATGTGGAGACGAGACCGTCGATGTCCGACGAGCAGTTCGAAGAGATTACGAAGTGGATGGATAATGCCAGAGATCAAAGCCTGAGAGAACGAGAGGAAGAAATTGATTCTGGAAGCTCCAACTTGGACGATGCTGATATTCACTACTTTGAAGCTACGTCAAGCGGAGAAGAGCTAGAATCTGATGATGATGATGATGATGATGGTTATATTCCGAAGATGAGACTGTCTGAAGCACTATACCACATGGAGAAGATAAACCGAAGGTATGGTATGAAGCAAGTTGTCATTGTTAATGATTTTGGAGTTACAACCGATGATGAAGACCCCGACTCTGACGTTTCAGCTGAGAAAAAACGGGAGAAATGACAAGAGTATATGGGTGATATGCACCAGATCCATGGATAGAGGAAGGATGAAGGAGCACATGTCCATCATATTGAATTTATGGGAGATACAGAACAATCCGATTTGGAGGATGATTGTTACATTCCATCGATGAAGGAATGGGAAGCATGGGATAATGATATGAACTCCATTAGCAAATCAGCTACGAAGAAAGACTAACTTACTTATTTGTCTGACCACCGAGAGTGGAAATTCAGGAAAAGTATCACCAGAATTAAGAACTGTTGCTGAATCAAAGAAAATTGCTGTCATCATTTTTCTTTGAAACGACGAGGGGATATATGAGCCCAAATAGCTCATGCTGGTGATAGATTGTACACGGACCATGGAATTTATAATTCTCAAGAATTGTTAAAGCATCCACAGCAGCATGCCACTACATTAGATGTTCTTTTGACTTCATTAAGAAGCAGTATAAAATTACCCTACATGATCAAAGAAGTTCTCTTTGATGTGCAACTGAATTTCAAATTATCAGTCATTCAGCTTAACTAGCCACATTTTTCATGGGCTAATAATATTTTATTTATGGTTCACCACCGAAGGTATAACACCGCCGATACGCGGAAGGAATGAACTTAGACGCTAAATGACTCGGAAGTGATCGAACTGAGCACACCTACTTCCGTGAAGGAATGACTTTAATCCACGCTTGCATGGCGAGCGGATGTGAAATTGTGAAGGTCCCAGGTGACCAAGTCTAAAGTATCATCGGCGTTCAAATGGTGTAAAGTGAATACGAGTGAAAGTATTAATTATAGCACGAAGTGTGCTGGTGACGCGAAAAGTTCGTCCAAGATTGTGAATCTTATTATATTTCTATTCAGTGAAGTGTTCACCACATGGTTACAGCGTGCTTCAATGGCTGACCAGTGACAAATAAGTTGAGTCCCAGTAAGACCCGAGTGGAGAATCTGGTCGTCACATTCAACAGATACAGTGAAATATTTACGAGCCGTGCAAAGGCCGACTGTAACACAAATAAGATTAAGCTGATATTCTTCGATATGATATCTAAAGCGTGTGAAGTTGTTTAGCTTCAGTGGAAAGACACGTGTCTAGTGTCAAAGCCAGTTTATGTGTTTTAATAGACGAGGCCATTTTTTTAATATAGTCTGCTGGTGGAAAAGGTGTAAAATCTGTCAAGTTCAACACGTTAGAAGCTGTGTCAATTATTATACGAATTTCAACGACTCTACAAGATGCCTTCATTTCACCACGTGCTGAGGCATAATAATCCTATATCTAAGAAGAAGAGGGCTATGGCTTAAACATCCGAATGGGAGGAACGCTGAACATCTAAGCCACACAACAACAATGGATGATCACCCGAGGATAACCATGCTTGTGGCCGAGCAGAGAAGATATTTGTGGTTTGTCTGGATGAAAGGCAAAATCCTCAATCCACGTGTCTGGATCATTATCTGCAAAAGCTGTGAGTCATGATTTCCTAATCTATTTCTGTACGGTGGATGGTCATGGATGGATTAGTATGTAGCATCAGTAACTCATTGTCAGTCATCAAGGCAGGCTTCTTTCATTCTTTTGTGACCACCTCCTTAAGGTGATTTTTCACTCTTCTGAATGCTTCTCTTTGCATTTCCTTACTGGACACTGAGTTTGTCACCAGATTGTGTGTGTCCACACGGTGCAATATTGTTCTTAGAAGGTAATTCCGCATGACGGAACATCAATTTAGTCATTTGTGACAGGGGCATTTTTTAATTCTGCTCCAGCTGATATTTGGTCAAAGTTTTTGAAGACCCCATTTCTATTATTTTTGTACGCCACTGATGTCTTTATGCAACATTATAGTGTATCGTTTAGGTATGGAAGGGATCCAGCCTGTTGTTATTGTAATGTACATTTTTAAAGAGTGAGCATTTCGCCACTAGAATTCAGATAATTCACATCGCTGTACAAGAGTCAAGTAATGTTATGAACTTACTCATTAAGTTTAGGTTACACGATTCGTATCATTTCGATTAGTCCCACCTAAGGTTAAGGTGTGAACCAGTATTTTATTATCATTTAAACATGATTTGTACGCAGCACTCATTCGTTGTGAGCTTCAGTGGCGCTACACAATGTCAAAGCCTTTCAGAGAGAGAGAGGAATATCTTTCTGTTACGTCTATTTGGTTTTCAGAAGCCAAACATATCATTCTACTTGTAATTGATTCGTCTCTAACGTTATAGTAACTTTCTATACATGTGTATAATCCTTTAGAGTGATTGCTAAGAACACTCAGTCTACATTTACTGTGCTTTAATGTGTTGAAAGATCAGTGATAGACATTTTCTTTGAGATTCACTGACGCGCTATGATGGTTAGTGCCAAGTGCTGGGAGCACAATGACAGGTGCTTGTCCAGTCCACGCCAATGACATAGTCCAAGGTTACTTACGATCTCTCAGGTGAGACATTTGACTACCGTCTTCATTTTTATTTTCTGTATTTCTAGACCTTGCTAGGAATGTTCTTACGGGTTATGCTTTGTTTATGCTCATGCGATTGACCTTGATTCAGTATCGAATTTTGTAAAGTTGTTCGGGTACAGGTGTACTGATAAGTAATGTTAAACTTTTAATATACTCGCAGGTATTTGTGAGCGAGCCCCAATATGTTTTGTCATGATTTATAATTGATTTGAGCCACCATTTGATAAGTTGGACACTTAAGGCTATTATGTATTCCCACTTGTAAGTGAACGATTATTTACCGTGTTTTTAATACACGCAGGATTGGTTTATTAGAGAAAGCCGGCCAGATCTATGTTACAGAACAAGTTTAGACCGAGGAGGAAAAGGTATGGTCTCTTTTGAGTACCGATTGTGTTATTGTTAACGTGCGAGCCACGTATTCTTTGTTGAGGTGTACCACGTGTTGGTAGCACGCTCTTGAGACGCCTTGCTTATGGTCAACTATGTTAATAATCAATGGACTCATAAATCTACGAAATTAAACTGAGGACTAAATCATGAATCATCAATTTATTTCCTAAACCGGCGATGCTAATAATACAGTTAAACCTTAATCGTTGTTAAATTTTGATCTTGTACCTGTAGTCCAGCAGACCAATGCATTGCGCCATCGTTCGTTCTTACTAGTAAGTTTAGTAGCTAACACTGATAGACTTTGACAGAGATCGCACGAACCCAAAGTTCAGAACTCGTGGGGCGTGACCCGATCAGGGGAATTCTGTTCTTGCACAGTTTGATTCTGAAGTTTAGACACTCTGATAGATGACGGTGGACAACAAACAGTTGTTCATCTGTGGCACGCAGGATTAATAAGATGATTATTTGTGTGTATAACTTATTTATTTACTGATGTGTTTCCCACTATTACCCTACTGTCTCTTTTAATATAAAACTTTTTTGTTGTATGTATATAATTTTACCAGTGTACTGTAAAATGATGACGGACCATAATTAGTTTTCTTATAGTTTGTGTATCACGGACGTCTGACGCGGTTGATCAGATTAAAGCAGGAGTAGTTCAAATAATTATAGTATAAATGTAAATATGGGATGTTACCAGCCCTTTAACTTTGCTGTCCTGTTTGACATGTTTTGATGCCATGATACCTTCTTCCTAGAAGCATCAGTTTTTTATAACGATTTTTCTTGCGGTACCATTTCCCCACTTTTGCTTTGTTTTGCTCTATTTAGGACCTGTCAAGGGAATTCCACGTTAATTTTAGGAGATTTTTATTTTATTTTCTTTGCTTTTAGCTACGAAATAGCCGTTTTATCAAACCCTCCGACCGTAGGACAGGGGTTTGACCTTCCAAATAAACCAACCATGAGTATGTCCTAAGTCTGGATTTTAATGATTTTGTAGTTTTGTCCTTTTGGGGGTGCATTTTCTTTGGGCGTCTATGACAATCACTGTGATAGGAACCTGATCCTTAGGGAAGCAGAGTCTTGTGCCGGCTAGTCCCAAGAAGTGCATTCCGATCCTCTACGGCAATGTGTCTCGAGGTAGAGGTCATCTGGGAGGCCACGTTACGGTTGGTGGTAACCAGATAACCTCGTCCAACGGGCACATAACCACTTCTCTATTCCTTTGGCGCCCAACCTGGTAAGCCGACGTGGACATGAAGGCCATCAGCAACATGTCATTATTGAGAGGATCATGTATGTTGATTATTGACAAATTTGTCTGGACTGTGACGAACTTTAGATGTCGTGCAGCCGTACAAAAGGTCACATGGCATTCGGTTTAGATATCAGACCATGAGGTGAAGTCTAATATAGTTATAATTCAGTCGAGGTATTTTATTTTGCCAGTACTTCATCCGTAGTAAATGTAACTTGTTTTGTGTTGCTTTGCTTGTTGTTAAATGTAAATGAAGGATCATTCTTTGTCGTCGAATCCAGCAGAATTCATTGGAGTTTATTGGGGATGGCCAAGCTTTCCACCATGGCTATTCATCCATAAAGTAGTGTTCGCTGGGTGTAAGGTGTTTCTTCCTCATCTCATCAATTGTATTTGTGTAATGGAGGGAGAGCGGTTCCAAGAGATGATGAACCTAATGTAGGGTCAGGTTAATTCCAATATGGAGGCAAGTATTACAATATTACGAGCTGATTTTAATGAAAATACAGACATTGAGAGGCGATTTAGATTTAGTCCGAGCAGATGTGACTGAGGTAAATGGAACATTAGGTAGAGTTAGGCGCAACATAACTGATAATGTTGCTAACATAAATGAGGCTATGGCGACTAATACTGCCAAGCTCAACGAAAACATAAACACTAGAGTCACCACAATAAACAACACACTGACTGAGGTCAGAGGTGACATGACTACTAATATCGCCGCAATTATTGAAACTATGGCTACTAATGTCGCCACTATTAATGAAAAGATTAATACTAATGTAAACACAATTAATGAAACACTAGCCACTGTTAGGGCTGATATAACTAATGTAAACACAAATGTACATAATGTTAGGACAGAATTAAGTGATTCTATAAATACTAATGTTTCAGCAATTAATCATAGTATTGATAATCATGTTGAAGCATTAAATGTATCTATTAATGCCAATGTTGAAAACACTGTCGCCTTAAATTGTACACTAATTCAAGTCATGAACGATCTGGAAACGAATCGGGCAGAAGCAAATGCTAATCTTGTCGCAGCGTTAGGGAAGGTTGATACACGTTTTGAAACCCTGACCAATTCTATCGCTGCAGGTAGACTAGAAATGCAGACACGGTTAGATGCAATAGACGTTAGAATTGAAGAGGTAAGTGATCTATGGATGAAGGGAGGTGTGAACTCCAACTTGCGATTGCGACCGTGAAGGAGCAGTTAGGAACTAGAGTTTCTGCTATTGAGGAACGGATGGATAAAACTCAAACGGCTACCGAAGAGATGAGACGTCAAATCGAACTTGTCAGCACTGGTATGAGAGGTTTGAGGGGCGTAGCGACTGCTGTTCACAATAATATGAGAACAGTGGTGAAAGACATGGGCAGATTTCGAGAAAACTTAGCCGACAGTAAGAATAATATGGCGGAGCTTACTGCTAACACGGAAGGGTTAAGGCTCCAAACTCATGAAAATTTGCAGGAATTGATGAGGGAGATGAGTTTAACTAAGGAGGAAAATAAGAAGGATCAGGGCGAAATTAAGAAGACCGTCGACGATTGTGACGAGTGTCTCCGTGGGAAGGTAGAGAGGATCGAGCTACAAATAAATGCAATAGGTTCGCCAGGCAATATTTCTAATTCGCCTGACATGCAGGATTATGAGCAGCATTTATTAGAACGGATCGAAGCTCAAATGAAATACACGACATTTGAAACACCTCCGTTAATTCCAACAACATCATCGACAGTGAGACCACAAATGATGATGACTGCTGAGGCATACCCTACCACAACCTCAGGGAAACCCAGTAAGTCACATTATTGGCAGTCACCAATAAATGTTACTTCCACCGCGGGAAATCCACTGCAATACGATTAACAAATGCCCATCAATACAACCGGATTATCTACTATGACTACTACTCCGAATGTCAAGACTATGACCGGTAATTGCTATCCAACTACCATGGAGCAATCGAGCTTATTAAATAGTCAAGCACCGATCTTTTCACCAACACGTAGTTCGGGGAACCAGAACGTGATGATCATACGTTCAAGGGAGGAACAACCTGCCAGATTTTCTGGAAGTGGAGGAAGCGTCACACCCGTTGAATTTCTAAATAATGTTGAAGCGTACTTGCGTGATACGATGGTAACATCGGATCGTGAATTCCGGGTAATAGAGCGTTTGATGGAAGGTCAAGCCAGCACCTGGTTCCGCGCTTTTAGGTACTCGTTCACTGGTTTCCGTGATTTCAGAGAAGCATTATTGCGCACATATTGGACTTCGGATATTCAGAAGGGGATAAGAGCCGAATTGTACACGAAAAGATACAGCTCTACACAGCCAACGCGCTATGCTAATTACTCTTCGTCTCAATTAGCTAAGTTGAGATGCCTTCAACCCCCACTGGCGGAAACGGACCTGATCCAAACGATAATCAGGCAATATCCCGCAGACGTTCAACGAGTCTTGATCTCCGCTGACGCAACATCTTTTGTCCAATGCGATCAGATTTTGAGAAGACTCGACTCAACCAACGAACCATTTCCTAGTCAACGACATCGTGGTGATCCACGCAATGATAACAGACCGGCAAATCGACAAGTTAATATAACCACTGTCGACAAGAACAGTCAGACACCTGAACCAATGTCCAATATGGGAACACGGTATCAGCAGGACAATCCAGCACCTGACCGGAGGAATTGGAAAACCGGCAACCGTATAACCGTAACTACAAGAAAAACGATAGGTTCAGAAACCAACCGTATTGGGAACGTCGTATCGAACGATCGAACGAAGACCGAGGAAATTATAATGGCAGTCAACGACGGGATCATCAGAATCCACAAAGGGGTAATGTCCGTCGAGATTACAGATACTCGGGAGGTTATCGTCGAGAACGAGATCCACGATTACAAGAAACAGAAATTGACCAAGATTGGAGAGGAAGAGCTCAAGAAAGTCGAGAGTATCTTCGCCAGACGATAGAAGACAGAGAGAAAACTCGAACACCGAGGGAACCTCAAGAAGATCTTGATGAGATAGGATTAGACCCTAACCAACCTGGTACTTCTAATAATGGTAAGGGTAAACACAAAAACGCCAAAATCTAAATGATGTCTGACGAGACGAATTCCAAAATAAGGGCTGTCATAATTCTTTGGGAACCACTCCAGGAAGACCTACTCTATGAGAGGCAAACGACGAACGACGTTCAACTGACGAGACTACCAGTTATATCCGGCAAAATTAACGGTTACCCTGTAACATTACTGATAGACACAGGAGCCATGATCAGTGTTCTGTCAGCAGATTTTCATGCCATACCAAGTTGACTGAACTGCCAGTATCAACTGTGAAAGTGCGAGGAAAAATCCCAGACAAGAGTGTCAAATGCACTGTGCAAGTTTATTGTACCGTGGAGATTGCTAACCACGTGTACCTACATCTATTCCTTGTGTTGAGAGATTTACGATATCAAGCCATCTTAGGGGCTGATTTTATGAGGACACATGATGGAATCATCGATATGGGCCAGAATACGATTTGTTTCAAGCAATTTGATCCTATTCCGATGGATGTGCATGAAGAAGATGAAGATAGGAATGCGAATGTCTATGCGCAAGAGATGCAGAATGCTGAGGGCATAAAAATCACTGAGATTAACGAAGAGAGCTCGGAAGATGAAGCTAGCGAAGGAAACACTGATGAAGAGAGTGAAGAAAGTATCAAGGAAGAATGCAGGAATACCACTCAGGAAAACTCAGTGCAACCTAGTGATGGAGCAACAGGACCAGAGAATGAATGGCATGCAAAGGCCTTGGAATGTCGAGCTTATATCACGGAGTTAAACAGAAGAAAGGAATCTGATGATTCATCTCAAACTTCGAGAGACGAACCTTACCAGAGTCATCGCATGACAGTTGTCGCCGATGTACATCATGTGGAGACGAGACCGTCGATGTCCGACGAGCAGTTCGAAGAGATTACGAAGAGGATGGATGATGCCAGAAATCAAAGCCTGAGAGAACGAGAGGAAGAAATTGGTTCTGGAAGCTCCAACTTGGATGATGCTGATATTCACTAATTTGAAGCTACGTCAAGCGAAGAAGAGCTAGAATCTGATGATGATGATGATGATTTTTTTAATTTATTTATCGTATGGCTTTTAGTGCCGGGAGTGTCCGAGGACATGTTCGGCTCGCCTGAGTCTGTAGCTGCTTCCAGCGGATACCCTAAAGGGTGAGCTACAAGTTCCGTTCAATTTCAAGTAGTTCCAACTTTCGCCACCAGATATCAATGATACCTAGTGGTGAACGTTGGAACTTTGATAGAGCGTTCTGTCGAAATCTATCCTAACAAATTTTGCTTTACACAAGTTTAGTCTGTGAAAGGAATTTTTACATGCCATAAATCTATGACATGGGACCGCCGGCTTTACTTCCCCTCCGAAGGAAGGCATACTGAAGGATATTTAACGCTCTTAAAAAATCCGACTACTTCGGCCGGGTTTGAACCCGCTATCTTGGGCATAGCAGTTCAGCATGCTACCGACTACGCCACCGAAGCCGCTATGATGATGATGATGATGATGATGATGAAGATGATGGTTATATTCCGAAGATGAGACTGTCTGAAGCACTATACCACATGGAGAATATAAACCGAAGGTATGGTATGAAGCAAGTTGTCAATGTTAATAATTTTTGTGTTACAACCGATGATGAAGACCCCGACTCTGACGTATCAGCTGAGAAGAAACGGGAGAAATGGCAAGAGTATATGAGTGATATGCACCAGATTCATGGATAGAGGAAGGATGAAGGAGCACATGTCCATCATATTGAATTTATGGGAGATACAGAACAATCCGATGTGGAGGATGATTTTTACATTCGATCGATGAAGGAATGGAAAGCATGGGATAATGATATGAACTCCATTAGCAAATCAGCTACGAAGAAAGACTAACTTATTTATTTGTCTGACCACCGAGAGTGGAAATTCAGGAAAAGTATCACCAGAATTAAGAACTGTTGCTGAGTCAAAGAAAAATAGTGTCATCGTTTTTCTTTGAAACGAAGAGGGGATATATGAGCCAGAATAGCTCATGCTGGTGATAGCTTGTACACGGACCATGGAATTTATAATTCTCAAGAATTGTTAAAGCACCCACAGCAGCATGCCACTACATTAGATGTTCTTTTGACTACATTAAGATGCAGTATAAAATTACCCTACATGATCAAAGAAGTTCTCTTTGATGTGCAACATGAATTTCAAATTATCAGTCATTCAGCTTAACTAGCCACAATATTCATGGGCTAATAATATTTTATTTATGGTTTAAGACCGAAGGTATAACACCGCCGATACGCGGAAGGAATGAACTTAGACGCTAAATGACTCGGAAGTGATCGAACTGAGCACACCTACTTCCGTGAAGGAATGACTTTGATCCATGCTTGCATGGCGAGCGGATGTGAAATTGTGAAAGTCCCAGGTGACCAAGTCTAAAGTATCATCTACGTTCAAGTTGTGTAAAGTGAATACGAGTGAAGGTATTAATTATAGCACGAAGTGTACTGGTGACGCGAAAAGTTCGTCCAAGATTGTGAATCTTATTATATTTTTATTCAGTGAAGTGTTGACCACATGGTTACAGAGTGCTTCAATGGCTGACCATTGACAAATAAGTCGTGTACCAGTAAGACCCGAGTGGAGAATCTGGTCGTCATATTCAACAGGTACAGTGAAATATTTACGAGCCGTGCAAAGGCCGACTGTAAAACAAATAAGATTAAGCTGATATTCTTCGATATGATATCTAAAGCGTGTGATGTTGTTTAGCTTCAGTGGAAAGACACGTGTCTAGTGTCAAAGCCAGTTTATGAGTTTTAGCAGACGAGGCCATTTTTAAATATAGTCTGCTGGTGGAAAAGTTTTAAAATCTGTGAAGTTCAACACGTTAGAAGCTGTGTCCATTATTATACGAATTTCAACGACTCTACATGATGCCTTCATTTCACCACGTGCTGAGGCATAATAATCCTATATCTAAGAAGAAGAGGGCTATGGCTTAAACATCCGAATGGGAGGAACGCTGAACACCTAAGCCACTACAACAATGGATGACCACTCGAGGATAACCATGCTTGTGGCCGAGCAGAGAAGGTATTTTTGGTTTGTCTGGATGAAAGGCAAAATCCTCAATCCACGTGTCTGGATAATTATCTGCAAAAGCTGTGAGTCATGATTTCCTAATCTATTTCTGTACGGTGGATGGTCATGGGTAGATTAGTCTGTAGCATCCGTAACTCATTGTCAGTTATCAAGGTAGGCTTCTTTCATTCTTTTGTGACCACCTGCTTAAGGTGATTTTTCACGCTTCTGAATGCTTCTCTTTGCATTTCCTTACGGAACACTGAGTTAGTCACCAGATTGTGTGTGTACACACGGTGCAATATTGCCCTTAGAAGGTAAATCCGCATGACGGAACATCAATTTAGTCATTTGTGACAGGGGCATGTTTTTAATTCTGCTCCAGCTGATATTTGGTCAAAGTTTTTGAAGTCCCAATTTCTATTATTTTTGTACGTCACTGATGTCTTTATGAAACATTATAGTGTATCGTTTAGGTATGGAAGGGATCCAGGCTGTTGTTATTGTAATGTACATATTTGAAGAGTGAGCAGTTCGTCACTAGAATTCCGATAATTCACATCGCTGTACAAGAGTCAAGTAATGTTATGAACTTACTCATTAAGTTTAGGTTACACGATTCGTATCATTTCGATTAGTCCCACCTAAGGTTAAGGTGTGAACCAGTATTTTATTACCATTTAAACATGTTTTGTAAGCAGCACTCATTCGCTGTGAGTTCAGTGGAGCAACACAATGTCAAAGCCTTTCAGAGAGAGAGGAATATCTTTCTGTTACGTCTATTTGGTTTTCAGAAGCCAAACATATCATTCTACTTGTAATTGATTCGTCTCTAACGTTATAGTAACTTTCTTTACATGTGTATAATCCATTAGAGTGATTGCTAAGAACACTCAGTCTTAATTTACTGTGCTTTAATGTGTTGAAAGATCAGTGATAGACATTTTCTTTGAGATTCACTGACGCGCTATGATGCTTAGTGCCAGGCGCTGGGAGCACAATGACAGGTGCTTGTCCAGTCCACGCCAATGACATAGCCCAAGGTTACTTACGATCTCTCTTGTGAGACATTTGACTATCGACTTCATTTTTATTTTCTTTATTTCTTGACCTTGCTAGGAATGTTCTTACGGGTTATGCTTTGTTTATGCTCATGCTATTGACCTTGATTCAGTATCGAACTTTGTAAAGTTGTTCTGGTACAGGTGTACTCATAAGTAATGCTAACTTTTTAATATACTCGCAGGTATTTGTGAGCGAGCCCCAATATGTTTTGTCATGATTTATAATTGATTTGAGAAAACAATTGATAAGTTGGACCCTTAAGGCTATTATGTATTCTCACTTGTAAGTGAATGATTATTTACCGTGTTTTTAATACACGCAGGGTTGGTTACCACGTTTATTAGAGAAAGCCGGCCAGATCTATATTAAAGAACAAGTTTGGACCGAGGAGGAAAAGGTATGGTCTCTTTCGAGTGCGGATTGTGTTATTGTTAACGTGCGAGCCACGTATTCTTTGTTGAGGTGTTCCACGTGTTGGTAGCACGCTCTTGCGACGCCTTGCATATGGTGAACTATCATAATAATCAATGGACTCATAAATCTACGACATTAAACTTAGGACTAAATCATGAATCATCAATTTATTTCCTAATTCGACGATGCTAATAATACAGTTAAACCTTAATCGTTGTTAAATTTTGATCTTGTACCTGTAGTCTAGCAGATCAATGCATTGCGCCTTCGTTCGTTCGTACTAGTAAGTTTAGTAGCTAACACTGATAGACTTTGACAGAGATCGCACGAACCCAAAGTTCAGAACTCGTGGGGCGTGACCCGATCAGGGGAATGCTGTTCTTGCAGAGTTTGATTCTCTAGTTTAAACACCCTGATAGATGACGGTGGATAACAAACAGTTGTTCATCTGTGGCAGGCAGGATTAATAAGATGATTATTTGTGTGTATAACTTATTTATTTACTGATGTGTTTCCCACTATTACCCTACTGTCTCTTGTAATATAAAACTTCTTTGTTGTTTATATATAATTGTACCAGTGTACTGTAAAATGATGACTGAAAATAATTAGTTTTTTTATAGTTTCCGTATCACGGACGTCTGACGCCGTTGATCAGATTAAAACAGGAGTAGTTCAAATAATTATAGTATAAATGTAAATATGGGATGGTACCAGCCCTTTAACTTTGCTGTCCTGTTTGACATGTTTTGATACCATGATGCCTTCTTCCTAGAAGCATCAGTTTTTTTATAACGATTTTTCTTGCGGTACCATTTCCCCAGTTTTGTTTGTTTTGCTGTATTTAGGACCTGTCGAGGGGATTCTACGTTAATTTTAGGAGTTTTTTAAATTTAATTTTCTTTGCTTTTAGCTACGGAATAGCCGTTTTATCTAACCCTCCGACCGTAGGACAGGGGTTTGACATTCCAAATAAACCAACCATGAGTACGTCTTAAGTCTGGATTTTAATTATTTTGTAGTTTTGACCTTTTGGGGGTGCATTTTCTTTGGGCGTCTATGACAATCACTGTGATAGGAACCTGATCCTTAGGGAAGCAGGGTCTTGTGCCGGCTAGTCCCAAGAAGTGCATTCCGATCCTCTCCGGCAATGTGTCATTATTGAGAGGATCATGTATGTTGATTATTGACAAATTTGTCTGGACTGTGACGAACGTTAGATGTCGTACAGCCGTACAAAAGTCACATGGCATTCTGTTTATATATCAGACCTTGGGGTGAAGTCTAATAGAGTTAAAATTCAGTCGAGATATTTTATGTTGCCAGTACTTCATCCGTAGTAAATGTAACTTCTTTTGTGTTGCTTTGCTTGTTGTTAAATGTAAATGTAGAATCATTCTTTGTCGTCGAATCCAGCACAATTCATTGGAGTTTATTGGGGACGGTCAAGCTTTCCACCATGGCCATTCAAACATAAAGTAGTGTTCGCTGGGTGTAAGGTGTTTCTTCCTCATCTCATCAATTGTATTTGTGCAATGGAGGGAGAGCGGTTCCAAGAGATGATGAACCTAATGTTGGGTCAGATTATTTCCAATATGGAGGCAGGTATTACCATATTACGAGCTGATTTTAATGAAAATACAGCGACATTGAGAGGCGTTTTAGATTTAGTCCGAGCAGATGTGACTGAGGTAAATGGAACATTAGGTAGAGTTAGGCGCAACATAACTGATAATGTTGCTAACATAAATGAGGCTGTGGCGACTAATACTGCCAACCTCAACGAAAACATAAACACTAGAGTCACCACAATTAACAACACACTGACTGAGGTCAGAGGTGACATGACTAATAATTTCCCCGCAATTATTGAAACTATGGCTACTAATATCGCCACAATTAATGAAACGATTAATACGAATGTAAACACAATTAATGAAACACTAGCCACTGTTAGGGCTGATATAACTAATGTAAATACAAATGTACATAATGTTAGGACAGAATTAAGTGATTTTATTAATACTAATGTTTCAGCAATTAATCAAACTATTGATAATCGCCAGGCAATATTTCTAATTCGCCTGACATGCAGGATCATGAGCAGCGTTTATTTGAACGGATTGAAGCTCAAATGAAATCCACGACATTTGCAACACCTCTGTTAATTCCAACAACATCATCAACAGTGAGACCACAAATGATGATGACTGCTGAGGCATACCCTACCACAACCTCAGGGCAACCCAGTACGTCACATTATTGGCAGTCACCACTAAATGTTACTTCCACCGCGGGAAATCCACTGCAATACGATTAACAAATGCCCATCAATACAACCGGATTATCTACTATGACTACTACTCCGAATGTCACGACTATGACCGGTAATTGCTATTCAACTACCATGGAGCAACCGAGCTTATTAAATAGTCAAGCACCGATCTTTACACCGACACGTAGTTCGGGGAACCAGAACGTGATGATCATACGTTCAAGGGAGGAACAACCTGCCAGATTTTCAGGAAGTGGAGGAGGCATCACACCCGTTGATTTCCTAAATAATGTTGAAGCGAACTTGCGTGATACGATGGTAACACCGGAACGTGAACTCCGGGTAATAGAGCGTTTGATGGAAGGTCAAGCCAGCACTTGCTTCCGCGCTTTTAGGTACTCGTTCACTGGTTTTCGTGATTTCAGAGAATCTTTATTGCGCACATATTGGACTTCGGATATACAGAAGGGGATAAGGAGCGGAATGTACACGAAGAGGTACAGCTCTACTCAGCCAACGCGCTATGCTAATTACTTTTCGTCTCAATTAGCTAAGTTGAGATGCCTTCAACCCCCACTGGCGGAAACTGATCTGATCCAAACGATAATCAGGCAATATCCCGCAGACGTTCAACGAGTCTTGATCTCCGCTGACGAAAACATCTTTTGTCTAATGCGATCAGATTTTTAGAAGACTCGACTCAACCAACGAACAATTTCCTAGGCAACGACCTCGCGGTGAACCACGCAATGATATCAGACCGGCGAATCGACAAGTTATAATAACCACTGTCGCCAAGAACATTCAGACACCTGAACCAATGTCCAATATGGGAACACGGTATCAGCAGGACAATCCAGGACCTGACCGGAGAAATTGGAACCGGCAACCGTATAACCGTAACTACAAGAGAAACGATAGGTTCAGAAACCAACCGTATTGGGAACGTCGTTTCGAACGATCGAATGAAGACCGAGGAAATTATAGTGGCAATCAACGACGGGATCATCAGAATCAACAATGAGGTAATGTCCGTCGAGATTACAGATACTCGGGAGGATATCTTCGAGACCGAGATCCGCGATTACAAGAAACAGAAATTGACCAAGATTGGAGAGGAAGAGCTCAAGAAAGTCGAGAGTATCTTTGCCATACGAGAGAAGAGAGAGAGAAAACTCGAACACCGAGGGAACCTCCAGACGATCTTGATGAGATACAATTAGACCCTTACCAACCTGGTACTTCTAATAATGGTAAGGGTAAACAAAAAAAAATACCCCAAAATCTCAATGAGGTCTGAGGAGACGAATACCAAAGTAAGGACTGTCTCGCTTCTTTGGGATCCCCTCCAGGTAGACCTACTTTATGAGAGGCAAACGACGAACGACGTACAACTGACGAGACTACCAGTTATATCCGGCAAAATTAACGGTTACCCTGTTACATTACTGGATGGCACAGGAGCCATGATCAGTGTTCTGTCAGGAGATTTTCATGCCATACTAAAGATTAACACCAAGTTGACTGAACTGTCAGTGTCAACTGTGAAAGTGCGAGGAATTATCCCAGAAAAGAGTGTCCAATGCACTGTGCAAGTTTATTGTACCGTGGAGATTGCTAACCACGTGTACCTACATCTATTCCTTGTGTTGAGAGATTTACGATATCAAGCCATCTTAGGGACTGATTTTATGAGGACACATGATGGAATCATCGATATGGGCCAGAATACGATTTGTTTCAAGCAGTTTGATCCTATTCCGATGGATGTGCATGAAGAAGATGAAGCTAGGAATGCGAATGTCTATGCCCAAGAGATGCAGAATGCAGAGGGCATAAAATTCACTGAGATTAACGAAGAGAGCTCGGAAGATGAAGCTAGCGAAGGAAACACTGATGAAGAGAGTGAAGAAAGCATCAAGGAAGAATGCAGGAATACCACTCAGGAAATCTCAGTGCAACCTAGTGATGGAGCAATAGGACCAGAGAATGACTGGCATGCAAAAGCCTTAGGAAGTCGAGCTTATATCACGGTGTTAAACAGAAGAAAGGAATCTGATGATTCAACTCAAACTTCGAGGGACGAACCTTACCAGAGTCATCGCATGACAGTTGTCGCCGATGTACATCATGTGGAGACGAGACCGTCGATGTCCGACGAGCAGTTCGAAGAGATTACGAAGAGGATGGATGATGCCAGAGATCAAAGCCTGAGAGAACGAGAGGAAGAAATTGATTCTGGAAGCTCCAACTTGGACGATGCTGATATTCACTACTTTGAAGCTACGTCAAGCGAAAAAAAACTAGAATCTGATGATGATGATGATGATGGTTATGTTCCGATGATGAGACTGTCTGAAGCACTATACCACCTGGAGAAGATAAACCGAAGATATGGTATGAAGCAAGTTGTCAATGTTAATAATTTTGGTGTTACAACCGATGATGAAGACCCCGACTCCGACGTTTCAGCTGAGAAGAAACGGGAGAAATGGCAAGAGTATATGAGTGATATGCACTGGAACCATGGAAAGAGGAAGGATGAAGGAGCACATGTCCATCATATTGAATTTATGGGAGATACAGAACAATCCGATTCGGAGAATGATTGTTACATTCCATCGATGAAGGGATGGGAAGCATGGGATAATGATATGAACTCCATTAGCAAATCAGCGTCGAAGAAAGACTAACTTACTTATTTGTCTGACCACCGAGAGTGGAAATTCAGGAAAAGTATCACCAGAATTAAGAACTGTTGCTGAGTTAAAGAAAAATGCTGTCATCATTTTTCTTTGAAACGACGAGGGGATATATGAGCCCGAATAAATCATGCTGGTGATAGCTTGTACACGGACCATGGAATTCATAATGTTCAAGAATAGTGAAAGCACCCACAGCAGCATGCCACTACATTAGATGTTCTTTTGACTTCATTAAGAAGCAGTATAAAATTACCCAACATGATCAAAGAAGTTCTCTTTGACGTGCAACCTGAATTTAAAATAATCAGTCATTCAGCTTAACTAGCCACATTTTTCATGGGCTAATAATATTTTATTTATGGTTTACGACCGAAGGTAAAACACCGCCGATACGCGGAAGGAATGAACTTAGACGCTAAATGACTCGGAAGTGATCGAACTGATCACACCTACTACCGTGAAGGAATGACTTTAATCCGCGCTTGCATGGCGAGCGGATGTGAAATTGTGAAGGTCCCAGGTGACCAAGTCTAAAGTATCATCGACGTTCAAATTGTGTTAAGAGAATATGACTGAAAGTTTTAATTATAGCACGAAGTGTGCTGGGGACGCGAAAAGTTCGTCCAAGATTGTGAATCTTATTATATTTCTATTCAGTGAAGTGTTGACCACATGGTTACAGATTGCTTCAATGGCTGACAAGTGACAAATAAGTTGTGTACCAGTAAGACCCGAGTGGAGAATCTGGTCGTCATATTCAACAGATACAGTGAAATATTTACGAGCCGTGCAAAGGCCGACTGTAAAACAAATAAGATTAAGCTGACATTCTTCGATATGATATCTAAAGCGTGTGAAGTTGTTTAGCTTCAGTGCAAAGACACGTGTCTAGTTTCAAAGCCAGTTTATGTGTTTTAGCAGACAAGGCTATTTTTAAATATAGTCTGCTGGTGGAAAAGGTGTAAAATCTGTCAAGTTCAACACGTTAGAAGCTGTGTCCATTATAATACGAATTTCAACGACTCTACAAGATGCCTTCATTTCACCACGTGCTGAGGCGTAATAATGATATATCTAAGAAGCAGAGGGCTATGGCTTAAACATCCGAATGGGAGGAACGCTGAACACCTACGTCACACAACAACAATGGATGACCACCCGAGGATAACCATGCATGTGGCCGAGCAGAGAAGATATTTGTGGTTTGTCTGGATGAAAGGCAAAATCCTCAATCCTCGTGTCTGGATAATTATCTGCAATAGCTGTGAGTCATGATTTCCTAATCTATTTCTGTACGGTGGATGGTCATGGGAGGATTAGTCTGTAGCATCCGTAACTCATTGTCAGTCATCAAGGTAGGCTTCTTTCATTCTTTTGTGACCACCTCCTTAAGGTGATTTCTCACGCTTCTGAATGCTTCTCTTAGCATTTCGTTACTCGACACTGAGTTAGTCACCAGATTGTGTGTATCCACACTGTGTGATATTGTTCTTAGAAGGTAATTCCGCATGACGAAACATCAATTTAGTCATTCGTGACAGGGGCATGTATTTAATTCTGCTCCAGCTGATATTTGGTCAAAGTTTTTATTATTCTATTATTCTATTCTATTAATTTTGTACGCCACTGATGTCTTTATGCAATATTATAGTGTATCGTTTATGTATGGAAGGGATCCAGCCTGTTGTTATTGTAATGTACATTTTTGAAGAGTGAGCAGTTCGTCACTAGAATTCCGATAATTCACAGCGCTGTACAAGAGTCAAGTAATGTTATGAACTTACTCATAAAGTTTAGGTTACACGATTCGTATCATTTCGATTAGTCCCACCTAAGGTTAAGGTGTGAACCAGTATTTTATTATCATATAAACATGTTTTGTACGCAGCACTCATTCGCTGTGAGCTTCAGTGGCGCTACACAATGTAAAAGCCTTTCAGAGAGAGAGGAATATCTTTCTGTTACGTCTATTTGGTTTTCAGAAGCCAAACATATCATTCTACTTGTAATTGATTCTTCTTTAACGTTATAGTAACTTTCTTTACATGTGTATAATCCATTAGAGTGATTGCTAAGAACACTCAGTCTACATTTACTGTGCTTTAATGTTTTGAAAGATCAGTGATAGACATTTTATTTGAAATTCACTGACGCGCTATGATGCTTAGTGCCAAGCGCTGGGAGCACAATGACAGGTGCTTGTCCATTCCACGCCTATGACATTGCCCAAGGTTACTTACGATCTCTCTTGTGAGACAATTGACTATCGACTTCATTTTTATTTTCTTTATTTCCAGACCTTGCTAGGAATGTTCTTACGGGCTATGTTTTGTTTATGCTCATGCTATTGACCTTGATTCAGTATAGATTTTTGTAAAGTTGTTCTGGTACAGGTGTACTGATAAGTAATGCTAAATTTTTAATATACTCGCAGGTATTTGTGAGCGAGCCCCAATATGTTTGGTCATGATTTATGATGGATTTGAGCAACCATTTGATAAGTTTGTCCCTAGGCTATTATGTATTCTCACTTGTAAGTGAATGATTATTTACCGTGTTTTTAATACACGCAGGGTTGGTTACCACGTTTATTAGAGAAAGCCGGCCAGATCTATATTAAAGAACAAGTTTGGACCGAGGAGGAAAAGGTATGGTCTCTTTCGAGTGCGGATTGTGTTATTGTTAACGTGCGAGCCACGTATTCTTTGTTGAGGTGTTCCACGTGTTGGTAGCACGCTCTTGCGACGCCTTGCATATGGTGAACTATCATAATAATCAATGGACTCATAAATCTACGACATTAAACTTAGGACTAAATCATGAATCATCAATTTATTTCCTAATTCGACGATGCTAATAATACAGTTAAACCTTAATCGTTGTTAAATTTTGATCTTGTACCTGTAGTCTAGCAGACCAATGCATTGCGCCTTCGTTCGTTCGTACTAGTAAGTTTAGTAGCTAACACTGATAGACTTTGACAGAGATCGCACGAACCCAAAGTTCAGAACTCGTGGGGCGTGACCCGATCAGGGGAATGCTGTTCTTGCAGAGTTTGATTCTCTAGTTTAAACACCCTGATAGATGACGGTGGATAACAAACAGTTGTTCATCTGTGGCAGGCAGGATTAATAAGATGATTATTTGTGTGTATAGCTTATTTATTTACTGATGTGTTTCCCACTATTACCCTACTGTCTCTTGTAATATAAAACATCTTTGTTGTTTGTATATAATTGTACCAGTGTACTGTAAAATGATGACTGACAATAATTAGTTTTAGTATAGTTTGTGTATCACGGACGTCTGACGCCGTTGATCAGATTAAAGCAGGAGTTGTTCAAATAATTATAGTATAAATATAAATATGGGATGGTACCAGTCCTTTAGGGGGCTGCGTGGCGCAGTTGGTAGAGGCGCTGAGCTTCTAACTGAAAGGGAGTGGGTTCGATCCCCACCCAGGTAGTGGATTTTAGAAACAAAACTACCCCTTTCGGAAACGCAAATGGCCCTGGGGTTCACTCAGCCTACACCAGAAATGAGTACCAGAGTAATTCCTGGGAGCAAAGACGGCCGGGCGTGGAGCTGACAACTCCATCCCATCTAGTGCCGATGTCACAAAAAGAGGATGCCTCTACCTTCCACTACTCCCAGGGCCTCCATGACCTGTACGGAGTTGGATTTTTTTTTACCAGTCCTTTAACTTTGCTGTCCTGTTTGACATGTTTTGATGCCATGATGCCTTCTTCCTTGAAGCATCAGTTTTTTAATAACGATTTTTCTTGTGGTACCAATTACCCCACTTTTGCTTTGTTTTGCTGTATTTAGGACCTGTCGAGGGGATTCTACGTTAATTTTAGGAGTTGTTTATTTCTTTTTCTTTGTTTTTGCTACGGAATAGCCGTTTTATCGACCGTAGGACAGTGGTTTGACCTTCCAAATAAACCAACCATGAGTATGTCTTAAGTCTGGGTTTTAATTATTTTGTAGTGTTGACCTTTTGGGGGTGGATTTTCTTTGGGCGTCTATGACAATCACTGTGATAGGAACCTGATCCTTAGGGAAGCAGAGTCTTGTGCCGGCTAGTCCCAAGAAGTGAATTCCGATACTCTCCGGCAATGTGTCTCGAGGTAAAGGTCATCTGGGAGGCCACGTTACGGTTGGTGGTAACCAGATAACCTCGTCCGACGGGCACAATAAGTGGAAAGCGTTACAATGACACCAAGCACAGAACGATGGGAATCAAGCCAGGCCGCGTGACCAAAAACATCCGCGATTGGATAAACTGTCTAACCTAATAAAAACAGCAGACCCTAAAGGTCACCGACTGAAAATTGGGGATTTTGTTCGTATGAGCAAATTTAAGTCTGCCTTCGATAAGGGCTACGCCCCTCCGTGGGGGACCTAACTATTTCGAATTCGTCAAGTCAACCTAGACAATCCAGTCACCTATTTTCTCGAGGACCTCAACCATCAACCCATAAAATGCAGTTTCTATCTCCATGAACTTCAAAAGAGAGCGTTTCCAACACATTGCCTTGTCGAAAAAGTGTTGAAACACAAAGGGAATAAACTGTATGTGAAATGGTTGGGATATAACTCATCCTTTAATTCTTAGATACATAAATTACTTGTTGTGTGAACCTGCGCAAGTAGTGGGATGAGGGGGGAGCTGCACCACTTCTTATTGAGCCACCCTCGTATTTGCCCCGAACTTGATATCTCGCTAACCAAACATGGGATTAGAACATACAGGGTGTCCTAGCACTGCTAGTAATGCCCCCTACTTTCCTATAGCCTCTTTATTTAATGAAAAGACCAAAACTAAAAGGTCATTCACGAGTAGTGGGGTAGTGTTGGTTTCCTGAAGTCGCGCTCGTGCTTGAATATGTATGCCTATGTTGGGAAAGGGTTAGGTGGTGGGGGAGGAGTAGGGTCGAGTGAGGGGTCGTTTAGATGGTATTTTTTCCGCTCTAGATGATGGTGAGGTTATTTTTTAAAAATGGATGGAATTGGGAAACGCCATTTGGGGTAAACATGTTGTTTTTTGACATTTTGGCGATGAATGTTTTTTATACGCATGCGCACTTGAGGAGTTTTGTAAGAGGGCGGGCTTTTATAATGATGATTTATCAATGAGTGTTTTTTAATATATATTGAAATAAACCAAAAAAACTAATAGGTCATCGGCTTTTTACTATTTCGCTAACTAATAATCGGATTTAAACCTATGAGGTGTCGTAGGACTCGTGGTGAACTCTCTTTTTCCATGGACGGGGGATATCCACTCCAAAATAAAAACGTGGTAAGGGGGGGGGGAGCTGCTTTCAAAAGCAAGTTGTGAGCCCCCCGCGACCTTGGAATCGAAGGAGCCATGCTAGGAGGGCGTGCTTGGATTCGTTTTTTTCGTCTCGTCGTGCTCTTTACGGGAATGTAGGTGTCGAAAAGGTGAACTTAGGGTTTTGGGTCAAAAAATGCGTTTTTCACATTTTTGCCGATTTTTGGAAAACGGGCCATGCTAGGAGGGCGTGCTTGGATTCGTTTTTTTCGTCTCGTTGTGCTCTTTACGGGAATGTAGGTGTCGAAAAGGTGAACTTAGGGTTTTGGGTCGAAAAATGCGTTTTTCACATTTTTGCCGATTTTTGGAAAACGGGCCATGCTAGGAGGGCGTGCTTGGATTCGTTATTTTCGTCTCGTTATGCTCTTTACGGGAATGTCGGTGTCGAAAAGGTGAACTTAGGGTTTTGGGTCGAAAAATGCGTTTTTCACATTTTTGCCGATTTTTGGAAAACGGGCCATGCTAGGAGGGCGTGCTTGGATTCGTTTTTTTCGTCTCGTTGTGCTCTTTACGGGAATGTAGGTGTCGAAAAGGTGAACCTAGGGTTTCGGGTCGAAAAATGCGTTTTTCACATTTTTGCCGATTTTTGGAAAACGGGCCATGCTAGGAGGGCGTGCTTGGATTCGTTATTTTCGTCTCGTTATGCTCTTTACGGGAATGTCGGTGTCGAAAAGGTGAACTTAGGGTTTTGGGTCGAAAAATGCGTTTTTCACATTTTTGCCGATTTTTGGAAAACGGGCCATGCTAGGAGGGCGTGCTTGGATTCGTTTTTTTCGTCTCGTTGTGCTCTTTACGGGGATATAGATATGGAATAGGTTAAAAGCTGGAAACATTGTTTTTTATATAATTAAATAGGGTTTTATTACAAAAAATTATGTTTATTGACCCATGAATTATACGTGGAAGGAAAACCTAACCACTTTACAAAATATTTTGCACCTTTGACTTTAATTACTCGTTCAATGAGATAATCGTTGGGATATAATGTTTTTTGCACTTCTTCATAATAGAATCGTCCCTGAATGGGTTGACCGCTCTGATCTTCTAAGAGATACGTCACTGGTTGACCTAGCTTGACTTGGCGAATTTTAAAAATTTCTGTCGACCATTGTGGAGTATACGATTTTGAAAACACACTTCTATGTTTACTAATGCGAACAAAATCTCCAATTTTAAGGCGATGTCGCCTTGGGTCTACCCTTTTTATAGGGTTAAACAGTCTATTGAGTCTGGGTAGGTTCTTGGTGACGAGGCGAGGTTTCATGCCGATGGTGGAATGAATGGTGTTGTTGTAGCGAGACACAAGTTGAGGTAACCAGTCTATCCATCGATAGGAACCATGTATTGTAAACTCTTTCCACATATAACTTTTTAATGTTCGATTGAACCGCTCGACCACACTGGCTTTGAGATTGCTATAGGTGGTATAATGGTGAATATCCTTAGATTTGAGAAAACTGGAGAAATCCTTGTTGGAAAATTCTTTCCCCTGGTCGGTTTGTAACAAATGAGGTTGACGTTTTGATTGTTCAATAATATGTTGAAAGGCCTTTGTGACTAAGATACCAGTTTTATTTTTTACTGGTTGAACAAAAGCCATTTTGGAATAGACATCAATGACTGTCAACATATAGCGTACACCGTCGTTAACGTTAGAATAAGGTATCATTTCAACCAGGTCTGCCTGCCAAAGTTCATCGATTCCTTTGGAAATGACACGACGACGTTCATAAATGCGTCGGGCTGGTTTATGCAATTCATGAGCAATGCCCACTTTGATGGGGGATGGCTTATAAGATAATTTTAGCATCTCGGAGTTGTTGTTCAATGTGGGCGATTTCCGCCTCATGTCCAGTGTGACCAGCTTGTTTTGATGCATGAAGCAAGTATAAGCGCTCTACTAACTGATTGGGATTATTCCAAAAGGTTATATCTAGGTAGGGTTTTAATTTCTTAAACCTTACACCAGAGGCAGAGTGATGTTTTTGCTTACCAAAGATGTTTGCAATGATGGTCTTATATTTTTGGGATATATTGGCATTGACCTGCTGAGAGGATTTATAGTTTCTTTTGTGAGCGTTGGTGTCTAATAAAATGGATTTATATTTAGCAAGGTCCTCGGACATAAAATCTTGTGTCGAGGGGGTGCGAGAAAATAGCAGCTTTAACAGACCTGGTGTTAATTTATAGTTGATCTTTTTAATGACAGCTTTCGTACGAGCAAATTTAATGGATGAATCCCCAATTTTAAAACTATCATTCTCATAGCGAACACCATACGTGGTATCTGTCTTTCCAATAAATAAAAGGGTCAAATACGGTTCCAGGGTTGCCCCATAATGTTTGATTAAAATGTTTTTGAGTTGAGCTTTATTTTGAGGGGTTGCCAAGACTTGTGAAAACGGAGACGATGTGGAGGAGGACGGTGTTGCCGCTATGACGGAAGATTTTTGTTTTGTTTTTAGAAACTGTTGAAGGGGTGACGATTTCTTTTTTCTTTCAGGACTAAATACACTTTCGCTTTCACTTTCACTTTGTTCATGCTCTTCTTCTTCTTTCTTTTCATGTTCTTGATGTTCTTGTTCCCTAACATTAGAGGAGGAGGAAGAGGAGGATTTTACCTGTCGTGTGGATTCTGTTTGAGTAAATTTTGAACTTGTTATGGGTTTGGTTTGAGAGGTAGCAGCAGTAGCAGCAGAAGCATTAGGTTTAAATCTCATGGGATCAACCGATGATGGAGCATGTTTTATCATGGGTAAAGGATTGACGTTTTTTAAACGTTGCAATTCACGAAATTTATGTCGAATCGTATTTCGTGCCTCAAGAATACGCTGCATGATTTGAACATGTTTCTTGTACCCTATGGCGTTCGCCATGGTAAAGGTAAAGACACACTAACAGGAAATGTCCAGCCCTAGGTCTTTTTAAACAGAAATAAAATGATCAAAACCCAAGCGATAACGTCCCTCACATCGTTCACTCTGTTTATTTATGACCAAACAGGCATGGGGATGATGGTTCCAACACGAAGCACACAATTGCGTGAAAGCTGTAAAGGACATATCTGGATTCACATGATCTTGAAAAATATGATAGAGATTTCTAGAGTCTTGGCGAAAGAGAACGATGAGATTGGCATTGTCACGAATCAACTGTTTGGGGATTTTGGAATAGGTCTGAGCCAGATAAAAACAATCCACTTGTTTATGGCGTCCCATACTAAAATACTCTTGAATAATGGCCTGTCGTTGAGTGGCAATATCATCAAAAATTATAATGGAATCTGGTTGAATGCGGTCTGGTTGAATGACATCTTGAGGTGAGGTGAATGTAAAATAGCCCATGGCTTCTTTATTTAACGAAGACATAATTTGTTCCAGATACACGTACAGAGGCTGGTACAAGGATTTGGCAAAAATATAAATATTTTGAAATCGTAGGCCATGAGGTGCGGTAATAATGTTCAGCAAAACATTGGTCTTTCCACAACCCGAAGGCCCTACCATAATACATCGAACGGTAGATGGGAATAGGGTGCCATGACGTTTAGGTTCGCACACGGACAGTGATAGCTCTGAAACCAAATCAGAGACGGGCAAAGCATGGGGTTGTTTCATTAATTCCATTGTGTCGATGACTGAGTTTTTTTCATGTGTGTATAAGGTTTATATATATAGGCAAGCGGTGAGTAGGATAGGTTAGTTAACGTCTATCACCATGGACGTGTTTGGGAGAGCTCGTGTAACCATGGCCACGGCCGCCTCTTTGTCAAAACAGTCACGAGAGGTGGCAACAAAAAGCTATGTCGATCGCAAAGTGCAAAGTGTCTATCACATGGCCCCGAGACTAACCGCTGAGGGCTATTCAGCCAATCATCATCGTATTATTGATGTGCAAGAGCCTCGAGACGAAAATGATGTCTGCACGAAACGTTATGTGACCTATCAAATGAAAAGGCTTTATAAATTTGTCCCATCTGTATTTTTAGTGTACCTGTCAAATCAAAAACTGGACAATGACAGAAACCATTCCCCACCACCACTACCACTGGTGAATGATGATCTTACCTATATGCTTGCTTCCGGTTTAAGTCGTTATCGACTGCATTATGATGGTGTCATTCATATTAAATATGTCATGCCTGATGAGAAACATTTAAAAATACAACTAAACGGTGATAGAGTGTTGGCCCACAACCATCAAAGAGTAAATGTGGGAGATGAATTATCCTTTCATCTTATGCTTACGTTTGAGGAAAAGGAAGCTGGGAAAACGGTGAATGATTTCCCGCTTTATATAGAATTGGAATATACTGCTATGAAATAAGGTTCTCTACGTTAGTTGTTATCGAATGTTTGCTGTGAAAGGTTCACCAAGTAGCAGCATGGTGAAAAAAAGATATGCTATGAACATGAAAAAAACAAATCTCAAAAAGAGAAAAAAGCCAGGTCGGAAACCAAGTCGATCTGCCTCACACCCAGTGTTAAAACGTAAAAAAACTAAACAAAATCTAAAAAGAGTGGCTATCGAAAAAGCTTTACAAGCGGTGCGATTGTCTACATCTCCGAAATCGCAGCATCATGTATCGATAAAAAGAAAAGAAAGAAAGCAAAAACGTGGGCGAGTCATTCCTGTTGCTAAGCGTGGGGGTTTTTTGCCGGCTTTATTTGCAGGGTTGGCAGCTTTGGGGTCCCTTTTGGGTGGTGCCAGCGCTGTAGCGAAAACCATAAAAGCCGTCGAGCAAGGCAAGCAACAACTCAAAGAAAGCGAGCGACACAATAAAACGTTAGAAGCCATTGCGATGGGAGCTAGAAATGGCAATCCTTTAAAGCCAGTCTTTTATCCACAAGGTAGTGGCCTACCGTCTAAGAAAAAAAAAATGTCCATCATCGATAAGCGCTTAAGCCAACTGCCTCGTCATGCCATGACCCATGAAGAAGTGGAAAGCTATGCCAAACAACTAAAGATTTCTCATTTTCGAGGTGTATTTATGCGAAATGAATTACCTAAAGCACCGTGGAAAGAAGAACGAGCCATGATGAATTTAGATGATGATGCAGGCCCAGGAACCCATTTTGTAGCCTACGTGAAACAAGGTTCCACAGTATGGTACTTTGACAGTTATGGAAATTTACCACCCCCGATCGAGTTGCTACGTTATTTGGGAAACCGGGTAAAGATATTCTATAATGTGAATCGTCAACAAACCTTTGACAGTCAAGAGTGTGGCCGTTTGAGTTTACATTTTTTATATAAGAGGTCGCGTTAAGCCAACAGTTTCATCATTATGAATGTCAACGCCAAGACCTTTACCGTGCACAGTCGCGGGCCTGAAGTGTCCCTGGATTTTTTCCCTCCCATTGAATTGCATTCCGAACAATCCTATGTGCTAGGATTAATTTCTTTGGAAAGTTACAACAGAATTTACAATATTCAACTGGATATTAATGACAAATTTTATTATGATGATTATATGTTGACACTACCCCCTGGAGGTTATACCATAGACGATGTGCATGAGGCCATTAGCGTGTCGATGATAAAACAATTTGGTGTCAAACCATTTGCGGATGGGACACACAAATTTGAACTTACAGCCAATACAATAACTCATCGCTGTCGTATTTTCTCTACGTTTAACATTGACTTTGAAACACGAGTTCATTCTATTGGTCCTTTATTAGGATTTAAACCAAGAGTGTTGGCAGCTCAGCAACCCCATGAATCAGATTATCCAGTGAAATTCATCGAGGACCATCACATTTCTGTAACTTGCAATATTATTAGAGACGTATTTACGAATCAAGAACAAAGCCATTCCCTGTATGATTTTATTGTCACCTCTCCTTGCGGCTATATTATTCGTGAAAACCCTTCAGTGGTTCTCTATCATCCTGTGTGTGTCAGTGATATTAGTAATATTACCTTACGCTTAGTGAATAGAAACCAACAACTGATTGCTTTGGACGCCAACACCCCTGTGACCTACAAGTTGGTTTTAAAGACGCTATGAAATTTATCTATAAAGCAAAAACAACGTCTACGAGCTCGGTTAGTTGCCCGCCGTGTATGAAACGGTTGACACGGGTAAACCGACAACGCTTACAACGCCTTGGTTATACGCTACACCCCAATCATGAACAAAGAGCTGTTGCAAGTGTTAAATCCCATACAAGTGGAAGATGGCGTCGTGCGCATTGATATGCATTCCTATCAACCTCAAGCAACAGGTCTGAATAACAATGACGAGATTCAATTCATAATTAACAATCAAGATATTTTTACTCTACCTCATGAAAGTGTCCTTCAAATTGAGGGTAAATTAATGAAAGCAGATGGCAGTACGCCCACAACGTCTGCGTTGGCGAATCATGGTTTGGCTTTTCTGTTTTCTGAAGTACGTTATGTGATAAATGATATTGTCATAGATATGACTCGAAATGTGGGCATGACTAGTCTTATGAAATTATATCCATCCTATAGCGAGGAGGAAAGTAAAACGCTTTCTATGGCAGGATGGTGTCCCAACAGTAGCAATAACTGGCTAGTTCATACCGATGGCACTTTTACAGGCTTCCTACCCTTAAAATTACTCCTTGGCTTTGCCGAAGATCACAAGCGTATTATTTTAAACGCAAGACAAAGTTTGTATCTGGTGAGAGACCGCAGTGATTATAATGCACTGAAAGGAGCCTCTGACCAAGTGATAGACTCAAAAATTCAACTGCTTCGATTACTATGGAAAGTGCCCCATGTGACGCTATCGGATCGTAAAAAGCTAAGCATGTTAAATTTGGTGCAAAAAGATAAAGCCTTGCCTATCGCCTTTCGAAGTTGGTGTCTGCATGAATACCCCTTGCTACCTACCACTGACACTCATAGTTGGAGTGTCAAATCGGCTCGCTCTACCGAGAGACCCCTCTATGTTATTATTGGTTTTCAAACCAATAGAAAATACCAACAAAGCAAAGATGTCACCTTGTTTGATCACATTCACTTGAGAAATATACGACTATTTTTAAATAATGTTTGCTTTCCCTATGAGGGGTTGGAACTCAATTTTTCAAAAAATAAGTTTGGTCCCCTTTATGACATGTTCGCTAAATTTCAATCGTCTTATTATGAAAAACAGGATTGTCCTATGTTGTCGCCACAAGGGTTTAAAGCAAAAGCACCACTGATTGTTTTCGACTGTTCGTATCTAGAAGAATCTATGAAAATCACCACCATTGATTTAAGGGTAGATTTTGAAACACAAGAAAATGTCCCAGACCATACCAGTGCCTACTGTTTGATTATTCATGCTAGACAAGTGAAATATCATCCTTTGTCCAATTATGTCACCAGCATGTAAGCCATCTGTGGTCGAATGAAAACAAAAAAAGATCATCATTCATAGGATTGATGATAAGCGTCTGCATGCACAGTATCTGTTGCGCTCTGGCACTGTGCGCACATACGACAACAACAAACATCATGTGTCCCTCAATAAGCAACAGCAACAACAACAACAACAACAACGTGACAGACCAACCATGGAATTTAAAATGTGAATTTAATCGTTTGAAAACTTTTGAAGCATGGACAGTTCCCTTTATGGATTGTGGAGAATTGGCTGCGAGCGGATTTTATTACTTAAAACGTGGGGATGTGGTCAAGTGTATTTTTTGCAACATTGAAATTGGAAACTGGGAAATAGGGGATCAACCCTTTAGCGATCATCAGCGATGGAGTCCATCCTGCCCTTACCTCAATCGCTATGATGTGGGCAATATTCCATGGAGTTTGAATTATCCGGTTATTGTACCAGACACTGCAAAACTAGGAGATACCTGTGGACCATATGCGCAAACTATTCATTTGAATGCTGTTCCAAATTAAGCCAACACACTTGTTTGTAATAAAAGTGTAAGTTTTTTTTTGTTATGAATAAAACCTCAACAAATATTTCGCTGTTGTTCAATTCATTTGTTCCTTTTTTTCCCCTAAAGTCCTTTGACTTTTGCCATGTTAAACCATGGCATGGGTTAGTTGTTGATTAGACGTCAATGAGGTAACAAGTAAAAATAAAAAAAAGCATAATGCGTACACTCATCGTGGATTGTCAGGGGTTTAAAATTGCAGACAACAAATTTATATTTAAGGAAGTTGCTTTTATCGATTGTAGTACGTTTTGGGTGTCTAACCCTATTTATTTGGTGTTTAAACCTCCCTATGCTTTCGAGTTGCTTAGTTAAAAAGATAAAAAACAGAGCCAATGGATTGAAAATCATTTGCAGTTAGCATGGAACAAGGGTGATATTTCTTACAAGTATCTTGACATTGTCATGAAAGCCCATTTGTCCTCGGCCAATGTCTTATTTGTTAAAGGGAGTGAAAAACGCCAGTGGCTTCAACCATTTCTACCCTCTCACTGTCAATGTATTGACCTTTTAGATCTGGGTTGTCCATCCCTGCAAACGCTCATGGACACTTGTCCTTGCGACAATATTCAGAATAAAGCCTTAGCGCATGCATGGCAATTGTTTCATTGGCTCACCACGAGTGCATGTTGGGAGTTGTTCAATAAAATGAAAACTGAAAGTGTATCGTCCAATGATAGCAGTGAGACGTGTACACGTGAGGTGATAACATCAACGTTATAGACATGGACGCCACTACAATCGACAAGGCTATTGGAAAGTTCTTTGTGTGCAAGAAAAAACTGATTAGCTTTACACAACATGAATTATTAGCACTACCTAAATCATTTCTTTTTTATGTTGCTGCCAACGCTGTCAAAGAAATTTGGGAAAAGGCGCCTGCCGAGTGGACTAACGACTCTGTATTGAGTGAACTACAACCATGCAGTCATTTTTCCCATCACAAGCAATTAACCATGGCAAAAATACCTTCCATTCGACAGTGTGCCACATGCCAATTAATGAAATTATATCATGGTCATAAAACTCAGTGTAAAGACATTGTTTCATCATTCCATGGCTGTCATGCGGAAAACAACCACCACCTACCATGCTCGTCAGGAGCTGCCGACAAACAACAACAACAACAGCAAGAACAAGAACAAGAACAAGAAGAAGAAGAACAACAAAAAAAGTGTTTTTCACCGATTGAAACCTCTATGTCCCAGGTGTACTGGCCGTGGAATTATTGATAACATTATTAAAAACTTACCATTCGAAGCTCACTTACCTGCTTACAGCTTTTGCGGCCCTGGTACTCGTCTTCAAGATCGTTTGAGGAGAGGGGATATGGGAATCAATGCTTTGGATCATGCATGCCTTAATCACGATAAAGCCTATGAAAACAGTGATCCCACACTAAGACGCATTGCCGACAAAGTCTTGTTAAGCATTGCCAAGCAACGATTAACAGCTTCAGATGCCAGTCTAGCAGAACGAATGGCAGCATTTATAGTGATTGGTGCTATGAAGAGCAAATTACTTTTATCTAGATATGGACTTTAACGTAATGAATTTATTTTAAAAAATGTATAGTATCACTGTTATCATGACAAAAAAATAAATAAAAAGACAAGAGTCCATGTTGTGTTTTTTTCCATTATTATTATTCACTCATAGTTTCATTATTATAATTATAAATGACAAACAATAAAAAGGGACAGCAGTGCATCGTTAAAAAATATTACTAATTGTAGTAAATCTATTTTTTCAATCACAAACAATAAAAAAGGACAAAAGTCCATTATTTTAACTAATAGTTTCATAATCATTATTATAAAAAATTATATATATACATGGTAATTGTACTAAACCTATTTTTTTTAAATCACAAACAATCAAAAAAAGGACAAAAGTCCATCATTATTCATCAGCTTCAAATGGCAGTCTAGCAGAACGAATGACAGCATGAAATCTTTTATCTACTCTAGAACCAGTTTTTTTGTTAAACGCTTATTATTATTGAATAAAATAACATGTTACTAGAATTTGATCATTATAAATTATAATAAAAATTGCATAAAAATTGCTATAAATGCTATTTTAAATCACAAACAATAAAAAAGGACAAAAGTCCATTATTTTAACTAATAGTTTCATCATTATTATTATAAAAAATTATATATACATGGTAATTGTACTAAACCTATAAACAAACAAAAAAATCTACCATTAAGCATAAGTTTTGAAAATTTATTTTTATTATTATTTATCATGGTAAACGTTGAGCAACAATTAATAAACGTCAAACTGTTGAACCCAAAAAATAATTTTATTTTATTATAGTCATTAAAGAGTAGGGCATGAATAAACAAAAAAGTTACGGCTAGCGTACAATGATTATTCGTTTTCAATTTTTACAAAACGAACCATGCATCGATTATTTTTTTCACCCTCATAAATTAAATAGACAGGGTGAATACTGGAATTGACATCTTCCATAACATTATCAGGTAGGTTATTAAATCGTGTGGGAAGAAATGTCTCAAAGTCTTGACAAATGCAAAGAGCTCGTTCACCAAATTTGGTTATCAGTTTTTGAATTTTATGTATGCGAAAGGGTGTTTGCGTAGGCAATTCACTCATTTTCTTGCGTGCAAAGCCACAATCTTGACCAATGGCGTTCAAGGCGTCCATGGTTGTCTATAACCAAAGAAAAGAGTGTTACTTTCTAACACTCTCGTTCTTATATTACAACAACAATAACTTTTGTACATTAAAGTGTGTTGTTGGTTTTTTTAAATCCTGAGTGTTTATGACCTGTAGTTGTAGATGGATAGTATTGGATAAATTTACAAAAATATTTTTTTCAGTCAAAACATACATTTGGAAATTATTTAATAGGAAATGTTTTATCAAAATTAAGTGTGTGAATCATTTTCAAGATCTCTCTCTCTCTTGGAGGTAAATGCATGTCTCTGTTGTGAATGGGAATTAGCCTATCATTCCCTATTCGAATGACTTGTATTCGTTTGCTCTGTTGATGTGCAAATTCACACAACATTCTGTTAAATAAATAGTATCAACAAATACTAAGAGCAAACATGGAATGCTTTTGGTAACCTATAAAAAGGCAAAGTTAACACGCTATGCATTTAATAACCATGTCTACATCCAACAAAACAAAGTTCAAAACTACAAATTTAAACCAGTGTGTATGTGTTTATCAACGTGTATACACGATAAACTAAAACAAACAAACAAAATAGCCAAATGTATTCTAAACGTCAAGTATGCACCTGAAAGCCGAATGTAAACAAAAAAAAGCGATAATCATGACATCATGTGGTTAGTTTCTAACAAATCTCATTCTATGAGGCGAATATTGATTGATAGGTAAGCCAAGACAAAGTTGGCGAAATGCTTGTTGTCGATACGAAGTGATTGATTCCTCAGCAGGAAATTTATAAAAATGAAAACAAAACATTTGAGAGGTTATTGGAAAATAAACATTAAACAGGGGTTTTGTACATATTGTACACCAGAAATCTGGAAAATGATCCTCGTCAGCTAATTTAACAATCACTTGATTCATGGTTAAACCATACCATGCTTTATGAATCACTTGTGTGGATACATTATTTTCAAAGCCAAAATTTAGCATACAGGATTTACAAAAGTGATGCCCTGGGTCATGAAACAAATCATCATCATTATCATCACGATTCATGAAGCTGTCATAAAATGTGGTGTCAATGCGTACTTTCGTGTTTCTATATTCTGAAGGATAGGCCACACGTTGAGGATTATGAGACACCATCGTGGCATATTCATTGAACGTGGTGTGTTTTGTGACGATAAAACGATCTTCACCGTGGATCATGATTGAATCTGAAAAGTAGTCGTTGCTGTTTACTAAGTGAATAAATAAAAAAAAAACAATGTACTATATACACTGTCTGTCCCCTAAGTCAATGGCAAAAAATAAAATAAAAAATAAGCAAAACACAAATAAATAACCAGCTGTCTGTTGACTCCTTTAGCTGTAGGCGGCAAACATGCAACAGGTTAAAAAAACAATTTCTGTTCAGATATTTCAAATATATCACCACTCATAACTCTAGCCATAAAGTGAGAGTTTTTATCCACGATTATTATTATTATTCTTTTGTTCTTGCATGAGACCTACTAAGCCACACCCTAGTTGGCCTATTAATCTGTGCCTACTGAGGGTGAATGGTCACTTTACTGAATCATGAGGCCTACTAAGCGACAACAATAGTGAGGGTGGCTACTTGTTTGTTTTTTTCATAACCTAACCTAAAGAAGTCAACATGTTTTTAATCTAGCCTGTGCACAGTGAACCATGGAAACGTTGATGCATGGCTCTCTTTATGCGTTGACAGGCAAATAGCACAAGACATACAGTTTATGTACAACTATTTACAGGCATTCACACATCCATGCATACACCCATGCACGCAGGTTAAAAAACAAAAATTATATGATACACTACAATTTTTTATTTTTATTCCGAGGCTCAAGATGGCATCTCGCATTTGATAGCAACCAAACCAAACACTTGCCGTGTTGTACAACAACAATAGCTACAACCACTACTGGTTGTAACCAAATGGGACGCTTGTCATCATATCCTGACACCACTGTCTCTTGTCGTCCAACAAAGCGAGTGTTTGTTTTCGCTGCTTCATTAAAAATAAATCATGATTTTTTGAGAGAATCCTAAACTGACTATGTGCCATGGCTGTGTGGGTCTGAAGGACATGTAAATAATCATCCACACAGAGTCGTTTAACCACATGCTGGCTAATCCCTTTGGCTCGCATAGATTCGCATCGATCCACCTGTCGAAAACTATACATTTTCGGAGCGAGACCTACAAACTCAGTCATCATGGTGTCTGAACACTCATCTTTCATTAAACCAATTTCTTTTTTGTTCAGACGGGGGATATCGAACACGTTCTTCTCACTAAACGAGAACGTGTCAAACCATTTTGGGTTTTGTTTCATAACGACATACGGATCACAGTCACGGATATGGTAAATAAAACTATCCGTGTCTGTATATAACAAGGAAATGGTACCAAATCGCTGTATTGCAAAACCATAATGGAATTTATACATGTGCAATTTTGAAAAATCTAAAATGACTTGGCCTAAATAGATAGGCTTATTCATGACCACTTTAGTTTTAGCAAGTTCAATAGTCAGTAGATCATGATCAATAATGTTTAAAGATTTGAAATTTGGTTTTGCAATATATTTTTGAGCCCCCCATTGTCCATGCCATGTGTTGACCAATTTAATGTCCCTATACTGCCGTACATTTTCCAAACTCTTGCCATAGATACAATTATTCATCAGTTTAAAAAAATTGATTTGAAATGGTTGAGTGGCACTTTGTCTGTGACTGGTATTTAAATCCATGTATGGTTTCAACCACGGTTTCTGACAAAAAGAAATACCTCTATGGATTTTTTTCAGGGTTAAGCCCTGAGCTAAACATTCTAGCAGCATGTCAATATGCAACACATAGTGATTTTTATCATACAAGGTACCCATCAATTTCTTATGATTGCCCTTACTCTCGGGCGGCACCATTTTCTCTATGCAAAAGGGGAAATCACCATGAAGCTGTCTGAGATGGGGGGGATAAGCTAAGTCGACATCAAGAACATACCCTACGTCCTGTTGCTTGCTAGCGCTATGCACATTAAAATCTTTAATTTCATCCTCAGACAGCCAGACAAAGTTTCTGTACGGCAGTGGTCGACTCATAGCGTGACCGTATAAATTGTTTACGTCGAAATACATTAGATAGGATTCAGGTTCTTCGGGACAATAATCAGGCATGTAATGATTATTTGCCTTGGCATGTCGCTGATTGAGCGATACGAATCCCCCACGAATCCCTTTTTCCATCATGAGTACCATATCGGGATCCGTCAGTAAATCAAGCTCAATGTGGGTAAATTTGAGGGCGGCGTCCCAACTTAACCCTGGACTGGTATAGTAGTGAGCGGGGTCAAGGCCATAAATCGTGTGACATAGCTGACGAAACGTTTCAAAAACGTCGGTCAACAACAACACGTCTAATTTTAAGTAGTGCATAGCATACTGGCCCATGGTTTCTATGCCAAACACTCGCCAAACATGCTGTGCGTGGGCATAGTCTTCTTCACTGATGGTGCTTTGTGTTAACTGAGAAAAGAATTTTTCTCTTGGCGGCAAAGTCGTTTCTTCAAGCACCTCGTAACTTTCCACATAATCGTATGGAAAATGACCTTTACGAACACACAATTTAAATTGATTTGTATCCGTAAAGTGGGAATGGGTATGTTTCAACTCATCTTCGTTTAAGCCTTTCACAAGACTATCCAGCGAACTAGACATAAACTTGAATGAGTCGAGAAAGCGAATGCTCATGCTTCCTTTTCTCCATGAAAGTGAGGTAAAGCTCTCATGGTTCTTAGCCAAAATGCTGAATTTGCTCTTATCTACATGAGCAAATTGTTTTACAATGAAGTGAAGGTCATACCGGGAGAAATTGTGTAAGAAGACAGGGAGGAAGCGAGGTGTAGAGTACTTCAAATTGCATTCGTTATGGGCAGCACCTCTAAAATGCCCTGTCCTGTGGCAGTGGTCTCTTACTTTTTTTTCTCCGCCTAAGATTGGCTTTTCACATATGTGGCAGGTGGTGGCTTGATCATATTCTCTTTGCTGTACGTCATTCATTTGAATTGGTACAGGGTTGTTCAAAATAGTTTCTACTTTGCCTGCTAAAGCCGCCATTTGATCAACAAACCACCGCGCACAATCCTGACCTTTGTGACTTACATACTCACATTGTGAATTATCATAGTGACAGACAACATAATAGGCTACAGCAAAAGGCTCATGTTTCTGCACTGGATAGGTTGAGCTTGTATGGGGGCTTGGTTCACATCCCTGAATGGGAACAGTAAGGGCCTCAAAATCAGCGTAAACAGTAAATGGTATCATGTCTTGTTTATTAGTGGCCTTAAATTTTAAGACTGCGTCATTCCCTTCCGGCAAGACTAGCTTTACTGCCGTCTGCCCTTCACAGTCTTCTGTATGTCGTTTCAAAAGTTCATCAGTTCCAAAATATTGAAGGCAGCGCTCACAAATGTGTTTTGCACACCTATGGTTAGACACTTGGCTGCTCACCAATTTACTTAAATTCTTTATCCAACAATAATGGCTTTTATCCCCATCAGACAGGAAAAGCAGGTGAATGTGATGTTGCTTTACCTGTTTGGTGGCATACAAGGGGCCCACAATATTGGATCCGTCGATGCCATACACCATGAAGGAGAAATTTGGATTATCTTTCTCAAATAAATGAATTTTATCTAGAGGCATGGGAAATGAAACACGCTCGAGATTGAGAGTTTGTTTCATGCGGTTAAACACATCTTTGTACTGCCCTGGTCTATCAACATGACTGTCTTCACAGGGTTGCAGACAGCTCACTATACTCCACAAAAAGCAGTAATCGTCTTTGTTGCGTATGTTGATCACTGCCTTTCTGGAAGCGATAAAGCTCGGTGTGGCAATATAGCTACTTCCTGCATTCAATGGATTGTATTTACAAATATTGATTTGCAAATAGGCAATGCTTTCGAGGGCCAAGCCACTGGGACCCTGTTGCAACTTATCAAATTTAGTGATAAGCGCTTGAATAGCTTTCTCCTGATACCACGTTTCCAAATTATCGGCTATCAGTACTTTCTCCATTTTTGTACAAAGGTTGAAGGTGTGTTTCTCTTCAACATTATTTTTTATCAATGTAAATTCACATAGTAGTTCGAAGTTTATTTTTAAAGCGTGATGCAATCTTAAGCCTTGTTCACATTCACTCAAAAAAATGGGAAAACATAATTCCACAAAATCTTTAGGCGACAGACAGTGAATCGCATTGTAAATTCGGCCTGAGCATACTCGCGTTTTGAAACATTTGGCCAAAGGCTGCCACACTAACACTTCACTCTCCGATATAGACATGATTATAAAATGGACAAATAAACGTGCAACCCTTACCTTAAAATAGGTTAATCCAAAATCTGCAATTCCAAACGACCACACTTATCGATTTTTACTGACTGGCACACACAATCTCGTTCACAGGTAGACAATGGTTGTAGTAATTTGGGCCCCCAGCAGGAAATGATCACCAACAAAGTTGATATAGTTTTAATATCAACGACAAGGTTTATCTTGTTTTTTTGTTTCCAATGATTTATCTGAAAAACAAACCAATACAATCCGTTATTAGTCATGGTTATATACATTAAACATGTGCATTCATTCATTCATTCATCCATTCATTCATTCATTCATTCATTCATTCATTCATTCATTCATTTATTCATTCATTCATTCATTCATAAGACTTACTAAAAACAAAAGGTTTCAAGTGTGCACACATAAATAAGACACTCACTCGAAAATAACAAAGTCATTTACAAAGACTCACCTCTTTTTTTAATATCGAAAGCGTCAAGGTAGTTAAAACCTATTCACTCCATATATATCTTTATTCTGAAACAATAATAAATACACGCCATAAGTATATAAATTTCCGTGAAATAAATGACATACATTTAACAACAACAACAACAACAACAATAAAAGTAATGGAACAACATGTACTCACCATATAATGAATTATAATACTTTCAGCAAATGTGCTCTTTGCCGCCACTGTCACTGTCACTGTCTCTCTCTGTCTGCTTTCCCAGACTTAATGATGTTGTTTTTAAAAATCTGCAACAAACGAAATCCCCCAAAAATACCATCAGTCACTAACTTACTTTTCATGCCTACACAAAATAACAATAAAACCAATCATGCCATAATTAACAATAATGAACCTACCTTAGTACAAGTATGGCCGCGGTTCACGTAATATTTCACAAAGAGCATAAGGCACTTGCATCCGTCACCTTCAAAGATGAACACGAGAATGATGAGTCTCTCTTACCCTCAGAACATATATGTCTCCTCAACAAGATGCAAAGTTAACACTTTACTTTTTTTTTTGTTCCTACGAGTAGGATGTCATGGAGCGCACAAGTCAGACCGATTCTCACAAGCTTTTGCAATCTCTGCATGAGTATGCGTGGGAATGCAATGATCAGCTTTTCGACAGAGCTGTATGTCCTTCATCGAGATATCGGGTAACACGTCTGGGTCAGATAACAGCCACCTGCATGTGAACAACAGGCTGTTATCTATCTCTGCTGCGAGGCACGTACGATGATAAGACCTGTGTCTGTCTGGATCGCCGTGGGCTAGCTTCAATGCTTTCAATTCTCATTGCATTAAACAAGTTCTCTCTCTGCGTGTGAGCCCTGACCAGTCAAGACAAATAATAATAATAATGCATAAGTGTTTTACCAACATTAAAGCGCATAACACAATGTGACTTCAAATCTGGTTTCTTACTTTTTCCCCGTTTTCCTCAACGATCTCGAAAAAAAATATGACGGAAACCATGATTTCAGGTTTTCCATACCTACATTCCCGTAAACTGAACAACGACACAAATACATCGACATGCCCATCATAAAAATCGCCTCATTCGTTTTCCAAATAACGCGAAAATGAACAAAAAAAACACCTTTTCCATAAGAAAACCATGTTTCCAGCTTTTTACCTTTTTCATGTCTATATCCACGTAAAGAGAATAAAGAGACGAAATAAATACTATCACACACGTCATTCTCACGTTTTCGGTTTTCCAAAAATCGACAAAAATGTGAAAAACGCATTTTTCGACCCAAAACCCTAACTTCACCTTTTCGACACTGAAATTCCCGTAAAGAGCACGACGAGACGAAAAAAACGAATCCAAGCACGCCCTCCTAGCATGGCCCGTTTTCCAAAAATCGGCAAAAATGTGAAAAACGCATTTTTCGACCCAAAACCCTAAGTTCACCTTTTCGACACCGACATTCCCGTAAATAGCATAACGAGACGAAAATAACGAATCCAAGCACGCCCTCCTAGCATGGCCCGTTTTCCAAAAATCGGCAAAAATGTGAAAAACGCATTTTTCGACCCAAAACCCTAAGTTCACCTTTTCGACACCTACATTCCCGTAAAGAGCACAACGAGACGAAAAAAACGAATCCAAGCACGCCCTCCTAGCATGGCCCGTTTTCCAAAAATCGGCAAAAATGTGAAAAACGCATTTTTCGACCCAAAACCCTAAGTTCACCTTTTCGACACCTACATTCCCGTAAAGAGCACAACGAGACGAAAAAAACGAATCCAAGCACGCCCTCCTAGCATGGCCCGTTTTCCAAAAATCGGCAAAAATGTGAAAAACGCATTTTTCGACCCAAAACCCTAAGTTCACCTTTTCGACACCTACATTCCCGTAAAGAGCACGACGAGACGAAAAAAACGAATCCAAGCACGCCCTCCTAGCATGGCTCCTTCGATTCCAAGGTCGCGGGGGGCTCACAACTTGCTTTTGAAAGCAGCTCCCCCCCCCCCCTTACCACGTTTTTATTTTGGAGTGGATATCCCCCGTCCATGGAAAAAGAGAGTTCACCACGAGTCCTACGACACCTCATAGGTTTAAATCCGATTATTAGTTAGCGAAATAGTAAAAAGCCGATGACCTATTAGTTTTTTTGGTTTATTTCAATATATATTAAAAAACACTCATTGATAAATCATCATTATAAAAGCCCGCCCTCTTACAAAACTCCTCAAGTGCGCATGCGTATAAAAAACATTCATCGCCAAAATGTCAAAAAACAACATGTTTACCCCAAATGGCGTTTCCCAATTCCATCCATTTTAAAAAAATAACCTCACCATCATCTAGAGCGGAAAAAATACCATCTAAACGACCCCTCACTCGACCCTACTCCTCCCCCACCACCTAACCCTTTCCCAACATAGGCATACATATTCAAGCACGAGCGCGACTTCAGGAAACCAACACTACCCCACTACTCGTGAATGACCTTTTAGTTTTGGTCTTTTCATTAAATAAAGAGGCTATAGGAAAGTAGGGGGCATTACTAGCAGTGCTAGGACACCCTGTATGTTCTAATCCCATGTTTGGTTAGCGAGATATCAAGTTCGGGGCAAATACGAGGGTGGCTCAATAAGAAGTGGTGCAGCTCCCCCCTCATCCCACTACTTGCGCATCTTCTATTTATTTACTTATTAATTTATTCTTTCAATCATGTTATACTAGAGCCCTGTGTACGGCGCTCAGGGCTTTATCCATGTCCTCATGTGTTTCTCTTTCTCTCTCATCACCTATGTCCCTCTCCCTCACTCCCCGCCACTCCCCTCTCACCTCCACTCCATGTTCACACTCAACTCGTTCGGCTATTGGCTGTGACGGGTTCTCCACTCCTCCCCTCTCCTCCCCCTCGCCTCCTCGCTCCTTCCTCCCCTCACCGCTCTTGACAGGCTCTGGGTTGGTCACGTGATTCCATGTTCTCTCTTTGTGTTCCCTACCTCCCTCACCCCTTTCCTCTCTGCGGTTTCCCCTGCTCTCCTCGACTGTCTACGGCTAGCTCTATTATCAGTCTTACAATGTTACAATCTCCATCCTCCCTCTTATCGCAAGCCAGCGGTGTTGTCAAGTCACGTCCTGATAACATTTCACATTTTCAAATATTAGCCTCCGTCCGTTTGTCATAGGATATATCGGAAAGCGAAACCTCGCCCAGTCATAAATTACCCCGCTGAAATGGTGATTGTTCTATTAGGAATTATCCCACCGTGGCCAGAGACTGACTCTTTGAAACACAAGCCCAGCGGTACCGGCTTTCTTGACAACCACTCTTTATTTAAAATTAAAAAAAAAACAGGTATAAAAATAAATCCATTTTTTCAACGTTAAGCTCTTTGAAATTAAAAAAAATACTATCACATTGAAAGGAGGGCGTCACCCAGAGTCTATGGGCACCTCCTACACGTCTTTAACATGATTGGTTCGTCAGATATAACAAAAAGTCTAAAATCATGGTTTTACCCCAAAAATGGATTTTTGCTCCTACTCGACACAGGTATCCTCAGCAAGAGGGCAACGCGAGCAAAAAAAAATTAATCCAAGCACATCCTTATAGTTTCATGGGTTCCCGAGATATTACCAAAAATCATAAAAAGCACTTGTTTACACCTAAATCACGTTTCCAAATTCCACCCATTTAAAAAATAACCTCGCCATCAGAATAGAGCGGAAAAATACCATGTAAACGATACCACGCAGGCCTCGGTACGACTATACTTTACCCAACATTATTATTCCTTCCTTGCCAAGGTCGCCAGCGGCTCACAACTTCCTAAGGGGAGCAGCTCCGGCCATACCACACTAATGTTAGTTTTTGTCCTAGAGACCTGAAACTTATTTTAGAGGTAGAGGGGGTATGGACCTTTCATTTATGTCAAACAAAAGTTTTTGTAAAATTCCTATTTTCCAAAATGTAAAAAATTCAAAATTGTACTGTTTAAAAAAAAAGTAAAAAAAAGTTTTATTATAGAAATAAATGACATAGAGACCTTTCCGTTTTACAATGTTTGGTTTCAAAACTATCGCAAACTTTCAAAAACAAAAATTTTCATTTTTTTTAATATAACGAGTGCTCCATAGGAAAGATGACGTCACCCCGAGTCCTACAACACCTCATTTGTTAAAATCCGACCAGGGGTTTGCCAGGTATTAATTATTTAACATCAACACCGCCCGAGCAACGCCGGGTGGATTAGAATCTGTACTAACCACCTACTGTAGTCTATAGAGTTATGTACTAAAGGATGACAATTTTTGCGTAGATCATTGTTCAAACGTTCACTTCGATCGCATGATTATTACACAATAAATGAAAAAATGAAAATCCACTGCCTGCTTCCAGTCTCTGACCGGGTCAGGAATGGAATGAATGAAGCCCCCATCTAGCGGCGAGGATATGAACTGAGCCGGCTGCCGAGGCCTGACGCACTCCTCTGGGGCAATGATTAAATGAATGACAGATGGAATGAAATGATAGTGGAGAGTGTTGCTGGAATGAAATTTTGACAGGGAAAACCGGAGTACCCGGAGAAAAACCGGTCTGCCTCCGTTTTGTCCAGCACAGATCTCACATGGAGTGACCGGGATTTGAACCACGGACCCAGTGGTGAGAGGCCAGCGCGCTGCCGCCTAAGCCACGGAGGCTTGATTATTTATTGTTATTGTGATTATTACACAATAAATAAAAACATAATTTGAGAATTGTGCACAGCCGCCATCTTGCGGTTATATGAACAATTGAAATACATTAGATGTCAGTGTATTACAATGTGTATAAACATTTACTGTACCATATTTCTCTGCGCTCAGATGGTTAAAACGCAAGAAAAGTCTATTAGAATATTTCAACTTCGCTTGGCTGCCATGTTCGTTTTGTAATTTGTAGGTTTTTTGAAGGCTCATAGCTGAACTTCTAGTAGTACCCTTTATCACCGTACAAAATGTCAGGGTGATATCAGTAATAGTTTCGGTGAAATATTTCTCACAGCCGCCAAGTTGGAATGGTGAGACGAAATAAAATTTGAAGGACAAGGTCGGGGTTGGCCTTAATAGTACTATGTCCTTACCGAGTTTCATTGAGATCGCTCCAGCCGTTTAGTACATATTAGAGGGGGCACATACACAGACACACATACGCACACTCATACACGGACAAAAGGTGATCTCATAAGCTTAATCTTATCTTATCTTATCTTATCTATAAAACTCAATGTTGGTATGTCTGTTTGTCTGCTATTTATACAAATCTACACCGTTTCACCGATCTGAACCAAAATTTGTATACTTACCCTTTGGGACCCAGCGGGTAACACTATCTACATTAAATTTCGGACAGACCGCTCCGTTCCCTGCATTTAGGCCATTATGCACAGATCTACGCCGTTTCACCGATCTAATAACTTGACGGACATATTGTCGCTAGGCGACAACGACTAGCACTATATCATGATAGTCAACGCCGCACCATTGATGGACCGGTTGTCACTAGGCAACAACGATTTACTCTGCATCATGATAGTCCGGTAAAACATGCTAAAGGTCACATGAGAAAACTGACCTATTGACATCTCCTTGCTATCTTATGCACAGTAAATCTGCATATTAGCAAAATGTAATGTAATGCTATCCTGTCAGAGAAACATAGTGGCAAACATTCCTACATTCTCCTATCACTATTTTGCAGTTTTCATGTGTTGATAGTTGTTAATTCATTTGCGGGGCTTAGACATCGTGGTTATGTTGCCCCGTGTACATGGGTGTGTGTGTAGAATGCTTGTGATAACCTGCGATATTGTGATTGTTGTACTAGCAGGTGTAAATTGGAGATAGGGTATGGTATTTGAAGCCATTTTCAGTGTTGCTCAAGGATTTATTGGACTGTAGCATTCTCTATCCCAGGGGTTCCCATTAGAAATTTTTCTCGGACCCCCTAAAGCGATGGTTATTTAAGCACGGACCCCATGCTCCAAAACATTTTAAGTGAAGCGTATTTAAATTCCTTGTCTTGGAGTACTGTGCTGTTATATTTGTATGTTAATTATGCATTTGTTAATCCTATTACATCATATAAAATTTATAAGTCTTAAAGGTAGGTAGTGCTACAGACATAAAAATTACAATGCAGTGGTTGAGAAAAAGGAAGGAAAAAGTCCTTTTTTTTAACATTTCGTCAACAGCATTAATGTGTAAAAGGGGCCGGCGTTCAATGAGACGAACGTAACCTATTCTTTCCCGCAATTCTTTCTCGAAGGACTGGTTGCAATTTCGAAATGTTCACATTGAAATCAGGCCCCGTATCTAGTCTATTTCTATATTTGCTTTTCATTACGCACATTGTGTAAATTGTTTATTTGCACAAGTAAGTTGTTGCGAACGGAATAATAATTTTATTGCCATGTCGATGATTCCCATGTAGTCCTATCGAGCTGTCACCAGTCTGCTAGCATTTTTTTTTCATTTTCATTTCACCACTTGAGGTCAATTCAAAGAGTTGGTCTTGTTCCTTTTCTGATAGTAGCTAAAAATTTTCAATTTTGAGATTGGAGCTGAATGGGTCTCGAATCCAGCAGTTATCGCCATCGGGCTCGGGAAAGTAATCCCGAAACGTAGTTGCAAGGCTACGAAGATATTCGGTTATACTTTCTTTTACCTCGCAAGGCATACCTTCGTTAGATGACTGCAGAAAAGTTTTTAGTGTGGGTAAATGGGCATGTGAGCCATTTTGTACCCTTGCTGCCCGAATATTACACTTCTTCCCAATCGCACTGATCTTGATTCCAGCGCTGAAGATATCAACGTAGTCACCTTGCAAACTCAAATTCTAAACATTCGAGTGATCACACACGTCAGCTAAGTAAACAGTTCTGCAAAGCCAAGAACAATCATTGAGCAAATCCTCATGTATCGTCCCAAGAAGAAAGATCCGTACCTCATCTTTCAGGTCGAAAAACCTCGTTATGATCCTGCCCCTTAAAAGCCATCGCACTTCAGTGTGAATGAGAAGCTGCTCATGCTCGTTACCCATGTCTTTGCAGAGCAATGCAAATAACCTGCATTTTAAGAAGCTAGTTTTGATATTGTTTATTATGGTCCCCATTTCAATAAGGGTGCTCCGCAGCAATTCAGGAAGTCTTTTGGTACTAATGTTTCCCCGTGAATACATCAATGTGTCCAATTCATAATTGGAGCTACCTTTTTCACTTCAGCTTGAAGGCCCTTCCAGCATCCGGACATAGCTTTCGCGCCTTCTGTAGACAGACCCACACATTTCTTCCAGGCAATATCACGTTTATTACAATAATCGTTCATAGCTGCGAAAATATCGTCTGCTGTTGTGTTTACTAGCTCACAGGAAACAAGAAAATCTTCATATATATCGTCATGGCATAAAAAAAGTACAAAAACCAACATTATCGCCTTTTTGATATGTCGGTACTCTCATCCTATTGCAGAGCAAACCTGTCACACATGTGGGGCCTTGACAACAACGTCTCTTCAATTTGACTAGACATAATCTGTAATTCGCCTTTACACAGTATTGTTAGACTGCGGGACGGTACTTACAAGCTTTGCGGCAGCATCGCCCGGCATTCACTTGTACAAAATAATTGCTGAAGGTAGAATGAGCTCTTCAGCAATGCGAAAAGCTGAGTAACTTCGTAGGATGCAAGCGTTGCACTTTCATTCACATTTGCACCAGAACTTTTGGTAATTACTTTCTGATATGATTTCAATTCGAAGAATTCAATGGATTTACCTTTGTGCTCCGAGGTTTGCAGGTTGCATACTCTCGTTGGCAAGGGTTTCAAAGCATATCACGCATTGAGGCTAAGGACAATCTTCAGGTCCACAATACGTAAAGCCAATTTCCAAATATTTTATCTCATATTTCCTACTTTTCGCAGTAGGCTTACTCTTTAAATGGCTAGGCTCAAGAGAGGCAGCAGGCGGTCCATACAATTTATTTACTGTATTACCACAGTTTCTTCGTCACTTGCGTAGCAGCGGGCCTACTTCGTTTTTTAGATCCACTCTTCAACCAACGGTCCATATTCAATGGACTTTTAACAATTAAAACAATCAAAAGTTTCAACTTTCAAAGCTGATGTAAATATGTAAACACACAAAATGGCTGCGGAGCAGAACTCAGAGATAAAGAAGCAGAACGCTCTCTCGCGAAAAACTTGAAAAGCTCAAATTACGCTGCGCCCCATATGAGTGCGCCACTTATGCTGTGGGTGGCAACGCATAATTATATTTTTAAGGAACTCTCTGTACTTTCTCCGTTTTTCATTTTCATTTTTGCGTTCTTTCTTGACGACTCTTCGCGGACCCCTGAGGGTCCGCGGACCACCTAATGGGAACATCTGCTCTATCCTATCGTATCCAGAGTTAATATTTCATTTGCGGGGCTTAGACATCGTGGTCATGTTGCCCTGTATACATGGGTGTGTGAGTAGAATTTTTGTGATAACCTGCGTTATTGTGATTGTTTCACTATCATGTGTAAATCTATCTTATATAAAATTCAATGTTGGTTTGTCTGTTTGTCTATTAATTATACAAATCTACACCGTTTCACCGATCTGAACCAAAATTTGCATACTTCCCCTTTGGAACCCGACAAAAACACTGTCTACTTTAAATCACTCCATTCCCTGCATTTAGGCCCTTTGGCACAAATCTACACCGTTTCACCTATCTCAACCAAATTTTGTATACTTACCCTTCGAATCCCTGCGAGTAACACTGTCTACATGAAATTTCGGACAGACCACTCCATTCCCTGCATGTATGCCCTTTGGCATAAATCTACACTGTTTCACCGATCTGAACCAAATTTTATGTATTTACCCTTTGGAACCCGACGAGTAACAATATCTACATGAAATTTCGGACAGGCCACTCCATTTCCTGCATTTGGGCCCTTTGGCACAAATCTAAACCGTTTCACCTAATTACAACGAATTTTACATACCGTTTGAAACCCTGCTGGTAACAATGTCCATTTGATATTTTGGACAACCCTCACCATTTTCTATATTTAAAATAATATACAAAAGGAACTTGGGAAACACGTTTTAAGGCCCTAGAACCATTCATGTACGTAGTAGTGTAACTGTAAGATTATTTTAATAAGTCTATTGTTGACTGACAAAGCGGGCTGCATAACGCCGCCCCTACTCGTGTTCTGGTGCAGAATTGTGAAAATAGTGTTGCACCTGGCGCTGCTTATAAATTGCAGTCACGGGGAGTAATTAGTATAAAAAGATTTCTTAAGCCCCTGAAAAAAGTTATCATCATGAATATATTATGCCTCTGTATAAGTGCGATGGTGTTGGTGCAGTATATTGAGGTGTAGATCAGATGCAGTAATCGTTGGTGCTTTCAAATTTACTTTCATTTATTCCGATCCTTATCCTTCAGCGCTATGTGGCGCTAAATGACACTGTTGTTACCTCAGGAGTTCGGGACAGCTAAAGTTTTTCAAAGTGTTCTGATTATTTTCCTACAGCGCTATGCGACAACAGACGACACTATTGGTCTCTATTTTTCTAACAGCCAATGAGATACAGGCCTTAGCAGGTGTCTTTTATTTCACTTACTCCTCTTTCTAATACAGTAATATTTTTCCATTCGTTTGTAAATTATATTGTCTCAGTACTGTAGTTAGTAAATAGCCGTTTCCCTAATCATTATTATCATTACCATTACGGGAAAATGACGTGAATGTTTGTCCATTATACCGTACTACGTATCACCCCCACTACCACCACAAAAGTTAATTTTTTGCATTTGTTTTTTCTGTTAGTTTATGTATAATGTGCCAGTTCTGTAGTAGTATTCGTTATCATCTATAAAACATATAAATCCACCGGGCGGAGCCGGCACTACTGCTAGTTTATATATAAAAAGGAATATCTGTCTGTTCGTCTTTTATGCGTTCATAAAACATTCATCCGATTGCGATCAAATTTTGGTCAGTTGTTGTATACACTTCCTGGATGGTTATAGGCATAGCTAATCCATTTCACAATAGATAGCGCGCGAGTAGTTTAAACAAATGAGTGATGCGATGCGTTCATATACAATTCACCCGATTGCGATCAAATTTTGGTGAGTTGTAGGGCACACTCCCGAGAAATTCAGAAGCGCAGAAAATCTAATTTACAATAGATGGCGCGGGAGTAGCTTCAACAAAATGGCATGCTATTCGTTTCAACAAAGTTCCACATGCATTCATATATCATTCATCCCATTGCGATGAAACTTTGATGAGTTATTGTGTACACGCCAGGGAAGGTTTTCGACTAAGCAACTCCATTTTTTTATGTTTTGCGCACAAGTAGATGCAGAAAAAAGTGAGGACGCGTGAAACGTTTCAACAAAATCCTGTATTCGTTCAAATACCATTCATCGATTGCGATGAAACTTTGATGAGTTATTGTGCAAACTCCCGGGATGGCGTAGTTAATCCAATTTACACAAGATAGCGCTTGAATATTTTAAACAAATGAGTGTTGGCGTTGCGTTCATACACAATTCATCCGATTGCGATCAAGTTTTGGTGAGTTGTTTTGCACACTCCCGGGAACGTTATAGGCATAGTAAACCAAATGTACATTAGATAGCGCCCGAGTAGCTTCAACAAAATTGCGTACGATTCTATTCAAAAAATTCCCTCATGCGTTCATATACCATTCATCCGACTGCGATGAAACTTTGGTGAATCGTTGAGTACACTCCAGGGAAGGTTTCAGGCTTAGTAAGTCTGTTTTACAATAAGTAGCGCATGAGTAGATTCAACAAATGAGTGACGGCACGCGAATAGTTAAATTAAAATCCCGTATGCGTTTATATGTCATTCATCCGATTGCGATGAAACTTTGAATTGTTGTTGTGTGCACGCCAAGGAAGGTCTTCAACTTAGTAAATCCATTTTTCAATATTCGTAGAGCACGACGACGTGCGAAGCGTTCAAACAAAGGTCCGTATGCGTTCATATACCTTACGTCCGATAGCGATGAAACTTGGGTGAGATGTTGTGTACACTCCAGGGAAGGTTTCTGGCTTAGTACATGCATTTTACAATAGGTAGCGCACGAGTAGATAATGGGCGACGGCACGCGAATCTTTTCTACTAAGTCCCGTATGTGTTCATATAACATCCATCGTTTTGCGATGGAACTTTGAAGAATTGTTGTGTACACTCCAGGAAGGGTTTCTGGCTTAGTACATGCACTTTACAATAGGTAGCGCACGAGTAGATTCAACAAATGAGCGACAGCAGGTGATTCGTTTCAACAAAGTCCCATATGTGTTCATATACCATTCATCCGACTGCGATCAAACTTTGGTGGATCGGTGAGTACACTCCGGGGAAGGTTTCAGGCTTAGTCAATCCATTTTACAATAGGCAGCGTACGAGTAGATTCAACAAATGAGTGACGGCATGCGAATTGTTTCAACAAAATCCCGTATGCGTTCATATGGCATTCATCCGATTGCGATGAAACTTTGATGAGTTATTGTGTACACGCCAGGGAAGGGTTTCGACTTAGTAAATCTGTTTTGCAATATTTATCGCACGAGTAGATGCAACAAATGAGTGACGATATTGAAGCGTTGCAACAAAATCCGGTATGCGTTCATATACCATTCATCGATTGTGATGAAACTTTGATGAGTTGTTGGGTGCACTTACGTGTAGGTTTCTAACTTAGTAAATCCATTTCACAGTAGGTAGCGAACGAGTTGATTCAACAAATGGGTGACAGCACACGAATCGTATAAATGAAATTCCGTATGTATTCATATGCCATTCATCCGATTGCAATGAAACTTTGGCGAGTTGTTGTGGACGTACCCACGAATGTTTCTAAACTAGTTAATCCATTTTACCATTGTTTGGAGGCAGTTAGCGGAAATTGAAAAAAAGAATTGTGTATCCAAAAGCACTTCAAGAAACAAAATTACAACGCCAACACTTTCTTTGATGGCGTTGCAACGTATGCCAGGTTCAGCTATTTTTGTTTATAAAATGAAAATAGGCTAATAATGATCATCACACTCCTTCATACCAAAATCCATGTACTGTTTGCAATGGATCACCATCTGAATTCGTGTAAATTCTTGGCGGTGACACAGCTACAAAGCTTTATGTCTCACATAGTTGTCAAATGTTCACGTGTACTGGGATTCCATAACATTACAACTTGTCGTCTCGAAGATCGCATCAGCTATCCTAAAAGTCTGTAATCCTAATAATCAGTTGTCCCAGGTGTTGGTCATGTAACTAAATACGATTGAAATTCAGAATAAATCATCTCTTATTTAGTTCAATTGATTTATAACGTTGGATTAAGTTATTTAGTTTTATGATTTAATTCCCGTTTATTTTAATTGTTAGTCCCTCATAGTGCGATTTAGTTTCACTTAATGACCATAATGTCGCAAAACAAAAACCCTGAAGTGGAGATGTCTGTACCATAACACAACATTACCTCACTAACGGGTAATACAATAACACGTGCTACAAATAGCGACAATGGCGCAGCACACTGGCTCGCTAAACCTCAGTTGATGTGATAAAAATCCAATCATCATCACCGGAATAAAAATACCTCATAATAATGTCAATTCCATTATTTAGCATAATGACAAACACAACAATAACATGGCTTATTATTTTATGCAGGGTCTCTGGTCAATCATATTCAAAAACAGGGGGAAAGGAATCCATCAAGTTGGAATACTCATGGAACTTGTACATTGTCGTAAGCATGAAGGAGATTCAAAATATTGACATGATAGTCTCCTACTGAAAATAATAATGCTTACAAATGCGACCGTAATTATCACCGTAAATTAACATTGGAGCTACTGTAGTTACAGATTTCATACTGTCAAAGTCTACATCAGTCGTGCAATCAGCCGTTTGCATGTTCCATATGCTCGGCTAGCTGCCCGGTCCACCTGCGGTTCGCTCACAGTAGACCTGGCGTGTCACTGGGCTATGCTTTGATTTCAATACGTTACACATTCATTTAAAATTGAGCATCTTGAATACAGTTCTATCTGCTGGCTCGTAAGATAATTCACTCACACATAAGAACACTTGTAGTATAATTAAAATTTACTAGAACTGAGGCTCGTAGGTATAATCAAAGAAAAAAGCAAAGCACTAAAAGACAGTTATGTCACTCCCCTCATTGAATGTTGTCAATCGTTCCAAAGATATTGGAGTAATGAAAAGAGACTCCGAAGTCTTGCAGATTACTTCTTATCATTGTATACTTCAAATACGTTGTAACCAAAACATAATGTGCTCCCTAAGCTCTATAAATCAGAAATAACAACAACACCTACAACTTACTGTACGTGCTATCAATCGATACGAGACTAGGCAATCACCCTGCTTGGTTGTTCTAAGTTCTGTGTTACCCTCTAACACAAATTCAAGTTCATAATAACCAAGACTAGTGGCATCAGAGCTCACTGAAATGTTACATTATTAAGCGGTAGAGTCAACTTCAGCTTCTACCAAACGATATGGCGACGAAGGGGCTCAGTTTGTTCTTAGCGCTTCTGCACTTCCTACCATTAAAACACATTTGAAAGGAAAAAACAACAATAATCAAATCAATAACGTAGCCTCGTATTATAAATATTTACAGTTTGAGTGTATCAGAGAATACAGGCATTCTCTCCTAACAAAATGATGTACCGGTACGTGCGTACACGTGGTGTCATCTGGCAGGTGATATGACCAGGGCAAGTCAAAAAATGGTCTGAAAGATGAATTTAGGCAGGTTAAGTAACGTACAATCCTACCTAAGGTTGCTTTGAGTGCGACATTAATGCCAATCAATATAGAATTAGGCCTTGCCATGGGTTTTATAGCTAGTTTAAAAACTCACGTTATCAGCGTCTTAAATGCTGGTTATTCCTCGAGCTGTAGCCCCTGGAATAGAGCTTGGTTTCAGCTCTCGACTACATCCTCTTCTTCCTCACATTGTCTACGCTAACGTTTTGGCTTCCTCCTCATGCTGATGAGTTCAATGCGTCTCGAATCTAGTCTGGATTCACGGGATACTAATTCCCCTCATTTCCATGTAGTCGGTTGTTTCAGTCATGATCTTCTAGATGATCAGCGAGTTAAATATGGATAAGGCAATATCGTCTCTATGTGTTTGCAGTAACACTGATGAATAGGATAAAAGTCTGCCACTATGGTATTGGCGTCTGTTCACTGATTATGATGCAGAGCAGCTATCATAAGAATTCGTGGCAATCTCGAACTTGAAGTAATGTAAATAGTGTCCTTTCATTTGTTTGGGATTGTTGTAGTCGATTATCACTACTTTTAGTGTACTTTTACTGTCTGATGAAAGTTATATGATCACCTCGTGGCCTCGCCAAGGTGTCTCCACACCTAAGTAGAATTATCACCAAATATGCGAAATATCGCTAGATTGTCATGTAGTTCACTTTATACAAATATGATAGCGTGTTCAGCACTCACGCAAAACTTATATTGCTTCCTCGTAGTATAAATTTAATTAATTCACTCACCCGTTTCTGCCGGTACAAAATTGACCTGTGTCGATCGCACTGATCAAGAAGAGTTAGTAAGGAAGCTTTTAGTTTTACGTGACTGTTAATCATGTGATCATGAGCCAGGGGACCTCCTTTTACGTGGAATCCGAACCACAGGACATGGCATTTCACTTCGAAAATATCACATGCATTCACCGGGAATCGAACCCGGTCCACCTTGGTGACCGCTGTGCCACCACGCCCCCCTAAGAAAAGTTAGTGACGTCTCTCGTGACGTAGGGTAAAGGCTCGGCCACACAGAAAGCGGTCTGTTGCGGCGGGAAGCGCTCCAGTGGTCGTCGCGGCGGTCTACGATATGGGGACATCACATAGGACGTGATACCTTGGTGTGAGCGGTCCAGTCTGGTCGCTTCCTTCATATTAAGTATTGTCTCATATTATTATTGAGTATGAGCTCGGACGAAGAACAACTCCTGCTCCTATTTGCTTTGCAAAACACAAAGAAGAAAAGACAATGTTGGGTGCATGACATCAATAAGAAGAGAGAGCAATTAGGAGAATACCACCGCTTATGTATCGAACTGGCGTCACGTGAAGATTGGTTTTTCAAGTAATTTCATTTGTCGCGAGATTGTTTCGAGGAATTGCACGATTTAATACAATTGAGCATTGGAAAGTGTACAGTGAACTGGAGAAAACCAATTGAAACAAGGCAAAGACTAGCCATTTGTTTAAGGTAAGTTATGAAACATAGGCTACTGATTGCAGAGACCGGGAGTTTGGCAAAATGCCTTTTTCTCTCTGACTGGATATTCTAAATAATCAGATTGAGGTAAATAAGTTTCCGTGCATTTGGAGACAGTAGAGCCAGTTTTGATTTTGCCTTTTGGCTTCCGTTGCCTATTTTAAGTTTTAAAGCCTTTTTTTTATTTGCCACTTTTCGATCGTTATGCTTTTCTGTGATTTTCACATTTTAAAAGCACATAATGCTTTTCCATATATCGAAGATAAAAACGGTTACACAAATTAAATTGAGTCCTTCAGCTGTCTCATTCCATGCTTCAGCCGCTTTTTAAACATTTTTATAATGTTCGTGTGAACTGTCGAACACATATGTTTATTAACGCGCAGTTTCAATAAATACTTAAGTTCGGTCACTCATCACAATCGGAGGTGTCGGTGGTCAGGCGGGCAATCTGTACATTTTTACAACCGGATCGCTCGTCATCGCGACAAAGACTAGCGGGTGCGGTAGACCGCGTTCTGTGTGCCAGGGTTGATGCAACTTTGGGTAATACAACTACACCGCCTGACCGCCTCGGTCAGATATCGCTTCCCGCCGTGACAGTCCGCTTTCTGTGTGGCCGAGCCTTGAGGTTCCGGAAAAGCATTCTAGTCAATGAGCAACTATAAGTCTCCTCATAATTAGTTTCACCAACTTTCCGCGTTGTTAAATTATAATCTAGGACTATCGTAAAATCTTAAATCAGTCCAGATCATTAGTAAAAAAAATTCAGTACGGTAGGGTAAAATTTATAATGAGAAGATATATTGATGGACAGGAAAAGAAATGTGATAATGTCCACAGCCATAGTCAAAATCGTGAAACAAGCAAGATCAAAGTTCTTACGGCTCATCCTGGCCGATTTGATGCAATATCAACATGAAATAATCAAAGATATCGCCAACCATGAGACATACGGGCTCAGTAGTGTGCCCTTCCAGCAAGAAATATGCAAATCACAGTATGCCAGCAATGCTCAAATCGGGATTTTCGGGGTTTTGGTACGTTCTCCCACTCTGTGACTTACACATTTTGGATTAATTAGAGGATACACTTCCAAAAATAACAACAAAATCAACTCCTATTTTAAAACATTTAACTAACCAAAATTATGGCGCTACAAACAAATAAAACAAATAAACTATTGACCAAATCCTTCTAAACTTGTTCAAAGTGAACAATAAAAATATAAAAATTAAACAAACATTATATTAAAATAAATGGTTTCTTTCAAACCAGTAACTCATAATTATTTTCACTTCCATAAAGTATCTATCTTCAAGTCCAATATAATCACGAGCTCTAATGGCTCGATACTTTCCAATAAATGACGGTGTCCTTCTTTCACACACCTCAATAACTATTTTATGAGTTTTCTTCTCATCAAACAAATATATAATCATATTTACAGTACATATTACTTCTCTACTTAAAGGTTTGGGCATTCCACAATGTTCTCAACATTACCATCTCTCTCAAGTTTCACAAATCCACTACAGTGATCGGGAAAAATACTTGTGTACTCCAGAGTTACAAAAGATTACTTGACAAAGTCAAAAACTATGATTACTCCCGGAATCTAGTAATCTTCATTGAACTCATGGAATCCTACATCCATACAACATTACATTAGGGATTTTTATTTATTTATTTGTCTTATAAGACCATTATCACATAAGAAAGCTACGATCTGAACTGGCAAGCGGTACTTTCATCTACATGGACCTCGGTTTAAACCCCGGGTCTTTAACAACTTTTAAACACTCACGGTGTGTTACTACTTTTCTCAGGCGTTCCTTTCCGACCTAACACGACTTACAATAACAAGGGTTAGACCGTAATCACTTGGGCGAGATTTATGGCTGAGAGGGGAACCTCCTGCCTAGCCCGCGCGTGGCAGCTATACTCAATGCTTTTAAAACAGATCTTTCTTTCTTCAGTTCTCTGGGGAGACCTGGCGTTTTTACTTCTCTCATTTACTTTCAACAAACATTATTAGGTTCATAAACCACTTTCGTAACCTTGGCATTTATTAATTATGAAGGGTCATCATTGATTGGTAAGAGTAATTCACATAGAACGACGAATACTTAGGGGCTTCAACAACTAGACGAGTCTAGGTTCGACTCTCTTAACATGCCTCGGGAACCATTCCCATACTAGAGGACTTATATAAATGCGACTTAGGGTCGGCCGTGGCCTATATTACCTGCGCACAAAATACCATACATTTGCTCCCTATTATACAACATAACACACATAGCCTCGTGATCTACGTCACTATTGGAGGACTTTATCATGGCTCAATTATCGCAATCAACTACCCCTCATAAGTAATTTACCAAGTACATTTAGATTCTACGCATTCCTAGCGTGACAATTTACTTTAATGCGCTACATTGCGCTATACATTATTTTAAGGCCTAGCGTCTTCCAAAGAACTGATAAATTCCACATAAACACTTGATCCATATCTCAATTTTTATATTAATCCTTTCCCTTGACAAAAATCGCTATATTTTAAGAACATGCATTAACACCATGTCTTATACTTTTATTAAGGCTCAAACGCTCTTACTTTCATATCATTTAATTTAATCTTTATTTATATTTATTTTATTATTATTATTATTATTATTTATTACGCTTGCTTTTGTAACATTTGTCAAATACACTGACATTTTATTTCATACATTTCCTCTACGGATTTATTCATTTCACATAATTATTTATAATTTCTCAAATTTTATTTGTTCAGACCGCGCTTCTACTCTGTTATTTGTTATTCAGAAACATCCCTCTATCTCAAACTCCGGTGGATTGTACACAAACACTTTTCCAACACAAAACATAATGAAAATCTTTACTCAGATGTTATAGGTCGGTCCCTGACCTTCCTTTTTCTTGAGATGTTTCATTTTTGCCCACTATTTTGGAATTACACCATCTTGTACAAATTCATTTCATGTACAGACATATCTTGACACACATTTAACTCGTATACATTTAACACTGATAACATTTTAAAATACACTGGTGTATTCGTTTAGAATACACGATAAAAAACACTGAAAATATTTCCTTTTAACACAAATTTTATATATTTACATTTCACAGATTCTAATCACTGAGGCTGCTATTAAGCCTTTCACACGTGATTTCTTGACCTCCCGTCTCCAAGGGTGAAATTTAGTAAATGTCGGCTTCCTATCCTGTCAGAATGTGAAAGTCTCGAACCACCTACTTCCTCCCTGGAATAGTTCTCCTTCAACTCCCGTTTCCTGACGATCTGCTATTATCTCTGACTCGAACGGCTCCCTTTTAGACCCTATTAGTTGGTCTAGCGAAAGTCTATCTTGTCCACGGTCCCCCAGATAATCTATCGGTGACCTATTGATTTCTAGCAACTAATACACCTCGTAACTTAGTGCTTTTTGAATAGTTCGTCTGCTTTCTTGAAGCAATGTCTATAATATCCTTCTCCTTTCCGCTTATTCGGTTCTCGAATTCCCCTCTTTCCGGAATACCTTGCGAACCTTGTTCTGTCCGTCCCTACTCGGATTCTTTAAAGTTGATAGAATTTTTATCTCGCTGTTACGTTACTGTTACGTTATGATACTTTTGGTCGTTTAATTTAAGACCTATCGCCCTGGGCTCTAAGTTCGCAGCCTGCTTTGACTGTAATTTCTGAACTTTTCACTGTAAACTTTATACTGTCGGAACTAAATCCTGTAACTAGGATTTTCCTAATTCTCCACACGGCTATACTGTAATAATACTTCTTGGCTACTCCTTACAGATGCTCGTTGGTTCTCGATACCACGACCCCCTGGGCTGTCGGAAACTGCACGATGTGATGTAGCATCTCCCCTCAAGGAGTACTGGTAAACTGAATTCGGTGCTTATACTTGTTGTACGGTATGACCTCCCCTGAGGTTCATATGTTTGAATACTGCGTGGTGATGATGCTCCAACGTCACGCCCCCTGGACGGACTAGTAACTGCATGAACGATGTGATACAGCGTGACGCCCCCTCGGGATGTCGGAATACTGCATGATTAGCTTGGTGCTGCCAGGAGTTTTATACTCTTTAGTCAAAAAAAGATAAAATCCTAGTCCTTTTCGTGACCAACTTTTGAACTAATTGTCGCACAATTATAAAAATTATATCTCCAGAAAGCTCGTCTTCCAAACGTAAAATGATCTCACTGCGCATGAAAATCGATCGTGCATTTCTGAGATATTAAATAATTTTTAGTCTTCCGCTGTGTGGGTGTTGCTGTCGATTTTTAATTCCCCACTCCTCGGGCCTCGGTAATTCCCCTATGACGTATGGCTACGTTTGCACTTCTTTCCTGGACAATTATTAAAAGCTTTTTCTCCATACAAAAATCTCTCTTCTGAAATAATTCACAACGCTGTATTTATTTACTTACTTTTATTCTTCCAAATGGGTTAAATCTAATTATTCTTCTTCTGGCACAATTGCGCTGTTGCCGTTTTAATGCAAGGTAAGGGCGATTTCCGAGACGTGCTTCTCTCTCATACAGCCGAAACTTTCCACTCAGTCTATTTATATTCGTGACTGGCTCTTTATCAATGAGTCAGGCATGATCTCATTTCCTGGCCACCTGGGTCTAACTTCTTACACAACGTTAGGCTAGCATCCTCGCCTGAAATCTTTCTATGTTCCATTAAAGACCGTATATTTCTTTCCTTCCTTTTACAAATATACATGGATTCGACCCCTTTTGAGCCAATGGTACATGGGTTCATCTCTCCCCTCCTTAGGTAAATAAATTTTCGAAAAAGTTTGAGGATTTTTTTTCAATTATTCATAAAAATCTTATTTTTAGCCTATTTTCAATTTTGAAAAAATAGGCTTATGAGATCACCTTTTGTCCGTGTATGTGTGCGTGTGTTTGTGTGTGTGTGTGTGTGTGATTCGTGTGTGTGTGTGTCCCCCTAATAAAATCTAAACGGCTGGAGTGATTTCAATGAAACTCGAAAAGTTCATAGCACTATTCCCGGCAACCTCGACCGTGCCCTTCAAATTTTGTTACGACTCACCAATCCAACATGGCGGCTGTGCGAAATATTTCACCAGCATTCAATATTTCCGAAACTATTACCGATATTACCCTGACATTTTCTATGGTGATAGAGGGAACTACTATAAGTTCACTTATATGACTTTTGAAAACCTGGTAACTACAAAACCAACATGGCGGCCAAGCGAATTTGCGACTTTTAAATAGACTTTTCTCGCGATTTGACCAACCAAACGCAATGAAACTTGCTACAGTATATGTTTATATACATTGTAATGCACCGACATCTAACTTCGTTCAATTGTTTACATAATCACAAGATGGCGGATGTGCGAAATATTTCACCGGCATTCTATATCTCTGAAACTATTAGCGGTATCTCCCTAAAATTTTGTACGGAGATAAAGGGCACTACTGGAAGTCCATCTATAAGACTTTCAAAAACCGGTTGACTACAAAACGAACATGGCGGCCAAGCGAATTTGAAAATTTTAAATAGACCTTTCTCGCGATTTAATGTTCCAAGGGCTCTGAAACCTGGCACAGGAAATATTTATACACATTGTAATCCACTGGTATCTAATTTAGTTCAATTGTTTACTTAACCTCAAGAGGGCGGCAGTGCGAATTTTAAAATTAAGATTTTATTTATTGTGATGTAGTCATGCGATCGAAGTGAAAGTTTGAATAATGAACCTACGCAATAATTTTCCTTTAATGGTACATGACTCGATGGCCTATACATTTAACAATCCAACATGGCGACCATCCGAAATATTTAGACGATACTGAATATCTACGAATCTATTTTAGCAATCAAACTGCATTTTTTAACGTTCATAGGATCTATGAACTTAAGTTCACCTATAGGACTTTAAATAACCTGGAGATCACAAATCCAACATGGCGGTGACGCGAATTATAAATATTCACATGGACGTTTCTCGCAATTTAACCATCCGCGTGCAGTGAAACTTGGTACAGTAAATCCTTATACGAATGTTAATCCACTGGCATCTAATTTATTTCAATTGTTTCCATAACCTCAAGATGGCAGCTGTGAAAAATTTTAAAATCTCCTTGTTTTTTCTTGTGTCCTAATTATGCGATTGAAGTTTGAATACTACACGTTCACAATAATCTGCATGTAACAGTATATAACTCTAAGACCTACATATATAAAATCCAACATGGCGACCATCTGAAATATTTAGTCGGTTCTCAATATCTACGAATCTATTACAGCAATCAAACTAAAATTGTGTATGTTGATAGTGGCAGTTAACATAAGTAGGATATATGAAAATAGGCTGCATAGTTCTTCACGGAACTACTTGTTCTTAATTGTCGAAGACATCATAACGTTTATCCGTACCTTCTGATCTTTATTCCTTTACAATCCCACGATATTTTGTTTTTCCTCCTTTTAAGTCATATCCGGTAATTGTGTAGGTTGGGTACGCTCTGTCCCTACCCTTTCTTTCTTTTTTATTTGTCTGGCTTACAAGTTTCCAGACTATAATTCTTCGTTACGGGTGTGGTCTAACCCTACCCATTTCTTTATTTCATCATTCTCTCTTCTTAAATTGAGATTTTCCGTTTCAATAAAATCAATTATTTCTCTTATCTCGCAATACAGTTTCTCTAATTCGCATTCGCACTCGAATGGTTGAGCTCTGTTTCTTTTTTCTCCCTTACTATTGCTTGCATCAAAAGTGGATCCATCATCTCTAAATTGTTCCATTACCTGGGCTTGTTCATTTGCTTCATCGAAGTCTTCGGGAGGGTAATACACTTTTAAATTCGCTGAGTTCATGGTCACTTCGTGATTCGTTTCACAGTGCCGAATTCTATAGGCATTATTTCTCAAATCTCTTATTATTTGATACGGTCCGTGGTACATTTCCTGGAACTTTTTGTACACGCGGTTCCCGGGATCCGAAATGGCGGGTCTTTTTACTAACACCATTTCCCCTGCTAATAGTGGCCGATGATACCTCTTGTGCCTATTTCTTCTTTGCCTCCTATCAGCTTGAGCTTTTAGATGCTCAAAGGCTCTTCTAATACGTACATCTCTTCCAGGCTGAGCGTCTGCTGGCCTAGGAATTACCAGACTCCAAGGTCTCTCTGGTTGCTCATTCCGATGTAACGTTATTGGAATCTCTCCCGTAGATTCATGGATTGTATTGTTTATACAAAATTCGATAATATCCAAAATATCTATCCATTTCCAATTTTCTTCGGCACAGTATATTCTACAATACTTGGCCGTCTCCCTCATCACTCTTTCCACAGGATTTGCCTCAGGATGGCGAATACTTGACAAAATCTGACGTATTCCAAGTCTTTCTAATTCCTGTCTGAACTCTACACTGGTAAAACAACTACCGTGATCCGACAACAAATTCTCGGGTTTTCCCAGAATCGGTATCACTTTTTCTTTGAGTCGTTTTAACACCTGTTTGGTACTAGTCTTCTGTATGGGAGCAAGGACAACCATTTTTGTGAAGACATCCATAGCCACCATTATGTGTCGATTTCCTCGCCTAGCCTTTGGCAATGGTCCGAAATTATCAATAGAAATTATTTGACCTGGCCTCTCGGGCAACAATGGTATAGGCTTTTGTCTCATCAAAAATGCATTTGGTTTAATCCTTTGACATAGATCACATGTCTTTAGCGTATCCCTTACAGTTTCTCTCAGTCTCGGCCATACAAATGCTTCCTTCAGCTTCGAGACTGTTTTGTCGACTCCCATATGTCCGAACGATCTATGGGCTAACCATACCATTTTTCTCTGCAAAATCGCAGGTACAACGATCCTTAATCGTGTATGGTCAGAGTCCACAAACTTATATAACAATCCATTATAGAATGTGTAATCTTGAGCTATCTTATTAGCTTCCGTGTACGCCGGTGTTCCCCTTATCAAACTTCCTTCAAGGAACGATATGAGCATGTTCATCCATGGATCCTCACGTTGTCGTTGACCAATGCTTCTTAACTCATTCAGAGTAAGCTGATCCCTGTCTTCCAAATCAATAGCCATTACTTCCTCTTCTGTGGACTCTGGCTGTCTACTTAAATAATCTGGAACTACATTTTCTTTTCCTGGGCAGTACTCTATATGTACGTCAAACTGTTGAATGTATAAAGCCCAACGCATCAACCTTTGACTGGATAAATCAGTCTTCATCAAAAAGGTTAAGGCTTTATGATCCGTCCTTAATGTGACTCGAAACCCATATACGATCTTTCGCCAATATTGCAACGCGTGCAATATCGCTAACAGCTCGATTTCGCTGATTGTATAATTTTTCTCGTGTGGTTTCAGTCTCCAATTTGTGAAAGCTAGATAATTTTTCTTATCAGGATTATCCGGGTTTTCCTGATATAGCATTGCCCCTATTCCAATCTGGGATGCATCTGTCTGTATAATAAACCTCTGATTAAAATCAGGATATCCTAGCTTCACATAGTTTAAGAGCATTTCCTTGGCCTCTATAAATGCTTTTTCTGTTTCCTCCGTCCATTTCCACTTGCCCCCCTTCTTCAGAAGGTCCTGTAGTGGTGCAACAGTTTTTGTATATGATGGACAATGTCCTGAGAAAAATCCAATCAATCCCAAAAACTGGCGAACGTTTTTCACCTTCAAAGGCCTTGGAAAATCTCTTATCGATTCTAATTTGCATGGATTTGGTTTAACCCCATCCTTATCAATCACATGCCCCAAAAATGTTACTTGTCTCTGACAAAAATTTGATTTCTTCAAATTAATCTTGAAGTTAGCCTTTCTTAAATCTTCCAATAATTTCTTTAACTTTTCCAAATGTTCCTCAATGGTTTCTGAGGTAAGCAAAATGTCATCCACATAACGGATAGTGCAATCTTTCACTTCCTCTGACAGGTTTCGATCAAGCGCTCTTATCAAGGCAGATCCCGCGGTCTTCAATCCAAACGGACATCTCCTGAAGCAATATGTTTGTTGATCGAACTGAAATCCAGTTAAAAGACTGGTTTTCTCTTCCAGTTCGAGATGATGATACGAAGAAGTCATGTCAATATTTGTGAAAATCTTCTTGCCTTTGAATTTCCTCAGTATTTCTTTTATGGGTGGTGCCGAATCATTTTCTGGTATGATTTTTGCATTTAAATTCCTGGCATCTAAACACACCCTTACTGAGCCATCCGGTTTACTCACAATTACTAATGGACTAACATATGGTGTCACCATCTTTTCTATAACACCTGCATTCATCATCTCCTGCAGTGTTTTCTTCGTTTGTGGGTAATGTTTATCCGCAACCGGGTATGGTTTTTGTTTGAACGGTGCCCAAACATTGACTTGGAACGCGTATTTAAAATTTTCAATCTTCCCGGGCTTGGAATCAAATACGTCCCTGAAGTTTAATAGTAATTCCTTTAATTGTTCCTTATTTTCGAGGTCGACTTTAGCTTCCTCTATTTTTCCTGACAGGTTGGTTTCGAACTCAGTTTCCGAACTATCTTCAAGTTCTATATTTAGGACTTCAAATATCTTTTCTATGTCCTTATAACCTTCTTCCATTACTTCTTCCACATGCCATACCTGTTCTCCTATTTTCAGATCCTGTTCCTGTAAATTTATATTTTGTTCATCCACATCCTCTCTTTGAATTCTAATGCAGTTTTGCGCTAGGTCTATGATGACCTTGTTCTCACGGATAAAATCAATACCTAATATGACATTATACGGTAATTGATTTACCAGCAAAAAGCATTGCGAAATTTCAGCGTTACCCATGATCAAATCGATATATACCTGAAATTTACATGTTAAAGATTTTTCAGGAATAATTCCCTTAATCTTCACACTTGATGTGGGAATTTTCAATACGCGGCCTCTTGTTTCCAATTCATTTAGAAGGGTTTGCGTAATTAAACTTATAGTTGATCCAGTATCAATTAATGCCCTGACCAGTAATCCTTCTATCCTTAGCATGTTGATAGGTAGTTCTCTTTTAATAGGTGGAATTCCTTCCACATCCTCGTTAATCAGCTCATCTGGTCTTGCTATCCAATTTACAATTTCTACCTCCTCCCAGCTCCTGGTATGTTTCCACTTTTGATGATTTAAATTTGAAGTTTTTTTTTATCCTGAGGGCTTCCTTTTCCCTCATTCTTCAAGTGAGCTTGTAGCTCCAAGCTTTGAGCTCCGTCTAGTCGGTCGGGTGATTTCCGGTTCTTTATTGCCTCACTCCAACGGACTTTTTGCCTTTCAGGTTCGTCTGGTAGTTCATTCATGTAACGAAGACTTTCCTGATATCATTCTTCTATTTCGGCCCGATATTCATCGTCCCTATCCTCTGGCCTTACGTTCCTTCTGGGATAATTTTCCCATCTCTTTCGGTTATCTTGCCTCTGATTGTTATTGTTATAGGGTCGGTTCTCTTGTTGCCTATAACCTGTATTTCTAGGATTTCTTCCTCGATATCCTCCTCTATAGTATGGCTATATTCCCCTAGGTTCTTGGTGTCCATACTCTCGACCTATTCCTTGAGTATCAGTACTAGTGGACTGATTTCTGGTCGATGGTTTCTCTCTATTTTCTTGACTGCTGGCCATATGTACCTGTTCAGTCTGTCTTGGATGCCTGGGAGTAACGTGTGAAGTCGTCATATCTAATTGACGTAATACGCTCTCCACTTCCACAGCACTTCTGGATTTAGATGAGATTAACAACCTCTGGATCTCATATGGAAGTTGTCTTGCAATGGCGGCACACAGATCGTTCTCAGCAGGAGAAATGTCAAGTTCCCGGAATTTACACAGCTGAGCGGTGAAAAATTCTGAGTACTTAGTTGGGGCATTTGTGCTGTACTTCCTAGAGTACAGACCTAGCTTCAAATTCTCTTGGACATCTGCTGCCCAATATCGTTTCAGAAACGCTTCTCTAAAGCCTTCCACCGTATCGAAGGTGTACCTGAAGCTTCTGAACCAGATGAGACAATCACCTGCCAACAGCTTCTCAATTGCTCTCAGTCTCCGATCCTGAGGAACCTTCATTTCGTTCAAGTACTCTGCGACTTCCTTTAACCAGTATTTAGGAGTAATAGACATATTGTTACCCGTAAACTTCACCGGTCTGTCCTCATTTGACTTGGTGATATTTATTATCTGACCATTTGTCTGATTCATGTACGGGGTTGACATCGCCATTGGGTATCCTGGGTTCTTATAAGGGCTCTCCCCTCCTAAGTCCCTCTCTTGATCTGTGCCTTGTTCACGGGGATCTACCCATCCTGTCCTTGGAAACTCATCCTGACTCTCAAATTCTAACTTCCTTTCTCTTCGGGCACTTTCTTCATTAGCCATGAGTTGAATTTCCATTTGACTGTTCTTATGTTCAGTCCTCTCCAACCGGGATCCTAATTCATTTTGAATTCTTTCCTGATTTTTCTTACTGGTTTCCAGTTCTCGTTTAAGTTGGATTTCCTCGTCCCTGAAGCTATCCCTGATTTCATTTAAGTGTTCTTCTACCTATTTCTTGATGACCATGACCTGTTCTGTCATAATTTCTGGCTTGACGTCACCAATGGTATCTAAGTCTTCTCGTATCTCCTTTATTTTCTTCTCCATTTCTTTTTGTCCTTTAATCATATCTACTTTAATTCCTTCAGGCTTTTCCTCAGTTTTCCCTTGACTCTTATATAATCTCGTTAATTCATTTTGGACCTGGTTTATTCAGTATTGGTTTTTCCTACTTGTACCTTTAATGTTCCTATGGTTTCCTTAACATCATTAATACCCTGACTTATTTCATCTATCTTATGGGTACTTTCCTTATTTTCTTCATTTCGTTGTTTTCTTTCTCTCTGGTGATGCTCTTCGTATATACCTAATTTTTGATTTATTCCCTCCTCGTGCTTCTTTAAGTTCTCATCTACCTGCCCAGTAAACCGCTCAAATTGACCTTTCATGTCCTGCACATCCTTTTGATTTTGATTTTTCATCTCAGTTACTTCGGTCTGAACTTCACCGATTTTTCCCTCAAGTTCTCCCATTTTATTCTCAACCCCGACAAATCTGTCTCCTAGATAACCAACACTTTTTTTTTATCTCATCCCGGGATATCTCACAAATCTTACTGTTAGATTTTATCTGATCTTCTAATTTTTTCTGCACACCTTGGATCTGGGTTACAAGTTTATTTGTACATCCGTCTACATTGTCTTTACATGTTTTTTCCATGTAATTTAATTTAGTTTTTATAGAACCAAAATTACCTTCTAAATTTTTAAAATTTTCTTGACATTCAGTTTGGGATTTTACCGTACTATCCTCTAAGGTTTTTATTTGGCCTTGCAATTCTAACTTAAGTGCACTACTTTCCTCTTTAATTTCACTTGTGATTTTCCCTTTGAACTCAGTTAACTGCTTCCCGAACTCAGTGTCAAAACATTGAAATTTGTTATTCATTGTTTCTTCTAAAACCTTGGATTGTGCTGAAAAATGGTTTGAATTTTCTGTTTTTATCTCAGCCTTCAGTACCTCGTTATTTGCTTTACTGTCGGCTTTTATAAACTCTAACGTCTCATCTTTTACAACTTTCAGCTGTTCTGCAATGTTATCCCCATTTTCTGTTTTAATCTTTTCTATCTCAGTCTTCAGTTCATTGTTCATTGTTATACAGTCGGCCTCGATAGATCCTAACTTTTTATTTATGGATTCGAACTCTTCTTTATTTGTCCTCTGTTGGCTGTCCAATTTATTGTCTATAGCCGCTAACTTTTCCTTGCTATCGGCTTTTATAGCCTCCAACTTTTCATTACTATCAGCTTTTATAGCCTCCCAAAGCCCCTGCAATTCCTCACTCAATACCATCTTATTAGAATACAGTGGGCTACTCATGCCACATCGCTGGTACATGCTTGAGAGATGGTAACCCGAACCATTGTGTCCCAATTTCTTCAAAAATTTACTTTGGTACGGGTGTTTACTACAACGTACCCTTTTGATATCTTTATTCAATCTCATAACCTTTATGGAAGTAAAAATTCAAAATTTCGAAAAACCATTTTTTTTTTCAAAAAAAAAGGAAAATTTTGATTTTTTGAGAAAACTCGGGTTTTCCCTAGGGAAACTCATCCCTGCGTACTGGGCGCCATGAAATTAGTGGTAGGGGGTTGTTTAATTCAGGGCTGCTCGGTGTGAGTTTCTAGGGACCCCTGCGGTCAGTTAACTTTATATGTTGTAGCTATTCCTATCATCATTTTTACTTTTACATGAAATGACCGTCTTAAGTGTTCCTCTAGTTATTAATCCAAGCACAGTACTTCTATGCCCCCCTGTGCCCTACCAGCAAGAAATATGCAAATCACAGTATGCCAGCAATGCTCAAATCGGGATTTTCGGGGTTTTGGTACGTTCTCCCACTCTGTGACTTACACATTTTGGATTAATTAGAGGATACACTTCCAAAAATAACAACAAAATCAACTCCTAATTTAAAACATTTAATTAACCAAAATTATGGCGCTACAAACAAATAAAACAAATAAACTATTGACCAAATCCTTCTAAACTTGTTCAAAGTGAACAATAAAAATATAAAAATTAAACAAACATTATATTAAAATAAATGGTTTCTTTCAAACCAGTAACTCATAATTATTTTCACTTCCATAAAGTATCTATCTTCAAGTCCAATATAATCACGAGCTCTAATGGCTCGATACTTTCCAATAAATGACGGTGTCCTTCTTTCACACACCTCAATAACTATTTTATGAGTTTTCTTCTCATCAAACAAACATATAATCATATTTACAGTACATATTACTTCTCTACTTAAAGGTTTGGGCATTCCACAATGTTCTCAACATTACCATCTCTCTCAAGTTTCACAAATCCACTACAGTGATCGGGAAAAATACTTGTGTACTCCAGAGTTACAAAAGATTACTTGACAAAGTCAAAAACTATGATTACTCCCGGAATCTAGTAATCTTCATTGAACTCATGGAATCCTACATCCATACAACATTACATTAGGGATTTTTATTTATTTATTTGTCTTATAAGACCATTATCACATAAGAAAGCTACGATCTGAACTGGAAAGCGGTACTTTCATCTACATGGACCTCGGTTCAAACCCCGGGTCTTTAACAACTTTTAAACACTCACGGTGTGTTACTACTTTTCTCAGGCGTTCCTTTCCGACCTAACACGACTTACAATAACAAGGGTTAGACCGTAATCACTTGGGCGAGATTTATGGCTGAGAGGGGAACCTCCTGCCTAGCCCGCGCGTGGCAGCTATACTCAATGCTTTTAAAACAGATATTTCTTTCTTCAGTTCTCTGGGGAGACCTGGCGTTTTTACTTCTCTCATTTACTTTCAACAAACATTATTAGGTTCATAAACCACTTTCGTAACCTTGGCATTTATTAATTATGAAGGGTCATCATTGATTGGTAAGAGTAATTCACATAGAACGACGAATACTTAGGGGCTTCAACAACTAGACGAGTCTAGGTTCGACTCTCTTAACATGCCTCGGGAACCATTCCCATACTAGAGGACTTATATAAATGCGACTTAGGGTCGGCCGTGGCCTATATTACCTGCGCACAAAATACCATACATTTGCTCCCTATTATACAACATAACACACATAGCCTCGTGATCTACGTCACTATTGGAGGACTTTATCATGGCTCAATTATCGCAATCAACTACCCCTCATAAGTAATTTACCAAGTACATTTAGATTCTACGCATTCCTAGCGTGACAATTTACTTTAATGCGCTACATTGCGCTATACATTATTTTAAGGCCTAGCGTCTTCCAAAGAACTGATAAATTCCACATTAACACTTGATCCATATCTCAATTTTTATATTAATCCTTTCCCTTGACAATAATCGCTATATTTTAAGAACATGCATTAACACCATGTCTTATACTTTTATTAAGGCTCAAACACTCTTACTTTCATATCATTTAATTTAATATTTATTTATATTTATTTTATTATTATTAGTATTATTATTATTTATTACGCTTGCTTTTGTAACATTTGTCAAATACACTGACATTTTATTTCATACATTTCCTCTACGGATTTATTCATTTCACATAATTATTTATAATTTCTCAAATTTTATTTGTTCAGACCGCGCTTCTACTCTGTTATTTGTTATTCAGAAACATCCCTCTATCTCAAACTCCGGTGGATTGTACACAAACACTTTCCCAACACAAAACATAATGAAAATCTTTACTCACATGTTATAGGTCGGTCCCTGACCTTCCTTTTTCTTGCGATGTTTCATTTTTGCCCACTATTTTGGAATTACACCATCTTGTACAAATTCATTTCATGTACAGACATATCTTGACACACATTTAACTCGTATACATTTAACACTGATAACATTTTAAAATACACTGGTGTATTCGTTTAGAATACACGATAAAAAAACACTGAAAATATTTCCTTTTAACACAAATTTTATATATTTACACTTCACAGATTCTAATCACTGAGGCTGCTATTAAGCCTTTCACACGTGATTTCTTGACCTCCCGTCTCCAAGGGTGACATTTAGTAAATGTCGGCTTCCTATCCTGTCAGAATGTGAAAGTCTCGAACCATCTACTTCCTCCCTGGAATAGTTCTCCTTCAACTCCCGTTTCCTGACGATCTGCTATTATCTCTGACTCGAACGGCTCCCTTTTAGACCCTATTAGTTGGTCTAGCGAAAGTCTATCTTGTCCATGGTCCCCCAGATAATCTATCGGTGACCTATTGATTTCTAGCAACTAATACTCCTCGTAACTTAGTGCTTTTTGAATAGTTCGTCTGCTTTCTTGAAGCAATGTCTATAATTTCCGTCTCCTTTCCGCTTATTCGGTTCTCGAATTCCTCTCTTTCCGGAATACCTTGCGAACCTTGTTCTGTCCGTCCCTGCTCGGGTTCTTTAAAGTTGATAGAATGATTATCTCGCTGTTACGTTACTTCAATACGTTATGATACTTTTGGTCGTTTAATTTAAGACCTATCGCCCTGGGCTCTAAGTTCGCAGCCTGCTTTGACTGTAATTTCTGAACTTTTCACTGTAAACTTTATACTGTCGGAACTAAATCCTGTAACTAGGATTTTCCTAATTCTCCACACGGCGATACTGTAATAATACTTCTTGGCTACTCCTTACAGATGCTCGTTGGTTCTCGATACCACGACCCCCTGGGCTGTCGGAAACTGCACGATGTGATGTAGCATCTCCCCTCAAGGAGTACTGGTAAACTGCATTCGGTGCTTATACTTGTTGTACGGTATGACCTCCCCTGAGGTTCATACGTTTGAATACTGCGTGGTGATGATGCTCCAACGTCACGCCCCCTGGACGGACTAGTAACTGCATGAAAGATGTGATACAGCGTGACGCCCCCTCGTGATGTCGGAATACTGCATGATTAGCTTGGTGCCACCAGGAGTTTTATACTCTTTAGTCAAAAAAGATAAAATCCTAGTCCTTTTCGTGACCAACTTTTGAACTAATTGTCGCACAATTATAAAAATTATATCTCCAGAAAGCTCGTCTTCCAAACGTAAAATGATCTCACTGCGCATGAAAATCGATCGTGCATTTCTGAGATATTAAATAATTTTTAGTCTTCCGCTGTGTGGGTGTTGCTGTCGATTTTTAATTCCCCACTCCTCGGGCCTCGGTAATTCCCCTATGACGTATGGCTACGTTTGCACTTCTTTCCTGGACAATTATTAAAAGCTTTTTCTCCACACAAAAATCTCTCTTCTGAAATCATTCACAACGCTGTATTTATTTACTTACTTTTATTCTTCCAAATGGGTTAAATCTAATTCTTCTTCTTCTGGCACAGTTGCGCTGTTGCCGTTTTAATGCAAGGTAAGGGCGATTTCCGAGACGTGCTTCTCTCTCATACAGCCGAAACTTTCCACTCAGTATATTTATACTCGTGACTGGCTCTTTATCAATGAGTCAGGCATGATCTCATTTCCAGGCCACCTGGGTCTAACTTCTTACACAACGTTAGGCTAGCATCGTCGCCTGAAATCTTTCTATGTTCCATTAAAGACTGTATATTTCTTTCCTTCCTTTTACAAATATACATGGATTCGACCCCTTTTGAGCCAACGGTACATGGGTTCAGTAGGGACATGGAAAAATTTGTTAATACTATTAAGGTGGTGAGAACCATGGACTGCCAGACGTGTAAAGACATGCTTCAACACAATGTCGGATGTTGCCCACGTCCGGTCGTTCATGTCTCCGGTTCCATCAAATTCTTGAGGTATGTCCTCCCTCTTTTTTCAATGATATTAGTAATTTTTCCGAGACTCTGGGGTTAGGTAGAGGTAAATAATTTCTAAGGCCTTCAACCTAGAATTGATTGTATTCTCCTCCTTGATAAAGAAAAAGAGTTATAACTATACATTTAAGAGAAAGTAGGCTATATGTGCTTTACTGTACATCTTGTTTATCCTATCCTCTTATAACCATGTTTTTGTTAAATCAAGCATGTTTATGATTTTTCATAAACTCGATTGCGCGATTTTGAAAGGTGATATAAGTGCACATAATGAATGTTTTGCCTACTTTTTACTTTTTGGAAAAATGATGAAAAAGTAGAATTATGAGATCATCCGGGCTGCAGTGTGCCTGTCTGTCCGCCTGTCTGTCCTTCTGTATGTGTGTGTGTCCCCCTATCATTTCATAAATGGCTGGAGATATCGAAACTCAATTTGGTTTGAGTAAATATGTGAATATCTCACATCCATATTTTAAAATGACACCGTGCTAACAACTGCTAAAAAAAAAATTGAAATTTGAGCTCTATGTTGGATATCTCGGAGGTTATGCATGCGAACTGTTCCAAAATTGGCACACACATAAATAATATTTAAGATTAATTTTCATGAGTCCATACATGACAGAGTGGCCTACATGATTCTAAGCATGCATGTAACTTGTATACTATCATATGGATTTCTACTAAGTTTCGTATGTGCTTTGCGTGCAATACCATATACGGATATGCGTATTTAGTAAGGCCACCAGAACTGCCAACTGTTGACAAATGCTCTTTATATTTTAAAATTAAGAATTATAATAATTTGATAAAATACTAGTAATTAGAACTTAAAAGACTGGATAAAATACTAATGAATAGAATTTTGATAACTGGATAAAATACTTATGATTAGAATTTCGATAAACGTATAAAAAATTATGATTAGAATTTTGATAACAGGATAGAATACCAATGATTCGAATTTTGATACCTGCATAAGATACTAATGATTAGAATATAATAAACATGGGGGAAGGGACACACATATACACATACACACACTAACTAACAAAAGGTAATCTCATAAGCCAATTTTTCGTTAATATAAATAGACTAAAAACTGGATAAAATACTAATGATTATAATTTAGATAACGGAATAAGATACCAATGATTAGAATTTTAATAACTGAATAAAATACTTGTGATTAGAATTTTGATGAACGGAAAAATACTAATGATTAGAAATTTGATTAGTGGATAAAATACTAATGATTATAATTTTGATAATTGGATAAAATACTTATGATTAGAATTTTAAAACTGGATAATATACTAATAATTAGAATTTTGAAAACTGGAAAAACTACTAATGATTGGAATTTTGATAGCATGATAAGATACTAATGGTTAGAATTCATATAACTGGATAAAATACTAATGATTAGAATTTTAAAAATTGGATAACATACTAATGATAACAATTTTGATAACTAAATAAAATAATAATGATTAAAATTTTGATAACTGGATAAAATACTAATGATTAGAATTTTGAAAACTGGATAAAATACTAATGATTAAAATTTTGATAGCTGGAATACATACTAATGATTAGAATTTTGATTGCTGGAAAAAATGGCCTACTTATGATTAAAATTTTGAAAACTGGAATACTTACTAATGATTAGAATTTCGAAAAGTAGATAAAATACTACTGAATAGAACATTGAAAACTGTATAATATACTTATGAATAGAATTTGAAAACTCAGCAATTCTTCTAGGTTTGTGCAGTATATTCTGTGGGGTTTCGCCTAGGACACCAAGCTGGCTCATCGGCGGGCTCTTGTTGTCCCCGCTCAGACCCCCACAGGGGTGACGAACTGCGCGCCACCTCCCTTTACATTAGGTGCAACTGCACCACTTGACTGCGAGAACCAAAAGTTCAAGCAGCCTGAACCTCCCTATGAAGGCTTCCAAAAAAGATGGTGTATTGGCTTTCACGGCCGGTGAATTAAAACTCAGCAATTCTTCTAGGTTTGAGCCGTGTCTTGTGTGGGGTTTCGCCTAGGACACCAAGCTGGCTCATCGGCGGGCTCTTGGTGTCCCCGCCCAGACCCCCGCCGGGGTGACGAACTGCGCGCCACCTCCCTTTACATTAGGTGACTGCACCATTTGACTGCGAGAATTAAAAGTTCAAGGAGCCTTTGGAGGCTTCCAAAAAGAAGGTGTATCAGCTTTCACGGCCGGTGAATTGAAACTCAGCAATTCTTCTAGGTATGTGCCGTGTCTTGTGTGGGGTTTCGCGTAGGACGCCAAGCTGGCTCATCGGCGGGCTCTTGGTGTCCCCGCCCGGACCCCACAGGAGTGACGAACTGAGCGAAACCTCCCTTTATATTAGGTGCAACTGCACCACTTGACTGCGAGAACTAAAAGTTCGAGCAGCCAGAACCTCCCTATGAAGGATTCCAAAAAAGATGGTGTATTGGCTTTCTCGGCCGGTGAATTAAAACTCAGCAATTCTTCTAGGTTTGAGCCGTGTCTTGTGTGGGGTTTCGCCTAGAACATCAAGCTGGCTCATCGGCGGGCCCTTGGTGTCCCCGCCCGGACCCCCACAGGAGTGACGAACTGCGCGCCACCTCCCTTTATATTGGGTGCAACTGCACCACTTGACTGCGAGAACTAAAATTTCAAGCAGCCTGAACCTCCCTATGAAGGCTTCCAAAAAAGGTGGTGTATTGGCTTTCTCGGCTGGTGAATTAAAACTCAGCAATTCTTCTAGGCTTGTGCCGTGTCTTGTGTGGGGTTTCGTCTAGGACGCCAAGCTGGCTCATCGGCGGGCTCTTGGTGTCCCCGCCCGGACGCCAACAGGAGTGACGAACTGCGCGCCACCTCCCTTTATATTAGGTGCTACTGCACCACTTGAGTGCGAGAACTAAAAGTTCAAGTAGCCTGAACCTCCCTATGAAGGCTTCCAAAATGATGGTGTATTAGCTTTCACGGCCGGTGAATTGAAACTCAGCAATATTTCTAGGTTTGAGCCGTGTCTTGTGTGGGGTTTCGCCTAGGACACCAAGCTGGCTCATCGGCGGGCTCTTGGTGTCCCCGCCCGAACCCCCGCAGGAGTGTAGAACTGCGCGCCACCTCCCTTTATATTAGGTGCTACTGCACCACTTGACTGCGAGAACTAAAAGCTCAAGCAGCATTAACCTCCCTATGAAGGCTTCCAAACGATGGTGTATTGGCTTTCACGGCCGATGAATTAAAACTCAGCAAATCTTCTAGGTTTGAGCCGTGTCTTGTGTGGGGTTTGGCCTAGGACACCAAGCTGGCTCATCGGCGGGCTCTTGGTGACCCCGCCCGGACCCCCACAGGAGTGACGAACTGCGCGCCACCTCCCTTTACATTAGGTGACTGCACCACTTGACTGCGAGAACTAAAACTTCAAGCAGCCTGAACCTCCCTATGAAGGCTTCCAAAAAGATGGTGTATTAGCTTTCACGGCCGGTGAATTGAAACTCAGCAATTCTTCTAGATTTGTGCCGTGTCTTGTGTGGGGTTTCGCCTAGGACACCAAGCTGGCTCATCGGCGGGCTCTTGGTGTCCTCGCCCGGACCCCCACAGGAGTGACGAATTGCGCGCCACCTCCCTTTATATTAGGTGCACCTGCACCACTTGACTGCGAGAACTAAAAGTTCAAGCAGCCTGAACCGCCCTATGAAGGCTTCCAAACGATGGTGTATTGGCTTTCACGGCCGATGAATTAAAACTCAGCAATTCTTCTAGGTTTGAGCCGTGTCTTGTGTGGGGTTTCGCGTAGGACACCAAGCTGGCTCACCGGCGGGCTCTTGGTGTCCCCGCCCGGACCCCCACAGGAGTGAGGAACTGCGCGCCACCTCCCTTTACATTAGGTGCAACTGCTCCACTTGACTGCGAGAACTAAAAGTTCAAGCAGCCTGAACCTCCCTATGAAGGCTTCCAAAAAGATGGTGTATCAGCTTTCACGGCCGGTGAATTGAAACTCAGCAATTCTTCTAGGTTTGTGCCATGTCTTGTGTGGGGTTACGCCTAGGACGCCAAGCTGGCTCATCGGCGGGCTCTAGGTGTCCCCGCCCGGACCCCCACAGGAGTGACGAACAGCGCACCACCTCCCTTTATATTAGGTGCAACTGCACCACTTGACTGCGAGAACTAAAAGCTCAAGCAGCCTTAACCTCCCTATGAAGGCTTCCAAAAAGATGGTATATTGGCTTTCACGGCCGGTGAATTGAAACTCAGCAATTCTTCTAGGTTTGAGCCGTGTCTTGTGTGGGGTTTCGCCTAGGACACCAAGCTGGCTCATCGGCGGGCTCTTGTTGTCCCCGTCCGGACCCCCACAGGAGTGACGAACTGCGCGCCACCTCACTTTATATTAGGTGCATCTGCACCACTTGACTGCGTGACCCAAAAGTTCAAGCAGCCTGAACCGCCCTATGAAGGCTTCCAAAAAGATGGCGCATTAGCTTTCACGGCCGGTGAATTGAAACTCAGCAATTCTTCTAGGTTTGAGCCGTGTCTTTTGTGCGGTTTCGCCTAGGACACCTAGCTGGCTCATCGGCGGGCTCTTGGTGTCCCCGCCCGGACCCCCACAGGAGTGACGAACTGCGCGCCACCTCCCTTTGTATTATGTGCAACTGCACCACTTGACTGCGGGAACTAACCTAGAAGAATTGCTGAGTTTTAATTCACCGGCCGTGAAAGTTAATACACCAGAATTTTGAAAAGTTAATAACATAGGCTACTTACGATTAGAATTTTGAAAATGTATAAGTATGTCTGTTAGCAAGGGAATTTGTGTTTCCCTGGAAGGTTGTATAATTGGTGTACAAGATTTAATATAGACGTGGTGATAATAATATTGTTCCATTTTTCAGGCTCTTCAATTATGCCCCAACCATTAATTTTTAAAGAAATGAAAAAATATTATTGGGAAGCGCTAGAGGTGTCAACTGCTGGATGAGCTACTCGGTATTTGGTCTTCCACAAGAGTATTTCAGTCTTGGGTCTGACTTTCCCAGACCACTTCAACATGTAGCGGCAAGCATGCTTGACTGTCGCCGCAAAGTTCCGGGTTTAATTCCAGGCTCAGCCAAGAAATTCAATTCTTGAGGGCTGAAACGGGGTACACTCAGCCTCGCGAGGCAATACTAACAATAAGAAGATGTAGGTTCAATTCCCAGTTCAGTCATTTTGGAAGTGTTTTTCTGTGGTTTCCCACTTCTACTGCAGGCGAATACTGGGATGGTTCAAACCATGGACGTCTCCCTCCCAATCCTTACTTGACTTACAAGTACACACACTAATACCGCCATCCCAATAAGACAGATTATATCAGACAAATTCCGCACACAGTCAAGTACACATGACTACATGACTATGATGTCGCAAAGCCCCAACATAAATCAGCAACGGTCTTTCCATTGCGATGACTGTTCTCCGTTCATTTTGTTTTTGTCCAGCACATGTGGCGTCCTGATTCATTCACGGCCCATGATTTAGGTTTAATTTTCTTCACCGGAACATATCAAAGACTGCATGTACTTACTATTTGCAGTTGTGTGATATGTTTCTTCCACCAAAGCGAATTCTTGTACTCCGGGTCAATGGAGGACAGATAGTAGTAGCCATACATCACCATGTGAACGAAGGAATTCAGAAGACAGACAACAATGGGGTTCCCACCTGAAAGAAAAGAAAAAAGTACTTGATATTTTGACAAAGAAGGCTTTATGCATGGTTGGGTGAGTTAATTTTTAGCCTATTTTCATCATATGAAAATCAAGATGTTCAGTAAAGAACATACGTATAGCCTACTTTCTCCTAAATGCATGGATATACAGGTATTTATAACTCTTTGTCTTTTTCAAGGAGTATAATTGGATGTTGGTTATAGTAGCTTGTTGAAATACAACGTGCTATACAGATATTTTACTGTGCCCGTTTGGACCGAGATCCAAAGACTACATTTTGAAAAATACCAAAATCAGATTAGCACGAGAAAGTCCATCTCAGGGTCTATCTAGGTGAATGTTGGGTCTATATCTGGCATCCCTGATCTCGGCAATTCACAAGTAAGGTAAGGAAAGAAATTAGTTTGTAAATAGCACACTTCTTAAAAATCTCAATTTATTTATAGTTAAAATATTTAATTGACTGGCAATAACCTCAAAACACAAAGAAAACAATCACACAAAAAAATCAACAGTCCCTAAAAATACCCTTGAACTCCGCAAAATTGATATTCAGAAAAATTAGTAGTCCATTCTGATATCAAAAACGGAAATTTCTAAGAATTTACACTGGGGTAATCACTATTCAATGAAGAGTTCGAGTGATCCCTCTATTTACATATTTGTAGTTTCACTTCACGAAGAATTGCTTTGATTGTTCAAGTACACGTTGTAAAGATATTTCGATACATTGTCACTAGGTTCAATCGATGATGTTCCAAAACTATTATTGAAAAAAAATATTTCACTGTTTCTTTGAAGTATAATAACAACCTCATATCAATGTTCGGCTAACATAAAGTCGAATGTTAATATTTCTGTGTTTGTAAAATTTTTGTTTCCAAAAACAAAAATGATTTATAAATTTTTCATTATCATAATAATTTGAAAAATAAATATCTTTCTTTTCTCATATTCATTTGTTTCAATGTAAACAAAATTTTAAATTTACTCATTTCAAAATTTGTTATGAACATTAGCATAAATTGTTGTTAACAATATAAATTGTTGTTATCCACTATCAGTGTAATAAATCATTATCTATTTAACCAAAATTTTCTCATTTAGAAAATTTACATATTATCTCACACAAAATAAATGTTAATCATAGAATTTATTATTATTATAATTAATTTCAAAATTTCTTATCAATTTATTTACAATAAATTTTCTCACCCTCTCATATTGTGAATATTTAATGCTCATTTCCATTGTTACCATTATTATTATTCCAAGCACAAAATAAAAATATCTTCAATTATTTATTTTATTCTTTGCATTTGCAGCTATTCATTTGATTTTTTTTTCTTGGTCAGGTTCATCAAATCTAAACTCATGTTCTTCAATTATTTAGGCATACTATTTGAAATTCAAGTTGATCCAAAAAAAAAAATTAAATATTTGAATTGACAGTGAAATGGAATTTGACTGGAATATGGGGCGGTCTACTTGCCTAACCCTTCTTTTACAATTGAGAGCGCACATGCTCTTCTAATGGCTCACGCACATCCAGTTTTAACCTCCCTATTGTGCCTTTATGAAGCAGGTACAAGAGTCGAATCCATGAATATTTACATGAAAAAGACATGAGATTCAGAAAATATTATTAGAGGATCTGTAATATCTGTACAGACTGGAGATGTACATTTCATAAGATTGCCAGATGACGCATAAGTGAGATGTCTCGTTATCAAAATTTATAGCCTGCAGGCCGTGAGGTGTGTCATATGGCGTACGTGACCGGAGCTTATCGTGCCTGGTGAGTCAAGGTTGTGCAAGAGGCAGGGGAATTTGATACGGAAATATAGACCGGGGAAGCCCTATAATGTCAGCTATGGGAGGAGCCTAGGACATTGTAAAATTACCCCATTTTAGAGAAATACGCAACAATATTAAGATCAGAGAACGCCAACATTAATAATCCAGATAATTAGATTTTTCAGTTATATAAATCGTGTAATAAATGCTCAGGAGAAAAATGCTGACCTAAGCATGACGTAGTTTCAGATAAGCGCAAGAATACAGCGAGGAGCTGGGAGTACAGAGTTTCTGACCAGGCAAGGTTGGAGCACTGAGAAATTATTATTAATTAACCCTATGATCGATTTTGGAAGATCAACATATTTTTGAAACGTTGAGACCATGATGAATCCGAATATATGAGTCTCAAGATCATAGGACTTTTGGTTCAGAAAGTGATTTCAAGAAGACGGACAAGGCACTATTTTCGACCAGATTTCAATAAATAGCAGGGTCGCTGAGCCAAAATCATACAGTCTTCAGATAGCCGCTGTGGAGAGGTCATGCTGTATCGCATGCAGTCTTCGAAGGACAGGGAAGGGATCATGCTGTATCGTGACACCGTCAACTGAGAACCTCCGTGTGTAGAGGAATGTATCTTAATACTACTGTCGTGCTGCGACAAGAAGTAACCAGTCATTGGAACTTAGCAAATTGCTGTACCTTGACCGCAAACGAATTAAGCCGACAAGGACTTAGTGAAAGTCTTATAGGACGATTAGAACTACACTCAGTGAACGTAGGAAAGTAGTGAAATATCTCGCCAGTATACGAGAAAACCGTAAAGCATCGAGTGTGCTAAATGATTATCCAAGTACATTAAAGACCGGATAGGGTCGTGACGCCGGATAATAAGCATGACTTACCTGTGCTTAGGAAGTTAGAGCTTGACAGTGACTATAAGTCGGGAAGACAGAACGATTTAAACGCAGTGATTGCGAATTGAAGTAATTGAAAGACTTCAAAGTCGTCAAGTGATAGAATACGCACATAGTGTTCCAGTTAAACAGTTCCAACGCGAACAGACGTGAAAAACATTGATAAAAGAGCGTTAGTTAATGTTAGACAGCGACTCTAGGACTAATGTCTATCAGAGATATTCGGCAAAGCATTAGACTTACAGCCAAACCAGAACTGTATCGTGCCAATACTATAACCTAGGGCCGATTACTAGGAAGCAAGGACACGGATATAATTATCCACAGTAACCAGTCAGGGAACGGGTAGCAGTGCTCGAGACTTTCATTTAATCTCACTAGGAGCTAGGACTAAGAGCAGACATCGCTCGTACCTACACTCCCCAACACTCTAGGCGAAGGTGAAAGGAGTGAAGAAAGTGCACGAGAAAGTAATATAGGTGTTAAAACAAGCAGGCTTGAAAAATTTGTGTGTAGAATTAGAAATATTTTAGTGTTACAATGTATCTAACCATAGTATTGAACCCTCAAAAGGAAGGCATAAGTGAAAATAATATGTGTAAAGTTGTGTAAAAAGGGTGTATGTAACATGTGCCACGAGGGTTACCATGGAAGGTTAATCCCAGATGTGAGTTATCCATCCCAACCATTGGGATCCAGGAGAAGTCTCCGAATATCATGTGAGTACCAGCTTATAATTATGTGTTGTTTTGGGGAATTCGTGCAAGTATAACATGATAAAAAAAATCCTCTCGGCACGCCGGAAGGCGGAGATAGATTTCACCGGGCAAACTAGGGGATATGCTATAATAGGCAAAATATGCAGGTTTTCGTAGGAGGATCAGACCTCATTTATTGCAAGAAAGTATTTTACAATTGGGGGTATTTTTTTCGGTTCTGAATGCATATTTTTATCACTTTATTGTTTTATGGGAATGGTAACCTTCTTGTCATTTGGGGTTCATTATTGTACTTGTGATCAGAATGTCCTTATGCAAGGTATGGAACTGATGTGTAACTATCTAACAGTCTGTTACTTCTTCACGCAAAATTTTATCTCCCGCAGAGATGTTGGTTGGTTCCTCAGTTTAGGGGCTGTGACAACGTGGTCATGTAACCCCGTGTACTTTGGGTGTGTGTAGAATCTGTCTGATAAACGGTGTTAATTGTGATGACTGTATTAGTCTGTGATTCATGTAAGGTCTGCAGACGGTCAATTTTAAGTAGTAGTTCTTAATTTTGTACCATATACTAACGTCAACGACACCTAGCTGTGAACTTGGCTACTAGATGCCACCGCATCCAGCAACTTGCAACGAACGTTGGAACTTCCCCTCCAATGGAAAGCATGCTGAGGGATTTTTAGCGCTCTTAGAAAATCCGACGACTTTGGCCGGCGTTGAACCAGCGACCTTGGGCATAGAAGTTCAGCATGCTACCAGTTAGCCGCTTCCCACAGTTCCGGTACCGAAGTCGCTTCCCACAGACAGATGGAAAAACTGAATGTGATATCGTGCAGTGGCGTTGTCATAGCAACTGCTGATGGCTCATCCCTTATCACTTTAGTATAAGTCCTCTCGGCACGCCGGAAGGCGGAGGTATATTTCACCGGGCAAACTTGGGGATAGGCGAAAATAGGCAGAATATGCAGGTTTTCGTAGAAAAATCAGACCTCACTGATTGCGAGAAAGTTTTTTATAATTGGAGCATAATTAACTTCGTTTTTCGTCATTTTATGCATATTTTAAACATTCTATTGTCTTATGATGACGGTAATCTTCTTGTCATTTGGGGTCCATTTTTATACTTGTGGTCACACGGACCTTATGCAAGGTTTCGACACTGATGTGTAACTATCTAACGGTCTGTTACGTCGTCACGCAAAATTTTATCCCCCGCAGAGATTTTGGTTGGTTCCTCAATTTAGGGGCTGCGACAACGCGGTCATGTAACCCCGTGTACTTTGGGTTAGTGTAGAATCTGCCTGATTAACGGTGTGAATTATTGTGATGGCTGTATTAGTCTGTAATTCAGGTAAGGACTGCAGACGGTCAATTTCAAGCAGTAGTTCCTAATGATGCTACCAGATACTACCGTCAACGACACCTAGCTGTGAACTTGGCTACTAGATGCCACCGCAACCAGCAACTCGCAACGAACGTTGGAACTTCCCCTCCAAAGGAAAGCACACTGAGGGACTTTTAGTGCTCTTAGAAAATCCAACGACTTCGGCCGGCTTTGAACCCGCGACCTTGGGCATAGAGTTCAACATGCTACCAGTTATGTCACCGAAGCCGCTTCACACTTAGTCAGATGGAAATCTTAATATGATCTCGTGCAAGTGCGTTGCCATGGCAACGTCTGATGGCTCAACCCTCATCAATTTAGTAGTGTTCCCATGGCAACCTCAGATAGCTCTTGGCATTTTCTTATAATTCCGAAATCATTTTTCTCATCCCTTGGCATAATGGCGCTTCATATCAAAAATTCTTTCAGACAAAAGTTTTAGGTAATTATTAGGGGGATATTGTGCCTATTAAGAGAGATATGATAAATGTTTCCCGAAAAACCTACTTTTTCCCACCCCTTTGGTCAATGGTTGGTGCTATACAAAAACTCTTCGAACATAAATTTTTGGGCTTTATCCGATACATAGTATGAACTTTGAACAGATTCGATATTTCACATATTAAGAGAGTTATAGCAATATTTCGCATTTTCGAAAAAAGCCACCCATTTTCACCCCCTTCAACCGATTTAGCTCAGTAACGAACTCAACCGAGATTTCTTGGGTATGCATATTCGGTAAAAAATTCAAAGTGATTGGTGCAAAATTACGGCAGTTATCGTGTCCACAAGAAACTGATATACATATATATATATATATATATATATATATACATACATAAATTATATATAAACATTAGAACTGACGGTCGTTTTGGGGTCTGGGGGATGTGAAACGCGAAGATATGTCGAAATTTTCCGGAAGTCGAAACATGGTACCCATTGTAATAGTTAGCTTTCTAATGAAATCTACCTAAAAGGTCATACTTATCTAAAACAGGGATTCAAGATATGAAGTGTGTGTAACGAAACAGACGGGTCTGAACGATAAATGAATTGTGTAATGATCAAGTTAAATAAATGTTTAAATAAAACTCAGTGGAAATATAAACTTTTGAGATAACATTGTATGTAAATTAACGGTATGCTTATATACTGTCGAAGCAAGGAATAGAAGCAGAAACTTCAATAAATGAAATAATTATTGAATTGTGATATTCTAAATAAATGGAAAGAGTAGAAGCCTCTAGGCTCAAGAAATAAGACACAAACATTTTTGAACTGTTATGTTCAAGTAAAGGGTGTCAAAAATTGTTTTTATAATAATGAAGGGCATTTTCAATGGCAACAAGAAGTTCCGTGACGAACTAAAGAGCCTACTTATCTTAAAATTTTAGATTCATGCCAATCTATATAGACCTATTCAGAAAAATAGCGAAATTAATTTCATAATATCGAAATTTCTAATTATTTCGAAATATACCTGTAGCCTAATAGAGCACTAGAGTTGGCAGCCCAGGTGACTGAATATATCGTTAGTTCCATCTCTTAAGGTACAGAATACAATATTTGATTGAAGTCCAATGGATAGCATGGACGTTACATGCAGTTAGACATTGGATTTATCAGCGCGCCTAAAATCATGTTAGGAACAATGTCATGCATGCGTTGATCAGAAATAATCTGAAATATAATGATCTCTTGTTGTGCCAATTTCGGATGAAATCCACGTGTTAGTATAGAAGTTACATGTATTTTAAAATTGGACCTATTAGCAGGCTAAGAGTCATGTTGGCAGCACTGACGTATATTAGTTTCTCATAATTAATCTAGAATGTTAGGTACTATACGTGTGCAAATTTTAAAGCAGTTGGCTTACAAATTTTCTGATATAGTAATATTTGGGTAAAAAAATAGCGACAGCCATTATTAACAATTGGCAGCCCTGGTTGCTCTTAGGAATAGGCATAGTCATATCTGTTATGGTTCACATAGCACATACGAAATTTGGTTGAAATCCAATCGATAGTATAGAAATTACATGTATTTAAATTTGGTCCTATCATCAGGCTCAGAATTATATTGGTAGCACTGACGTACATAAGTTACTCCAAATTAATGTAGAATGTCAGGTACTATACGTGTGCATAGTTTAAAGCTGTCGGCTTGCATACTTTCAGATATATTGGTATTTGGATAAAAGAATAGGGAGAACATTTATTGACAGTTGGCAGCCCTGGTGGCTCTTAAGAATACGCACAGTCATATCCGTTTATGTACGCATATTACATACAAAATTTGGTTGAAATCCAATTGATAGTTTAGAAGTTATATGCATTTAAAAATGGGACCTATCAGTAGACTTAGAATCATTTTGGCAACACTGCCATGTATGGCCTCCTGAAAATTAAACTGAAGTATTGTTATCTATATGTGTGCCAATTTTGGAATCGTTCCCATTGATATATTCCAAGATATCCAACATGGACCTCAAATTTCAATTGCGATTTTTCAGCAGTTGGTAGCACTGACATCATTTTCAAGTGTAACATTCAGATGTCCCGGTATAGATCTTTACACATACCAAAATTTGGTTTCGATTGCTGCAGCCATTTAGGAGTTGATAGGGGACACACACACACACACACACACACACACACACAGACAGACAGGCATTTTCCCGGATCGATCTCATAAGTCTACTTTTTCCTCATATTTGCAAAATGTGAAAAGTAGGCTAAAAATAATGTTAATAACGGAAGGATATAAGGACGGCCAGGAATTAAAATCCTACTCGAAAAGCGTTGCCTAAATAATGTATGTAAACACGCTGTTTAAGCGAATATAGATTAGAGCTAGGAATTGCTACGAATAACGCCAGGAAGAACTACGTGTGGGAGGATGCCGTGAGCGGATGTAAAAGGGAGCAATATTGGTTATTATGTAAAGCGTGCAGGGGTTTGCCTGTAGTTCCACCCTGAATGTCGCTTAACTGAGGTTATGATCCAGCTCCGTCAACGTGTGTCTTCGTATCCTCCGAGAATGGATAGTCTTATGGGGTTGAATGAGGTGTGAACCAAGGGTCACATCCAATGAGAGCCCCTTTTAAAATTAATTATCATTCCTTACAGTCGGCAACGTGGATTCCCAGTAGTTAATTATCTCACCTGTGCAAATATCGGCGGAGAATATGGTCGCACCAGTATAAAGTTAATGACTGGTATGTGCAAGCTTTTCGAGGCTAAGGGAAATCTATTATATATAATCCAAAATTGACTCATCCCCGCAGGACTCAAACCGCTAGATCTAGAAAGCTGAAATATTGCATGTTGGTTGATCCGAGTATGTAGAGGCTCACTAAGAAACGGTTTTTGAAAATTTAATTTGTAAGTGACTTTTTTTGGCCCTTTGTCGTTGACCATCCAAAATTGACTCATCGACGCAGGGCTCAAACCACTAGACCTAGAAAGCTGAAATTTTGCATGTTGGTTGATCCGAGTATGTATAGGCCCACTAAGAAACGATTTTTGAAAATTCAATTTGCAAGTGACTTTTTTCGGCCCCTTGGCACTGAGCAAGGACAGTCGGTACTAAGTTCGGATTTAGCTCATTTTAAGCCGCCAGATACGAGAAACAATACTCGGAGGTCCTGTAGGGACCCCGAAACACAATTTTTAAGTTCCTAAAATGAACGGTTTCGGAGATATTCCCAAATAACTGTGTTCCCTCTGAGAAACAGATCAACAGATCTCTTAAACGACATAGGCGAGGAGTTTGAAACTCGGAGGAAATCAATCAGCTTAAAAATAAATAAATAAATAAAAAATAAATAGGTGTTCGACCGTTTTTTCATAAATCCAATTTAAGGGGCCTATGGGGAGGGGTGAAATTATGGAAGAAAAACGTCCCCTAAGGAAGGAATTTTGGATGTTCACTCTCATCGACCAACCCAAACTTTTAAAGTTAGAGGAATGATATTTTGGGGATATGTTTGTTGTGTGTCGAAAACGTCTACTAAGGAGGGATTTTTGGATATTCATGTTCTAAAGGGGTGTTAATGGGGTTAAACCAGCATTTCATTGAATAACAATATGACACGACTATGACGCGGGCGAAGCGAGGCTAAAAATGAGAAGATGTGTGTCTATGTATTACTCAATCACGCAAGTACCACTGGCCCGATTTACATGAATTTTACATGGAAGTAGCTGATTTACCTGGTTAACATATAGGTTACTTTTGATTTCAATACTTTGCACTATTTAAATATGGCGACCATTTTAGTGACGTCACTACACCCTTTGGTTTAAAACTTTCATATTTCCATTTCTAATACAAAGAGAACGCTAAGAAATAGCAAATATTTGATGGTATATACGAGGTTTAAAATTACATTTTCTACCCGAAAGGTATCTCCAACCGTTAGCGAGTAAAACCTAAATTTGTGCTATAAAACACGGTCAACGCCGAGTGGTGTAGTTGGACAAAATGTTCCATCCTTAATCTCCCTCTGCGCAGCACCTCGCCTATCCCCTGTTTTAACTGTCACCTTCACATTTTAATTTATTTATGACGCGTAGCGAAGCACGGGTACTTCAGCTAGTATTGTATAAAATTCAGTATAAGCCGGTCTTAAGCAAGAATTCCGTCTTGCCAAGGAGTAGACAGCTCGGTGCGCCCTTTCAATCTGTTCGAGTGTTTGACACATTTACTGAGGGTCGCCTGCCGAAGGGCGGGCCAGACCATATGATAGCTCGCGTATGCACATGGCGTGAAAGATTTGTAAACATTGGAGTTACGGCACGGACAGTGACACCGTGACCTAATTATTTAAGAAGTAACCTTGCTAAATATCGTTCAGATTCCAATCAACAAAGAGTATTGTTATAATATTAGTGTAAAATCCCAGTGTATGACAGAACCAGAAAATGAATACACCCAAGTGTACCGAAATCTTAAGCAGTCTGGGGAGTCTGTTTAATTTGTGTAAATCAGTATTTTCTAAACTCAAGGGTGGCACGAATTCTTCCCAACATTACAAAGCTGTAAAAGTTGAATGAGAGAAAGAGTTAAAAACTTGAATTCATGTGGACCTAATGAATTGATAATTATTATTATCATCATTATGAATAATTTATACCGTTCATTAACACTCAAAGTAAGTGAGTAAAATTTGTTTTAACAGTGTTTAACATAATAAAAGTAAACCTGGAGTAAACTATTTGAAGAAAAGAACTATATGGAAGTGAAACTTTGTATCAGATTCAAGGGATCCTAACATATTGAGTTAAAATGATGTTTTATGACGATTCCTTGTTCAGTAGAGAACATGTGTGAAGGATATGTGGTAATTTTGATTTTTTATATGTATTTTGTGTCTTGTACGGCCTATGTTTTTGAGTAATATTAAATATTTTTGTAATGTGATTTTTGGTGTTTATTTCAATTGTTGACCTGATGCTTTTGATCCAAAATACGTGTGTCAAATAGTGGGAATGTGTGTACCACCCCCGACACCACTGAGCTAACGGAATTATGATCACGTATTAATTGTTCGCAAGGGTACACTATGTACGATGATCGTATTTGGTAATGCCAGGCCTAGTTGAATCGTAAAGTATGGTAAGGCTAAAATACTTGCATTTTTCATACATCTTGAAAATATATTGATGACCTTGTAGTTTGGGTAAAAGACGCTTCCCACATTAAGGTATAGGCCTACTAGTGGACTCGTGCGATAAATCTCGCATATTCATAAACCACACTTTCCCCAATAGGTTTATAATGTGAGGCTCAAGGAGAAAGGTTGTTTTGTTTTTATTTCAATCAAATGATTATAGAACTCAATATTCATTTCAGTTAGAATTCCATGTTCTACGTTCCCTAACTTAAGAAGGCAAACACTGAAATTGGATCATCATAACACTCCCTGGTTATTCGATATTTATGAAATTACACGATTTGAGTGCTCATTCCTTTGATTTATTGTTTCTGAAATCCATGCAAAATGATAAAGGAAAGACTTGAGAATGTTAAAATGACATGAAACAGGCCTCACAGCGGCCAAAATGTGAAGTGGACAGCAATTATGTGGCGTATTTTCCTACAGCGACAGAATCTGCAAATCGCACACTTCGTACATTTTTTTTTTAAAGAAATTACAAATATTTATGAAATTCCTCGAATGTCACTCTTGTATTGCTTTTTTCGCAGTTTCTGAACGTTACTTCTTATCTTTTATTTTATGTTTTGCCTATTTCGGTTTACTGTAGATAGTTGTAATTTTTCTGTAATATTTTTTTAATGTTTCCTGAACAAAGGGATTGGGTGAATGAATGCTAGAGATAGGATGTTTGAGTGCGTGTCTGTATGGTTGTATAGTGTATTCCTATTTTTGTTCGTATTTGCTGTTTTCGTTCTGTTTATACTTGTAAATGTTATTGATAATTATTATATTGTCACTACTGGGGTCTATCTGTTTGACAATAAAGAATACATACATACATAGAGTGCAATTCGTCACTGATAATGTCTATTCTGTTTCAATTGAATGCTCATTTGTCACGAACGGTCGCTTGTCAGCGCCGCAGGAGGGATCTATACTACTGAAATAATGTACCTAGGTATATGATTGTTGTAAGATTTGGTAGAGATCGGATGATTAAGTTAGTCGTAATTTGATTTAAGCTCAGAACATTTGGCTGGGTGCCATTTCTTTTTTGTTATGATGGCGGCGATATACAACATGACACTGAGTTGTTCCTGTTACCTCTGTACTCTAGATGGTTCGATTTGGTTTCATTGTGCTTGAATTGATAGAGGGGGGGGGGGGGGATTATTTTCTCACATAGTAGTTGGTAGCATGCTGAGCTTCTATTCCCAAGATCGTGGGTTCAAACCCAGCCGAAGTCGTCGGATTTTCTAAGAGTGTTAAAAATCCCTCAGTGTGCCTTCCTTCGGAGGGGAAGTAAATCTGGCGGGCCCATGTCATAGATTTATGGCATGAACAAGAACCTTCCACTAACTACAATTGTGTGAAGCTAAATTTGTAGGTTAGTTTTGACGCTCTATTAAGTTCCAACGTTCGTCACCAGGTGCCAGTTGCGTAGGCATCTATAAGCCAAGTTCACAGCTAGGTGTCACAGACGGTATCATTTGGTAATAAATGTAGGAACTACTTGAAATTGATCGCCTGCAGTCATCCTGAATTACAGATAATACACACTAATACAGCCATCACAATTGACACCGTTTATCAGACAGATTATATACACACCCATAGTACACGGGGCTATATGACCGCGTTGTCGCAGCCCCTAAACTGAGGAACCAACCAATTATTACACGTGGGTGATAGTCAAGTGATCATCATCAGATCCTTTACACTCAGACTATTAATCTATGTATACGAATATGGGGGATAAAATACATAGAATATACTGTATTAGTTACACTATTTGTTTACATACATTTATTGTAAATTTGCGTAACTTGTCAGGTTTCTTAGTATGCGATATTGGTTTGTGATATGCTGGTGACTATTGTCCTTCGAGTTTACTTGTTTAGTGAGATGAACAGTGAAGGCTAGTAATTTGTCATTATAATGTTCTAACGTAGACGTTCGTTTTAAGTACTCGTACTGTCACGGTTCCTTTTCAAGTGGTCACATTGAGGTTATAAATATGACCACCTCTTGCTGGGGAACTATAGGGAGTATAGTCAACACCACCTAGAGAGAAGGCCATGCAATACGGTTTGAATATGCGAGTGACGTCACTGCCCAACGGCTGTGTGGCCATGGAGACACAGGAATAATATTCGAGTTTATGGTGTGGTTTATACGTTATGTGTTTAGTGTTTACGGTCTCGGTACCGATTTTCTCGGAATTCCTATTCGCTTATACTTCATGGTTATCAGTGCAGTGTAACGTTATGCCTAATAAATGCAGTGTGCCAAATTGTTAAGGCAATTAAACCAATGGACCTTTTCCTAACTATGATGGGAAGAATTCGAAATCGGTACCAGCTATTCACCGCAATATATTCCCACGAAACATTCCAAGGTATGTATAAACCGAGACTGATTAAAGATTAGTAAACAGATAGTCAGGCTAGCCCCTCTGTTCGTGAAAATTCATTTAGTTGTAAAATTCGGAATTTTCTAACCTAAATTATGTGCTACCGTACAGGTTATGTCGTTAGGCCGTAGCAGGTTATAATTAATCCGTTTTTCTATTCCACTAATCTCATTCATTACATTTATTATTGGGGCGGGGGAAGAGGGGTGTGTGAATCAGGTTCGAGATTGAATAAATATAGAATAAATAGAGTAACTAATGTAATACAAGGTGATAAAATTATTGTTTCGTCATGTTCGAATGAAATTCCTAGGAGCAGTCCCTTCTCGGCTCCACAACTGCCCAGAGTATTTAATTGGCACTACAATATTGTCTGCCGAAAAGATCCAGATGATAGTTTATCATAGACTCTTGCTGAATGTATGGAGACATTGGCGAAGAATCTGGAAGCTGTTTAATTTAGCAACTTTCAGGAACTGAAGGTGAAGTTAAACAGTGCATGTCTTCATCCTGAGGGGAATTACATTAAAGAGGAATCGTGCAGCCTATATATTTTATTTTAATTGACACTTGAATGAACACTTGCGTTGCTGCATTAAGGTAACAGAACGTTTGAGTGTCTCCTTGTATGTCTAAAATACAGTACGGTAGTGAAACGTTGTAATAACATATATTTACCAAGACAGTTAGGTGCAATGCTAGAAATTGAGGAACTTGTACGGAATGCCCATTCAGTGTATGCACATGAGCATCAAAGTGCTGAGGATACTGTACCTGTTATACATGAATCAACAAGTTTGTTCTTGGGTAAATGTTCTCATGTCTCTTTAAGACTGCTGCTCTGTTCCATTTCAGTAGGTAGCCTTTTCTGTGCCCAAGATTGCGGTCGTCGGATTTTAATAGCGTTAACAATCCCTCAGTATGCCTTCCTTTGGAGGGGAAGTACAGCCGGCGGGCACATGTCATAGACTTAAGGCATGCAAAAGAACCGTTCACTAACTACAATTGTGTGAAGCTGAATTTGTTGGTTAAATTTGATTATCGCTCTATTAAGTTCCAACGTTCGCCGCCATAAGCCGGTTGCGGTGGCATCTAGTAGCCAAGATCATAGCTAGGTGTCGTTGACGGTAGCATTTGGTAGCAAAAATAGGAACTACTTGAAATTGATCGTCGGCAGTCCTTACCTGAATTACGGATAACACGAACTAATACAACCGTCACAATTAACACCAGTTAGCAGACAGATTCTACACACACCCAAGGTACACGGGGCTACATGACCACGTTGTCGCAGCCCCTAAACTGAGAAACCAATCAACTAACCTTTTCTGCCATAGGCATTATAATTATAACCAGCCTGGTTTCTTATCACGGAGGAAAACTTTCCATGTCTAATTGTTGTTGTTGCTTCGTGAGTGGGTTAGGACATCACTGTCATCAGCCATGTGTACTCGGATACGGGTAGAATTTGTATGTGGTAGTGTGTGTATTGTGATGCTAGAATTGGGAAGAAAGTGACCATGGTCTTCTGTTAGGAACAATCCCAGCCTGTGCTGGATTAACCATAAGGCACAATAGGCAATTGCCTGGGGCCCCCGGCTCAAAAGGGCCCCCCAAAAATGAAAAAAATCCCACGTAAAATGGATTTATTTGGGGGAAAATTTCAAATAAATTCTTGAAACAGAAGGTCTTACTGGTGAAAGTTTGAAAACTCAAACCGTGAACATCGTCACTGAAGATTGCGGTTTGGAAATTCAAGATTGTAGAGGACACCAAATATGTCTGGAAAGTATGGGTCTGCAAGCCAAAATATTATAACTGAATAAATATGCGATTTATGTTCCTTGCGGTACACATTCCCTCGATTTAGTTGGGCAATCTGCTGTTAAATGCTGTTTTTACGCAGTTGATTTTTTTCGATAATGCAATCATTGCATAATTTCTTTTCTGCAAACCCTCACCGTTGGGGTGTCTTGGAAAATTATATCAAAAACGCTAAAACTTTGAAATCATTGTCAGATACGCGCTGGGAAGCACATGCTAATGCAACGAACGCGGTTTATGATTCGTTTCATAATATTGTCGAGGCTTTAGAAAGCATTGAAAATGACGAGTCGAAAAATAATGACACTCGGCATGAAGTGGGGTGCATCGCAAACAGAATGCAGAAATTCGAATTCGGGTTCATGTTAATTTTGTGGGATTCAATTTCTATCAGATTCAGACATTTTAAGGAAATCGACTTCTATGATGTTGAAACTCTCTGCGAAACAAAATGCAGAAAAAAGTTTTTCTGAAAATGTACATACTGTATGATCTAAATTGTATTATTCATTGTAAATTTGTAAATAATATATTTTTCAAAGTTATGATAGACGTTTTATGAGTGGGGGAGGGTGAAAAAGGGAAAAAGGGGCCTCAAATTAACAATTGCCTAGGGCCACTGTGAGTCTTAATCCGGCACTGATCCCAGCATTTACCTGGAGGAGAAAGGAGAATCGAACCCACTTCTTCTCAGTTCAGTGAGGCTGAGTGAATTTAGTTTCAAACTCAAATCAGAATTACATTTCCCGGTACAGGTGGGAATCAAACCTGGACCTATAGTAATTTCTGTTTTAACTGTTACAGATTAATTGGTTATTTGTGTATGTGTCTTTTCTTGTAGTCGACATTTCACGTTAAAATGGGTTGAATATCTTTCCAAGTTTTTGACTGAATACTTCTATATATCGCATTTATTGCTGAGACAACAGTGTCTTCGGTCAAGTTCAAATTCGCAAAGTTCGAAATGCATACTTATCGAGTCTGATCGAAAACGTCGATTTATTTGTGTAATGTATCGATCGCATCAACTTCTGACCATGTTTCATTTATGGTTTCGTTATTTATTTATTCGCGTCTGTTGAACGTAATTTTACAAGTAAATACTCAGTCTCGTTTCCTCACAGCTTGTTCATAGCTGGGTAACGCGCTCGCTGATGGCCGGAAGGCTATGACGTCATAAATCCTATTGCATGGCCTTCTCTCTCGGTGGTGGTGGTATAGTGCTTTATGCCTACGAGATTCTCTGTGGTGACCTAGCAATTAGGTAACAGGGGGCTTTGTCCATTGCAGTTTTAATTGAGCAGATTATACCGTATATTCCTCTTATGATTGTGTGTTGTTTTTTAAAATTCTTCTGAGAATGGGTATGTAAGTGTAGGCTTGTTGGAAAAAGATGTGAATAGAGGAAGATAATTGATTTGGTTATGAAGATGTTATGTAATACATAAGAATGCCATCATCATAGATATGAATATTGGCAGTACCGGTATGAATTTGAGTTTCTGAAGATTGCGTGGTTAATGAATTTTAAACGGGATTATAGGTCTCTTCAACAGATATGTTGTAACGGGTTGACTGCCCCTAACTGTTGGGTGATAAATGTAACTGTTGACCTTTGCCTAAGCTATGTTGTTTTAATGGGCGCCAAGACCTCAACGCAATGTTGAAATCTAAATTTGTATTTAACAACGTCTAGCTCTGGCAGAACACCTTCAAGACTCTATTCACTCAGATCGTGGTATGATTTGATCATTAACCCAACAACAATTGTATCAGGAGAAGGAATTGGTCTATATCTAATGCTACCTACTGAAAGCAAAGATTGCATGGTTAAAATAAATGAATTTATTATATATAACAAGTATTGCAAAATTAATAATAATAATAATAAGTTTAAAATATATATATTGGAGCGTTGCGATTTTACTATTACCGATAGAGAATTACGAGAGAACGGAGTCGGATAAATTACTGATTTTACTCTTATTCCCAAGCTATGAAGTTACTGAAGTACTGAATTTAAAACAAAGAGAAACGAGAGATTGCGTAGGTCTGTGTCATTCGCGCTTACCACTGGAAATCGCCGAAGCATTTCCCTCGTACTGGATGTTGCAGAGAGCTTCCCACAGTCTCCTGGACGTCGTCATCTTCTTCGATATTTGATGCTATACTGGTAGATTTGATGACTCTATGGTCCGAACATAGGAGCCAAACACTCGTACAACCACACTGGTTAAGTTTTACAAAGATAGTCCTCCACTCCACGGAACATCGGAGCGACTCACGCGTGCAACCATACTGGTCAAGTCTTACACAGATTGTCCCCGCTCCACGGCGCGCCATACGATATATGCACTCGTCGGCTTCCCACTCCAGTGCCGACTTCCACCTTACCTGGTCTCCACTGATCGGCTGTGCCACCCCGCTACTCCCCTCCTTAGGCTCAATACACACGGCGCACGGATGATGTCGTTTGCCGTACCAGACTATTCGCCTTTTCTTGACGTTGCTACCCAGGCTTGCGACATGCTTCTTGACAAGACTAAGCCTGTATCTGAATTCCCAATGAGTCATCTCTCTCATAATACCCTAACTGACAAAACTTCGTAAAATTCCGTAATCACATAATTTTCTATGATAATGTCGTTCGTAATAATTTGCTTGATAGTGTTTTCTAAGACATAGAAAACCTATCTGAATGCTTATAATTTTATAAAAATGCTCCAAAAAATACCTTAATAATAATAATAATAATAATAAGTTAATAATAATAATAAATTAACATGAAAAATTCTCTTGGCTGAACAATTTGCCGCGTAAATAAATATAGAATGGCTTCCTACTGACTTATGCCAGTGGCATAAAAACCCCTCGAAAAACACGTTACATATTCGCCTCGGATCATCGGATGATTTACCGTGACGACGGTCCATTATCCGATTATCCCAGACACGTTAATAATCCCCATCCAAAATACATATTACATAAATGAAATCACCCTAAATTACAGATATATACACTCATTATTTTTCTTTACGCACTTTGCGTCAAAGTTTGTTGTCACTATGGATTGCACTTTGCAACCAGTCCAATGTTTTTCATATAGAATAGTGTTCCACAGATATTTCCGCCTCTCAAATTTCTCTATGTTGGAAAAATAGACATAATTACTGTGTGAGCACTATGTATATGAGATGTCACATCACACGCATCAAGGTGTTCTGATATATGTATATCTCCCTAGAACTTCCTAATTTCACTGGAGGTTCCTTCCTTATTGTAAAATTTAATCCCACTTATCACTGAGCACACGATCACACTATTGTGGCAGCGCATCGTGACCATATTACTTAATCTCTCTTTATAACAGAAGAAATTAATATTGACTTCTGAAAAAAAAAACAGCAAATGCGCATTACATATAACACCAAATATTTCTGTGCCGTAATCACCCTGTCTTCTTAAGTTCCTGTAGACCATATTCTACTTAATACTAGTTTTCAACACAGACCAGTTCTCCTCACCCAAATTATACCCTTGTACAAATTACGTTAATTTACACACTTAGAAATCTTACATGGCGAGGCCGTAAACAGAAATCACGTGTGCTGTTATGTATGAGATTCATGAAGGACTGTCTCGCCTTCTGATGGCCCATCTTTTGTCTCGTGGACGCCATAAGCAAAAATACCCTGTTCAAGCGCTCACCAATCTCTAGGAGACAAATGGGAATTCACCAGCGCTGCCAAATTCTGGCCTTGGTGTATCGAGACATTTTAGTGCTCAAGAGCATCCGACAATCCCGTCATATTTCCCTGTACCTTAAAAACTCTCATTTACTTACATACTACCCCCCTGTGTGACTTCTGATACGCCTGCCTGGAAGACCATATCTTCCACGCACAAAATACCACACTTACTCATTTGATAGGCTGGCTCGCCAGCTAAACATCCTCACTTTATGACACATATTTTCGGAGACTATGTATGTTATACGTCCCGTATAATCTGTTTCCCTCACTATTCTCCAGCACATATGCTGTTTTGCCGATACGTTTGGAAACTATAAATGGGCCCTCGTAGAGATTAAAGAACTTGGACGTGACTTTCTCTAGCTTATTTGACTGTTTCGGCATTCTAAGTAAGACTCTGTCTCCCGGCTCGAATAGGTCAAATTTAGTTTCTTTTTGTCGGTGAATTCTCTTTTGTGCTGACTTAGATAAATTCTGTTTCGCCAACTGGACAATGTAATCCATCCCCGGTTGCTTACCCTCATTTAAACCCAACACCCTCGCTAGTTCATTTTGTGGACTCTTTCCGAAGTGAACTTCGTATGGCGTCAATTTCGTGCTCTCATGCTGGACAGAATTCAGCCAAGTCTCGACCTTGGGAAGATGTCCAACCCAGGCCGTATGCTTGTCACGCACTAGAGTTCGAAAAAGACCAGCCACTTCCCTTAATGGACGCTCTGCAGAATTACCCTGAGGGTACCTTACAGAGGAATGAACGTGTGTTATACCAGCTTCCTGCATACTGGTTCTCCATTTCTTTGCAGTAAACTGTGGTCCACTGTCAGATAGTATCCTGAGAGGAACGCCAAACTCAGGTACATACTTATTAATGATCAGACGGCTACACGCTAGTCCCGTGGCTTTCCTTGGCGGATATAGCTTGACAAACTTACTAAAAGCGTCAATAACTATAAAAATTTACTCGTAACCGTACTGTCCTTTAACGATCGGGCCAAATAAATCCTCACACAGTAGTTCGCTGGGACTACTGGTGAGAACTGCAGATCTCTCCCCCACTAAATATTTAACTGGATATTTACTCCTTTGACAGGTGTCACACTTAGCTAAAATCCTCCTTACATCCCTTCCCATTTTACTCCAAATGAAGTCACGACCGATTTCATAGAAGACCTTGGCAGCACCAAAGTGTCCTAATTCCCTATGAATGAACCAAATTAGCTCCTCCCGCAAAGTGGCAGGAACACATATTGCCCACCGATTATTCCTACATTTCTTTGCAAGAAGCCCATCCTGCATCTTGTACGTGAACCGTCCTACTTTCACATACTCTTCTTCACCTATTTCCAACCTAGCCAGTGGCTCCCTTAACTTAACGTCCTCACGTTGCTCCACTAGCATATTTCTCAGTGTCTGTAACGATGCCCTGTTGCTACTGTCCACACATGCACATATTAAAATACCGTCCTCTGCTTTAACCACAGGATAATCCCTACATAAATTAGTGTCCCTCGATAGCATGTCTGCAAGAATGTGATCTTTACCTTTAATATATTTTACTGTGAATTCGTATTCCTGCAGAGCAAGAATCCACCTACTAACTCTGTTAGAACTGAGTTTACAAGTCGTCATATACAGTAATGCATGGTGATCTGTATGGATCTCAAATTTCCCCCCCTACTAAATACATTCTAAATTTCCCTAAACTGAAAACAATACCTAAAAGCTCTAACTCAGTAATCGTGTATCTTTTCTCTGCTGCTGTCAGTCCTCGCGAGGCTAAAGATACAATGCACAGATTATCCTCATCATCTTTCTGACATAATACTCCAGCAATGCCTATATGTGAAGCATCTGTCATAACCACATATTCCTTATCTTTTAAAGGATATTTCAGCACTACAGGCTTCTCAAAACCTTCCTTCAGCGCTCTAAAAGCCTGATCATGCTTGGACTCCCATCTCCACCGAGTCCCACTTTTAAGCAATTCCCTGAATGGTTCTACCAACCCTGAGTATTTAAGAACGAACCTCCTGAAAAAGTTGCAAATTCCCAGGTAAGTTTTTAACTGTTTAACATTCTGTGGAACCTCTGCGTTAAGTATCTTATTAACCCTACTTTCTTCTGGTGTAACACCTCTACTCGACACTCTATGACCTAAAAATGTCACTTCTGACTGACAGAATGACGACTTAGACAGCTTCAAAGTGAACCCTGCCTGATCTAACTTCTGAAAAACTATATCTAAATGACGTAGATGCTCCTCAAAACTGCGTGAACTAATTACCATATCATCAATGTATCTCCTGTGTTATCCCCTAATGCGATGTTTAAAGCCCTAATTAAAGCTGCTGAACTACTCTTTAACCCATAAGGTGTTCTACAAAATTGATAAAGGTTATACTTATGACTAAGAGCTGTAAATGGTCTATCTTCGTACATAAGTGGCACTTGCCAAAAACTGGAACTCAAATCTACACAAGTGAAATATTTCTTCCCCTCAAATGTTTGCATTAATTCCTCTATTGACATATATTTCAGCTGATCTGAACTAATTCTACTGTTAACCAAACGAGCGTATAAACAAATACGAACTGTTCCGTCGGCTTTGGGTACCGTGCTCAAAGAATTAACTTACGGACTGATAGAGTGCTCAATAATCCCATCTTCAAGCATCTGAATAATTTGTGCCTCAACTGCACTCTGATAAGCGAAAGGTACAGGATATCTATGTCCTGTGAATACTGACCTATCAATAACGTTCAATGAATGTGTATAGCAATTGGCCATACCAATGCGATCCACAAAAACTCTCTTACTACACAACAACACATCATAGAGCAGAACACACTGTTCATCCTCTATATTTCCCTGAAATGCAGCATCACGTAACGAGTCCTCTAGACCAGTGGTCTCCAAACTTTCCAGCCTTAGGGCCATACTGATTACTCCAGTAAGTTCCGAGGGCCAAAACCATATTATCATTGTTGCCGGTGGTAAAAAGTGAAATAGTCCACTGATGAAAAAATGTCCGAAAAAGTACGCAACGTTGAAAAAAGGCTGCAAATCGGACTAAAGTCCGCAAAACTGCAACACTGCATATTATTAATTTTCCTGTCATTATCTGTAATTTCTAGATTAGTCGTAGAGTACGAGCCATGAGGAGTAACGTGACACGACATCTGGTGGACACGAGCGGAAATAGGTAGTACCTTCTATCGCTAACAGATGGCGCTAATAGCACGTACAGAGTAATCTCGTTGGTTCGAGAGAGTTCTGGTGTCTTCCACTCACTTCTAGATGGCAGTAATTGGAATATATAAGAAGGCTAGTTGCGCAACCACAAGTCAGTTCCTATGACACTGTTGTGAAATAAAATAGTGCGTACCTCCTTAAAACGTGTTTGTGCGTGTTTAAGTTTGAGACATCTTTGTAACAGTATTTTGATTTGAATTGTTGCTTTTGTGTGTGATTTAGTAGTATGGAAAAGAAGCGAAAAATTGATAGTGAATGCAGAAAATTCAAAGATGAGTGGAACATTCAGTATTTCGTAATTGAGTCCAGTAACAAGGCGCTATGTTTGATTTGCAATGAAAGCATAGCCGTTCTCAAGGAATATAACATTAAACGTCATTATGAAACAAAACATTTTCAAAATTACTCAAAATATACAGGAAGTTTGCGGACAGAAAAATTCGAAGCTATGAAGCGCGGATTGAAATCGCAGCAATCTTCATTTACAAAACTCAAAACCGAACAAGAGGCTGCAACTCGTGCCAGCTTTCGTGTGGCTCTTGAAATTGCAAAACGTGGAAAACCATTCACCGATGGAGAAATGATCAAAGAATGCATAATTGCAGCAGCCGAAGAAATGTGCCCTGAAAAGGTAAATTTATTAAAAACTGTCAGTATGTCAGCAAACACTGTGGCTCGAAGGGTAGAAAACATCGCTGAAAATATATCCTCTCAACTGTTCGACAAAAATGGAGATGTTGAGTGGTTTTCTTTGGCCTTGGATGAGTCAACGGATGTATCAGATACTGCTCAGGTGTTGATTTATATTCGAGGAGTAGATAAAAGCTATGAAGTGCATAAAGAACTTCTTGATATGTATAGTATTCATGGCACAACTACTGGTACAGATATTTTTAAAGGAGTTGAAATGGCCATTAATGAAAAGAACCTTCGATGGAAAAACTTGAAATGTATTACAACTGATGGAGGCAAAAACTTGAGTGGGAAAGATAAAGGAGTGGTCGCTCTTGTGTCAAAGGCTGTAGAAAATGACGGTGGTTCAAAACCATTAGTCTTACATTGTATCATTCATCAATAGTCTTTGTGCGGAAAATGTTTGGATATGTCTGAAGTTCTGAAACCAGTCATATCAACTGTTAATTTTATGAGATCTTTTGGGCTGAATCACCGACAATTCCGACAATTTATTGAAGAGATTGGAGAAAATGACTTACCTTATCATACTGCCGTACGTTGGCTTAGTTGTGGGAAAGTCCTTCAGCGCTTTTTTGAACTTCGAGCAGTGATCGAAATTTTTTTGAATGAAAAGCATCGCCCTCTTACTAAATTACAACGCATGGCTGTGGAAGTTAGCATTCTATGTTGATTTGACAAAACATGTGAACGAACTGAATTTGAGATTGCAAGGAGAAAACCAGCATCTTCCTGATTTATACACTAATATCAAATCATTCCGGAAGAAATTGATACTGTTTCAATCACAACTACGAAGTAAATGTTTTTCACATTTTAAAACATGTGAAATATTCAGCCCCACCACTGAGACTGAGTTTCCTATCGATTTTGCAATCGAAACTTTGAGTGCTTTGAAAATAAATTTTGATACTCGTTTCTCGGACTTCGATGCCTTTGCATAAATTTGCTCGTGGGCTGTTTTCTGTTTTTGGTACTACTTATTTGTGTGAGAAGACCTTCTCCAAAATGAAGTACACAAAAAATGTTTACAGATCTAAATTAACTGATGAGCATCTTAAATCTCGTTTAATAATTGGTACAAGTAAAATTAGTCCACAACTACAAACTATTGTCAGTGGAAAATCTCAATTACATAAATCTCATTAGTATTTCATATGTCTGCATGTTATACATGTCTTTACTAATTACAATTCTGTGTTTCTTTATCCAACTTATCACAAAAACAATAACAATAAGCCTACAACAATGTTATGAGTAGTTAGCCCATGACCATATCAATGTAGATGTCATATTAATAATTATTCAACAAAAAATTAGAATACTACTTTAAACTAAATTTAATTTGCTATAAAAAATATGTTCTCTAAAAGGAGTTTTCAAGTATGCTAGCTCTCCGCGGGCCGGACAAAATCTGACCGCGGGCCGGATGTGGCCCCCGGGCCGTAGTTTGGAGACCCCTGCTCTAGATTACCGTTCGTAATCACACTGCCCACAAAACATGGAGAACCCCGCTCTACGGCTGGCGATATCTCATTTAAAGTACAAATTACACCTACAATACTACTTCTCTGAATATGGTCATTGAACGCTACTTCTACTTCAGAATCACTCCATTTAAATTTCAAACTCCCTACATCTTAACATAAGTTACCAGACACTCTACTTAGCCACTCTGAACCCAAGATAACACTGAATACTAAATTTGGAATTACAAGACAAATCTGCTTTTCTATATGATTATTAATTTTGGTTGGTTGGTTGGTTCCTTAGTTTAGGGGCTGCGACAACGCGGTCATGTAGCCCCGTGTACTTTGGGTGTGTGTAGAATCTGTCTGATAACCGGTGTTAAATGTGATGGCTGTATTAGTGTGTGTATCTGTTTTTAAATTCATGTAACGACTGCAACTTTGAATTTTCAAATAGTTCCTACTTTTGCCGCCAAACGCCACCGTCAACGACTACTAGGTCTAGTTCAGAACTAGACTACTAGACGCCACCGCAGTCGGCTCTTGGCAACGAAAGTAGAAACCTAAGAGCGTTGTTTACATTCCTAACCTATACAATTTTGCTTTCACACAGGTGTAATTAGTGGAAGGTTCTTTAACATGCCATAAATCTATGAGTAGGGGGGGTGAGGCAGTTTCTAACCCACCCATTTTATTTGTACCCGACTGTACATGTTAAAATAATGAATATCTCTCGAACGCATGGTCCGATTTTGACAAATGAGGTGTCATTGGACTCAAGCTGACGTTCTCTTTCCTATGGATAACTTGTTATATTTTTGAATTTTTTAAAAAATTTTCGTTTTCGAAAATAGGTAATAGTTTGAAAACCAAACATGATAGAACGTTGTGCCATGGCTCAAACGAATGGTCTTTATGACCTTTATTTTTTGTAATAAAACTTTTTTATTTTTTATGGTTTTTTGAAAACACTCGAATTTTGAAATTCCTATATTTTGGAAACTAGGAAGTTTACAAGAAAGTTTGTTTGACGTAAATCAATGGTCCCTACCGCCTCTACCCCTAAATTAAATTTCAAGTCTCTAGGATAAAAACCTGACAGTAGTGTGGTAGTGACAGAGCTGCTACACTTAGTGAGTTGTGAGCCCCTGCGACCTTGGAATGGAAGGAGTCATGCTAGGAAGGCGTGCTTGGATTCGTTTTTTACGTCTCGTTGCGCTCTTTACGGAAATGTAGGTGTCGAAAAGGTAAATAGCTGGAAACGCGTTTTTTTGGGGGAAAAACGTGATTTTAAACTTTTTGCTATATTTCGCGAACCAATCATGCTAGAGGCGCGTACGACGGGTCCAAGGACTCGGGGTGACGTCCTCTTTGCTATGGACCACTCGTTATAATTTTAAAAAAACATTTGGAAACTCGATTTTGGGGTAAACACGTGTTTTTTGTGATTTTTGCCGATATCTCACGAATCAATAAAGCTAGAGACGTGTACGAGGTGTCCTAGGACTCGGGCTAACGGCCCCTTTCATTTTTTTCCAAAAATAATTCACAAAGGGCCTAACGCCATACATGTTGAAAAATTTTGTTTTCTTTACCGGTTTATAATGTTCATGAAGCGTGGTGGTTGAGAGAGACGATACTGCTGGGTGTGTGATTCAACTAACCTGTCGCTAACCACAAGGACCATGCTTAATAGAATAATCGCTATTCCAGCGGGTCGGTGTATGACAGAGCGAGCATGCGTTTTTCTGATATTTTACCTTTATCGAGTAAACGGTGATGAGAACTTGGTTCTATGTTGGTCGAAGCGAGTAGAGAAAACAAACTTGTCGAGGAGCAGGAGGTGAATATCATTTGAGCTTATTGGAAAGCGCTGATCTGACTTGACAACAAGTGCAATGGAAAAAAATGACCAAGACGCTTCAAGGTGAAATAATCTGACCATCGTGGTGGCAGGGGAGTGCGAAATGCATGTTAACACGTGTGAGATGACATGTACGCTAAACAAGTTGCATCCTGTTTGCTTCGTACGTGACAAAATGCAAGTTCATGTGAAATTTGATCTACCTCAGGTGTTCACCTTGGACGTCAGCTGTCCACGTGCCTGATAACAGAATGTTCAAAGCGTGGGGAAAAAAGATTATACATGCAACGTAACATATATAAAGACATGTCGTTATCATTTCCACTCTCACTTAGGTGACTACCTTTGAACACTCTGCGTTGCATGAAACCCCTGGTCTTGTTTAACAGTTTTGGTGTTGGTGGAAATTACTTAACCTTGTTGTGGGGTAGGTATATATTTATTCATTTATATATTTATTGATTTTTATATACATGCAATTATTTATTGATTAGGTAATTAATGGTTTTATTTATTTATTTGTTTGCAGATAACGTGTATAGCCTACCTGTCGTGTGTCTGTGGGAAATATATTAAAGAAAGAGAAAGACAGACAGCTAGAAAAGGAAACCATTTCCACACTAGCCCACGAGACGGGAATATAGCAAAGCATTACACGTCAAGGTGAGATTTGTTTTTTTATATATAACCTGTTTGATTTTGTTTTGTTTATGAAATGCATAAACTATATGGAATGGATATACTTATGGTGGTTTATTTTATTTCTTTTTAGAGTGTTGGAAAACGCTTGACCTCTGTTAATAACCAGGAACGTGTGTGTTTGGGACTATTGTCAAGCAGTCTACAGCTGAAAACTCAGGTGAGAGTGTTCTTTCAAAATAATGTATTTTGCCACTGCTACCGATACGTTAATTTGGGAACCCCTAAACAGTTGTTTCAAATCGCGTGTGTGCTCTGGTCGTGTGGTCAATGTTAGAAAAAGTTTGATTCCCAAAGAATTTTTAGAATCTTGTTTTGAAATTTTTAAAATTGAAATTTGTACAGCGCCAAGGTCGCATACGGCTTTAAAGGTGAATACAGAACTGGTGTGCGATTTCATATATAAAAAGAAGGACGTGGAGCATAAAGTGACATTTTATGTTTGCAGTAAAATGCAAGAGCTATTCATAGCCCATAATTTGGATCAGTGGTATGAAACCCACGTGGTGAATGCCTTGCTATCAAAATTTGATAAACTTCAACAAGCACCCAGTGGTTTAGCGTTAGACAAAATTCATTATTTGCAAATCAACATTTGTCAATTCAAGCCGTTGAATGCTGGGTCTAGCTATATTGAAACACCACCAGCAATAGCTTCGAAAAAGGCTGTGGTAAATATTGAGAACCATGACATTGATTGTTTTCTGTGGGCTGTGGCTGCGTATTTGCAGCCAGTACAACGTCATTGTGAGAGACCAGGAAAGTACAAGGCCAAGTTTGATGAATTGAAACAAACTTTAAATCTAACTCGAGTATCGTTCCCTATGGACTTAACCGAGATCCATAGGTTTGAACAAGATAACCAGGACTTTTCGTTCATGGTGTATGGCCTTGATGGTGATGTGATTGTGGGCCTCTTTATGCCACAAAAGAACCGAAACGATATCACATTCATCTTTTATATTTATCTGTAGGAGAGGTGAATCACTATTGCCTCATTAAAAGCCTAAGTAGATTGCTAAGCACCCAAATGTCCAAGGACAAGCGTCCAAAACATATTTGTGATCGTTGCTTGCAATATTTTAAAACCCCTAAGCTTTTGGAACGTCATAGTGTAGATTGCGTTTCTCAGGAAGCGGTGAGATTGATATTGCCACAAGGGGACAAGGCTGTGTTAAAATTTAAGGACATTCACAAGCGTGACACTGTCCCCTATGTGGTATATGCAGATTTCGAAGCACTCACCACACCCATGACGGGATGTGAACCAGATCCCACCATCAGCTCAACCACACCCATTCAAAAACATGAGCCTTTTGCCATAGGATTTAATGTGGTGTGTGCCTATGACCCCACACAATCCGTTTACAAATACCGTGAGGGGCCAGATTGTGCCAAATGGTTCTTGGATGAACTTGTCAAGTTGGCTCATGATGTACAGGAATTACTGAACCACCCAGTACCCATGAGCCTATCTCAAGAACAGCAGCAGCAGTATGAGCATGCCACGACATGCCATATTTGCGAAAAGCCTATTTTAAGTGGAGAGGAAAAAGTCAGAGACCACTCGCACTTTGCGGGGGAGTTTCGTGGAGCTGCGCATAGTAAATGCAACTTGAACTTTCCAGCTCCTCGTTTCATCAGTGTCTTTTTCCACAATCTGGCGAATTATGACATTCAGTTTTTGATTCGTGAATTGGGCCATGTCAGCAAGGGCTCGTTTACCATTATTCCTCAAAACCATGAAAGTTTTACAGCCCTGAAATGGAGGTTGGGCGACTTAAGCATTCGATTTTTGGATTCCTTTAAGTTTATGGCATCCTCGCTAGACAGCCTAGTGAATGGCTTGAATGAGGAAGAATTAAAAAATACTAGAATGCATTTTAACGATCCTGAGCAATTTCAATTGTGCATTCGGAAAGGTATATTCCCGTATGATTTTTGCAATAGCTGGGACGTGTTAAAGCAAAGAAAACTCCCACCACAAGAGAAATTTTACTCGAAACTAACACGCAGTACCGTTTCCGATGAAGACTATGCACATGCATGTCAAGTTTGGCGAGTGTTTGGCATGAAGACGCTATGTGAATATGCTTTGCATTACCTCGAACTGGATGTATGCTGCTCACTGATGTGTTTGAAAAATTCCGTAACTTGTGTCAATACATTTACGGTCTTGACCCGGCTCACTATTATACGAGTCCTAGACTCTCGTTTGATGCCGCTTTAAAATACACTCAAGTGGAATTGGATTTACTCACTGACGTAGACGTGGTTCTATTTTTTGAAAAGGGCATTCGTGGCGGTTTTGTGTCACTTAACCAGCGCCATGCCGAAGCGAACAATGTCTACATGCCTGATTATTCACCAGACAAACCAGAATCGTACTTAATGTACTATGACGTGAATAATTTTTACGGTTACGCCATGATTTCCATCTTGCCCTATGGAAAGTTTGCTTGGCTGACAGACAAACAAGTGTCAGAATTTAATGTGATCAAGGCTAGCCAAGAAACAGATCGTGGATATGTGCTAGAAGTGGATATTGAATATCCCTCATCCTTGTATGATGAACATGCCGATTTCCCATTCTGCCTTGAGCAAATGGTTCCCCCTGACAGTAAAGTGAAAATTGAAACACTCATGGGCACACTTTACAACAAAAATCGGTATGTGCTACATATCCAAATGTTAGTGCAATGCCTCGCCCAAGGCTTGGTGTTGAAGAAAATCCGCAGGGGTATTTCTTTTGATCGAAAAGCATGGCTCAAGCCATACATGCAACTCAACACGGAGCACCGACAAATGGCAACACAGCAGTTTGAAATTATTATTTTTTAATTAATGAACAACTGCATCTATGGCAAGTCTATGGAGAATGTCCGCAAATACCGTGACATTAAATTGGTGAATGTCTGGGAGGGGCAGTGGGGTGCCCGGCGGTACATTGCCAAGCCAAATTTCAAATCGATCAAAATTATCGATGAGGATTTGGCTACTATTGAAATGAGTAAGACCAGCGTGACCATGGATAAACCCATTTACTTGGGTCAAGTCATTTTAGACTTTTCTAAATCGGTCATGTATCGATTCCACTATGAGTTTGCGAAACGCCATTTTGAGAACGTCTCTCTTTTGTATATGGATACGGACTCATTCATTTACCACATTTGCCACTGCAATCCCTATGACGTCATGAGGCAACGTAGTGACTGGTTCGACACCTCTTGCTATAGTGCTGACAACGTGTTTCAGTTGCCCATAAAAACAAAAAGGAAATGGGCGTTTTAAAAGATGAATGCGGTGATTCCATTATGACGGAATTCGTAGGTTTGGCTTCAAAAATGTATGATTATCGCACACTCGACTGTGAGGAAGCCAAAAGAGCAAAAGGTGTAGGTAGGGCAGTGGTAAAATCGCTACGTGTAGACGATTACCTAGTGGTTTTACGCACTGGCAAAGCTATGTCTCATACACAGTGCAGGATACAATCCAGCAACCATCATTTGTATCTTGTGGAACAGAGAAAACGCACCCTCGCCTCCATGGATAACAAGCGTGTGTGGGCTGATGACCTGCTCACCAGCCTGCCCTGGGGTTATGATCGCAAGGAGGAGGAGGTGTGATTTCACTGTTCAATCGTTTATGGGACATAGCTTTATGTAACTTGTAGATTTAGTATTTTGTAAATATTGGTTTCTGCCATTGGAAATAGTAGATTTTGTAAATAGTGACAACCCACTTGGACCTTTTGCTTTTTAAAAAGTTCTATGCAATCTTATTTTTAAAAAAAAATTTTGATTGGTGAATAGTTTGATTCTTTTAACGCTGTACAAAGTTTTTTTTTGTAAATATGAAATAAGTAAGATTTTTAGTAACTTTAATAATTAGTATTTAATTATTTTTCGTAATGTAAATGATAAACTAAAAAGTTCTTTTGGGATGAGTGTGCATGTCGAGAATGTGCTTTTGGGAATAAATAAAGTGGTTGTGTTTGTTCCCAAAGACAGGTGTGAATGTATGAGTGGAGAGAGAAAGCTGGTGTGTATGCTTGACCAGAGCAAACACGGTGAGGTAGGGTGGGTGGGGAGGGGGTAAATGGTCACTTATATAATCATTTTGTTTTCAATGGTTTAGTTTTCTTTGAAATGGGGCAGACAATAGACATTATTTTTGTAAAGACATGACATAGAGGTGGTTACTACTCAGCTCCAAACACTGCACTCAATAGCGGCTAAAACGGGTCTTTTGATTAACATAGGAAAGACCGAGTTTGTTACTAACATCAAAGATGCCCCTAGAATGTTGAGAGTCAGTGATAACATCTACATCAAGAGAGTCAAAAGTGTAAAATACCTTGGGGAATGGTTTCAGAGGACCTCAGCGAAACAGTGGCTCTTGAACACAGGAGACTCAAACTAGATAAGGCTTACCATGCCTGTAGAAAATTATATGCTTCAAAAAATTTGTCGATGAGTGTCAAACTAAGACACTACAATGCAGTAGTCAGACCTTCAGTCCTCTATGCAGCAGAGTGCCTATGTCTAACTAAGAAGACCCCATTAAGAGCCCACGAGGTACAAGAAAGAAAGTTCCTGAGACGGATAGTAGGACCAAGAATTCTACCAGATGGAAGCCGATGGTGTCAACCAAATCGTGAGCTATAAAAACTCCAAGAAAATCTCATAGATGCCATCAGAAGAAGGCGACTGGCTTTTTACGGACATCTATTCAGAATGGACTCAAACAGGTTATCCCATAGGATCTTCAAGGCTGCTAACAAGGGCAAAGCTACTGGATTCTTGTGGAAGAAGCAAGTGGAGAAGGATCTTTCGGAACTCCATATAAATGAAAATTACATAGCCGACCGGAGTAACTATACAGCTTTTAAAATTAAATCCTTCGTAACATCCCTCACAGAAGTTACCCACATACCAAAAGACGAGACTAGGAAATGGTCTGAGGAACGTAATATTCAATTTAGCCGAAAAATGAAGGACTACTGGGCCATCAGAAAAGCTCGAGGTACCAACATGAAAGCAGCTGCCAAACCCACCACTAAGAACACCAATCGTGGCAAGCCTGACGATGACATCAAGAAACAGCTAAAACACAAGCACCGTGGTCCATAGATGGCCCTAACGAAATTAAAAAGGGTGTTTGTAGACAGAGAGCCGGTAGCGCTTGACGTATGTTACAACGAGGCTATGACTGGCCATGGTGAATCAGGAAATGGCTATTTCGACGGGGAAGTAGGGTGAGGGGTCGCTTTTTACAGATGAAAAATTTAGGAATCAAGCATATCTTGTCCACCATAAGACACCCAGAGTCGAATTTAGTTGAGAGTGTCATGAGGGAACTACAGAAGTGCATGAAGATCTACTGCTCTGAAGAAAACTAGTGATGGATTGATGTGTTAGACATTATTGAGTATTGTATCAACAATACAGTCCATGAAGCTACAAGACAGATACCCGTAAAATTACATCTAGACCAACAACCAGAGAGACCTTGGAACGGAGTGATACAAATACCTGTAGACGTGCAACCTTCGCGCGAATTGAGGATCCAGAGAACCTTCGAGTACCTCAAAGTGCAAGCGGAGAGGCGACAGCGAAGGAATGGCGGCAAGAGATATCATATACCACTACTCGTTGGAGAGTGGGTACTTTTGAAAAAAAAAAGCATCCAGCTCCGATCCAGAAAGCAGGATATACAAAACGTTCATTCCGAAATACATGGGGCCATATATCATCATTAAAGACCTGCAGAAAAATACCTATAGAGTGAAACACAAGGAAAATGGAAGTGAAGTAATTATGAATGCCGCAAACTTAAAGTTATATCACCCTCCGGAAGAATTTGAAGAACGGGAAGAAGCCGCACACATTCAACTGAACGGGGCAATTATGTACGCACAGGCAGAGAGGCAAGAGAGTCCGCCCCACTGTAATGAAAGCAACTGTAAGAAGGAGCGTGCCCAACAAGAAAGAAGGGAGAGACCATGCGAATGTGGCTAGCTTGAATTTTATGACCAGCTCGTGGAAGCAGCAGGAGAACTCCACAGTATGAATAGGACCCTCAAACAAGAGAACGCGTTCATGCGAGACAGCCTTGAGACACAGCAGAGGGGGAAGAACGGCAGACTGCAAGACGGGGTCGCCGACCGCCAATTGTAAACATTAAGAGGGTGGGTCGAGCTCAGTCAGCAAGTGATTAAAAGAAATTCACTTGTCTATTGTTTTTTTTTAATTTTGCTGGAGAAATAATGTACCCATGGTACTTGTGCTGACTGGCGTCGAACCTGATGCTCCAGAGAAGAAAAATCACGCATAGGATTTTTCGGGTTATCGAACCAAACGTCTTTGATGGGGGAAAACCTCGTGGTAACCAAGAACCACATGATATAAGACTATTCATGAAATTTCAGCTTAATTCCAGATTGTGAACAGGAATTATAAGCAATATTGTAAAATAAAAGATCTCCATACCACTGTAACATACAGTATTGGAGCTAAGAAAGTACAGATTCGAGGCAAGTCTGACATTTGACAAATTAGCAAAGTCGAAGGAGGCGTGTCAGCTGGCGCCTAGGAACTTTTTACGTCAGCAAGGTGAAACCAAGACAGAGACTAATTGCTGTGGGATTCACAGAGACATAAGGTAGGAAGAGTGGAAAGGGAAGAACGCAGCATGAAAATAATTGATTATATCAAAATCAGGCATCCCAGAGAGTTGAGATTAACACCAACATGAATAAAATCCGGAGAGAATAATTATGAGCCCAAGAAGTATGTTTATTGGAGCAGATTAAGCATTACATGGACGGAGGACGTATAAACGCGGATGTCAGACCATTGGCGTAATACACAGAAGGGAAATCCCCGGGGGTAGCGTGCCCACGCCATCACCAAGGACAATTAATATTAATTAATTGACGATCAAATCACAGGCACGAGACTGGAAATGGAACCTCCGTGAGAAATTGGACCAGATGAAGGCGGTTACAGCCCTGCGAACTGCAGTTTTAAAGGAAAGGTCGGTCCTCGTATTTGAGAGAGAACTATTTTTCGAGAAGAAAGCCTTAAATAGAGCATGGAGCCATGAAGAAGTCAGTCGACTTGGAACACTCAGACGGGGGAGGTGCTGTCCGTCCGCTCGGGAATTGTAACAAAGACCGCGCAAGTGTATTATAAAGTATAATACAAAGTCAACATGAAGGACTTAGACCGCGCAAATATAAGTAATGTTCAAGTGCGTACAGGAACATATTCGGTGTGTAAAGTCTAAGGAAGTATTTCCGTTACGAAGATGTTTTTCAGTATTAGACTGATTGGAAGTGATTACGAGTGCGTAGACGCCGTAATAAATAAGAAGAAGCCAAGTAGAGCTTATAGTTATCAAGCTGCGCAGTAGATTGAATAAAGTGGTATTGAACAGTAAATTACACCGTCACATGGGTAATTTGATAAAGCGCGCAAGTCATGATCTAGAAATCAACAATGGTCACACTATATCCATTAATATAGATCATGGGAGGGGAACCAGGTCACAGCTATTATGATATTATGCCACTACAGACAAAGACACTGAGTAGAGAATGGAGGAGCATTCACACTAGCAGCAGTTTGAACGAGGATTGGCCAGGATCGCGGTTGATAGAGACTTCCATTGGAGTTTGATGTCGGGAATCGCGTCACCTGCAGCTCTGTTATTACGAATTTTTCAAATGTATGAAACAAATCGTGTGAAAAGTGTCTGTAATATAAATTTTAATGTATGTCAGTGTTAACAAGTAGTTCCGTGAAGAACTATACAGCCTATTTTCATATATCCTGCTCATGTCAATTGCCTCTATCAACATTACAAAATTTCAGTTTAATTGCTGTAACAGATTCGTAGATATTGAGAACCGTCTAAATATTTCAGATGGTCGCCAGGTTGGATTTTTCTTGTACTATTACCTTAAGATTATTGTGTACGTGTGGTATTCAAACTTCAATCGCATGATTGGAACACAAGAAGTAAAAACGAGATTTTAAAATTACGCACAGCAGCCTTCTTGTGATTATGCAAACAATTGAAATAAATTAGATGCCAGTGGATCAATATTAGTATAAGCATTTAACGTGCAACGTTTCACGGCACTCGGATAGTTAATTCGCGAGAAACGTCCATTTAAATATTTATAATTCGCGTCGCCGCCATGTTGGATTTGTGCTCACCAGGTTAATGAAAGTCCTATAGGTGGACATATGTTCATAGTCTCTATGAACATAAAAAAAATCAGTTTGGTTGCTGTAAAAGATTCATAGATATTGAGAACCGTTAAATATCTCGGAAGCTCGCCATTTAGGATTTTTATACGTATAGGCCATAGAGTTATCTACCATTCAAGGACAATTATTGCTTAGGTTCATTATTCAAACTTTCACTTCGATCGCATGATTACGACACAAGAATAAAAACTTAATTTTAAAATTTCGCACAGCCGCCATCTTGAAGTTATGTACACAATTGAATTAAATTAGATGACAGTGCATTACAATCTGCAAAATCATTTACTGTACCACATTTCACTGCACTCAGAGAGTTAAATCACGAGAAAAGTCTATTAAAATATTTCAACTTCACTTGGTCGCCATGTTCGTTTTGTACTTGACAGATTTATGAAATATGCATAGATAAACTTGTATCAGTACCCTTTATCACAGTACAAAATTTCAGGGTGATATCTGTAATAGTTTCGGAGATATAGAATGTCAGTGAAATATTTCGCACAGCCGCCATTTTGAGGTTATGTAAACAATTTAACTAAATTAGACTCCAGTGCATTACAATGTGTATAAACATTTGCTGCACCAAGTTTCATTACATTTGGATTGTTAAATCGCGAGAAAAGTCTATTTAAAAGTCTCAAATTCGCTTGACCGCCATGTTGGTTTTGTAGTCACCAGGTTTTTGAAAGTCCCATAGGTAAACTTCTAGTAGTGCCCTTTATTACCGTACACAATTTCAGGGCGATATCGGTAATAGTTTCGGAGATATTGAATGCTAGGGAAATATTTCGCACAGCCGCCATGTTGTATTGGTGAGACGTAACAAAATTTGAAGGGCACGGTCGAGGTCGCCGGGAATAGTGCTATGAACTTACCGAGTTTCATCGAAATCGCTCCAGCCGTTTAGATTTTATTAGGGGGACACACACACACACACATGCACACACACACGGACAAAAGGTGATCTCATTAGCCTATTTTTTCAAAATTGAAAATAGGCTAAAAATAGTGTATTGTGTGATGAAATGTAATGGGAAGATGTGTAAATACGGTAAATTGAAAATGTGTCTTACCGAAGTGAAAAGTGCATTGTGTCCACAAAAGGAATATAACATATCCATCATGATGCATCAGTAAGCACCACAATGGTGGGTAAAAGGTGGCATCATAAGAGTTGACCTCCTGAACAATGAGAGTACAAATTCCAATGATATCATGTAGAAGGGTAACGATACGCTACGTCTAAGTCGAAAGTCATGTCAAAATAGGTATTTTGAAGTAATATTTATACGAGATTGCATTCCTCGTTATTTGATGGAGAAGTATTTGAAATTTGAGAATGATTTGGCTTTCAGCTGTTTTGCGTAAGACCAAAATAAGCCTAATATTAAAGTTAAACAGTAACTTTAGAAGCAAGAGAGTCGAAGTAATGAAATATTCAGCATGTTTGCATGAAGTGATAAAAGTTGCATCAGATCCCAGGTAATTACAAAATAAAGATTATATGTAAGAATGATATCATAATGTGTCAGCAATTAAAGTTATAAAGGATAAAATGTAATAAGTGAAACTGTTGTAATGTAAAGCCAGTAGTAATGCCAGTAAACAAAGACCAGTAATGGAATAGTAATGAGAGAAAATCAGTAAACACGGCATATAGAAGGGAAACTAGAAATGTCATATGATCTGCGGTATACCGACAGAGCTAGTATTTGTGCCGCTGATGTGCGAGCAATTTAAGAGTAGAATCAAGATGATTAGTTAATTAATGCAAGGAACGTTTCTAGGACATTGTCAGGACTATACAGGCTATTCTACGAAGGTTTGTATTGATGTATAGCCATGGGGCATACCGTTGTATTGATAGCAGATGGAGACAGACAAGTGTCTGAGCTACCATACCAGCTTCCTGAGGGCAATTGAGGATTAACGTTTGCCAACTCAATTAGCTACTCCATTGTAATGATCCGCACTGTGATGCGAGAATCTATTTGTACGGAAGGGTCGAGGACGCCTTACCGAGACTTCGTGCGTAAAAGTGGCAAGCAATAAGTCCACTAAACCACGCCACTAAAAGCCGTATGCAGTTCCCCAAGACTTTTGTGCCTAGTATAACCCTTTCCTTTGCTATATTATGTTATTGAGCTACATTGAGCCAATTACTGTTACCCTATCGATAGGAGGTTAAATATTTGGATATCCAGTTCATGTGATGAATAGTTTCGCCTTAAACTAAACACAGAATCAGAGTGAAATTGTAGAATCTGGCTGGTGTGTATGAATAAGTAATGACACAGCTGGGGAAGGCTGGAAGACAAGGGTTGGGCCAGGCATCATGGGCTCCGAGCGACCCAACCATTAAGCTATTGTATTCACTGAGGGGGTAGTTTTATGACTGACCCTATAGTAAGATGTACTGGAGACTGCGCTATCATGGTCTGGCACTTTAATTAATAAGAAATTGTTTATTTTGGCTACATAAATCAATTCGTAGCATTATAAGGATGTCATATCCAATTTTTAATTGTTGAAATCGAGTGATATTTAGCAAAATCAGCTGTTCTGGACACTAACTGCGCTAAAAGCGACTGACACATTATTTGAAGTTTAAAACCCAGTTTGAGATGCATATTTGCATACGGGTACCGTGAATGTGGATTTGATGCAAACTAACTATAAATCGACTTTATTCTGAACGACTTAGGGACGTATTGTATCGTTATAGCAGACTAGCATTGTTTATGTAGACTACGAATGTACTATTGTTAGCGTTTGTATGGAAATCGGAGAAAGGACACAATACACAGAATTACAGTACATTGTTGTACAAGTAACCTATTGCAACAATGGCTAACGCATTGTTGAACCATGAAATAAAGTAAATATTCCAAAAGCACTATGGATAGCCAAGCAATAAATACTGTAACGGCAATAACATTGAAGTGCTATTTGTGTACAGTTAATGTCATGTTTATTTGATGTGTTTTGATTACTATTATTGTTATTTAAGAGTGTGCATAAGATATGAACATTTGTCAAAGGACAAAAAGTGCATTACCATAAATGAACTGTTTAGTAAAGTGCAGAGTAGGGTGTATTGAGACACCAGTGATAGACTCATAGACTCACAAGAAGAGATGTGGCAGTATGCCTGGTGAGGTCGGATTGCGATCTCAGCTGCGGACCACAGATGATGTAGAGTAGCATTCGTTGTCCCTTTGCCATTATCATCTGTGTGATCCAAAGTGTATTTTGTTGTTTGTGGGGTAATTTAAATGTAATTGGATGTTTATTGTTGTATGATAAGCCATGATTTAACATTAAATATTATTTTTAGGAAGTTGTTTACCCTTTTCTTGTAGAGTAGTACCTGGTGGTATTCAGATCCTGAATATGTGTTTGCGCTGTGGGGAGACGCACCACACCCTGAAAGGACAGAGCCAGTCGGGATGTGAACACATGTTCTCCACATGACGTCATACCGGTACAATATGTCTGATTATTCTTAATGATTAGTTTATATACCGAATAACACATATTCAAAGAAATAACTCATGAGATATCGTTATTCAATGAAATGCACGTTTACCACCTTAACACCTCTTTAAAACCCGAATAAACTAAAATCATTCCTTAGTTGACGTTTTCGACATACAGCGAACTTATTCCCAAAATTTCATGTTTCCAACTTTAATAGTTTTCGCTGGGCGTGATGAGTGAGTGAGTCAGACAGGACATTTTCTTTCAATTATTTTTACCAGAATTTCACCCCTCCCCATGGGCCCCTTAAATTGGATTTATGGAAAAATACGCTTGAACACCTATTAAATTATTTTTAAGCTGTCTTTTCCCCCTGAGAGTGATGAGCGAGTGAGTTAGTCAGTAAGTTAGGACACTTTCTCTCCTTTTTTCCCCCCAGAATTTCACCCCACCCCAAAGGCCCCTTAAATTAATTTATGAAAAAAATGTTCGAACACCATTTACTTATTTTTTAGCTGATTTTTTTCGCTGAGTTTCAAATTTCTCGCCTATGTCGTTTAAGAGATAGGCCTACACGCTCCGTTGGGAATCCTTCAATCCCTACTTTTCACCCCTTTCACCTCATAATTATATACCACATCGAAAAACCCTTGGACTCATGTCTGCTTATTAGCCTATTTTCAATTTTGAAAAAATAGGCTCATGAGATCACCTTTTGTCCGTGTGTGTGTGCGTGTGTGTGTGTGTGTGTGTGTGTGTGATTCGTGTGTGTGTCCCCCCCTAATAAAATCTAAACGGCTGGAGCGATTTCAATGAAACTCGGTATGTTCATAGCACTATTCCCGGCGACCTCGACCGTGCCCTTCAAATTTTGTTACGTCTCACCAATGCAAAATGGCGGCTGTGCGAAATATTTCACTAGCATTCAATATCTCCGAAACTATTACCGATATCGCCCTGAAAATGTGTACGGTGATAACGAGTACTACTAGAAGTTCACCTATGAGACTTTCAAAAACCTGGTGACTACAAAACCAACATGGCGGTCAAGCGAATTTGAGACTTTTAAATAGACTTTTCTCGCGATTTAACAATCCACACGTAATGAAACTTGGTACAGAAAATGTTTATACACATTGAAATGCACTGGAGTCTAATTTAGTTCAATTGTTTACTTAACTTCAAAATGGCGGCTGTGCGAAATATTTCACTGACATTCTATATCTCCGAAACTATTACAGATATCACCCTGCAATTTAGTACGGTGATAAAGGGTACTGATACAAGTTTACCTATGTATATTTCATAAACTTGTAAAGTAGAAAACGAACATGGCGACCAAGCGAAGTTGAGACTTTTAAATAGACTTTTCTCACGATTTAACCATCCAAACGTAATGAAACTAGGTACAGCAAGTGTTTATACGCATAGTAATGCACTGGAGTCTAATTTAGTTCAATTGTTTACATAACCTCAAAATGGCGGCTGTGCGAAATATTTCACTGACATTCTATATGTCCGAAACTATTACAGATATTACCCTGCAATTTTGTACGGTGATAAAGGGTACTGGTACAAGTTTTCTATGTATACTTCATAAACTTGTAAAGTAAAAAACGAACATGGCGACCAAGCGAATTTGAAATATTTTAATAGACTTTTCTCGCGATTTAACTCTCTGAGCGCAGTGAAATGTGGTACAGTAAATGATTTTGCAGATTGTAATGCACTGCCATCTAATTTCAATCAATTGTTTACATAACCTCAATATGGCGGCTGTGCGAAATTTTTAAATTAAGTTTTAATTTCTTGTGTCGTAATCATGCGATCGAAGTGAAAGTTTGAATAATGAACCTAAGCAATAATTGTCCTTGAATGGTAGATAACTCTATGGCCTATACGTATAAAAATCCTAAATGGCGAGCTTCCGAGATATTTAACGGTTCTCAATATCTATGAATCTTTTACAGCAACCAAACTGATTTTTTTTATGTTCATAGAGACTATGAACATATGTTCACCTATAGGACTTTCATTAACCTGGTGAGAACAAATCCAACATGGCGGCGGCGCGAAATATAAATATTTAAATGGTCGATTCTCGCGAATTAACTATCCGAGTGCTGTGAAACGTTGCACGTTAAATGCTTATACAAATGTTGATCCACTGGCATCTAATTTATTTCAATTGTTTGCATAATCACAAGATGGCTGCTGTGCGTAATTTTAAAATCTCGTTTTTACTTCTTGTGTTCTAATCATGTGATTGAAGCATGAATACCACACGTACACAATAATCTTAATGTAATAGTACAAAAATAAATATCCAACCTGGCGACTATCTGAAATATTTAGACGGTTCTCAATATCTACAAATCTGTTACAGCAATTAAACTGAAATTTTGTATGTTGTTAGAAGAAATTAACATGAGCAGGATATATGAAAATAGGCTGTATAGTTCTTTACGGAACTACTTGTTTTTAATGATTAGTTCATATGCCGAGTATCACATCCACAAATGAAACCACTCGTGAGATATTCTTATTAAATGAAATGCAGGTTTAACCCCCTTAAGACCCCTTTAGAACCTGAATATCTAAAATCCTCCCTTAGTGTACGGTTTTGACATACAACGAACATATCCCCAAAATGCCATGTTTCCAACTTCAATATTTTTGGCTGGGCGATGATGAGTGAATGAGTCAGGACATTTTCTTTCAATTTTTTTTCTTGAGAATTTCACCCCTTCCGATGAACCCTTCAATTTGATTGATCAAAAAAAAACTGTCGAACAGCTATTTACATACTTACTTTAAAGCAGTTTTCCCCCTGAGTTTGATGAGTGAGTCAGTCAGTCAATCAGTTAGGACACTTTCTTTCCTGTTTCTCCCCCCTCAGAATTTCACCCCTCCCCATGGGCCCCTTAAATTGGATTTATGAAGAAAACGGCCAAACACATATTTACTAATTTTTTATCCTGATTTTTTCCGCTGAGTTTCGAACTCCTCGCCTATGTCGTTTAAGAGATACACGCTCCGTTAGGAATCTTTCAATCCCCACTTTTCACCCCATTCACCTCATAATATACACCACATCGAAAAGCCCTCAGACACGATTCTTCTTACTTTTTAGCCTATTTTCAATGTTGAAAAAAATAGGCTTATGAGATCACCTTTTGTCCGTGTGTGTGTGCGTGTGTGTGTGTGTGATTCGTGTGTGTGTGTCCCCCTAATAAAATCTAAACGGCAGGAGCGATTTCAATGAAACTCGGAAATTTCATAGCACTATTCCGGGCGACCTCGACCGTGCCCTTCAAATTTTGTTTCGACTCACCAATCCAACATGGGGGCTGTGCGAAATATTTCACCAGCATTCAATATCTCCGAAACTTTTACCGATATTACCCTGACATTTTCTATGGTGATAGAGAGAACTACTATAAGTTCACTTATGTGACTTTTGAAAACCTGGTGACTACAAAACCAACATGGCGGCCAAGCGAATTTGCGACTTTTAAATAGACGTTTCTCTCGATTTGACCAACCAAACGCAATGAAACTTGGTACAGTATATGTTTATATACATTGTAATGCACCGACATCTAACTTCGTTCAATTGTTTACATAATCACAAGATGGCGGATGTGCGAAATATTTCACCGGCATTCTATATCTCTGAAACTATTAGCGGTATCTCCCTAAAATTTTGTACGGAGATAAAGGGCACTACTGGAAGTCCTTCTATAAGACTTTCAAAAACCGGTTAACTACAAAACGAACATGTAGGCCAAGCGAATTTGAAAATTTTAAATAGACCTTTCTCGCGATTTAATGTTCCAAGCGCACTGAAACCTGGTACAGGAAATATTTATACACATTGTAATCCACTGGTATCTAATTTAGTTAAATTGTTTACATAACCTCAAGATGGCGGTAGTGCGAATTTTAAAATTAAGTTTTTATTTCTTGTGATGTAGTCATGCGATCGAAGTGAAAGTTTGAATAATGAACCTACACAATAATTTTCCTTTAATGGTACATGACTCTATGGCCTATACATTTAACAATCCAACATGGCGACCATCCGAAATACTTAGACGATACTGAATATCTACGAATCTATTTTAGCAATCAAACTGCATTTTTAGCCTACTTTCGATTTTTGAAAAAATTGAAAGTAGACTTATGAGATCAACACAGGGCGAAAAAAGTTTGTCTGTCTGTGTGTATGTGTGTGTGTGATTCTGTGTGTGTGTGTGTGTGTGTGTCTGTGTGTGTGTGAGTGTGTGTACTCTGAATGTCTGTCCCCCCCCCCTATCAATTCGAACACGGTGAATGCGAATTGAACGAAATTTGGTACAAAGGTAGCACTAGCAAAGGACACCTCAGTGTCATGTTTTATATCGCCGCCATCTTTACCAAAACTGAATGGCGGCCACTCAAACGTTCAAAACGTAAAATCAAATAACGACTAACCAAATCATCCGATCTCTACCAAATTTGGTAACAACATACCTTCGTATAGGATGCGTCTTGTGACCAAACTACAAGGTCGTCTGCCATACCATTTCAGGATGGCGGCCGTGCGAATTATGCAAACTTTATAATCCATATCATGGGACCCACCAGTTCCGATTATCGAGCCGAGAATCGTTTTAACTGTTCTAAAGGAAGAGACACGTTCGAAATTAAAAGTTTATTTTGTAATACTATAGTGCAGACGTGATTTTAAAAAGCTGAGCTGATTCAGTAATAAGTCAAGATGGCAGCGGATATCTTGTGCCTGACGTATATATAACAAATTTGAGTATTGCATGCAATATAGCGTACTGATACAAAATAAATAAACTTTGTATGAAATGCTTTATATATAAATAATATACTCCAGTGATGAAATCGTCTAGTATAAATCATTATTTGCTAACAAGTTATATGTAAGTCATTTTATATAGAACGATATTCGTTGACACAATTAGCTCAGTGGTAGAGCGTTAGCCTATCGCTCAAATGCCTATGGTTCAAACCCGATCAGAGCTAGGTTTTTTGCTTGAAATGTTATATGTTTATTGTTTTGTAATGACTCAGATGTTTTAAAATTAAGCGTTATATTGTGCATATTATGGTGTAAAATATATATTTAATTAAAACATAATTCGCCAGCAGATTTACTCGAGACATCTAGCTGCCAAAAAGGCAACTGCACGCTGACCTACTTATTAACTTCCAGATTTTATTGAAAAGTTTCTTCTTCTGGCCGCTAGAATGCACTCGCTCTGTTAGGATTATATTGTTCGATATTTCACCACTAGATGTCACGACTAGTCTACGTGGGGCTCCATTGATTACTATACCATTGGCATTCTATGCGCATCGAATTTGAAGAATGACAAGATGATATTACGATACATTTTTACTTTTTATTTTAAAGGGTTTGTTACAGCCTATTTTGCGTTACTTGAAAATGTTATTTGAAGTAAAGAACAAAACGATTTCACATAGTAACTGAATTCAAGCCGTTGGTGTTAGTTCAGGATGGTTCAGGTTATTAATTACTACTTTTATTTCAGGCAAATAGCAATCGAAAATATCCTCATAGTTTGTATACACACGTCTCTGTTGGGTCATGGAAAGATTTGTTAATTCAATTAGGGTTGTGAAAGACATGCACAACCAGACGTGTAAAGACATGCCTCAACTCAAAGTTGGATGTTGCCCACGGCAGGTCGTATATGTAATAATAATACTAATAATAATAATAATTATAATAATCATAATAATAATAATAATAATAATAATAATAATAATAATAATAATGTTATTGGTTTTACATCCCTTTTAACTACTGCTGCTTTTAGAGACACCGGGGTGCCGGAATTTTGGCCCGAAGGGGATCTTTAACGTGCCAGTAAATGTACTGACACGGCTCCCTCGCATTTGTGCACCCTCAAATGCCAGCTGACTGCGCCAGGATACGAACCTGCAACCTAGGGCCCAACAAGCGAGAACGTTACCGCTGAGCCACGCAGCCAGTCCGGTCGATTATGTCTCCAGATCCATAACATTCTTGATATACTTCTTATCTTTCTTTCTTTCTTTCTTTCTTTCTTTCTTCAATGATGGTAGCAGTTTTTATCTAGGTTGTGGCGTTTGGTAGAGGTAAATCGTTTCTAAGGTCTTCAACAAAGAATAGTTCTATTATACTCTTTGATAATAACGAGTTATAACTATACTCATACATTTAGGAGAAAGTAGGCTATATGTTCTTTACTGAACATCTTGTTTAATGTTGGTAGGGGCTATGAACTTAAGTTCACCTATAGGACTTTAAATAAACTGGTGATCACAAATCCAACATGGCGGCGACGCGAATTATAAATATTCACATGGACGTTTCTCGCAATTTAACCATCCGCGTGCAGTGAAATTTGGTACAGTAAATCCTTATACGAATGTTAATCCAATGGCATCTAATTTATTTCAATTGTTTCCATAACCTCAAGATGGCAGCTGTGAAACATTTTAAAATCTCCTTGTTACTTCTTGTGTCCTAATTATGCGATTGAAGTTTGAATACTACACGTTCACAATAATCTGCATGTAACAGTACATAACTCTAGGACATTCATTTATAAAATCCAACATGGCGACCATCCGAAATATTTAGTCGGTTCTCAATATCTACGAATCTATTACAGCAATCAAACTGAAATTGTGTATGTTGATAGTGGCAATTAGCATAAGTAGGATATATGAAAATAGGCTGTATAGTTCTTCACGGAACTACATGTTTAATGATGAGTTTATATGCCGTGTATCACATCCCCCAATGAAACCAAACAAGAGAAATTGTTATTCAATGAAATGCAGGTTTAACCCCTTAAGACCCCTTTAGAACCTGAATATCCGAAAATCCTCCCTTAGTAGACGATTTTGACATACAATGAACATATCCCCAAACTGTCATGTTTCTAACTTCAATAATTTTGGCTGGGCGATGATGAGTGAGTGAGTGAGTGAGTCAGGACATTTTCTTTCAATTTTCTTTTTTCAGAATTTCACCCCTCCCCATGAACCCCTTAAATTTGATTTAAGAAAAAAAACCTGTCGAACAGCTATTTACTTACCTTACAGCAGTTTTCCCCCTGAGTTTGATGAGTGAGTCAGTCAGTCAATCAGTTAGGACACTTTATTTCCTGTCCCCCCCCCCCAGAATTTCACTCCTCCCCATGGGCCCCTTAAATTGGATTTATGAAAAAACGGTCATACACATATTTACTTATTTTTTATGTTGATTTTTTTCCGCTGAGTTTCAAACTCCTCGCCTATGTCGTTTAAGAGATACACGCTCCGTTAAGAATCTTTCAATCCCCACTCTTCAGCCTTTTCACCTCATAATAAAAACCACATCGAAAAACCCTCAGACATGTGTCTTCTTATTTTTAATGATGAGTTTATAATGCGAGTATCACATCCCCCAATGAAACCAATCGGGAGATATTGCTATTCAATGAAATGCAGGTCTACCCCCTTAACACCCCTTTAGAACCTGAATATCCAAAAATCCTCTTGTAGTGGGCATTTGCGGCCCTTGAGGAAGCTGCATACCAAATTTCATTCCAATCCGTTCGGTGGTTTCTGAGATTTCATGATGAATGCATGAGTGAGTGAGTGAGTGGTATGTGACAAATATATATAAGATAGTGTCAAGTTTTGTTATGCTAAACTCGGTTAAGAGTGCTGTGTGAGCAGTTGAGTAACTAACGGGATTTCAAATAAAGATCCTAATTTTCTATACCGGTAGTGCAGAGCGCAACTGGCATTCAGTCGGCCGTGTCTCGACTTGAGCTATGGAGCCATGGAAACTATCTGCCTTGCCATTCCTTCATGAGTATATTTTATGATTTGATTAGCCTGTGCTGGAGTGCAAAAGGGCTGAAATCAGTAGAATGAGAATGACTATCGAAAATTCATGTAGCCAGCGGTTCCTTCTGGGTCCTAAACTATGTGTATGCAAAATTTGGTTGAGATTGGTGTAACGGTGTAGATTTGTATACGGAACAGACCCACATACTGAACCCTTTATCCTCTGTTGGATAAATGATTCTATGTTTTATTTCTTCAATTAATAAATATTTCCACCAGCATCATGAAAGTAGCCAGACGGAGATGAGGAAATTTCAAGCATTGGTTGGAGACAGCGGGGACATACCTGAAGCAGATTGACAAAAGGCTAAATACTTTAGCTGTGAAAGGAAATAGCCTAGCGATGTGTCAGAAGGAGAGGTGTTGGCCACCTCAAAATAGAAGCGACGCGCAGTGAGACATGCGGCTGGTATGTTCATTGTGATATTCGCGCCTATAAGTAATATGATGCCGTAACGTGAGTGGCTGATGAAGAAAATAGACACTCCTACGACGCCAAGATCTGCTAAAACCGCCAAATTACAGAAAATGTGGGAACCAATGAGAGAAGAATGCTTATTTAGCGCGGCAGGTCTAGCGTGGGCACGCTCGGCTAGCATTCACGCGGGAGATCGCCTAGACAAAATCTCTACGATCGATTCTAGGATTAATGGGCATATTCTTGACCTGCGCTATTTTACGAGTTCAGTGATATTTATTTCATTCCTGTATCACAATTATTTCGAGAAATTTTTATCTAAATTCCCCCACCATCAAGACCTAGGGCCAGTTCATTTATAAGTGGTGTGAAGAGCCGAGACTTTGCTTATTATTATTATGTGCGTCTACGGACGTAAGCTGATTATACTTTGGTGTGTCGAGGACACGCTTATTACTTTGGTTCGTCTGAGGACGGAGGCTGTTAATTTGTGTGTCAGTGGACACAGGCTTTTATACTTTGCGCGTCTTAGGACGTGGACAGTTATACTTTGCGTGTCATGAAGGACACAGAAATTATTATTGAAAGTGTTAAATTCAGTGTTAGATAGTCACAGTACTATATTTGTAGGGGCAGTATCTTTGATAATTCGCCAATAAACTGTTTTGGGAAAGAGGTACCCGAACGGCGAATTTAGTAGTCAGACATCAAGTGTATAATAATTTAATTTTTGAATCAGCAGGAGAGATGACATCATTGACCATGGAGGAAGCCTGGAAATATCAAGACTCCGTCAAAATGGTTGAGAGGAGATAAGAAGAATCCAGTTGGGAAATTGCTGCAGATGTTCTTTGACGGGTGACTGGCTGAGGATGAGTACCGAATAATATTTATTATTATCTGATAAATTAACTTATGGTGTATGGGACATATCTGGTTTTGTAAATAATTTGCTTGTGTGATTAACGTAGTCTATTTAGTTTTGGTCTGACACACCTTTTGCATGGAAACAGCTCGCATATATATTTAGTAGAAGGTTCTTTTCTTGTTTGTTGTTTTAACTAACGTAGCTATGTGAACGGCCGTGTTTGCATATGTTACGCGATGCGGTTAAAAATGTCTCTCGGAGATATGTTGTGTTTCAGAAGTAGGACTGAAGTAAAATAATTATACAGTAGATTGGAGGGTAATTAATTTCTTTTGTTTTATTATTGATCAGATTCAATGAGATTATTGCCTTTGGAGCAATGTGATTTGTGACGAAGAGCAGTCAGCTCTATCGTAGGTTTTAATATTTTTAATTGTCGGCGAGCATCCATTCAGCCGATCTGTGTAAAAAAATATGTATTGTCATTCCCAAATATGTGTGTGTGTGAGTGTGTGTTTTTGTGTCATTACAAGCGGGATTTTCAGCTTAGACTGATTTCTGGCAGCTTGATGACAAATCTAGATTGTGACCTCGCGAGGGCAATTCTGGATATTTTGATTAATGTCTGACCATATTTTGAAGTGGTTGAGTTTGTTGCTGTTGATTCCTTGAGATAACGGCACAGCTGGTCAGGTATTTATACACACTGGAGTGGGACAATGGCAGGTGATTGAGGAAGAGGGGAGATGTTGCACAAGACGAACTGAAGGGTGCCAGCCAGGTCATTAGCGGAGAGTGTCTGTGTGGCTCAGTAATAACTTTAAATACAGAATTAAGAACTGATCAATGGTAAAAATTGTTTAAATAAATGGGAGTTGCCTACGAATCACGATAATCTCCGAAGCGTTAGCTTAACATGCAGTTTTGTTCATATAAAGTAATGTCAGCCAGTCAGGCTTTTGTTGTTGTTGGTTTATTCCATGTTTTTATTTTATTCAGTGACCCGTGAGTCACATGCTTGCTGTATTTCCTTGTTTGTGTTGAGCAATTTGGCCCGTGTTGGCAGCTCAAAGTCAAGTGCGTCTTCGCGCTAATGAGGGTCCCGAAAGAGATTCCTGTAGATAGTAGATTTGTAGTGCGTGTGTCAGCATTACTTTTTAAGGGTTTTATTTAATGTCATGTTCCATATCCATAAACGTTGATTTACGAGATGATTGTTCGTAAGCATCGTGGCTGTTAACCCGTTGTAAACGAACAGTCATCCAAAGTACTCATTCCTCGTAGTTAGTCATTACGCGCACATAAAACCCAAATTTCAAGGTAGTGGAACCAGGATCCACATTTTAAATAAAAGGGGAGATCCGTCTGACTCCTCAAATTTATAGATATTCCTATCATGGGAAATTCAGGGAGGATTGTTTTATATTTTATTGTTGTTTATTTCTTTTTATGCACTATTAGTCATTAAATCTTGTTATTATTTTACATCTTGTCACCTTTCTTTCTCGATTTATAGTTTATATCCTATGACCCTTACCTCAGTAGAGCATGTTGTTAGGCGAACGTAAACATCACATAGGAACTGAGCGCGACCCCTTGATTAAGATTTCAGACATTAAACACTGCTTTTCTGAAGGGTTCATAGGAGTAAACTGGCGCGGCCAAGCGTGGGGCGGTTCACTGTGGTGTAACGGCAAAGATTTTGCACATGTCATTGTAAGCGTAGTTGGATTTTCAAACTGACGCAAGAATGAAGGTGTAATTTGGTTGCTGGTTCGCTGCTGGAACACATATAAGTGGCGTATTTGAGTAAAACTGGCATGCCGCAAGTGCAGGCAGATATGGCAGTATTTTAATCACCGGGAAGTGATATTTTATTAAAAGTAAGTGAGGCGAAGAGGATACCGCCAAATGTGTGAAATATAAAGTAAAATCAGGAGTTTGCAATGTAAAATACGGTTCACGTTTTTGTCTATTGAATTAAAGTAAAAGGTAATATATATGTGATACCGGGCGCCCAATGATTATAGTTAAAATTAGATTTGTTTAGAAAGTCAAACTCGTGAAAATGTTATGAGGCTGTAGCCTTAAATGACAATTAATACTTTGTTAATTAGTCAGTGTTAATATCAGATCAGGATAACAAGTTAATGACTGAATATGTGTTTGGGTTTAAATTAAATTGAGTAAAATTAGAACTACTCAGAGATGCAATCGACTAGTGGGATTAAATGTAAAAATAAATGAACTGAGTAGGGTAAAGAAATTAAATGTGCATTGGATTTTATGTGCGTGTCAAAGGGCATTGCTTTATGCCATTTCCCTAATGTCTCATATAAAGTGTGTAATATGGCAACGGTTGAACAGATTCAAGAAATCATTGAGAGTGCAGCTAGGAGAACACAGGCATTGTTGGACACTAAATTGGCGGAACAGAGTCAATCATTAAACAATAGTATGTTAGAACAAAGTGAAGCATTAAACGCTAAATTATCGGAACAGAGTCAATCATTAAACAATAGTATGTTAGAACAAAGTGAAGCATTAAACGCTAAATTATCAGAACAGAGTCAATCATTAAACACTAGTATGTTAGAACAAAGTGAAGCATTAAACGCGAAATTGTCTGAGCAAATAAACAATACTATGGTAGAACAAAGTGAAGCATTGAACGCGAAGTTATCCGAACAAAGTGAAGCATTAAACAATACTATGTTAGAACAAAGTGAGTCGATAAACAAATTATCCGAACAAAGTGAATCATTGCGGACACAATTAAATAACAGTAGAATTGAACAGAATGAATATCAGGCGGAACAAGCTAGGTTGTTAAAAAGTGAATTTAATGACACTATCAATTCACAGTTAGAGACGCTAACCGCAGAGATGAAAGATCACACTAATCAACAGATGATATTACTGGCCCTAGATGTCAGTAAAAATAATGAAAAGCAATTAGACCAGATTAAGAAAATGGAAAGTATTTTTGATCAAAAACTTAGCATTTTGGATGAAACGGTGTTAGCTAAATTAGAGCAATTGAAATAGCGTGCACTATGAATACAAGCGAGGTCAAGAAGTTCAGGAGAAGTTAGAAGGACGATTTATGGAGATGGAATAGAGCGGCAAAGTCATTCAACAACAATTATCAGCGGTAGATGAGAACATATCCGGCATAATTAAAGAGATGGATCGTCTCGAAATAAAATCAGCGGAGCAGTGGAAAAGCCTAGAAGCGGATCAGAGTCAATTAAGGAGTACCATCGAAGATAGGCTGAGCCAGATAGAAAGCAATCAGGATGACACTAAAAGCCAGATTGAAGAAAAAGTAAGCACGATTAAGGAGCAGATAAGGAAAGATTGGCGAAAAATGAATGTCGATTCTAAAGAGGAAAGATCCACCATCTTAAAAACAGTAGGCGAAAATCATACTCATATTCAGGCGTTAGAGCAAGAAATGAAGAGCAAGCTTAAAGAACAGACGGACAGGATCATTAAAGCCGAACTCAGGTCATTAGAGAAATCGTCATATTTAGAACAGGAACATTGAAAGACAAGCAGGATGACTCAAATAGCCCGGAGGCGAGCACAGCAGGAAGTCAGACTCAGGCGGAGAGCCCATTAACAACAAACACGGAAGGGTTTCGCAAGAATATCGATAGGAGCTCAACACCACAAGACGGTCATCAGCCTACACAACTTATCCAAGTAATTCGCTCAAGTGATTATAAACCGCAGAAATACACGGAGAATTCAGGGGTGACGCCTAAAGCTTTTATCAAAGAGATTGAAGACCATTTCAATGACACAGGGGTACCTGAAGCACGTAGATTGAGGATGATGGAGAGATTTTTATCAGGAAATGTCCTTACATGGTTTTTAAGCTTCAAATATACATTTGGAACCATGTCAGATTTTAAATTGGCGTTTCTGCGCAAATATTGGTCGCCCGCGACACAACAGAGTCTAAGGATGGAGCTTTACTCTACAAAGTACCAAACCACCCAGCAAACAAAATACTCAGATTTCTTTAACATGCAAATGTTAAAATTTCGCGACCTTGATTGCCCTTTAAATGAAGCGGATCTGGTGATGACAATAGCGAGGCAATTGCCAGTCAACGTGCAACAAGTCCTAGTCGCAGCGAACGTTAGTACGGCCATACATGCAGAGCAGATATTACGCCAGATAGATGAGACTACGTCTCATAGTCATTATAGAGGAGGAAGACAGCTGGAGTTAGTCAATGCGACAGAGGTCATAAAACCTAAGCAGGCAAACACTAAAACGCAGGGCACTAATACAAGCACTTCCACACCTAGGCGAAACCAGGAAGAAGGAGAAAACAGACCATACCAGCGTAACGAAAATAACTACAATAATAGATCATATCAAGGCAACAATAGGTATCAACAGAGAGGATATCAACATTGGCGTGAAAATCGAAGAAATGACAGGCCTTATGGAAGATACGGTGATTACAATGCTAATCAAAGATGGAAAGGAAGAAGAGACCAAAATCAAGGAGAGCCACGAAATTATCGAAATGACTGGGATGATAGGCACGCTCAATCACAAAATTACCTAGAGGAATTACATGCTAGTCAAGGTGGAGAGCTAGGAAGATGGGAAAAAGCCATTGGGAACATGAAGAATCCTGATACACATACTGAGGAAGCTGGAAGTCTACTGGGACAAGAGGAATATCAAGGACATCGGCGACAAACGGATGATGGGAGTCGCACTGGAGCTAAAAAAAATGTTAAATATGGATAAAGAAGACAGCCTACAAACGCAACAGTCGGAAGTTGAAGAGGGATGGATAGTAGCGAACATACAAGAATGGATTGCTTTGCCAGAAGACTGCCTGGAGGAGACGGTGAAACCACGGAACGATGAAATTAGGCAATTACCCATTATTTACGCAAGGATTGGTGGAATTAATATAAGTTGTTTATTGGATACGGAGTCACAGATCAGTCTGGTATCGGAGGCCTTGGTTCGAGAGTTGGGACGGAGTCAAAATATTCCTGTATTTCCCGTACCACAGCTCAAAGTGAGGGGTGTTATTTCTGAACGCACCGTCACTTGTAAACGTCAGGCATACTTAGAGCTGAACATATTGGAACACACTTTTGGGCAAACATTCATTATCATGGCAAAGATGAATTTCAATATAATTCTTGGTGCAAATTTCATTTGTGACTATCAAGCTGTGATAGATTTGCTCAAGAATACTGTCAGTTTTAGAGAGTATGATCAGCTGAAGAATGTGGGATTGCATATGGATGAAATCACCACCGGAAGAGATGTAAATTCTTGGGCATTGGAAGCAATATCGGAAGAGACGGAAGAGGAGGTACGAAAGGCAGAAGATAACATCATAGAAGGAGCTGTTGTGGAACTAGATGAGGAGAGTGAATCCCAGGAGATATGGTCTTTATTAACGGAAGTAGACGACAGTGATGCACAATTTGAAGAGTCACTACAGGAGCGGCTCAATGACATTCAACTTGGGGGTGAACACAGAAAGCAATTGGAAGAGATTTTAAGGGAGCAACAAAACAGCTATTGGAAAACTGCATTAAATTAGGATATCCAGATTTCAAGCACAAATTTATAATCCAAGCGGATGCTTCACTGGTGGGTATAGGTGCTATGCTCTACCAAGAGGATCCAGCTAACCTGCAGCATAAAACATATTTGGCATTTGTCAGCCGAAAATTGCGTAAGCACGAGCGCAATTATACTGTAACGGAGCTAGAATTGTTGGCCATACTTCATGCGCTACAACAATGGAAACGAATAATCTATGGTTAACCCATTGTTGTCAGGACTGATCACAAGGCATTAACATTCTTGTTTAAGACGTCGATGGCAAGCGAACGTGTGACACGTTGGTCTATATATATTCAGCAGTTTAGCATTGAGATTGAACATTGCCCAGGGAAGATGAACGTGATTCCGGATGCACTCAGCAGGAACTCAGAGCCTGATAATGAAGAAACAGCGATGGTACAACACTTGGAGTTAGCACCGAAGGACCGGGAATTCTTGGAGGAGTTACGTGAGATACAGCGAGAACAAGAAGCGGAACCATGGATGATGCTTTTAATTCAATACTTCAGAGAGCAACTACCTACAGGAACACCTGCATTTCGAGAAGCGAAAGCCAAAGAAGGAAGATATGTTTATGTCAACAATTTGCTGCACAAATGGGTAGATAATGACCATACCAAGTTACGCATATTAGTACCTGCTTCTTTACAACGAGGATTGACATGGCATACGCACGAACGTTACGGTCACGTGGGCGTAGACAAGTGCGAAGCGACTATAGGAGAGACATTTACATGGCCACGTATGAGAACAACTATATGTGACGTCATTACAACTTGTGATCCGTGTCAGAGGACAAAGCCCAATAATTATTTAAAGAGGCAGTATCCTAGACCATTGCTACCTCAGAAACCATGCGAGCTACTGGCACTCGACTGTTTCGGTCCAATCCCGAAGGGAAGGTGAGGTTGCCGACACTTACTAGTATGCATTGATGTGTTTTCTAAGTTTGTCGTATTATGCCCCATTCAGAAAACTACTTCAAAACAGGTACTCAGTCGTATTCGGAATAGAGTTATTCCAATCCTTGGAAAACCAGAATTTATATTATCAGATCATGGCAGTTGTTTCACAAGCGCCGAATTCAAGAAAGGTATGGAGGACATGGGTATAAAACACATTTTAAGCAGTATCCGACATGCTCAAGCAAATCCAAGTGAGAGAGCAATTAAGTGTGTAACTTCATATTTGAGAATCTTCATTCCAAAGGAACATCACAGATGGGTGGATAAAATTAAGGATGTAGAGACATGCATGAATTCTACCAGGCACGAGTCAACAGGACAAATCCCTATGGTCCTACACAAAAACGAGTATCCACTGAGATCGTGGAAAAGCATCATTAACTGCCCACAAGATCCAATGATAGCACCTGACTTGCGAATTGAGAGAACGAGAGCCTACATGAGGAAACAAGCAGACCGCAGATTACGGCGAGTAAGAAATAAGAGGTTTCACAGTGATCTTGAAATCAACCAGCTTGTTTTGGTGAAACGACCCGCTACATCGGACCCAGAGAAGAAGAACTTCAGTAAATTCTGCGAAAAGTTCATAGGACCCTATTCTATCGTAAGAAACCTTGGAAATAATGCTTACAGAGTGAAAGAGTTAAGCACAGGAACAATGTCAGTCTACAACGCTGCTAACCTAAAAAAGTATCGTAGAAGTGAACCATGGGAGCGTCGAAATAACGATACAGTTTGAATATATGGACGTCCTACTATCAACAAAGTGCACGGGGAGCAGTTCAGTACGGCACGCGAAGGAGGAAGTAGAGTTGGTGTTGACAAACATTAACGAGGCGAGCAGAGTGTTGCCCCAGGCATCAGCGTCACGCAAGCAGTTGAGAGAGTCATTATGAGCAGGAAATGAAAACGAGTAAATGCCATTCAAGACAGGAGCGACTAGACTAAGTAATAGAAAAGGGTTGATTCCGAAATAAAACAATTGGCCTACGGAAGTCTTTTAAAAATTGTCGACTTTATTCCTAAGTTCGAAATTTTGTGAGTGGGAGAGTTGTGAACCCTTTATCCTCTGTTGGATAAATGATTCTATGTTTTATTTCTTCAATTAATAAATATTTCCACCAGCATCGTGAAAGTAGCCAGACGGAGATGAGGAAATTTCAAGCATTGGTTGGAGACAGCGGGGACATACCTGAAGCAGATTGACAAAAGGCTAAATACTTTAGCTGTGAAAGGAAATAGCCTAGCGATGTGTCAGAAGGACAGGTGTTGGCCACCTCAAAATAGAAGCGACGCGCAGTGAGACATGCGGCTGGTATGTTCATTGTGATATTCGCGCCTATAAGTAACTAGCTGAAGTACCCGTGCTTCGCTACGCGTCATAAATAAATTAAAATGTGAAAGTGACAGTTAAAACAGGGGATAGGCGAGGTGCTGCGCAGAGGGAGATTAAGGATGGAACATTTTGTCCAACTACACCGTTCGGCGTTGACCGTGTTTTATAGCACAAATTTAGGTTTTACTCGCTAACCGTTGGAGATACCTTTCGGACAGAAAATGTAATTTTAAACCTCGTATATGCCATCAAAAGTTTGCTATTTCTTAGCGTTCACTTTTTATTTGAAATGGAAATATGAAAGTTTGAAACCAAAGGGTATAGTGACGTCACTAAAATGGTCGCCAGAGTGCAAAGTATTGAAATCAAAAGTAGCCTATATGTTAACCAGTTAAATCAGCTACTTTCATGTAAAATTCATGTAAGTCGGACCAGTGGTTCTTGCGTGATTGAGTAATACACAGACACACACCATCTCATTTTTAGCCTCGCTTCGCTCGCGTCATAGTCGTGTCATATTGTTATTCAATGACATGCAGGTTTAATTCCGTTAACACCCCTTTAGAACCTGAATATCCAAAAAATCCCTCCTTAGTAGACATTTTCGACACACAACAAACATATCCCCTTCTTCTAACTTCAATAGTTTTGATTGATCGATGAGAGTGAACATCCAAAAATCCTTCCTTAGTGGACGTTTTTATTCCAGAATTTCACCCCTCCCCATATGCCCCTTAAATTGGATTTATGAAAAAAAAGGTCGAACATCTACTTATTTTAATTATTTATTCATTTATTAATTTTTAAGGTGATTGGAACTCGGAGAAAATCAAACTCCTCGTCTATGTCGTTTAAGAGATACACGCTCCGTTCGGAATCTTTCAACCCCCACTTTTCATCCCTTTCACCTCATAATATACACCACATCGAAAAACCATTAGACATGTGTCAGCTTATTTTAAATGATTAGTATATATGCCAAGTACCACATCCCCAAATGAAACCACTCATGAGATATTGTTATTCAATGAAATGCACGTTTATCCCCTTAACACCTTATTAGAACCTGAATATCCAAAACTCTTTCCTTAGTGGACGTTTTCGACATACCACGAACTTATCCCCAAAATTTCATGTTTCTAACTTCAATAATTTTTGCTGGGCGATGATGAGTGAGTGAGTCAGTCAGGACATTTTCTTTCATTAATATTTGAGAATTTCACCCCTCCCCAAGAACCCCTTAAATTGGATTTATGAAGAAAAAAACGGTCGAAAACCTATTTACTTATTTAAAGCTGTTTTCCCCCTGAGTTTGATAAGTGAGTAAGTAAGTCTATCAGTTAGGACACCTTCTTTCCTGTTCCCCCCCCCCCCGAATTTCACTCCTCCCCATGGGCCCCTTAAATTGGATTTATGAAGAAATGGTCGAACACCTATTTACTTATTTTTAAGATGCTTTTTCCGCTGAATTTCAAACTTATCGCCTATGTTGAATAAGAGATACAGTACACGCTCCGTTAAGAATCCTTCAACCCCCAATTTTCTCCCCTTTCACCTCATAATATACACCATATCGATAAACCCTTAGACATATGTCTGCTTATTTTAAATGATTAGTTTGTATGCCGAATATCACATCCCCATATGAAACAACTCGTGAGATATTGTTATTCAATGAAATGCAAGTTTAACCCCCTTAACACCCCTTCAGAACATGAATATCCAAAAATCCATCCTTAGTGGACTTTTTCGACAAACAACGAACATATCCCCAAAATTTCAAGTTTCTAACTGCAATAGGTTTGCTGGGGGATGATGAGTGAATATCCAAAAATCCTTCCTTAGTGGACTTCTTTCCCCAGAATTTCATCCCTCTCCATGAGCCCCTTAAATTGGATTATGAAAAAACGATCGAACACCTATCTACTACTTTTTCAATCTGATTTTTCTCCCTGAGATTCTTACTTTTTGCCTCTGTCATTTAAGAGATACTTGCTCCGTTAAGAATCCTTCAACACTCACTTTTCACACAAACACCTCATAATATACACCACATCGAAAAACCCTCAGACATGTGTCTTCTTATTCTTAATGATGAGTTTATATGCCTAGTATCCCATCCCAAAGGAAATCATTCGGGAGATATTGTTATTCAATTAAATGCAAGTCTACCCCCTTAACACCCCTTTAGAACCTGAATATCCAAAATTCCTTCCTTAGTGGACGTTTTCAACATACAACGAACATAGCCCCTTAATGTCATGTTTCTAACTTCAATAATTTTGGCTGGGGGATGATGAGTGAGTAAGTCAGGATATTTTCTTTCAATTATTTTTCAGAATTTCACCCCTCTCATGAACCCCTTAAATTGGATTTATGAAAAAAACGGTCGAACACCTATTTACTTATTTTTGAGCTGTTCGTCCCCCCTGAGTTTGATGAGTGAGTGAGTTAGGACACTTTCTTTCCTGTTTTCCCCCCAGAATTTCACCTCTCTCCAAGAGCCCCTTAAATTGGATTTATGAAAAAACGGTCGAACACCTATTTACTTATATTTTAAGCTGTTTTATTCCCCCCGAATTTCAAACTTCTCGCCTATGTCGTTTAAGAGATACACGCTCCGTTAAGAATCCCTCAACCCCCAATTTTCACCCCTTTCACCTCGTAATATACACCTCATCGATAAACCCTTAGACATATGTCTGATTCTTTTAATGATTAGCTTATATACCGAATATCACATCCCCAAAGAAACAACTCATGAGATATCGTTATTCAATGAAATGCACGTTTACCCCCTTAACACCTCTTTAAAACCCGAATAACAAAAATCATTCATTAGTTGACGTTTTCGATATACAGCGAACATATTCCCAAAATGTCATGTTTCTAACTTTAATAGTTTTCGCTGGGCGTGACGAGTGAGTGAGTCAGACAGGACATTTTCTTTCAATTATTTTTACCAGAATATCACCCCTCCCCATGGGCCCCTTAAATTGGATTGATGAAAAAACGCTTGAACACCTATTAACTTATTTTTTTAGCTGTCTTTTTCCCCTGAGTTTGATGATTGAGTGAGTTAGTCAGTCAGTTAGGACACTTTCTCTCCTTTTTCCCCCCAGAATTTCACCCCACCCCATTGGCTCCTTAAATTAATTTATGAAAAAACGGTGGAACACCGACTTACTTATTTTTTAAGCTGATTTTTTTTCGCCGAGTTTCAAATTTCTCGCCTATGTCGTTTAGGAGATAGGCCTACACGCTTCGTTAGGAATCCTTCAACCCCCAATTTTCACCCCTTTCACCTCATAATAATACACCACATCGAAAAACCCTTAGACACATGTCTGCTTATTTTTAATGATTAGTTTATATGCCGAGTATCACATCCACAAATGAAACCACTCGTGAGATATTGTTATTCAATAAAATGCAGGTTTAACCCCCTTAAGACCCCTTTAGAGCCTGAATATTCAAAAATCCTCCCTTAGTGTATGGTTTTGACATACAACGAACATATCCCGAAAATGACATGTTTCCAACTTCAATATTTTTGGCTGGGCGATGATGAGTGGGTGAGTGAGTCAGGACATTTTCTTTCAATTTTTTTCTTCAGAATTTCACCCCTCCCGATGAACCCCTTAATTTGGTTTATCAAAAAAACTGTCGAACACATATAAGTTATACTTATTTTTAAGCAGTTTTTCCCCCTGAGTTTGAAGAGCGAGTGAGTCAATCGGTTAGGACACTTTCTTTCCTGTTTTTTTTTTTTACACAGAATTTCACCCCTCGCCATAGGCCCCTTAAATTGGATTTATGAAAAAAAAACCGGTCAAACACCTATTTACTTATTTTTTATGCTGATTTTTTCCCGCTGAGTTTCAAACTCCTCGCCTATGTCGTTTATGAGATACAGGCTCCGTTAGGAATCTTTCAACCCCCACTTTTCACCCCTTTCACCTCATAATATACACCACATCGAAAAACCCTCAGACACATGTCTTCTTATTTTTAATGATGAGTTTATATGCCGAGTATCACATCCCCCAGTGAAACCAATCGGGAGATATTGCTATTCGATGAAATGCAGGTCTACCCCCTTAACACCCCTTTAGAACCTGAATATCCAAAAATCCTTTCTTAGTGGGCGTTTGCGGCCCTTTAGTAAGCTGCATACCAAATTTCATTCCAATCCGTTGGGTGGGTTCTGAGATTTCGTGATGAATGTGTGAGTGAGTGAGTGAGTGAGTGAGTGAGTGAGTGAGTGGTATTTGACAAATATCTAGTAGATAGTGTCAAGTCTTTGTTATGCTATACTCGGTTGACAGTGCTGTGTGAACAGTTGAGTAACTAACGGGATTTCAAGTAAAGATCCTCATTTTCTATACCGGTAGTGCAGAGCGCAATTGGCATCCAGACGGCCGTGTCTCGAATTGAGCTATGTTGCCATGGAAACTATCTGCCTTGCCATTCCTTCATGAGTATATTTTATGATTTGATTAGCCTGTTTTTGAGTGAAAAAGGGCCGAAATCAGAAGAATGAGAAAGACTATCGAAAATTCATGTAGCCAGCGGTTCCTTCTGGGTCCTAAACTATATGTATGCAAAATATGGTTGAGATTGGTGGAACGGTGTAGATTTGTATACGGAACCAACATATATACATACATACATACATACATACATACAGACTTTCACTTTTATATATTAGATATGATGCCGTAACGTGAGTGGCTGATGAAGAAAATAGACACTCCTACGACGCCAAGATCTGCTAAAACCGCCAAATTACAGAAAATGTGGGAACCAATGAGAGAAGAATGCTTATTTAGCGCGGCAGGTCTAGCGTGGGCACGCTCGGCTAGCATTCACGCGGGAGATCGCCTAGACAAAATCTCTACGATCGATTCTAGGATTAATGGGCATATTCTTGACCTGCGCTATTTTACGAGTTCAGTGATATTTATTTCATTCCTGTATCACAATTATTTCGAGAAATTTTTATCTAAATTCCCCCACCATCAAGACCTAGGGCCAGTTCATTTATAAGTGGTGTGAAGAGCCGAGACTTTGCTTATTATTATTATGTGCGTCTACGGACGTAAGCTGATTATACTTTGGTGTGTCGAGGACACGCTTATTACTTTGGTTCGTCTGAGGACGGAGGCTGTTAATTTGTGTGTCAGTGGACACAGGCTTTTATACTTTGCGCGTCTTAGGACGTGGACAGTTATACTTTGCGTGTCATGAAGGACACAGAAATTATTATTGAAAGTGTTAAATTCAGTGTTAGATAGTCACAGTACTATATTTGTAGGGGCAGTATCTTCGATAATTCGCCAATAAACTGTTTTGGGGAAAGAAGTACCCGAACGGCGAATTTAGTAGTCAGACATCAAGTGTATAATAATTTAATTTTTGAATCAGCACGAGAGATGACATCATTGACCATGGAGGAAGCCTGGAAATATCAAGACTCCGTCAAGATGGTTGAGATGAGATAAGAAGAATCCAGTTGGGAAATGGCTGCAGATGTTCTTTGACGGGTGACTGGCTGAGGATGAGTACCGAATAATATTTATTATTATCTGATAAATTAACTTATGGTGTATGGGACATATCTGGTTTTGTAAATAATTTGCTTGTGTGATTAACGTAGTCTATTTAGTTTTGGTCTGACACACCTTTTGCATGGAAACAGCTCGCATATATATTTAGTAGAAGGTTCTTTTCTTGTTTGTTGTTTTAACTAACGTAGCTATGTGAACGGCCGTGTTTGCATATGTTACGCGATGCGGTTAAAAACGTCTTTCGGAGATATGTTGTGTTTCAGAAGTAGGACTGAAGTAAAATAATTATACAGTAGATTGGAGGGTAATTAATTTCTTTTGTTTTATTATTGATCAGATTCAATGAGATTATTGCCTTTGGAGCAATGTGATTTGTGACGAAGAGCAGTCAGCTCTATCGTAGGTTTTAATATTTTTAATTGTCGGCGAGCATCCATTCAGCCGATCTGTGTAAAAAAAATATGTATTGTCATTCCCAAATATGTGTGTGTGTGAGTGTGTGTTTTTGTGTCATTACAAGCGGGATTTTCAGCTTAGACTGATTTCTGGCAGCTTGATGACAAATCTAGATTGTGACCTCGCGAGGGCAATTCTGGATATTTTGATTAATGTCTGACCATATTTTGAAGTGGTTGAGTTTGTTGCTGTTGATTCCTTGAGATAACGGCACAGCTGGTCAGGTATTTATACACACTGGAGTGGGACAATGGCAGGTGATTGAGGAAGAGGGGAGATGTTGCACAAGACGAACTGAAGGGTGCCAGCCAGGTCATTAGCGGAGAGTGTCTGTGTGGCTCAGTAATAACTTTAAATACAGAATTAAGAACTGATCAATGGTAAAAATTGTTTAAATAAATGGGAGTTGCCTACGAATCACGATAATCTCCGAAGCGTTAGCTTAACATGCAGTTTTGTTCATATAAAGTAATGTCAGCCAGTCAGGCTTTTGTTGTTGTTGGTTTATTCCATGTTTTTATTTTATTCAGTGACCCGTGAGTCACATGCTGTATTTCCTTGTTTGTGTTGAGCAATTTGGCCCGTGTTGGCAGCTCAAAGTCAAGTGCGTCTTCGCGCTAATGAGGGTCCCGAGAGAGATTCCTGTAGATAGTAGATTTGTAGTGCGTGTGTCAGCATTACTTTTTAAGGGTTTTATTTAATGTCATGTTCCATATCCATAAACGTTGATTTACGAGATGATTGTTCGTAAGCATCGTGGCTGTTAACCCGTTGTAAACGAACAGTCATCCAAAGTACTCATTCCTCGTAGTTAGTCATTACGCGCACATAAAACCCAAATTGCAAGGTAGTGGAACCAGGATCCACATTTTAAATAAAAGGGGAGATCCGTCTGACTCCTCAAATTTATAGATATTCCTATCATGGGAAATTCAGGGAGGATTGTTTTATATTTTATTGTTGTTTATTTCTTTTTATGCACTATTAGTCATTAAATCTTGTTATTATTTTACATCTTGTCACCTTTCTTTCTCGATTTATAGTTTATATCCTATGACCCTTACCTCAGTAGAGCATGTTGTTTGGCGAACGTAAACATCACATAGGAACTGAGCGCGACCCCTTGATTAAGATTTCTTACATTAAACACTGCTTTTCTGAAGGGTTCAATACCCACATACAGACTTTCACATTTATATATAAGATTTATGTATATACTAGCTGAAGTACCCGTTCTTCGAACGGCTTTTAGTACTTGCTGGCCTAAATCATTAATATATATAATCACACATTCCTAATGTAGTTATGTTATTTCCATGTTACCTACTACATGTGTATACTACATGCATTTTCACTCACCAAATTATTAATCAAAGGTAGGAAAGTGAATATCCTTAGCCTGCTTTCAGTCGACCGACCGGGTCAGGGAATGGAATGAATGAAATCCCCAACTAACATCAAGGATATGAACTGTGCAGGCAGCCGAAGCCTGTCGCACTCCCCTGGGGCAATGATTAAATGAATGACGGATAAAATGAAATGATAGTGGAGATTGTTGCTGGAATGAAATTGTGACAGGGAAAATCGGAGTACCCGGAGAAAAGCCTGTCTGTCTCCGCTTTGTAGGTGAGAAAGTGCGTTTATATATTGGAAATAAATATCAGCTTATATGTAGTAAAAGTTAAATAACCTGTCTTAAATATTGAACACCTATCGTTTAACGTCTTCATACTATATTTAAACATATAAACATTATGCTAAAAATACATAAAAAATGATAGCAATTATCATATCCGCAAAAAGTAATATTGCGGAAAGTACGTACCGTCATGATAAAGAGTAACAGTAACGGAACAAACTTCAATCATCCCAAGTAATAATAACAAAAACAAATTAATCACAGAAAATTTTTCTAAGTTTATGCCGTGACTTGTGCGAGATAACGCCTAGCAACTAACTCCAAGATGGTTCATCAGCGGGCTCTTGTGGTTTATTTGCGGACTACCAAAGGAGTAGCAAACTGTGTGATACCTCAATTCTTATTTAGAACACCTCAGCTACTTTACTGCGAGTGCTAAGGGCTAAAACAGTCTTTCACCTCCCTATAAAGGCTTCCAAACTGATTGTATATTGAATTTCAGGGCCAAGCAATTAAAACTCAGCAACTTTTCTAGGTTTACGCCGTGTTTTGTGCGGTTTTCTTTATTGGCCGTGAAAGTCAAAATACCTACTTTATTGAAATAAATTTGTCCAGTTCTGCAGTAAGATTAATATGAACACTAAATAAACTAACGTGACAGTCGTTAGTCTCCGACACATTCGTCTGTGAATTTGGATTTCTGATCATGGTAAAAAAACGAAAAAAAAGCAGATAAATATTGGCCAACGCAAATATTCATTTAACGAAAAACAAATCGATAAAAAGGATAAAAGCATACCGTGCAAAGTGAAACATTGTAAAACAGCGTAAAAATCCGAATACCCACATACAATATCCAGCACAAAGAGTATAAAATTTGACTCAAAATCAGGTCCCGTTTTGGACCCAACAAACTACCTCTATAAATAAAACAGTTCATGTAGAGACTAACATAGACTAACATCGCTCGGCGTTGACCGTGTTTTAAAATACATAATTAGGTTTTACTTGCTAATCGTTGGGGATACACGAAAAGTGATAAGGACCTTTCGGATACAAAATTTAATTCTAAAGCTCGTAGTGCCATCAAAAGTATGCTATTTCTTAACGTTCTCTTTTTATTAGAAATGGAAATATGAAAATAGTCGCCATTTTAAATAGTGCAAAATATCGAAATCAAAAGTAGCCTATATGTAAGCCTGGTAAATCAGCTACATCCAAGCAAAATTTCATTTAAATCGGACCAGTGGTTCTTGCGTGATTGAGTAACAGACAGACACACAGACACACACCATCTCATTTTTATATATTAGTACTAGCAGAAGTACCCGTTTCTTCGAACGGTGTTCGGTGTTAACACCAGACATTATCAATTGAGCTACTGTTGCAATGGTTAGCGGTTTGTCATTCCTTCATAAGTTTATCAGAACGAAGTTAGTTTTCTGGGAATATCACACACACTTTTAATTTAAGGGCATTAAAATGTAATTTTCGGAGACCCGTTATAGACTCCCGAATTTTGTGTCTCACATTGAGAAGCGCAACATATGCTTTGGTCGTCCTTCTATGATATTTTTTATATTTCGCCTATTTTAGCATGTATGAAAAGTAAGGTGAAGGGTTTTATAAATGATTGGTGTATTGACTCATGTTTACCATACCTAATTTTACGATGCACCAAGCATCCGAACACGAGTTATAAGCGTACATATAGATACCCAGAAAGACAGACAGACAATTCTATTGTCTACAACATATCATGCCACAATTCGAGGAAAAACTCCGTCAATCAATACCTTTTATTTTTAAATCAGTTAGATAGGGGACATGTTTCGAGCTACTCTTCTTAGCCCTTCATCATCCCTAATTTTAGTATTAGACAATCAAACTTTGTACATCTCATTACATCAATAAAAAACATGCAAACATACTGTAAACAAACATGTTAAAAACACTATAAAACATTAAAACACACTAAAAAACACTGAAATAACTCTGTAAAAGCTGCGTCAAGTTTGAGGAACCTTGTTTAAACATTGTTTAATTGAATCCTGCGATGCCCAATATAACATTAAATGGTCATCAAATAGAAAATAAATCAGAAACAAAGTTTTTAGGACTATGGATACAACAAGACTTGAAATGGAATAAACATATACAATATCTGAATACTAAACTGAACTCGATGTGCTTTGCGTTACGTATTTTGAAAACCTGCACTAGCATGCACACATTAAGAAATACTTATTTTGCTTATTTCCATTCATACTTAAGATATGGGATCATATTTTGGGGTATGTCGCCAGATGTACTAAGCACGTTTAGGATACAAAAGAGAGCGATTAGAATTATGGCAAATGTACACTCTAGAGAATCATGTAGACCTCTGTTTAAAGATTTAAACATTCTCCCACTGCCCTGCATATATATCTTTGAAAGTATTTTGTTTGTTAAAAATAATTTAATGAATAAAGATGTTTTTCTTAAAACAAACAATGATGTTCATAGGCATAACACAAGACAAAATCAAAACATTCATATTTCACACACACACACACACAAGCATATATCAAAAAGGAACTTTTCACACTGGAGTTAAATTATACAATAAACTACCCCAGTATATAAAACTGGCCCCAAAAATAAAAACCTTTGATAGAATGTTGAAAGCTTATCTGCAGTGCCATTGTTTTTACTCAGTAGTTGAATATTTTAGCGTATAGGAGTGATGGAATCTATAACTATATTTTACTTTTTTAATTTAATTTTAATACCTAGCTGTATGTTGTTGTATTTATAGAATTAAGTTTTCATATTATGATAATAGAGTGAGGTGTAAATAGTTGTGCAATAAGATTGTATCTATTAAGATTTGCTATTATAATAAGTTATAAATAGTTTTAATCTTAGTAATATATACCTGTTAGTTCTTTTATTTTATGCATGTAAATTCTGACGTGTCCTATATCAAAAATGTATTGAATGCATGTATTTGATCAAATGGAATTAATAAAAATCTATCTATCTATCTATCTATCTATCTATCTATCTATGTTTATTGTTACAATGTGAGCAAATTGTATATTGTGTCATTGATTATGCCATTTCCTCTGTGACATTTTCTTGATGGGGCTGTTTTGCCACGTAAAAATATTAAAACATTAACAGCACTATAAAACATCTATTTTGACTATTGCGTCATGTGATTTCATGCAGATTGTCGCTTTGTTCATCTCGATGAGAGCTTGATTATATAACGTGATCTTTATTGACAGAGGTTTTCTTCATTGTTGGGACAGCCTGTGAAATAATTTGTGCTCTCCTTGCGCCCAAGTCTATCCAAAAATGAAAGAGGAACAGAAATTAGACAAGAGAACGATGATCTAAAATCTCAAAAAAAAAAAACGGAAACTCGTAATGTGTATTGACTAATTTGGCTTACGTTCACGCGAGGGAGAAGAAGGAACCGGGCCTGATGACCAATCCCAATTCGTCTTAAGATTCCTGTCTGTAAAACCATGAAAGAAAAAATATAGAACGTTACGGACAAACCGAGGATATTAAATTAACGAAACTAAGCTCGAGAACCGTCCGAACAACGTGCTGATCTTACCTTGTAGTACGGTGTGGACTGTGCGGAGGTCACTGACTAGATGGAAACATATGTGACAGCGCTGGCTCGTAAAGTAAGCCGTACAACAAATCACCCAGATATCCAAATATGGGTATATCTATCACACAGTATCCAAAAAAATCATCCTTACGATGAACCTGTATGTCGACAAAAAAAAAAAAAAAAAGATTAGTTGAAATGTGCTCTCAAACTAAATTCACCTAACGTGTACTTCCTGACATAAAATAGATTTGAAAGCCTTGTAGACGAAACGCAATACACGTCACATAAAAACTGACCCTTTACGTTGTGTTAGGTCCCCATACACAGGAAGACCTCTTTCATAAATTATAAAGGCTCGTGGTGTATGGAAATTCAGGTTCTTTAGCCTCAAATGGCCCAAATTCCTAAAAGCCGCACAAAATGCTGATTCAATTCAGGATTTTTTGAAAATAATGTTGCTGTTTGGAGATATAATGGACCTTCTGTACTATATATCGCACGTGAAATTGCATGAAAAAATTCTAGGTTACCCCTCCACACCCCCTTGATTGCATTGATTAATTATACAGTCTACGTTGGTTCCGTGATAACATTATAGCTATTTGCAAACATTCACAGAAATGTAATAAATGGAGTAATAATAATATCGAATGGCCTCGGATGCCGGGCGCAAGCTTCGTAATTTGACACCCAGAGGGTAGCTCGCATGTCGAATTTCGTTGTTCCTTGAATCTCTATGAAAGTCAAGGAGGGTAGATATCTAAGCTCCTTGAACACTATAGCGCTTTCTAGTAGAGAAATGAGGAACTTTGTGTTGACGGAAACTCCCGAGATTAATTTTGCCATTATGAACACGGCCTACTGAATTCAAATGGGTTCTTTGACATGCCAACATCGTATGACATGCGTGTCGTATATTTGCCGTCTTTCAAAAATCACTTACCACGGCCAGGAGTGAATCTGCAATCTCGGGGTTAGTGGACCGACACGCTATCCACTCACCCACCGTGGCAAGGTATAAATGGAGTGACATTGCTTCTTACAGAAATAGATGGAAAGTTGGATGCCACCCCTTGAGATATTGTTGACATGGTTACCGATTTGCATTCCTTCATTAGTTTGTTAAATTAAATTAAATTAGTTTTCTGGGAATATTTCAGAAACTATTGGTTTTAGAGCCTTATAATGTAGTTTTCGAGAACCCTTTAGGGCCCCCAAGTTTTGTTTCTGGCACCGAGGGGCTTTGTCTCGTGGTTGTACGCCATAATATAAGACTACTACTAATAATAATATAATATAGTGAACCCGAGGGTGTTATGCTGACTGATATCGAACGTGGATCTCAGAGATTGTGATCTCAGTATAAAGGTTCCACCAGGGAACGAACCCAAGGTCTGCTGAGGGAGTTTCATGGTAAAAACCCCTAGAGAAAAGTGTATATTTAATCACTGGTGTGATTCCAGTTGATCATGACATTATTTATTAAAATAATGCAGGAAATTGAGCGAAATACAGCATTATTAGACTACTTGAAGTAGGCTATACTGGACTTGGAGCACGGAAAGTGCAGAGTTTGACGTTTAACTAATTGGCCCAGAATTGTGGGAGGTGCAGCATGGAGCCACGTCCATCTTGCTGACCTCGTTATGTCGTCTGGAGGAGGTTGGGGACTTGAATAATGACCCAGTTTTTCCCCGACTGAGAATGGATGTAAGAATGGGGTGGGAAGATCCCAAGGAAAATCATTGATTACTCATGATTGGAGTAACACAATGACATGAGAGTGGCACACAGATGAATCTTTAGCCAGGAGGCTAATTTTAGAGCCTTTAATCTGCGAAATTGACGCATATTTAATGAAGTGCGGAAGAACAGAGACTATGGTTGTTCGCGGCTTGGTTTTAACGAGGTTGCCAGGGATTCCCAGTAAGATAGTGTCCCCACGCTATGGAGAAAGGAATTAATATTAATTAATTGGCCGAGCGATTCTTCAGCACGCAGACAGTTCTGGGATCAGTGAAGGAAAAGGAACCCGATGAGCATGGTTTCGAGACCAGAATCGTGCTGGGAGAGGAGTCGAGATAGCGCGAGAAAATTTAGCTCTACTTTTCGTGGGAATCCAATATAAGGGAGTCGACCCTTGGCAGAGTCTCAGTCTTTAGCCCAGTCTTAACCCATTCGCACGCCAGTGTTGCAGCCAGTCTTAACGCAGTTTACACAGTTGGACATAGTTTGTCACCGAGAGTCGCAAACAGTCGTCGCTACACAGTTTTTGTCAGCAGAACGAACAATGTGTGTTCACTTAGGAAGCAACGTGTGAGATAAGTTGCAGAACAGGGGGTGGGGTGGCTGTCTTGGTTCGTAGCGGATTAACAGTACTCAAGGTCGAAAGAATGACTGGCAGCTTGGAATGTCTATTAGTGAAACTGGTTATTTCAGGAAATATTTGGTACGTCTGTAATGTTTACATCCCACCAGCTTCAAAAGTAGAATCGTACAGGCAAGTATATCGGTGGATGGAATCCCGCACAGAAATATATGATAAAAATTTATTAATATTTGGTGACTTCAATATCCCAACAATACAAAGTACAATAATTAATGATGACAATATTCACACAAGAGAACTCGTAAATTTTATTAATTATCTTCAGCTAAAATCTTATAATTCAGTACTAAACCGTAACGGGAGGACGCTGGACTTAGTTCTATCCAACAAACCCAACATAAATGTAACGGAAAACACAGACCCACTCTTACCGCAGGATCGCCATCACCCAGCTCTGGATGTGGAAATATCTCTAACTATATGTCGAAACCAAGTAATTATCCAGCCTAATGATACCTATAACTTCCGGGAAGCCGATTTTGAGCAAATGTACACTCGGTTGAGGGATAGTGCCTGGGGTCAAATATACGAGTGCACTGATGTAAATACTGCAGTAGACCTGTTTTATCAGATTTTTAACACAGTACTTGGCGAAACCGTTCCTATATGTAAACGACAAACGGGAAGAAAATATCCTGTCTGGTTCTCTAAGGAAATAAAGAGTAAATTGAAGGAGAAGGAACACCATAGGAAGAGAAAACATTACTCAGATCATCATAGACTACGTTTTGAAGAATTAAGGTCAGAAATTAAAAAGGACATTAAATTATCTTATAAGAAATATATCCATAATATTGAACAAAACATTAGCAGGGACTCAAAGAAATTTTGGACGTTTATTAAAATCAAGAAAAAAAATAGGAACTCATGCGACACTTTTAAATATAATAATGAAGAATTGGACAGGGGTGATTCCATTGTTGAAGGTTTCGCGTCATATTTCAAATCAGTGTATGACTCTCAGTCAGCCCAATACAAAGTCCCAGCCTGCAATTCGAATACTCCCAACACCCTTCACATAAATCTTGTCTCAAAGGAAGAGATAGAAATGGCATTTAAAAAATTAAAACCTAAGTCGTCGGCTGGTCCTGATAATATTCCACCGTATGTAGTTAAGGGATGTGCTGAAAGCCTCAGGGACCCGTTACACTTTATATTTAACTTAGCAATTCAAACTTGTACGTTCCCTGACGCCTGGAAAATCACTCGCGTCTGCCCTATACTAAAATCGGGAGACCCATCACTAATTAATAACTACCGTCCTATATCTATTTTATCCGCAGTAGCCAAGGTATTTGAATTCATATTGCACGGAAGAATATCAGTATTCCTCAGACCACTCGTAACAGATAACCAACATGGTTTCCTATCCAGGAAATCTACAGTGACGAATGCAATTAATTTTACTCAAATTATATCTAAAGAGTTAGATAAAGGAGGGCAGATGGATGTCATATTTACAGATTTCGAGAAAGCTTTCGACACAATAAATCACGATATCCTTCTTAAAAAATTATGTATTTTGGGATTTTCCCACCCATTACTAAAATTATTCATCTCCTATCTCAGAGACAGGAAACAATTTGTTTTGTTCCAGAAAATTGTCTCAAAGGAATACATAGTTCATTCCGGAATACCCCAAGGTTCGAACCTTGGACCTTTGATTTTTCTAGCAATGATAAATGATTTGCCACGATGTGTACTGCACTCAAATAGTCTTTTATATGCAGATGACTTCAAAATTTTTAAATCAATTTCTTCCACTAATGACTGCACTCTACTACAAAATGACCTAAATAATATACACAAATGGAGTATAGAAAACAAATTATACTTAAACGTACCGAAGTGTGTTGTTATGACCTTTACACGTAAGAAGAACCCAATCACATTTGTTTATGGAATTGGACCTAAGTCATTGAAAACAGTAAGCGAGAAGAAAGATCTAGAGATTCTGTTTGACCGAGAGCTTGCTTTCACTTATCATGTGCAAAAGACGGTCGGGGATGCTTACCGCATGTTAGGGTTTATAATAAGAAACACTAAGCCATTCATTAGGACCAGTACCTGCATAAAACTTTATACTGCCATGGTGAGATCCAAGCTCGAGTACGCCAGCCAAGTATGGAGTCCCTGGCAGAAAACATGCATTAAATTCATTGAGCAAGTTCAAAAGAAATTCCTCAGATATATACACCTCAAAATAACGGGCAATTACCCACACATGGTACCCTACGGTGAACTTTTGTTGAATTTCGGCATGACTAGTTTGGAGTCTCGAAGGCGAGTGAATGATATGAAATTCCTTTATAAAGTCATTAACGGTCAAATTGATAACTCATTTTTCCTATCACTCCTAAATTTCAACATCCCTCGCTTAACTACAAGATCAACCATAACATTCAAAACTGATATAACCAATACCACTTCACATAACAATTCACCTGTATGGAGGCTTTGCAGTATTTACAACGATGCGGTTCGTGTAAACTGGAAACTAGATTTCTGTCTCTCAATCAGACCGTTCTTGGAAATTATAACCCTGTCACTCTAATTCATACTTGAAATAAAATTATCACACATAACAGAATCAACAATGTATATATGTGGATAGGCCTGTTCCCTAGTTATTGATGTTACCCATTAGTTTATTATGTAATAATTCCAAAACCTGTTTTTATATTTGGCATTAGATCATATTTAGATTTAGTTTTTATATTATCTTTTTACTACTATGCATTTTGATCTGTGTGAACTTATTAGTTTTAAGAATTACATTAAGATATTAATACTTAATGCAGGAAATGTATCTTACTGTGTAGGTGCACTATTATTGGGGCGCACACTGAGCCCTGTTGTGTACCATCAACAAATAAATAAATAAATAAAATAAATAAATAAATAAAGTATTGTAAATAATAATCTATGTAAAGTTATGCACCGTGTTAAGCGCAATGTATAAAATATTGACTGATCGTACATGTCTAATTACGATGGAATGCGCTAAAAGAAACCTTACGAAGCAGTTGGTAATGTCTTTGAATACCAAATAATAACGCTCAGGACGGAAGTTAGCATATTTATGCGAATCAGGAAGCTTACCGTAGGAGTATGGATAAACTGTTGGTGAATTCCGAGGGCAAGCGAACCAGACTTTCAATCAGGAGTTGGTAGGAGCGCGGGAGATGCCGTCGACACCTGCATTTTGGATATCTTTGCTAGGGAATTTCAACCAAGGAAAAGTGTACGGAGTGACGTGTGTTATGTAAATTATATGTGAAATGTCTTTTAAATTAATAGTTTAATAAGTGTTTTAAAGTGTCATGTGTGTTGGAAGCAATAGCTCCTTTATAGAAATGCAAAGTGTCGTGTGGTTAACGAAAAATATGTGTCAGAAAATGTGTGTATTCATGATGAAAATGTCGCACTAGAATCTGCATATGGCAGGCGACCAGGAAGGATATGAGTGGTTGGAACCACCGTGACGAGCCTTAAGATATGTGAGTACCCCACAAATTATGTTTAAGTAGAGGTATAGGCCACTGCATGTAGTGTGATTTCAGAATTATAAAGATGCCAGTAAGAATCAGAGTAGGAGATAGACTCTCCAAGTTTACTCATTAGTATGTTGATTTTAATAGATTTGAGATGTTATTTTGCATCAGTGAGTGGATTAATCGCGACCACTATTAATTAAAAATGGCAAATCAGTTATGTAAACGTAATGAACGAACATGGTTGTTCGATTTGTAAGATGAGTTGTGTCGGATTTTGGTAAATTTATGTCAGTGAGAATAATAATAATAATAATAATAATAATAATAATAATGAATATAAAGGTATGAATGAATGCATCAGGCAAAATGTTGTAAACAAGAAATATTTACGCTTATCGATCTAAGCAGTAAGATTATACAGTAAGATTACGTTACGGGATTAAGAAAAGAGTTTGATATCAGAATATTGTATTAATGGGAATATAATTATGGCAGAAAATGGAAGAGCTTTTAGTGAATTGAATTTGCAGCTTATGTGAAAAGCTTATAGAGCAATTGATAGATTTCTCTTGGTAATTATAGGACGCAGATCATAGCATTAGGAGGGACCAGGGTATCTATTCTTCGTATGAAATCTCGTATGCCGTGGGCGTAATGAGTGATGTACTTTGTGCCAGAGCGTATATAGTGAATTGACCCTAGCTCTGATGATGGATATGGAATGTTCCGGGTTCGAATCCCGTGATAGGTGGGAGGAAAACGATGGACAGCTCTGCACGCTATCTGATTCCCCGAGAACTATTTGTTGAGTGATTCGGCTCGTTGAAGTGAATCCCAAGACGGCAGCATGGGCTGGCCGCAATATTTATTAAAGATACCGGTTACCTAATGGACTAATGTGTTATGAATCTCGTGCCTTCATGTTGAAATGGGCCTATTTTGGAGCCAATTATTATCATCCTCAGGGTAGGAATAAATGTGAAAGCTCATCCAGAACCTATTTGCATAATATTCCGTTTAAATCCATTGAGATATGTGTATCACTGGGACCACAGTGTTTGTCTTGTAAAATCTTTTACTGCTTGGGGAGAAAGCCTTCAGACAGGAAACGAGGGGGAGGTAATGTAGGACCTCACTCCACTTCTATTGTGTACCGGCCGCTCGGGAAGAGGGTCTGGACGGTCAAGCGAACCGTGAAAGCGAGTTTGAAAGGAACAGGTTTTAGACCCTGTTAATGACATGAAATGAAACATTGTTATTTTGAGTAATAAAGTCATGTGGTTTAAGAACAGATTGATAATTATAGATCGCCCTGATGGTTCATGATTTTAGCTATCTAACGAATGGTTAGACGTTGCATTTGTACTGTCACTGACATCTTTTTCTGAAGTGGGTTACCAGATGCCACAGGCTACGCGCGAAAAGGTAGTTTAATAGTACCGTCCGACACAGCGTTAACTAATGTTTTTAATATGAAATCACACACGGCATGCAGGGGAACTATATAAATAGAGGAAGTGCAGGGGTCGCTTACATAATTATGGAGTTGTACGTAGACTGCTATGCAACACCAGAATAGGCTAATGCATGTAAAGCATTTGGTGGGAAGAGAAAGATCAAAACACACACACATGATACACATTATTGTCAAATTAAGACAAGGTTCAAGGAATAATTAATCTTGTAGAGTTAATGAAGTCACATTGGATGACAGAAGAATTAAAGTACAGTTTGTTCTGAAGGTGTATGTGCATCAGCGCACTAGAGTACTTTGTAAAGTTCACATAAGGGTAAAGGTTTGTGTTATAATATGATTTTATTATGATAATATTATGTTCATATTTGTGGATTGTGGAAATAATTTTTGTTTGTTTGTTTTGTGGTTGTGGGATTTGTTTTGTTTGTGTGAAGCCATGAAGTTTATTACAGAATTAAAGTTTTAGAATAGAGTTGTGCCTTATCATTGTAGAGTTGATACCTTTTAGCCTCAAATCCAAAATATGCAACTGCTACATGGGAGAACGGTACACGCCCGAGCCCTGATGCTAGCTCGAGGCAGAAGCATATTTTCCATCGAGATTACTCACATGGGTACAATAGGGATAGGAATATAATAGACCTGCCGAACCACACCCGCAGGTGTAAATCGCGTGAAAAAATTCTAGTGTGCCCCATGACCCCCTTAAGCGCATTATACGTATTGATGAATTTTACAGCTTAATTTGGTTCCGTGATAACCTTCTAGCCGTTTGCAAATTTTCACACTAATGTAATTAATGGAATTGCATTGCGTCTTACAGCAATAGATGGACCTCTGAGAATCTGTTGCCATGGTTACCGGCTTGCATTTGTTCATTAGTTTATTAAATGAAATTAGTTTTTCTGGGAATATCTCAAAAACGGTTGGTTTTAGGGCCTTAAAATGTGGTTTTCGAGGACCCTTTGGGGCCCCCGAGTTTTGTCTCTCACATTGAGGGGCTGAAAATTAGCTTTGTCTCGTCCTTCTACTCCTATTTCAGCATGTATTTTAAGGGGTAGGCCCCTTTTATGAGAGGTACGGAGAAGAGTTACATCAATGATTAGTGTCGTGCCTCTGATGGATATCTGTACCAAATTTTACGTTGATAAACCCAGCCGTTCTCGAGTTATAAGGGAACCAACTTGTCCACAGACAAATGAACAGACAGGCCAAAAAATTATTTTCGCGTGCATCCATCATAAAACAGTCTGAAATGCGTAAATAGCTCAAATTTCTGTAGAAATTGAGAAAAAAAACATACAAACTTTAAAACTCGTGTGTGCCATCAAAATTTTCCTATTTCTAAGCGTTCTCTTTTTATTTGAAATGGAAATATGAAATTTTGAAACCAAAGGGTGTAGTGACGTCACATATGAGGGTTTTACTCCCTAACCGTTGGAGATACACGAAAAGTGATAAGGACCTTTTGGATAGGAAATTAAATTTCGAAGCTCGTAATGCCATCCAAAGTTTTCTATATGTTAGCATTCTCTTTTTATTAGAAATGGAAATATGAAAATAGTCGCCATTTTTAAATAGTGCAAAATGTCGAAATCAAAAGCAGCCTATATGTAATCCTGGTAAATCAGCTACATCCATGCAAAATTTCATTTAAATCGGACCAGTGGTTCTTGCGTTATTGAGTAACACACAGACAGACAGACAGATAGAAAGACAGACACACACCATCTCATTTAGGTAGATTTCATTAGAAAGCTAACTATTGCAATGGGTCCCATGTTTCGAATTCCGGAAAATTTCGACATATCTTCGCGTTTCACATCCCCCAGACCCCAAAACCACCGTCAGTTCAAAAGTTAATATATAATTTATGTATATCTTTATATATATAATTCTTCGACACGTGTGTATGTGACTGAACTCCTCCTAAATGGCTGGGCCGATGTCGATGAAATTTTGTATGTATGTTAGGGTGGGTCCTTGTATGGTTGAGATTCACAATTTGACCACGTAGGTGGAATTTTAGAATTTTAGAACAACAATTTACACACAATTTTAGAACCACAATATACAGTCATAAACATTCGTCATGGAAACGGCTAGCCTTAGTGAAAAGTGATGCTTATGGACTGTTTATCTCTGCATGTAGAGTCACCTGGACACAACCTGTGCAACTACCGCCATAACATACAATCTGCCCGTGGCGGAACGTTGTGTTTTATACCAAAGTTGGCAGTGATGTCGAATTCTACTGTTTGTCTCTGCACGTTAGAGCGTTTCAAAGTCCCGTATGTGTTCATATACCATTCATCCGATTGCTATGAAACTTGGGTGAGAGGTTGAGTGCACTCCAGGGAATGTGTTTGGCTTAGTAAATCCATTTTACAATTGATAACGCACGACTACAGTAGATTCAACAAATGAGCGATGACGCACGAAGCGTTTCAAAGAGGTCCCGTATGCGTTCAAATACCATTCGTCCGATAGCGATGAAAGATGTTGTGTACACTCCATGGAAATTCGTTTTACAATAGATAGCGCACGACTAGATTCAACAAATGACCGACGATGCACGAAGCGTTTCAACAAAATCCCGCATAAGTTTATATACCATTCATCGATTGCGAAGAAACTTTGATGAGTTGTTGTGTACACTCACGTGAAGGTTTCTAACTTAATAAATCAATTTCACAGGAGGTTAAGCACGAGTAGATTTAATAAATGAGCGACGACGCGCGAAGCGTTTCAACCATGTCCCGTATGCGTTCAAATACCATTCGTCCGATAGCGATGAAACTTGAGTGAGATGTTGTGTACACTCCATCGTAGGCTTCTGGCTTAGTAAATCAATTTTACAATAGGTAGCTTACGGCTAGATTCAACAAATGGGTGACGACGCGCGAAGCGTATCTTCAAAATCCCGTATACGTTTATATACCATTCATCGATTGAGATGAAACTTTGATGAGTTGTTGTGTACACTTACGTGATGGTTTCTAACTTAGTGAATCCATTTCACAGGAGATTGCGCACGAGTAGATTCAATAAATGAGCGACGACGTGCGAAGCGATTCAACAAGGTCCCGTATGCGTTCAAATACCATTTGTCCAATAGCGATGAAACTTGGGTGAATTGTTGTGTACACTCCAGGAAAGGTTTCTGGCTTAGCAAAATCCATTTTTTAATAAGTAGCGCACGATTAGATTCAACAACTGAGCGATGGTGCGCAAATCGTTTCCACATTGTCCCGTATGCGGTCATATATCATTCATCCGTTTGCGATGAAACCTTGGTGAATCATTGAGTACACTCCTGAGAAGTAGCCTAATCTGACATGGCGGACAAGGGGGGGGGGGGTGCGTTCACTAAAATAGAGAATACAGAGCTCACCCACGCTTGAATGAAGCAGTCAGTGACGGAAGTCACAATAGGTAGCGTATGAGTAGATTCAACAAATGAGTGACGGCACGCGAATCGTTTAAAGAATATCCCGTATGCGTTCATATGTCATTCATCCGATTGCGATGAAACTTTGGAGAGTTGTTGTGCACTCTCCCACGAATGTTTCTAGATTAGTTAATTCATTTCACGATAGTTTAGTGGCAGTTAACAGAAATTGAAAAAATATTGTGTATCCAAAAGCACTTCAAGAAACAAAGTTACAACACTTCTTTGAGTGGCAGGACAACGTCTGCTGGGTCAGCTTGTATATATATGTATATCAGTTTCTTGTGGACACGATAACTGCCGTAATTATGCACCAATCACTTTGAATTTTTAACCGAATATGTATACCTATAAAATCTCGGTCGAGTTCGTTAATGGGCAAAATCGGTCAAAGGGGGTGAAAATGGGAGGCTTTTTTCGAAAAAGTGAAATATCGCTATAACTCTCTTAATATCTGAAATATTGAATCCATTCAAAGTTCATACTATATGTCGGACAAGACCCAAAAATTTATGTTTGAAAAGATTTTGACAGCACCAACCACTGACCAAAGGGGTGGGAAAAAGTGGGTTTTTCGGGAAACATTAATCATATCTCTGTTAATAGGCACAATATCAAAACCGTACAAAAGGGATAATATTTCTCCAATAATTACCTAAAACTTTTGTCTGAAAGAATTTTTGATATGACCCACCATTACGCCACGGGGTGAACAAAATGATTTAAATTATAAGAAAATGCCAAGTGCGAAGAGAGGTTGCCATGACAACTTTACTTTTAATTGATAAGGGATGAGCCATCAGCAGTTGCTATGACAACGCCACTGCACGAGATAACATTCAGATTTCCATCTGTGTGTGGGAAGCGACTTCGGTATCGTAACTGGTAGCATGCTGAACTTCTATGCCCAAGGTCGCGGGTTCAAACCCGGCTAAAGTCGTTGGATTTACAAAGAGCGCTAATATACCCTGAGTTTGCTTTCCTCCGGAGGGGAAGTTCCAACGTTCGTTGCGAGTTGATGGTTCCGGTGGCATCTAGTAGCCAAGTTCACAGCTAGGTGTCGTTGATGGTAGTATTTTAGGTAGATTTCATTAGGAAGCTAACTATTGCATTGGGTACCATGTTTCGATTTCCGGAAAATTTCGACATATCTTCGCGTTTCACATCCCCCAGACCCCAAAACACCGTCAGTTCAAAAGTTTATATATATGCATATCAGTTTCTTGTGGACACGATAACTGCCGTAATTTTGCACCAATCACTTTGAATTTTTTACCGAATATGTATACCCATAAAATCTCGTTCAAGTTCGTTACTGGGCTAAATCGGTCGAAGGGGATGAAAATGGGGGACTTTTTTCGAAAAAATGAAATATTGCTATAACTCTCTTAATATGTGAAATATTGAATCCGTTCAAAGTTCATACTGTGTGTCGGATAAAGCTCAAAAATGTATGTTTGAAACATTTTTTGATAGTACCAAACATTGACCAAAGGGGTGGGAAAAAGTGTTTTTTTCGGGAAACTTTAATCATTTCTCTGTTAATAGGCACAATATCAAAACCGTACAAAATGGACAATATTCCCCTAATAATTACCTAAAACATTTGTCTGAAATAATTTTTGATATGAGCCACTATTACGTCAAGGGATGAGAAAAATGATTTCGGAATTATAAGAAAATGCCAAGAGCTATCAGTGGTTGCCATGGCAACACTACTAAATTGATGAGGGAAGAGCCATCAGACGTTGCCATGACAACGCACTTGCGCGAAATCAGATTCAGATTTCCATCTGACTAAGTGTGAAGCGGCTTTGGTGACGTAACTGGTAGCATGCTGGACTTCTATGCCCAAGGTCGCGGGTTCAAAGCCGGCCAAAGTCGTCGGATTTTCTAAGAGCACTAAAAATCCCTCAGTATGCTTTCCTTTGGAGGGGAAGTTCCAACGTTCGTAGCGAGTTGCTGGTTGCGGTGGCATCTAGTAGCCAAGTTCACAGCTAGGTGTCGTTGACGGTAGTATCTGGTGGCAACATTAGGAACTACTGCTTGAAATTGAGCGTCTGCATTCCTTACCTGAATTACAGACTAATACAGCCATCACAATTCACACCGTTTATCAGACAGATTCTAAACTCACCCAAAGTACACGGGGTTACATGACCACGTTGTCGCAGCCCCTAAACTGAGGAACCAACCAACACCTCTGCGGGAGATATAATTTTGCGTGAAGAAGTAACAGACCGTTACATAGTTACACATCAGTGTCGAAACCTTGCATAAGGACACTGTGACCACAAGTATAACAAGTAGTTCCGTGAAGAACTATACAGCCTATTTTCATATATCCTACTTATGTTAATTGCCACTATCAACATACACAATTTTAGTTTGATTGCTGTAATAGATTCGTAGATATTGAGAACCGACTAAATATTTCGGATGGTCGCTATGTTGGATTTTATATATGTAGGTCCTAGAGTTATGTACTGTTACATGCAGATTACTGTGAACGTGTAGTATTCAAACTTCAATCGCATAGTTAGGACACAAGAAAAAACAAGGAGATTTAAACATTTTTCGCAGCTGCCATCTTGAGGTTATGGAAACAATTGAAATAAATTAGATGCCAGTGGATTAACATTCGTATAAGGATTTACTGTACCAAGTTTCACTGCACGCGGATGGTTAAATTGCGAGAAACATCCATGTGAATATTTATAATTCGCGTCACCGCCATGTTGGATTTGTGATCACCAGGTTATTTAAAGTCCTATAGGCGAACTTAAGTTCATAGCCCCTATGAACATTAAAAAATGCAGTTTGATTGCTAAAATAGATTCGTAGATATTCAGTATCGTCTAAATATTTCGGTTGGTCGCCATGTTGGATTGTTAAATGTATAGGCCATAGAGTCATGTACCATTAAAGGAAAATTATTGCGTAGGTTCATTATTCAAACTTGCACTTCGATCGCATGACTACATCACAATGAATAAAATCTTAATATTAAAATTCGCACTGCCGCCATCTTGAGGTTATGTAAACAAATGAACTAAATTAGATACCAGTGGATTACAATGTGTATAAATATTTCCTGTGCCAGGTTTCAGTGCGCTTGGAACATTAAATCGCGAGAAAGGTCTATTTAAAATTATCAAATTCGCTTGGCCGCCATGTTCGTTTTGTAGTTAACCGGTTTTGAAAGTCTTATAGAAGGACTTCCAGTAGTGCCCTTTATCTCCGTACAAAATTTTAGGGAGATACCGCTAATAGTTTCAGAGATATAGAATGCCGGTGAAATATTTCGCACATCCGCCATCTTGTGATTATGTAAACAATTGAACGAAGTTAGATGTCGGTGCATTACAATGTATATAAACATATACTGTACCAAGTTTCATTGCGTTTGGTTGGTCAAATCGCGAGAAACGTCTATTTAAAAGTCGCAAATTCGCTTGGCCGCCATGTTGGTTTTGTAGTCACCAGGTTTTCAAAAGTCACATAAGTGAACTTATAGTAGTTCTCTCTATCACCATAGAAAATGTCAGGGTAATATCGGTAATAGTTTCGGAGATATTGAATGCTGGTGAAATATTTCGCACAGCCCCCATGTTGGATTGGTGAGTCGAAACAAAATTTGAAGGGCACGGTCGAGGTCGCCCGGAATAGTGCTATGAAATTTCCGAGTTTCATTGAAATCGCTCCTGCCGTTTAGATTTTATTAGGGGGGGGACACACACACGAATCACACACACACACACTCACACTCACACACACACGGACAAAAGGTGATCTCATAAGCCTATTTTTTTCAAAATTGAAAATAGGCTAAAAATGGACTCCAAATGACAAGAAGGTTACCGTCATCATAAGACAATAGAATGTTTAAAATATGCATAAAATGACGAAAAACAAAGTTAATTAATCTCCAATTATAAAATACTCTCACGCAATAAATGTGGTCTGATCCTTCTACGAAAACCTGCATATTCTGCCTATTTTCGCCTATCCCCAAGTTTGTCCGGTGAAATCTACCTCCGCCTTCCGGCGTGCCGAGAGGACTTTTTTTTATATATTAGTATGATATATGTATGTACATATATCACTTCCTTGTGGAGACGATAACTACCGCAAATTTTGCACCAATCACTTTGCATTTTTTTTAGCCTATTTTCAATTTTGAAAAAATAGGCTTATGAGATCACCTTTTGTCCGTGTGTTTGTGGGTGTGTGTGTGTGTGAGGTGTGTGTGTGTCCCCCCCTAATAACTTTTAAACGGCTGCAGCGATTTCAATGAAGCTCGGTAAGTTCATAGTATTATTCCGGGCGACCTCGACCGTGCCCTTCAAATTTTGTTACGTCTCACCAATCCAACATGGCGGGTGTCCGAAATATTTCACCAGCATTCAATATCTCCGAAAGTATTACCGATATCACCCTGGAATTTATTACGGTGATAAAGGGAACTACTAGAAGTTCCCCTATGCAGCTTTTGAAAAACTGGTAACTACAAAACCAACATGGCGGCCACGCGAATTTGCGACTTTTAAATAGACGTCTCTCGCGATTTAACCAACCAAACACAATAAAAGTTGGTACAGTATATGTTTATACACATTGTAATGCACCGACATCTAACTTGGTTCAATTGTTTATATAACCACAAGATGGCGGATGTGCGAAATATTTCACCGGCATTCTATATCTCTGAAACTATTAGCTCTAACACCCTGAAATTTTATACGGAGATAAAGGGCACTATTGGAAGTTCACATATAAGAATTTCAATAAGCGGTTAACTACAATACGAACATGGCGGCCAAGCGAATTTGAAAATTTTAAATAGACTTTTCTCGCGATTTAATGTTCCAAACGAAATGAAATCTGGTACAGGAAATGTTTATACACATTGTAATGCACTGGTATCTAATTTACTTCAATTGTTTACATAACCTCAAGATGGCGGGTGTGAGAATTTTAAAATTAAGTTTTTATTTCTTGTGTCGTAATCAAGTGATCGAAGTGAAAGTTTGAATAATGAACCTACGCAATAATTTTCCTTTAATGGTACATGACTCTATGGCCTAAACATTTAACAATCCAACATGGCGACCATCCGAAATATTCAGACGACTCTGAATATATACGAATCTATTATAGCAATCAAACTGATTTTTTTATGTTCCGAGGGGCTATGAACTTAAGTTCACCTATGGGACTTTAAATAACCTGAAGATCACAAATCCAACATGGCAGCGACGCGAAGTATAAATATTCACATGGACGTTTCTCGCAATTTAGCCATCCGAGTGCAGTGAAACTTGGGACAGTAAATCCTTTTACGAATGTTAATCCACTGGCATCTAATTTATTACAATTGTTTACATAACCACAAGATGGTAGCTGGGCGAAATTTTAAAATCTCTTTTTTACTTCTTGTGTCCTAATCATGCGATTGAAGTTTGAATACTACACGTACACAATAATCTTCATGTAACATTACATAACTCTAGGACCTACATATATAAAATCCAACATGGCGACCATCCGAAATATTTAGTCGGTACTCAATATCTACGAATCTATTACCGCAATCAAACTGAAATTTTGTATGTTGATAGTGGTAGTTAATATAAGTAGGATATATGAAAATAGGCTGTATAGTTCTTCACGGAACTACTTGTTACATAATATGTATCCTTATAAAATCACGGTCGAGGTCGTTAATGGGCACAATCGATCGAAGGGGGTGAAAATGGGGGGCTTTTTTTTTTGTGAAAAAGGGAAATATCGCTATAAATCTCTTAATATTTGAAATATCGAATCCATTCAAAGTTCATACTATGTGTCGGATAAGGACCAAAAATTTATGTCTGAAACGTTTTTTGATAGCACCCACCATTGACCAAAGGGGTGGAAAAAGTGGGTTTTTCGGGAAACATTAATCATATCTCTCTTAATAGGCACAATATCAAAACCGTGCAAAATGGACAATATTCCCTTAATAATTACCTAAAACTTTCGTCTGAGAGAATTTTTGATATGACCCACCATTACGCCAATGGGATGAACAAAATGATTTCGGAATTAGAAGAAAATGCCAAGAGACATCAGAGGTTACCATGGCAACGCTTCTAAATTGATGAGGGATGAGCTATCAGAGGTTGGCATGACAACGCCACTGCACGAGGACACATTCAGTTTTATATCTGACTCTGGTTGGCTGGTTCTTAAGTTTAGGGGCTGCGACAACGCGGTCATGTAGCCCCGTGTACATTGGGTGTGTGTAGAATCTGTCTGATAACCGGTGTTAATTGTGATGACTGTATTAGTGTGTGTTATCTGTTTTAGGTAGATTTCATTAGAAAGCTAACTATTGCAATGGGTACTGAGCCCGAATCCTGCTAGGTCACAGTCCAAAATCCGCGTAGATGGAAATTAAGGATCGTAGGAGAGTCAACACCCGGCTAAAGAATCAACGATTCCTACAGGACAGATGACTAGGGAACCATGATCACCCATAACGCATATCTAACCATACTTCTAACTAGTTGCACACAGAACAGCCTACAAACAAAAAATTGAGCACAAATTGAGCGTCTCGGCTCTCGGGTTAATGGAATAATGTGTCGATTTACTGTATGCATCGAACTAGCAGTATCGTTATCGCGTAATTAAGTAGTGAGGAAAGAAGTCATTTCTAAAAAAATGAAGCAAGCATAAAATAGCTTGCAATTTATTAAAGAAAACCAATGAAAATTACAGACATTTCCTTAAGCAAAATAAAATAAGAATTGGCACTACAAATAAAAATGACGTCTCAACTAGACGTAGATGCGACTCACTTAGTCTCTGCTAGCATCCTACTTCAAATAATATTCAATCTTTCCTCATAAGACATTTCCAATCAAGTACAAAACTTTTGCGAAAATTCTGAACACTAATTATGAGTATATCTCCCTATATCGTTATGTTCATGATACAGACATGCTCCCTAATTAATACATCTGTGTAATGACATCGCAAGATAGCGTTAAACTCTAACACACAACTGTAGGTGACTGAAAATAATAACCATAATGTTTATAATACAATATATACAATATCGCGTCCCGCACGATTCATTCTCTAGCAATAATAGCATAAAGTTCCTTCTCTCACCTTCACTCGCGTATTTCACAGAACTTTAAAGTCAAATCTGGTATACATTTCTCATATCCAATGTGAATCTGTGTTACAAATCAATTAAGTTCAGAACTATTCACTTATAAATTACAAATTCGGTGTTAATACTTCCAATACATTCCAAATGTACGACGCAAAACCTTTAGATAAGCTATTTTCAAAGACAATAAATGTGGATGGCATTTAACCTTCGATACTCACAATAATAATTCTGCAAAGATATATTTCTCGACATTGCTTATTAGACATACCGTATTTCATCACATTTTATCATAATAACTTCCTCTCACACTCCTAATTACCATATTATCGTGTCTTCACTACACGTTCCTTCAGACCATTGCCTCTCGCATGTATCTCGTTTAACACTTCCACAAAACTCCTAGAAAACAATCTCGTATACTTTAAACAAAGTGAGATTCAGTATCCCTACTAAATATTACTATTGTAATACCGTTCACGAATACAACTTACCTCCTCCTACATAATCTCTATCGATTATGCATTATTGTGCTATTACTTCCTCGTGCATATCTCATAAAATATTTCCGCAATGTTTTTCCAAATCTCTCCTCATAAAATCATGCCATCTTTCCGTTCTCTTCCTCTAGTACAAATCTGTTACAATATACATGTATAGCTTATCTATAAATCTAAAGTCTGCTCGCATTTACTTCACAAAAATCAAGAATATCCACACCTCACGTCTGTTCCTTTCTAGATATTTAATATTCTTTCCGTGGCCTCACATGACCTGGCAATAACAAAGATTGCTTAATACAATTACATTTCACATCTTAGCTCTCTCAGCTAAGCTTCTCCAAACACGCATACTTCTTAAACAATCGCAATAATACTCTGGGTTTTGCATAGTTGCTTTCTTAGACAGTGAAGTTCCTTTCAATGCAAGAATTGAAATACTCCTGTCAACAATTACGGTCTTTATACATCATATATTCGTTTCTGTCACGAATTAGCTTTACAAAGGATCATGGTGTCCTCTCATTACCTTACATTACATGTACAATAAAATCTGCTTGTCAAACATGTGACTACCTTCGACCTGATGTCACAACACGGATACGCAAAATACTTGCTTCAACGAAATGAAGTTACTCTGGCGAAAAATCGATTTAACAATGGCTTACACAAGCTACAAAAATGACTACGTCAGAAAAAAGACGGCAAAACGTTCTGATAAGATCAAAAATGCAATATAAATGCTCCATAGCAAAATTACAAAATTCTAGACAAAATAACAACATGAGCTATGAATAAGATAAAGAAAATTGGTCAATATACTGGAAAATCATGTACAAGTTCTATCTACATAGGTGAGGAAATCTGCACTGTTCTACCTTAAAGCTGGACCTGTGGTGACGGACCTGGTGTCAAGGGCATTCGTGGAATCTCTGCCACGTGCTTCAGGAACGCGACATTGCGTTTGGCGGGCAGCTGGCCTACGTCATACAGCTCCTGTCTGGACTGCTGGTCTCGGCAAACAGTAGGGGATGGGGTGGCAAACCGGTCTCCAGCTGAGACTCGCAGTGTAGCCTCCTCTCTACCGTCCGCGACCTCGTTCTGCTGCCATTCTTGGATCTTCTTGGTTAGATAACCTTGATGCTCCTCCCGCTTCCTTCTTGGGTCCATCTTCTGGTGGTAGGTCGGTTGATGTTCATCAATGTCGGTAGAATAATAGTGGTGTTTATCATCGTGAGAAATCACTTTGACATTTGAGTTTCTCTCCGTAGTAGTAGAATAGTGTGTATTCAGAACGAACTGCAGTTGGTAGCGCAGCCCGTCCTCTTAATCAAGCTACATGGCCATCTGTGGATATCGCTTGTTAGTGTAGCTCTACGTTCCTTCCATCATGAAAATTTAAAACATCTTCTCTGCTTCGAAATAATTGGGCGTGGTCTCTCCCCTTTGACCTGGTTCAATAGACATTTTGTAGATAGTAATGGTTAGCTTTCTATAATGTGTTCCAATACTTCAGCTTTCTTCTCCTCTGCGTAGTATTTTGTAGAAGTTCCAATGCGATGATACGAGTATAACAAAGTATCACGCAGTATAGTTTCTGTTTTTTCCTTCTTAATATCTCTTCCAAATTGTTATAGTTTGTTATTTGTTCATGACGTCATATTTATCTCTCTGTAGTATTGCCTCATGTTGAATTGTCAAATATCACAAGTTACCTTCTTGTATATTGCGGAGTGAAATGTAATACGTGTTACTGCTACAGAAGTTCGTAACGATAGAGCCCCGATTCCTAGCGTTTGCTAGCCTCCTCGATCAAAGGTTTCCCTCCATAATCAATTTTCCTAGCCTCACTCCATGCTGCAAACACACACATTCGTTCGTATCTCCTCTTGTAGATATCCGATTTAATCGCGGTTTCAACCATTAAATTTCATTTTTCCTCCTGGTAAATTTGATATGTTACAGTCCTTTCCATTATTAAAATAATGTATATAATATCCATTTGTTCCCTCGTAATCTCTCTGTCTTCTGATTGGCTGAGTACCTGTTCTGAAGCGCGCCAGACACACGACCTCCCTTCTCCTCTATCTGGTCGCGTACATGACCTCTACTTACCATTGCTCTGTCCCCTAGCTCGCGAAAACTCGTTTCTCGCGGCCAACATCAACAAACTGTGCATTTTCCTGGACTCGGCCTGAGTACCTCACCCTTGGCTAAAATATCTTGGGTTACAAAATTTCCATTTCTGCTCCAAATAAACATATTTATATTGGCTAAAATTTTACCAATTACTTCTGGATGTCAAAGCTCTCCTCCTGCATAAAAATTTGATCCAAATCCCGAAAAATTTCATATGCAACTTTTCTCAGATGGTCTCCGTTCGAATCTCGTCCAGTACATAGTCTGGACTGGACATGATTTCGAGCGCATTTCCCCTTTTGACCTTAATAGATAGTTTAGAATGGATTTTCTTTTACCACACATTGTTTCTTTGCATATACATGCAGTCGAAATTGTGTCCTTTACTGTATCTGAGGATAAAATCTCTCAAGTTTGGAATGGTTATATTTTCCAATTATACGGTCGTCACTCATTCTGGCAATAGCATAACAATTGTTATCATAGACTTTAGCTACCTTGAAGGGGCCTTTAAATAAGTTAGAAAATTTTACATATATCTTCTTCAGGACATCTGCCTTTACTTGCATCCAAATGAGGACTAGATCTCCCTCTCGTAGTAGGCGACTGAATCGTTTACCTCTCGTTCTCGTCAATGTCTTCTCAGCTTGCTTTTTGAGGTGCTCTCTAGCTTTTTCAATTCTTCTATCGATAAGGGTTTCTATGTCTTCTTGAATGTTTATAATACCATTCCATGGTCTTACTGGCTTTTCATCATGATGCAACACACTCGGGATCTCGTTCGTGCTCTCATGACGAGTACTGTTCATGCAATATTCAATTAGTGGAACTACCTTCACCCAGTTCGCATGGTTTTCCGAACTATATAGGCGAATGTACTTCGAAAAATCAAGCATACATCTCTCCACGGGATTTATCTGTGTTCCCTCTCTTCGGCTCCTCTCTTTCATATAGCAACCCCTCGTCCGTGACCTCATAAAGTTCGTTTAAGGCGATTTTTTGCCTCAATGTTGTGTGAATTACACTCTCCTCTACCTCCTTTTCCGAAATGGCGTTTTTTGTTGCTCCCTGTCGTGGTTTTGACCTTCACGACTCGTTCCTGGTACTGGTTCGACCTGATCCTGTGATTGTTGTCGGAGTTGTTCCTTTCTTTCTTCTCTTTCCCTCTGATTCTTTCTGTATTCCTGGCTTTCCCTTTCTCTATCTTCATAATATTTCTGCACATTACCATCCTCGCTCCATCGACTCCTCTGAAATCCATTTCTTCGTTGTTGTTGTTGTTGTGGAGAACGTTGTTGAATCTGTTGTTGTTGTTGGTTACTTTCATTCCAGTTTCGATACCTCGAGTATCTTCTCTCATCTTCTCCGTTCTGGCGATCGAAGTAACTGTTTCTACGGAATCCATTGTTATTGTTGTTGTTGTTGTTGTTGAATGGATATCTATTTCTCCTCTGTCGCTCATTCCAATATCTATTCTTATAAGGCCAACCTTCTCTGGTTTGATTATACCCTGGCTCGTATCTGTTTCTGCCCCAGTTGTTCTGTCTGATGGGACCTGTTCTATTTGGTTGTGTATCGGTTTGTTGGACTTGGTCTACCAACACTGTATGTATCTCTCTATTATTCTGTCTATTACGCGGATAATTAGTTTGATTTTGCCCTGAGTTTTGTGATGTCAAACTTGTATGATCCAGACCTCGAAGAATCTCTGCGATATCCTCCAGTGTGTTTACATTGGACGATATCAGATGCTTTCTAACCTCAGCTGGTAATTGTCGGGATATTACATGTATCAGCACCGGTTCTGCCAATGGAGTCTGAAGAAGTTGCAAGCGGGCTAACTGGATTGTAAAAGAGCTTGCGTAACGAGTTGGTATCGAGTACGGGTACCTCTTGGAGTAGATTTCAGCTCTGATATCATGCTGTGTCTCTTCGCTCCCAAATCGTCCTAACAGCGCCTCTGCAAATTCTTCGAACGTGTTATACGTGTATCGGAAAGCTCTATGCCAAATTAGGGCTTCCGATGTAAGATATTTCTCCACTACTCTCATTTCACGCTCTCTAGGAATCCTATTCTCGTCTAGGTAGTATCGCATATCTCGTAGAAATTCAACAGCGGTAACATTACCTTCCCCGGTGTACTTGTCGGGTTTTTCCTCGTGGCCTTTGATCACCACCACATTCTGATTACTTCTAACTGTGTCTTGTTCGTAGGATCTCCCGAACGTATTTAGTTCTCTAACTGTTATCTTTGTATACTCTGTTCCGAATAGATTTCGTGGTCTGTTGTACCTGCGAGTGTCGACGCTTTCCTTGTCCTCTTCCTGTCCATCCTTCCCTTAATCTAGCTTGTTTAAATCTCCTCTCAGTTTATCATCTCTATTTTTAAAGAATTCTTCTAAGTTCTGTTTCAAATCGGGCGTATTCATGATCGACAGTGACTTCATCTGCTCATTGAGCTCACCTATTTCTTTCTCTTGTTTCGACTTGACCTTCGCTATTTCGATATTGACCTGATCAACTAATTTCCTAATCTGTTCTAACTCTTTATTTTTATTTCTTTCCGTTTTGCTAGTAAATTTGCTCAGTGTTGTTTAATATCTTTCCCTAACCTTTTAGTGTTTTCATGAGTGATTTTGTGTAGGGCCTCCATTTCATCAGTCATAAATGCCTGACTAAATTTCATTTGTTCCAGGATTGATCCTATGCGGGTCATATCATATGACGATATATTCTTCACAATATATGAGAAAATAGGGAAGTATCACTACAATACACAAAGCAAAATTGCAGAATTGACCAATAAATAAATTACTCTATATGAAACAAGCATCTCGTAACCATGTTTTATTTGCCTCTCAATGATCTATTCTAGCGCTCAACGGTATCAATTTCGTTGAATATATATAAAAAAACTGACCTTCATTTTTCAATACTTAATTCTAACCAAAAATTCATTTAAACAAGATATTAACTTTATATTACAATGACCTGACCAAAATGTCACTTGCCGGTACAATACAATACCTGCCTCACAACTAAATGTACTCCTCATATCTGACAATGGGAATTCATAATTAAGTACAAGTTTTTCGGGCTTGTAGGCTGTGGTCTATACAGGATATCTCCCGACGTTTCACCGGAAACTGCGTCCGGCATTAACAAGGGTTCCGCTCCTTTCCTTGGTCAGCCGGCCGTGAAAGCCTAAGCTGTTATAATCGGAATTCACTTCCACTCTTATCAAATTGGGATCGGCATTTATAAAAATTCAAAAATGTCGACTGTGTCGTACACCAAACTTGCATAAAAATAACCGTGATTACGGAATATCACCTAGTATAACAGTTTCGACACAACCGAAGATCACTCAACTCTGGGAATTCAAGTACACGTATTTGATAGACCCAGGCAATCGACAACGTCCAAGCCACACTAGTTGGGCGACCATCAATTAAATATGCTATATGTGCGCCCGAATCCTGCTAGGTCACAGTCTAAAATCCGCGTAGATGGAAAATAAGGATCGTAGGAGAGTCAACACCCGGCTAAAGAATCAACGATTCCTACAGGACAGATGACTAGGGAACCCTGATCAAACATAACGCATATCTAAACATACTACTAACTAGTTGCACACAGAACAGCCTACAAAAAAAAGTTGAGCACAAATTGAGCGTCTCGGCTCTCGGGTTAATGGAATAAAGTGTCGATTTACTGTATGCTTCGAACTAGCAGTATCGTTATCGCGTAATTAAGTAGTGATGAAAGAAGTCATCTCTAAAAAAACGAAGCAAGCATAAAATAGCTGGCAATTTATTAAAGAAAACCAACGAACATTACAGACATGTCCTTAAGCAAAATCAAATAAGAATTGACACTACAAATAAAAAATCACGTCTCAACTAGACGTAGATGCGACTCACTCAGTCTCTGCTAGCATCCTACTTCAAATAATATTCAATATCTCTTCATAAGATATTTCCAAACATGTACAAAACATTTGCGAAAATTCTGAACACTAATTATGAGTATATCTCCATATATCGTTATGTTCATGATACAGACATGCTCCCTAATTAATACATCTGTGTAATGACATCGCAAGATAGCGTTAAACTCTAACACACAACTGTAGGTGACTGAAAATAATAACCATAATGTTTATAATACAATATGTACAATATCACGTCCCGCACGATTCATTCTCTAGCAATAATAGCATAAAGTTCCTTCTCTCACCTTCACTCGCGTATTTCACACAACTTTAAAGTCAAATCTGGTATACATTTCTCATATACAATGTGAATCTGTGTTACAAATCAATTAAGTTCAGAACTATTCACTTATAAATTACAAATTCGGCGTTATTACTTCCAATACATTCCAAATGTACGACGCAAGACCATTAGATAAGCTATTTTCAAAGACAATGAATGTGGATGGCATTTAACCTTCGATACTCACAATAATAATTCTGCAAAGATATATTTCTCGACATTGCTTATTAGACATTCCGTACTTCATCACATTTTATCATAATAACTTCCTCTCACACTCCTAATTACCATATTATCGTGTCTTCACTACACGTTCCTTCAGACCATTGCCTCTCGCATGTATCTCGTTTAGCACTTCCACAAAACTCCTAGAAAACAATCTCGTATACTTTAAACAAAGTGAGATTCAGTATCCCTACTAGATATTACTATTGTAATACCGTTCACGAATACAACTTACCTCCTCCTACATAATCTCTATCGAGTATACATTTTACTTCCTTGCTATTACTTCCTTGTGCATCTCTCATAAAACATTTCCGCAATGTTTTTCCAAATCTCTCCTCATAAAATCATGCCATCTTTCCGTTCTCTTCCTCTAGTACAAATCTGTTACAATATACATGTATAGCTTATCTATAAATCTAAAGTCTGCTCGCATTTACTTCACAAAAATCAAGAATATCCACACCTCACGTCTGTTCCTTTCTAGATATTTAATATTCTTTCCGTGGCCTCACATGACCTGGCAATAACAAAGATTGCTTAATACAATTACAGTTCACATCCTAGATCTCTCAGCTATGCTTCTCCAAATACGCATACTGCTTAAACAATCGAAATAATACTCTGGGTTTTACATAGTTGCTTTCTTAGACAGTGAAGTTCCTTTCAATGCAAGAATTGAAATACTCCTGTCAACAATTACGGTCTTTATACATCATATATTCGTTTCTGTCACGAATTAGCTTTACAAAGGATCATCGTTTCCTCTCATTACCTTACATTACATGTAAAATAAAATCTGCTTGTCAAACATGTGACTACCTTCGACCTGATGTCACAACACGGATACGCAAAATACTTGCTTCAACGAAATGAAGTTACTCTAGCGAAAAATCTATTTAACAATGGTGTTGGATAAGGAGGCAGTGGATTTGACAGCTATGCTGTGCATAGCAACAGTTGCTGGGGTCATGTTGATTGATGTATGCAAAGAAAATAAAGCCGGAGGCGAGTCACGGTATTTGGTCTGAGTCAATGTTATTCCAAGTTAGTTCACATAACATAATTCTGGTGACCCCGACGTGATACGAAAATGGATAACATTGAAAGGACAAAGAAAGTTCGTTCCGTGATTCGGCGATCGGTAACAAAGCTGTGCAATGAAGTCACACGGGAGTTCCAGAAGTCCCAAAGAGATCATGAAGTCATCAGTGCATTAATCGAGTTAATTAATAATAAGATGGTCGAACTTAAAGAACTCGATAGTAAGGTGTTAGACGTGCTGTATGATGATTGTGACGAAGAAACTCTTGATGAAGAACAAAATACCATCGATGAGTATGAAAGGAAAACAACAGTTTTGAGGTTAAAAGCATTGAAAATTAACGAAACAAACGGTGTAACGGGGACAAGCACTGTGTTGAGTTCTTCTGGAGAGAAGACGAGGAGGTACAGACTACCCAAAATCGAACTGCGGAAGTTTAATGGGGACTTCACGGAGTGGCTAGGATTCTGGGCTTCCTTTTCGAAGATTCACGAAGATACTTCACATCACGACAGTGACAATTCCATTACGTGGTTCAATCAATGGAGGTAGGATCAAGAGCTCAGGATTTGGTTGGTAGTTACCCACAGACTGCTGGAAACTAAGCAAAGGTAATTGAAGCTCTCAAACAATGGTTTGGAAGAGAGAAACTACTGAAGCAGGTGTACGTGCGTGAGCTTTTGAAACTAGTGATTGACAATGCAAACACGAAACAGGCAGTCGAATTGTCTCGTATGTATGATAAACTTGAGACACATTTACGGGCAATAGAGACTTTAGGCGTGACTACTGAACAAACAGCTACATTTCTGTACCCCATGGTGGAGTCCAGTCTTCCAGAGGAGTTGATGGTAGCCTGGCAAAGGAGTTCCAATTATGGCAAGGAAGGACCAACTGATCCTGATAAACCTGGTGATTCAGTGTGAACTTGATTACATCATGGACTTTCTCAAACGTGAGGTAGAAGGAGAGGACCAACGAAATCTGGCTAGGGGTAGATTTATAGACTCTTCCATTGAGCGACAGAAGAATAAGTCTCCCAAGTTTCAACGCCGGAAAGAAGAAATACCGACGGCCATGGGGCTGTTCTCCAGTCAATCCTCCAGCTGCACCTTTTGTGGGAAGTTCCATGATAGCCAGTTGTGTACTAAAGCACACTCTCAGTCATTGGATGAGAAGAGAGCGCATGCTAGAGGTAAGAAAGCGTGCTTTAACTGTCTGAAGACAGGACATTTAGCGAAACTTTGTAAGGTGCCAGTGAAGTGTCTAATCTGTCACAAAGGTCATACTACTCTTATGTGATCAGAAAAGAGCAGGGGCGTAAAGGATACCACCAACAAAGAGGCTACTTCTGTACAATCGGGTATGTCAAGTTGCTCGGGAGACGTCCTGTTGCAGACAGCTTTTGCAGTGATCCAAACTAAAGAAATCACTAGAAAAGTACGGGTTATGTTCGACACTGGGTCGCAAAGAACCTATATACTGAAGAAAACAGCAGAGAGGTTAGGACTACATCCGGTGAAGGAAATAAGATTGTGTCATATGTTATTTGGTTGTGCCAAGGAATTTCGTGAGCAAAAATTGTACCAAATAGATATCAGCAATATGAGTGGTTCATTATTAAAGAGAAGATCAATGTGTTGGATCACCCCCAGATGTGTCAAGTGATTCCTCAAGTGCCTAAAAGACCCTGGTTGAGAGAACTTCGAAGAGAGAAGATTTGGGTTGACGGTGCTGGGGAAGGACCATCGGAAAATGATATATTGATTGGGAATGACCTGTACGGTAAGTTGCTGACTGGTCGTGTTCATCAACTCAAGAATGGTCTTACAGCAATAGAAACTAAGCTTGGTTGGACAATTAGTGGACGGAAAATGGGTCCAGGTATGGGTGACAGTATCTCAATGAGTGTGATATCCATGAAACAAAGTGAAGTCACGATTTCTGACTCGTGGAACTTAGATTTAATCGGTATTCAGGACCCTATTGAACCCACTTCCAAGAGAAGACGGGAAGAGCAAGCTAAGGTACATTGTGGGCAACATGTCAGCCAGTCATCTGATGAACGGTACACGGTGGGATTACCTTAGATTTGTGAACCTGTGAGTATTCCCAATAATTTAGAAATTGCTCAGAGAAGATTCGAGTCTACTACCGGGAAGCTCACAGAACGGGGAGTGTTCGACAAATATTCCAAAGTGTTTACAGCATGGTTAAAGGAAGGAATCATTGAAATAGTGCCAGACAGTGAGATTGATAACAATGCACATCACCTTCCTCACCATCCAGTATTGAAACCAGAGAGCCTCACCACACCATAGCTGTCAAATCCACTGCCTCCTTATCCAACAAATGGCTTACACAAGCTACAAAAATGACTACGTCAGAAAAATGACGGCCAAACGTTCTGATCAGATAAAAATGCAATATAAATGCTCAATAGATAAATTACAAAATTCTAGACAAAATAACAATAATATAAATAATAACAATAATATAAAGAATATTGGTCAATACACTGGAAAATCGTGTACAAGTTCTATCTACATAGGTGTGTAAATCTGCACTGTTCTACCTTAAAGCTGGACCTGTGGTGACGGACCTGGTGTCAACGGCATTCGTGGAATCCCTTCCACGTGCTTCAGGAACGCGACATTGCGTTTGGCGGGCAGCTGGCATACGTCATACAGCTCCTGTCTGGACTGCTGGTCTCGGCAAACAGTAGGGGATGGGGTGGCAAACCGGTCGCCAGCTGAGACTCGCCGTGTAGCCTCCTCTCTACCGTCCGTGACCACGTTCTGCTGCCATTCTCGGATCTTCTCGGTTAGATAACCTTGATGCTCCTCCCGCTCCCTTCTTAGGTCTATCTTCTCGTGGTACATCGGTTGATGTTCATCGATGTCGGTAGAAAAATAGTGGTGTTTATCATCGTGAGAAATCACCTTGACATGTGTGATTCTCTCCATAGTAGTAGAATAGTGTGTATTCAGAACGAACTGCAGTTGGTAGCGCAGCCCGTCCTCTTAATCAAGCTACATGGACATCAATGGATATCGCTTGTTAGTGTAGCTGTACGTTCCCTCCATCATGAAAATTTAAAACATCTTCTCTGCTTCGAAATAGTTGGGCGTGGTCTCTCCCCTTTGACCTGGTTCAATAGACATTTTGTAGATAGTAATGTTTAGCTTTTTATAATGTGCTCCAATACTTCAGCTTTCTTCTCCTCTGCGTAGTATTTCGTAGAAGTTCCAATGCGATGATACGAGTATAACAAAGTATCACGCAGCATAGTTTCTCGTTTTTCCTTCTTAATATCTCTTCTCAATTGTTATAGTTTGTTATTTGTTCATGGCGTCATATTTATCTATCTGTAGTATTGCTTCATGTTGAATTCTCAAATATCACAAGTTACCTTCTTGTATATTGCGGAGTGAAATGTAATACGTGTTACTCCTACAGAAGTTCGTAACGAAAGAGCCTCGCTTCCTAGCGTTTGCTAGCCTCCTCGATCAAAGCTTTCCCTCCATAATCAATTTTCCTAGCCTCACTCCTTGCTGCAAACACACACATTGGTTCGTATCTCCTCTTGTATATGTCCGATTTAATCGCGGTTTCAACCATTAAACTTCATAATTTCTCCTGGTAAATTTAATATGTTACACTCCTTTCCATTAATAAAATAATGTATATAATATCCATTTGTTCCCTCGTAATCTCTCTGTCTTCTGATTGGCTGAGTACCAGTTCTGAATCGCGCCAGACACACGACCTCCCTTCTCCTCTATCTGGTCGCGTGCATGACCTCTACTTACCATTGCTCTGTCCCCTAGCTCGCGAAAACTGGAATCTCGCGGCCAACGTCTACAAACCGTGCCTTTTCCTGAACTCGTCCTGAGTACCTCACCCTTGGCTAAAATATCTTGGGTTACAAAATTTCCATTTCTGCTCCAAATAAACATATTTACATTGGCTAAAATTTTACCAATTACTTCTGGATGTCAAAGCTCTCCTCCTGCATACAAATTTGATCCAAATCCCGAAAAATATCATATGCAACTTTTCTCAGATGGTCTCCGTTCGAATCTCGCCCAGTACATAGTCTAGGCTGGTCATGATTTCGCAGTACCATGTTTTGACTTCAGGATAATTACGTCATATCTTCGCGTTTCACATCCCCTAGACCCCAAAACAACCGTCAGTTCAAGAGATTATATATAATTTATGTATATACTGTATATATATTGAGCCCGAATAGCTCATGCTGGTGATAGCTTGTACACGAAACATGGAATTTATAATGTTCAAGAATTATGAACGCATCCCAGATGTATGCCACTACATCAGATGTTCTTTTGACTTCATTAAGAAGCTATGGAAAATTACCCTACATGATCAAAGAAGTTTTCTTTGATGTGCAATCTAGAATTTCAATAAGAAGTCATTCAGCTTAATTAGCCACATTTTCATGGGCTGATAATATTTATTTATGTTTTACTACCGAAGGTATACCACCGCAGACACGCGGAAGGAATGAACATAGTTGGTAAAAGACTAGGGAGTGATAGAACTGTGCACACCTACTTCCGTGAAGGAACGACTCTAATCCATGCTCGCATGGCGAGCAGACGTTAAATTGTGAAGGTCCAAGGTGACCGAGTATTAGTATCATCGATATTCAAATTTGTGAAGTGAACACGACTAAAGTATTGATTGTAGCACGAAGTGTGCTGGTGACGGGGAAAAGTCCGTCCAAGATCTTGAATTTTGTTATATTTCCACTCAGTGAAGTGATTGACCACATGGTTGCAGCATGCTTAATGGCTGACCAGTGTAACTAGTGATTTGTGTACCAGCAATACACGAGTGGAGAATCTAGCCGAAGTATTCAGCAGTTTCAGTGAAATATTTACGAGCCGTGCAAAGGCCGAATGTAAAACGATTAAGATTGAGCAGATGCACTTAGATAAGATATCTACAACGTGTGAAGTTGTTAGCTTCAGTGGAAAGACACGTGTTTGGTGTCAAAGCTACTTTCTGTTATCTTAGCAGACAAGGCCAATTTTGAATATAGTCTGCTGGCTAGAAAGTGTAAAAGCAGTGAATTCAAAATACGCTAGAAGCAGTGTCTACGATTCTACAAATTTCTACGATTTTACAAGATGCCTTTATTTAACCATGTGCAGAGGCATAATAGTCCTGTACACAAGAAGAAGATGACTATGGTTTAAACATCCAAATGGGAGGAATGCCGAACACCTAAGCCACTACGACTATAGAGAACCACCAGAGGATAACCATGCTTATGGCCAAGCAGAGAAGATATCGCTGGATTGCCTGGACGAAAGGCAAAATCCTCCATTCTCGTGTCTGGATAATCATCTGCAATAGCTGTGAGTCATGATTTTCTAATCTATTTCTGTACGGTGGATGGTCATGGGTGGATTAGGTTGTAGCATCCGTGACTTATTGTCAGTCATCAAGGTAGGGTTCTTTCATTCTTTTGACCACGTACTTAAGGTGATTTTCACGCTTCTAAATGCTTCTTTGCATTTCGTTACTCGACACTGAGTTAGTCACCTGATTGTGTGCGTTCACACGGTGCAGTGTTGGTCTTTAAAGGTAATTCCGCATGACGGAAGACCAACTTAGTAATTTGTGACAGGGGCATATTTTATAAGTCAGCTCCAGCTGATTATTTGTCAAAGTTTCTAAAGTCCCCATTTTTCTATTATTTTGTACGCCACTGACGTCATTTATTTAACATTATGGCGTATCGTTCAGGCATGGAAAGGATCCAGCCCAATTGTTATTGTAATGTACATTATTAAAGAGTGAGCAGTTTGCCACCAGAATTCAGGTAATTCACATCGCTGTACATGAGTCAAGTAATGTTTTGAACTTACTCATACATTTTCTGTTACACGATATTCGTAACATTTCGATTATTTCCACCTAAGGTTAAGGTGTGAAACCAGTATTTATTTTCATTTAAACGTGTTTTGTATGCAGCACCCATTTGCTGCGAGCTTCAGTGGTGCTACACAATGTCAAAGACTTTCAAAGGGAGAGAGATATCTTTCAGTTACGTCTATTTGTTTTTTCGAAGCCAAACATATAATTCTTATCGTAATTTATTCGTCTTTAATGACATCATAACCTTTCTTACATGTGTATAATCGTATAGAGTGAATGCTAAGAACACTCAGCCTACATTTATTGTGAATTTAATGTGTTTTAAATATCAGTGAAAGACATTTCTTTGAGAATTCACTGACACGCTATAACGTGTAGTGCAGGGCGCTGGAAGCATAATGACCGATGCTCGTCCAGTTTACGCCGATGACATTGCCCAAGGTTATTTACGATCTCTCTTGTGAGACAATTGACTAACGACTTCATTTTTTTATATTTCTAGACCTTGCTAGGAATGTTCTTACGGGCCATGCTTTGTTTTTGCTCATGCTATTAACCTTGATTAATAATCGATTTTTGTAAAGTTGTTCAGGTACAGGTGTACTAGTAAGTAATGCTAAATATTTAATATACTCGCAGGTATTTGTGAGCGAGCCCAATATGTTTTGTCATGATTTATATTTTAATTTGAGTAACCATTTGTTAGGTTGGACCCTTAAGGCCATTGTGTATTCACACTTGTAAGTGAATGGTTATTTACCGTGTTTTAATACACGTCGTCGGGTTGGTTACCATGTTTATTAGAGAATGCCGGCAAATCTATGTTACAGAGCAAGTTTGACCGAGGAGGAAAGGTATGGTCTCTTACGAATACCGATTGTGTTATTCTTAACGTGCGAGCCACGCATTCTTTGTTGAGGTGTACCACGTGTTGATAGCACGCTCTTGCGAAGCCTTGCATTTGGTCAACTATCTTAATAATAATGGACTCATAAATCTACGGCATTAATCGTAGGTCTAAATCATGAACCATCAATTTATTTCCTAAACCTACGATGCTAATAATACAGTTAAACTTTAATCGCTGTTAAATCTTGATCTTGTTTCTTTAGTCGAGCGGACCAATGCATTGAGCTTTCGTTTGTTCTTACTAGTAAGTCTAGTAGCTAACACTGATAGACTTTTGACAGAGATCGCACAATCCCAAAGTTCAGAACTCGTGGGTCGTGACCCAATCGGGAGAATGCTGTTCTTGCACAAATGGATTCTCAAGTTTAAATACACTGATAGATGACGGTGGATAACAAACAGTTGTTCATGTGATTGTAGGCAGGAATAATAAGATGATTATTTGTGTATACAACTTAATTATTTACTGATATGTTTTCCCACTGTTACCATACGGTCTCTTGTAATATAATATATTTGTTGTTGTATATAATTGAACCATTGTACTGTAAATGATAACTGACAATCATTAGTTTTTTGTTTAGTTTGTTTATCACGGACGTCTGACGCCGTTGATCAGCTTAAAGCAGGTTTAATTTGAATTAATTAGAGTATAAATGTAAATATGGGATGGTACCAATCCTTTAATTTTGCTGTCATGTTTGACATATTTTGATGATATGATGCCTTCTTCTTAGAAGCATCATTTTTTCTTGTATAAGTATTTTTCTTGCGGTACCATTTCACCAGCTATGCTTTGATTTTCTGTATTTAGGACTTGTCGAGGGGATTCTCCGATAACTTTAGAAGTTTTTTATTTTTTATTAGGTACGGAATAGCCGTTTTACCAAACCCTCCGACCGTTTGGCATTTCAAATAAACAAACCATGAGTATGTCATAAGACTTGATTTAATTATTTAGTAGTTTTGCCCTTTTGAGGGTGCATTTTCTTTGGGTGTCTATGACAATCACTGTGATGGGAACCTGATCATTAGGGAAGCAGAGTCTTGTGCCTGCTAGTCCCATAAGAAGTGCATTCCGATCCTCTCCGGCAATGTGTCTTTAGGTAGAGGTCATCTGAGAGGCCTCGTTACGGTTGGTGGTAACCAGATAACCTCGTCCAACGGGCACATAACCTTTTCTTTCTTTTGTCGTCCAACGGGCACATAACCACTTCATTCTTTTGGCGCCCAACCTGGTAAGCCGACGTGGACATGAAGGCCATCAGCAACATGCCATTTTTGAGAGGATCATGTTTTTTGATTATTGGCAAATTTGTCTGGACTGTGACGAACTTTAGAGGTCGTACAGCCGTACAAAAGTTCACATGGCATTCTGTTTATATATCAGACCATGGGGTGAAGTCTAATAGAGTTAAAATTAAGTCGAGGTATTTTATATAGCCAGTACTTCATCCGTAGTAAATGTAACTTGTTTTGTGTTGCTTTGCTTGTTGTTAAATGTAAATGTCGAATCATTCTTTGTCGTCGAATCCAGCAGAATTCATGGGAGTTTATTGGGGATGGCCAAGCTTTCCACCATGACCATTCATCCATAATGTAGTGTTCGCTGGGTGTAAGGTGTTTCTTCCTCATCTCATTAATTGAATTTGTGTAATGGAGGAGGAGCGGATCCAAATGTTGATGAACCAAATTTTGGCTCAACTTAATGCCAATATGGAGTCAAACATTACAATATTACGAGATGATATTAATGAAAATACAGCGACATTGAGAAGCGATTTAGATTTAGTCCGAGCAGATGTGACTAATGTAAATGGAACATTAGGTAGAGTTAGGCGCAACATAACTGATAATGTTGCTAACATAAATGAGGCGAAGGCAACTAATACTGCCATCCTTAACGAAAACATAAACAGTAAAGTCACCACACTTAACAACACACTGACTGAGGTCCGAGGTGACATGACTACAAATGTCGCCACAATTAATGAAACTATGGCCACTAATGTTGCCACAATTAATGAAACACTGACTGAGGTCAGAGGTGACATGACTACTAATGTCGCCACAATTAATGAAACCATGGCCACTGTTAGGGCTGACATAACCAATGTATACACAAATGTAAATAATGTCAGGGCAGAATTGAATCAAACTATTGATAATCATGTAGAAGCACTGAACGAATCCATTAATGCTAATGTTGAAAACAATGTTGATTTAAATTGTACACTGATTCAAGTCAGAAACGATCTGGAAACGAATCGTGCAGAATCAAATGCTAATCTTGTCGCAGCGTTAGGGAAGGTTGATACACGTTTTGAAACCCTGACCAATATTATCGATGCAGGTAGATTAGAGATGCAGACACGGTTAGATGCGATAGATGTCAGAATTGAAGAGATAAGCGATCGTATGGATGAAGGGAGGAGTGAACTCCAACTTGCGATTGCGACCGTGAAGGAGCAGTTAGTAATTCGAGTTTCTGCTATTGAGGAACGGATGGATGAAACTCAAATGGCTACCGAAGAGATTAGATGTCAAGTCGAATTTGAAAGGGTTAAGGTTGGAATCTCATGAACATTTGAAGGCGTTGATGAGGGAGATAAGTTCAGTTAAGGCCGAAAATAAGAAGGACAAGGCCGAACACACGACTGACATTGGCGAAATTAAGAAGAACGTCCACGATGTTGACAAGTGACTACGTGGGAAGCTAGAGAGGATCGAGCTACAAATAAATGCAATAGGTTCGCCTGGAAATATTTCTAATTCGCCTGACATGCAAGATCTTGAGCAGCGTTTATTAGAACGGATTGAAGCTTAAATGAAATCCACGACATTCATAACACCTCCGTTTATTCCGACCACATCATCAACAGTGAGACCACAAATGATGATGACAGCTGAGGCATACCCTACCACAACCTCAGGGCAACCCAGTACGTCACATTATTGGCAGTCACCACTAAATGTTACTTCCACCGCGAGAAATCCACTGCAATACAATTATCAAATGCCAATCAATAAAACCGAATTATCTACTATGACTACTACTCCGAATGTCACTACTAGGGCGGGGAATTGCTATCCAACTCCCATGGAGCAACCGAGCTTATTAAATAGTCAAGCACCGATCTTTAAACCGACACGTAGTTCGGGGAATCAGAACGTGATGATAATACGTTCAAGGGAGGAAACACCTGCCAGATTCTCAGGAAGTGGAGGAGGCGTCACACCCGTTGAATTCCTGAATAATGTTGGAGCGTATCTGCGTGATATGATGGTAACATCGGAACGTGAAATCCGGTTAATAGAGCGCTTGATGGAAGGCCAAGGCAGCACCTGGTTCCTACTCGTTCACTGGTTTCCGTGATTTCAGAGAAGCTTTATTGCGCACATATTGGTCTTCGGATATTCAGCAAGGGATAAGAGCCGAAATGTACACGAAGAGGTACAGCTCTACTCAGACAACGCGCTATGTTAATTACTTCTCCTCTCAGTTAGCTTAGCTGAGATGCCTTCAGCCCCCGCTAGCGGAAACTGATCTGATCCAAACCATAATCAGGCAATATCCCGCAGACTTCCAACGAGTCATGATCATTACGTGAACTCCGGGTAATAGAGCGCTTGATGGAAGGCCAAGCCAGCACCTGGTTCCGCGCTTTTAGGTACTCGTTCACTGGTTTCCGTGATTTCAGAGAAGCTTTATTGCGCACATATTGGTCTCTTTGGATATTCAGCAAGGGATAAGAGCCGAAATGTACACGAAGAGGTACAGCTCTACTCAGCCAACGCGCTATGCTAATTACTTCTCCTCTCAGTTAGCTAAGCTGAGATGCCTTCAACCCCCACTAGCGGAAACTGATCTGATCCAAACCATAATCAGGCAATATCCCGCAGACTTTCAACGAGTCTTGATCTCCGCTGACGCAACATCTTTCGTACGATGCAATCAGATCTTGAAAAGACTTTATTCAACCAACGAACAGTTTCTTAGTCAACGACCTAGTGGTGAACCACGTAATGATAACAGACCGGCAAATCGACAAGTTAACATAACCACTGTCGACAAGAACAGTCAAACACCTGAACCAATGTCCAATATGGGAACACGGTATCAGCAACACAATTCAGGACCTGACCGGAGAAATTGGAACCGGCAACCGTATAATCGTAACTATGATCTGAACGGTAGGTTCAGAAACCAACCGTATTAGGAACGTCGTTTCGAACGACCAAATGAAGATCGAGGAAATTATAATGCTTATCAACGACGGGATCTACAGAATCAATCCAGAGGTAATATTCGTCGTGATTACAGATACTCGGGAGGATATCGTCGAGACAGAGATCAACGACTTCAGGAAACGGAAATTGACCAAGATTGGAGTGGAAGATCGCAAGAAAGTCGAGAATATCTTCGCCAGACGAGAGAAGAGAGAGATAAAACTCGAACACCGAGGGAACCTCCAGAAGATCTCGATGAGATACGATTAGACCCTGACCAACCTGGTACCTCTAATAATGGTAAGGGTAAACAAAAAACCCGCCAAAATCTCAATGATGTCTAAGGAGACGAGTTCCAAAGTAAGGGCTGTCATACTTCTTTGGGAACCCCTCCAGGAAGACCTACTTTATGAGAGGCAAACGACGAACGACGTACAACTGACGAGACTACCAGTTATATCCGGCAAAATTAACGTTTAACCTGTAACATTACTGATCGACACAGGAGCCATGATCAGTGTTCTGTCAGTAGATTTTCATGCCATACTAAAGATCAACACTAAGTTGACTGAACTGCCAGTATCAACGGTGAAAGTGCGAGGAATTATCCCAGGCAAGAGAATCAAATGCACTGTGCAAGTTTATTGTACCGTGGAGATTGCCAACCACGTGTACCTACATCTATTCCTTGTGTTGAGAGATCTACGATATCAGGCCATCTTAGGGGCTGATTTTATGAGGACACATGATGGAATCGTGGATATGGGCCAGAATACGATTTGTTTCAAGCAATTTGATCCTATTCCGATGGATTTGCTTGATAAGGTGAAGCTAGGAATGCTAATGTCTATGCTCAAGAGATGCAGAATGCAGAGGGCATACGAATCACTGAGATTAATGAAGAGAGCTCGGAAGAAGCTAACGAAGAAAATACTGATGAAGAGAGTGAAGAAAGCATCAAGGAAGAATGCAAGAATACCACTCAGGAAAACTCAGTGCAACCCAGTGATGAAGCAATAAGACCAGAGAATGACTGGCATGCAAAATCCTTAGAATGTCGAGCTTACATCATGGAGTTAAACAGAAGAAAGGAATCTGATGTTTCATCTCAAACGTCGAGGGATGAACTTTGCCAGAGTCACCGCATGAGAGTTGTTGCCGATGTACATCATGTTGAGACGAGACCGTCGATGTCCGACGAGCAGTTCGAAGAAATTACGAAGAGGATGGATGATGCCAGAGATCAATGCCTGAAGGAGCAAAAGGCATACGACTTTGGAGACTCTGACCTGGATTGTGAAACTTATGTACCGTCGCTGAGAGAGATCGACGCATGGAATAGTTATCAGGAGAGACTAGATCAAATATCGATAGAAAGAGGATATGGAAAACGTGAGAAGTGGGATGTCCTAGACTGTCGCTCTTTCCCAGTGAATGAAAGTCAATGGAAAAGGCTCAAGAAACGGACCGTAGAGGAAGAATTGGGAGGACACACCGGATTCCTGACATGACCTTAGCACAGATCGAAAGAGAATATAACCAGAGGCAGAATCTACAGAAGGAACGAGCTCGAAGAAGAAAATATGGATATCCATCTGGATGTTATAACTTTTCTTTACTCCACAGAGAACCTAAAGAAAAACCGGAGAAGTGGAAAAACTATGTGAGAGCTACGAAGAAAGACTAACTTATTTATTTGTCTGACCACCGAGAGTGGAGATTCAGGGAAAGTATCCCCAGAGTTAAGAAGTATTGCTGAGTCAAAGAAATATGCTGTCATCATTTTTCTTTGAAACGACGAGGGGATATATGAGCCCGAATAGCTCATGCTAGTGATAGCTTGTACACGAACCATGGAATTTATAATGTTCAAGAATTATGAACGCATCCCAGATGTATGCCACTACCTCAGATGTTCTTTTGACTTCATTAAGAAGCCATGGAAAATTACCCTACATGATCAAAGAAGTTTTCTTTGATGTGCAATCTGGAATTTATAATAAGAAGTCCTTCAGCTTAATTAGCCACATTTTCATGGGCTGATAATATTTATTTATGGTTTACAACAGAAGGTATACCACCGCAGACACGCGGAAGGAATGAACTTAGTCACTAAATGACTAGGAAGTGATAGAACTGAGCACACCTACTTCCGTGAAGGAACCACACTAATCCGAGCTCGCATGGCGAGCAGACGTTAAATTGTGAAGGTCAAAGGTGACCTAGTATTAGTATCATCGATATTCAAATTTGTGAAGTGAACACGACTAAAGTATTGATTGTAGCACGAAGTGTGCTGGTGAAGCGAAAAGTCCGTCCAAGATCTTGAATTTTGTTGTATTTCTACTCAGTGAAGTGATTGACCACATGGTTGCAGCATGCATAATGGCTGACCAGTGTAATTAGTGATTTGTGTACGAGCAATACACGAGTGGAGAATCTAGCCGAAGTATTCAGCAGTTTCAGTGAAATATTTACGAGCCGTGCAAAGGCCGAATGTAAAACGATTAAGATTGAGCAGATGCACTTAGATAAGATATCTACAACGTGTGAAGTTGTTAGCTTCAGTGGAAAGACACGTGTTTGGTGTCAAAGCTAGTTTCTGTGATCTTAGCAGACAAGGCCATTTTTGAATATAGTCTGCTGGCTAGAAAGTGTAAAAGCAGTGAATTCAAAATACGCTAGAAGCAGTGTCTACGATTCTACAAATTTCTACGATTTTACAAGATGCCTTTATTTAACCATGTGCAGAGGCATAATAGTCCTGTACACAAGAAGAAGATGACTATGGTTTAAACATCCAAATGGGAGGAATGCCGAACACCTAAGCCACTACGACTATAGAGAACCACCAGAGGATAACCATGCTTATGGCCAAGCAGAGAAGATATCGCTGGATTGCCTGGACGAAAGGCAAAATCCTCCATTCTCGTGTCTGGATAATCATCTGCAATAGCTGTGAGTCATGATTTTCTAATCTATTTCTGTACGGTGGATGGTCATGGGTGGATTAGGTTGTAGCATCCGTGACTTATTGTCAGTCATAAAGGTAGGGTTCTTTCATTCTTTTGACCACGTACTTAAGGTGATTTTCACGCTTCTAAATGCTTCTTTGCATTTCGTTACTCGACACTGAGTTAGTCACCTGATTGTGTGCGTTCACACGGTGCAGTGTTGGTCTTTAAAGGTAATTCCGCATGACGGAAGACCAACTTAGTAATTTGTGACAGGGGCATATTTTTTAAGTCAGCTCCAGCTGATTATTTGTCAAAGTTTCTAAAGTCCCCATTTTTCTATAATTTTGTACTCCACTGACGTCTATTATTTAACATTATGGCGTATCGTTTAGGCATGGAAAGGATCCAGCCCAATTGTTATTGTAATGTACAGTATTAAAGAGTGAGCAGTTTGCCACCAGAATTCAGGTAATTCACATCGCTGTACATGAGTCAAGTAATATTTTGAACTTACTCATACATTTTCTGTTACACGATATTCGTATCATTTCGATTATTTCCACCTAAGGTTAAGGTGTGAAACCAGTATTTATTTTCATTTAAACGTGTTTTGTATGCAGCACCCATTTTCTGCGAGCTTCAGTGGTGCTACACAATGTCAAAGATTTCAAAGGGAGAGGGATATCATGCAGTTACGTCTATTTGGTTTTTCGAAGCCAAACATATCATTCTTATTGTAATTTATTCGTCTTTAATGACATCATAACCTTTCTTACATGTGTATAATCGTATAGAGTGAATGCTAAGAACACTCAGCCTTCATTTATTGTGAATTTAATGTGTTTTAAATATCAGTGAAAGACCTTTCTTTGAGAGCCCACTGACACGATATAACGCGTAGTGCAGGGCGCTGGAAGCATAATGACAGATGCTCGTCCAGTTCAAGCCGATGACATTGCCCAAGGTTATTTACGATCTCTCTTGTGGGACAATTGACTAACGACTTCATTTTTATTTTATTTCTAGACCTTGCTAGGAATGTTCTTACGGGCCATGCTTTGTTTATGCTCATGCTATTGACCTTGATTAATAATCGATTTTTATAAAGTTGTTCTGGTACATGTGTACTAGTAAGTAATGCTAAATATTTAATATACTCGCAGGTATTTGTGAGCGAGCCCAATATGTTTTGTCATGATTTATATTTTAATTTGAGTAACCATTTGATAGGTTGGACCCTTAAGGCCATTGTGTATTCTCACTTGTAAGTGAATGATTATTTACCGTGTTTTAATACACGTCGTCGGATTGGTTACCATGTTTATTAGAGAATGCCGGCAAATCTATGTTACGGAACAAGTTTGACCGAGGAGGAAAGGTATGGTCTCTTACGAGTACCGATTGTGTTATTCTTAACGTGCGAGCCACGTATTCTTTGTTGTGGTGTACCACGAATGGTAGCACGCTCTTGCGAAGCCTTGCATTTGGTCAATTATCTTAATAATAATGGACTCATAAATCTATGGCATTAAACTTAGGACTAAATCATGAACCATCAATTTATTTCCTAAACCTACGATGCTAATAATACAGTTAAACTTTAATCGCTGTTAAATCATGATCTTGTTTCTTTAGTCGAGCGGACCAATGCATAGAGCTTTCGTTTGTGCTTACTAGTAAGTCTAGTAGAAAACACTGATAGACTTTTGACAGAGATCGCACGACCCAAAGTTCAGAACTCGTGGGTCGTGACCTGATCGGGGGAATGCTGTTCTTGCACAGTTGGATTCTCAAGTTTAAATACACTGATAGATGACGGTGGACAGCAAACAGTTGTTCATCTGATTGTAGGCAGGAATAATAAGATGATTATTTGTGTATACAACTTATTTATTTACTGATATGCTTTCCCACTGTTACTCTACTGTCTCTTGTATTATAATATCTTTGTTGTTGTATATAATTGTACCATTGTACTGTAAATTATGACTGACAGACAATCATTAGTTTTTTGTTTAGTTTGTTTATCACGGACGTCTGACGCCGTTGATCAGCTTAAAGCAGGTTTAATTCGAATTAATTAGAGTATAAATGTAAATATTGTGCCTTTTAGCAAGAAATATGCAAATCACAGTATGCCAGCAATGCTCAAATCGGGATTTTCGGGGTTATGGTATGTTCTCCCACTCTGTGACTTACACATTTTGGATTAAATAGAGGATACACTTCCAAAATAAAAACAAAATCAACTCCTATTATAAAACATTTAATTAACCAAATATATGGCGCTACAATCAAATTAAACAAATAAACTACTGACCAATCCTTCTAACTTGTACATAGTGAACAAGGAATACATAAAATCAAACAAATGTTACATTAAAATACATGGTTTCCTACAAACCAACAAACTTATAATTCTTTTCACTTCCATAAAGTATCCCTTTAAAAATTCAATACACTTCCGAGCTCCAATGGCTCGATACTTTCCAATATAAACGGTGTTATTCATTACACCTCTCAATATCTATTTTATGAGTTTCTTATAATCAAACAATATATAATCTTATTTAACGTCAGTGTTACTCCTTTACTTAAATTTTTGGGCTTTCCACAATGTTCTCATGTTACGACCTCTCTCAAGTTAACAAATTCACTACAGTGATTGGGAAAAACACTTGTGTACTCCCGAGTTATAGAAGACTACTTGAACAAAGTAAAAAATTATGATAACTCCCGAAATCTAATTGACTTCACTGAACTCGTGAAATCCTACATTACTAGACAATACATTAGGGATTTATATTTATTATTATTTGTCTTAAAAGACCATCATCTCATAAGAAAGCAAACGATCTGAACTTGCAAGCGGTAACTTTTATCTACAAGAACCTAGGTTCGAATCCCGGGTCATTAACAAACTCTAAACACTCATGGCGTATTATTACTTCAAACAAACGGTCCCCCACCCCTACCACACTTTCAATAGCGAGGGGTCGCGCCGTAACACTCAACGTGATTTATTGTCCAGGAGGGAGACCCCAAGTCTCGTCCACACGGGACGGCTACACTCATGCTTTAAAACAGCTATTTCTTATACACAGTTCTCTGAACAGACCTGGCGTTTCTTTCATTCATTTTACCAACATTATTTAGGTTCATAGACCACTTTCGTAACCTTGGCATTTATTAATTATGAAGTTTCCTCATTGATGGGAAAGAGTAATTCACATACAGCAACGAATATTTAGGGGCTTCAACAACTAGACGAGTCTGGGTTCGACTCTCTCAACTGCCTCGGGAACCAATCCCATACTGGAGGACTTATATAAATGCGACTTAGGGCGGCCTCGGCCTTATAACCTGCGCTCATAATACAATAAATTTGCACCCTATTATAACAAAACATAACACACATGGCCTCGTGATCTACATCACTATATGGAGGACTTATCATAGCTCAATTACCGCAACCCTCTGCCCTTCATAATTAATTTACCAAGTATATTCAGATTCAACGCCTTCCTAGCGTGACAATTTACTTTAATGCACTACATTGCGCTATACATTACTTTAAGGCCTAGCGTCTTCCAAAGAACTGATAAATTCAAAATCAACATTTAATCTACATCTCAATTTTTGTATTAATCCTCTCCCGTGACAATAATCGCTATACTTTAAGAACATGTATTCACACCATGTCTTTATTCTTTTTCAGGAGCTCAACAGCTACTACTTTCCTATAATTCAACTTAATCTTCATTTATATAATTTTATTATTATTATTATTATTATTACGCTTGCTTTTATAACATTTATCAAATACACTGATACTTTATTTCATACATTTCCTCTAAGGGATTTATTCATTTCACATAATCATTTTATAATTTCTCAATTTTTATTTGTTCAGATCGCGCTCTTTTTCTGTTATTTGTTATTCAAAAACATCCCTATTCATCATTTTTAGGTGGATTGTACACAAACACTTCCCAACACATAACATAATGAAAATGGTTTCTTACATGCTCGGACGGTCCCAAACCGTACTTTCCAACGATGTTTCATTTCGCCCACTATTTGTGATTAAGCCATCTTGCTCAAATTCATTTCATACACTGACATATCTTGACACACATATAACTTATATACCTTAAAAACTGGTAGCATTCTAAGATACACTTCGGTATTTTTCTATTATACACAATAAAATCACTGAAAAATTACTATACTAACACAAATTTTATATATTTACACTACGTTGATTCTAATCACTGAGGCTTTGTTTAGGCCTTGCACATGTGATTTCATGATTCCCCGTCTCCAAGGGTGAAACTAGTAGATGTCGGCTTCCTATCTGACCAGAATATGAAAGTCTTGAACACTCTACCCCTTCCCTGGAATGGTATTTCTTCAAATCCGGTTTCCTGACGATCGGCTATTATTATTATTAGCTCGAAATTGCTTCTCTCTAGACCCTATTAGTTTGTCTAGCAAAAGTCTGTCTTGTTCACGGTCTCCCAGATACTCTATCGGTGACCTATTATTTTCTAGCATCTAATGCTCCTCGTAACTTAGTGCTTTTTATAGTTCGTTTGTTTCCTTGAAACAACGTCTTGAATTTAATTTTCCCTTCTGATTACTCAGTTCTATAATTCCTATCTTTTCAGAATACTATGCGGACCTTATTTTGTCCGACCCTGATCGGTTTCTTTAACGTTGATAGAATGTTTGTTTCGCTATTATGGTACTTCAAAACGTTACGAAACATTCAGTCGTTTAAATGAACTGTTATTTGAAGCCCTATCGCCTGTTCTTTAAGTTCGCAGCCTACTTTGACTGTAATACTGAACTTTTCACTGTAAGACTGATGCTGGCGGAACTAGATCCTGTACTAGGATTTTCCTAAGTCTCCACACGGCGATACTATGATGGTACTTATCGGCCACTCCTTACGGGTGCACGTTGGTTGTCGATACAGCGACGCCCTCGGGCTGTCGGATACTGTCTATACGATGTGATACAGCGTCTCCCCTCAAGGAGTCCTGGTAAACTGCCTTCGATGTGATACAGCCTCTCTGCACGAGATCTGTTCTAAACTGCATTCGATGTGAAACAGTACGACCCGCCTCAGCGGTCGTTCAAGACTGAATATGGTGATGCTCCAACGTCACGCCCCCCTGGACGGACTAAAACTGCATGATGTGATGTAGCACAGTGACGCCCCCTCGGGCTGTTTGAAACTGCATTCGATGTGATGTAGCCTGACGCCCCCTCGGGCTGTCCGAAACTGCATGATTGGCTTGGCTCTGCCAGGACTTTTATACTCTTTGGCGACAAAAAGATAAAATCCTTGTCTTTTCCAGAACCAAATTTTGAAGTAATGGTCGCAGACATTTAAAAATTATATCTCTGGAAAGCCCGTTTTCTAAACGTAAACTGACTTCTTTTCACCTGAAAATCGATCGTGCAGTTCTGAGATATTAAATAAAATTTGGTCTTCAGATGTGTGGGTGTTACAGATGATTTTTAATCCCCACCTCCTTGGGTCTCGGGGAACTCCCAATGACGTATGGCCACGTCGGCACTTCTTTCCTGGGCATTTATTATAACATCTTCCTCCACACAAAAATCTCTATTCCGAAATGATTCACAATGCTGTATTTCTTTAGTTAATTTTATTCTTGCAAATGGGTTAAATCTAATTATTATTATTCTGGCACAGCTGCGCGGTTGCCATTTTCCTGCAACGTAAGAGCAATTTCCGAAACACGCTCGCAGTCACTCCGACGGAAAGTTCCACTCGTTTTAATTATATTCGTGACCGACTCCTTATCAATGCGTCATGCATGATCTCATTTCCTGGCCACCTGGGCTCCAGTTTATTACACAACGTTATGCTCGCCCTCTTGTATAAAATCTTTCTATGTTCCTCTGAAGACTATATATCTCCTTCCTTCTTTCACCAATAATACATGGATTCGACCCCTTGAACCAATGGTACATGGGTTCATCTCTCCCCTCCTTAGGTAAATAAATTTTCGAAAAATTTTGAGGAAATTTATTTCAATTATTCATATAATCTTATTCTTCTTTAATGTCGAAGCCATCCTAACATTTCTCAGTACCTTCTGATCTTTATCTCCAAAGTCCTTTTCCTGTCTGGCTTGTTTTGGGTCTTACAAAGTTCCCATTCATTCATTTCCCTCAGCGGACGTCTCCACTTAGGGCTATAAATTACTCGCCTCGTTCGGGTGTTTATGATTCTTCCCCTAGTCTAGCGTACGCTCCAAACTTGAGTCAGACAGTTTTGTTTCCTTTCTTGTTTCATAAGACGGGCATTCTCCCGGTCTGTCTCTCTTTTCTCATGTTATGTACTGTCAACTTCTTGACCTTCTTTTAATACATTACGGGTGCATACGGCTTAACCCGTTACTTCTTCATTATTGTTTTCAGGCTCCAAGTCTGCAGAATTTCGTTTTGTGTTTAAGAGCACGGTCTATCCTTACCCGACTCTTCTTGGTTTTCTTCCGTTTTCCTCATCTCTTCTCGAGGTGGCATTTTCAAGAAAAAACCTTTTCTTCTCTTACTCTTTAACGGGTGCATACGGCTTAACCCGTTAGCTATGCTAAAGTAACCTTTTTCTATCCTTTGTGCCTCCACCTTACATCTCCAACTGTTACTATTCCTCCTTGCTCTTCTTCCACATTCTCTTCTTCTTCTGAGTCTTCCTCATTATTTTCCTCGACCATATCTCCAATTTCCATAACTTCTTCTCCTCCTGCTCTTAAATCTTCTATCATTTCATATTCCCATTTTATAAGCAACTCTTGAGCTCGTATATTCACGTCCCCTCCTTGTTCGTGAATACCTTCAACTGTCTCTACAACATTTGTTTCTATTAACTGTTGAACAGTTATGGGTAAATATTTTAATATGCTTAGGCAATGCAACAAAACATTTTCATTACCCATACACCTTTCAATGGCTTTTTGATAATAAATGATGGTATTTGTTAATTCCATACTTTCATATCCCACCTTCTCTTGTTCTTCGTCTTCTTCTTCTTCTTCTTCTTCTTCTTCTTCACTCTCATTATCTTCTGTTTCCATATCATCACTTTCTTTCTCTTCACCTTCGAATTCTTCTTCGTCACTTTCATTATCTTCTATTTCCATATTATCTCTTTCTATTTCTTTACTTCCGCATTCTTCTTCATCACTTTGGTCTTCCATTACCATTTCCTTCCAAAGTTTTATCAATGCTCTAAATACATCTCCTACCAGACCGTCTGTTTTCCTCATTACTTTTACAACCTTGCCAATTCCTGTTTTCTCCAGATGCCGAACATTTATTTGTAAGTTATATATTTGTTTTAAACAATGCATCGTTCTTTCTTCATCTCCTTCACATCTTTCTATGGCTCTTATATAATGCTCTATTTTCTTTATGATCTCAGCATCTTTCTGGCTCTCTTCATCCCTTACTCCTTCTCCCTCTTCTCTTATTTCCTTACATTCCATATTCTCTCGTCTTCTTATTTCTATATAAGTTTTATTCCTTCTTTTCCACACCCTATATCTCTTTTGTTTTATGAACCAACTCCGTCTTCCTTTCATCCTTGTCCATAAGCGTGCTCTCCTTCTATCTCCCTTTTTCCATTTTTCCTTTCTTTCATTCCTTTTCTTCCTACGAATCTCCAACTGTAAAACGCCTGTGCGTCTTCTTTCTCCATTGTACGTCATCTCTCCTCCTCTCCTAATTTCCATAGGGTATCTATTCTCTTGTAAACCGACTACAAGATGCGGTCTTCTTCCTCTTTCAGCATTACTTTCAAAGGCATCTCCTCTCTTTTCTTCATTATTTCCAACAAACTCATCTTTTCCTTTGAGGTTTCAAGGGCTCTCATTTGGATCTGTTTCCAATTCTCTTTCCTTTCGTTGACATTCTTGATATTTCCTCATTAACTCAAGAATCTGTGCTTTCAACTGTTCTTTTTCTTCTTTTAATTGTATCTTATCTTCCTTATCCTCATGAATTTCTCCGGGGTTTTCCTTTTCTGTTTCTCGGAAATCTTGAACCTCTACTTCTTTTCTTGTCTCGACAATACTTTCTATTATAGTTCCATTTACTTTCTCCATTTCTTCAAGAATTATTATTTCCGTCTTCCCAGCTTTCACTTCTTTTGTTATCTCCTGTTCTGGGTTTTTCTCTTGCTCTTCCAGCTCAACCTTTTCATAAAAATGTTCTTCTTCACTTTGCAGCTCCTTTTCATTTCGGCTGTCCTCCTGGTTTGGAATTCTCATTTCCTCTTGAGTCTCCATTTGTTTCTGAGGAAGGATCTCAAAGTTTTTCTCAGTTTCCACTGGAGTCATCACGATTTCTACTTCTTGTTCTTCTTCTCTAATCTCAATTTCGGGCTCTTCCGGCACCATTATTTCTTTTTCTTCTACAATCCCCATCTGATTTTCAACTTGGGCAACGGCTTCATTTAATTGATGGTTCTGCGCCACCATGTATTCCTCATATCTCTTCTGGACGGCCTCTAATATTTCTTTGTATTCCGGAATCTTAACTTCTCTTACTTCAGCCAACTCCTGAATACTTATGATATCTTTGTCATCATATATGCTCATTATGAACTGATGCATTTTCTTCCTTTCCTCATATAAATAATCCCTTTGTTCCTGAATATATTTCTTCCTGTCGCGCTCTTTGTAATCGATGTTACACTGAATATGCCTCCATTTCGTCCATAATTCCCATACTTGCTCCATTATTTCTCTTACTTCATCCATGAACATTTTTATCTGTTCCCACGGAGCTAATTCTATTTTTCCTTCTTCCTCCATGCGTTTCGCAAATTTCTTCTTTGATTCTCTTAATGACTCTTTAACCTTAGGGATTTCCTTATACAATTCCTCCAATTCTTGTTTAGGTATCTTATACCAATTTTTACTTGCCCTTTCACGAAGTTTGTCTATCTTCTCAATTTCCTCGGAAATACTTTCTCTCTGTTCCTCAATTCCTTCCTTCCTTCTTAAGTTGAAATCCTTTAATTCCCCAAGTTCATCCTCCATCTTCATGTGCTCTTTCCGCATTTCTTTAATTATATCCAAAAATTCTTTTATTTCGTACCAAGTCACCATTTCTACCATTTCCTGATCCTGAACGCGGAAGCTATCCTTCTTTTCCCCTTTGCTTTCCGAGCCTACTTGAACCTGCCTTAATACATGAGACTTTAACTTATCTTTATCATTATTATTTTCTGTACTAGTTACACATTCCCTTGGAATCGGTTCACATCTTACTTTTTCTATCTGGAGCTCTAAAGGCTCAACTTTTACCCTGTTGTCTGCAGACATGTTACCTTCTCTTTGTGTAACTATGTCTCCAGGTGCACGCATGCTTTCTAAAGAAACCTTTACATTTTCTTTACTTGGGTACTCTTTATCATCTATAGTTTTACATTAATCTTCTTTTTCTGCCTTCCTGGCCTCCCATACTTCATTATTTATCTTTATAATTTCCTCCATCTCCTCATTGAAATGCTCCCCTAAGTACTTCATTCGATGCCTTCTTGTCCACATCTTATTCACAATATAAGAATACAATGGGCTACTATGCCACATCGCTGGTACATGCTTGAGAGATAGTAATCCAAACTCTTGTGTCCCAATTTCCAAAATTTACCTTAGTACGGGTGTTTACTAAAACGTACCCTTTTGATATACTCATTCAATGTCAAAACCTTTATGGAAGTATTTAAAAGTTCAAAATTTTGAAAAACCATTTTTTTTTTCAAAAAAAATGAAAATTTTGATTTTTCGAGAAAACTCGGGTTTTCCCTAGGAAAACTCATCCCTACGTACTGGGCGCCAAAAGAAAGTGTTTATTAGGGTGTATGACATAATCATACAAGCCCCACGTTGGAAATTATGAAATGTGTTTAGGGGGAGTTTATTTATATTTATTTAGGGCTGCTCGGTGTGATTTTCCAGGGACCCATGCAGTCAGTTAACATTATATGTTGTAGCTACTTCTATCATTACTTTACTTTTACATGATATGACCGTCTTAAGTGTTCCTCTAATTATTAATCCAAGCACCGTACTTCTATGCACCCCTGTGCCCGTTTAGCAAGAAATATGCAAATCACAGTATGCCAGCAATGCTCAAATCGGGATTTTCGGGGTTATGGTATGTTCTCCCACTCTGTGACTTACACATTTTGGATTAAATAGAGGATACACTTCCAAAATAAAAACAAAATCAACTCCTATTATAAAACATTTAATTAACCAAATATATGGCGCTACAAACAAATTAAACAAATAAACTACTGACCAATCCTTCTAACTTGTACATAGTGAACAAGGAATACATAAAATCAAACAAATGTTACATTAAAATACATGGTTTCCTACAAACCAACAAACTTATAATTCTTTTCACTTCCATAAAGTATCCCTTTAAAAATTCAATACACTTACGAGCTCCAATGGCTCGATAATTTCCAATATAAACGGTGTTATTCATTACACCTCTCAATATCTATTTTATGAGTTTCTTATAATCAAACAATATATAATCTTATTTAACGTCAATGTTACTCCTTTACTTAAATTTTTGGGCTTTCCACAATGTTCTCATGTTACCACCTCTCTCAAGTTAACAAATTCACTACAGTGATTGGGAAAAATACTTGTGTACTCCCGAGTTATAGAAGACTACTTGAACAAAGTAAAAAATTATGATTACTCCCGAAATCTAATTGTCTTCACTAAACTCGTGAAATCCTACATTACTAGACAATATATTAGGGATTTATATTTATTATTATTTGTCTTAAAAGACCATCATCTCATAAGAAAGCAAACGATCTGAACTTGCAAGCGGTAACTTACATCTACAAGAACCTCGGTTCGAATCCCGGGTCATTAACAAACTCTAAACACTCATGGTGTATTATTACTTCAAACAAACTGTCCCCCCCCCCTACCACAATTTCAATAGCGAGGGGTCGGGCCGTAACACTCAACGTGATTTATTGTCCAGGAGGGAGACCCCAAGTCTCGTCCACACGGGACGGCTACACTCATGCTTTAAAACAGCTATTTCTTATACACAGTTCTCTGAACAGACCTGGCGTTTCTTTCATTCATTTTACCAACATTATTTAGGTTCATAGACCACTTTCGTAACCTTGGCATTTATTAATTATGAAGTATCCTCATTGGTGGGAAAGAGTAATTCACATACAACAACGAATATTTAGGGGCTTCAACAACTAGACGAGTCTGGGTTCGACTCTCTCAATTGCCTCGGGAACCAATCCCATACTGGAGGACTTATATAAATGCGACTTAGGGCGGCCTCGGCCTTATAACCTGCGCTCATAATAAAATAAATTTGCACCCTATTATAACACAAAACAACACACATGGCCTCGTGATCTACATCACTATATGGAGGACTTATCATAGCTCAATTACCGCCAGGACTTTTATACTCTTTGGCGACAAAAAGATAAAATCCTTGTCTTTTCCAGAACCAACTTTTGAAGTAATGGTCGCAGACATTTAAAAATTATATCTCTGGAAAGCCCGTTTTCTAAACGTAAACTGACTTCTTTGCACCTGAAAATCGGTCGTGCAGTTCTGAGATATTAAATAAAATTTGGTCTTCAGATGTGTGGGTGTTACAGTTGATTTTTAATCCCCACCTCCTTGGGTCTCGGGGAACTCCCAATGACGTATGGCCACGTCGGCACTTCATTCCTGGGCATTTATTATAACATCTTCCTCCACACAAAAATCTCTATTTTGAAATGATTCACAATGCTGTATTTCTTTAGTTAATTTTATTCTTGCAAATGGGTTAAATCTAATTATTCTTCTTCTGGCACAGCTGCGCGGTTGCCATTTTCCTGCAACGTAAGAGCAATTTCCGAAACACGCTCGCAGTCACTCCGACGGAAAGTTCCATTCGTTCTAATTATATTCGTGACCGACTCCTTATCAATGCGTCATGCATGATCTCATTTCCTGGCCACCTGGGCTCCAGTGTATTACACAACGTTATGCTCGCCCTCTTGTATAAAATCTTTCTATGTTCCTCTGAAGACTATATATTTCCTTCCTTCTTTCACCAATAATACATGGATTCGACCCCTTGAACCAATGGTACATGGGTTCAATATGGGATGGTAACAGTCCTTTAACTTTGCTGTCATGTTAGACATGTTTTGATGATATGATGCCTTCTTCCTAGAAGCATCATTTTTTTCTTGTATAACTATTTTTCTTGCCGTCCCATTTCCCCTGCTTTGCTTTGTTTTGCTGTATTTAGGACCTGTCGAGGGGATTCTACGTTAACTTTAGGAGTTGTTGATTTTTTCTTTTGCTTATTAGCTACGGAATAGCCGTTTTACCAAACCCTCCGACCGTAGGACAGGGGTTTGGCATTTCAAATAAACAAACCATGAGAAAGTCATAAGTTTGGATTTAATTATTTAGTAGTTTTGACCTTTTGGGGGTGCATTTTCTTTGGGTGTCAATGACAATCACTGTGATGGGAACCTGATCCTTAGGGAAGCAGAGCCTTGTGCCGGCTAGTCCCAAAATAAGTGCATTCCGATCCTCTCCGGCAGTGTGTCTCGAGGTAGAGGTCATCTGGGAGGCCACGTTACGGTTGGTGGTAAGCAGATAACCTCGTCCAGAACAACAATATATATATGTATATATGTATTGAAACCATGTGGACTGGTTCAAGTATCGAATCCATACCCTTATATGCCAGAAAGATAAGGAAATAATGCAGACTTTAGAATGTATTTCTAAAAGTTTCTGATGGGTTAATAAGAGATGGACTTTTGTGAGCTGACGCAAGAGCTAAATACAGCGAGTCACCGATGCATGAGATCACTATTGACGCAGCAGTAATGTGCTTGCGCGTTATTATAAATAGAAATTGTATTTTTCCGTCCTGAAAGACAGAGAAAAAGTTTCGGATAAATCCCTTACTCGACGATAAAATGACAACGTCGCAACGGCGCAAGAAGAGAAGTAATTACAATTAAGCCATTTGCAGGTATTAAGCTAAAGAAATGACTCCGTCACTGTTGATAATCTTGAGAAAGAGATTTTTGTGTGTGGAAAAAGTTAATAATAATTGCACAAGAAAGAAGTGTCCATGCAGCATTACGTAGTTGGTTATTCCCCGAGCCAGCAGCTGGGAGAAAGGGAAAAAAATCCACTACCCACACATTTCGGGAGCTCATTTATTTAATATCATGTGATTGTATGATCGATTTCAGTAATTATAGGAACCCTTTTTACATTTAGAATGAGAGCTTTTTGGAGATATATTTTTCAAAATTATACGACGATTATTTTAGAAGTTAGGGTTGGTGAAGAAACCCAAATAGTTTCAGCTAAAGTATCAGCATCATAGGAGTTCGAAGTACCCGAGAACAGTGAACTATAACATTCTATCTCTACGTTAAATAACCAGATCAGGGTAAAACGTGATAATAACGCCTTGTGTTCCTGAACTGAGGAGTCAGAGCGGATTGGGATAGAATCAACCAATCGATATTCCAGGCATTGACTATGTTAAGACAAACGAACAGTAAGACATTGGAATTATTCCAATAGTTAAAGAACCGCAGCATCAGAAACTAAAATCCACGTGTGGATTAGCAGAGAAATGAATCACTAGGTCGCCGTTAAAATAGTTCGAGCGAACCAAGAAGTTAAACGTCAGTGACAGACTTATGTTAAACGAACAATTTAGCAACAAGTGAGATACGATATCGTGCATTAAGTTCATTAAGCCGATAGTCGAAACCAACGGAATAGGAGGAGCAACCTTTCCAGTGAGGGTAGTTCGATCGAGACTTTCAATCACCCCGATAGGATTAGGAAGCCGAAGCAAACAAAGTACACCCCTTGGAGACAGGAAAGGAAAAGAAAATCACGTGTGTTAAGGCAAATGTAATAAATGCCAGAAGTGATAAATTTATATGTAATTTTATTTTAGTGAAATTTGTGAGTGTAATTTATATCTTTTTAGTGAATTTGTGTTTTAAGTGAAAATGAATCCCAGAAGGGTGTTCTCTAGAATAAATATGATCAGTGTATATTTTTATGTGATTTTAAAGGAGTGTTACCTAGTGTAAATATGATCATAAGTATGGCGTAAAAATCAGTGAGTGGGTGAAGTGTTTCATCGTTGGAAAACCCGGTCTCTGACCGAAAGGAACATGTGAGTACTAATTTCAGTATTATGTGTTTTGGGAAAGTTTGCGTAAAATCCTCAGAAGTTGAAATAGGGATGTATGAGAACATGTGAAAATATAGGTTGCGCGATCGGATCGATTAATTTGATTGAAATATAAGTAATTTGAAGTAATAATTAATCCCTTGTGGAAGATATTCAGTGGAATAACAGTATAATGGCAAATATAATAATTATTTAACGCAAGCACGATACTACTAATAATAATTAAAGACATTTATTATGTGATGAATTTTATATAGGGATAGGTTGTAGCTGCAGAAGCTCCTTATATGAATTGTTGAAATGTTGAGGAACCAGTAATGTTATTAAGGTTAAATCTCATTATTTTTGATGGAGGCTAAAGCTGATTATATTCTTTTTGAGACGAGGATCAAATTTTGATTTGAATTTTATTATTTCTTTGCTTTGTAAGGCAACTTGGCTATTTGATGTAATGAGCGCCATGTCGCGCATTTGCTGTAATTTGTCTCCCTATGAACGCGTTGAAATGCTCGGTAAGATAATCATGAGTCGCGAATATGATGTGGTTGTATGCAATACTGGAAAAGGGTGCAACATATGTTGATTGTGAGTGCTGGACGAGTGCGAATACCTTCTCTAAGTCGCAAATATGATGGACAGTTGGTCTGATACCACTAGTCTTGTAATTCTTGGTTGTAAGTCGTCAATGTTGGATGTGGTTGCCGAGGCAGTTTAAAAGGAACGAACTCAGATTATTTTACGTCGAAGCCCCTTATATATTAGTTGTTTTATCGATCATCTTGCCCACTAATGATGCCACTTCATAATTATACTTTACCGAAGCTTGGAGAATAGGTCTGTAGAACCTATTAATGTATTGTTGTTGATTTGAATAACATGCCTTGTCTTTCAAAAGAAACGTATTGGAGCGGCCGGTAGCAGGCGCTTTGTAGTCCGTCTCAAGAGGGTGAGACTGTGGTCCCCTCCTTTCAAAGCCATAAACTAGCCGAGTGTTGTGACACATTCTTAGAGACTCTCTTGTAGAGAAAGGTCAGGAACGAGCTGTATTGTTTCATGTTACACGGATGTGTTTAAGATTGTTTTAACGACCCAGTATTTGAACTGAGGTCCTTTTACGTTCATTATTATCGCTTGCAGAGTTCAGATCGTTGCTTCCTTAAAATATAACTGTCTTTGAAGACAATATAATATAATCCCTAACTTTATTATTAAATGATTTAATTTGTTCACGAGTTATGATGAGAATTTTGAGATATTTGGGAGTTATCTTAAGCTGACTTTGTCTGTAGTTTTCTATAACTCGGGGATACGCAGATTTTTTCAAGCACGGTAGTGAGTTGGTAGCTTGAGAAGAGAGATGGTAACAAACTGAACATTGTGGGAGCCCAAAATAATTAATAAGTATACATACTATGATAATGTAACCAAATCTAGATAGACTCATTTTATGACTAAATGGTGTGTGTTTATTTGTTAACACGATGCATGTAAGATTCACCGAGCAATTGTGAGCTCGTTTGTAAGAAGTTAGGATTTGTGCTATATGGGAGTGAAACTCAGATGATGTTTTTGTCTGGTTCTTGGATAACCATTAATTAATATTTACGAATCATATTTTGGATTCTTTGTTCGTTTTTGGAACAAGTGTGAAGTGTAATTTCTGTTGTTTTTATGTTTATTTTTGTCGCGCCAAATTTTTGTATAATTAAATGCTTTGATAAAAGGATTTTTATTTTATTTTATTTTTGGAAGTGTATCCTATGCTTAATCCAGAGTGTGTAAGTCACAGAGTGGGAGAACATACCATGAACCCCGATACTCCCGATTGAGCATTGCTGGCTAACTGTGATTTGCATATTTCATTGTTGAAATGGGCACATGAGGGAATAGAAGTAATGTGCCTGGATTAATGCCTTTTGGGAACACTAAAGACGGTCATGTCACGTAAAGGTAAAAATAATGATAGGATAGCTACAAAAGCATAAATTTAACTGACCGCATTGGGACCCTGGAAACTCAAACCGAGCAGCCCTGGGAAAAACACCCCCTACAACAGTATTCTTGGAGCCCAACGTGGGGAATTCGGCAGTATAAACCAACCCCGGAATGGTTTTCGAGAAATTGTAATTGTGGCTCATGTCTTGCATGGGAAAAACCACACCCTTATAAATTCTTGGCACCCATGAATGCAGGGCTAATTTACCAGAGGGGAACCCCGAGTTTTACTTGAAAAATCAAAATTTTAATTTTTTGAAAAATATGTTTTTTCAAAATTTTTGAATTTTAAGAAATATCACTTCCATATCGATTTTATGTGTCAATGAGTTAATAGACCAGACGGGTACGGCTCAGGTGAGCACCCGTACTGAAATAAATTTTGGAGGAGGGACCACAAATGATTTCAAGGTATCATCTCATGCATGAACCAGTGATGAGGCAGAGTAGCCTACTATATTCTCTAAATAAAGATTGTAATATGGAATTCAGTAAGGACCAGCAAATGCTCTTAAATGATATTATGCCGGAGGATAATATTAAGGTCAATGATAAAAGTAAGCTAAGTGAATACATGTCGAATTTGTTCTCAAATATAAGTGTGAATCCGAAGACATTGTTACACGAAGAGATGGTAATATGCCTTTGGAACATAAGGAAATGGTTGAGCCTAAGGTGCTCAAAAATGATTGTAACACAGGTATTATACAAAGTAACCCGATTCAAAGGGAATGTGTGTAAAGTAAAATGGAAGATAATAATGAGGAAGATTCACAGTCTCATTTAGAAACACAGGTCAAGTTAGGATCGGAAAGCGAAACCGAAAAGAGTGATAGTCAATATCAGGAAAATGTAGAAATGGCGACCTGGGACGAAATAAAAGGATTCTTGGATATAATTGATGAAATGCGGAAAAAGCACAATAAAATTAGGGATGAACTTTGGGAATTGAGATGTACCGACTCAAATAAGAAAGAGGAAATTAAGGAACAAAGAGAAAGTGTTTCCGAGGAAATTAGGAAGACATTCGAACTTCGTAAAAGGGCAAGTAAAAATTGGTATAGGATACCTAAAGAGGAATTAGAAGAATTGTATACTGAAATCCCTAATGTCAAAAAATCACTGAGAGACACAAAAGAGAAATTTGTGAAACGCATGGTTAAAGAAGGAAAAATTGATGTAGCAACTTGGGAACAGATAAATACGTTCAATAAGGAAATAAGTGAACTAAGGGAACAACTGTGGGAAGTAAGAAATGAATGGTCTGAACTTTGGTGGAAGACCAGTTACCAAGAATACGACAGGGGGAAATACCTTCAGGAGCAGATGGCTTATACAGGAGAAGAAATGGATGAGATGCATCACTTGAGAATGAGCATGCATATCGAAATTGGGATAATAACGACACAGGAATTAGCCGAGATAAGGAAGGTTAAAATCCCCGAATATAAAGAAACGTTAGAGGCCACTAGGAAAACGTGTGATGAATATATACTAGCGCAGGATCTGAAATTAAAAGAAGTAGTCATCCAAGTCGAAAGTAAGGCAGTAGCCATAGAAGAAAAGGAAATAATGGTGCAAGAGCCTGAAACTTGTACTAATTTAGAGGAAAATGTGAAAGAAATGGAAATTGCTGTGACTCCTATGGAAATAGAGAAAACTATTGAGCCACATGAAGAAAAAGTTACAGACTTTCAAGAGGAAATGATAAGTCCTTGTCAGAGAGAATGCCAAAATGAAAATGAGTCTAAAATAGAAGAGGACCACTCTTATGCAAAGAACGAGCAGGAAGAGAAACCAGAGGAAACACCTTTTAAGGAAGAAGTAGATCAGGAAACCGAAATAGCAGATGGTTTTGTTGAATCCCAAAATGTAATGCTACACGAAGTCGAAGAAATTCCAGAAGAAAGTAATAAGTCTGAGGAAGACTTAATGGAATTGGAGATTCAAGAAAAAGATTTGGAAAATAATTCCGAGCAGAAAGATGAAATTCTAATCCAGGAAAATGAGGATGAGGATCTTGAAGTAGAAGAAGAACAATTAAAGGCACAGATTCTGGAACTTATGTCAAGATACAGGGCATACAAACGGAAGAAGGAAGAGCAAAGAAAAGTTGACACAGATCCAAATTTCAGTGAAGAAATTCTTACGGAATTGAAGGAATTAAGTTCGGATAATGAAGGAAACAGAGGAGACTTCCCTGAAAGAAATATAGAAACAGTAAGAGAACTATTAACCTTAGCAAATTCGCACGGAGGGGATGACAAGAGTCAGATTAGCAGTATAAAATGGCCAGAAACAGCTCAGAATCAAAAGATGAGAGGCAATCCGAAGACATTTTATAGTTGGAAGCCGAGGAAGAAAAAGAAAGGAGAGATCCGTCAAGAGCTCAGTAATTGGAAGAGCAGGTAAAAGAAATTTTGAAAAAGGATAGAGAAAGTATCCCAGAAAAGGAACGATAACGGGTTAAGCCTTTATGCACCCATTAGATGAAGAAAATTTGGAAAATTTTGGAAGAATGCCATCTCGATACGAGATGAAGGATATATGGGGAAGGAATTGTAAACACTCATAGGAAGTATAAGGGAAGAAAACAGAAGAGGACCAACGGGGTAGGACAAGCTCGCACCCATTGCGCCTAAACAATATGTGAATATACCGTATAAGACAAGAACTGGAGAAGGAGACAGGCAGGCAGAAGGTCGGTCTTGAAAATAAAGAAAAAAAGGAACCCGTCTGACACGTGTATGGAATGCGCGCCAGAGTGTGGGGAGACCAGGGGATATTGATGACTTTAAAGTGGAGACGTCCGCTTAAAGTTAATGAATGAAGGAAACCCAACTAAGACCATAACAAGCCAGAGAAAGGGAGTGCTTGTAAAATTAAGGAGACCAGAAGGTATTGCGGAATGTTATGATGGCTTCGAAACTGAAAGGATGAAATTTTGTATGGAAAATACTTCAATAAATTTCCTCAGAATTCGAAAATTTATTTATCTAAGGAGGGGAGATTTGAACCCAAGGGGACAGGTTCAAGTATCGAATCCATACCCGTATATGCAAGAAAGAGAAGGAAATAATGCAGACTTTAGAATGGATTTCTAATATTTTCTGAACCTTTAATAAGAAGTTGGACTTTTTTGAGGTGACGCAAGAGCTAGACACAGCGAGTCACCGAAGCATGAGATCACTATTGACGCAGGAGTAAAGGGCTGGCGCATGATTATAAATAGAACTTGTATTTTTCCGTCCTGAAAGACAGAGAAGAAGTTTCAGATAAATCCCTTACTCGACGATAAAAATGACAACGTCGCAACGGCGCAAGAAGAGAAATAATTAAAATTAAGCCATTTGCAGGCATTAAACTAAAGAAATGACTCCGTCACTGTTGATAATCCTGAGGAAGAGATTTTTGTGTGTGGAAAAAGTTAATAATAATTGCACAGGAAAGAAGTGTCCATGCAGCATTACGTAGTTGGTTATTCCCCGAGCCAGCAGCTGGGAGAAAGGGAAAATAAAACTCAACTACCCACACATTTCGGGAGCTCATTTATTTAATATCATGTGATTGTATGATCGATTTCTGTAATTAAAGGAACCCTTTTTACATTTAGAATGAGAGCTTTTTGGAGATATATTATTCAAAATTATACGACGATTATTTTAGAAGTTAGGGTAGGAGAAGGAACGAATCTGATCTTTTTGTGGCAGATCTGAATATAAACCCTGGACGCGCCAGGAAGTTCATTCAGTCTACAACGGACCTCGGTGGGAGGCCGTGCTGATTCACAAGTGTTAGTCGTCATCACGTCAAGATACGCTAATATGGACCCGACCAAGGGCCAAAGAAGAAGTATACATTCAGTCTGGGCAGGCCCGGGGAGGGTCTCGCACTGTTTCACCAACGTTAAATGCAGTATTCACAAACCGTGATGGGTCGTGTTACACTGTGTCCCTCATGGGAGTCGCCGTCTAAGTATCGTCAACAGTATCGCCGTGAGAAGAAGCATCAGAATCCTTGTTATAGGAAACGTATCATCAAGCTTCAGACTTTATAATTTTTACAGATACAGTCAAAGTTTTAGACTGTGGACTAAAGCAATTACCGGCGATAGGGACTCGAACCTAAATAGTTTCAGCTAAAGTATCAGCATCATAAGAGTTCGAAGTACCCGAGAACATTGAACTATAACATTCTATCTCTACGTTAAATAACCAGATCAGGGTAAAACTTGATAGTAATGCCTAGTGTTCCAGAACTGAGGATGCTAGAGCGGATTGCGATAGAATCAAGCAATCGATATTCCAGGCAGTGTCTATGTTAAGACAAACGAACAGTAAGACATTGGAATTATTCCAATAGTTAAAGAACCGCAGCATCAGAAACTAAAATCCACGTGTTGATTACCAGAGAAATAAATCACTAGGTCGCCGTTAAAATAGTTCGAGCGAAACTAGAAGTAAAACGTCAGTGACAGACTTATGTTAAACGAACAATTTAGCAACAAGCGAGATACGATATCGTGCATTAAGTTCATTAAGCCGATAGTCGAAACCATCTGAGTAGGAGGAGCAACCTTTCCAGTGAGGGTAGTTCGATCGAGACTTTCAATCATCCCGATAGGATTAGGAAGCCGAAGCAAACAAAGTACACCCCTTGGAGAGGGGAAAGGAAAAGAAAATCACGTGTGATAAGGCAAATGTAATAAATACCAGAAGTAATAAATTTATATGTAATTTATTTTAGTGAAATTTGTGAGTGTAATTTATATATTTTTTGTGAATTTGTGTTTTAAGTGAAAATGAATCCCAGAAGGGTGTACTCTAGATTAAATATGATCAGAGTATATTTTTATGTGATTTTAAAGGAGTGTTACCAAGTGTAATTATGATCATAAGTATAGCGTAAAAATCAGTGAGTAGGTGAAATGATTCATCGTTGGAAAACCCGGACTCTGACTGGAAGGATCATGTGAGTACTAATTTCAGTATTATGTGTTTTGGGAAAGTTTGCGTAAAATCCTCAGAAGTTGAAATAGGGATGTATGAGAACATGTGAAAATATAGGTTGCGCGATCTGATCGATTAATTTGATTGAAATATAAGTAATTTGAAGTATTAATTAATCCCTTGTGGAAAATATTCAGTGGAATATCAGTATAATGGCAAATATAATAATTATTTAACGCAAGCACGATAATAATAATAATAATTAAAGAAATTTATTATGTGATGAATTTTATATTGGGATAGGTTGTAGCTGCAGAAGCTCCTTATATGAATTGTTGAAATGTTGAGGAACCAGTAATGTTATTAAGGTTAAATCTCATTATTGTTGATGGAGGCTAAAACTGATTATATTCTTTTTGAAACGAGGATCAAATTTTGATTTGAATTTTATTATTTCTTTGTTTTGTAAGGCAACTTGGCTATTTGATGTAATGAGCGCCATGTCGCGCATTTGCTGTAATTTGTCTCCCTAGGAACGCGTTGAAATGCTCGGTAAGATAATCGTGAGGGACAATTAATTGTGGTAATGAGTTATGTTGAATTGTGAGCGCGGGATGAGTGCGAATACCTTCCCTAAGTCGCGAATATGATGTGGTTGTAAGCAATACTGGAAAAGGGTGCGAATTATGTTGATTGTGAGCGCTGGACGATTGCGAATAACTTCTCTAAGTCGCAAATAGGATGAACAGTTGGTCTGATACCACTGGTCTTGTAATTCTTGGTTGTAAGTCCTCATAGTTGGATGTAGTTCCCGAGGCAGTTTAAAAGGAACGAACTCAGATTCTTTTACGTCGAAGCCCCTTATATATTTGTTGTTTTATCGATCATCTTGCCCACTAATGATGCCACTTCATAATTATACTTTACCGAAGCTTGGAGAATAGGTCTGTAGAACCTATTAATGTATTGTTGTTGATTTGAATAACATGCCTTGTCTTTCAAAAGAAACGTATTGGAGCGGTCGGTCGCAGGCGCTTTGTAGTACGTCTCAAGAGGGTGAGACTGTGGTCCCCTCCTTTCAAAGCCATGAATTAGCCGAGTGTTGTGACACACTCTTAGAGTCTCTCTAGTAGAGAAAGGTCAGGAACGAGCTGTATTGGTTCATGTTACACGGATATGTTTAAGATTGTTTTAACGACCCAGTATTTGAACTGAGGTCCTTTTACGTTCATTATTATCGCTTGCAGAGTTCATATCGTTTCTTCCTTAAGATATAATTGTGTTTGAAGACATTATAATAAAATTCCTAACTTTATTATTAAATGATTTAATTTGTTCACGAGTTATGATGAGAATTTTGAGATATTTGGGAGTTATCTTAAGTTGACTTTGTCAGTAGTTTTCTATAACTCGGGGATACGCAGATTTTTCGAAGCACGGTAGTGAGTTGGTAGCTTGAGAAGAGAGATGGTAACAAACTGAACATTGTGGGAGCCCAAAATAACTAATAAGTATACATGCTATGATAATGTAACCAAATCTAGATAGACTCATTTTAAGACTAAATGGTGTGTGTTTATTTGTTAACACGATGCATGTAAGATTCACCGAGCTATTTGGAGCTCGTTTGTAAGAAGTTAGGATTTGTGCTATATGGGAGTGAAACTCAGATGATGTTTTTGTCTGGTTCTTGGATAACCCTTAATTAATATTTGTGAATCATATTTTGGATTCCTTGCTCTCGTTTTTGGAACAAGTGTGAAGTGTAATCTCAGTTGTTTTTATGTTTATTTTTGTAGCGCAAAATGTTTGTATAATTAAATGCTTTGATAGTAGGATTTTTTTTATTTTTATTTTTATTTTTATTTTTGGAAGTGTATCCTATGCGTAATCCAGAGTGTGTAAGTCACAGAGTGGGAGAACATACCATGAACCCCGATACTCCCGATTGAGCATTGCTGGCTAACTGTGATTTGCATATTTCATTGTTGAAATGGGCACAGTATATGTACATATATCACTTCCTTGTGGACACGATAACTACCGCAATTTTGCACCAATCACTTTGTATTTTTTGCATAATATGTATCCTTACAAAATCTCGGGCGTTTTCGTTAATAGGCACAATCGGTCGAAGAGGGTGAAAATGGGGGTGTTTTTTCGAAAAAGTGAAATATTGCTATAACTCTCTTAGTATTTGAAATATCGAATCCATTCAAAGTTCATACTATGTGTCGTATAAGGACCAAAAATATTTGTTTGAAACGTTTTTTGATACCACTCACCATTGACCAAAGGGGTAGGAAAAAGTGGGTTTTTCGGGAAACATTAATCTTATCTCTCTTAGTAGGTACAATATCAAAACAGTACAAAATGGACAATATTCCCTTAATAATTACCTAAAACTTTTGTCTGAAAGAACTTTTGATATGACCCACCATTACGCCAAGGGATGAACAAAATGATTTCGGAATTAGAAGAAAATGCCAAGATCCATCAGAGGTTACCATGACAACGCTTCTAAATTGATGAGGGATGAGCTATCAGAGGTTGGCATGACAACGCCACTGCACGAGATCACATTCAGTTTTCTATCTGACTCCGGTTGGTTGGTTCTTAAGTTTAGGGGCTGCGACAACATGGTCATATAGCCCCGTGTACTTTGTGTGTGTGTAGAATCTGTCTGATAACCGGTGTTAATTGTGATGACTGTATTTGTGGGTGTTATTTGTTTTTCAATTTAAGTACAGACTGCAAATTAGAATTTTTCAAATAGTTCCTTTTTTTGCCGCCAAGCGCCACCGTCAACGACTACTATGCCAAGTTCAGAACTTAGCTCCTAGACGCCACCGCAGTCGGCTCTTGTCAACGAACGTAGCAACCTAAGAGCGTTGTTTACATTCTTTACCTATCCAATTTAGCTTCACACAGGTGTAATTAGTGGAAGGTTCTTTAACATGCCATAAATCTATGATATGGGACCGCCGGCTTTACTTCCTTCTATCTGACTCTGTGGGAAGCGGCTTCGGTGACGTAACCGGTAGCATAAACTTCTACCCCCAAGTTCGCGGGTTCAAACCAGCCGAAGTCGTCGGATTTTCTAAGAGCGCTAAGAATCCCTCAATATGCTTTCCTTAGGAGGGGAAGTTCCAACGATCGTTGCGAGTTGATGGTTGTGGTGACATCTAGTTGCCAAGTTCACAGATAGGTGTCGTTGATGGTAGTATTTGGTACCAACATTGGGAACTACTACTTGAAATTGACCGTCTGCAGTCCCTACCTGAGTTACAGACTAATACAGCCATCACAAATAAAACCGTTTATCAGGGAGTTTCTACACACACCCAAAGTACACGGGGTTACATGACCGCGTTGTCTCAGCCCCTAAACTGAGGAACCAACCAACATCTCTGCGGGAGATAAATTTTTGCTTGAAGAAGTTAGTCTGTTAGAACGTTACACATCAGTGTCGTAACCTTGCATAAGGACAGTGTGACCAAAAGTATAACAAGTAGTTCCGTGAAGAACTATACAGCCTATTTTCATATATCCTACTTATGTTAACTGCCACTATAAACATACAAAATTTCAGTTTGTTTGCTGTAATAGATTCGTAGATATTGATAACCGACTAAATATTTCGGATGGTCGCCATGTTGGATTTTATATATGTAGGTCCTAGAGTTATGTACTGTTACATGAAGATTATTGTGTACGTGTAGCATTCAAACTTCAATCGCATGAGTAGGACACAAGAAGTAACAAGGAGATTTTAAAATTTTGCACAGCTGCCATCTTGAGGTTATGGAAACAATTAAAATAAATTAGATGCCAGTGCATTACAATGAGTATAAACATTTCCTGTACCAGATTTCATTGCGTTTGGAACATTAAATCGCGAGATAGGTCTATTTAAAATTTTCAAATTCGCTTGGCCGCCATGTTCGTTTTGTAGTTAGCCGGTTTTTGAAAGTCTTATAGATGAACTTCCAGTAGTGCCCTTTATATCCGTACAAAATTTCAGGGTGATATCGCTAATAGTTTCAGAGATATAGAATGCCGGTGAAATATTTCGCACATCCGCCATCTTGTGGTTATGTAAACAATTGAACGAAATTAGATGTCGTTGCATTGCAATGTGTACGAACATATACTGTACCAAGTTTTATTGCGTTTGGTTGCATAAATCGAGAGAAACGTCTATTTATAAGTCGCAAATTCGCGTGGCCGCCATGTTGGTTTTGTAGTTACCAGTATTTCAGAAGTCACATAGGTGAACTTCTAGTAGTTCCCTTTATCACCGTAAAAAACTCCAGGGTGATATCGGGAATAGTTTCGGAGATGTTGAATGCTGGTGAAATATTTCGCACAGCCGCCATGTTGGATTGGTGAAACTTACCAAATTTGAAGAGCACGGTCTGGGTCGTCCGGAATAGTGCTATGAACTTACCGAGTTGCATTGAAATCGCTCCAGCCGTTTAGAAGTTATTAGGGGGGACACAAACATACCTCTCTCTCTCTCACACACACACACGCACACACACACGGACAAAAGGTGATTTCATAAGCCCATTTTTTTTCGAAATTGAAAATAGGCTAAAAATGAATCCCAAATGGCAAGAAGGTTACCGTCCCCATAAGACAATAAAATGTTAAAACAAGGTGTTCAGTAAAGAACATATAGCCTACTTTCTCCTAAATGCATGGGTTTAGTTATAACTCTTTGTCCTCCTCAAGGAGTATAATTGAATGTTGATTGTAGTAGCTTGTTGAAATACAACGTGATATACGGATATTATACGTTGATTGATTGAATCCTCACCTGAATTATATATACACACACAAATACAGCCATCAAAATAACACGGGTTATGAGTCAAAATTCAACTCTCACCCAAGTACACGGAACTAAATGACCATGATGTCCATGAATCTCAAATGAAACAGCAGCAACAACAGCTTCTTATCCAAATCCTGCCTCGTATAAAAGTACACATACTAGTAAGCCTACAGACCTGAGAGTGACGCAGGTTATCAGACAATTTCTACACACACACAAGTACACCGGGCTACAAGACCATAATGCTGCAAAACCCCTTAAAGAATCAACAACAAAAATAACAACGATAGACTCTAAAATTATAACGTGTGAGTAGTTATGATCCAATTAATACAAAAAAACGAAGTAAAAATTAACGAAACCACGGTGATTCGAACCACAGAAACCTTCACTATGAAGCTAACTCGCTACCACTACGCCACAAATGCAGTACAAGACGGAGATGTAAATAACATCTTTAGTACGATTGTATCATATTTTGTGTTGTAATCAACGATTTCATTAGCGTTTTTTGGCGCTTCTATAAACTATTTTATACTAATTATGTATTATTTTGTTCAGTACATTCCTAAAAGCTCGCCTCCGTAGCGTAGCGGTCAGCATGGTTAGCTGCCGCCCCGGAGGTCCTGGGTTCGATTCCCGGCTCTGCCACGAAATTTGAAAAAGTGGTATGAGGACTGGAACGGGGTCTACTCAGCCTCGGGTGTTCCAAATGAGTAGAGGGAGTTCGACTCCCACCTCAGTCATCCTCGAAGTGGTTTTCCGTGGTTTCCCACTTCGTCTTCGGGCAAATGCCGGGGTGGTACTGCCCCCGTAATTGAATTATATAGAGACCACGGTGACTATTTTGGAAATTATAGCGAAAGTTATGGCTGTCATAGTTATGACGTGGGTAGTCATGACGTAAGCACGGATGACGCAGACGTTATGCCAGCAGGCTACTTGAGCTGAGATTCTCAGTGACGTCAGCATTTATTCGAGAAGGATCCGAGATGTACGACGCAGTCGCAGGAAACGTGGAATTCTGCTGAGGAAGAAATTATGCTATTGGAGGGGAGACTCAAACCAATGAACGATAGTCTGAAGGAAGACGGAGATTGCTGAAACTATGGTATTTTTATTACTTTTTGGAATGCAGAATTGTGGAAATCCATTTGCAGTAGAGGCATTGATCTGGAATTTTGGTGAAATTTATTTTCAGTTTTTGAATTTTAAAAATCCGTCATGTATTGACGAAGTTGGAACTTCTAGCGATGACGCAGTAACACGCGGTGGAAGGGATAGATACGCCCCTCATGAAGTTCATAAAAGGCCTTGCGCAGAAGAGAGGAGCCTCATTCTCTCAGATTATAAATCGTCTGATAATCAATCGTCAGATTTCAAATAGTCATTTCAGTGAAACGTCGAGTGAGTTTAGTAGTGAAAAAGTCGTCTTTGTAACGCGTGGCGAAGCCACTGCATGAAACGAGAGTCGAACTTACAAGCAGTGCAGGTTTACTGAGAAGTAAATCTAGGTGAAGTTGAAACGACACTTATAACGCTTCTACAAGATTAGCTGTGAACAGTTAGCGGTCGCCTATAAGCTAATTCTCTTGTGCATTGCTACAGTAAGGACTGTAGAAAAGCTGAACAATTTCGAGGAAGTATTTTGGAAGTTATTGACAATATTAGACGACTGACAAAAGTGATTTTCTCGCCACAGAAGAAACACTTTGTATAGCCAGACTCTACGCTACGGCTGACAGGGCTAGTGAAATAGGGAGACTTCAGATTGCTTTTGTGACACAACACTGCAGTATAATGGAGCAATTTAATAAGGCAGTGTGTTCTTCTAATACTATTACCGAAGAGAAGATGGAAGGTTAAAGGACTTAATGCAATTGGGACATATTTCAACGGAGTAAGATAGCAGCATGGAACTTCGCTAATTGCTATTCCATACAAGCGAACATGTGGTAAATAACCATCTACACCCATGTTTCGTGATTAAAGGCTGAATACTATCAAACAGCAATAGAAATGATTTCATACTTTCTGAATATGAATATTTCTTCGGAAATTTATACAAAAACTTCATGGCGATTTTCAACTGGAACTTCAGGGATTTTTCAAGAGAGGTCAGGGTTGTCCCGACTCACAAAGAAGATTATTGCCGGAAGGATGTCGTTCGTCTTCGTGAAGCAGTTCGATTCTCCGATGGTGCTGTTTCTGGTTTCGAGGATGGAGCTCAGCTTTAACTTGGTGAAATGGATCCATCAACAGTCTTCTTTGGGGAATTTTCCTCTGGAACGTCAATCGGCAGATAAGGTAGTCGTGAACGTTTATTGTATTTGAGTTTCTTAGCAATATTTGAGCAACCATTTTTCCCATATTTTTGTCTTCATGTATTTTTGCCCGATATTCTTGTTTGAGATTCCTATTCTCAGTACACCTTGATGAGTTATGCCTTTTTCGACGTTTTATTAAGACATTGTTATGTCATGGGCATAGTTAAATGATTTTGAATCAGTTGAGACTGATATTTAGACTTTTCAGTAATTTGCTTATTTTTGTAGTCACGATTTGACTGTAAGTTAATGATTTTTATGGCAGATTTAAATTCAGACAGCGTGTCACTTTATTAAAGTAATTCTACCCCAGTTTAATTACTTTGACCAATTTTCTGTCATCATCAAGAAGGAAGAAAATTTAAATGATTTTAGAGCGTTAAAATCCAGTACGTTGTCGACGATCTTGGAAATACTAGTCGTTATTTGAATTGATTGCAACACAGACATTTATCGTCAGTCATGAACGACCATTGCATCTTAGGCAATTTTGTGAAAGATGAACATTAATTATGAATTATTGAATGCATTAAATTCGTGAAACTTGTGTTAGGTTTTTTCTCATATAGAGAGTTATATAATGATGTTTGCATTCCCCAGTCTAATTGGATTCTATTCGACTATTTTTCAGTTAGTCGCACTTTGTTTGATGATAGTATTTTTATACTACAATTCTTTGAAGATGTTAATCTTAAATTTTGATAGACCAGACAGGCGTATATAAGCGTATTCACTATTACATTTGTTTGTGATTGGCAAATTTTTATTTCATTTCGATTCATGAATGAAATCCACGAAGTTTAAATGACAATAGTTTTGAAACAATTATTGATATAAGAATTTTTAAGTGGAACTATGAATGTATAATCGATAGTGCAGCGGACATGTTGAAAGTCGCTGATGTATAATGCCCTTAAATACATGAAGGAGATTCCCACAGTAATTAATAATGATAAAGATTGTGTTGGGGGAGGTTTTTGTAAATGCTGTGGATGATTTTGATGCCGTATATTTTAATATATGATGAATTTTGGGCTATTTTTAATGCAGTTTGTGCATTATTTTGTAAGCGAAGTATTTTCCGCTAGAGTGTATTGTCATAGTTCGTTGAAAATTAATCAAGTGAATTTACTGTTATAATTAACAAGAGTTTGAAAGAATTTGAGATAAGATTTTGAATGAAGATTACCGTCACAAATAATTAAAATTATTACAACCTTTATTAAACCAGATTGTGACATTTACATGTATAACTAACCTTCATTGGTCGATTATATTAAACACGATTATGAATTTACCAACCGGATAAAACATGTGGTTCAATGTATTTCTTAAATTAATAATTTAAATAATTTAAATGTTGATATTGTAAATAATAAATGTAAATATCTTTGACAATAATGTGGAACGAAAGTAATGTTAAAGGCGTGTTTAAAAATTTTGTAATTATTTTCGATAATATTATAAACAATTTCTAATTGTTATAAATAATTTATGTGATTTTGTTATAAACATTTAAGAGTGTATTTTATACTCTAAATTATGCTGATTAAACATTTGGATGATAACTTAACAAGTTTAGGGAATGTTAAAATAATCCAGTGGGATGTGAGTTAAGCATTTGAAAGATTTGCGTCAATATGTATGAGTTGTCTTGTAGTCATTTAAAGATTTAAAAGGAGCTGAATTCTTACACAGTGTGGTGTGAGTAGGGAGCCCCATTTGACGGGCATGCGCCAGGTTGAGGAGTAGACCAGCTGGCTCGACATCTGGTTACAAGCGGGTGAGGTCGATACTCCGGCCTTGTGCCTATTTATACAAGTGCAATGTTTATTAAAAGAAACCAAATGCTCTATATATGTCGTACCCTGACTTCCTCATCCAATCCAATTGTGTTATGAAAATGTTACGTTATTTTGAGCTCATGGGAGCTAACATATTGTTTGATAAATTTGCAAGTCCTTTAGGAGGACGTAGTCAGATTGACATAGGCTACTGATAGCCACGTTTATTTTGTTGAGTTGTGAAAATCATACTCTTTATTTGAAAATAAAGCTTTTGTACAGTTCAAAGTTCTCGTCTTCGGTCTGGTTCATTTTTAAATGTCATGGTCAAGGTTATTGTGAGAGCATACTTTAAGGATCCTGTTGTCAACCCAATCCCCGAGATATTTATAAGAGGTAAGTAAAAGTAAGTATGAAACCCCGTCTATTTTGGTGTGTTCCACAATAATTTTTCTTGGTAACTTCTGTGTTCAAACCTCGGTAGTATCTGTCAGTGCCATTTTCATTGATGTAGCTGAGCTGGTGCGATTGATTGTTGGCAATCCGATTGAGGGGGCGGATATCTGACAGCCTACTATCAGGGTAAACGGGGACAGAAGGATTGGCGACCCAAGAACGTAGGGCTGAGTCAACAGAAGGATTGGCGCACCTAAAACGTTGGGGCTCGATTCAACATAACTGGATCACCAGGTTGAACGCCAGTAGGATTGGCAAACCTAAAACGTGTGGTTCGATTAGACTCAAATAAAGAGGTTGATTCTTTGTTAGATGTCTTGGCCAATTGTAGAATTTAAGAGTGTGATTATATAGGAATTAAATGTTGCATTGTATTAGGAAAATTACACTCAGAAAAGATCAGATCTTATACAACTTGAGAAAGGTTAAATAGGCTGGAAACTTAGGAAAATCGCCTATGATCTGGAATCTTATTTTATTTGACCGGCTTATGACATTTTAGTCATATTAAAGATAAAATTAAATTATTTGGATTGTAAATGTAAATTATTTGTGATAGGATATTTTAAAATGAGCCAGGGAAATTTGAACATGTGCTTGAGTTTGTTTCAACATAAAGTGTCTTCGAAAGTTAATTATAAGGTAGTTATAAGTTAGATTTAAGACAGAAAATTGATCAAATTTATATATGGTGAAAAGTGTTGCTCAAATGTTGTTATTTTGCTCTTTTGATGTATGTCCCTACAGCAGTCTAATTTTTGAATAATATTGTAATGGCAGATGAAAGTTTGAAGATGATGTTAGCGGAGATGTCTGCTAATATGAAGCAGATGAGTGAGAGTATGAAGGAGATGGAAGCTAGGAATACTAGTCGAATGGAGGAGAATGCTAGTCGAATGGAGCAGAATGCTAGTAATTTGTCTGCTAATTTGAAAGCTAGCATGGATGAAAGTTTAAAGGGTCTTCAGACTAGTTCTGCTAACTTAGAGGATAATATGTCGCGTTTACAGATTAATACCCAAGGAATTGAGAATACTGTAACTGACATCCGCTCCGACATGTCCAATGTTAAAATAGATGTGTCTAATATGCATAAAAATGTTGCTGATGTTAAAATTGATGTTGCTAATGTGCATAAAGATCTTACAATGTTGAATTTAGATGTTGCTAATGTCCGTAGTGATATTTCTTGTGCTAGGGCTGAGGTAGTTGTTGTCAAAAATGATGTTGCGACTGTCCAAGACAAGGTTGAGGAGGTCCAAAGAGGAATCCAAAATGTTAGAACTGATGTGTCCAATGTTCAGGTTGATATTAATAACATTCATTCGGATGTAAACGAGATGCAAAGTGACATAATAAAATTCAAGTAGAGGTCAACACAGTTTTCGTAGATGTTGTTAAAGTCCAAACTGATGTAAATAAAGTCAGGGAAGAGATAGAAAATTCGAAAACTCTTTGTACGCGTAATATAAGTGCATTAACGACTAGGCTAGTTGATGAGTCAGTTAGAACGACAGCGTCTTTAGAAGGTTTAAAGTTTGATGTAGAGGTCATGAGAACCCAAGTATTAGACCATAATAAAGTATTGAAAGAGGATATCGAAATAGACATTGCAGAAATGTTAACGGAAAATGTAGCAATATGGAAAGAAGAGTGGAATAGGTCAAGTGGGGAACATGTAACCCAAATTCAGGATCGTATTGAAAGGAAACTTGCCAGTACTCAAATTGATATTAACAATGAAGTAGTACAGATTAGGAAAGATTTAAGCGTCAGGATGGATTCGCTATCCGAAATACAAGTTGAAGATAGGACACAATTAGGTCAGGATGTGCAAACATTAAAATCTGCATTAGAGGAACAGATTCATAAAGTTGTCTCTGATGTGAATGAAACGACGAGTAAACTGCAGAATTTGAAGTTAGGAGAGGCTAATTTAATGGAGACCTACAAAGAAGAGTTAATCAAGAAAGTCTTAACGGAAATCACTGACAAGGATACAGTAGGCTTGACTTGCGAAACTAGTAGGAATTATGCCAGAAGATATAACCTAGATCCAGAAGAGAGAGACGTGACTCCTGAAGAACGTATATCCAGATTCAGGGAGGAAGATGACGAGAGGAATATGGAACCTGAGTGGAACTATCGTGATAGTGGGAAAAATTACCCGGATTCATATCCGAGGAACGTAACGGTCATCAGGAATTTTGAAGATAAACCGAAAAAATTCAGTAACACGGATAGTTTGACACCTATCGAATATGTAAGGAACCTCAAAGATTATTTCATCGAAGCTCACATTCCCAGAGAGAGAGAGATGAAGATAGTAGAGAGATATTTGATTGGAGGACCCCTCGAATGGTTTCGCGCTTTTAGATACACATTCAGTAACTTTGACGAGTTTGCAGAGGCATTAATCAAACGATTTTGGTCCATAGAAGCGCAGAATTCGTTAAGAGCGGAGGTGTATTCAAGAAAATACTCCGGTACTCTTCCAACGCGGTACGCTGATTTCTTTACGAGTCAATTATCCCGCTTGAGATTCTTACAACCCCCATTGTCAACGGAGCAACTTATTGATGCGATTTCTCGTATGCTGCCAGTTGAGGTGAGAAGACTAATAATTTCGTCCAACATCAGGGATTTAACCAGCATGGATGAATTACTGAGGAGGTTAGACTACACAAGTCCAATGCCTAACGTGGTACAGAAAGGTCAAAGGCATGACTTTAAAGAAATAAATACTGTATATATGGACCAAGTCCAACAAACTGACAAGCCAGATGAGGAGAAAACTGACAATGTAGGTCCTCACAGGAATAATCAGTTTCGAAATAACAGATCGCAAGGTTACCGACCGTATCAACAGAGAAGAGGCTGGAACTATAACCGAGGAAATTACAATGGAAGAGGCAGATATTATAACAATAATGGTTATAACCGAAATTATAACAGGAATAACCAGAGCCAAAACAGAAATCAGAATCCTCAAGGTCAGGTTATGACACCCGATCAGTATCAGGAAAGAGAGAAGGAAAGCCAGCAATACCTAAAAGAATTACGGGAAAAAGAAGCCGACAACCAAAAGAAAAGGCAGGATGTTGTAATCGATCCTGGGCCTTCTACGAGCCAGCAGAACTTAGAAAATAGAAATACTGGACAGAAGAGAGATTTATCTGGACTAACATGCGTTCCAGCATTGCCAAGGTCATTAGATCTTGTGACAAATGTCAAAGAGCAAAGTATGCTTCTGCTTTATTAAAAGGAAAACCGAAGGCTATGATTCCTTCTAAGCCAAACGAACTTATGGCGACGGACATATTTGGCCCCTGTCCGAAGGGATATCAGGGTAACCAGTACCTGTTGGTTACCGTGGATGTTTTCTCAAAATTTGTTACAATGAGTCCCATGCAGAAAGCTAACACAAGGAACGTAGGAAGGCAGCAGAGGATTGACAAGGCGAAGGAACAACTCCAGAAAGCAGCAGAGAAACGATTGAAAAGAGTAGCTGGAAAACGCTTTGGTGCACCCTTACAAGTTGGAAATCTTGTATTATTACGCAGACCTGTCAAGGCTGATATGAGCAAGAAAATATACCCCAAATTTGGAAATGTATTCATGGGACCGTTTAGGATTACGAACGCCTATGGAAACAACTGCTATGAACTCTACGATGATGAGAATAATGTCATTTACGGCAAGTTCAATGCTGGAAATTTAAAAAGATACTATCCTAGAGTAAGCCAGTAATAATTCAATTTCGTGTTCAAGAGAGTTGAGGTACTTGTAACACTGAGTTTAAAAACAATTTGCAACTGTTTTTAAAACGTGGTGAGAGGAGAATGCCCCCGTAATTGAAGTATATAGAGACCACGGTGGCTATTTTGGAAATTATAGCGAAAGTTATGGCTGTCATAGTTATGACTTGGGTAGTCATGACGTAAGCACGGATGACGCAGACGTTATGCCAGCAGGCTACTTGAGCTGAGATTCTCAGTGACGTCAGCATTTATTCGAGAAGGATCCGAGATGTACGACGCAGTCGCAGGAAACGTGGAATTCTGCTGAGGAAGAAATTATGCTATTGGAGGGGAGACTCAAACCAATGAACGATAGTCTGAAGGAAGACGGAGATTGCTGAAACTATGGTATTTTTATTACTTTTTGGAATGCAGAATTGTGGAAATCCATTTGCAGTAGAGGCATTGATCTGGAATTTTGGTGAAATTTATTTTCAGTTTTTGAATTTTAAAAATCCGTCATGTATTGACGAAGTTGGAACTTCTAGCGATGACGCAGTAACACGCGGTGGAAGGGATAGATACGCCCCTCATGAAGTTCATAAAAGGCCTTGCGCAGAAGAGAGGAGCCTCATTCTCTCAGATTATAAATCGTCTGATAATCAATCGTCAGATTTCAAATAGTCATTTCAGTGAAACGTCGAGTGAGTTTAGTAGTGAAAAAGTCGTCTTTGTAACGCGTGGCGAAGCCACTGCATAAAACGAGAGTCGAACTTACAAGCAGTGCAGGTTTACTGAGAAGTAAATCTAGGTGAAGTTGAAACGACACTTATAACGCTTCTACAAGATTAGCTGTGAACAGTTAGCGGTCGCCTATAAGCTAATTCTCTTGTGCATTGCTACAGTAAGGACTGTAGAAAAGCTGAACAATTTCGAGGAAGTATTTTGGAAGTTATTGACAATATTAGACGACTGACAAAAGTGATTTTCTCGCCACAGAAGAAACACTTTGTATAGCCAGACTCTACGCTACGGCTGACAGGGCTAGTGAAATAGGGAGACTTCAGATTGCTTTTGTGACACAACACTGCAGTATAATGGAGCAATTTAATAAGGCAGTGTGTTCTTCTAATACTATTACCGAAGAGAAGATGGAAGGTTAAAGGACTTAATGCAATTGGGACATATTTCAACGGAGTAAGATAGCAGCATGGAACTTCGCTAATTGCTATTCCATACAAGCGAACATGTGGTAAATAACCATCTACACCCATGTTTCGTGATTAAAGGCTGAATACTATCAAACAGCAATAGAAATGATTTCATACTTTCTGAATATGAATATTTCTTCGGAAATTTATACAAAAACTTCATGGCGATTTTCAACTGGAACTTCAGGGATTTTTCAAGAGAGGTCAGGGTTGTCCCGACTCACAAAGAAGATTATTGCCGGAAGGATGTCGTTCGTCTTCGTGAAGCAGTTCGATTCTCCGATGGTGCTGTTTCTGGTTTCGAGGATGGAGCTCAGCTTTAACTTGGTGAAATGGATCCATCAACAGTCTTCTTTGGGGAATTTTCCTCTGGAACGTCAATCGGCAGATAAGGTAGTCGTGAACGTTTATTTTATTTGAGTTTCTTAGCAATATTTGAGCAACCATTTTTCCCATATTTTTGTCTTCATGTATTTTTTCCCGATATTCTTGTTTGAGATTCCTATTCTCAGTACACCTTGATGAGTTATGCCTTTTTCGACGTTTTATTAAGACATTGTTATGTCATGGGCATAGTTAAATGATTTTGAATCAGTTGAGACTGATATTTAGACTTTTCAGTAATTTGCTTATTTTTGTAGTCACGATTTGACTGTAAGTTAATGATTTTTATGGCAGATTTAAATTCAGACAGCGTGTCACTTTATTAAAGTAATTCTACCCCAGTTTAATTACTTTGACCAATTTTCTGTCATCATCAAGAAGGAAGAACATTTAAATGATTTTAGAGCGTTAAAATCCAGTACGTTGTCGACGATCTTGGAAATACTAGTCGTTATTTGAATTGATTGCAACACAGACATTTATCGTCAGTCATGAACGACCATTGCATCTTAGGCAATTTTGTGAAAGATGAACATTAATTATGAATTATTGAATGCATTAAATTCGTGAAACTTGTGTTAGGTTTTTTCTCATATAGAGAGTTATATAATGATGTTTGCATTCCCCAGTCTAATTGGATTCTATTCGACTATTTTGCAGTTAGTCGCACTTTGTTTGATGATAGTATTTTTATACTACAATTCTTTGAAGATGTTAATCTTAAATTTTGATAGACCAGACAGGCGTATATAAGCGTATTCACTATTAAATTTGTTTGTGATTGGCAAATTTTTATTTCATTTCGATTCATGAATGAAATCCACGAAGTTTAAATGACAACAGTTTTGAAACAATTATTGATATAAGAATTTTTAAGTGGAACTATGAATGTATAATCGATAGTGCAGCGGACATGTTGAAAGTCGCTGATGTATAATGCCCTTAAATAAATGAAGGAGATTCCCACAGTAATTAATAATGATAAAGATTGTGTTAGGGGAGGTTTTTGTAAATGCTGTGGATGATTTTGATGCCGTATATTTTAATATATGATGAATTTTGGGCTATTTTGAATGCAGTTTGTGCATTATTTTGTAAGCGAAGTATTTTCCGCTAGAGTGTATTGTCATAGTTCGTTGAAAATTAATCAAGTGAATTTACTGTTATAATTAACAAGAGTTTGAAAGAATTTGAGATAAGATTTTGAATGAAGATTACCGTCACAAATAATTAAAATTATTACAACCTTTATTAAACCAGATTGTGACATTTACATGTATAACTAACCTTCATTGGTCGATTATATTAAACACGATTATGAATTTACCAACCGGATAAAACATGTGGTTCAATGTATTTCTTAAATTAATAATTTAAATAATTTAAATGTTGATATTGTAAATAATAAATGTAAATATCTTTGACAATAATGGGGAACGAAAGTAATGTTAAAGGCGTGTTTAAAAATTTTGTAATTATTTTCGACAATATTATAAACAATTTCTAATTGTTATAAATAATTTATGTGATTTTGTTATAAACATTTAAGAGTGTATTTTATACTCTAAATTATGCTGATTAAACATTTGGATGATAACTTAACAAGTTTAGGGAATGTTAAAATAATCCAGTGGGATGTGAGTTAAGCATTTGAAAGATTTGCGTCAATATGTATGAGTTGTCTTGTAGACATTTAAAGATTTAAAAGGAGCTGAATTCTTACACAGTGTGGTGTGAGTAGGGAGCCCCATTTGACGGGCATGCGCCAGGTTGAGGAGTAGACCAGCTGGCTCGACATCTGGTTACAAGCGGGTGAGGTCGATACTCCGGCCTTGTGACTATTTATACAAGTGCAATGTTTATTAAAAGAAACCAAATGCTCTATATATGTCGTACCCTGACTTCCTCATCCAATCCAATTGTGTTATGAAAATGTTACGTTATTTTGAGCTCATGGGAGCTAACATATTGTTTGATAAATTTGCAAGTCCTTTAGGAGGACGTAGTCAGATTGACATAGGCTACTGATAGCCACGTTTATTTTGTTGAGTTGTGAAAATCATACTCTTTATTTGAAAATAAAGCTTTTGTACAGTTCAAAGTTCTCGTCTTCGGTCTGGTTCATTTTTAAATGTCATGGTCAAGGTTATTGTGAGAGCATACTTTAAGGATCCTGTTGTCAACCCAATCCCCGAGATATTTATAAGAGGTAAGTAAAAGTAAGTATGAAACCCCGTCTATTTTGGTGTGTTCCACAATAATTTTTCTTGGTAACATCTGTGTTCAAACCTCGGTAGTATCTGTCAGTGCCATTTTCATTGATGTAGCTGAGCTGGTGCGATTGATTGTTGGCAATCCGATTGAGGGGGCGGATATCTGACAGCCTACTATCAGGGTAAACGGGGACAGTACCTTCTTCAAGGCCACGGCCGCCTCCTTCCCTCTTCCTTGCCTATCCATCCTGACCTTCCATTACCTTCCCTCATGAGGCCCCTGTTCGCTTTGCAGGTGAGGCCGCCTGGGCGAGGTGCCAATCACACCTCACCAGTTGTATCCCCTCCGATTAGATGTTCCCAGCTCTAGGACACTGCCCATAGAGGCGGTAGTGGTGAGGTCCCTCACTGAGTCCGTGGGTTCCACCAACCTGGAGGGTAAACGACTAAGAGAAGAGAGACATTCCTAAAAGGACGCCTCCGTAGCGTAGCGGTAGCATGGTAAGCTGCCACCCCGGAGGTCCTGGGTTCGATTCCCGGCTCTGCCACGAAATTTGAAAAGTGGGACGAGGACTGGAACGGGGTCTACTCAGCCTCGGGTGGCCCAAATGATTAGAGGGGGTTCGATTCCCCCTCAGCCATCCTCGAAGTGGTTTTCCGTGGTTTCCCACTTCGTCTTCGGGCAAATGCCGGGATGGTACTTTCTTCAAGGCCACGGTCGCCTCCTTCCCTCTTCCTTGTCTCTCCATCCTAACCATCCCTTACCTTCCCTCATGAGGCCCCTGTTCGCTTTGCAGGTGAGGCCGTCTTGGCGAGGTGCCAATCCCACCTCACCAGTTGTATCCCTTCCGAGTCGGTCCGTGGGTTCCACCAACCTGGAGGGTAAACGAAAAAAAAAAAAATCCTAAAAGGATATAACCTTACGCAGTTATGAATATAAATGGATTACCGAGCACAAATTGCGGCCATATTGTAACGAACCACAACCATATGGCATGGTCAATCAGACCTGTTAAGTCACTTCTACGGTTACATATTCTATTTATTTTTTATTTAGTCGATTTACCCTCTAGGTTGGTGGTTCCCACGGACTCAGCGAGATAACTCATCACTACCGCCTCTACGGGCAGTGTACTGGAGCTTGGAACATCTGGTCAGGATGGATACAACTGGGGAGGTGTGATCCGCACGTCGCCCAGGCGGCCTCACCTGCAAAGCGAACAGGGGCCTCATGAGGGGAGGGATTGGAAGGTTATGATGGATATGCAAGGAAGAGGGAAAGAGGCGGCCGTGGCCTTGCAGTAGGTATCATCCCGGCATATGCCCGAAGACGAAGTGGGAAACCACGGAAAACCACTTCGAGGATGGCTGAGGTGGGAATCGAGCCCCCTCTACTCATTTGGACCACCCGAGGCTGAGTAGACCCCGTTCCAGTCCTCATACCACTTTTCAAATTTCGTGGCAGAGCCGGGAATCGAACCCAGGACCTCCGGGGCGGCAGCTAACCATGCTGACCGCTACGCTACGGAGGCGACACATATTCAATTATAATAGGCTAATATCCTACCGGTCACCTCCTCGAGGACAGTTTAAACCTCCATATGTACGATAAGCTGAATTGTTGAGATCAGGCCTTGTTGAATCGTTAGTTATGGTTGGGCCATAATACTTGCATGATTCATACATGCACCGTCCCGAAACTATTAGGCGGATGACCTTGCGGTTTGGACAAAAGCCGTTTCCCACATTAAGGTACATTGTTGCAAAATTTAGTAGAGATCGGATGATTAGGTAAGTCGTAATTTGATTTAAGCTTTGAACATTTGGGTGGCCGCCATTACGTTTCCGTCAAGATGGCGGCGATAGGAAACATGACACTGAGGTGCCATTTGCTAGCGCTACCTCTGTACTAAATTTCGTTCAATTCGGTTTCACCGTTTTTGAATTGATAGAGGGAATCGATTTGCACACATCCATGGCCGCCATCCACAAATTATTGGACTGATGACCTTGAAGTTTGGTGAAAAGATATTTCATACATAAAGGTATAATGTTGCAAAATTTGGTAGAGATCTGATGATTAGGTTAGTCGTAATTTGATTTAAGCTTTGAACATTTGGTTGGCCGCCATTACGTTTCCGTGAAGATTGCGGCGATATAAAACATGACACTGAGGTGCCTTTTGCTAGTGCTATCTCTGTACCAAATTTCGTTCAATTCGGTTTCACCGTGTTCGAATTGATAGGGGGGGGGGGGGCGGGACAGACATTCAGAGTACACACACTCACACACAGACAGACACACAATTTTTGGCCCTGTGTAGATCTCATAAGTCTACTTTCATTTTTTGCAAAAATTGAAAGTAGGCTAATATGCATAGAAAGACGAAAACAAAGGTAACTAAGCTGCAATTGTAAATTACTTTCTGGCAATAAATGAGGACTGATCCTTCTATGAAACCCTGCATATTTTGCCTATTATAGCCTATCCCCTAGTTTGCCCGGTGAAATCTACCTCCGCCTTCCGGCGTGCCGAGAGGAATTTTTTATATTGTTGTTTAGCTTTGTATAAAAACTTTATTTTATTTTATAACAAAAAGTTAATTTTATGTTACATGAAACTAAGTTACTCACAGTGGATGTGATCCACAACAGAAAAGAGTTTAGAAACCGAATTGACAACATCAAGATGTTCGAGGAGAAAACACCTAAAATTAGAGCCAAACTGGTAATATCCGAGGAGGAGCGAAAGATCAGAAGTGAACGAATGAAGAGGTTTTGGAGGAGATTAACCAGAAAGCCTTAGGTTCCATGCGGTCCACAATTGGCCAAATTCGGATGAAAAAGAATAAGAAACTAAGTTACAATTATGTGTTTTTGGAATAAGTCTACATTAGGAGCAACAATAGATGTACAGTTAAATATAAAAAGTTGAACAAATAAAGTGCTAAGATAACATTGTATCCTACTTTATTTTTAGTAGGAGGCATGCAGCAATGTTGGCTGTGGTGTTGTATGCAGATTTTACATACTGCTTATATTTCACTTCGTTCAGAGAAGTGATGCCTTGTTTTCACCCGTAGTTTTATAAGTAGGGCTAAAAATCGGGAAAATATTTATTTATTTATGTATTAGAAATACCTGAAATATGTGACAAAGAAGTAAACATATTTAATTATAATTTAGTTTATTAATGTGAATATAAGCAATATGCAGTACTCACGAATGCAATTTATGCTATGCCTCACTGATTACTGAAGAATTACAATACACAACGTGATACATCTTCAGGTAGTCCATCACAAATAACCGACAATCATCGCTTAATATTTCTTCTGAAGGCGCGAAACTGTGGCAATATGTCTCTTGCCTTGAGGTGTTGTGTTACATGAGATCGCTGTTAAGCCATGATTGCTTTCCCACATGGTTGGCAGAACAGAACGCCCCCATCGAGGTAAAATTATCTTTAATCTGCAACATATTGCTGCAGACGATAACTTGTAGTTGCTTTTACTTTAGGCACCGTAGAACTGCCTTACACTTCACAGTGCCAGAAATGAACTGCATGTGAGTGGCACTGATTCCATGTAGCTGTGGAGAGGGAGGGAGGGGGGGGGACGACGACAGGGGGAGGAGGGCAGGGGAGGAGGCGAGGGAAGGTCTGGCACGTAGTGCAATATGGCTATGGACAAGGAAACCCCGGCTTCCTCAATGAGTGGCATGGGGCGACAAGTTAAGAATAACACAGTTGCAAGGCTGACATACGCCCAGAATGAGGATTAGATAGCTCACAGGTTCTTCCACGTTGAAGTAACACAGTACAAAACTGCAATAAATTGAAAGATCTAGCATACTGATTTATAAAATGTAAATATTATGTCTTTTTTGTGTTAATAATGAGCCCGTATTCCCTCATGCAGGTGATGGTATTTATGAGAGCCATGCATTTTTAATATCTGAGAGATGTAGAACGCGCCCAGGAAGCATGCTCTAGCTTCAGACGCACTTTTGGCTTTACCCAGATGCTCCAAATATTTTCCCTATAAGATAAAAGATTGCATCTTTAACATGCAAACTAGAACGTATCATCTGCAGTCATTCTACATAATTTGCCACGATGCGTTGGCCTAATAATTATTTAATTATTATTTGAGACAAATAACATCGCAGAGATGCGAACAGGAAGTAAGTGGTCGCTATACGACTCAGGAAGCATTCACGCCGGAACACCAGGTTCCGTGAAAAAGCAACCCTTATTGAGCGTTGGAAACGCACAGACTTGTACGTCTAAAGGTCTTGTAGACCTGGGTATATTTATAGGACCAAGGAGTCCAATCATCGGTTAATAATCCGAGTGCATCGAGTATATATTTCAGCACAAAGTGTGCTAGTGCATCATTTAAGTTGCCTGTGGAAGCAAAAAATATAATATTTCGAAGTGAAATCGTGAATTCGACATTTTTTGTGACCGAGCACATGGTCTATTTTCCTAGCACATGGCAGATGTATATTTTCAGTGAAGTTCTAAGTAAAGAGAAATATCAGAGTTGTACAGGGAATTGTACAAGGTAAACGCCTGAATTAATAATTACATTCGAGCCGCGCAAAGGCCGAAATTGATACCATTAAGATTACTGTGATAATCAGTGATTGCAATTTTCCACAAATTCTACAGCCCGTGTTGAAAGATACGTGAAGTATCCTAACTGCAGTGAGCAGATATATTGTCATTTTTCTTTAAGTCTGCAAAAGTGTAGACGCAGTTTTGCTCAGTGGAACCACGCTAGAATCAGTGTTTAACCATCGTATTTCAACAACCTAAACGATGCCGAGACTACACCGCGTGCTGTGAATCTTTCCTTGTATGACCATGCTGTTCATCATGGCCTAAGCCGACCTGATGAGGGGGACATTGAATATCTAGCAGCATTACGAGATGGAGGAAGAAGAGAGAATGGCTTTGCTCCAGGCCAAGGTGCGGAGGACTTTGCCCAAGTCTGAAGGAAAGGATTTACTCCTCAAAAATGTTCTTGTATGGACGAGGTGAGCTACATTACGACGTACGTCTTGCATTAATTCTCTTGTAAAGGTTATCGGTCATGGTGGAGTAGTTCTAGCAACCGTACTTGATAACAGTCATGTAGGTTTTTCTTCTCGTAGACACCATTTTTGGTGATTTTCCACCTTCATGAACTTCTACACCGTTTGGACCCTAAAGCTCATGGTTAGCCACCATTGGTGTGTTCGCACACTGGTGCAATACAGAAAAATGTAATTTCCAACTCATGGAATCCAGAATAATGACATTAAATGAGGAGCAGTAATTTTCTTTATCATTTCATGCTGAGCTTCATGTTATATTTTTTTTTAAGCTCCCTCTTATTGTAAATTATTAGCAAGCCTCTGACAGGCGAATCGTTTGGATGAGAAGGTTTATTCTTCTTACCAGTGATTATTGTATATACTTTTTTTTTTAAATAATAATAGCCTTTATTGCAGCCAGTTGGCCATATTACATGTGACAGATATGTACACTTACTAGATACTATGGTTCGCTTCTAGTCCTTACTATAAGCCACTATTGATAAAGTTCTGTTGGGGCATGTCGTGATATGGTACCTGCCGCATTCGGTCATACACAGCTCACATATACACCTCTCATCCGGGTCATGGAATGTCTTTCGTGAGCAGACCTTATGGTGGAACTCATGAACTGCGAGTCTCGTCACGACGTGTCTCATTTCGGATAGGGGTTGCATCCATCTTTTGTCCACCATGGCATCAGTCGCGTAGAATTCCTTCGGAATATCAAGCCTTTTGCTTTGCAGATCCTGGAGTAATTTTCTGAAGCTTTCTGTGGAAGGCAACAGTAAAAGTGACTGAAGGTCCTCTATTAGGAACGTTTCTCTCGCCAGTTTATATACCAGCCGAGATTTGGCTGACTTGGAGACTCCGAGGGCTCTATTGAGGAAACTAGATTTCACCTTTTCGAGTTCCGCCAGTTGTTTGTAGTTGAGAAACTCCCATGTTAGCTCCAGACCGTATGTTAGTACGGGTATGACCTTGGCTCGAAAGAGCATCATTGCTGTTTCCAGCGATATTTGGGTAATATGGCTTAAGTCGTTTATGGCCTTCACTGCTGCGGCCGCTTTCGCTCTTGTATGTATTCTGAAGCTTCGGTCTGTTACCTGGAGCGTGAGGCCGAGGTATTTGAAATTGTTCACTTTCTTCAGTTCCTTGCCGTTGCATAGCACTTGGTCTGATTCCGCTGACCGGCCCCCGTTCCGGAAGACGACCATCTCAGTCTTGTCCTCGTTGATTGTTAGTTCGTTTTCCTGCACCCATTCGCTTAGTATGTTGTTTGCATCTTGCAAATCCTTTATCTGCTCCGAGGCGATTGCCATGTTGTCTGCGTATATATACAGTTTGGACTCAGTCGATTCCTTTATTTTGTCTCCTGCATCGTGTGGGAGCGCATTGAATAGAATGGGACTGAGGGGGTCCCCTTGAAGTACTCCATTCGTTTGTATCATCCACTTGGTTTGTCCAACTCCGTCCTGCACTTGTATATAGTTTTCTGCCAATATGTTCGATATGAGGGTCGTCAGCCTTGATCTACCTATGAGTGTTTCCAGCTTATGTATCAGCAGCTTTCTGTTTACCAGGTCAAAAGCCTTCGTAAAGTCAACAAAGACTACATAGACTTTGCTCTTGGGTTTCTCTAGTGTTGTTGTTATGTGCCGTAATAGGCTTCCTGCAGCCATAGTCGTCGATCTATGCTTCTTGAATCCACATTGCTCTTCTGGTAGTAGTGGGTCTATTTTTTCGTATATTCTCGCTGTCAATATTCCTGTTAGTAGCTTTAGGGCTGCGGATTCCAGCGCTACTCCCCGGTATGAATTTGGGTCGTCAGTACTCCCTTTTCCTTTGTATAGTAGCTTGATGGTTGACTTCTTCCATTCGTTTGGTATTTGCCCGAGTTCTAAGCATTTGTTTAGTAGGGCCGTCCATATCGGTGCCAGTTCCTCAGTAGTTCGTTTTAGATGCTCATTCCTTAGTCCATCTGGACCGGGGGATCTATTATTCCTCTTCTTCTGTATGGCCATGGTGATCTCTCCTTCTTTGATGGGTTCTGACACATCGCGTTCTTCTGGGGGCCTGGTTTCGGGTCTAGTCTCCTTCGCACAGGTGACGTTCTTGATATGCTCCTCCCATGTCTCCAATGATATGTTTGGTTGGAAGCTTTGGATCTTTGGCCTCAGGGGACGGTATGGGTCTGTTTCTGCTTCTGCAATGACCGCTCTTTGCGTCTCTTCTATGAAGTCCCTTTTTTTTCTTTTTAATCAGTTCTTTGTAGGTTTTCCTGTGTTGTCGGTATTCTTCCAGTGCTTTGTTGTCTTTTGTGACTCTTATGTCGTGGAGTTTGCCTAGGGTTTCCTTCCTTTGAATAAAACACGATTCATCGAACCAAGGTTTAGCCTTTCTCCCGTGTGAAGGCGTGGTAGCTGCGCCGGTGATGCAGTCTTGTATCCAAGCTGCCGCCTCATCGATTCCTCCCTCTTGGATGCTTTCCATCACCTTGTCTATGTCTTCCAACTTTTCTCTAATTTTATCTCTGTTTAGAGTTTTGCTCACTCTGGTCGGTCCTTCTATAGTTTCCCCATCGCAGATCTCTCCATCTATTTCTAGGCTCACTGGTATGTGCTTGCGTATAATAGCTCCCTCCGACCTAATTGTACTTGCGTTCCTTGTTTCAAGTGTTCCTCTTGTGCATATTAAGTCTATTGTGCTGGTCCCGTTGGGGCCTATGTACGTCCAGTCATGAGTTTTGTTCCGGATTTTAAAACCCTCTAGGCTTAGATAGCTGAAAACTTCTTCACTCTTTGCGTTTTGTTGATCCATTCTGCAGTTTAAGTCTCCGGCAAGGACAGCCTTTCTTCTTCCTAGGAATGTATTCAATGCAGCTCCAAGGTGGTCTATTATGTCCGGGGCCGTCTGGTTGGGATTGAAGTAGGCCGCCACTTTTTTAGTGGTACTGAAAGCCACAAGATTCAAGCTGAATCTAATATCTGTGTAATACGTGCAGCCAGTTGTAGCTCACTTTGCTCCCGATTACATGATAATATCGTATCATTTAGAAATGAGGGCAGAAGGTGAAGGTGTTGACACATTTATTGTAATTTGCCGTGCCTTGAGTGCACAAGATTGTATCAATTGAATCCGCAGTGGAGTGGAACATCTTTCAAAGACTTTCAGATGGGAGGAATATCTTCGATGTTATCCTCTTGGCTTTGACAAAGCATTTATATAATTATAGATAATTTTTGGAGGTCTTCAACATCGTATTATGAACATTAATACTGTAACATTACTCAAGTGTGTATTAGAGTTACCAGTGAAAAGTGATTTTGTGAGCCCTAGGTGTTTGAAACATTTCAAAGACTTTCCCAGAGTGCAATTGACTCACATGCAGTGAGGAGCGATGGAAGTGTGCCAGAGCATATGACAGGTGTTCTGAAGGCCAGGCGTCCCGTTGCAATATTACCCATAAAACCTACGTGATTTCCAGAGATTTCATATTTTGTAAGGTATTTTCTGATCGAGCCAAGCTAGTGAATGCTCGATGTTTATGTAGGTCAAGTAACAGCAGTTTTAAATTGTTTTGATGGAGGGTGACCCAGAAGTCACAGACTAATATTATATCTTCGCACTTGTTGTAAGCGAATGAAAGTTAATTATTCTCCGAGTGTTCTAAAATCAGAATTTTCATTAGATGAACCAGTCATTTATAATTAGGCTACTTTTCTCACTTTATGTGAATTGTTATGTCCGTGTTTTGACACGAAGAGTATTATCCGCTATTTGTAATGGCCGGCAGATCTAAGTTTTGTACTAGACTGACCGGGATTTTCTAGTGTGCTTAGGAATCCACCTAGATTACTTTTGAATGGTAACGGGGCTTTTCATAGCCCGTAGTGTTATTTGTGATGGCCGGCAGATCTTAGTTTTCTACTAGACTGACCTAGGATTTTCTAGTGTGCTTAGGAAGCCATTTAGATTACTTTTGATTGATAGTGACGTTGCTTGTCACGTGCTTACTTTGTTGTGAGTACCGTTCAGGTAGCTCGCCTGTTAGAAGCCTTGTGTCATATGGTCAATCGTCATAAATAATGAACTCTTAAACCGACGATTGTAATAATCATTACCTAAATTATTCTTATAAATCTACGACGTTAAGATACTCGTTAAATAATAATTGCTTGTTATATCTTGATCTGATTAACTACAGCTGACCAATGCATTGCGCTTGTAAGATATTTTCCTGAAGGATTTTTAGAACGTTTAATTTTTGACTGCCAAAGACACTGGCAACCAGTAGTTTGTAACTCGGGGGCCGCAGCGATCTCATGGTGAGACACTGTTTTGACAGCGCATTTAGTTGTTTCACACATACACTTTAGATGACGAATGGTAACAATGAGTTATCCATTCTGTTGTAGGCAGGGGAATAATGATTTTGTGTGTTATATTCTATTATGTGTGTAAACCCATTGTACTCTACTGTTATATTTCTTATAGCTTCTGTTGTATGGCTATTGTTATAACTAGGACTCGGATTCGAGCATATTTGCATATTTTTTTCCTGAATAGTACACATTGAAAGAAGCCTTTTGGTGGTATTTTCACCTGTCTGGGACCAACATAATTGAAATTTATCGAGCATATAAATGCATAAAATCGCGGTTTTCAGAATAGAGGCATATAAATGCATATTCTTGTGGGTTTCATCTAAATAGTTGGTTTTTCTTCGAATTCTCCCCCGAATTCGGGGCCCTGACCATCCTTAAGGTTCGAAAACAGAAATAATTATTGAAAAGCCTATCTGGTGCGAATAATAGAACCGCAGGTTTTTAACCTTTAGTGAGGTCGTTCTCGTCATTGAAACTTTTATTGACTGATTGAAGAAAATCATTCAAAACTGAAAACATAGAAAATTTCTTGTTGTACAGACCAATGCAGATCTACTTCATTGACTCGCCTGATTCTGAAGATTTTGTAAATGAACTTTTAAACTGTAACTTTTATAAGAACACTTCTCTTAAAGACCATTTACTTGAAAAACTTGAATGCGAGTATGTTATTGGTTTTTTCGTTTCACATTCCTTTCTATAGGTTTTAACGGTGTTTTTCGAGCATATTCTGCATATTTAACCGCATATAATGGGGGTTTCGAGCATATGTATAGAGCATATAATGTTTTTTCGAGCATATAATGGGTTTTTCGCTTTGCTTAGTTTTTGCTTATACGGACGCTTATCGCTGTAAGTTATTATCAGTCAGGATTAGCTAGTTAGGTAACGAACTGCTAATTTGGGAGTGGTACCAGTATAATTAGCTTTGTTGTCATGATTTGACATCCTTCTGAGATGATGTTTTCTTTCTAGAACCATCATTAATTTTGCTTGGTCTTCAATCAGGGTTATTTTTCGTACCACGTCCCAAGCTTTGCTTTGCGTTTTTTTATGTAATTAGGACCTGTCGAGAGGGATAATATCATTCAGTTAGGTTTTTTTTTAATTAGCTTTGCGGGCTAGCCAATTTCAAACCCTCCGATAGTAGGATAGGGGTTTGTATTTTCAAATAAATAATTCCACGAATTTTACTTAAGCCTGGATGTTTTCATTTATTAGTTTTGTGTTTTGGGGTGAATTTCTTTGGGTTTCTTTGGCATTGCTTATGATGGGGACCAGATCCTTTGTGATATTGGGTCATGTGCCAGCTAGCCCCACATGGAATGCATCCGATCCTCTTCGGCAATGTGTTTGAAGGATGGGGTTATCTGGGAGGCCCCGCACGGTTGGTGGTGACCATATAACCTCCTCTAACGGGCACAATAAGTGAAAAGCAGGAATATAGGTATGTATAGAAAAAAAGCTTAAAATATGTATTGATATTTAAAAAAATATTTATTTACCAAAAAATCCGTGACCTAGTTATAAGAAAACGTTCACCAGCATTAGCAACAGCTTCTGCATCAGCATCAGGGTTCTTAAAAATCGGAATTATATCTGACACCTCAGGGTTATTCTTGAGTGTCTTCATAAATTTTCATAAATTTTGCTTTACCCTGGGTGTACAAAGCAGATGTAGTGTCACATCCGCTCATTGCATTCAGGAACAGGATGTGTTTGCCAACTACTTTATCGATCGCAGTAAGAGGGCGATAAAAGGCTTGAGCTTGTTGTCGTTTGCCAGATTTTAGGAATAAAACATTGGGAGAATCACAGGGGCCAATCTTGAGGACTACAAGGTCTACATCTACTCCCAACAACTACTAAAGATTCATGGTTTGGTGCTAGACTGATAACCGTGTTTACAATTTAAGTGTCAGCATCTTCTGTAGCTTGTTTGCACACCATTTTTGCCTCAGAGAATCTTCTCAGGAGCGTAGATATCAAATGGTTTTTGTTTTGGGATTTGGGTAGAAAAATGTCCTGGGAAACCTTTGGTACCATTTCTTCTGTGATTATCAATTCAACAGATTTCTTTTTGCGTGCTCTCCTTGAGCGTTCAAAGTTTTTTGCACCCCCGTCAGCAACATTATCTGTATACCCGTCAAAAACAACTTTTGCACTTCTCTTGAGGTGAGATTTAACATAAGTAACATACTGTAACTGTTTCAAATGTCTGCAAATGTTTGCCCACTGTACCACTGTACCACACAACAGATACCCTCCATCAATAACAAACAACGAGCTCTCATAAATTGGTATGTCTGTCTAGGCCTCAATGCTTTATATAAGGTTGATTTGGATCCTTTTTTCATACCTATCCCATCAAATAATGAAAGGGGGTAGGGGTGTGAGGAGGTAGGATGGAAGGGGGACAGAGCTTTCACCTTGAACACGAAATGCGGAGAGAGCCGACAGAAGCCGCCTACACTTTCAATTATTACTGAGCGAAAAGTTCAAGTCATAATGCAATATATAGGGATATTGCAGGCCCATTTGCGCCAGAACTATCTGTCCGAGAAAAAAGTGGTAAGAAACAAAGTTGTTGGTTATTTTGTCTACCTTATTGTAGTGCTGTTTATCTGAAATCGCATATTTAGCGAGTTATAAGCAATCAACGAGAAAAACACAAATGTCGCTTTCCTTTTTAAATTTATTCATATTTCCGTAAGCTTTTCAAAGTTCAGATTCGTAATCAGCACCCCAAAAACATGGAAATCCAAAAAATGAAAACTTCTGTCCAACCTTCCAGCACGCCATCGCCAGCACCAAATGACTGGACTACAAGCTCAGAATGAACGTGTATGGCGCTGGAACCTAGCCACCTGCACTTATAGTCGCCTTCTGTAAGGTGAATACTGTGTTGTTTGCCACGGGGCTTCGAATGTCTACACTGGAATTACAGTGGTACCATATGTTCGAAAGATATAACAAAGTTGCCATGACTAAATGGAATGATCCTCGTATGAAAAAAATCAATGTCTAACAGTGATCCACGGAGGTGACCAGGTTTTTATTCCGTATCTGTCTTGAATTTTAATCCTGTGGCCACGTTGGTCATCCATTAGAGAGGACAGCTTAAAAGAGTAGAGGGTGGTGGGTTCGTATCTTAATTACGACCATCATAAAAGTGTATTACCGTGGTTTGTCAAAGTATATTCAGATTGCGACTGCCTCCTTCTCAGTCTTAGCATTTACTTATAAAACACACGACCATATGGTCACTACAACAATGCAGGTTATCAGATAGATTCTACACACACATTCAAGTACCCGGGATGAAGGATTTCTTCAAGTCATGAGAAGGTCATTCTGCATTGTTAAATTTAACTTACTTAGATAATTATTGGCCTCGCTGTTCCGCTTCTTAAAACAACAATAACCAACTAACACTTGCTTAGATAAGGTAATGAATCTGTCATAATAACGAACATCCAATTTCATTATAAATATTAGACAACTATATGTTGTAAGACTACATACGGTAGTTTGAAACCAGTATATTACAATTTCATCAATTCTGCTACGTTTCTCTCTAACTCGAATTTTATAGAAGTTGAATTTATTTTGAAATCTCCTAACGATTCGAGATATCGAAGTTTAACAGTAAGCGTACCCGTGACGAAACTAATTTTGAAAATTATCGTGTGCACGGAAATCGTATTAAGCAGCTCGTAAGAAATGCCAAATTCTCCTACATACAAAACGTGACAAAGAAGATGAATACAAGGAATGCCTGGAATAATATGCGTTCTCTAGGTATAGGCAAACAGCAGCAACAGACACATGTACCAGACATACAACTTGATGAGTTAAATTAATATTTCACTGAAGAGAGTGTACCAAATAATTCAACACCCCCAAGATCCTTTTCACACACTACCTGACCACTCGCTCTTTACTTTCAATCCGGTTACGGCAGACAAAGTATAAAAGGTACTATATTCCATAAAATCAAAAGCGAGAGGAGCTGATGATATTTCCATATCCTTCATACATAATATCATCGGTGCCATTCTACCAATTTTTACTCACATATTCAACCATAGTCTTAAAACTAACACCATTCCCTCCCAATGAAAACAAGGCAATGTCATCCCTATTCCTAAGAAAACCGAACCTTTATTTCCATCTGACTATCGGCCAATATACATTTTATCTGCACTTTCAAAAGCCTTCGAGCGTCTGGTTCATGAGCAGGTACTTGAATATTCGAATAGCCGTTCTCTTTCAGACCCTCTGCAATCAGGTTTCAAGAAGGGACATAGCACCGCAACAGCATTACTCAAAGTGACTGACGACATTAGACACGCAATGGACCAAAAACTGGTGACAATCCTCACCCTTCTCGACTTCAGCAGTGCTTTGACACCATAAATACTCAGACACTATTGAAAAAGATGGAATTTTATTACTTCGACCAGCAGAAAATTAACTTTTTCGCATCATACCTGAATAATCGCCAGCAACGTGTTGTAACCCAGGATAAAACTTATCAGTGGCTAACCAGAAAGTCAGGCACCCCACAGAGTAGTGTACTAGGACCATTGCTTTTGGTACTATATATCAACGACATCTCATCTAATTTGAAAAATAGCAAATATCATCTATATGCAGATGATTTACAAATATACTCCCACTGCAAGATAAATGACATTCCATTGACAATTGAAACTATCAACGCTGACCTTCAACGACTTGGAAAATATTGTCAGGAAAATTCCCTTCTTTTGAATCCCTCCAAAACACAAGTTATCATAATTGGCTCTCAAAAATTTTTGACGTCACTCCCAGATCAAGTTATTCCCCCAATTGTACTGAACAACAATGAAATTCCATATTGTCCTACAGTGAAAAATCTAGGTATGATAATAAATCAGACTCTTAACTGGTCTGAACATGTACAGAGTGTATGAAAGAAGATATTCGCAACGCTCCACTCCCTCTAAAGAAAAAAAGATATTTTACCATTTGAAGTAAGAATCCTACTCATACAGACATTAATACTTCCTGTTCTTGACAACTGTGACGTTATTCTTGTAGATGCAACCAAAACACTAACCTTGAAACTTCAACGAGCTCTCAACTCTTGTATACGATTTATCTACGATCTGAACTATGATAAACATATCACTCCCTATTATTGCGCTCTTTCCTGGCTGAAACCTGAACTACGTCGATCATGGCACATTCTTATCCAGATTTTCCGACTATTGTCTGACGATAAACCACTATACTTATCAAATAAATTCAAGTGCTTGTCTTCTTTCCATGGTAATAATACACGCTCTGGTTCTTCCCTCTTCATTCCTATTCATCGCTCCGCTATATGCAACAACTCTTTTCATGTGGTGGGGTCTAGGCTGTGGAATACCCTTCCAGCCAGTGTCAGGGGCACCACCTCACTATCTAAATTCAAGACCACCTGCCGGGGCTGCCTGCTGAACACTGCTGACCAACAAGTGTGACTGGATGAGTGAATGAGAGTGTGAAAGTCATTATCTATGTCAATTATTATTGTTTAATTTTGTCAGCTATATAAATGTCATATGTTTATTTTATTGTATTAATGTGGTTTAGTGTAAGAGAGGGCCAAGAGCCCTATCTGCGCCACCAATAAAGGCAATAATAATAATAATAATAATAATAATAACAATCTCACGCAAGAAATCGACAGACAAAAAATGCTCATTCTTGCTCTTCAAGAAACTAGAATGACTGACAACGAAACTATGGACTATGGAAATTACCGCATTTTCAAGAGAAAAACATTACAGAGAGTCGCGAAAGGTGCACCAATCTTCGGAATGGCTTTTCTTGTCCACAAATCCATCATTAACTCTGTCAAAGAAGTCACACCCATTAATGATCGAATTATGACCATGCGCATCCAGAGCGCCAACAACAAATACACTCTTGTCAATGCTCATGCACCTACTAACATCGACAACAAGAAAAATCCTGAAAATGTTGAAAATTTTTGGAAAAAAAAACTGGAAAACATTATGAGTAACATTCATCAAGATGACGTGAAAATCCTGATGGGAGATTTCAATGCCCAACTTGGCAAAGAAAAAATCTATCAAAAAATCATTGGCAAAAATTCTGCACACCAAAATACAAACAGCAATGGCACACGATTGGTAGACATTTGTCATCAATTCAATCTCAAAGTTATGTCTACGCATTTCAGGAAACCTGCCCACAAACAGAAAACTTGGCGATCTCCCATTCAACATCTCGGTGAATACCAAATTGATCATGTTGCCATCTCCCATGCACACTATAGAACCATCCATGACGTTCAAGTCCGACGAGGGGCAAACATTGATTCAGATCATTATCTCACAAGAATCAAAATGAAATTTTCACCTAAGAGAATTCATAAAAAAAATATTACATCCCAAAATTTGACACATCCAAAATTCAAGAAACAAAAATCGCAGAAGAATGGGATAAAGAACCAGTGAACAATTGGACGGACTTCTGCAGCAAAATTATCAGAAAAGCCAAAGAACTGATTCCACTAAAAAGGAGAGCAAAACACCCCTGGTGGGATTCCAACTGTGATCAAGTCATTATTGATCGCCGAATCGCATTCCAAAAATACAACAGCCACAAATCTCCAGAAACTTTACAACACTTTCTTGGCGTCCGCAAACAGGCAACCAAAATTCTCAGGACAACTAAACGTAATTTTATAAATAAGCAACTTCAGTCAATCGAGGATGACTTCAGGAATCACAACAGTCGAGATTTTTATAAAACCTTCGGGAACAGAATTAAAGGTTACACACCGCAAAATTTGACTTTCAAGAAACAAGACGGAAGTCTCGCACTCACTAACCAAGAAAACTGTGAAGAACTAGCACGTTATTTTTTCTGACCTCCTCAATTGTCCTGAACCACCTGAGCGATTTATACACACAGTCCCAGAACACATACGACCCGAAGCCAAACCACCAACGCAAGAAGAAATCCATCACCACATCAAAAAACTCAAGAACGGAAAGACATCAGGAGAAGACGGAATTAACGCAAAACTATTGAAAAATCTAGGACCACGATCACTACAGGAAATCACACAGATCATTCAGGACATTTGGCGAAGTGAAAAACTACCGGACGAATGGAAATGCGCACTCATCCACCCACTCCATAAGAAAGGAGACAAATCTGATGTAAATAACTACAGAGGAATTTCCCTCGTACCCATCGCTTATAAAATCCTCTCCGCCTGTCTTTTACAACGCACGCAAGAACAACTCGAGCCACTCATCGGTGAATATCAGGCTGGCTTCAGACCAAACAGATCGGCCGTCGAACAAATCTTCAATCTAAAATTCACCTTGAAACTTCGAGCCACACGAAATCTCCCAACCATCTGTACATTTGTCGACTTTCAGAAGGCTTATGACTCCATTGATCGAAAATCTCTTTTTAATGTACTCGAAGAAAACCATCTCGATCCGAAGACGAGACGACTCATCCAACAAACCTTAACCGACACAATTTCCAAGGTCAAATTCATTGGAGAGATCTCCCAACCTTTTCCCATTAAAACTGGTGTTCGTCAGGGCGATGGACTTTCTCCATTGCTGTTCAACATCGTTCTCGATAAGGTCATCAAAGAATGGGAAAAAGAATTAAAAAGTCGCAACATATGGAAACCTGTCGTGTTAGGAAGACAGAAGGATAATATCAATGTTACATGCTTAGCTTTTGCTGATGATTTGGCAATCCTCTCCGGAGATGAACGAACGGCAATTCACCAGATTGAAGTCCTCAAAGAATGTGCTGGGAAAGTAGGGTTGCAAATCTCCTTTACAAAAACTGAATTCATGGCTACAAAACACCAGTGGCGGCTGGTGATTTTTCACTTGGTGGTGCCAGCATACTCAAAATTTGCAATAAAATCATTCAAAGTTGCAGGTACGGATAGTGCATATTTTATGCAATAAGTTATATGTTTAACATTATTTAACTGTGCTATTGTAGAAGACGTTTTTAATTGAAGTGTCAGCTGAAGTGAATTGAGAAATTGCATAACTACTACAAATATTTTAGTCTCGGGATTTTTCGCCAAAACAAAAGTTCCTCCTTTCTCTACTAGAAAGCGCTAAAGTGTCAAGGAGCTTAGTTATCTAACCTCCTTGTCTTTCATGGCCCTCCAAGGAACAACAAAAATTCGACAAGCAAGCTGCCCTTTGGGTGTCAAACAACAACGCTTGCACCTGGCACCGAGGCCATACGATATTATATCATACACATATTTTGATCCATATGCATTTTAAATAAAAACCACTTTTAAGAATTATAATTGAACAAACCTCTCAGAAAAATAATTTGAAGAAAAAATATGTGTTCCAAACCCTCGATCGACACCTTCATTTGAATTAATAAGAGCGGTCCTATCGCTAAATGGAGATTGTAACAACTCACTTATTTTATTCATTGTTACACTTCCGAAAGGTGACACAGAGCTCATTGAGATTCCTACGGCTTCGTACGTTGCGCTCGAGCTATGCGATCTTCAAACATGAAACAAATCAAATTTTATTAGGGAACCTAGCTTGCATGTATCGATTCAAAAAGCACACTTATTAGATTAAAACGGTGTTTATATGGTCAATGCCGCATGATGCTATGCATGTTTATGTAACATGTCTATATAGGAAAAAATAAGCATGGCTATTGCTAACACACACGTGACCACAGCCTCTTTGTCGCAATTTCAGTTGCTGTCTCAAAATAAATAGGTGAGATGAAATGAACACGATGACCTACCTCTAAGACAACCTTACTTATCGTACATACGGATTGATTGGAAAGGATATCCCCTGCATCTAATATAAATGAACACAAAAGCTATTTAACGACGGACACTATCACGGTCGACTCTAGAAGGGTCGGAAGGTTCAACCTGACAACACTGTAGCTACGGCTATTGTCAGTCATACTTCGTCACGAGCGCCTGAACTAAAACAGCTGTTTGCTAGCAAGAGAGGCGACAAAAACTACGGAATTAATATTGGGCAAATATAATGTACATGTTTAGCCAAACATCTTTTGATTTTTATTTACACATGACCAGTGTTACAATCGGAAATAAATGAATAGCGTGCATATGATCGTGAAAAGTTGTTATAAGAGCCAAGCAGCTGATATTAGGCATGAGTGACACGGAAATAATTTACCAACATAAAAGTGTTTAGCAAAATAAAGAAAATTATTTTGGTTTCTTTTCGTATTTTACTACTCTGAAGTATGGTAATAAAACAATTGGCGGTGTTATAATAATAATAGTTTTAATGCAGCCAATGGCCATTGAAAAAGTAAAAAAATACTATGCAGGTACTGTCAGTCGCTACAAAATTGCGTCAGGGAAGTTAATCTTCCTTTACAATATGCCGCATGATATCGGTCACAGGGCTCGCTACACAATTCACATATGCATGTAGCTGCATTTGGAGTGTGAAAGTCTTTTCTTCCGCAACACCTGAAATAATTAATAATTATAATAATAATATGGAGTAAGTAGATGCAATTGAGGGTTATGTGATGCAAAAATGTAGGCTCTCTCCCATAACATCTTCACACTGTAGGCCTATAATAAACTTTCGATTCCGCCGCACATGTATGTAGATAATTTACTACCATTATAGAAATAGTATGTTGCTGCTGGTATTCCATAACTGTATCAGATCACTTCTGTTTCCTTCCTAAAGTGCTGCAACTTTCTCTTCCCAAAACCAAGTTTGCTGACATCAACAGCATCATTCCTTGCCTGTGAATAATTGTTTAGCAATACAGTGGCAATAACTGAAAGTATTTTTTCACTTAATTGACTAATTTATGCGATCTAAGAACCATTTCTAAGGTTCTTTAATCCAGGCCTGGCGCAGATTTTCGTCACTTAGGAGCCTAAACACAGGTGTGTAGCCTCCCTTATTTGGTTAATTTGCATTACAGTTGGGGATACAACATGTATCTGGCATTGTTACGGTGCCGAAACATTCCAGGAAAATCAAAGACTAAAACATGAAGTACGATATGTGATAATTCCATGTACCGTAGGCATTTAAAAATACCATATTTTCCAGATACAACGCACACTCGTCAGTGTGTTCTCGATTAGGGATTACAGTAAAAAAAACTCATCTGGAAGGGTAGTATAAACGCTAATATAAAGCGTATGAACGTAAAAAGCGTAAGAAACAAAATATAGGAGGAAATATCCCTATGAGATAAACAAGAACACCTGCCAGACTGAACGTTTCCTCGTGTTCCCGCATGACAAGGGTATGACTGATGAACATGTTGCCAAGTCTCAGCCTTCCGACCTGTCTAGAGTCGACCATGACACTATTCATACACATTTGCAGTCAAACTTGAGAATTTGTGTTTACGCTTGGGACGTGAAACTGTGCCGCCAAATTAAATTAACGAAACACAGTAAAACTCGTTGAAAATTCCGAATTTTTACATTACAAAGAGAGAACAAATAATCCCCGTCATCAATATGAGCCTAAAAAAGTTGCTAAATAACAATAAAGAACTAAAACTATTTTGTGGTTTGAATTTATTTAATAGTCAAGACACAGTGATATATCGTCAAGCTGGTACCACTGGAGGTGTGCTGCCATATGCTGTACTCTAGTGGTTGAAAGATAAAGCAGTTCAGCAGTTCTAACGTGTATGTAATGTGTGCTTGTACCTGTGACGTGCTGCTATCTCATGGATAGAATTGAAGCTCCGCGTCACGAGGCCGTTGGCTCTACCTCAGGGTAATATGCGTCTCAACACATCACAAACAAACTCAAGCCAAACTAGTCCTTATTGCAGTACAGTGTCTGATGCGGTCTGATGTTCTTAGGTAGTGCCGGTTGGCTCTGGCTCAGTAATTCAATAATGCGCCACCAGAACGCATGTCAGTTTGCGCGCTCGTTCAAATAAATGCAGAATATGTATACAATTTCCTCAAAATGTAAATGTAATATAAACTGTTCTTGAGAGGGAAAAGTCACATATTCTCTCTTCATTACACTGGTGGTGCCATGGCACACGGGCACCACCTCAGGAGCCGCCCCTGCAAAACACATTGAAACCCAAACTTTGGTAACAAAATACGGTTCAATCAACAAGGTTAATCATTTCAAATACTTAGGTGAAATTATTGAACCTACAGGCACAGAAAGAATAGCACAAAGAACTCGTGAACTCAAAATGCGGAAAGCATATGGGAAAACCGCAAACATCTACAACAAAAATAAAAAGTCCTCTCGGCACGCCGGAAGGCGGAGGTAGATTTCACCGGACAAACTTGGGGATAGGCGAAAATAGGCAAAATATGCAGGTTTTCGTTGAAGGATCAGACCTCATTTATTGCGAGAAGATATTTTATAATTGGAGCTTAATTAACTTTGTTTTTCGTCATTTTATGCTTATTTTAAACATTTTATTGTCTTATGGGAACGGTAACCTTCTTGTCATTTGGGGTCCATTTTTATACTTGTGGTCACACTGTCCTTATGCAAGGTTTCGACACTGATGTGTGACTATGTAACGGTCTGTTACTTCTTCACGCAAAATTATATCTCCCGCAGAGATTTTGGTTGGTTGCTCAGTTTAGGGGCTGCGACAACGCGGTCATGTAACCCCGTGTACTTAGGGATGGCTGTATTAGTCTGTGATTCAGGTAAGGACTGCAGACGGTCAATTTCAAGCAGTAGTTCCTAATGTTGCTACCAGGTACTACCGTCAACGACACCTAGCTGTGAACTTGGCTACTAGATGCCACCCCAACCAGCAACTCGCAACGAACGTTGGAACTTCCCCTCCAAAGGAAAGCATACTGAGGGATTTTAGCGCTCTTAGAAAATCCGACGACTTCGGCCGGCTTTTAAACCGCGACCTTGGGCATAGACATTCAGCATGCTACCAGTTACGTCACCGAAGCCGCTTCCCACTTAGTCAGATGGAAATACTGAATCTGATTTCGTGCAAGTGCGTTGTCATGGCAACCTCTGATAGCTCATCCCTCATCAATTTAGTAGTGTTGCCATGGCAACCTCTGATAGCTCTTGGCATTTTCTTATAATTCCGAAATCATTTTTCTCATCCCTTTGCGTAATGGTGGGTCATATCAAAAATTCTTTCAGACAAAAGTTTTAGGTAATTATTAGGGGAATATTGTCCATTTTGTACGGTTTTGATATTGTGCCTATTAAGAGAGATATGATTAATGTTTCCCGAAAAAAACACTTTTTCCCACCCCTTTGGTCAATGGTTGGTGCTATAAAAAACTCTTCAAACATAAATTTTTGGGCTTTATCCGACACATAGTATGAACGTTGAACGGATTCGATATGTCACATATTAAGAGAGTTATAGCAATATTTCACTTTTTCGAAAAAAGCCCCCCATTTTCACCCCCTTCGACCGATTTAGCCCAGTAACGAACTCGACCGAGATTTTATAGGTATACATATTCGGAAAAATTCAAAGGGATTGGTGCAAAATTACGGCAGTTATCGTGTCCACAAGAAACTGATATACATATATATATATATATACATATATATATACATACATAAATTATACATAAACTTTTGAACTGACGGTGGTTTTGGGTTCTGGGGGATGTGAAACGCGAAGATATGTCGAAATTTTCCGGAAGTCGAAACATGGGACCCATGCAATAGTTAGCTTTCTAATGAAATCTACCTAAATGCATGAGCTTTAACACTAAAATTCGACATTACGCGACGGTCATCAAACCCGAAACACTCTACGCCAGTGAGACCTTAAACCTCAATTATAAAGGGGATCTTGAAAACATCAAGAAAGCTGAAAGGAAAATCATCCGAAAAATTCTTGGCCCAAGACTTACAGATGAAGGATATCGTTTACAATCGCACAAGATCACAGAAAAATATTCAAATATTGAAACCGATTTCCGTAAACGACGCTTGACATTTTATGGACACATTATGTGGCTAGATGACAACCAATTAACAAAGAAAATATTGATGTACTCGCAAAAATTAAAGACAACAACGGTTTGGATTAAACAAGTCCAAACTGATCTCAATAACACCAACATCACACCCACAGATATCGAAGACCGCAAAACTTTCAGACATAAGATCTACACTTGGGAAGCTGCATCAGAAGATAAGCCCAGCAGACCTAGGGGAAAATGGACTGACGAACGTCGAGCTAAACATAGCGACATGATGAAAGAATTCTGGAAGAACAAGAGAAATAACAGCAACAGATCATAACTTGCTTTATGTGATCCTGTATGGGTCGAAACATACTAAATAATAAAAATAAATAAAAAAATAAAAAATATGTTAGAAGCTTTTAATTAACTTAATCTTATAACTTACCTGGGACATATTTCATTGCCAACCATAAAGCAAACACCATAACTGAGTGATGATACACGTGCAAGAAGGTCATTTGTGTACACTTCTTACGTAGAACGAAGAAAACCTGTAACACGTAATGAGATAACTTAGACCGAGATACCAAAATATTATAATACATCTTGTTAGTAAAGTGGGATCTGCACGATCCGTCATACACTATGCATCTTACCTGATATGAGGACTGTCGAGTCAAAGCCCATCACACCAGTCTCTGCCGCAACGCAGTAACGCATTTTAGTTCCTTCACGCCTCCTCTGAAACACGTGACACGACCTGCCTTCCCGAGTCCCGACGTAGTAACATCGTTCATTCTCTGCTTGTATTTGAACGTGGGAACATAACACTAACGTAATGGAGGGAGAGCTTCACTCACCCGCCTCGACGTTGTGCAATGACTTGACAACATTGCATTGCCTTGTGCACTCTTAAGTAGCTAGGAACGAGTGATTAATGAGTACTGTCCTCTTTCATTTTTTTAAATAACATAAAAAGTAAACTACTGGGCGTAACATTGTGATTCATGTTGCCTTTCATCTTACTCATATGTAGAAACCGTAGCCTGCCAAACTTGACACAGCGGTGCACGTGATATTTCGTTTCGTTTTTAAAAGTGACTCGACTAATCAACCGAGCTAGGACAGTCCCATTCCTCCACTGTTCAATGGCCACGCCTCCCCGGTCATGCCACGAAAGAGACTGGTGTGTCGGGCTATACCTGAATAGAAACGTGCGTCTACGGTTGTCAATCCAACCTGACGGTTTCACCTCTCTATTAAGGACATCTTTCAGAGTTCACCTTAGAACTCAGCACAATATTACAGTAAATTTTGAGGCCATCTCAATTCTATACCATTAATTTCAAAGCATTGACACTTCACACAATCATTTAGGGATACCTCCTCAACCCAGGGAAAAAATATTTGTATGAGTCAAATGCCCAGTTTATATAAAATGAATTTTAAATGTAACCTGAAAAATAATTGTAGAGAATGTTTAGGTACACATTTCTCAAAAAGTAGCGGACAGAGATCACCTAAACTGCCCACGTTTTTGTAGGCCTATAGGCTAATATTTACACAGTAGGTGTAAGCTTTTATTTATTATATTACTAGATGTACCCGGCATGCGTTGCAATGCCAATCAAAGATAGTGTTGGCGATGTAACTTTGTTTGTTGAACTGCTTTTGGATTCCCTTTTTTTTCTTTTTACGTTAACCTCCTCTAAACTATTATAAAATTGATTTACTATCTCAGAAACATTCATGGCAGCGTGATCAACAACACACCAAAGTTTCATCGCAATGAAATGAATGGTATATGAACGCATACGGATCTTTGTTGAAACGATTCGAGCGCCGTCACACATTTGTTGAATATACTCGTACGTTACCTAATGTAAAATGGATTAACTAAGTCGAAAACTTTCCCAGGCGTGTACAGAACAACTCATCAAACTTTCATCGCAATCGGATGAATGACATATGAACGCATACGAGATTTTGTTCAAGGAACTTCGCGCGCCATCACTCATTTGTTGAATCTACACGTGCGCTACCTATTGTAAAATGGATTTACTACGCATGAAACCTTCCCTGGAGTGTACTCAACGATTCACCAAAGTGCCATCACAATCTGATGAATGGTATATCAACGCATACGGGACTTTTGTTACAACAATTTGCGTGCCATCGCTCATTTGTTAAATCTACTCGTGCGCTGCCTATTGTAAAATGGATTTACTAAGCCAGAAAGCTTTCCTGGAGTGTACACAACAATTCAACAAAGTTTCATCACTATCGAACGAATGGTATATGAGCGCTTACGGGACTTTGTTGAAATGCTTCGCGCGTCGTCGCTCATTTGTTGTATCTACTCGTGCGCTATCTATTGTATAATGGATTTACTAAGCCAGAAACCTTCCCTGCAGTGTTCACACCTTCTCACCCAAGTTTCATCGCTATCGGACTAATGGTATATGAAGGCATACGGGACTTTGTTGAAACGCTTCGCGCGTCGTCGCTCATTTGTTAATCTACCCGTGCGCTATCAATTGTATAATGGATTTACTAAGCCAGCATCCTTCCCTGAAGTGCACACAACGTCTCACCCAAGTTTCATCGCTATCGGACGAATGGCTTAAGAACGCATATGGGACTTTTTTGAAACACCTCGCGCGTCGTCCCTTATTTGTTGAATCTACTCGTGCGATGCCTATTGTGAAGTAGATTTACTAAAAAAGAAACCTTCCCTGAAGTGTACAGAACATCTCACCAAAGTTTCATTGCTATAAGACGAATGGTGTATGAATGCATACGGGACTTCGTTGAAACGCTTCGCGTGTCGTCGCTCATTTGTTGAATCCACTTGTGCGCTTGCTACTGTGAAATGTATTTACTAACAATAAGTTAGAAACCTTCACGTTAGTGTCCACAACATCTCACCCAAGTTTCATTGCTATCGAACGAATGGTATATGACCTTATACGGGACTTTGTTGAAACGCTTTGCATGTCGTTGCTCATTTGTTGGATCTACTCGTGCGCTGCCTATTTTAAAGTGGCTTTACTAAGCCAAAAAACTTCCCTGGAGTTTACACAACATCTCACCCAAGTTTCATCGCAATCGGATGAATGGTGTACGAACGAATACGGGACTTTGTCGAAATGATCGCGCGTCGTCGCTCATTTGTTGAATCTACTCATGCGCTACCTATTGTAAAATGGATTTACTCAGCCAGAAACCATCCTTGGTGTATACTCAACGTCTCATCCAAGTTTCAGCGCAATCGGATGAATGGTATATGAACGCATAGGAGACATACCCACAGACAGACCCACAGACTGACCCACAAGCTATCACGTAACATTGATTTATATATCTACAAGCTGTACCCGGCATGCGTTGCAATGCCAATCAAAGAAAGTGTTGGCGTTGACATTTTGTTTCTTGAAGTGCTTTTGGATACACAATATGTATTTCAATTTCCGTTAACTGCCTCTAAGCTATCGTAAAATGGTTTTACTTCTTTAGAAACATTCGTGGGAGCGTGCACAGCAACTCACCAAAGATTCACCGCAATCGGATGAATGGCATATGAACGCATACGGCATTTTGTTCGAACGATTCGTGCGCTGTAACCCATTGGTTGAATCTACTCGTGCGCTACCTATTGTATAATGGATTTACTAAGCCCGAAACCTTCCCTGGAGTGTACACAACATCTCACCCAAGTTTCATCGCTATCAGACGAATGGTATATGAACGCTTATGGGACTTTGTTGAAAGGCTTCGCGCGTCGTCTCTCATTTGTTGAATCTACTCGTGCGCTGCCTATTGTATAGTGGATTTGCTAAGCCAGAAATCTTCCCTGAGATGTACACAACATCTCGCCCAAGCCTCATATTTATCGGACGAATTGTATATGAATGCATACGGGACTTTGTTGAAACGCATCGCGTGTCGTCGCTCGTTGGTGAACCTACTCGTGCGCTACCTACTGTGAAATGTATTTACTAAACCACAAATCTTCCTTGGAGTGTCCTCAATATCTCACCCAAGTTTCTTCGCTATCGGACGAATGATATATGACCTTATACGGGACTTTGTTGAAACGCATAGCGCGTCGTCCCACATTTGCTTAATCTACTTGTGCGCTGCCTATTTACTCAGCCAGAAACCTTCCTTGAAGTGTACACAAAATCTCATCCAAGTTTCATTGCTATCGGACGAATGGTATACAAATGCACATGGGACTTTGCTTAAACGCTTCGTGTGTCGTCGCTCATTTGTTGAATCTACTCGTGCGCTACCTATAGTAAAATGTATTTACTAAGTTAGAAACCTTCACGTAAGTGTACACAACATCTCATCCAAGTTTCATCGCTATCGGACTAATGGTATATGAAGACATAGGTGACTTTGTTGAAACGCTTCGCGGGTCGTCGCTCATTTGTTGAATCTACTCGTGCGCTACCTATTGTAAAACAGATTTACTAAGCCAGAAACCTTCCATGGAGTGCACACAACATCTTACCCAAGTTTAATTGCTATCGGACGAATGGTATATGAACGCATACGGGTCTTTTTGAAATGCTTCGCGCGTCGTTGCTCATTTGTCGATTTTACTCGTCTGCTACCTATTGTAAAATGGATTTACTAAGCCATAAACCTTCCCTGGAGTATACACAACATCTCACTCAAGTTTCATCGCTATTGGACGAACGGTATATGAACGCATACCGGACTTCTTTGAAACGTTTCGCGCGTCGTCGCTCATTTGTTGAATCTACTCGTGCGCTACCTATTGTAAAATTGACTTACTGAGTCAGAAACCTTCCCTGGAGTGTACTCAATATCTCGCCTATGTTTCATCGCAATCGAATGAATAACGGGCTTTATTGAAACGCTTCGCGCGTCGTCGCTCATTTGTTGAATCTACACGTGCGCTACCTATTGTAAAATGTATTTACTAAGTTAGAAACCTTCACGTAAGTGTACACAACATCTCACCCAAGTTTCATCGCTATCGGACTAATGGTACATGAAGACATAGGTGACTTTGTTGAAACGCTTCGCGCGTCGTCGCTCATTTGTTGAATCTACTCGTGCGCTACCGATTGTAAAATGGATTTACTAAGCCAGAAACCTTCCATGGAGTGTACACAACATCTTACCCAAGCTTAATTGCTATCGGACGAATGGTATATGAACGCATACGGGACTTTTTGAAATGCTTCGCGCGTCGTTGCTCATTTTTCGATTTTACTCGTCTGCTACCTATTGTAAAATGGATTTACTAAGCCATAAACCTTCCCTGGAGTATACACAACATCTCACTCAAGTTTCATCGCTATTGGACGAACGGTATATGAACGCATACGGGACTTCTTTGAAGCGCTTCGCGCGTCGTCGCTCATTTGTTGAATCTACTCGTGCGCTACCTATTGTAAAATTGACTTACTGAGTCAGAAACTTTCCCTGGAGTGTACTCAACGTCTCGCCTATGTTTCATCGCAATCGAATGAATAACGGGCTTTATTGAAACGCTTCGCTCGTCGTCGCTCATTTGTTGAATCTACACGTGCGCTACCTATTGTAAAATGTATTTACTAAGTTAGAAACCTTCACGTAAGTGTACACAACATCTCACCCAAGTTTCATCGCTATCGGACTAATGGTACATGAAGACATAGGTGACTTTGTTGAAACGCTTCGCGCGTTGTCGCTCATTTGTTGAATCTACTCGTGCGCTACCGATTGTAAAATAGATTTACTAAGCCAGAAACCTTCCATGGAGTGCACACAACATCTTACCCAAGTTTAATTGCTATCGGACGAATGGTATATGAACGCATACGGGACTTTTTGAAATGCTTCGCGCGTCGTTGCTCATTTGTCGATTTTACTCGTCTGCTACCTATTGTAAAATGGATTTACTAAGCCATAAACCTTCCCTGGAGTATACACAACATCTCACTCAAGTTTCATCGCTATTGGACGAACGGTATATGAACGCATACGGGACTTCTTTGAAACGCTTCGCGCGTCGTCGCTCATTTGTTGAATCTACTCATGCGCTACCTATTGTAAAATTGACTTACTGAGTCAGAAACCTTCCCTGGAGTGTACTCAACATCTTGCCTATGTTTCATCGCAATCGAATGAATAACGGACTTTATTGAAACGCTTCGCGCGTCGTCGCTCATTTGTTGAATCTACTCGTGCGCTACCGATTGTAAAATGGATTTACTAAGCCAGAAACCTTCCATGGAGTGCACACAACATCTTACCTAAGTTTAATTGCTATCGGACGAATGGTATATGAACGCATACGGGACTTTTTGAAATGCTTCGCGCGTCGTTGCTCATTTGTCGATTTTACTCGTCTGCTACCTATTGTAAAATGGATTTACTAAGCCATAAACCTTCCCTGGAGTATACACAACATCTCACTCAAGTTTCATCGCTATTGGACGAACGGTATATGAACGCATACGGGACTTCTTTGAAACGCTTCGCGCGTCGTCGCTCATTTGTTGAATCTACTCGTGCGCTACCTATTGTAAAATTGACTTACTGAGTCAGAAACCTTCCCTGGAGTGTACTCAACATCTCGCCTATGTTTCATCGCAATCGAATGAATAACGGGCTTTATTGAAACGCTTCGCCCGTCGTCGCTCATTTGTTGAATCTACACGTGCGCTACCTATTGTAAAGATGATTTACTCAGCCAGAAACCTTCCTTGGAAGGTACTCAACACCTCACCCAAGTTTCATCGTAATCGAATGAATGGCAAGTGAACGCATAGGAGACATACCCACCCACAAACTATCACGTAACATTGACTTCTCTCTATATATAACAAGTAGTTCCGTGAAGAACTATACAGCCTATTTTCATATATCCTACTCAAATTAATTGCCTCTATCAACATACAAAATTTCAGTTTGATTGCTATGTTAGATTCGTAGATACTGAGAACCGACTAAATATTGCAGATGGTAGCCAGGTTGGATTTTTATTTATGTACTACAAGCTGTACCCGGCATGCGTTGCAATGCCAATCAAAGAACGTGTTGGCGTTGAAATTCTGTTTCTTGAAGTGCTTTTGGATACACAACATGTTAACTGCCTCTAAGCTATCGTAAAATGGATTTTCTAATTTAGAACCATTCGTGGAAGCGTGCACAACAACTTTCAAAAGTTTCATCGCTGTCACTCATTTGTTGAATGTACTCGTACGCTACCTGTTGTGAAATGGATTTACTAAGTCGAAACCCTTCCCTGGCGTGTATACAATAACTCATCAATGATTCATCGCAATCGGATGAATTGTATATGCACGTATAAGGGGTTTTGTTTAAACGATTCGTGCGCTGTCACTCATTTGTTGAATCTACTCGTGCGCTACCTATTGAGAAATGTATTACTAAGTCGAAGCCCTTCCCTGGCGTGTACACAATAACTCATCAAGGTTGCATCGCAATCGAAGAATGTTATATGAACGCAATAGGGGATTTTGTTGAAACGCTTCGCGCGTCGTCACCCATTTGTTGCATCTACTCTTGCGCTACTTATTGTGAAATGGATTTACTAAGTCCCCTTCCCTGGCGGGTACACAATAACTGATCAATGTTTCATCGCAATCGGATGAATAGTATATGAACGCATACCTGATTTTGTTTAAACGATTCGCGCTCCGTCACTCATTTGTTGAATCTACTCGTGCGCTACCTACTGTAAAATGTATTTACTAAGTTATAAATCGTCACGTAAGTGTCCACAACATCTCACCCAAGTTTCATCGCTATCGGACTAATGGGATATGAAGACATAGGGGACTGTATTGAAACGCTCCGCATGTCGTCGTTCATTTGTCGAATCTACTCGTGTGCTACCTACTGTGAAATGTATTTACTAAGCCAGAAACCTTCCTTGGAGTGTCCACCATATTTCACCCAAGTTTGACCGCTAACGGCAGAATGGTATATGACCTTATACGGGACTTTGTTAAAACGCTTCGCGCGTCGTCCATCATTTGTTGAATCAACTTGTGCGCTGCATATTGTATAGTGGATTTACTAAGCCAGAAATTTTTCATGACGTGTACACAACATCTCACTCAAGTTTCATAGCTACGGACGAATGGTACATGAATGCATACGGGACTTGGTTGAATCGCTTCGCGTGTCGTCGCTCATTTGTTGATTCTACTCTTGCGCTACATATTGTAATATGGATGTACTCAGCCAGAAACCTTCCCTGGAGTGTACACAACATCTCACCCAAGTTTCATCGCAATCGGTTGAATGGTATGTGAACGTATACGGGCCGTTGTCGAAACGCTTCGCGCGTTGTCACTCATTTGTTGAATATAAACGTGCGCTTCGTATTGTAAAATGGATTTACTTAGCCAGAAACCTTTCCTGGAGTGTACACAACAATTCACCAAACATTTATCACTATCAGACGACTGGTATATGTTTTTATACGGGACTTTGTTGAAACGCTTCGCGTGTCATCGCTCATTTGTTGAATCTACTGGTGCGCCACCTATTGTAAAATGTATGTACTAAGCCAGAAACCTTCCCTGGAGTGTACACAACATCTCACCCAAGTTTCATCGCTATCGGATGAATGGTATATGAAATTATATGGGACTTTGTTGAAACGCTTCGCGCGCCGTTGCTCATTTGTTGATTCTACTCGTGCTCTACCTATTTTTAAAGGGATTTACTAAGCTAGAAACCTTCCCTGGAGTGCACACAAAATCACAGCCTAGTTTCATCGCTATCGGACGAATGGTATATGAACGCAAACGTGACTTTGTTGAAATGCTTCGCGCGTCGTAGCTCATTTGTTGAATCTACTCGTGCGCTGCCTATTGTAAAGTGGATGTACTAAGCCAGGAAAAATTTCCTGCAGTGTACACAACATTTTACGCAAGTTTCATAGCTATCGGACGAATGGTATATGAATGCATACGGGACTTTGTTGAAACGCATTGCGTGTCGTCGCTCATTTGTTGAATCTACTTGTGCGCTATCTACTGTGAAATGTATTCACTAATTTTGAAACCTTCACGTAAGTGTACACAACATCTCACCCAAGTTTCATCGCTATCGGACGAATGGTATATGAACACATACGGGACTTTGTTGAAATGCTTCGCGCATCGTCGCTCATTTGTTGAATCTACGCGTGCGCTACCTATTGTAAAATGGATTTACTAAGTCAGAAACCTTCCTTGGAGTGTACTCAACATCTCACCCAAGTTTCATCGCAATCGGACGTATGGTATATGAACGCATAGGAGACATACATACCCACCCACAGACAAACTATCACGTAACATTGATTTTTATATATATAGACTAGGGCGCCCGTACTGCTCCGCAGCATAATTTTTCAGTATTGGAATTAAAAAAATTACGACATTAAGTAATAGTTTATAACCTTTATTTTACAATACTTCCTTCCAGACAATGTTCGCTGTGCGTCGACTCTTAGTTTGAAATGATTTTCCTCGAGATAAGGCAACATAGAACATTCCATGGCCTAAAACAGGATCAGGCAAGTAGATTCCAACTCGATGAAGCGTTTGACCCTGCACTTTGTTGATTGTAATACAAAACGCTAGTGTAATACGAAATTTCCGTCATTAGAACCAAAGATATGATTGCTACAATGAGAAAAATATTGAAAAAATGAGATATAATATCGAATATAATATAAAATAATGTTCACTCATAACATTCCGAAGAATCAGCCGATTTGAATAGTTAACAGCACAAATGAAAGGGCTTCAGTCACTGAGTGTTCTTAGACGAAAACGAATTGAGTACCTCAATCAGAACCAAAGATATGATTGCTTCAAAGTTGGAAAAAGATGGAAAACGTTGAAAATATCAAATAATTTGAGGAAGGCGGAAGTGAAGTTATTTGTAATACTTGATAACAAATCTTTGCATGAATAACTTTCATTTAATAGTGGTATGAAGGAAATCGACCGGATAGAATGGCCGGACGGACTCGGTTAAATTTTCATAATTATTTCTAATATTCGCTTCGGCACTCATAACATTCCTCAGAATCAACCAAGGTAAATATTTAATACCTCAAAAGATAGAGCTTGATTCACTAAGTGCTCTTAGACCAAAACGAACAGTGTAACGACCTTCGTAACTCAATTAGAACCGAAGATATGATTACTTAAATGTTGGAAAAAATTGGAAAAAGTTGAAAAAGTCAAATTATTTGAGAAAGGCGTAATTTAAGTGATTTGTAATACTTGGTGACAAATCTGTGCATTAATACCTTTCATTTAAAAAAAAAGATGAGAAAATCGGCCGGATAGTATGGCCGGACGGACTCGGATAAGTTTTCATCAATATTTTTAATAATATAGATAGCTTCAATGTGAAAAAAAGGAAAAAAGGTGCAAGAAATCAAATAATTTGAGGAAGGCAGAAGTTGAGTGATTTGTAATACTTGATATTAAACCCGTACATGAATAACTTTCATTTAATAGTGGTATGAAGGAAATCGACCGGATAGAATGGCCCGACGGACACGGTTAAGTTTTCATAATTATTTCAAATATTCGCTTCGACACTCATAACATTCCTCAGAATCAACCAATGTAAATATTTAATACCTCAAAAGAGGGAGCTTGATCCACTGAGTGCTCTTAGACCAAAACGAACAGTGTAACTCAATTAGAACCAAAGATATGATTCCTACAATGAGAAAAACTGTTGAATAAATGAGATGTAATATCGTATGTCCACTCATAACGTTCCTCAGAATCAGCCGATTTGAATGGTTAAGGGCTCAAATGATAGCGCTTGATTCACTGAGTGTTCTTAGACTAAAACGACATTCGTAGCTCAATGGGAACCGAAGATATGATTACTTCAATGTTGGAAAAAATTGGAAAACGTTGAAAAAATCAAATAATTTGAGAAAGGCGTAATTTAAGTGATTTGTAATACTTGGTGACAAATCTGTGGATGAATACCTTTCATTTAAAAAAAGGATGAAGAAAATCGGCCGGATAGTATGGCCGGACGGACTCGATAAGTTTGCATCAATATTTTTAATAATATAGATTACATGAAGATTATTGTGTACGTGTGGATTTCAGACTTCAATTGCATGATTAGGACACAGGAAGTAAAAACGAGACTTTAAAATTTCGCACAGCTGCCATCTTGTGGTTATGAAAACAATTGAATTAAATTAGATACCAGTGGATTAACATTTGTATAAGCATTAACGTGCAAAGTTTCACTGCACTCAGATGGTTAAATCGCGAGAAACGTCCATTTAAATATTTAAACTTCGCGTCGCCGCCATGTTGGATTGGTGCTCACCAGGTTACTGAAAGTCATATAGGTGAACTTAAGTTCATAGCCTCTATGAACATAAAAAATCAGTTTGATTGCTGGAAAAGATTCTTAGATATTGAGAACCGTCAAAATATTTCAGATGCTCGCCATTTTGGATTGTTATATGTATAGGCCATAGAGTTATGTACAATTAAAGGAAAATAATTGCGTAGCTTCATTATTATAGCTTACACTTCGATCGCATGATTACGACACAAGAATAAAAACTTAATTTTAAAAATTCGCACAGCCGCCATCTTCAGTTTATGTAAACAATTGAACTAAATTAGATGCCAGTGAATATGTATAATCATTTACTGTACCACATTTCAATGCGCTCATATGATTTGTCGTGACTGTGAACCTCCATGATTCAGAACCCAGGACTGCGGTTCGAAGGAACATTATACATAAGGGCAATAGAGTTATTATTATTATTACTAAGTTGGATGTGAGCAATTGTAAGCCAGAGATGTATTTCTGGAGGAGATAGGATTGCTGGAGCCAGGATGTGTACAATGGTCTGTAAATATTGATAGTACAACAGTACGTTGGTCGAGCACTTTGTATTGTAGGGAGAGTGATTCATAGTCACAAGTCAGGCCAGAAGTTGAACCTTGGATGTCACGTAGACACAAGTATGGGCAGTCGCCGCTACCTTAGGGAGCAGCACTTGCCAGGCACTGGAGGGTGGAATGGACCAGGCCTCAGTTGAAGGGAGAGATGGATTCTGGGTCATCTCTAGTTGAATATAATGGTATCCAAAATGGCGAGCGACAGAGTTATTACAGGAGAGTTGCCAGAGAGTTATTACAGAGTAACAGAGTAGTAGTCACAGAGTGATTGCAGAGTAGTGGAGCGGCAGAGTAACAGTAGCTCTCACGCCTCAGTTCTTGCCAGAGTAACGTCGTAACGCGCGCGAGCAGAGTTCAGCCTCGCGGAGACACACTAGATGTCAAGTATCAGTAAGACTTAGTAGCGCTATTACAGACCTGCGTACACTTCCAGCAGTAACTTCACATAATTTGTATATAGTGTATATATACTTCGACTGCCAAGGGCTTAATAAATCGGCAGTAGTCCAAGGGAATTTCATCTTTTATTCCGGTAGTTCCGGGACGAGTCTGTGAAACCTCAAGTTCCCTTATCTAGAAAACCGCTCGGTTAGTAGGGAAAATCGACGGAGGAGCTGTCAACCTGCCAGAACGTCTCACAGGCCAGGTAGGTCACGACAGACCTAACTTTTGGTGTCAGATGTGTAGGGTCCCGAGTTCGACGCACTGAACAGAGCAACTACGGAATAAAGAGAGAGATCGCGACATCGCAGAAGATTGTCCGATAAAGACCGCGACAACGCAGAAGATTGTCCGTCCGCGCATCCGCGTAAATCGTACCGAGTGCCGCGCAACGCAGAAGAGAGAAGAAGAAGCCTACTAAGCAGAAGGAGCCGTGCAGTAGCGAGCCGTGCCACCAGCAGAAGGGAGAACCGACCAGCCGCAGTATCCAGTTAGCAGAGACAACAAGGAAGAAGAAGTAGCCGCCAGATAAGCTAACCTTATTACAATGGCAAGACAGACAAGTGCAGCTACCGGTGTCCAGGTAGAGGAGAGGCTAGCAGACATAGATATGGTGAGTACAAGTGGGCCTTTTGTATCAGTAACCGAAGGACATCGCCTGATAGGTCGGGAGTTCGATGGAACACAGCCCGACAGATTACGTGAGTTTGTGGCCAATGTAGACGCTGCTGTTCGCATGGTAAAAGACGATGATCAAGAGCTGTTCTTTAAGTATATCCTGACCAAAATCACGGGCAAGGCCCGAGACAAGTTGTTAGTCAGAAGAGATATAAATCACTGGGAGGCTGCCAAACAGGCATTACAAGAATACTACGGATTTCAGGGCACATTAGACTTGTATATTTGCCAGATGTTTCAAACAGCGCAGGATCCGAGGGAATCAGTGGCGATATGGGCATACAAAGTAGAGACTCTATCAGCTGCGTTCAGGGAAGCAGTCCTCGATGGAGAAAGCTGGGAGGACAGGGAAGCTCAGTTAAGAATCACAAGAAAAATATGCGTAGCTAGCTTCATACAGGGGTTAAGTAACCCGCGAATCCAAGCTAGGGTTCAGGGCCACGGGGCCATTACTTTCGAGAAAGCGGTAGCCACTGCGAGGCAAGAAGAGGCGGTAATACTCTCAAAGAAGGCACGAGAAGGGCTGCACACGAAACATAGCTCAGGGGTAAGAGCAGGAAAACCCGATCAGGAAAGGAAGGCACCACTAAGGTGGCATACTAAGCCAACACAAGCGAGTGTTAGGGTGGTCTGTTACAACTGTAACAGGGAAGGCCACATCGCACGGGAGTGCAAGGAGGCACGAACCCGGGGTGCACGCACCGCGTTAGGTAATACACCTAATGTACAGACAGGGGGCACACCAAGTAAGATCATATGTAGATATTGCAAAAAACCGGGACACATAGAGCGCGATTGCCGAAAGAAGCAGAGAGATAAGGAAGCCGTGGCGCCGGAAGCCGTGCGCATAATTAGAGAGAAGCCTCACACGGAAGCGGACAGGAGTAGAACCTGTTACCGTTGTGGGAAGAAAGGGCACGTACAAAACAACTGCCGACAGACAGCCCGGGCACCACAAGTAGGAGTGGACCAGCGGAAGTGTTATAAATGTGGCCAGCAGGGTCACATAAAACGAAATTGTCCGGAGGCCAAGAAAGGCCAGGGCCAGAGTAGGCGCACGGGAGGTAAGGCCATGAAAGGCCGACGACAGTGCGATATTTGTGACCGATGGTCACATGGAACCAAAGACTGTTGGTTCAAGAGTGGGAAAGGTAGTAAGAGAAATATCACTCAGACAGGGGCGACAAACTGGAGCGGGTCCATAACACAGGGACAGCTATGGAATCCCGTAATTTAGGGAGTCCCAAGGCACGTGACATGGAGGGCACTATATTAATGCATTGCGGGGGGCCTCTGAGGTTTTTAATTGACACTGGTTCCGATGTCAGCCTAGTGAAGAGGCAATCAGTGCCTAAAACAGTTACAATCAGTAGAGGCACCACGATCGAATTAATGGGTGTAAGCGAGGGAACGATTTACACCCAAGGGACCGTTCAGTTTGTTATTGGAGGTACTAAACACACAGTGCATGTGGTGGGCAGTGATTTCCAACTAAGCCAGGATGGTATAATAGGGAGAGACATCCTAGCTGACAGCGTGATCGACTACCGGGAGGGTCATGATACGATCCACGGTAAAAGATACCCGCTGGGAGCGAGGGAGGCGAAGATAATCAGCCTCGAGCCTTGAACTCAGAAGGTAGTAGTTATTGAAGTCGATAAGAATCTACCAGTGGGAATTATTGAGAGGGCCGAGGTGGCACCAAGGGTTTACCTCGCAGAGTGTCTAACTAGGTCAGAGCACAATGAGGCAGTAGTCAGTATGATGAATACTACGGAGGAAGAAGTGACTCTGTACAGCCCTCGAGTGCGAATGCAGGAGGTGGATGACACCTGCCTGGCAGAAGTACGCAAGGTACAGCAAGGCAGTAAGGCGGTAACCGGAGAAGCGGCTACTCAGAAGCCCAGATCACGCCGAGTGATAGACTGCTTGCGAGTAGACCATCTCACGCAGGTAGATAAGGAAGGTATATACGCCATCTGTGCGGAATACAATGACATCTTCCACCTTGAGGGAGATAAGCTCACATGCACGGAAGTTATACGTCACGAGATCCCAACGCCCCGGGATCAACCCCTGATTAATGTGCGGCCGTATAGGCTGCCGGAGGCACAAAAGGGAGAGATACAAGCACAGATAGATAAGATGCTAGGTGATGAAATTATTGTACCTAGTACATCCCCTTGGAATGCACCATTATTGTTAGTACCAAAGAAAATGGATGCGTCAGGTAAGCAAAAGTGGAGAGTTGTGATTGACTTCCGAAAATTGAACGAAGTAACGATAGGGGTTAGTTATCCCCTCCCACTCATCTCAGAGCTATTAGATGCTCTAGGTAAGGCCAGGTATTTCAGTACACTTGACCTTTGTAGCGGTTATTATCAGGTGTTATTAAAACCTAAAGACAGGCCCAAGACAGCTTTTTCAGCATTAGGGCGTAAGTACGAATTTGCAAAGATGCCCATGGAGTTGAAAGATGCGCCAGCCACATTCACAAGGCTGATGAACACAGTGCTTACCGGATTGACAGGTATTCAGTGTCTGTGCTATCTAGATGATATAATAGTGTATGGTAGCTCAATAGAGGAGCACAATGCTAAGTTAAGGGATGTTTTTCAAAGGCTGAGAGAAAATACGTTGAAGCTCCAGCCAGATAAGTGTGAGTTCCTGAGGACTGAAGTGACGTTCTTAGGGCATGTAATTACTGAAGAGGGAGTCTTACCAGACTCACGAAAGGTGCAGGCCGTGAAGGATTTTCCGAGGCCTACCACGAGCCGCCAGATTAAACAATTCTGCGGACTCAGTGGGTATTATAGGAAATTTATACCCAATTATAGTAAGATCGCGAAGCCACTATATGAATTAGTGAAGAAGGAAGTTCCCTTCGTGTGGGGAGATGCACAGGAACAAGCGTTCGAAACGCTAAAGCAAAAACTCATTGAAGAGCCTATATTACAGTACCCAGATTTTGAAAAGCCATTCGTTCTTACCACAGATGCTAGCAACGAAGCAGTGGGGGCCGTATTGTCACAAGGGCCCGTGGGTAAAGATCTTCCCGTAGCATACGCAAGCAGGACGCTTAATAAGGCAGAAAGAAATTATAGTGTCACAGAAAAAGAATTATTAGGCATTGTTTGGGGTGTAAAGTATTTCAGGCCGTATTTGTCCGGACGGCATTTCACGGTGGTGACAGATCACAAGCCGCTGAAGTACGCAAACGATTACAGTTGAAGGGAATGAAAAGCGACATTGAGCGTTATATACGCTCGTGTCCTTCATGCCAAAAGAATAAGGGGACTAGACCAGACGTCAGAGCGCCAATGGTAATTACGGACACCCCTAGCACGGTCTTTGAGAAGGTATCTCTGGATGTGGTGGGTCCACTTCCGGTGACAGAGCTTGGCATTAAGTATATTTTGACATGCCAGGACCAACTGTCGAAGTACTTGGTAGCTAGTGCCATGCCGAATCAGGAGGCTGAAACAGTGGCACGGACGCTCATTAATAATGTTATAAGCATTTACGGGATACCGGGGCAAATTCTCACTGACCAGAGTAGTAACTTCATGAGCGAAATTTTGAAGGCACTTTGCAAGAAATTGCGAATTAAGAAAACAAACACAAGCGCTTTCAGACCACAGTCCAACGGTAGCGTAGAGAGATCTCACAAGGTACTAGCAGAGTACCTGAGGCATTATGTTTGATCAGGCGGGCAGAATGACTGGGACAAGTATCTGCCCACAGCGAGCTTTGTATATAATACCACCAAGAGTACTAGCACAGGGTTCACACCCTACGAGCTTATTTTTGGAAAGAAGGCGAATATACCAGGTGTATTGCAAAAGCCACCTGAGGTGGATTATAATGAACATCAGAACGTGGTAGAGGAGCTGACGTCACAGCTCAGGAGGAATCATGAAGCCGCTAGGAGGACGCTAGTTGAGCGTAAAGAACTGGAAAAGGCTAATTACGATAAAAAGCAGAACGAAGTCACATTTCGAATTGGTGACAAGGTACTCTTGCGTAATGATGCATTGTGAAGAGGACGATCTAAAACGCTGAGTCCGCCATTTGTAGGACCTTATGAGGGAGTGGACGTTTCAGGGGTAAATTGTACCCTATTGCTTAGTAAGAAAGGCAGAAGAGTTAAGGTGCATAAGAATCGGTTGAAAATGTACTTGTAAAAGGACTCCAACGGGTTTAGAACCCGGGTGGGTGCAGAAGCAGCACAGAACGGATTAAGGAGTAAGGACGTATATATACGGTTAGTAGACTACAATGACAGCTAAGGGTTAACACAGCTGTAAGAGATTGTGTGCGAATGGAGTCAATATAGTTTATCAGTAGGCACACAATAATATTTGAACAGCGGACAACAGAGGCGAGCAGCCTAGATAACGCACCGGGAGACATGAGTTACGTAAGGCGAAATACAGGGATGTCCATAGTGGCCCCGGAGCGGCCATCCTCAGGAAGTAAAAACCCCCGTGTGGGTGGCGGGAACCATTGGAACGTTTAGACACGTGATCATTGGTGTTAGAATACCCCCAACAGTGAGCCTGCTGTGTCGTAAGAGGCGACAGAAAAGAGGCGTCGCCTGATGACCTCGATTACCTACTGGTCAGGCAGGCGCGAATCCCGGTGAGTAGCTCTGTGTAATTGAGCCATATGTTATTAGTGGCAGCCCCAGGTATGCGAAGGCCTGCCTCTGATAATATATGGAAGCCAATCAATGGCATAAGGGTGAATAAGAGACACCTGAGTTAACGGTACAAATTATTTAGGGACACATACGTGTGTATAGCAAGTAGAGAAGAAGTGCTCTAAGAGGCACATTTGAGAAAAGCGAAGAGTCAGAACCTCAAATTTCGGCCACGACGAAGTTACACACCCCTTCGTCTCAATGGCAACTAGGTCATAGCGACAGCTGCTGGTAGGGTTCTTTAATACCCCGCCAAGCTACGGAAAACAAAATCGGGTCGTACTAGAAATTTTAAACAGTCAGACGAACAGAGGTTCGACGGGTGGCACTGAGGTGCTCGTAAGTAAAGGGTTGCACGATGGCGAGCGTGTAGCCTATATGTGACTCGTCACCCCTAGGGTAGTCGCGGATACGCACCCGTTAGGACAGGGGTAGGGAAAACCGGAGCTTAGCTTAGATGAAATGAAACAGAAACCGAGCCATGAAAGGCATGTTTTGAGAGCATTCAGTAAAATGCAAACGGCGATAGCGTAGCCACAGTCCAGAGGCGATCTGTGAAGCCGAGTTTCTGAGCAGCAGAACTCGAGGGTAGTAGAAGGTGAATGTCAGCTTGTGGCACAGCTGACATGGTAAAGCCACATCTCCGAGGTGGGATGTGAAGCCGAGTCTCTATGTAACAGAACTCGAAGTTAAGGGAGCAAGTTTTTGAACTTAGTGTATGACACTGCTGATAGTTTTGTAGCCGCATGCCTAAGCCAGGATGCGAAGCAAAGTCTTTTGAGACTTTAGTTATTGAAGTAGATAAAATTTTGGTGGAAAATCAGTAAAATAGGTAACGAATAACCTGTCTTTACCTTGCAGGTAAGGCAGAAGGCAATGGCTCGAATGCTAGAATGGTCCTACACCATGGTGGCGGTGGTAACAGTGACGTCATCACCCCACGGCATAACCGGAGAAGTACTAGATGTACAAGTGACACCATACGAGAATACACCTGGAGTATACTTCGACAACCAGGGTGAGATACAGTTGTATAATATGGAATGGACATTAGTTACCTATGTGAATTTGAATCAGCTAAGTGATGTATTTTCAAATATCAGGGAGCATATACACTGGACACAATTGGCATGTATATTGTTAGAGCAGAAAACAAATTTGACATGTCAGCATGACGTCAAGATGTTAAGTAATCATTTGCAACGGATTAAGGAATCTAAAGAAACGATAGCCAAAATCACTAGACCAAGTGGGGAGACGGATAATACCAGACCGAAAAGGGGATTGATAAATGCTGTAGGTTCAATAGCCAAAGCGTTATTTGGGACATTAAGTCAGGATGATGCAGATAAGTATGAGTCACAAATAAGTGAGTTAGAGAGAGAGCAACTCTCAATGATTAAGGTCACTAAAGAACAGATGTTAGTGGTTAAGTCCACGTTACAAACAATGAACAGCACCATCTACGATGAAACTGCAAACGAGCAGAGGTTGACTCAGAGTTTAAATGAAATCAGGACATATTTTTCCAATAGTACGCTTCGGATTACAGAAGCATTTGAGCAAGCAGAGTTAGAGATCTCATTAAACAGACATTTAATTGAGATAGAAGGCTTACTTGTACAGCTGTATGAGCAGTACAGTGTGGTACTGTCAGGCATCATGAATGCACAGGTAGGAGTCATCCAGGTACAGATAATATCACCGGATGACATCATAGAAAGTTATAAGAAAGCCCAGGAGGATTTTCCAAAAGGGTTATCCTTGCCATTTGAATTAAGGTCAGCTTACGGTTACCTAGTCTACAAGGTGGCAACAGTGGAAGTGTTTACAAGTGAAAACTATCTTGTGTATGTTATAAGAACACCCCTTACAGACAGAGTGGTTTATAGTGTGTATCATATGATCCCATTCCCCACCTACATGAAGAGTAATCCCCACCATTTTGTGTACATTCAAGAGGCCAAGGACTATATATTGATGGACAAGGAAAAGCAGACATTTGCGCAATTAGATAGGGAACAGGTGAGGCAGTGTAAGGTAGTGTCTGCCACGTGGAGGTTGTGTCACGCTCAGTTCCCTGTTAATATGGTTCACTCGCAAGACAGTTGCGCAGTGAAGATACTCAGTGGAGTTAGTCAGGTACCGGAGAATTGTGATAAGAGAGTACTACCAGTACAGCGATTGCTGTGGATACCTATAAGGGAAAACAGGTATATTTATGTGTCTCCAGGTGAGACAAGGGTCACCTGCATGTGTAAGGACACTACAAGTGATATGGGACTAACTGGCACAGGTATTGTTGTGTTAAGTCCAGGGTGTACGTTGTACAGCCCACATAGTAAGGTACAAGGGGTAGGTAAAATAAACACTACTCGAGGTAAGGACTTAGTGCCAGATTTGATACTTAATTATGACTGCAGCGAGCAGATTGGTAGTGAGATTAAGTTAGAGCAGGTACCAGAGGTTAATAAACTGCCACTGAATAATTTGTTAAATCATGTGAATGATTTAAAGTGGGCCACACACAAAACAGAAGAGGTGGAGGACTTGGTAAGAAAACAAGAAGAAGACATACAAAGTCAGATGATGTATAAACATTTCAATATATATAAGTATATTGTACTAACTATAGCAGGTACAATTGGGATGATTTTATGGTGCTATTGTTGCAATTGTTGTTGTGATTGCCCTAAATTAGGGTTTCCAGCCAAAAAATGGTTTGATGATGCAAGGTCACATTGCCCAAATATTTGCATAAGGCAAACAGTAATTACGAGGGAAGGTAAGGCTAGGACTTCAGATGAGGATATTACGATATTCCAACGTCCCAGGCAACTTCGGGGACGCCCGGAGATGTCTGAGGAAATCTTGGAATTAGACTCTATGCCTGCTGAAGGACGCTTCAGTACGCCTATAAGGGCTATTGTAGGTTCAGATATGAGTGCGAGTCAGATCGCACTACAGCCTTCACCCTCAACGCAAAGTCGCAGATCATTACGACTCGACAGTAACCGAGTGTAATATTGGGACAGAAATGAATGCAAGGAAGATTGCACACATTTCTTCCCTGGGGAAGGAGGTGTCGTGACTGTGAACCTCCATGATTCAGAACCCAGGACTGCGGGTCGAAGGAACATTATACATAAGGACAATAGAGTTATTATTATTATTACTAAGTTGGATGTGAGCAATTGTAAGCCAGAGATGTATTTCTGGAGGAGATAGGATTGCTGGAGCCAGGATGTGTACAATGGTCTGTAAATATTGATAGTACAACAGTACGTTGGTCGAGCACTTTGTATTGTAGGGAGAGTGATTCATAGTCACAAGTCAGGCCAGAAGTTGAACCTTGGATGTCACGTAGACACAAGTATGGGCAGTCGCCGCTACCTTAGGGAGCAGCACTTGCCAGGCACTGGAGGGTGGAATGGACCAGGCCTCAGTGGAAGGGAGAGATGGATTCTGGGTCATCTCTAGTTGAATATAAGGGTATCCAAAATGGCGAGCGGCAGAGTTATTACAGGAGAGTTGCCAGAGAGTTATTACAGAGTAACAGAGTAGTAGTCACAGAGTGATTGCAGAGTAGTGGAGCGGCAGAGTAACAGTAGCTCTCACGCCTCAGTTCTTGCCAGAGTAACGTCGTAACGCGCGCGAGCAGAGTTCAGCCTCGCGGAGACACACTAGATGTCAAGTATCAGTAAGACTTAGTAGCGCTATTACAGACCTGCGTACACTTCCAGCAGTAACTTCACATAATTTGTATATAGTGTATATATACTTCGACTGCCAAGGGCTTAATAAATCGGCAGTAGTCCAAGGGAATTTCATCTTTTATTCCGGTAGTTCCGGGACGAGTCTGTGAAACCTCAAGTTCCCTTATCTAGAAAACCGCTCGGCTAGTAGGGAAAATCGACGGAGGAGCTGTCAACCTGCCAGAACATCTCACAGGCCAGGTAGGTCACGACAGATTAAATCACGAAAAAAATGTATTAGAATGAGTCAACTTCGCTTGATCGCCATGTCCGTTTCGTAGTTTACAGGTTTTTGAAAGTTACATAGATAAACTTGTAGCAGTGCTCTTTATCACCGTACAAAATTTCAGGTTGATTTCATAAATAGTTTCGGAGATATTGAATGCCTGTGAAATATTTCGCACAGCCGCCATTTTGAGGTTATGTAAACAATTGTACGAAGTTAGATGTCGGTGCATTAGAATGTATATAAACATATACTGTTTCAAGTTTCATTGCGTTTGGTTGGTTAAATCGCGAGAAACGTCCATTTAAGAGTCGCAAATTCGCTTGGCTGCCATGTTGGTTTTGTAGTTACCAGGTTTTCAAAGGTCACATAAGTGAATTTCTAGTAGTTCCCTTTATCACCATACAAAATTCCAGGGTGATATCGGTAATAGTTTAGGAGATATTGAATGCTGGTGAAATATTTCGCACAGCCGCCATGTTGGATTGGCGAGACGTAACAAAATTAGAAGGGGTGGCCCGGAATAGAGCTATGAACTTACCGAGTTTCATTGAAATCTCTCCAGCCGTTTGGATTTTATTAGGGAGGGACACACACACGAATCACACACGCACACACACACGGACAAAGGTGATCTCATAAGCCTATTTTTTCAAAATTGAAAATAGGCTAAAAATGAAAGTTTGTCTGTTTTTTCTGAATTTTCACGGAAGTTTGAGTTATTAACGCGTTTCAGACTGGTTTATGACGGTTGTGCGCAAAATTAAAATTTTTGTCTCTCTGCCTGTCTGTTTGTCTGTCTGTGTACAATTTTGCACGCGTATCACTCGAGAACGGCTGAGTGGATCAACGTAAAATTTGGTACAGATGTCCATGAGAGGCACAAAAGTAATCATTGATGTATCTCTTCTCCATACCTCTCATAAAAGAGGGCCTACCCCCTTAAAATGCATGCTGAAATGGGCGTAGAAAGACGGGACAAAGCTCATTTTCAGCGTCTCAGTGCGAGAAACAGAACTCGGGAACCCTACGGGCCCCGAAAACCACATTTTAAGGTCTTAAAACCAACAGTTTTTGAGATACACCCAGAAAACCAATTTCATTTATTAAGCTATTGAAAGAATGCAATCCGGTAACCATGGCAACACATTCTCTGAAGTCCATCTATTTCCATAATACGCAATGCCATTCCATTTATTACATTGCTGTGAACGTTCGCAAACGGCTATAAGGTTATCACGGAACCAACTTAAGCTGTAAAATTCATCAATACGTATATAATGCGCTTAAGGGGGTCAAGGGGTACTCTTGAATTTCTTCACGTGATTTACACGGGCGGGTGTGGTACTAACGGTCTATTATATCGCTATCCCTATATTAATCAATTATTATTATGATTATTATTATATTATGACGTACAAGGACGAGACAAAACTCATTTTCAGCCCTTGGTGGCTCGGAGGCTACTACGTTTTAAGGCTCTAAAACTACGTTTCTGAGATATTCCCAGAAAACTAATTTCATTTCATAAACTAATAAATAGATGACGAGTACAGAAGAACACCAAATCAGGAGCTATATAAATATACTGAGAAAATCACAGATGTGGCCAGGAAGAGACGTCTGGCTTTCTACGGACATGTGTCATGGATGAACCCAACAAGACTAACCAACCGGCTTCTCAACTACTGAGGGAATAGAAAGAGCTTGACACCGTCGCTAAGAGTAGTTAACAAGGATATCCAAGAACTGAAGATAATGAAATGTGATATTCGAAGCCGAGCACATCTCAGAAAGATACTTAAACAGAAGAGTTTTCAGGACAGACCACCCTGTAAGAAAACCGGCATCATCTGCCCAAAAGAGAGAAAGGAGAAACATAGCCACATAATGCGCGAATATTGGGCAAACATCAAGTCCCTCGTCAAACTGAAAAGTTGAACGTCGTGGTCCTTAGCTGGCCCATCCAAAAGAAGGAGAAGAAGAAGAACAAGAAGAAACTAATGAAGTAATGCAAGCCGGTAAACATGACAACAGTATCACAAGAGGTGACATCCAACTTTCCATTTATTTCTGTAAGAAGCAATGCCACTCAATTTATTACATTTCTGTGAAAGTTTGCAAATGGCTATAAGGTTATCGTGGAATCAAACATAGACTGTACAATTTAACAATGCGATTAAGGGGGTCAAGGGGTACCCTAGAATTTTTACACGTGACTTACACGTGCGATATGTTGTACAGAAGGTCTATTAAATCTCCAAACAGCAAGATTATTTTCAAATATTCCTGGATTGGAATAGTGTTTTTTGCATCTTTTGGGAATTTGGGCCATTGGAGTCTAAAAATCCCGAATTTTCATGCTCCACAAGCCTTTATAATTTATTAAGGAAGTCTTCCTGGAGATGGGGACTTTCTATAACGGTGAGGGTCAGTTTTAATTTGACATATATGGCGTTTCGTCTACAGTACGAGGTTTTCAATATTATTGTCACGTCAGGAAGTACACGTTAGGTGAATTTAGTTTGAGAGCACATTTTAAGTAATCATATATTTGTCGACAAACGGGTTCATTGTAAAAGATGATTTTGTTTGATACTGTGTGGTTGATATATATTTATGTTTATGTACGCCTATAATTCATGTTGGGGTGCTTGGAGCATCGTAAAATTCGGTATTGTAACCATGAGCCAATCAATACACCAATCATTTAGAAAACTCTTCAACGTACTTCTCATAGAAGGGAGGGTATTAGGAACAACTTTTCAAAATACATGCTAAAATAGGTGAAAAATAAACAATATCCTAGGACGACCAAAGCATATGTTGCGCTTCTCAATGTGTGACACAAAACTAGGGAGTCTATAAAGGGTCTTCGAAAACCACATTTTATGACCCTTAAATAAACAGTGTCTGCGATATACCCAGAAAAATAACTTCGTTCTGATAAACTTATGAAGGAATGACAAGCCCCTAACCATTTCAACCGTAGCTCAAATGAAAAGGTCTGGTTATTAATACCGAAGACTGTTCGAAGAGCGGGTAATTCTGCTAGTTTATATACAATGAAACCCCTCAAATCCGAACCCCAGAAATCCGAAATCCCGGGTAATCCGAACGAATTATTTTCGACAATTTCAAGTTTGGAAAAAAAAGAGAAACTTATTTTAGTCATAAAACAATTATATATTCTACAACATAACGTTATTTTAAATAATTAGTTGAAACATTAACAAAGAAGTACAGTTAGCATTCCTAACAAAGTGTAAATGTGCCTACTTGCTTATCTCATCCAGGATTGAAAAACGGAAAAGTTGGTTATTGTAATTCCTTAGGTTAATCACGTTGCAAAAACAAATGAAATAACAATAGAAAAACACAAAATATCACTTAATCTTTGACTTGAAATCAGTTATCTTCAATTGTCGAAGCGACGAAAACATTTCCGCGGTGCCAATCGTCGCATAAACATGACATCATTTGGCGTGGCTACTGCGTGTTGTTCTACGAAGCGCAGTGCGATGTCAAGAGCAGATGCAGCTTCAGTATAAGTCACATTGTTTGTCGGAGTTTCTTCTTCCTCACAGACCTATACCGTAACGAGGTCTGGTTATTATGTTATGGATATTTTCGGCTAATCCGAACAAATTGAAATCCGAACAGGCTACAGCCCCAATTAGTTCGGATTTCAGGGGTTTCACTGTATATAGATATTGATTATTTGGCCAATTAAAAGAAAATATTTCATGTACCAAATATTGGTATATTGTTTTGTAATATTTAATATTTCTTAGGGTTTAATGTCAGGTTATATCATGTTATATTTTACCTATTGTGTTTATATTTACCCCATGCATACCCATGAAACATTGCATGACAATGAGTTCAGTAGTTTCTGATAAGAGTATACGGTACATAAAGAGATTAATGTTGTTTGAGTCTTCAGTCTTTTGACTGGTTTGATGCAGCTCTCCATGCCTCCCTGTCCTGAGCTAATCGTTTATTCTCGAAAATTATATCTCAAGTTATTTTTTTCTTTTATATAATCTGGGCATTTGAATCATACTAATATTCTTTCCCTTGGTTGAGGTGATATCACTAAATTTATGTGTGAAGATTGAATGCTTTGAAATTAATGTTATAGGAGTAAGATGGCCTCAAAATGTATTGTAATTTTGTGCTCAGATCCAAGGTGAACTCTACAAGGTGTCCTTACTCTTCCCACTGTTCGGTGGCCACGCCTACCCAGTCATGTCGCGAAAGTGACAGGTGAGTCGGGCTATACCAGAATGGAACCGCGGGTCCACGCGTGTCAATCCAACCAGACGGTTCCACCTCTATTAACAATCTAGCTCTGACTCCAAAATGGAGAGTGCATCTACATTCGATTTTTTGTAAGGTTTTGAAACCAGTTGTCTATTAGTCATAGGTTGTTGCTTCACTTGGGGGCTTCAATATTGTGCTCATTCAGCCCGTGTACTTCGGTATGTGGGGAATTTTGTCTGATAACCTGTGTCATTGTGGTGGCTGTATTAGTGTGTGTATTTGTAATTCAGGTGACGATTGGGAAAGAGGCGGCCATGGCCTTGGGTTAGGAACCTTCCAGGCATTTTCCTGGAGTAGATGAGGGAAACCACGGAAATACACGTCCAAGATGGCCGAGGTGGGAATCGAACCCATCTCTTATTTTGCCTCACGAGGCTGAGTGTACCCCGTTCCAGCCCTCAGACCAGAATTAAATTTCTTGGCAGAGCCAGGAATTAAACCCGGACCTTCGAGGTGACAGCCAAGAATGCCAGACGCCAAACCTCGAGATGGTCTTACTAGCCACAATGATCCGCCTCGTTACATAATCACAATATAGGCTAACTAAAGAAAACCATTCAACTGGAAATATTGGACGGATCGATACAGCCTAATCGTATAGGCTATTACAGAGAGCTCTTGCAAGCACTGGCAGTGAGATTAGTAACGTCAAGTACACTGTAAGTGTTTGGAATTTTGTCTGATAGCCTGTGCCATTGTGATGGCTGTAATAGGTGTGTATTTGCAATACAGGTGAGAATTTGGAAGGACGCCTATCCCGGTATTTGCCTGGAAGTGGAAACCCTGTCTTCAATTCATATTTTGGAAAGGGTCTGTTGTGAGTATACTATCTCTCCTTCGGACTTAGGACAACTTTGTGGTGCAGTGGCTAGAATTATTGTAGACTTATGTCACCCCTGAGGTCCGGGTTCCATTCCTGGTTCTGCCAAGAAATTTAATTCTGGTCTGAGATCTTGAACGGTGTTCACTAATCCTCGCGTGGCACAACTGAGAAGAGATAGATTGGATTCCTCCTGTCATCTTAGCAGGGTTATCCCGAGGTCTCCCCACTTCTCCTTCAAGCAAATACTGGGATGGTTCCTAACCTAAGGCCATGGCCGTCTCTTTCCCAATCCTAGCATCAATTGCAAATACAGATACGATACAGTCATCACAATTACTCAGGTTATCTGGCAAATTCCATACATACACCCAAGTACAAGAGGGTACATGATCACGATGTCACGTTGCCTCAAAATTAATCCACAACAAAACGGACTTTTACGTCAATCTTGAATCACGAATTAAGGAACATGCTTTAATGTCACTTTCAATGTCTTCTCCCTTTCTTAACCCTTATTATTCCCGTTTCTGAAGGTTCGGAGATAAGATGAGGTGAATTTCGACGTGGCAATGGTTTATGGCCGAAGGTTCCTCCTCAATTAGACCTCATTAGAGGCCAAGTGAATGTTTTTGTTGTTGCTTATTTTAGGGCGACATCATGGTAGCCACGTGTACTTCGGTGTGTTGGTCCGCCGTGGCTTTGAGTTAGCAACCATTCCGGCATTTGTCTGGAGTAGAAGTGGAAAACCACTTCCAGGATGGCTGAGGTGGGAATCGAACCCTCCTCTTTTCAGTTGTGCCCCATTAGGCTGAGTGTACTCTGTTCCAACCCTCACACCAGAATTATAATTTATTGACAGAGCTGGAATCGAACCCGGACTTTCGGGGTAACAACCATGAATGTTAGCCACTACACGACGAGGTGACTGAAACTGGGCAAGGATTTGGAAGAAGCACCCGTGGTCTATTATACGGTACATTGAAAACTTGTAGAATGCCCGATTGTAGAGGTTCGAAGCCACGCTTCTTCTGAAACGGAAGAGCCTGGCACATGGCCCTGCGTCTTAGTGCACGTAGCTATCCCGCTCGTTCAATATACAGTAGTAATTTCTAGCGCTGTACTTACCGTGTCTAGAAGGTCAAATACTTTCAGCCAGAAGACCATAAGTCCAGTGCTGTAGATCTGGAAAGAGAAAGTTAGTTATTTAGTTAGTTATCTTATATATTAAAATAGTTTTCAAAAAATTTCACCCTTTACTAAAACTGAAATATCTCGGGAAGTATTTGCGCTACGACGACGTTTGTTGTCTTAAAATGTAATGCCCGTCACGCATTATCGATTGATACCCACCTTACTTGATTATATCATTCGTGTATTAAAATAATTGCGAATATTACTTCCTTCAAGGTCACAGGAAAATAGAATCGAATGACTTGACGTTCATATTGTCGCTAGGCGTCAACGACTAACACTGTATCATGATATTCAACGCCGCCCCAATAATAAATCTAACATGATATTAACAGTGATCAAATCTGCTTGGGGACTTAACGCATTCACTTAAAAATCTTCTATGCGGTTTGAATCACGCCAAAACAGAATATTTCTTCATGCAATTTGTTGTTTCAATACATCCAATATAATTATAACATTCACTGGTATAGGGTGATCAGTTCCCTAAATACGTCATGATATCCTTAACTTCTACCTGCTCCACTCGGGCGCTAATGTCGCATGTATCCATACATGATATCGTTAACTTCTACCTGTTCCACAAAGTCGCTAATGTCGCATGTATCCATACAATAAGCATAATGGGATTCTGTGCACATAATTTAATTAAAACTTCTCAAAGAATGGATTACTTTGAGACTGAAATGCTCATGCACAATCAGCAGCCATTTTGCTAATGACACTGTCATGTCAACATCTCTTTCAATGACAACAAGTACTGTATACGAAAGACAACTAATTTCACGAAGATGCCGCTAGAGTCGAATGTTGGAACCACCATTTTGTATTGTGTATCCGATCTTTCTGTTATGTAGTCTTTGGTCTCACCAGCTACAAACTGTCTTCTTTTCGTTTCATCATTCGTCCTTATTGGCTGTGTGCTCAATCAAAACAATGAATCATATTATGATGAATGAGAGCGACACTCAATTACAAATGTTATAAAGATTAAAGGTGACGGTAATTGTCTGTTCAGGTCATTGGCATATTGTGAGTACAACAATAAGAGTTTATTTACACAGGTTAGAAAGTGAATTGTAAAACATGTTACAGACAAGTGGAATAATTATTCTTCCTTTATTGTTGGCAACAGCGATTTGTACGAAACTGCTATCAATACGAGCGATGATTACAAAATGTATATGTCTATGACTGGTATTCATGGACGTCATGTTGAGTTAGTTGCCGCTGCTCAAGTTTACAAAATGGATATTTATTCGTGGATTACTACTGTCGTACGGAAGGTGACCGGTTAAGATATTTACGTCATCAACAAACGAAGTTACGAGTTGATGCATATGCCAGTTTAGCAGATACCTTGCATGTACGAGCAGAAAATGAAAATCTCAGAGTCGGTCGTATTGTAGTTTTCCCATCTTCTTTTACAAGTAGCCCAAGGATTATGATGCAAAATTATCAGGATGCGATGGCGACAGTGAGGAAGTTTGGAAAGCCAGATTTATTCATTACGTTCACCTGTAATGCGAGCTGGCCAGAAATACTTAACAGCATTCATCCTTGGGAAACGGCTAATAATATGCCTGATATTGTAGTGAGAGTTTTCCATTGCAAAGTAAAGGAATTGCTACGATTGATTAGGCTAATGTTAAGGATTTTTTCGGTAAAGTAAAAGCATATATAGCCTATATACAGTGGAATTTCAAAAACGAGGTCTCCCGCACATCCATTTACTATTAAAATTAACGGAAGATTTTATGTTTCGAGAAAGTTTTGGCATTGACAGTGTGGTGTCAGCCGAAATACCAGATCTCGAGGATGAAGCACTATAAGAGTTGGTAAGGCGTCATATGGTTCATGGTCCTCGCGGATCTTTGAATCCTTCTTCAGTCTGTATGAAAGATGGCTTATGTAAGAAAGATTTCCCTAAACAGTTTCAGGAAGAGACCAAAGATAATGCCAACGGTTATCCTTCGTATAGGAGAAGAAATAATGGACGGATTCTTATAAAAACAATTCGAGGTATTGACATTGAAATCGATAGTCGATTCATTGTTCCCTACAATCCATTTTTTAACTTTACTTTCAAGCTCATATTAATGTTGAAATATGCTCAAGCGTTCGGAGTGTTAAATATATCCACAAGTATGTGTATAAAGGTCATGACTGCTGCAATGTTAAAATATGTCCTGAAGGCGAAACGGTGAACTACGATGAAATTACTTCTTTCCTAAATGCTAGATATGTTGGTCCAACAGAAGCCGCATACAGGATATTTTCATTTCACATGCATGAACAGTCACATTCTATCGTGCGATTACCAGTTCACTTGCCAAACTTGCAAAATATCTATTTAAAAATGATAACACTCCTGATATTTTACTTCAAGCACAATTGCGCAACACGGAATTACAAGCGTGGTTCAAGTTAAATCAAGATTCGCAAGCCAGAAGTCCGTATATATATCCTGGAACACCAGTACATTACGTCTAAAATAAGAGCAACTGCCAGTGGAAAAAAAATAAAAAATGTTTCAAAAACTATAGACAGAATGTATAATGTTTCACCTACAGAAACAGAAAGGTATTATTTAAGCCTGTTATTGCTTCACGTCATAGGTGCTACCAGCTTCCAGGATCTACGAACGTACACAGCCGTTGTCTCTTCTACTTTTAGAGAAACAGCTAAGGCGCGAGGTTTGCTGATTGACGATTCTGAATGGCAGCGTTGTTTGACAGAAGCGTCACATTTCCAGATGCCTTCTCACTTACAACTGTTTTCCTACATATGTATCTTTCAGACCCCTTCAAATGTATGACAGTTATGGGACATTTTCAAGAATTCATTATCAGAAGATTATCTGCAGTTTCACAAACCTAACATTGCATATCAGTTCACTCTTATACATATTTCTAATACATTACAGCTCCAAGGTCTTGCCATTACTTCTCTCAAATTGCCAGCTATTATTGATAATTTCTCTCAGACAAATTTACCAATGAATTATCCAAAACTTAATGAGAATCAATTAAGTCGGATGATAAACCAACAAATGGAAACCAAACGGCTCTTATTACAGAAATGTTGGGGTTAGTACAAAACAGTAATGAAAGGATAAGTAATGCATATTTCATTGACGGTCCAGGGGGCACCGGGAAAACATTTCTTTACCAATGCTTGATTCACAGTTGCACTAATTTGGGGTTAAATGTAGTTTCTGTTGCATGGACTGGTATTGCAGCTATGTTACTACGTCAGGGGTGCACTGTACACAGCCAGTTCATGTTACCTCTACATTTACATGAAAGTTCTGTATCAGGAAGAAAATTTAACAGCAAGGAGGCTTTTTATATTCGTTCAGCAAAACGTATCATCTGGGATGAAGCCCCTATGGCTAATAAGCACGCGTTGATGTGCGTAAATCGGCTGCTCAAAGACATCATGTATATCGACGTGCCTTTCGGAGGAAAAATTATCATCTTAGGTGGAGATTTTAGGCAGATATTGCCTGTTGTGCCTCACGCATCTAAAGCAGCATCAGTCCGAATGTCAGTGGCCGTTATTCAAAATGTTTAAACTAAAAAAATAAGCGTGTGGATACAGATCAACGTGACTTTGAAAACTTCTTGATACAAATTTTTAACGGTGAATACCCTCACATCGAAGGAGAAAATTCAGAATTAGTCGACTTACCACACTCCATCATTGCTAAAACTGATATCATCACTGAAATATATGGAAACAAAGTTTCCACGCTGAAAAATATTTCACGCTTTTCAAAAATAGTGATTTTAGCACCTAAAAATGAACATTGTAAAGAAATCAATGACAAAGTTTTAGACCTAATCCCAGGATCATCGAGAACTTACATCAGTGTGAATAGTTTGATTACTGAAGATAAGAGTGAACTTCTACAATTCCCAACAGAATTTTTAGACAGCATAGACATAAGTGGATTGGAACCTCATATCCTTCGACTAAAAGAAGGCTCAATCGTGATTTTGATGAGAAATATTAAAGTTACCCAAGGTCCGTTGAACGGTACTAGACTGTTGGTTCGGAAGATGCATGACAATTGCTTACACCTGGAAATTATTACTGGCGTAAATGTTGGAAACAATGTCCTACTTCCTCGCCTTGACCTTACGCCATCAGATACTTCTATACCATTTTCCTTCAAAAGGAGGCAGTTTCCAGTACGTTTGGCTTTTTGTATAAATATCAATAAAGCTCAAGGTCAAACACAGATATAACAGTAAGTAAAGGCGATTGATGAGAAATGAGAAATTAGAAATTTACCTCAACCGGTATTTAGCCACGGACAACTGTATGTCGCACTATCGCGAGCAAAATCCTTTCATGACGTCAAGTTCAAATAGAACCAAAAGGCAAGCGAACAGCAAATGTCGTATGGAAGTAAGTACTGTTTTAATGTTGAAACGAATGTTGCGGAGGAGCACAGACCTCAGCAAACGGGGCACAGATTAAATAACAATTATACAAGGACGTACGCATCCCTAATACGATAACTGTCCTGTGATGGTAAAAAAGTGATATTTTCCTACATCGGTGATTACTATCCTACATCCTGTTCTGTCAGTGCCTCAGTTCTATAACTAAGATATACTCATTCAAATTTACAGCTTAAAATATTAATTCCTTCTGTGTGAGTTATCTTTTCATTTCTCATCAATCGCCTTTACTTACTATTCTATCTGTAGTGGTGAAGGCGATAGCTGTCTTTACAGAAGTGTGCAAATTATTAGATTCGATATCAGTTTTCCAAAATTGCATTTTTACTTTTCATGGTTTAATGCACTAAGTATGTTTACAAGGCGATGAAATTACTTCAAATATTTAACCAAGACTCCTAATTATATTTTCATTTAAGAAACACAAATTAAAATGCTTTTTTAGAATTTCCACTAACAGAGGAGCCTTGCAAATGCAAAATGCCACACGATTCGTTTTTATTACTTCACTCTACTTTACGTGTTAATTTAGAGCAGAGGGATTTGGGGATTTTTAACTGATGAACCCTATTGATCTATTTAAAGATTCATGAACAATGCATTGAAATCACCTGACTTAAATTCTAAAGTCCATGAAAAATTGAAAACCGACCCAGCTCAGATATACCTCGGAATCCAATAATCTGAAAGTTTCCAGACGCAATTCCTTATGGGAAAAGGTGTAATTCCACGGGAGAGGAAACACTACTACTAAGTAGGACAACAAAAGAAGATGGTCAATAAATTGATTTTTAATAAAAGAAATTATGACTAATTAAAATTATTTATTTAATTCTATTAATTTACACACCTCTATGTTACCCAAGAGTTACATCTCTAAATTCAAATATAAGAGACCCATCTTTTATTTTAAATTTATACCATTGGTATCATAGTCGCCTCCGTAGCGTAGCGGTCAGCATGGTTAGCTGCCGCCCCGGAGGTCCAGGGTTCGATTCCCGGCTCTGCCACGAAATTTGCAAAGTGGTATGAGGACTGGAACGGGGTCTACTTAGCCTCGGGTGGCCCAAATGAGTAGAGGGGGTTCGATTCCCACCTCAGCCATCCTCGAAGTGGTTTTCCGTGGTTTCCCACTTCGTCTTCGGGCAAATGCCGGGATGGTACTGCCCCCGTAATTTGAATTATATTGAGACCACGGTGGCTGTATTGGAAAATATGAAGAAAGTTATGGCTGTCATACGTGGCCCACGAAAGATACTGGCCCCAGTGCGAGCAGCCATCTTGTCTGTGACGTAGGCGAAGTAGTGACTCCGGTTGAGAAGACTTGTTTGTGAATTTCTTGTGAAAAGCAGTGTGAGAATAGTTAGTGTTTTATCAAGTGTAATGTCCAACTTTACATCCAACTTGTGTTGTGGTGCATCATGTAGCTGCAATAATCACGTAGCCTACAGCGTAAGTGTTAACACTTTATTTCTCATTAATGATACAGGTTAATCAAACGCACGTGTGGTGCAGGTTATGTACGAACTTACGTTAGCCTAATATTGTGGATGTTAAGGACTATTACAATGCATGCTAAGTTAATTATCTGAGTTAAAGTTAGATATTTAATGAATGTGTCTCTTTACAGGAAATCAAAATGCCGAGACGCTGTAATGTGGCTGGCTGTAAGAACAATTACAGATCTCAGCATGAAAATGTTTCTACATTTTCTCTCCCAAAGGACGAAAAATTAAGAAATATATGGCCTAGAAAAATTCCCACTGACTTCTTTAAAGTGAGCAAGCCTGTAATTTGTATAAAACATTTTCCTGATAGCTCTGTTATCAGGACAGAGCAAGTTGATGGGGAAATAAAGACATTTGCTAGGAGTTATCCGAAGTTGAAACCTGATGCAGTATCTTCAATATTTTCGAATTTGCCAGGATAGCTATCCACTCCTGGGCCTTCTTCTAGATGACTGTGTGATGCAGAGGTAGAAAATCTCGGATAAAGCCATAGAAGCGAGCTTGGAAGACTTCAGACACTACGAAGAAGAGAATTCTGTGCACAGTCTATCGGATATATCTGAACACTTCTCCTCCATCAGGAATAAATTTAAGCACGAATGGACACATATCAAGACAGAAGACAAGTTGGTGAAGTGCTTGAAGAATTTGAGTGATGCAGTGCCCATAATTACAGGTTCTGTGTGTATTCTAAATAACCTCAGCATTGAGCTGGCTATCAATGGGTTGCAGATTCCCAAACATTAAGTTCCACAAAACTTTCTTTGCATTACTGATAAAAATTCATTTGATGAATTAGCCTACTTCAGTTCATTGAAAATTCTGAGTGCGATGAAAATGGAAGAAAGTTGTCAGCAGTGAATGCTCCTGTGAACATCCTACAGAGAAGTTTTTCGAGTGATGATTGCACACCATTATAGTCTTTAATAGAGCAAATTAATTTTTTAGATGTTAGGCAAACAATCGTAGGTACAGTGGAGACACGTTACTCTTGGCAGCTTCCATATAATATGTTCACTTGTCATCAGTGTACAAAAAGTTACATCGGAGTGGTCATATTATATCTGCCACATCCATCAAATCTTCAAAAGTTGCTTGGTAAGTTTGATTTGAGTACTTTTGACATTATTGGGAGTATTGAGTAGCCTATCTCAGTCTAAAGAGGAATAATTTCTTGAAAGATCATGAATGTTCATAAATTACTTTTACCGTAGTTCATTTTAATGGAAAAGTTGAACTGTACTCTTCTAAAGCCATGGCGAGACAAAGCCATTGGTTAGGCGACTATCTGGACCAAAATTATTGTTAGTAGTACAAGCAAGGAGGTCTGGGGTTAGGTTTGTGTTTGTACGCAAAGAATACTCTGTATTGCCGGTACCAATAATGAGCGCTGGCAGCTGTCAAAGCTAACACGTGAGGAAATGCTGCGTTGCCACTGAGGCAGATCATGACTCATAACATTCCAAGAAGCTTCCAGGAAGACACAAATACTGGGATCTGTGGTGTGTCAGCCGTATTCATGTGAAGGGTCAATTAAACATTGCGATGCACGTGAGTTTAGGGGAATTTTTAGTTGCCTAATCGCTCTAGCTGCTACTAACTTAATTATGGGTCTATTCCTTTCATAGCCCCCTCTTCGTCACCTGTGTCTGAATTGGATCTGGAATTGCTTTCCAGGGAAACGATGAACCAATCTACCCCATCATGGAGTATACATTCACGTTTCGTAGCCTCATCCAGTTCTCGTTGCACTATTAACAGAAAACGCTTCCAGTTTTATGAAGTCACTTCCCTAATAGCCTAAACGGTAAGCTTCTCAACCTCACGGAGTGTGAAATTCTTATTATGCCATGCTAGATAACCCTTTACTTGACCCCATATCATTTCTATAGGATTGAAGTGGCAATGATATGGGGCAGCGTGATGATCTCATGGCCATGCTTTCTCGCCAGTTCATCCACGTGGTAGCCTACATGGGTTTAGGCTTGCGCTGCTGCATAAGGTTGAGAAGGATATTAATTCTGAATGAAAGTGGAACGTGGCTTATACACTTGTAGCAGACATGAATGTACTTTTACATAGGCTACCTTGTGTCCTTGTTTCATTTTTTGGGCGATATTACGTATTGAAATTAGGAACCCTAATTAAAACTTACTACTGAACCTCATATATGTGCTAAAGTACGTAAATATGTGTTTTTATTTTATGCTATTTTAAAAACAGCTGCCATGCTTCGATAGCACTTGATCTCGTTTAACCGTCATCAAGGCTCACTCTAGCAGCACGCACCGAGGCACACATGTGAGATACAAAATCACTGTTGATAAAAAGAAGTGGGATGCAAAATCACTGTTGATAAAAAAAAGAATCATCGGGACACGTTAGGCAGTAACCATTGCCAAAACTCATTGATCTGGGCGCGTTAGACTGTAACCATTGTCAAAAACCATTGGATTGGACAAAGTGAAGGTAAGAATGGTCGGGTGTAGGTGCAGCCTTGGCCGCGCGCTGTTAGCGGGGCATGGTTGACACAAAACCATTGATCTGGGCGCGTTAGGCTGTAACCTTTGTCAAAACCACAGTTGTGCGGAAAAAAATACACATACTTATTACAGGAGAGCGATATACTGCATTGTTATTACAGAGCAGATAACAAAAAACACTCATTTCAGCCGTACAGAGATGCGAAATATCGCACACACTAGCATAATTAGAGTCGTGAACTGAGTGCTACGAACGAATGATGCCCACTAGAGACTGAATTGGGCACTTTTTTGTTTCACATTGTACCGTAAGGGCGAGGTTGGCAGTACTGTTATGGTACTTTTTTGAAGATTGATTTGAACAATGCCGCTCACTGCTGTAATTTTCGCTATATTTAGAATGGCTGGGTGGGTCACAGACGGCGGAGGAGGAAACATCTATTAAAACATTGCTTCCCGATTTATTTCTCAACCTTTTATAAGGTATTTTGGCTAATTCATGTATTATATAGAATGTTATCGCTCGTTCTATGTTCATTCAGCACTACCGAGAAGGATTCCTTTTGTCCGAGAGCTGTCGCATGGTAGGCCACACGATGGCGGTCGAGCCATTCCAACATTCGCGGCTTCGTACTTGAAGTTGTTGGAGCTTATTCTATCTGTACTATGAGGTACGAAGCATTGTCCATTACAATAACACTGTGTTCAGGGATGTTGGGTAACAATTGTTCCTGGAACCATTTTAAAAACTAGTTGTAGTCCATGTCTTCATGGTACACCAGTTCTTTGATACAAAATATCAAAGTGTATTATTAACAAAGCCGTGTGATAGCCCGACATGTAGAATAATAAATCGACCCCCTCTGCCTGACGGCCCTTCCTTGTCCCCTGAACTGAGTTGTCACTCCAACCCTTAGACACTGTGTGACCAGCATTGACCCACATTTCACCTAACCACACAATATCCATAACATTTTTGCCCTATTAACTTAAGTTTTGAATTTTCCAGTAGCCTATTTTCACCCAGTGTTCACCAAATTTTGTAGGTTCTTTAAAGTGAGCATAATTAAGGGAATTCTAAACTTTGGAGCTATTTGGTTCAGTCATTTAGAAATTATAACATTTTATGTAATAAATATGCAAATTTTGAAAATGTCCCAGGTACATCAAATTTAAAGTTATCAATCTAAAACTTCTATGGAATGATCATCAATGGTCTACAAATAAAAATTGGTATTACTTTTAAAATCAGTGCAAATGGTTTATTATTAAAATGTTTTTTTCTTAGAATGACCTGTTGTTCTGTTAAAATATGTCATTTTTTTCAAATTTGAACCTAAATATTTCTGAAAGTTATTAATATTTTTCAAAATGGATTCCACACATTATTAAGACCACAAAGTTGTATGTGCAAACCATGTTTGAAGGTAATGGGATCAAAATGCAGGCTACTGGAACATTTAAAATGCTGAAAAATACAGTATTGAGAAAAAGCTAAGTTTATTAAAAAATACAGTATTTTAGTGGAATTTCCTGCATCAAGACTTCTCTGAGTTTACAAATCACTTTTCCCATACTTCAGAGGTAACTTATTACTAAACCCATCTTTCTCCCTGATGTTGACACGAAGATTTACTGCCACATTCACCACACAGGTCTGTAAACAAATTTTGAAGGGCACCCATATATGAATGAGAATGTGCTTGTCATTAACACTAGGTCTAACAGTATTCTCCTCACTAAAATAGGTCTATTCCAGTTTTCTGACACTGGCAGAAGAAGTAGTTGCAGCTGTTGAACTTGCATTACTTAACTTCACATGTAATATCACCCCACTGTTTGTCAACATTCAAATAGCACTATTCCATTTCTTTGTTTCACGGACTTTCGGTTTACGCCATCGACTAGATACAGAATACATCTAATAAACTGCACACAAATCTCTAAAATACCATTAGCTTACACAAGTTCCACCACTCACAGTAAACCAATAAAAATATAATTCTTGCGAATAAACTTCACTAAAGCCACTGACCATCAAAATAAACAAAGACGCATGGTTCCACCATGTATCCAAAATGGCCTATACTTTACTACAAACCAAAATACTTCTGTTAGATGTTAAATATGTGCATGTGTATAGTAATGATATTCTTTTAGTGAATGCCATGCAGCTAAAAATTATATGATATAAGAAAATAACATGTACGGTAAGAAAAGTTTCACACTTGACAAACATTGCCTAGTCTACTCATAACTGATAAATTTACCAACAGATGGCACCATAAGCTTGTATTCAGATGATTGGCATGATAATCTTGGCCAAGAGTATGAAATTACAACAAAATTGAGGGGTTTTTGGTTCTAGGAAGTAGGCGTTAACCCATTTCAAGACCTAAGCACGTGTTCTTTAAAAGCCCCCGTAAGGTATTTAAAAATGGCCGTACATAAAAAACAAATGTGTATTTAAGTGCCCCAAGTGATAACGTAACTTCTAGGGCATGAAACCAGATTTTGGTTTTTTGTTTGTAATTTTTTGCCTACAACTCAGTAGGGTCTCCCCATTTCATGTAGGAACTGACACCTCAAAGCCACAATATCTGGCCTCTCCATGATCACCTTCCCCCCATTAATTTTCTCATATTTAAATCCCAGATCGTGCAACACTTTCAGTGAAGAAAGGCTTCCTTGAAATAATTGTGCCTCTCTGAGCAAAAACAAGAAGTTTGCGACATGTTGGAATTTCTTTCCTAAAATAATAGCTATAAATATGCCGTCTAACAGCATCTTGTTGAAAGCCATCTAAATTAGTGACCACCCCTTCTCTATGCCTCGTCTTCCCTGGAGTTGATAGTTTAGACGGGCTAGCATCATCAGACAGAAACTTCCCTTCCGTCACTCGGTATGCAGTGATTTCACTCACACCAAGAGTCTTGGCAGTTCTTTTCCTCACCTGAACAAATGGATTCAGAGGTTCCTCCCGTAAGCGCATACTTTCCTCTTCTTCCTCCATAAAATTCCTCACCGCACATACCATCTCCTTTACTTGGCTATGGAGAGTCACACCATGGCCTGAAGTTGTTCTGTCGCAGAGAATGGATCCTGGGCCTTCCGCGAGCATGTACCGATGCCATTTTTACACAATGAAAATAGACACGATGATGCAAATAAAATAAATAAACTCAAAATCTGTATATACACACGCTTCCAACAAAAACAGAACGATAACGCTTACTGTAGCCTATGAAAGAATAAGCACTTCAATATATACACGGGATATTACTAATGGCAGTGACGAGTTAGTTCACAGTAGAACACTGCGTCAAACCATGTGCTCACTGCTGTGTCGGCATTCATTGCAACACTGCTCGCTGTTGCTATGGACACCGTTACCCCTCTTGTCTCCACTCCTCACCTCACCATTCAAGCGGATGGCAGCTTGCACCGTTCATCTTTTGTAAATCAGAGTATAACACATAGAATTTAACATGTATGCAGCGTTTAAACCCTAAGTGTTGTCCACGTTGTCATGGATGATGCCATTTTGTGTCTAGGGGAATTTTGTAAGTGTAAATTCCATTCCATGTCCACATTAAAGCTATTGACACAAGTTGGCAGGCTTGTTTTGTTGAGATAAATTAGAGATGAAAATAGTACAAGAGTTAATGCATGACTCTATCGTTGCCAAGGCTGCAAGATACCAATGTAATTAAAGAAAGGAAGCTTGTAGTTTAACGTGACCGTTAATCTTGAGATCATGAGCCACGGGACCTCCTTTTTACGTGGAATCCGAACCACAGGACATGGCATTTCACTTCGAAAATCCCACATGCATTGACCGGGAATCGAACCCGGACCGCCTTGGTGAGAGGCATACAGCTAGACCGCTGAGCCACCACGCCCCCGCCCCCAATGTAATTAATAGTGATTTTGTGCTACATAAGGAAACAGTAGCCAGGCAGCTGGAAGCAAGTTAGACATGTCCAGTCCTCAAATTGTGTTCATGCATCTTTGTAACGATGAATTTGTAACCAACTAAGCTCCAGTGAGATTGAGAAATGGTGTCAGAAAAATTTAAAATCCTGAAGAGATCATGAATCATCAGCAGGGTATAATGGCTGTAGGCCCTATGTGCAGTGCAGGATTTTTTGAGAATATTAATAGCTGGAGGATATTAGATCCTAATAATCGCCAGTAATATATCTAAGATCAGCAAGATATCACCTTTATAGCCTACTTGGTGAAACCTGCAAACTTCATTTTCTACATTCTAAGATTCTTCCAGACAATGTGTTAATGTGCTTGAGATGCTTATATTTATAACCAATGTCCTAAATAAAATAATGTCTGTAATACATTTTGTGTGTGCTTATTATAATTAAGTGTAAACATTACTGTGTCATTGGATGAAGATTACTTGCAATTTGCTAGTGTTCTTGAAGATACGGGCATAGTTTTGTACTCCAGGGCCCTACCAATCACCACATCCAGAATTCTCTGTTAAAGCTCTAGATTTACAAATTTCAAACCGATTTACCCAGTGTGTAGTACTGTTAACTGCTTATTTTCCATGTGGCCTGCAAGGATGCCCATGTTCTTTTTCAGGGGGAATGGATGTGGTGAGGAGTAGGCCTATACGATATTTTCTGGGAGGAAGGGGTAGGGGGGGACTGGGTATGTTATAAAATTCTTCATCCCCAGACCACCAGGGTGAAACAAAAAATAAGAAAAAATAATTAAAAGTTGAGGAATGCTTTCATTTGAATAATTTGAAGGGTCTCGTTTGACATTTGGTGGAGATCTTGGACATCTTATTGGGAGGGAGATACCATGTCCGTGTAGCCAGCATAGATCCAAATTACAATGGCAAGTATGGTCTTTCTTTAATTTTAATAAATGGAACAGTTCCACCTACATGGATTAGGGTTAAGTAAAGTGGCTTCTTGTCCAGGTGACCTGCTTTGCGAAGGAGTATTTGAAACCTGATATAGGATTTATTCTTCAAAGCTTCGCACAAAGGCTCTTGATAGAATGATTTGAATCCCACTCCTTGCATCCTGGAAGTGTCTTCCCAACTCAACTGTAAATAAAAGCTAACTGAAAACCACTACCACATCCTTTTCTATTACAATTACAGTACACACATAAGTGCATGGGGCTGATATCCACGACATTTCAATCCACTGAATTAACTCACAATGAATAAGTTTCCAAGGTCCTTCATTTGTAGTAATATACTTCGTTATAAAAATCTTGAGCCCATAAAACCATAAATTTGACCTAAGCCTAACTGGGAACGGGAGAGAACTGTTAAACATGTCCAACATGAAGGTAGTTGCCACAAGAAGTAAACCTGCCACTGTAGGGGATTGGTGTCAGATAAAAGGCTCTCTGCTAAAGGAGGTAAGTATAATCTCAGCAATTCATATATGTATCTGAAGTAGTCATATGCATTAAATTTTTGTTGTTGAAAAAGATTATCTTATGGTAGGCCTACTCAAAAAAGCAAAATGCTAAAAACCACGAGTGTAGGCTCAAATTTCTTATATTCGTTTTTATTATTTTGGGGCATGAATGACCCTTCCCTTGCAATAAATGAAGCACTGGATACTTTCTCCTAATGCAATGCTTGGTTGTTTCTTCTTTTTTTTTTAAATTCCAGCTGCTTTTAAAGTTAAACTTACATGTAAACTGGTATATATGGAAACAACTTATTGATGAACGAAGATAAGAGGATAATATGTACAGTTTTGTATATCTGCATAAACTGGAACATCCATTCAACGTTTGTATTACACTGCTTAATATTCTACTGCTCTAAGGTTTTGAGCTAGTGATAGGGATGGATTTCTTCCACAGCTTTTAACTTTATTTTTGAGTATCCTTAAATTCACACTAACAAATTTACTCGGCTATTGGTAGGCTTCTATAGATGAGAATACCTTGGTGCAATCAATGCGGCGAGGCGAGCGAGCGACACCACTCCTCTGACGTCACAGATCCGCGCCATGGCCTGTCTTTCTCGTCGGCCACGGCTGTCATAGTTGTGACGTGGATATTCATGACGTAGGCACGGATGACGCAGACTTTATGCAAGTAGGCTGCTTGAGCTGAGATTCTTGGTGACGTCATGATTTTGTTCGAGAAAGATCTGAGATTTACGACGCAGTCGCAGGGAAACATGGAATTGTGCTGAGGAAGAAGTTACGCGATTGGAGGAGAGGCTCAAACCAATGAACGATAGTTAGGAGGGAGACGGAGATTACTGAAACTATCATATTTAATTACTTTTGGAATGCAGAATTGTGGAAATCTATTTTCAGTTATGGCATTGATTTGGAATTTTGAAGAAATTATTTTTGAGTTTTTTAAATTTGAAAATCCGTCAAGTATTGCCAAAGTTAGAACTTCTAGCTATGACGGAGAAACAAGCTATGGAAGGGATGGATACGCCCCTTAAGAAGTTGATAAAAGGTCTTGCACAGCAGAGAGGAGCTCTCATAGCTCATAGCGCATATCTCATGTGTCTCATACCACATATATATTGCTGATGTTATAGTCGTTTTCGAGTGAATAAGTGAAACAAGTCGTCTTTAGCGTGTGGTAAAGCCAACCGCATCGAACGAGCTTCGAGAGTGCCGCAGATCCATTTTACGGTGTTTGGAAACTAGGCGAAGTTGAAACGCACTCATTTTCAAGTCTACAAGTTAACATATCAAGAGTTGACTAATGCCTTTAAGCTAATTCGATTTTGCAGTACTATATTAAAGTGTGTAGAAAGGTTGAACATTTTCAAGAATATAATTCGAATGATATTGGCATTTTAACACGGCAGACAAAAGTGATTTTCTCGCCACCTGAGAAGCACTTTTAAGTATCACATTTTACGCTACGGCTGACACTGGTATTGCAACCGTGTTACTACATATTACTTTTGATAATATAACACTGCATTCTAACATGGAACAATATAATATGGCAATTCTTTCAACTATTATAACGGAAGTGGAGATGGAAGACTAAGGACTTTAATGCAATTGGGACATATATCGATGGAGTGAATTAACAGCATGGAACTTCGCTAATCGTCTTTCTACAAAAGCGAGCTTGTAGTGAACATCCAACTACACTCATGCATCGTAGTCCAACGCTGAATTATTTCAAATGGCAGTGGAAACATATTCATACTCCACAAATATGAATATTTCTGCGGAAATAATTGCAATAAACTTCATGGCGAATTACTACCAGATCTTCAGGAACTATCAAGAGAGGCCAGGGTGGACCCGGCTCACACAGAAGAGTTTTGCCAGAAGGATGTCTATCGTATACACGGAGCAGTGCAATTTCCGGAGGAGGAAGCAGTTCTATTCTCCGAGGGCGCTGATTCCAGGTTCGAGGACGGAGCACATCTTTTTGGTGAAATGGAACCATCACCAGTCTTCTTTGGAAGATTTTCCTCCGGAACTTCAATCAACAGATAAGGTAGTCGTGAACGTTTCTTGTTTTATTTGAGCCATTTAGCGATGTCTGAGCAACCATTTTCCCCATATTTTTGTCCCATATATATTTGCCCCATTTTCTTGCTTGAGATTTCTGTACTCAGTACACTTCGATGATTTATGCTTTTTCTACGATTTATTAAGACATTGTTATGTCAGTGGCAGATTTAAATAATTTTGGATCAGTTGAGACTGATAATTAATTTTCTTTCAGTAATTTGCATATTTTTGAAGTCACGATTTGACTGTAAAGTTAATGATTTTCTATGGCAGATTTGAATTCAGACAGCGTGTCATTTTATTAAAGTAATTCTTTTCAGTAAATTACTTTGACCAATTTTCTGTCATCCTCAAGAAAGAAGAATAATTAAAAGATTTTAGAGCGTTAAAATCTATTCCTGTATCGATGATCTTGGAAATACTAGTCGTTTTATGAACATGATTGCAACATAGACATTTATCGTCAGTTATCGTCATTACCATTGCATTATAGACAATTTTATGCAATATGAACATCGATTACGATTTATTGAATACACTATAGTAATGAACATTTGATAGGAGTTTTTCTCAATACTAGATTGGAACAATAATATTTGCATTCCAAAGTGTAATTGTATTCTATTCGACTATTTTGCAGTTTAGATGAACTTTGTTTGAAGATAGTATTTTTATACTATATTACTTAGGAGATATTAATCTCAATTTTGATAGACCAGAAAGGCGTGTATAATCGTATTTGCTATTAAATTTATTTTTGTGATTGGAAAATTTTTACTTCATATCGATTCATGAATGAAACCCACGAAGGTTAAATAAAATAACAGTTTTGAAACAATTAATGAATATAAGAATTTTTAAAGTGGAACTATGGATGTATAATCGTTAGTCCAGTGGACATGTAAAAGTCGCTGATGAATAATGCCCTTGAATAATTGAAGGAGGTTCCCACAGTAATATTAATGATGTTGATGAGATTACAAGTGGAGGTTTTGTGTATGGATTATGGAAGATTTTTATGCCATATATGTTGAAATATATGATGAGTTCTGGGCCAATTTTATGCAATTTGTGCATTTGAAGCGAAGTATTTTTCCGCTGAGTTTATTGGCCAGGTCCTTTGAAAATTAATCATGTGAAATTACTGTTAAAATTAACAAGAGTGTTAAATAATTGGAGATAACGATTTTGAATGGAGGTTACCGTCAGTAATAATAATACTAATTATTAAAACTTATTAAACCTGGAATTATAACACTTAAATATAACTAACCTTCATTGGTCGATTATATTAACCTGATTTGAGTAATTATCAACCGGATAAACGTGTGGTTTAATGTATTTCTAAAATAAATAAATAAATAAATATAAATATTGTAAATAAATTATGTAATTATCTTTAATAATAATTTGTAATGAAAGGAATTAAGAGAGGCGTGTATAGATTTTTCAATTGTCATTTGACAATATTATAAACAACTTGTAATTGTTATAAACAATTAATGAGCATTTGTTATAAACATTAAGAGTTTGTTAATATACTCTAAAGAACGCTAATTATACATGTGGATTATACCATTAAACAAGTTTTGGGATTATTAGAGTAATCCAGTAACATGTGAATGAAGCATTTAAAAGATTTGCGTGTTAACATTTGAGTTGAATTGAGGACATTTAAAGCGTTTGAAAAGGAGCTAAGCTCGAAGGTTACGAGCATATGCTAGCACTGACCGCACAGGTGGGCCCGTTTGACGACTTGGGCATGCGACATAATGTAGGGTGGATCGCAGCTGGCCTGACAACTGTATGTTAGAGGCCAAGGTCAATTACATAACAGGCCTGCAGTTATAAATAAAGTGTGATGTTTATGAAAGAGGAAAACAATTGCTACGTGTCCTGTCCCAATTCCCTCATCCATTCCAAGTGTATTACTATTATTACGTTCTTTATAAGCAAGTGAAAGATAAAATTTTGTATGTAACGTCTACCAGTCCTACAGGAGGACATGATTATATTGACAATGGCTACTGATTGCCACGTGTATTTTGTTGAGTTTTTGTTAAAGTCATTCCCTTTATGTGAAATAAATTATTGTACAGTTTAAAGTTTCTTGTCTTCGTCTTGGTTCAATTTTAAATATCATGGTGGAGGTTATTGTGTGGGCATACTTTAAGTGATCCAGTTGGCAACCCATTCCCGAGATTAATTTGAAGAGGTAAGTAAAGGTAAGTATGAACCCCCGTATATTTTTGTGTGTTCCACAATAATTTTCTTGTTAACTGCTGTGCTCTAATCTCGATAGTATCTGTCAGTGCCATTTTCATTGATGTAGCTGTGCCGGTGCGTTTGATTATTGGCAATCCGATTGAGGGGGCGGATATCTGACAGCCTACTATCCGGATTTACGGGGACAGTACCTACTTCAAGGCCACGGCCGCCTCCTTCCCCCTCCCTTGCCTATCCATCCTAATCTTCCCCTCCTCTCTTCCCACATGAGGCCACTGTTCGCTTTGCAGGTGAGGCCGCCTGGGCGAGGTACTGATTACACCTCACCAGTTGTGTCCCCTCCGACCAGATGTTCCCAGCTCTAGGACACTGCCTGGAACGGCGGTAGAGGTGAGTTACCTCGCTGAGTCCGTGGGAGCCACCACCCTGGAGGGTAAAATTGACTAAATGACAAAAATACAAATAATATCTTAAGTAGACATAACACCAAATTGTACCGCTGTAGCCTTAAATTGTGTGGATATCTATATCTGTCGCCTCCGTAGCGTAGCGGTCAGCATGGTTAGCTGCCGCCCCGGAGGTCCTGGGTTCGATTCCCGGCTCTGCCACGAAATTTGCAAAGTGGTATGAGGACTGGAACGGGGTCTACTCAGCCTCGGGTGGTACAAATGAGTAGAGGGTGTTCGATTACCACCTCAGCCATCCTCGAAGTGGTTTTCCGTGGTTTCCCACTTCGTCTTCGGGTAAATGCCGGGATGGTACCTACTGTCAGGCCACGGCCGCCTCCATCCCTCTTCCTAGCCTATCCATCCCAATCTTCCCTTCCCATCCCTCATGAGGCCCCTGTTCGCTTTGCAGGTGAGGCCGCCAGGGCGAAGTTCTGATCACACCTCCCCAGTTGTATCGAATCCCACCAAGTGTTCCCAGCTTTAGGACACTGCCTGGAAAGGCGGTAGTGGTGAGTTCCCTCGCTGAGTCCGTGGGACCACCAACCTAGAGGGTAAATTGACTAAATAAAAAAATCTCTATCTATTTAGTATAAAACAAAGTTCCAAATTCTTGGATGTAACGGGTAATCTCGAGAGCAACTTGATGGATTTTGATGCGGTTTTCACCATTTCTCGATGAAGGATTAGGTAGAAAAACATTTATTTATGACCAAAAGAAGCCGAGCAGTTACGATTTCAGGGAATCGAGTTGAAGAAAAACCTAACGTCCATGTGCCTTTTAAGCTTACGCTGGGTAAGCCGTTAAAAATATCGATATTCTCTGAGAATTGTTCAGCACGAAAAGTTCTGCAAGAAAGTCCGCGACAGCTCCCACATCGACCACTGTAAGTGTATTTTCGTTTTCATTTCTTCAAGCAATATCCATTCAGTGGAAATGTAAATTACTAGCTTCAGAGTGAGTTTACGAGCTGGCGAGCGACCTATCACCCTAGCTTCAGCCAGCATCAAACTGTCGATTCGTGTCGAGTTAATACTTCAGAGAAGAGTATAGCTTATGTGTTTGGAGTTAGCTGTTCACCTCGGTGTCTAGAACCTGACGTCGGTGCGCCGTTTAAGCTTACGCTGGGTAAATAGTGGGACACACACAGAGGACAGGCAGACACCCACACACTTGATCTCATAAGTCTACTTCATCGTTTACCCAAAAGCGACGGTACCGTAAATGTCTGTTCAGGTCACTAGCATGAAGACATGCAAATGTCATATGGACAGAGGTGCTGTAGGATTGTTGAAGTGAATGCTGCGGAGCAGCACGGGTCTTCTAGTTGGAGTTTAAAGGGGCGGAACGGCTAGGTCATTTTCCCCTTGGAAAGAGAAACACACATATTTTAACTTAGAGAATAAGTGGGTGGTGTGGCCACCAATGTTTTCAGAACTACCGTACTTGCAGAGGAGTTAAAAATCCACATCGACCCAAAATCCTCGTCACCTCGCCATGGAAGACTTATTTCATTTAGGGATTTGGACACCGTGATCATCATTCACGGGTGCTTAAATATATGTAGTATTTGTCTGATAAACAAACAATGATTTGCGGTGACCGTGATAGTGAGTGTATTTCGTTGTTTAAGATTTGATTTGGAAGGGAAGTGACCTTGACCGTCAATTAGGAACCATCCTGGCATTCGGCAGGAGTAAAACTTGGAAACAACCAAAATCCACTGAGGCTATAAAATGACTGAGGTGTGTATCAAACTCATCTCTGTCGCTTTTCTACCCTCAAGCTACAATTTCTTGGCAGAGCCGGGAATCATCCTGGGACCTCAGGGTTGACAGTCACTAATGCTACCCACTATGCCACGAGGTGGTCATCGAATACTTGTATATCACTACTTCTTTCAGTCATTGTTTTACTTGCCTCTTGAACTTCTACTTTCTCCCATGACATTTATCCATCAACATAACTCCAACCTAATAACTTAAAAACAAAAACCATATTAATCTTCCCTCCCCTCCCTAACTTAGCTCAATAGCCTTGCCCTATCAAGCGATCGCTCATCTCCAATAAGACCTGTATATTGAGAGATGGCGTGGTTAGCACGACCGAGAGGTGCTGTTGGCACGACACGACTCGGCCGTTAATGTTGTGACCGGGGCTGCTATTTCTCAGATCGGACTGCTCTCAGTTGTTCTCATGAGGCTGAACGCACTCATTTTCAAACTCTTTTTCTGTTTATTTTATTTCTTCCCTGTTATTTGGTTTCTTTGTACACGAAGACGTTATAAACACAAGTCGGTTCTAAAACACGTGACGAAACTGGAAATTGAATCATGTTCGATTTATGAACGCAGCACATTTTAGGTAGATTTCATTAGAAAGCTACTATTGCAATGGGTGCCATGTTTCGACTTCCAGAAAATGTCGACATATCTTCGCATTTCACTTCCCCCAGACCCCCAAAAAACACCGTCAGTTCAAAAGTTTATATAATTTATGTATGTATATACTATACCCGTCTGCGTTCTTCTAGGATGCCGACTCTTACTCGGGTAGTGCTCTGTTCGGGGTGGCTCTAACTTATTCTAAACATCCTAGGAATATAGTCACAGGATCACAGGAGGCTAATCTTAAAATCAGTAGGTCAGAGAACTCCTAATATAAAATAATTTATTTCACAAAAACATCGTCTCCCTTTTCTCCCAACCATAGACAAATGAAAACAAAATCAACTCCCTTAAATTACTGAAATCAACAAGATCAAAAAAAAAATCAAAAATAATGTTTCACACTGGCTGAACCCAGGAATAGAAAATAGTCTATTTTACTGCAGTCCACTGCTTCAAGTCCAAGAGTTACTGTCAACAGACTTAATTCAAATAACTATGGCTTAAATAAAACCAGCCATTCTATCACAATAAATATTGCGCACTCATTTTTATAACTTGCAAAACTTGTTCTTTGGGAAATCGGACATGTCTACTCGTACAATCATCATCTTTCCTCACAAGAGTCAGATAATGAAGGCAATAGATTTATTCTAGGTTACGGGCATGTGTGTTTTTATAACTTTAAAACAATTACTTCACTCAGAGCTATAACTCCGTTAATTATAGTAAAATAAACAAGTCAACATACATGAAGCACAAATAAATACTTCGGCGGCCGGTGCGCCGTGACCATTAATAAACAACAACATAATGAATGCACTCCAAAAATAATGACAAATATAATACATCGCTTCCTGAAGCGGTACACAAAAAGAAACCCCGGGAAGTTGGACTACCTCCCTTCATAGAATACAATGACAAACTCGACCTTGTGACAGACACACTTTCACCGTACTAACCAGCAGGCCGGCACAACCTTCCTGGCTGCTTTTAGAATTCAGACGGCTAACCAATTTCTACCTGTTTCTTAAAGACTCCCTTTTACCTGCCTTGGGCTCGAGCAATACCATACCTTTCCGACGGAGCTAAAGTGGACTCTCATCAGATAATGAATTCAATCATTTTACTTACCATTTATATATCGTCGAAGAATGCGGGAATATCACCTCCGCTATTATTTTCACTCACCATTATATCATCGAAGAACGCGGGAATATCACCTCCGCTTTAATTCTGCTCGACCCAGGATCGACTCTTAGCCTTACCTGAATATATCTCACAATACCCTCCAGCCATTCTTGTCTTACCTTCGCGTGATAATCACTTACCATACTTATTACTCTCATAATTTCAGTGTCACTTACTGGTCTTGTCACAATATCGAGCGGTCTTCCCCATTTAGCTTTTACAATCACATTGTGCATAAACACTATCAAACAAATATTCCCTTGACTGTGCATTCAACAAGATTAATGACATCCCAAACAAAACCATATTTAAAATAACACTTTGATGCTCATATACTTATTACGTTATAAAACACACAAAAATACTCTTTACTGATAAACACACAAATCTACACAAACATGCCCGGTACGCCTAAAACATCTATTTTTTATCATAACTGCTTATGATCGAGATAAACGTATCCGACCCCAATAATGGGAAACATTATGGCCCACATGCCCCATACAATATTTACTTATCTCTCATATTTCCTGAGGCGGTTCTGGTCCTTGATATCAGTCTTCTTCATTAGTTGGTTCATCTTGATAGGAGGATAATTTACACACGGTTTCTCTCAAAATTTCACCCAAAACAAAGGTCCACTGTGAATTATTACCATTAACACAATGCTCGGTTCTCACACATGAAGCTCCTATCTCATATAGCTATCATCAACTTATTTAGTTCGGCCGACAGTTCATAGCTTCCTAGAATACTGGTCTAGCTGTTAATAGCTCAGGCGGCTATACCTATCATTACAACTGCGTCATACTGTTATGATATGCACTGTTCTACTTCGCACTCACGAATACTTAGCGATGTTCAAATTTTGGAGGTATACTTGCTCCTACTTATAAACTTGTAAAATGTTAATTATTCTTATGCCTCAAGCGCGGGCTCTCGCCTCTACGGCGCGTATTAAGAACTTATAAAACTTGTAAAAATCACGTTAATTTCTGAGGGCTCGAGACACGGGCTTCCGCCGCTGACGATGCCCCAAAGTAGACTTATAGGACTTGTAAAAATCACTGTACTTTCTGAACGCTCAGGGCCAAGGCTTCCGCCTCCCGTGATGCCCCAAAGTAGACTGACTTCGCTGTGTTTCAATCCATTATTTATACGATTTCTCTTAAAGGGACGTGGAGTAGGGGGGTTTCAGAATTTATTTCCAAAATAACACTCACATGAATATGCGAACTAGCTCCTTAGAACGTCCTCATTTCCAATGTCTCAAAGACTCCTTTTTATTCAAAATCCGATCGTTGGATCCTTATATAATGAGCTCCGTAATTTGCTTCATTGTCCCTTAATTTCGGCGGGATTTGATCGCGTCTAGCGTCTCTCACTGCCATTGGTCGTTTCAAATCCACCCCCTGATTTCATTTTAATTCTGGCAAAAATCACAGAATAATCCAATTTAAATTTTGACGATATTTCTGAGAGGCTGGGATAATCCCCTATACGATGGTATAATTCCTGTTTCTGTATTCTAATTACTGCTCTAATTCCTTTCAAATGGGCGGGGTTTATTTGGTAGGTGATCGTTGAGGTTTCTGCATTTACCCACGTAGTGTAACGACCTCCGCGCGTTGTCTGGCGCATTTGGTGTCCAGATGTGGATTTTCTCTTTCCTGCTACCTTTGTCCGCGCTGGGAGAAAGCTTCTTCAAGTCACGTACGAACCATCCTTTTGTCATTCTAGTTTCACAAGCAACTTCTATTCTCACATCGACTTTGAGACATGAATTAAATTTTGTTGGAATAATATGTAGACTTTATGCTATCAGAGATGCATAAAGGTCACATTACCCTTCTGCAAAGGGAAAAAAATCGATATGGAACGTATGATTTTTTTCTCAATCTCGATCCGCCTCACGGATGCTGCAAGGTTCCGTCGTCATTCCTTATATTGTTTACTTGGTTCGTCACTGCTGTCGCGCGCAGGGATTCCCTTGGTACGATCCTTGTCTCCCTCTCCACATTCTTGCTAAGATTAGTGTCTCGGCTGTCTGGTGCAGGTAGCTAGCTATTGTCCGCCTGTCTCGCCCAGTTTTCTTGCTTCACGGCTTTCCATTGTAAACACCGAGTCCGTTTATGACTGACTACCTCCTCGTTCCACGTGCATTTGGCTCATCTTTATTCGATTTCCATAATGTTGACACCCGCGGTATTCCGTGGTTGATCAAACGGTTCCCTTTTGTAATATAATTTGAGGTTTGAGCAATTTACAACTGATGTGCTTCCGCCGTTTACGTCCTGTATCTTATATGCATTATTCCCCAAATTTCTTATGATCCGATAAGGTCCTATGAATGGGAAACACCATTTATGAAATACTTTGTTTGCTGGATCAGAGATAGGTGGCCTCTTCAATAAAACTAGTTCATTGACGTTCAATTCCCTGTGAAAGCGTTTTCCTTTTAGTCTTCTTAGCCTCCTGTCAGCATGTTCTCTCATGTAGGTGATCGTCCGTTCGACTCTCAGCTGTGGTGCTGGCTGCGGATCTCTTGGGCAATCTAGTACTGTTGTCCAAGATCTCGGTGGTTGCTGGTTCAAGTGTAACGTGTATGGTACTTGTCCAGTTGACTCATGACGTGTCATATTGATGCAAATCTCAATATTTTTCAATGTATCGGCCCAACGGTGATGTTCTGTAGGTATGAACATGCGTATGTGCTTCGAGACCTCACGTAAGACACTTTCGTTCGGATTTCCCTGTGGATGGCGTATGCTAGATAGTACATGCTTGATGTCTAGCTCATTTAATCCGCGCTTAAATTCTGCTGATGTGTAATAACTTCCATGATCAGAAAGGATAAATTCAGGCTTTCCCATTATAGGTATAACTCGATTCTTGATGCGGCTCAGGACCTGTTTCGAAGTTGTTTTCTGGATAGCACATAGAACAAGAAATTTAGAAAAGACGTCCACACATACAAGGACATGTCGCACTCCTCTACGTCCTTTTGGTAATGGACCAAGACAGTCCGTAGCAATGAGCTCTAACGGTTTCTGTGGCAGTATTGGCTTTGGGTATTGTCTCATGAGGAAGTTATTGGGTTTTGCGCGCTGGCAAATATCACATGTCTTCAGGACATCGCGTATAGTAATCCTCATCCGTGGCCAAGTGAAAGATTCACCTATTGTTGCTTGTGTCTTGTCTAACCCTATGTGACCAAGCGTATAATGAGTATGCCACACTAATTTTCTCTGTAACGAAGCTGGTAACAATATCCGTAACTTGACATGATCCTCATCTATAAATTTATGGAGCATATTATTGAAGTATGAATAACTTCTCGCTTGAGCTTCAATCTCTCGATATGCTGGGGTATCAGGTGTTATCTCTCTCTTGAGGAATTTAATCATCTGCATCATCCATGGCTCCTTTTCTTGTTCCTGCGGTATCCCCTTCAGTTCTTGTAAGAAATCTTGATCTTCGTTTGTCAGCTCAATGTGTTGCACTAACATTTCCTCCTGCTGTGCCTCTTCTTCTGGATTTTGGCTCAAAATATCCGGGATTACATTCAATTTTCCTGATATGTGCTCAATGTGTATATCAAACTGCTGCGCATAAATGGCCCATCTGTTGATGCGTTCACTTACCATGGTGGTCTTAAATAAGAAAGTCAGCGCCTTGTGATCAGTGCGGATTGTTATGGAGAAACCATAGATAATACGACGCCATTGTTGTAGCGCGTATATGATCGCCAAAAGCTCCAGCTCTGAGATGGTATAACTTTTCTCATGTTTTCTTAATTTCCTGCTGATGAATGCTAGGTATGAGCGGTTTGCTGTTCTCTCTGCGTCTTCTTGGAAAAGCATCGCTCCGATGCCCACTAAAGATGCATCTGCTTGAATTATAAACCCCTTCGAAAAATCTGGGTAACCCAGTTTGATGTTATTTGACAGTAATTCCTTCGTGGCTGTGAATGACCTCTCACACTCTTCGTTCCAAAACCAACGGTTGTTCTTTTTTAGCATCTCTTGTAATGGTGCTACTACTTCGGTGTATCCTGGACAGTTTTCACGAAAGAAGTTGGTGGCTCCCAAGAACATCCTTATGTGCTTGACTCTGGTTGGTCGAGGAAAATTTTTAATGGCTTCGATTTTCACTGGATTGGGCCTGATCCCTTCTCCATCAACAATATGTCCTAAATATAAAATTTCGTGCTGAAAAAAGTGTGATTTTTCTAGATTGATCTTGAAATTTGCCCTTTCTAGGTTCTCTAACAACTTGCTTAAATTTTGCATGTGTTCCTCATTGCTCTCTGATGCTAGTAAGATATCGTCGACATATCTGACAGTCATGTCTTTCACTTCTTCTGTTAAATTTCGATCCAATGCTCGGATTAGTGCAGATCCGGCTGTCTTAACTCCAAATGGTAAACGACACCAGGTGAAACTCTGATTGTCGAATAGAAATCCAGTTAACAGCTGTGATTTCTCTTCTAACTCGATGTGTCAATAGCTATTCGCAAGGTCGACAGACGAATATATTTTCTTCTTGTGGAACTTCTTGAGTACATCCTTAATTAGTGGTGCCCGGTCGGTTTCATCTATTAATCTGGAATTGAGGGTGCGAGCATCGAGACACAATCCCACTGAACCATTTGGCTTCGCCACCGCTAATATGGCATTCAAATATGGGGTTGGAGCTTTCTTAATTATGCCCCCTCTAAGCATCTCACCTATAATTTTTCTAACTGCTGCACGCTGCTTTTCTGGAATTGGGTATAGTCGGCTCTTAAATGGTGTCCAGTCATCTACCTGCATAGCGTACTTGAAATTTAATATTTTTCCCGGTAGTGTATTAAATGCTGCTGAGTGTTTACATAGCGTTTGTGCCATGCAATTTCTTTCATCATCATTTAGCTTTGCCTCTCTTAATTTTTCTTTCAAAAGTGCCTCAAAACTGTCTTTGTTGCCATCTTCTTCTACTGCCATGGACCACATTTCATCTTCCAATTCTTGCTTTCCCTCCAGGAGTCCTGTGTTCGAGTCCTCTTCATCTGCTTGACTTTCTTCTTCTTCTTCCTCAGGAATGGTCTCCAGCTTCCAAATGTCAGCGTCTCTATCTAAGCCGTGGTTATTCATGTTCAGTCCCACTGCTGATAATCCTTCCATATTTCTGAATTTAATTACATTGTTGCGCAGGTCAATCACTGCTTGGTGCTCATATAGGAAATCCGCCCCCAGAATCAAATTTACATTCATCTTGTTCATCACCATGAATACGTGTGAGAAAGTGTGTCCTAATATTTCTAGATCCAGTTGTACCTGAAATTTGCATACAGCTGATTTTTCGGGAATTACTCCTCTAATTTTGACCTGTGGTACTGGAATCGTAGGTATTCTCTGTTTCTCGCTTAGAGCTTTAATTAATGCCTCTGATACTAGAAATAGCTGTGCCCCTGTATCCACTAATTCTTTTACTCTTAGTCCTTCTATCCTAGTAATGATGACTGGTAATTTCCTCAAACAATGTTGTTCCGGTTGAATAATTTCACGTGTAAAATCCTCAGGAGTTGCGACCCATTCCTCGATGTTCGCTATCAACCACTGTGTCTTATCTGGCGTGAAATTTAGCCTATCTCCTTCACCCTCTAATACATTTTTTTTAATAGCCCCCGTGTTCCTCTTCTCATTCTGGCTTTCGCGATGTTGTTGCACTAATTCACTCTCTGCTCCAGTGATTTCCATATCTGGGTTCTCGCGATTCTCCATCGTCCTTCGCCAGCGATCCTTTTCCGTCTCTTGGTTGCGATGCAACTCATCTAGGTATCGTTGTGATGCCTCATGCCTGTTTTGCAATTCCCGTCGACTGTCTTCCGTATATCCTCGGTTCTCATCTCGTCCTCGGTTCCACGTTCTATTATCTCTTCTATCATATCTGCGATGATGATATGGACATTCGCGACCACGCCCTCTCCATTCATCTCTCCTGTACTGTTGTGGCTGCCAGTTCCTCTCGTTCCTTGGTTCATATCTCCTTTGCTCCTCTTTCGGTGAGTCTGACCTTCCGTTATTATTCCCGCTCCTATGGCTAACATTCGTGTTGGTGCTCTGCTCTCTAGTTTTGACTAGCTCGGCTTGGTGTACCAGCGCTGCGCTGTCACTCGCTCTGACGTGTCTATTTTGATTATTTAATGACGTCTCATCCAACTGACGTAACACCTCCTCTGCTTGCAGTGCGCTCGAGACGTTTGCCGCAATTAAAAACTGTTGTACTGGCAACGGAAGCTGCTTTCCAATTGTCATCACCAGTTCTGACTCCGGTGGTAAAATATCCATATCCTTCAGTCTGAGTAGCTGAGCCGAAAAATATTCTGAATAACGTGTTGGCTGTGACGCATGATACTTCCTACTATATAATTCCATCCTTAAATTATGTTGTATAGACATGCTCCAGTAACGATGTAAAAATGCAGGCTTGAAGGTATCCATGTCTTCAAAGGTGTAGCGAAAACTTCTGAACCAGGTCAGAACGCTATCCGCAAGTAATTTCTCGGTTATTCTGAGTTTCTTATTCTCACGAATGTTATTGTCTGTAAGGTAGTGTTCTAAGTCTTTTAGAAAAGCTTTCGGCGTTTGTGAACCATCATTGTTAAATTTTCGTGGGCGATCCTCCTGCATTCTAATTATTTGGACATACTGTGTAGTTGGGCTATTGTTATTATTATTGCCAGTCGGCTGTTGCGGTGTTGAGGCATGTCCTCTAAATGTTTGAAACCCTTCATTATTCTCGCTACCTGTGGTCGCACGGCCCGGACTAAGTTCATTCATTCCTTCTACCTGAGTCTGGCTTGTGTTGAAATGGTTAGCCATACAGCTCGTTTCTTTACCGCTGATGTGAGCTTTCAGTTCAAGAAGCATTTCCTGTTGTTGTAAAGACTGTATCTCGGTCTTAATAATCTTCCGTTCTTTTATCTCCATTTTTCCCAGTAACTGCAGTTCGACCTCCTTTATCCTCTTTTGGTTTTCTTCCATTTGTTCTATGAGTTTCTTTCTATCCTCTTTCCCGTCAATTCCAATTTGTTGGCATGTCTTCTTTATTTCCACTCTTATTGCCTCATATCTATTTTCCTCTTTTCACTTTCCCTCTTTCTTCTCGCTTTCCAGCTGATCGAGCCTGCCTCCTATCATCTCATTGCTTTCACGGATACTCTCTTTAAGTGCATCATTCTCGTTCTCCTGAACGCTCCATCGTTCTGCTGAAGTCAAAGCTGCCTTGTCTATTTCCGTTCTAATCTCTATCATCTCTCCTTCTAAGCTGTGCAATTGTTTTGCCGCAGACTTAACCTCGTTGTCTACTCCTTTTATGGTAGCTTGGATTGCTAATTGTTCTATCTTTATCCCTTCTGTATTAGCGTTACATATTTCTTCTAGCTGTATGAGTTTCGCTGCCGTCTTTTCTTCACTGAACGCTATTGATTGCCTTAAGTTCGTCTCCATCTGACCTAACTGTGTGGTAGTCTCAAGCGTGATTTTAGCCATTTGCTCTGCTAATTTATCTGTCAGTTCCTCTTTTAATACTTCATTATTCCGCCTACCCTGTTCTGCAATTTGTTCCATTAACTGTGTGTTAGTAACTATATTTTGTTCCGCGAGTAGTGCATTATTTGTCTTACTGTGTTCCGTTATCTGCTCCGCTAACTGTTCCGCAATACGTGCATTGTTTAATTCACTCTGTTCTGCAATTTGTTCCGCAATACGTGCATTGTTTAATTCACTCTGTTCTGCAATTTGTTCCGCAATACGTGCATTGTTGATTTCGTTCTGTTCCCTACATTCCCTCTTAAAGTGTTCGAACTGTTCCATTGTTCTAGCTACTGAACTCTCAATAATAAGTCGAATTTCCTCCACTGACGCCATATCACACAATATAATACTTATTTGAGAAGACTGGGGCATGGAGCCTCACGTTCCCACCTTCTGCAATCATAAAATGAGTCGCTTAATCCCAATTTACGTTAATCCCATTAATGACTTTAATATGCTTGAAGAGCTACCTATTTGATGTTTGCTTTTGTGAATAAACTTTCAGTTTACCCTTCTGTGTTAATTTTAACTTCCCAGTTCTGTCAATAAAGTACTGACATCACTCTTACGGTTCATGCCGTCCTACAACATACATTTGGAGTTTGCTACCAATTATTCAAATATAAGGGCGCCACGAAAACGCTGCTTCTACCTAACTATGCAAAATAAACTCAGCATTTTCGATTATTTACTTTAAACAAACTCCTGGCTTTACTTTCCCCTGAATTACTTGTTAATTTGGCCACACCGTTCGGCGCCATGATGCTTCCTAGCTGCTCAAGCCCCACTACAGGGCGATATGACAGGGGATGCTCTACATCTGTTTACATGACCTCAAGGCGGCATATAGACTTCAGTAGGCTCCGGCTAGCTACTCTCTGACACTCTCCATCACTGTGATCCACTAATTAATAAAAGAAAAACTAATATGGACATGAATAACTACATCATTATCACCAATCCATATATACCCTTCTGCGTTCTTCTAGGATGCCGACTCTTACTCGGGTAGTGCTCTGTTCGGGGTGGCTCTAACTTATTCTAAACATCCTAGGAATATAGTCACAGGATCACAGGAGGCTTATCTTAAAATCAGTAGGTCAGAGAACTCCTAATATAAAATAATTTATTTCACAAAAACATCGTCTCCCTTTTCTCCCAACCATAGACAAATGAAAACAAAATCAACTCCCTTAAATTACTGAAATCAACAAGATCAAAAAAATGCAAAAATTATGTTTCACACTGGCTGAAACCAGGAATAGAAAATAGTCTATTTTACTGCAGTCCACTGCTTCAAGTCCAAGAGTTACTGTCAACAGACTTAATTCAAATAACTATGGCTTAAATAAAACCAGCCATTCTATCACAATAAATATTGCGCACTCATTTTTAGCCTATTTTCAATTTTGAAAAAATAGGCTTATTAGATCACCTTTTGTCCGTGTGTGTGTGCGTGTGTGTGTGTGTGTGTGTGTGATTCGTGTGTGTGTCCCCCATTAATAAAATCTAAACGGCAGGAGCGATTTCAATGAAACTCGGAAAGTTCATAGCACTATTCCCGGCGACCTCGACCGTGCCCTTCAAATTTTGTTACGACTCACCAATCCAACATGGCGGCTGTGCGAAATATTTCACCAGCATTCAATATCTCGGAAACTATTACCGATATTACCCTGACATTTTCTATGGTGATAGAGGGAACTACTATAAGTTCACTTACGTGACTTTTGAAAACCTGTTAACTACAAAACCAACATGGCGGCCAAGCGAATTTGCGACTTTTAAATAGACGTTTCTCGCGATTTGACCAACCAAACGCAATGAAACTTGGTACAGTATATGTTTATATACATTGTAATGCACCGACATCTAACTTCGTTCAATTGTTTACATAATCACAAGATGGCGGAGGTGCGAAATATTTCACCGGCATTCTATATCTCTGAAACTATTAGCGGTATCTCCCTAAAATTTTGTACGGAGATAAAGGGCACTACTGAAAGTCCATCTATAAGATTTTCAAAAACCGGTTAACTACAAAACGAACATGGCGGCCAAGCGAATTTGAACATTTTAAATAAACCTTTCTCGCGATTTAATGTTCCAAGCGCACTGAAACCTGGTACAGGAAATATTTATACACATTGTAATCCACTGGTACCTAATTCAGTTCAATTGTTTATATAACCTCAAGATGGCGGCAGTGCGAATTTTAAAATTAAGTTTTTATTTCTTGTGATGTAGTCATGCGATCGAAGTGAAAGTTTGAATAATGAACCTACGCAATAATTTTCCTTTAATGGTACCTGACTCTATGGCCTATACATTTAACAATCCAACATGGCGACCATCCGAAATATTTATACGATACTGAATATCTACGAATCTATTTTAGCAATCAAACTAAATTTGTTAATGTTCATAGGGGCTATGAACTTAAGTTCACCTATAGGACTTTAAATAACCTGGTGATCACAAATCCAACATGGCGGTGACGCGAATTATAAATATTCACATGGACGTTTCTCGCAATTTAACCATCCGCGTGCAGTGAAACTTGGTACAGTAAATCTTTATCCGAATGTTAATCCACTGGTATCTAATTTATTTCAATTGTTTCCATAACCTCAAGATGGCAGCTGTGAAAATTTTTTAAATCTCCTTGTTTTTTCTTGTGTCCTAATTATGCGATTGAAGTTTGAATACTACACGTTCACAGTAACCTGCATGTAACAGTACATAACTCTAGGACCTACATATATAAAATCCAACATGGCGACCATCCTAAATATTTAGTCGGTTCTCAATACCTATGAATCTATTACAGCAATCAAACTGAAATTGTGTATGTTGATAGTGGCAATTATCATAAGTAGGATATATGAAAATAGGCTTTATAGTTCTTCACGGAACTACTTGTTATAACTTGCAACACTTGTTCTTTGGGAAATCGGACATGTCTACTCGTACAATCATCATCTTTCCTCACAAGAGTCAGATAATGAAGGCAATAGATTTATTCTCGGTTACGGGCATGTGTGTTTTTATAACTTTAAAACAATTACTTCACTCAGAGCTATAACTCCGTTAATTATAGTAAAATAAACAAGTCAACATACATTAAGCATCAAATAAATACTTCTGTGGCCGGTGCGCCGTGATCATTAATAAACAACAACATAATGAACGCACTCCAAAAATAATGACAAATATAATACATCGCTTCCTGAAGCGGTACACAAAAAGAAACCCCGGGAAGTTGGACTACCTCCCTTCATAGAATACAATGACAAACTCGACCTTGTGACAGACACACTTTCACCGTACTAACCAGCAGGCCGGCACAACCTTCCTGGCTGCTTTTAGAATTCAGACGGCTAACCAATTTCTACCTGTTTCTTAAAGACTCCCTTTTACCTGCCTTGGGCTCGAGCAATACCATACCTTTCCGACGGAGCTAAAGTGGACTCTCATCAGATAATGAATTCAATCATTTTACTTACCATTTATATATCGTCGAAGAATGCGGGAATATCACCTCCGCTATTATTTTCACTCACCATTATATCATCGAAGAACGCGGGAATATCACCTCCGCTTTAATTCTGCTCGACCCAGGATCGACTCTTAGCCTTACCTGAATATATCTCACAATACCCTCCAGCCATTCTTGTCTTACCTTCGCGTGATAATCACTTACCATACTTATTACTCTCATAATTTCAGTGTCACTTACTGGTCTTGTCGCAATATCGAGCGGTCTTCCCCATTTAGCTTTTACAATCACATTGTGCATAAGCACTATCAAACAAATATTCCCTTGACTGTGCATTCAACAAGATTAATGACATCCCAAACAAAACCATATTTAAAATAACACTTTGATGCTCATATACTTATTACGTTATAAAACACACAAAAATACTCATTACTGATAAACACACAAATCTACACAAACATGCCCGGTACGCCTAAAACATCTATTTTTATCATAACTGCTTATGATCGAGATAAACTTATCCGACCCCAATAATGGGAAACATTATGGCCCACATGCCCCATACAATATTTACTTATCTCTCATATTTCCTGAGGCGGTTCTGGTCCTTGATATCAGTCTTCTTCATTAGTTGGTTCATCTTGATAGGAGGATAATTTACACACGGTTTCTCTCAAAATTTCACCCAAAACAAAGGTCCACAGTGAATTATTACCATTAACACAATGCACGGTTCTCACACATGAAGCTCCTATCTCATATAGCTATCATCAACTTATTTAGTTCGGCCGACAGTTCATAGCTTCCTAGAATACTGGTCTAGCTGTTTATAGCTCAGGCGGCTATACCTATCATTACAACTGCGTCATACTGTTATGATATGCTCTGTTCTACTTCGCACTCGCGAATACTTAGCGATGTTCAAATTTTGGAGGTATACTTGCTCCTACTTATAAACTTGTAAAATGTTAATTATTCTTATGCCTCAAGCGCGGGCTCTCGCCTCTACAGCGCGTATTAAGAACTTATAAAACTTGTAAAAATCACGTTAATTTCTGAGGGCTCGAGACACGGGCTTCCGCCGCTGACGATGCCCCAAAGTAGACTTATAGGACTTGTAAAAATCACTGTACTTTCTGAACGCTCAGGGCCAAGGCTTCAGCCTCCCGTGATGCCCCAAAGTAGACTGACTTCGCTGTGTTTCAATCCATTATTTATACGATTTCTCTTAAAGGGACGTGGAGTAGGGGGGTTTCAGAATTAATTTCCAAAATAACACTCACATGAATATGCGAATTAGCTCCTAAGAACGTCCTCATTTCCAATGTCTCAATGACTCCTTTTTATTCAAAATCCGATCGTTGGATCATTATATAATGAGCTCCGTAATTTGCTTCATTGTCCCTTAATTTCGGCGGGATTTGATCGCGTCTAGCGTCTCTCACTGCCATTGGTCGTTGCAAATCCACCCCCTGATTTCATTTTAATTCTGGCAAAAATCACAGAATAATCCAATTTAAATTTTGACGATATTTCTGAGAGGCTGGGATAATCCCCTATACGATGGTATAATTCCTGTTTCTGTATTCTAATTACTGCTCTAATTCCTTTCAAATGGGCGGGGTTTTTTTGGTATGTGATCGTTGAGGTTTCTGCATTTACCCGCGTAGTGTAACGACCTCCGCGCGTTGTCTGGCGCATTTGGTGTCCAGATGTGGATTTTCTCTTTCCTGCTACCTTTGTCCGCGCTGGGAGAAAGCTTCTTCAAGTCACGTACGAACCATCCTTTTGTCATTCTAGTTTCACAAGCAACTTCTATTCTCACATCGACTTTGAGACATGAATTAAATTTTGTTGGAATAATATGTAGACTTGATGCTATCAGAGATGCATAAAGGTCACAATACATAGTACATATATATACAGGGTGTATTTGATATGATGGAAGTCCTTTACACTGGTGATAGCAGATGGTATTCTAAGCAAATATCTTCATGAAATTCAGTCAGATTTTAATTAGTGTAGGTGGAATTAAATCACAAAAATCGTCGGTCAATGTCTTGGAAACGGGCTTACACTTCGTTCCCCTCAGCAGTACAGCTGACTTCTCCCCGTCGCCCTCCCCTCCAACGCTAAGGAATGTTGACAAGAGTCTGAAGTTGAGTGACCTCCTCGTCTTGTCTGCCAATGGCATTGAAATACACAAACCGAGCCTATGAACAGCTGTTTCACACCTTCATGGGGAGTGGCTACATGACTACTGATGGTGGATCTGTTCAGGATTTTGCCATTCTCATGGCCTACGCATAGAAAATGGAAATCCAAAAGATTTGGTAAATTAATTTAAGAAACTGTTGGTCTATCTTTGTGTGAAGACAGTGCAACAACCGTAACAAAAATATTAATAATACTATTATTATTATACCAGGCTACTACTGCTGTACTAATAATAGTAATAATAGAATTTTAGACACACTAACTTCTACGGGGCTACCTGACCACGTTGTCGCAGCCCCTAAACTATGGAACAAACCTAAGTTCCTTTATGTTTTTTATTTGGTATGTCGAGTTGCCAGACTTTTATTTTTTGCAATCTAACACCAGAGCTACACATGCTGACTCTTCTTATTATTATTATTAGACTATTATTATTATTATTATCATCATCATGTTCATGGGGTGCTAGTAATGAGGCAGCTTACCATCAACGGCCGATATGCAAGTCGGGGCGTGATGGCGCAGCGGTCCAGCTGTTGGCGTCTCACCACTGCGGACCAGGTTTGATTCCCGGTCAATGCATGTCCTGTGGCTCGGATTCCACATAAAAAGGACGTCCAGTAGTTCACGATCACGAAATTTACTGTCATGTAAAAACACAAGCTTCCTTACTTCCCACCATCTGCAGCCACATGATGATTTCCCGTGGCATCCCACGAGCCCAAAGTTGGAATGCCTACCCCCGCGATGTATGCATGCGCATTTAATCGTACACCACGATCGCAGCAAGTCCGGTAATTGAAGGTCCAAACTCAGCACCGACAGTGGCTATCCTGAGTTTGGATTTCCCTGGATCCTTCCACGTGCTTTCCAAGCACATGCCGGGATAGTATGGTATTTGGAGTCCCGGAGCACCAACCTCATTCACGACCCTAATAACTACAGCTACACATATTTCTATAGTCACCACAGAAACACAGTTTATCAGACAAATCCAACACTCACCCAACTACACGGTGCTGATAAACAAATGTCCCAAGCCCCTAAAATGAATTAACAACAACCATCACAACAAGCTTTCAAGTCTCTTCCATCATCATTGTTACCAAAAATATTTATTTACTGAACGTCCTAAACAATTGGAACCCTACTTAAAAATAAATAACATTCAGTAAAGAATATCTATGACTTTAGTCATTTTTCCAAGTTTTCCCGTATTGATTTTGATAAGTTATGCAAATGTCCACTTTACAATACAAAATTATCTTTTTATATATCACTTGATGTCAATATACATTTTGATACATGTTTCGGCCCTGTGAGCCTTCTTCAGTCAAAATCACTAAAAAATTCTCCTAAAACTGTCTAATGTTTGGTCTCTCATAAAAATTTGTAAAACATTTTTACATCGTCAAGATGATTAAAACACATGAATATAAAATGCTTAAAGAATTTAAAAGATTTAAAAATGTACAAAATTTCGAAACGTGGGCCACATTCTTGTTGATCCATTTTCAAACAGGGGACCCCATTATACGAGTATCTTGAAAAAGGATCGTGTCTAAAACTGTCATGTAGAAATAGGTAATCGGAAGTTGTTTATTTAGCGCTTTGCCAAAATGTTTTCAACAACGGGTATTGATTCCAGGTCCCCCACTTTCATATCAACAACTTCTTTTTCATCTGCCATGTTCACTATTTGTTTGACTTCTTTATTATGAGGGAATAAAATACACATTTTAGAAGACGAACTAGCAGATCTGCTAGAGATAATCCCTCGCTAGTTCGTCTTCTAAAATGTGTATTTTATTCCCTCATAATAAAGAAGTCAAACAAATAGCGAACATGGCAGATGAAAAAGAAGTTGTTGAGATGAAAGTGGGGGACCTGGAATCAATACCCGTTGTTGAAAACATTTTGGCAAAGCGCTAAATAAACAACTTCCGATTACCTATTTCTACATGACAGTTTTAGACACGATCCTTTTTCAAGATACTCGTATAATGGGGTCCCCTGTTTGAAAATGGATCAACAAGAATGTGGCCCACGTTTCGAAATTTTGTACATTTTTAAATCTTTTAAATTCTTTAAGCATTTTATATTCATGTGTTTTAATCATCTTGACGATGTAAAAATGTTTTACAAATTTTTATGAGAGACCAAACATTAGACTGTTTTAGGAGAATTTTTTAGTGATTTTGACTGAAGAAGGCTCACAGGGCCGAAACATGTATCAAAATGTATATTGACATCAAGTGATATATAAAAAGATAATTTTGTATTGTAAAGTGGACATTTGCATAACTTATTCAGTAAAGATATAGTCTCTTATTAAGTGTATACTAATACTAATACTAATAATAATAATAATAATAACAAAAATAATAATAGTAATATGTTGTTGGACACACTACTTTTATTTTTGGCGGGGATGTCGAGATTCCGGAATGTTGTGTTCACAGAATTTCATGTACGTGCCATTACATCCATCGGCATAAGTCCGTCGTATTTCTTCACCTTCATGTATTACATGACTCAGACTAGATCGAACCCTCGAGAAGGATAGCACTCTAATACCTGATCTCACAGCCTCACTATCATTTAATTATTATTATTGTTTTATACAGTACATATAACACATTGCTGGTGCATCACAACATAACTATACGGGCTTCAGGGAACCAAACTATTGCTACTGAAACAGCCACTTCTAAGCTGGAAAGTCGAAATCGCTACCCATGAATTTCCAGACGATTCGGGTTGTTGAGAGAACTACTGCCTTCTGCACTAGTTTGTCAATTTGAGTATCCAGAACCAGTTCTTTAAGGTCTTGGAGCAAGGAATTTCGGATCACGCCCATATTTGAGACTATGATAGGTATGGTCTTTACCCGTTCTAAATGCCATTGCCTTTTGATAGGGCCAACCAACTCGCTATATTTGCTTTAATGTTATTATTATTATTATTATTATTATTATTATTAAAAGTAATAAATAACCCCTGGCACTACAGCCCGTGAAGGGCCTAGGCACGGTCGACTCTAGAAAGTCCGGAAGGTTCGACCTGACAACACTGTAGCTACGGCTATTGTCAGTCATACTTCGTCGCGAGCGCATGAACAGCTGTTTGCTAGCGAGGGAGGCGACAAAAACTACTGAATTAATACAGTATTTGACAAACATATTGAACCCTTTACCCTATGTTGGTTAAATGATTCTACTTTTTATTTCTTCAATTAATAAATATTTCAACCAGCATCATGAAAGTAGCCAGACAGTGATGAGGAAATTTCAAGCATTTGTTGGAGACAGTAGGGACATACCTGCGACAGTTTAACAAAAGGCTAAATACTTGAGCTATGAAAAGAAATAGCAGAGCGATGTATCATAAGGACAGGTGTGGCTACCTCAATTTTAGAAGCGACGCGCGGTGAGACATGGTTCTGGTATGTTCATTGTGTTATTCGCGCCTAGAAGAAATATGATGCAGTAACGTGAATGGCTGATGAAGAAAATAGACACTCCCAAGACGCCAAGATCTACTAGAAACCGCCAAATTACAGAAAATGGAGAACCAATGAGAAGAGAATGCCTACTTGCGCGCCAACTCCGGCTGGGGTACGCGGCGGCTAGCATTCACGCGGGAAATCGCCTAGACAAAATCTCTACGATCGATTCTAGGATTAATGGGCATATTCTTGACCTGTGCAATATTACGAGTTCAGTGATATTTATTTCATTCCTGTATCACAATTATTTCGAGAAATTTTTACATAAAATCCCCCTCCATCTAGACCCAAGGGCCAGTTCATTTATAAGTGTGTCGAAGAGCCAAGACATGATTATTATTTGGTGCTTCTACGGACGTAGATTATTATTCTGTGCGTCTACGGACGTAGACTTTTATTTCGTGTGTCGAGGACACAAGATTATTATTCTGTTCGTCTACGGACGTAGATTACTATTCTGTGCGTCTACAGACGTAGACTTTATTATTATTCTGTTCGTCTACGGACGTAGATTACTATTCTGTTCGTCTGAGGACGTAGACTCTATTTTTGTGTGTCGAGGACACAAGATATTCATTGTAAAGTGTTAAATTCAGTGATAGATAGTCATAGTACTATAAGTTATAGGGGCAGTAGCGTCGATAATTCGCCAACGAACAGTGACAGGGAATTTAGTACCTGAACAAGCGAATTTAGCAGTCAGACATAAAATGTATAATAACCTAATTTTTGTATCAGCGCAAGGATGACATCGATGAATGCAGAGGAAGTTTGGAATTCTCAACACTCCGTCCAGATGGCTGATATGAGATAAAGAATCATCCAGTTGGGGAATGGCGTCTGATGTTCTTTGACGGGTGACTACAAAAAGAGATGAGTACAAAATAATATTTTATTATTTATTAAATTAACTTATGGTTTATGGGACATATTTTTGTAAATACTTTGCTTGTGTGATTAATGTAGTATATTTAGTTTTGATATGACACATTTTTGTTTGGAAGCAGCTCGCACAATTGTAGTTTTTGGAAGGTTCTTTTCTTTGTGTTGTGTTAACTAACGTAGCTATGTGAACGGCCGTGTTCGCCTATGTTACGAAGTGCGGTTAAAAACGTCTCTCGGAGATATGTCGTGTTTCAGAAGTAGGACTGAATTAATATAATTATATAGTAGATTGGAGGGTAATTAAAATTTTGTTGAGATTTATTATTGATCAGATTCAGTGTGATTATTGCCTTTGGAGCAATGTAATTTGTGACGAAGAGTATTCAGCTCTATCGTAAGTTTTAAATATTGTGTTAAATGTTTGCGAGCTCTAATTCAGCAGACCCGTGTGAAAGGCGTTATGTCAGTCCCAGATGTGTGTAGTGTGAGTATATTTTTTGTGGTATTACAAGCGGGAATTTCAGCAGAGACTGTTTCTGTCAGCTTGGTACCAGATTCATATTGTATCCTTGCGAGGACAATTATGGATATGTGATTATTGTCTGACCATATGTTGAGTTGGAGGAGATGTTAGTTGCTGTTGATTCCTTGAGATAACAGTCCAGCTGGTCGGCTATTTATATACACTGGAAGGGGGACATGACTGGTATTGAGGAAAGGGTGAGTTGTTGTCACAAGGGCTGGCTGAGTTTCGCAAGCAAGCTCATCATTAGTGGAGTGCACGTCTGGCTCCCAATTACTTGAAAATAAATATAAATGTGAGAAACTGATCAATGGTAAAATTGTTTAAATAAATGGGAGTTGCCTACGAAACACGATAATCTTCGAAGCGCTTTCTTTAACATGCAGTTTTGTTAATATAAAGTAATCTTAACCACTCAGGTTGTTTGTTGTTGTTGGTTTATTCTTTGTTTATTTTACATGTCAGTGACCCGTGAGTCACGTGCGGCGCTGTTTTTCCTTGTTGTTGAGTATCTGGCCATTGTGGCAGCTCATTTGGTTAAGTGTGTCACCACACTAATAAGGGTCTCAGAGAGATGCCTGTAAATAGTAGAGTTGTAATATGTGTGTCAGAATTAGATTTAAGGATTTTTATTAATGTTATGCCCATATCCATAAACGTTGATTTACGAGATGATTGTTCGTGAGCACCGTGGCTGTTAACCCGTTGCGAACGAACGATCATCCAAGTACTCATTTCTCGTAGATAGTCACCACGCGAACATAAATTCACATGCAAGATAGTGGAACTTGGATCCACATTTTATTAGAAAAGGGGAGATCCATCTGACTCCTCAAAGTGATAAATATTCCTGTCAGGGAAAAATTCAGGGAGGATTTTGTTTATTATTGTTTGTTTTATTCTTTTATGCACAAATTAGTTATTAAATCTTGTTATTATCTTACGTTTTGTCTCCTTACTTTCTTAATTATAGTTTTCATCCTATAACCCTTGCCTCAGAAAAGCACGTAGTTTGGCGGACGTAAACACCACACTATGAACTGAACGCGACCCCTTGATCTAAGATTCTTGCATAAAACACTGCTATTCTGAAGGGTTCAATATGTATATGTTTAGCAAAACATCTGTTTATATTTATTTACATACTAGCAGAAGTACCCGTTCTTCGAACGGTGTTCGGTGTTAACACCAGACATTATCTATTGAGCTACTGTTGCAATGGTTAGGGGTTTGTCATTCCATCGTAAGTTTATCTGAACGAAGTTAGTTTTCTGGGAATATCACACACACTGTTAATTTAAGGGCCTTAAAATGTGGTTTTCGGAGACCCTTTATAGACTCCCAGATTTTGTGTCTCATATTGAGAAGCGCAACATATGCTTTGGTCGTCCTTCTAGGATAATTTTGTATTTCGCCTATTTCAGCATGTATTTTGAGAAGTTTTCCCTATATCCACCCTTCTACTGTGTGAAAGGTACGGTGAAGAGTTTTATAAATGATTGGTGTATTGACTCATGGTTATCATACCTAACTTTACGATGCACCAAGCATCCGAACACGAGTTATAGGCGTAAATAAAGTTACACAGAAAGACAGACAGACAGACAATTCCATTGTCTACAACGTATCACCCAGATATCCACATATGGGTATATCTACCATACGTATCAAACAAACTCATCCTTACGATGAACCCGTATGTCGACCAAAAAAAAAAAAGATTAGTTAAAATGTGCTCTCAAACTAAATTCACCTAACGTGTACTTCCTGACGTCAAATAGAATTGAAAGCCTCGTAGACGAAACGCAATACATGTCACATAAGAACTTACCCTCTACGTTGGGTTAGGTCCCCATACACAGGAAGACCCCTTTCATAAATTATAAAGGCTTATGGTGCATGAAAATTCAGGTTCTTTAGCCTCAAATGGCCCTAATTCCTAAAAGCCGCAAAAAATGCTGATTCAATTCAGGAATTTTGGGAAATAATGTTGCTGTTTGGAGATATAATAGACCTTCTGTACTATATGTCGCACGTGAAAATTGCATGAAAAAATTCTAGGTTACCACTTGACCCCCTTAATTGCATTGATGAATTATACAGTCTACGTTGGTTCCATGATAACCTTATAGCCATTTGCAAACTTTCACAGAAATGTTAACAAATGGAGTGACATTGCTTCTTACAGAAATAGATGTAAAGTTGGATAATGTTGTCATGGTTACCGATTTGCATTCCTTCATTAGTATGTTAAATTCAATTAGTTTTCCGGGAATATTTCAGAAACTGTTGGATTTAGAGCCTTATAATTTAGTTATTGAGGACCCTTTAGGGCCCCCGAATTTTGTTTCTGGCACCGAGGGGCTTTGTCTCGTCGTTGTACGCCATAATATAATACTAATAATAATAATAATAATAATATATAGTGAACCCGCTGAGCTATGGTTCATGAGATATTTTTTATGACAGAACATTTATGATGGGATGTTGTACCTTTGAACACACCCAGGAAGCCACGTGGAGCTGAGAGCTCACGCGATACTCTTTGAAGTAGCGTTGAATCGCACTTTTTACTTTGGTTAGAACTGCTAATTATTTATCTGAGATCTTATTAATTAATTTTATTCTTTCTCAAGACTCAGAATATTCCATTTCGTCATGCTGCATTATTAAAACATTTTTGAGAATGTTATTTTAGCTTAAGGTAAAGTAATACCCTTGCAGATACGCAATAGGAACGTAAGTAGTCGCTCAACGACTTCGGTTTGACGACCTACTTCCTTGAGACACCCAGTGCCTTGCACTACTGTGCCCGTTTAGACCGGAGTCCGCACGACCACATATGCATTTTACCAATAATCAGTCAGCACGAGAGTCAAAATATCCCGGAGCGCCAGATGGGTTAAAGCAAATCGCAAAAACGACATCAAATTTAAAAAATGCTTTACTGATTTTTGACTCAATGCAACAATAAGGATAGAGGGAGATTTAATTTGGAGTAACACTTCCTGTAAAATTATCTCAGTTTATTTTGAAGTTGAAATTGACTGCAAAGATGCTCAAAGCAGCATCACTCACGTGTGGCGACCCACACTCTTATTTACACACAATATACAGAAATTTTCCAAACACATTTGACAATCTTTTTGGAAACACAAGTCCGATTAATAGTCCTGTAGACTGTGTTCCAAAATTATTAATGATTAATTCCAGTTCAAAGTTAATTGTCTCTACTGGAAATATCGTAGATCACTGTTTGAATATTTACATGATATTAACACTCGTAGAATAAATGTTCATAGAATTTTAACTTTCACTTATTTTCCAGTTTCAAAAATATATCGTCGAAAAATATTATTATCATTTAAGCAACACAAATTATTAACACATATTAATAACATCTGAAAAGTATTTGACCTTGAGCATAGCATCGAAGAACTGTGCGAAGCACAACAACAATTAATTGTTCTTCTGACATTTAACATTCGAGAAGTGACTCGATTATGAACTTCAAGTTCCTAACAAAATATATGATTTCTGAATCATCAACTTGATCAATAATTGGTTGAACCATTCAATTATTCAATTTTCCACTTGGAATCATTATTATAAAAAATATTTATATTCATGGCCATTTTTACCAACTTTTACAACTTGCAATTCTTCGACAGAATGCGGAAATAAGAATTGTAATTTCATAATGAATTCATTTAGTTCATGGCACTAGGATTGAAAACATCCTTCAAATTATTCGTGGTTAAAGAATTATTTTTAATTGGCAGTGGCCCATTCTATTATTTGTGTAAGAACACAATATTACAACAACAACGACAAAGGTCTTCCTCTGAAGAAGAATAAACTACTATCATGACAAATCCGGGTTCTAGCAAAATCAAAGTCTAAATGGAATTCGTAAACAAGGTTGAAATAAGAACTGATGGTTTCAAGAAATAACCTTCGGGTCATTCATACGACGAAATGTGTAGTTTCAATACTCCTACTATAAACCTGAGCCATCGAACCTGCTATTTGATTGATGCTCGAAAAAACCTCTTCATTCATGCGACTTAAACATGCGCACCTGGGAATGGCATTTCAACTATTCCACACACATAAATTTTCTTCCCAAAATTTATACAATAAATCAAGCCTCTGCTTGTTATCAACACTGGAAGATTAATAAACTTACAAGTTTATTTTATTTTACCATTCAGTTCAACCCGTGAATTTACCATACTTATGAAAATCTTTATTTCACTTTCGAGTGTATTTACGTCATGATTTTATATAAATACAAAAATATCCTATTTGATACAAATATAATTTGCTTCCCGTTTCATGCCTCTCCGTGTTATCTGAAAAATATACTTTGCTCATTGCAAATATCAACTGTTCAACCAGAACTGAAATGTTGGTTGAATGCGGGCTTGCGCTAACCACTTTCCTTCGGAAAATCTCCTGTTCCAAACTAGAAATGATTAAACTACTTCATAGGCTCTCTCTCAATACATATGATTATTAGAAAATATAATATCCAAGAATTATTTAGAAAAATTATAAAAATTATTATTATTATTATTAGTGGATTATTATTATTATTATTCGTTATATCATTTTAAATATGTTTAATTATCATCTCATTATGTGAGAATCCACATGTTCTAACCTTCGAATATGGAAAAAATATCAATTCCTCAACAAAAATAAATTATTAACTTTTACAGTTACATCGGCTGATTACCGTGATTTCCCAAAAATATGAAATATTCAAATAAAAGCTCGAAATGCTCGGTCATCGATCCTAAACTGTTCTGAATGCTGAAAATACTCAGAATAACTCTAACAAGTCTTGCGTAAATCATTGCAAGCTTTAAATACGAAGAAAAAAATGTGTTGGTCATCTGCTGAAAAATAGTTTGTTCCAATTAGCTAGGCATAATATAATTCAAATGTGGCTTACATTTCTTGATGGTCTTGAAGTGTCGTAAACCTGGTCTGCACCAGATTTATCCATAGACATGCCCTATCGGACAAGCACGTATAATCCTTGTATCGGCCGCCATTGTAGACCCACAATTCGTCTAGTCAGACATAGTGGTAGTATCTTTTGACGTTTGAATAAACTGTGGTTCCATTTTAATATGGGCTTCTATCAAAGCCATAACAGTTTGTTTAAATAGGGTCAGATCTAAGTGATCTATTCTTAGATATGTCAGTTGTAACATAACTCACTGTAATCTTATCAGTACAAGAAAAACACTGACAGTCTAAGCAATTAACGGCTGTTCTGAAGATCGTTCCCTGGGCATGGTTTATTATATCACCATCTACCATGCGCTAGGCAACTTGTAGTTTCCCTTGCGTAGACTAATGAACGCCACCGTTATAGACTAGTCTTCAGTGTACTGACAGATCGAAGTGGTTAACTAGTTACAAATAATGAAAACTGACTGAAATGGATTTAAACATCCAAGTATTAAGTTATTACTGGACTGTGACAAAGTACTATTTCTAGACAAAGTCTAGCATATGTCCTTGTAGAAATATAAATATTTCCACCAATGTCTGTAGAAATATCAATCACCTCAGTGATTCTCCTCACCAGAAACTTACTAAGTTCCAACTCGTAGCGCAGCACTTTTCGTGACTATCACGACTTTGAAAAGAACTTCTGCGTAGATCCATGTGCCTTGGCTCAGCGTAGATGCAACTTGCTCGCCAAGTGCTTGTGTTAGAATGAGCTGACCAGGCCTCGGCCAGCTGGCTTTTATTCAAAACTGTCAGGGTCACGCGTCATCACCTGATATCTAGAAATCCTCATATCTCTTGAATCCCTGGTCCGATTTACTTGATACTAATTGCATTCTCTTTCATTTGGCCGTGCCAGTAATCTGATCCCAGTCTCAAGTCTCTACTCCATAGTTAACTATTTAATCGATAAATAGCCTCGACCTCTGCTATTACTCGCTACGTCACTTGACATCCAAGTATCGGTAAATTATTTCCAAATGCTTCGAGAAGCAATGTAGCGCGATATTCAAATATCTCAACTTTCAAAAGCGGCTACAGCCTTTCCCTTGATATCTAGGTGTCTGAAACTTGGAATACCCATTCCTAGAGTTGGGCACATCCACCCCACACCTAGCAAAAAATAAAAATTGAAAAATTTTTATTTTTCCTATCTACACATTAAATCATCTGGTTCTTGAATAATAAATCTTCAAATTCGATGCATTATAAGTTCCCACGATGTTACCAGTTCGTGTATTGGCTACTTCATAGCTTCCATTATTGTTTACTTCCACAATATTCAAAATCTTCAATTTCACCAGGTTTAATATCAAAAATATCGTGATACTCCTCCAAAATTTTCCCTAGCCCTGGGACTCCTTCTCAGTGTAGACTTCTCTTCCTTCAGCTTCATGAAAAATCAGAGACCATTGAGCATCTCCCTCGATGTCTTCCTCTTCTTTTCCCTCGAAGTTAATCTCTTCGGTATTCTTGAATCTGATCGTCTCTGTCTTCATATCTATCACTGCTTGATATTTCTGAATGAAATCCGCTCCCAATATCATGTCAAAAGCCATGTCCTTCATTACAACAAACACATGTCGGAAATCATGTCCTCCAATCGTAATACATAAGTATAATTGTGTTTTACACAGAGATATTTTATTGGGTATTATTCCTTGGATCTTAATTCCTGATACAGGAATCTCCTCTAAATTCTCTTTGAGCTTCCACAGAATATAAAGCTTCTCACTCACCAGACAAAGCATAGCCCCAGTATCGATCAAAGTATCGACAGGCATACCGAATACTTCGCATGATATGATTGGCATTCTAATTCTTGTACCCATTTCTTTTCGTTCGTCATTCTGTTGAATTAAGTCATCATCCTCTGCTTGCCATTTAATAATTCTGGAAGTGAAAGTATTCAAAATTCTATCTTCTTCTGTGAATTCGAAGTTTTTTTTTTCGTTACCATTCCCCCGGGATTGTTGTGTTCCCGATGGACCTGGTTCATTGGGCCTCTGCTCCAAAAACTGCAAGTTATCTTGGTGTCTTGCTTCCAAATTTTTCCTCGTCTCCTTGTTGAACTCTTCATTGGACTGACGAGTATCCACATTCCCTCTGTTATTGTAGTTGTTTCTACCATAATATCTTCTTTCCTGGTACCTTCCTTGAGTATCTCGTGGTCTTCTCCATCGAGTATTGTATCGATCACCACCATCCGGTCTCGCATATGGTTTGTAACTGTATCTGTTACTGTACTGGTTCCATCCTCTCTTATTTGGATCTTCCCTCGGCGTTTTCTCTTCTCGCCCTTCTCGAATCTCTCGAGGTGTTTGAGAATAACTATCAGCCATAACAGCGTACACAGCGTTGTTATTCTTTCCTCCCTTCTGATGGAAGAATTGAGCGTTTGTATGATCCAGCTTCTGTAATACTTCATCAAATTGTTCCATATTATAGATATCAGCAGCGATCAAAGTCCTCTGGACGTCTGCTGGAAATTGACGTATCAATGCAGTAATCAATTCATTATCTGGCATCGGCGGATCTAAATGTTGAAGTTTAGACAGCTGTCCAGAAAAGTACGTAGAGTATCGAGTAGGTTGTGACGTCGAGAATCTCTTCGAATATAACTCTGCTCTGACTTGCTGTTGGGTTTCCGGGGACCAAAACTTTTTCAATAGCCCACGAGAAAACTCCTCAAAAGTGGTTAGAGTGGATCTAAAAGCTCTAAACCAAAGAAGTGCAGGACCTTCCAAAAACTTCCCTATCACTCGGATCTGTCTTTCTTTAGGGATCTTAGAATCTTTCAGGTAATCACCTGCTTCTCTCAAAAATTCCACGGGTGTCACAGAATCTCGCCCTGAAAATTTAGAAGGCTTATCCTCTATATTCTTAAATACAGTTATGGGGTTGGATTGAAATACTGTCCTGACCTCATCCTGTTTTTGACTATCCGTGTCTCTAGCTCCTCCTAGATTTATCTGTATCTGTTCCTTTCCCCTTACATTTGGCATTTTTAACAGATGGTCAGACTGCTTCTCGTCCTTGATTTGGGTTTTCATAGCCTCAAGTTCCTTCTGGTTTTCTTCTGCCATCTTCTTAATTGCTTCAGTTTCTTTACAATTCTCCTTAACATCAATGGATATCTGGTTCATAACAGTCTCATGACTTTTCAATGACCCTGTCATATCTGATATGTCCTTCTGAGTTGCTTGGATATCTTTGGCAATTACTTCAATATGGGATGACAAAGATTCCCTAATCTCCTTGATTCCGTCTTGGTTCTCCAGCTTGAGTGTGTCTTTAATTTCATTGACAACTGTGGTTTTAATTTCAGTTTGTAACTCATTAATCACACCTTCTCTTATTTCTCCCATGACAAGTTCTTTGAATTGTTCCGTTAAACGTTGAACAAATAGAATTCCCATCTCGTTACTCTCCTTCTTCACTCTGACTTCTAGGTCGATCATGTCTTCACCAACTTTCCTAAGACCATGTTCTATCCTATCAGCTAAGCTTTGGGATCGAAGATCGGCATCGCGAAATTTTTGTCCATTAAACTTGCGTTAGTAGCTAATGAAGTTTCGAGCTCATGTGTTTTTTCGCATAATTTATTCATTTTACTTTCAAGTGTCATTTTCAAAATTTCAGAATTCTCTTTAAATTTACTTTCCATAGAATTAAATTTACTATTTAAAATTTCTTTCAATTTACTTTTTAAAGAATCAGAACTTTCTTTAAGTTTATCATTCAAATTTTCTCTAAGTTTATCTTCTAAAGAATCAGAATTTTCCTTAAGTTTACTTTCTAAAGAATCAGAATTTTCTTTAAGTTTAACGTTTAAACTTTCTTTAAGTTTATCAGAATTTTCTTTAAGTTTCTTTTCCAAAGCCTCAGTATTTTCTTTCATAATGGCTGCTACACGCAGTCCAGCTTCTTTTGAACTCTCCTCCAAACTTCTCATCATCCTCATCATTTCTTCCATAATTTTAAATTATTATTCAAAACTTAGGGGTATACAACAGTGGCAAACACAAGCTTATAACTAGAACAAGAAATATGAATAGCTAATTGGAACACTATAATAAAATGAGATTTGTCCTAATGTCGACGTGATGGAAAAACAAAATTCTCTCCTTTTACGAATTACATTTACCACAATATCACAAGAAAAATATGCAAGTTCTCAAATATCCTCCACCTGGATTCTATTAATGTGTATGTCCAGTCATCGAACGTTTACTACTGAATTTACTTGACGCCCTAATGGTTAAGCCATTATCAAAAATAATCAAACCCATTCTAATTATTAATCCAGTTAAATTTTTAATTTTCCCCACTAATTGGGTTTTCTACTAATTTATTCATCCAAACCAGACATCTCTCAACTCCCAAAATATTTCTATAAAAATTATCACAATTTAAATCGGCATGCGATTGACCATGTCTAAATCGATCCCCACGTTGGGTGCCATTTCTCTCTCTATCTTATTTTATGTGCCCGTTTAGACCGGAGTCCGCACGACCACATATGCATTTTACCAATAATCAGTCAGCACGAGAGTCAAAATATCCCGGAGCGCCAGATGGGTTAAGGCAAATCGCAAAAACGACATCAAATTAAAAAAATGCTTTACTGATTTTTGACTCAATGCAACAATAAGGATAGAAGGAGATTTAATTGGGAGTAACACATCCTGTAAAATTATCTCAGTTTATTTTGAAGTTAAAATTGACTGCAAAGATGCTCAAAGCAGCATCACTCACTTGTGGCGACCCACACTCTTATTTACACACAATATACAGAAATTTTCCAAACACATTTGACAATCCTTTTGGAAACACAAGTCCGATTAATAGTCCTGTAGACTGTGTTCCAAAATTATTAATGATTAATTCCAGTTCAAAGTTAATTGTCTCTACTGGAAATATCGTAGATCACTGTTTGAATATTTACATGATATTAACACTCGTAGAATAAATGTTCATAGAATTTTAACTTTCACTTATTTTCCAGTTTCAAAAATATATCGTCGAAAAATATTATTATCATTTAAGCAACACAAATTATTAACACATATTAATAACATCTGAAAAGTATTTGACCTTGAGCATAGCATCGAAGAACTGTGCGAAGCACAACAACAATTAATTGTTCTTCTGACATTTAACATTCGAGAGGTGACTCGATTATGAACTTCAAGTTCCTAACAAAATATATGATTTCTAAATCATCAACTTGATCAATAAATGGTTGAACCATTCAATTATTCAATTTTCCACTTGGAATCATTATTATAAAAAATATTTATATTCATGGCCATTTTTACCAACTTTTACAACTTGCAATTCTTCGACAGAATGCGGTAATAAGAATTGTAGTTTCATAATGAATTCATTTAGTTCATGGCACTAGGATTGAAAACATCCTTCAAATTATTCGTGGTTAAAGAATTATTTTTAATTGGCAGTGGCCCATTCTATTATTTGTGTAAGAACACAATATTACAACAACAACGACAAAGGTCTTCCTCTGAAGAAGAATAAACTACCATCATGACAAATCCGGGTTCTAGCAAAATCAAAGTCTAAATGGAATTCGTAAACAAGGTTGAAATAAGAACTGATGGTTTCAAGAAATAACCTTCGGGTCATTCATACGACGAAATGTGTAGTTTCAATACTCCTACTATAAACCTGAGCCATCGAACCTGCTATTTGATTGATGCTCGAAAAAACCTCTTCATTCCTGCGACTTAAACATGCGCACCTGGGAATGGCATTTCAACTATTCCACACACATAAATTTTCTTCCCAAAATGTATACAATAAATCAAGCCTCTGCTTGTTATCAACACTGGAAGATTAATAAACTTACAAGTTTATTTTATTTTACCATTCAGTTCAACCCGTGAATTTACCATACTTATGAAAATCTTTATTTCACTTTCGAGTGTATTTACGTCATGATTTTATATAAATACAAAAATATCCAATTTGATACAAATATCATTTGCTTCCCGTTTCATGCCTCTCCGTGTTATCTGAAAAATATACTTTGCTCATTACAAATATCAACTGTTCAACCAGAACTGAAATGTTGGTTGAATGCGGGCTTGCGCTAATCACTTTCCTTCGGAAAATCTCCTGTTCCAAACTAGAAATGATTAAACTACTTCATAGGCTCTCTCTCAATACATATGATTATTAGAAAATATAATATCCAAGAATTATTTAGAAAAATTATAAAAATTATTATTATTATTATTAGTGGATTATTATTATTATTATTCGTTATATCATTTTAAATATGTTTAATTATCATCTCATTATGTGAGAATCCACATGTTCGAACCTTCGAATATGGAAAAAATATCCATTCCTCAACAAAAATAAATTATTAACTTTTACAGTTACATCGGCTGATTACCGTGATTTCCCAAAAATATGAAATATTCAAATAAATGCTCGAAATGCTCGGTCATCGATCCTAAACTGTTCTGAATGCTGAAAATACTCAGAATAACTCTAACAAGTCTTGCGTAAATCATTGCAAGCTTTAAATACGAAGAAAAAAATGTGTTGGTCATCTGCAGAAAAATAGTTTGTTCCAATTAGCTAGGCATAATATAATTCAAATGTGGCTTACATTTCTTGATGGTCTTGAAGTGTCGTAAACCTGGTCTGCACCAGATTTATCCATAGACATGCCCTATCGGACAAGCACGTATAATCCTTGTATCGGCCGCCATTGTAGACCCACAATTCGTCTAGTCAGACATAGTGGTAGTATCTTTTGACGTTTGAATAAACTGTGGTTCCATTTTAATATGGGCTTCTATCAAAGCCATAACAGTTTGTTTAAATAGGGTCAGATCTAAGTGATCTATTCTTAGATATGTCAGTTGTAACATAACTCACTGTAATCTTATCAGTACAAGAAAAACACTGACAGTCTAAGCAATTAACGGCTGTTCTGAAGATCGTTCCCTGGGCATGGTTTATTATATCACCATCTACCATGCGCTAGGCAACTTGTAGTTTCCCTTGCGTAGACTAATGAACGCCACCGTTATAGACTAGTCTTCAGTGTACTGACAGATCGAAGTGGTTAACTAGTTACAAATAATGAAAACTGACTGAAATGGATTTAAACATCCAAGTATTAAGTTATTACTGGACTGTGACAAAGTACTATTTCTAGACAAAGTCTAGCATATGTCCTTGTAGAAATATAAATATTTCCACCAATGTCTGTAGAAATATCAATCACCTCAGTGATTCTCCTCACCAGAAACTTACTAAGTTCCAACTCGTAGCGCAGCACTTTTCGTGACTATCACGACTTTGAAAAGAACTTCTGCGTAGATCCATGTGCCTTGGCTCAGCGTAGATGCAACTTGCTCGCCAAGTGCTTGTGTTAGAATGAGCTGACCAGGCCTCGGCCAGCTGGCTTTTATTCAAAACTGTCAGGGTCACGCGTCATCACCTGATATCTAGAAATCCTCATATCTCTTGAATCCCTGGTCCGATTTACTTGATACTAATTGCATTCTCTTTCATTTGGCCGTGCCAGTAATCTGATCCCAGTCTCAAGTCTCTACTCCATAGTTAACTATTTAATCGATAAATAGCCTCGACCTCTGCTATTACTCGCTACGTCACTTGACATCCAAGTATCGGTAAATCATTTCCAAATGCTTCGAGAAGCAATGTAGCGCGATATTCAAATATCTCAACTTTCAAAAGCGGCTACAGCCTTTCCCTTGATATCTAGGTGTCTGAAACTTGGAATACCCATTCCTAGAGTTGGGCACACTACGTCTGGAGAATCCGCCCAGTATAGGCGTGTAATTGCATTTGTCCTGTAAGACATAGAAGAATATCCGCTTGTTAGCGTTGAATTGGTTATCAGGTGCCATCGTGCACTGGCATATTGGAAAATACTGGTATTTATGCACAGTGAGCCACAGAAACATATTGAAGATAATTATTGGCAAGTATTAGTGAATTATATAATTTTACCGGAATACCACATTTTAGTACCCACGTGTTTGTGGAGGGCCAAATGCCTTGTTTAAAATATACAGGTAAACGTATTGCAACTACTTCAAATAAGTGTGATTATAATTGTGTAACATATTTCGATTGCCAGAGTGATGTTTTTATTTCCAAAACGACGTACATTTTACCGATGCTGCGTGATAGAAAAGTAGCGTCATTAGCACGTGCAGAACCATAGAGCAGTGCTAGCTCACGTATCTATTCACATCCACGAAATTAAGGCTGTGTTATCAATTACTATCAAAGCCTACAACGTTCACGACGAACATTATATTTTTGGAAAGTGAAAGAATGAATTTCATAATTTATTTCACCGTCAACGTGACCAGACTATTCTACACCATGCTTGAATCAGTCATCATGGGCTAATACCATCCTGGTATGAGGGTGATATTTCTACGAGAACTAGCATGATGGTGGAGCTTGCAGAACCGAGGACGAGAAGGAAGGAATCCAAGATGCCATTTACAGGCATATCCAGCATATTCACGGAGTTGTCGACAGGGACGAATCGAACCCTGGTCTTTGGAGGAGTCCAGATGGGAATCCTGATGAGGATAATACCGTTCCAGAGATCCAGAGAGGAATTTGTACAACCCTGGTTATTGAATAGAGGGCTGAGTGATAGCTTCTCCATGTCGTGAGTTTTTGAACATCCCTTCTCTTGTTCTAGTTCTGGTGGTATATTAGATTTAATGTAGTTTGTGAATCAACCACACCCTGTGTCAGCCATTTTTCTAGGTAGGGATTGTATCTAGTTTAATTTAATGTCATTTATTTCAGTATAGTGAGACACCCTTGGGTCTGACATTTTGGTTAACCATGGTGCAGCTTGATGAACGTCGTAGAACGTCAAAGCCTATCTTTTGCTAGATGTGACCGTAGTCATTCGAGGCTATTTTGTCCAACCCTGTTTGGGGTGATTTTTCCAAGTCTTTGCTGACTTTAGTTACGACAATCAGATGTCATGGTTATTTCTTTAACTGCATTCTTTGCAGCCAGTTTTGATACACCCCTGACTTTCGTTAGAACAGTCGTATCAGTTAGGCAATCGACTGTAATTGCCAGGTTTGTAAATGCATTATATTTTCATTTTGAATCAGCTCAGAAGCTATTCTTGGTCAAGTTTGGACCTAACAACTAGAAGGAATGTTTCGTTGCCTAGCATCGAACTCGGTTCCCAACGTATCATTAAGCAGATCCTTGTATGGAATCTGCGCCACAATTATCATTTTGCTTGTGTCATGTAAGACACGTTTTATTTGATGTTGTACTAGCAACTACTGAATTGTATTTTGAGAGCAAAGAGCTCCAGTAATTGTAAGATTACTATCATTTAGACGTCTTTGGTAGAAAGACGGAATTATATTATTCTATTCATATTTATCGCGTGTTTTTATACACGGACTCTTTAGAGGTTCATAACCTATGGTAAAGTTCTTTTTAATGAACAGGCCAGATGTAGAGTTTTATTTTGATTAAATCGCCGGCCTTGAATAATGTGTGTTTTGTGTCGACTGAACGCAGGAATGTGGTAGCGTGCTGGTGACATAAACTGGTTTTGTAATCCAGTGCCCTTCAGAGCACGCTTCATTTGTTTGTGAAAGAGAACTACTTTGACGAGAGACAGAATGCTTGTTGTATTCGCTCTTTCTTTCATTGCAACTTAGCTTATGTAACCCAGTTTTCAACCCTGTCTCAGATCATATGTTTTATAGATTGCTTTTTGTTAGTTGAGCGCACTTCTTGCGTGTACCGTCTTGACGTGTACAATTAGGTCAGGTTTTCTATAGTGAGTTGCAGGCGACCCTGTTAAATGCAGGAATTTATTGTATGAAGGTACTTGTGATTACCTTGTCCGGGAGGGTTCCCGTTGACTAGATGTTATTGGAAGGTAACTGTTGTGGACAGGCCTATCCCAGAGTTATTGAATGCGAGCTTTGCGCCGCTGGTAACCCGTGTTATTGTGTGTCCGAGTTGTTATTGCTCGTTGATCTTATTCCGACTGTTGAGTCGAGGCTTTTTGGTGGAGAATGATCTCAGTGTAGACACTCCGTGCCCGAGCTATTGTCAGTATTATTCGCCATAAACCAACGATAAACCTAAACCGACATCTTAATAATAAAACGCATAACTTTGGTAAAACAAAAGCTAACTAATGAATTCTTTCTATCTAACTTTGTTCTGTTGCATTTTGGAACTGTTGACATAGCCGTGCAGTTGAAGGTAATTTCCTTGTGTGGAAATGACTAGGACAGTTGACACTTTTGTAGCGACCTGAAGCATGCGCGAACCTAGAGTTCGTAGCTTGTGGAGCTCAGGCCATGCGATGTCAGACGTGGTCTCAACTACGCATTCGTCACCGTAATTACACCCATTAGATGACTATGGCTTACAAAGAGTAAACCAAGGTGTAGGCAGGAATTTAATAAAGATTTGTGTCTATTTCATTACTTATATATGATGTATAAGTGTGTAAATCTTACATGTTACCTTATTGTGTGCTGATAGCACGTAGTAATTAAGAATAATTAAATGTTTTTCATGGCTGTACACTTACATTTGTTGTAATTGTTTTCTGTTACGGACGTCATCGCCGTAAATTTTGTTATTAACTGTTAGGACTTAGCTAGATGATTACCGTTAAATGTAAATGTGGAAATGGTATCATCCTAACTCAGATTTGTTTTGCTACCCTGTTAAATGTAAATTCTGATATTAGCTTAATCTTGTAACTTGAACTAGGGACTTGCGTCGTACCATTTTCCTAGTGTAGCTGTTGTTGCTTTATTATTGTGAGTTAGATCTTTCGCGAGGGTTTTCAGTAACTTCTCAGGTAGGGACCTGCTCTTTATTTTCTTTTGTTTATTAGTTTTGCGGACTAGCCGATTATAACCCTCCGAACTAGGCTTGGGGCTTGTGAATTTTAATAAATTTTCACGGTGTTTTATTTAAGCTTGGATGTTTAATTTCTCAGTCTAGTTTTAAGGTGAACCTTTCCTTAGCCAGTCTATGACCATCGTCACCATGTACCACGATCACCGTGGACTACAGTGTCTCGTGCCGCTTAGCCTATTAGGAAGTTCACCTGATCCTCACGGTAATTTTATTCGACTTATGGGATGTTAGGAAAGTCATCGTGGTTGTTGACTCGACTAACGGTCTCAATAGGGATAGGAATATAATAGACCTGCCATACCACACCCGCAGGTGTAAATCGCGTGAAAAAATCTAGAGTACCCCTTGACCCCCTTAAGCGTATTATACGTATTGATGAATTTTACAGCTTATTTGGTTCTGTGATAACCTTCTAGCCGTTTGCAAACTTTCACACTAATGTAATTAATGGAATTGCATTGCGTCTTACAGCAATAGATGGACCTCTGAGAATCTGTTGCGTTGGTTACCGGCTTTCATTCGTTCATTAGTTTATTAAATGAAATTAGTTTTCTGGGAATATCTCAAAACATGGTTGGTTTTAGGGCCCTAAAATGTGTTTTTTCCACGAGTTTTGTCTCTCACATGAGGTGCTAAAAATGAGCTTTTTCTCGTCCTTCCACGCGTATTTCAGCATGTATTTTAAGGGGGTATGCCCCCTTTTATGAGAGGTACGGAGAAGAGTTACATCAATGATTAGTGTCGTGCCTCTGATGGATATCTGTACCAAATTTTACGTTGATACACCCAGCCGTTCTCGAGTTATAAGGGAACAAATTTGTCCGCAGACAACAAACAGACAGACAGACAAAAACATTATTTTCGCGCGCATCCATCATAAAACAGTCTGAAACGCGTAAATAACTCAAATTTCCGTAGAAATTCAGAGAAAAACACACACATTTTCATTTTTCTATATAGAGAGATCTACTGCACCGCTCGGTGTTGACCGTGTTTTATTGCACAGATTTTGGTTTTACTCGCTAACCGTCGGAGATATACGAAAAGTGATACGGACCTTTCGGATATAAAATTAAATGTTAAAGCTCATGTGTGCCATCAAAAGTTTGCTATTTCCTACCGTTCTCTTTTTATTTGATATGGAAATATGAAATTTTGAAACCAAAGGGTCTAGTGACGTCACTAAAATGGTCGCCATTTTTTAATGGTGCAAAATTTCGAAATTAAAAGTATCCTATATGTAAACGTGGTAAATCAGCTACATCCATGCAAAATTTCATTTAAATCGGACCAGTGGTTCTTGCGTTATTGAGTAACAGACAGATAGACAGACAGACACACACCATCTCATTTTTATATATTAGTATGATATGATGACCAGTGTTACAATCGGAAATAAGTGAATAACGTGCACATGATCATGAAAAGTTGTTATAAGAGCCAGGTAGCTGATATTAGGCGTGAATGACACGGAAATAATTTACCAACATAAATGTGTTTAGCAAAATAAAGAAAATTCTTTTAGACTTCTTTTCGTATTTTACTACTCTGAAGTACGGTAATAAAATAAAATTGGCGGTGTTATAATAATATGGAGTAAGTAGATGCAATTGAGTGTTATGTGATGCAAAAATATAGGCTTTGTCCCATAACATCTTTACACTGCAGGCCTATAAACCCTCAATTCCGCCACAGATATATGTAGATAATTTACTACCATTATAGAAATTCTCTGTTGCTGCTGGTATTTAATAAATGTATCACATTACTTCTGTTTCCTTTCTAAAGTGTATGCAACTTCCTCTTCCCATAACCAAGTTTGCTGACATCAATAGCATCATTCCTTGCCTGTGAATAATTGTTTAGCAATACATTGTCAATAACTGAAAGTATTTTTTCACTTAGTAGACAAATTTCCACTCACCAAAGGCACACACCATTTGGAAAATCCGTATCACCAAACAAAATTGTTTTAGACACAACAGCTAGCACCCTCTTTTGATTTTGACACTTTAAGAACCTGTCTTCATTATCATCATTGGAGATCAATCCACTTAGTACACAGCTAGCAGTGTTAGCAATGTGATACACTAGGTCTGATGGAACAGTGAGACCACCTCTGTTAAGGGTGTCAAAGTAAGGATCATTGGTAGAGGCCTCCTTTCCTACTAAACAATCAACACAAAGTGAACATTCTAGCTTTGAGGAGACCTGGAATGCAGCATAACCTGATATACAGTGTACAGAAGACAGGGAGAGTCAACTTGAAAGTCAAAAATATTTGTTTCCTGAACAATGCTTAAGAACGGGGCTACATTTGCAGAACCTGTCCCTTCCGTATTTAAATTTTGTAAGTCTTTGTAAGTGTCAAAGGACCATTTCAGAACACCATACTTGGCAGATTTTATGCCTAAGAGAGATTTCAATCGCAGTTTCTTTTCTGCCTCTAAAACTTGAAGAAATGAAACATTGTAGTTTCCGCCCGATAACTGTCTGTAGCAACTGAAGCGTTCCTCAAGATTGTCTGTTTGTAACTTGCCAGGCAGCACAAACTCTACTTAAGGGTTTGAAAACTGTACTCAATACATTCAATCAAAACTGAAGTGCTCTGAAACAAAGCCTTATGGGTATCACGGGTTAACCCACCTTCCTTAACGCATTCCCAGTGTTGCAGCCATAGTAAAAACTGCCTAATGAATACTAGGCGAGCATCTTCAACATTGTAAAAGTGATTTGCCCATTTATTTCTTTTTAGAGTACCTATTAGTTTCGATTTAACATTTACAATCGTCCACCACTTAAGGGTTAAGAGAATAAACTGACAAGTACTTCACTCGAAACAATTCCAGATCCACTTTGAAATTCGGCTCTTAAAGCACTGTAAGTTGACTCGTGGAAAATATTACAAGCTAGTGAAACCTTCTGTCTTTCTAAGCTACTCGGATACAACGTTTTGTGATTCAGTTTATGTGCTGGTCTCAACAGCGGGCTGGCAAATTTACCACGGAGGTATATTTGTTTTAAGTCTGAAAACTTTGCTATCAAAAGGGTGTTGGGTTCCTCAAAATCTGGAGATATTTAATAATATCACCTTCGTGAAAATGGTTTATGCAAACTACAGACCATTTCGAAGGTTTCCAGTTCTTCCGAGGAATTTTCCTAATGAAGGCCTGGCGCAGATTTTCGTCACTTGGGAACCTAAACACGTGCATGTAGCCTCCCTTACTTGGATAATTTGCGTTACAGTTGGGGACACAACATTTAACTGGCATTGTTACGGTGCCGAAACATACCGTACCTAGAAAATCAAAGTTCAAAACATGAAGTACGACATGTGGTAATTCCATGTAACATATTTGCCAGATACAAAGCACACTCGTCAGTGTGTTCTAGATTAGAGATTACAGTTTAAAAAAACGCAACTGGAAGGGTAGAATAAAGCGTATAATCGTAAAAAGCGTAACAAACAAAATATTGAAGGAAATATCCCTGTTTGGTAAACAAGAACACCTGCCTGAATGAACGTTCCCTTCGTGTTCCCGCCTGCAAGGGTATGACTGATGAACATGTTGCCAAGTCTCAGCCTTCCGACCTATCTAGAGTCGACCGTGGCCTAGGCCTACCAAGCGACCGCTACCCAGCCATTTGGCCTGCAGATATTGGGGCGACGCGTGATTAGCGCATCGGGTCCCTTCGGCCGTTAATCTTGGTTTTCGTGATCGGGGCGCTGCCTCACTGTCAGACAGCTACTCAATTGTCCTAACTAGACTGAGTGCACCCCTTTCCAGCCCTCACGTCAATTTCTAAAATCCCTGACGGAGCCGGGAATCAAACCCGGGGCCTCCGGGTGAGAGGCAGGCGCGCTACCCCAACACCACAAGGCTGGCTATTATTATTATTATTATTATTGCTATGTATATGTGGTACCATACTAGTATTAAATCTTGAAAGTAGTTTTCCATGGTTTCCCACTTCTACCCCAGACAAATGCTGGGATGGTTCCTAACTTAAGTCCACGGCCGCCTCCTTCCCAATCCTCACCTGAATTACAAACACCCATATAACTAAAGAAACCACAAAAACACAGGTTATCAGACAAATTCTTCCCACACCCAACCACATGGGGCTAAATGACCAAAATCGCCAAGCCTCTCAAACAAAACCTCAAGTCTCTCAAACAAAACCTCAAGTGTATTCCTTTCGTATTAAATGCTAGTTCTGAACAGAATACGGGATGCCGGAATTTTGTCACACCGTATTTCATTAAAGTGCCGGACGGCAATGACACTTACAAAGTAGGCTACACAATACTGCCGGTCATAACGTCCCAAGACATTGCGTGCAATTTCAACAACAACAGCAACAACAACAATACAAATTTTCTTAGGAGATGGGTATCGCTCGCTTTCCTCGTAACAGCTGATACCTCCCCTCAACTAGTAAGGTCAACGCTCCGATTACGTAACAACTTCTCCTCCGTGCATCGCCCCACCTCGCCCCGCCCCGTTTACCCCAGCCTGCTGCCTCACCTTCTGTTTGAAGAATTTCGGAAAAGCCTAAAAACATTGACTTTTTAATGATAAATTTTCAATTTAAAGATAGGTGACAAATTTTTACCCAGGAAGCTTACAATAGTCTCTTCTATCACCAGTGTAACGGACTTCCATTATATCAATTACACCCTGTATATATATTTGGAGAAGGCATCCCAACTAACGCGTATATCATAGTTATACTAAAAACGTTAGTACCTTCTCCTTTATGGCCTTAATACAACTTTACCGTTGAGTTCATGCTTACGAATATAGTAGAAATCATTGGTGGTAGTGTTATTTCTATGACCTCAACTATAACTCATGTTTTGGACGATCACAGCTCCGAATAACACCACCTTACGTTTGGACAGGTGTCGATGGGGGCTACGAATAGATTAAATACGTGCCAGCAATTTGCTATGGTTTTCGGTAGCTAAGGTGGCTAAGTCATGCATTCGTTCTGTTTCGTCAGGCAAGCTGCCGGGTAGCAGGTTCGATCACCGGGCTGGTACATGTTTTTTTGCTTAATGCCGTCTACAGTCGATGTACTATCACCTGTTCCAACGAGTGATTTTTTATTTGTCCTGAAAAGGACCGTTTTTATCCGATGGTACGTAGCCAGGTTGGACGACGACATAATGATCTGTAAAACAAAAGCATGGTACCCTGCATATTCAGGGTAGCATGTGTTCAAAATGTTGACCACCTTGGTTTAAAGCAAAAAACAAACTCACTCAGGCCACCGCACGTGTCGCGTCAAAACACTCTGTAACCTCGGGATACAAACCATTACGTTCGACAAATAAAAACAGTATTAATTCATCCACTAAGAATGAAAATCGTATCGTACTGAGCTCGTTCGATTGTTAACATGACCTTTCTTTCTAAATGTATGGTAAGAGAGAAACTGAAATTATCAGAAACGAAAGCTAGTAACTGAATGAGCGTCTGCTGAATTAATTTTCAGGCAGGATTATTTTTATACAAACAAAATAAAGTGTGTTGGAATGAATATGTAATTGATTTTCAAATATTTATCATCTACTCGATACCATCCTAAGTCATCCTGGAAGTGGTTTTCCGTGGTATCCCACTTGTACTTCAGATAAAATACAGGGATGGTTCGAAATTTAAGACCACTGCCACCTCCTCAATACTCCTACCTTCAGTTACAAATACACTAAATACTACCGACACCGTAATAACATAGGTTATTAGACAACATATTAACACAAGTCAAACACTTCCTCGGTAGTACAGCCGAGTACACAGGTACTCCATGAATAATAAACACCCGAATCATGGGTTCATGTACAAATCTGATAAATGCGAGCACACTATAATCGTCCCAACATAAACACAACAAGCCGGCCGACCGCTTGTCGCCGCTACTGAATATGACACATATACTCAAAAAAATCAAAGTGGAATACAAAACCACACAAATAATATACAAGACATGCTATGAGGAGCATGCTACAAATGAATATAACACAGCGAAACTAGGGAGACGTCATCTCGGCGCGGATAAAGACATATCCCTTTATGATAATAACAACACAATAACTTTTACGTACCCATACAAAATATTATTGGATCTTAAATCAGGTCAGTCATGTGACAAATAATGGCTATGACAAGTGATGCTCGAGTATTCTCATGTGAACCATACTGTGCCCTTTTGGTGCAGGCACAAGGAATCGAATCCTGGACTACACAAGGAAGGTGAAGGTTTTAGCCATAAGCCAGGTGAGATTTCTACATGTTGAGACCGAACAAGTAAGAGGAGTGCAAGACGCATGATATGATTCAGAAGGAGACGTTATCTAGCACGTGTGCGGGTGAGATCACTCTAAATGACTCACATCGCGCAAGAGCTTAGGGACTTTTTGCGATGACACACAGCTCGCATGTGAACAGGAAAATACCCTGTCAAAGCTTACACAGCAATATTCTCGTGATATTATCGAGAGGCGTGGCTTGAAATGTTATGAAATAACCTGGATTACAAGTTTGAACAAAAATTAATAATGTTGGAATACACCACCTTTATGGATAATTAGAAAGAGGATTTTTAAGAATATAAAAACTTATAATAATTGATCAGACAAGAAATGACGACCAAGCATTACGTCATGGATCATGGGAGTAGTAATTCCGCGCAGAATTATCAGTGATGAGGACCGCCCACGCAGAATACATATACTTTTGAAATTTTTGAAGAGGAATTGAACGATCGATTTTGGAATTGAGAAGGATTTTTGAAACTCTGGAGATTACACGAGTAATTTTTCCAACTCGCTACGAGTATTACTTCAAAGTTAGGTTTCAAGAAGACGAGACGTACTACATTTTTTAAAATCAAATTGAATAAATAGGCCGTGAGCCAGAGCAGAAGTAACCAGTATTTCGTGAACCTAGGAGGGTTACGTTGGTTCGACAGCACACCGAGATCCGAGTGGGGTCATAACTCAAGTACGATAGTCAAAACTTTGCCCGTGCTTGGGGAAGTTTATCACAGGCGTCGGTCCAAAAGGAACATTAGCAGAAGTAATTGTTACAGTTCGCAAGCAGAAGTGATAGTTCGAAGTCAGATTAGATCTTCTGAACATTAGAAGATAATAATCCTGGTGAGGATTACGAATAATAAACAGTTATTCGTGGGACTAGTGCGAGAATCACACATTGCGAAGTTGCTAGTTGAGACTAGGCTACGGTTCTAACGAACTTGTTAATTGTAGAATCACGTGGAAAGAACGCTATTGCAGCGAAGGGAATTAGTATCGCGCCTACAGAGTGACTTCCGCGCAAATCAAACCCAGTACAGAAACTTTGAGGATAGAACTTTCCGAGGTGAATAGGCAACCGACAGAGGTAGGAGTTCAGAGACTTTCATTCGTCCAAGTAGATGTCCATGACAGGAAGTAGACATACGTTAATACCTGCATTTCTTGGACAAGACGAAGGGAGAAATTGTCGAAAAAGGGGGAATAGGAAGGACTATAGCCACGTGTTCTAGAAAGTGGAAAGAAGCATTATTGTATGCTCGAGTGAATTCATTTTGTAAATAATTTTATAGTGTCTTAAAGTGTTTATAAATAAGTGTAAAATCGTAATTTGATGAGTAAAAGCTCTCTAAGAAAGGGAAGCTAATTGAAATGGAAATGTGTGTTCAGAGTGTAAATTGTAAAGTGAAGATATATGTGAAAAGTGTAGAAATGTGTTACTGGGGTAATATGAGAGGTTTATCTACCATAATTGTGGACCAAAGGTTCAGAAATCATTGGAGAAGACGACTGAACGTGTAAGTACTAACTAATTTTTATTATGAATTAGTGGAGAGTCGTGCATTCTGAGTAATTATGTGTCACCATAATGCAGGGAAATAATGAATATATGCAATATGTTTGTGTGCATAACAGTGAATATAACCTTAGCAGGAAAATTGAATTTGAATTTGAATTGGAATTGTATAAAATGGAAATCGACCCATATATTGTTGAAAGGGTAGGAGTATTATGAATTAATAATGGTCAATTATGGATAATTATATGCCAACATAAAGTCAGTGTTTGAAGAAGTGCTGGAAGGAAGTTAACAGGCTTTCAACGGAAGGTTTTAAGAGAAATATAGTTTGATGCCGCTTATATTAGCGAGGATGTAAAGTAGAATCAAGTGATTTTGCAAAGTATAAATAAGGAAGTAATCATTCTTGAGCGCATTGCCGCCGCAGTCTTATGACGAGTCAAATCATCGGTCTCATTGGACAATTCGGGGAGCATATTGGTTGTTATTCGCACAGAGGTCAGCATACGTTCCGCTCTGGTTGCAAGAATAATAGAGGCCTGTTTATTTGTTCCGCTCTAAATGTGGATCTTCGAAAATCCCAGTATGAGAGGTTTTAGACCCTTGGTAAGGATTTTACGCTAAGCCGTTGGTTGCTTAGAGGTTGTTGTAGCCCCCATAATTAAAGACCGCTTAACACTCCGGGCAATCAGGCTCATGAATTGATTAACTTACCTGTGCGTTTTGAATGATTGCCATTGAGCAAAAGTATAAATAACTACAGTAGGATATTGTAAATGTATTAAAACCCTCCTGAATGGAGAGACCTGTAACTTGCGAAGTCAGGCTGGTAAAAAGGGGGATACCACAATATTAACGCTCTTAGAAGCGAGACTGATTCATAAATCTTGTGTGTCGAACACACCACTTGATAAAGGGTCACCGGCCGCTAGTGGCTTGTTGAGGCCTATTGGTAATTAAAATACAGATGTTGTAAAAATTGGTTTGGCATTAACAATGAGAGAATGGATAACAAAATCCATCAGTATGTGTTATAAATGTTATTTACTGCTAAAATATTCATAAAAAGGCGAATTTTGGGAATTCTGCATTCCAATATAACTATAAATTTTCCCAAGCGTGACACATTCATTGCAGAGAGTTCCTTTAATAGGGCAAAGAGAGGTGTCAGGGAGACACAAACCTCATTGATTTGCTTCAGTATTGTTTATAATGAATGGAATGCACGACGGCCCACAAAAATATAGTACTTATCATGTATTGTGAGGAGAAGAATGAACATTTGTGGATCTAATCCAATGATAAGCAAAACACATTTTTGAAATACTCAAGGAATAGTTGTCAATGAAATGATTTGTAATACTTAATTTAGTATGTTTATGATCATTCAGGGAATTGCTCTAAAGTTTCCTTCTTTTAATATTGTAGAATCAGTAGATTTAGCAGAATTTATATTCTTGCATGTTATATGGAAGTGAAAGTTGACCTGTTATAGGTTTAGTGGAGCCGTAATAACAGTGTCCATAGAACACTTTGTGTGTAGTGAATGTTCATTATGTTTGGCAAGAAACCAGTTTGTATTTTGATTTTATTAATGTTATTTAATTTTTGTTTTATGTACGATTTTGTCGAGTGCCATTTTTATAATTAAATGTTGTTTTGTGATGTTTTTATTTCTATTTTTGAGTGTTGATCTGTGCTGCGCATATTCACAAAATATATGTGTCATATCGTGGGAAATGAACGTACCATCCCCGAATTGACTGAGCTAGGCGAAGTATGACCATGTATTATTCCTACAGAAGGGTGCAATACTAACTCGAAGAAGCTGACCTGGTTCAAACACTGTGTGCCCAATAACAAATGTCTCGAGGAGCCACCATAGCTTCCTCAAGAACCGTCGCCTATCATAATCACAAGGGCTCCACAGATACCTCCTGTGAACGATTCGCAGCATCCAGGGTTCGACCTCAGTCCAATCCTCAGCTAACGAACCTCACCTGTAAAACATCGTGGGCATTTTACCTTCCACGTAACAACACACAAATCGAAGACATCGTGGGCATTTACCTTCCACGGAAAACATCTGGGCACATACACACACGGGACCAGCAACCTTACCTGGCTTCACACATAGGCTATCCAGCGAGCACGAGGTATCAGTGCCAGCCTTCCAACAACAAGATCTCACAGAGCAAAATTTAACTAGCAAAAATGAACTCGAACTCAATTAAAAATGGCCGGCGAAGCTAACGGCTTCCCACTCACATACAAGTGCTTCAATAAGCATCTTAAAATAACTAGCCTGAATTATTAAAACTCCATATGAAATCACGCTCATCTCCCAAATCTATCATGACGTTTCGTTAACAAAAATATCCACTTACATACGCCGATGACCACAAATCCCCGACATCGCTGCATGTTACACTCCGCGTGTACTTGAATACGAATTATATTACAGAGTGATCGCGCGTACGCTGATACATTAATTAGCACGTCAGTAATTACGTTAAAACAAACCTAACTTAATTAAACACACAAGAGCAAAGAGATCCCAAGATTTGATACTACTGAACTTAAAAATGACAGCACAAGCTACCAAGAAAGACGGAACTATCATATCAATAGGATTAATACCACTACAAAGAGTCGCCCCCACCTCTTAGAAACGCCATAATAGGAACAGCTCAGGAGACGATCCCTAGTAGACCTAAGGGAATTAAGCACCCATTATGGTCCAACAAATGCGATGAGGCTATGTAGGCCAGACGACTGGCGTGGGTAAAATGGAACCAGCATAAGTATGAAGCCAATTTGCAGAACTTTATTACGCAAAGGATGACCACGTCCAGCATCATCAGACGGGCAGAGGAAGCACTACAATGAGCTGATCAAGCAGGCAGAAGAGAATTTTCAGAGGAACAACTCTAGAGACCTATGCAAGGGCCTCAAACAGCAAACGATCTCGTGTGCGCTCCCTACCTTACATTTCCAGAGAGCAGACAGATCACTGAGCCTCAACGATATCGAATCTACTAAAACCCTAGCTCACTACAGTACTTCCAGACACTCTTAAATGCCGAAGAAGCTGCCAACGACTCCCAGTTAGGGAACCTACTAATCCTCACACTGATTTCTTTTTTCCTCCAACATATGAAGATGTCGAAGAGATCATAAAACTCCTCAAGAACATAATTTACAATAATAAATCATTATTTGCAATATTCACATACAAATGTGTCACCTTCGGCAATTGAACACACGGTATGAGGAAGGTATCTGCGAGCCCTACATTTAATCTTTATCTTTGTTAGAATCTCAAATTTCCCTGGAGCACTTGCTCGTTGTGGGCCCTTTCACCATGCTAATTTAGGTACAGGAGAAATGTCTTCTGGTCCGATTACGTTCCATTGTGTTTCCACATGGCGTTCAGGACTTTCTGGGGCAGAGCTAGAAAGATCCACTTCTACTCCCTTTCCTGTTGTCTTTTATGTTGTTGTCAATCGAAACAAAGAAGTTCACGGTACACCATATGCACTTTCTGCCATTTTGTACCCCATTTTCCCTGTCCCTACTGCAGTGATAGCGTGTTGCATGTCTACTTCCTTGCACTTCTTCCGTACCTTTCCCTCTGAATTGACATTGCGATTGGCCATGGTTCTAAAGAATAGAAAAATAGCCTGTACATACGCAAATGCCTGGCTCCAAATAAGGAATACTATTCCATAATAGGAACACAGTACTCCTAATTAGTTTCCTAGCAGCATTTAATTAGCATCTTACAAAATATGTTGTGCCCGTTTAGACCAAAGTCAAACGACCACATACGCATGTCACCGAAAATCAGTTAGCACCAGACTCAAAACTCATCTCAGGGCGCTAAACTGGGTGAAAGTAAACTATCAAAAATCTAAAATTTGCTTCACGGATTTACGGTTCGATGCAACAATAAGGATAAGAAATGAGAAATGAAAATAGCACAATTCCTAAAAACCTCATTTTATTAAATTAATTTAATGAAGTTAATATTAGGATTTAAAATCAAAAAAGCAAACAAATTGGAAAATGACTTTCCACAACAACAAATATTATTGAAATATCAACACTTATACCCTCATGTTGGCACTTGCATGATTTTCAATGACCAGAAATGAGCTGTCCATCTGGTATTGAAATTAATAAAAATATATTTACAATTACGATGTCAGGTCACTCGGGTAAAAATTCATCTGTCCATTCTGACGCCTGCGTTTCATATTTACGCTCAGTGTTATTCACTTTTCCAAGAAAAATATTATGGGATCACTGTCACATTAGGTAATTGTTCATGTAAATTGTTCATGGATTGTGCTACCTTAAACCAAAATATTTGAAAAACATAAATTCAAATATGAGGGGTTGTTTGATTTATTATATTATCCTTATGCAAGGATTAAATTGATCATATGATTACTATCAAATTTTTCACTCAATGAAATTTTCTATCACTCTTGACCACAAATTCTATAGTTCCTTTTATGTTTTTCATCCTTAAATTCACTTAACTAATTCTCACTTACATCTGTATTCAATCCCTTTCGAAAAAGTGTTTGATCTACTCCTTAGACATGTATTTTTAGCCTACTTTTCGCATTTTGTAAAAATGAAGAAAAAGTAGACTTATGAGATCGATCCGGGAAAATGTGTGTCTGTCCTTCGGTCTGTCTGTCTGTCTCTCTGTCCTTCAGTCTGTCTGGCTGCGTGTGTAACCACCCCTATTAACTCCTAAACGGCTGTAGAAATCGATCCCAAATTTGGTATGAGTAAAGATCTCTATCTGAATAACCCAATGCCGTATTTGAAAATGATGTCAGTGCTACCAACTGCTAAAAAATCACAATTGAAATTTCAGCTCGATGTTGTATATCATGGAAGGTATGCATCGGAGCTATACCAAAATTGGCACACATATAGATAATAATATTTCAGTTTAATTCCCAGGAGGCCATACATGACAGTGTTGCCAAATGATTCTAAGCCTGCTGATAGGTACAATTTTTAAATGCATATAACTTCTACACTATCAATTGGATTTCAACCAAATTTCGTATGTACTATGTGTAGATAGACAGATATGACTGAGTGTAATCTTAAGAACCACTAGGGCTGCCAATTGTTAATAAATGCACTCTCTATTGTTTTTATCCAAATACCAATATATGAGAAAGTATGCAAGCCGACAGCTTTAAACTATGCACACGTATAGTACCTGCCATTCTTGACTAATTTGGAGTAACTATTGGACCTCAGTACTACCAACAGGATTCTAAGCCGGCTAATAGGACCAATTGTAAATACATGTAGTTTCTATACTATCAGTTGGATTTCAATCTAATTTCGTATGTGCTATGTGTCCTATAACAGATATGACTATCCGTATTCATAAGAGCACCCAGGGCTGCCAACTGTTAATTAATGCTGTCTCTATTTTTTTACCCTGATATCAATATATCAGAACGTATTCAAGCCAACAGCTCTAAACTTTGCACACATATAGTACGTTACATTCTAGATTCATTTGGAGTAACTAATATACGTCAGTGCTTCCAACATGATTCTAAGCCTGCTGATTGGTCCAATTTTAAAATACATATAACTTCTTTACAAATAAATGGATTTCATCCAAAATTGGCACAACAATAGATCATAATAGTTCAGATTATTTCCGACCAACACATGCATTAAGTTGTTGCCAACATGATTTTTCGCGCGCTGAAAATTCCAATGTCTAACTACATGCAACGACCATGCTATCCATTGGACTTCAACCAAATTTTGTGTTCTGTACCTTAAGAGATGGAACTAAGAATATATTCAGTCACCAGGGCTGCCAACTGTAGTGCTCTATTAGGCTACATTATCCAGTTATATTTCGAACTAATTAGAAATTTCGATATTACGAACTCAATTTCGTCATTATTCTAATTAACTTAGGTCCATATACATTAATCATTGGAATTAATCTTACATTTCGAGAAAAGGAGGCTCTTTAGTTCGTCACGAAACTTCTTCTTATATCATAAATTGATTATATTTTTACTATCCAAAACCTCAAAATTGTTTAACTACCGATGTTTGACCAAATATTTTTTTATCCAGTTATTTAAAGTCAAATATTCTTAACTATTCACACAAAATCGAATTATATCATAATATTTATCAATGGTTTCGTATTAACAAACAATAATAAATTATTGGATTTCACATACTCATCCATTGAGTGCGTTATATTTCCCAATCATATTCTCATCTAGACATACGGCAAGGCATCGCAAAACTAGGGTGTGTTCCAAACAGTATCGCCTCAAAGCGACTGAAAATGGGTAGGTCGAATCTGATCTGACATATGGATTGAACTGTATTTGTGATGACCGTGACAATAACATAATAACAATTGGGCTTTACCCTTCTCAACTATCAATTGTTCATAATTATTTAGCTTCTATTTTTTATATCGTACAACCAATCACGTGGCTGTAGCATCACATATTACACATTTATTATCTCATTTTTAAATAAATTCAGTTCACAAATGAAACGACGAATTCTACATTTTATTGTTCTTATTTTCTCATATATATTTTTACTAGCTATTGTACCCGGCCTTGCCCGAGAGGAATCTTTGTGGAAAACTGAAGAACTGATGTAGCGAGTTCTTTGTATATGCCTCTCTTTGCTCCTTGTTTATTCTTTTACGATTCGCTTTTTATAAGCTACAAAAACATATATTGAGCCCGAATAGCTCATGCTGGTGATAGCTTATACGAGAACCATGAAATTTGTTATGTTCGAGAGTTATGAACGCATCCCAGATGCATGCCAAAACATCAGATGTTCTTTTGACTTTGTTAAGAAGCTATGGATAATTACTCATCATGATTAAAGAAGATTTCTTTAATGTGCAATTTGAATTTATAATCAGAAGTCATAAAGCATAATTAGCCACATTTTCATGGGCTTATATTTTATTTATGTATTTTATCCAAAGGTTTATCGCCGCAGATATGCGAGAGGAAAGAACTTAGTTGCTAAATGACTCGGAAGTGAGAGAACTGAGCACACCTACTTCCGTGAAGGAATGACTCGAATTTGTACTCGCATGGCGAGCACACGTCTTTTTTGAAGGTCCAAGTTGACCTGGTATTAGCAACGTCGTTATCAGGAATCTGATTGTGAACACGACCGCAGTATTTATTCCAGCACGAAGTGTGCTTGTGACGTGAAATAGTCCGCCGAAAATCTTTAATTTGTGATATCTTACAAAGTGTGAAGAGAACGACCACATGGTTGCAGCATGCTCAATGGCTGATCAGTGTGATGTTAAGTGATTTGTGTACCAGTGATACACGAGTGAAAATCTAGTCGAAATATTCATCAGTTCATGTGCAATATTATTGAGCCGTGTAAAGGCCGAAATTAAAACGACTACGATTAAGCTGATGCAATCAGATAAAATATCTACCACGTGCGAAGTGTTTACTTCAGTTAAGGGACACGTGCTTTGTGTCCAAATCTAGCTTCTGTGATTAAGCAGACAAGGCAATTCTTTGAATATAGTCTGCTATCTGTAAAGTGTAAAAGCAGTGAATTTAATACGCTAGAAGCAGTGTCTATATTTCTACGATTAAACCAAAATGCCTTCATTCAACCACGTGCTGAGGCATAAATGTACTCTTCTAATGAAGAAGATGATAATGGCTTAAATTCCTAATGGAAGGAACGCCTAACATCTAAGCCACACTACGACCATGGAAAAAGACCTGTGGATAACCATGCTTATAGCCAAGCAGCGAAGATATCTGTGGATTACCAGGAAAAAAGGAAAAACCCCTCAATCCTTGTGTCTGGATGAAGTAAACTGCAAATAGCTGTGAGTCATGATCTTATAATCTATTTATGTACGGTGGATGGTCATGGGTGGATTAGTTTGTAACAGCCGTAACGTTATTGTCAGTCATCAAGGTAGGGATTTTCATTCTTTTTGTCACCTTCTATGTTGATTTCACGCTTCAAAATGCTTCTTTGCATTTCGTTTCTGGACAGAGAGTTAGACAACGACTTGTGTGTTTTAACACGGTGCAATATTGTTTTTCAAAGGTAATTCCGCATAACGGAAGATAAATTTCGTCATTAGTGACAGGGGCATTATTTTAATTCAGCTCCAGCTGATTATTTTTCATTTTTTCTGAAATGAAAAATCATGCCGCCAAAATATTTTAATGGTGTCGTGTGAATATCATTTTGTCATGTACATTGTCGTGGTATGTGGCTAATTGGATTGGTCCAATTAAAATACCTTGGTGGATCATGGGAGATCTTCTTCGCTTTTGTCCTCCATCTTGTGAATTATGACTTGTTACTGATTGCTGGTTGAAGAAGTACGCAAGTTTCGGCTCTCGTCAGGGGCGAGGGCTTAGGACCTCGTCTCCGCTAACTTGGGGATTTATCCCATTATTTTGACGATACATGAAGAATTATGTGTGCAACTATCATCTGCGATATTCGTGAACGTGTTTTCTTGGGCCTTAATATGGAAATGTAATGTTTTGTGTGCACTTCGATGTCGGCTGGCAGCAATCTCCTCTTTTTTTTTTTTTTTTGGTGATATAAATCCTTTAAGGTTATCTAAGTAGTGTTGTAAATATTAGTGTCTCCCCAAAAGGCTTTATTAAGGTATGTTTTGACGTTTTATTTATTTTAAATTTTTGGAGCTCCATATTTTTCATTGTGTACTTGGGTTTGTTTTTTTATTTGTTCTGGAGGTTGACTTGGCCTAGATACGTCACCTCTGAATGTGTAAAATTTTGTGAAACGATATTAGTCCGGGGAACACTTCTATTTTTCTTCTAATTTTATTATTTGGCGTCTGGCTAAGGCATTTTCTTCTTATTATATTCTAGTACTGACCATACTAATCAATTGAACAGTAGGCCTAATTTGATCATTAGTCGATCGGTTTTTATTTTGATCCGTTGCCTTTTAATATACCATTTGATCTCGTAATGTCTAGGGTTTTGTTTATATCTTCCTGTTTTCTCACTGGAGAAGTTTTTTTTAAATGTAAAATTAGGCGTTTGACATAAATACGTACTGATATACCTTCAACTGTTCTGGTCGCCATGGTAACTTGTTGACTGGAGTGCTTTGTGGGTTTTTGTTTCTGGCGTGTGTTTGAAGTGCACGTTCATGGGTTTTATGTTGTTGTTTAGCTTGTTTTGGTTTTAAATTATCCTTTGGTTTTTCTTTTTTGGAGTTTTCTATTTTTTGTACTCCTGCGTTATTCTTTCGGTACCTTGTTTATGGTAAAGTTTGCACTTTTTACTTCCTTTTTGATTCTCCAAGGACGTCATGGTTCAGTTGAAAGTATGTCAGGTACATATTAAGTGTTTAATTTTTTTGTGGCTTTTCATTCTCTGACCTCAGGTAATTGTTAATTGGCATCGACCTTTAGCCTTTTTATCTACAGTGACAATTCTAGGTGAGGTTTTTAAGTTTTTGTAATTTTGTGCTGGCTGATGCCTATTCTGTTCTCTGGTGGAGCTGTTCTTTTAACATTAAATTTTCTTTTAAAGCAATCTACTGTTGTTGCATCATTTCGTCGGTGGCAGTTCTGTTAGTTATCGGGGGGGGGGGGGGTTCTGTAGACGAACCTGTGGACTTTCTCCTTCTTCCACCTTTAGGTGTTCTTCTGTTGGGGCATGTCACTGGCGGTGAGTTGCAGGAGTGAGCGGACCTCCGAGAAAAGGTAAGTAGGCCTATCCACCCTATCATTTTGGTAGCAGAGCGAGCTCGTGTATCGCTTCTGCAGCTATTCCACTCCCCCTTACCCGCAGGCTCGTTTATGGACCCTTCTGGTGCTGATAGGACGGTTACTGGTGGGATTTGTCATGTCAGTGTGCTTAATGTTATTTTATGTTAATCCTTGTTGTTTGTTTGGTTTCATGTATGCCTCTAAAAATCCATGTGGTGATATATGGAAGTGACCTGTTCCAAGCAAGGTTTCTGTGATGAATTATATCCTATTAATGATGCAACACTCCCAATGAAGAAGAAGTTTGGTAAGTGATTGGCATGTATTCTTGGCATGGGAAATGTGGGTGTTGATATTCTGATAGCCTACATGCTGCAAGTGAAGTCATCGAGGAGCCCTGTCTGAAGCAGTTGGCCCTGTGATTTGTAGCAATTTGTTGTAGTTTAGCTTCCTGTTCTGGATCCAAGCAAGGGATGACGTCTGCAGTCCTGAGCAACGTTGTGCATGTTTTTATTTGTCGAAATTTCAGCTGTCGAGGCAGTGTTGGTGTCTAAGAAGACTGTTGTGTGTCTATATGCTTCCTTTGCATGGAGTTGTGTTGTGATATGCTGTCCTCGTGATATATTTATTATGGAACTATCACGCCTACTGGTGTTATTGCGAAGTGTTGTCCGATTAAAAGGGCTAACCTATGGAAATCAGCCCTCCCTATGTCCGTACTGTGGTGCCAAAAGGCACATTTAACGTGCATGTCACTATTTATTTGCTATGAATTCTTCCCAAACTTAATCAAGGTAAGTGTTTGTTTTGAGATGTTTTTATCGCAGTGTGCGGTTTGTAAATTTTTTGTTCATACACTTACATTATGCTGCAATCGTTCTGGGATAAGTGTGTATGTTGTGCAAATAGTGTCTGGATGTATGTGTTAACGTTAGATTTTGATTTAGATTTGTAGGGTGGGGTAATTCAGGGTTTGTTGTGTTTGCAAAAGTAAGTCTAGGATCGTATTTTTATTAGTTGATTTCCTTGTAAGTTTGAACTAAACCTAATATGTAGGTGTGTTTTACGTGGAGATATCTACTGTCTGGTGTTAGTTAGGTTAGAAGTATGGGATTCTTTCTTAGTTTGATCCCTGGGCAGGTTGTATATAGAACTTGCACGATCCGAATGGCTCAGGCATGGGACTAAGCTGTTCGATGACATGCGAGCATGTGTCATGTAATGTAATTGTCAGGGTATTGTGTTTTTAATTGTATTTGTTTGTGTCATGATATCTCTACGACTACATAACTTGCATATTTGAGTATAAATGGGAATTATTTTTGTGGGTGGTTAAATCTTATGTATTGCTGCTATTTGAGTACGTTGTGCGATGAATATTTTGTGGTGAATATGAGGTCTCAGTTCGTGAACAGCCATAATGTAATGTGCTTTCCGGTTAGTTAATTAATATAGGGTCTTCAAAATTTACTGGGGATAAATTTATGTTGGAAATTGTGGTCATCAGCTTCTGTAAGTCAGCTTGTTTTGCATTTAAAGCCAGTAATCTGTTGTTGCTGGAAATCAGGGTCATCAGTTGCCTCATGTTAACGGTAAATGACATAGGGCTTCTGTTTTAGTTCATGCTATGGCAACCACGGTCATCAGCCACTGTAATTTATATAAAATTTTCTGCTTTTGACTGGTAATTCTAATTTTTTTTTGCTTAAATCGTTAGGAATGGTGCGTTAGTGTTCTCTGTTAGCCTCGTCTTGCGACAAGAGCAGCTTGTTTTCTCATCTAACCGTATTTTGTGACCATGTTAGGCATCCTTTGGTTGTACGTGTTCGTGTCTTAAACCTGAACGAGGAAACCTCATTTGTACCTCTTGTACTGTTGAACTTAGTTCTTTTATGTTGGATTTTTCTCAACCAGGCATATTTCGGCTGTATAGTCATCTGGTGTCGAACCTCAATTCCGTTCCTTGTGTTAGTGTACTGGTGTTTTGTTTTTTGCTCTGCCATTTCCCCTTCGTTTTTTGTCGTTTCTGTAACGGTGTTTTATTTTTCATTGTCCCCATGCCAGGCAATGTGTGCCATCACGAACCAAGAAATGTAGATGCATACATGTCAGCTTAATTAATTTTCTTTTTCTAAGCCCTAAGGCCAACTAAATATCCAGAGTGCATCTGTCGCACATAAAACGAGGTGGAGAGATTTGTAATGAAGAAATGGTACCATAAATTTGTAAACTGATATTTTGTATAATGTAGAGTATCCCTAACCTTCATTGAAGCCTACAGGCATCTGTTCCTTCTGGAATTTTGAATTGGATTTGCAAACTCTACTGGGATACAACTTGTAACTGTTGGGTCATTCCCATTTAATGGTAAAATTTTAACATAGTGTAATAGCCGACCCTTTGTAAAATTGTAACTAATTTTGATGGTCACGTAGAAGTTGCTTGCATATAAGTAGGACTCGGTGAGAGACCTAACTCATGGTGATCTTGTATACCTGTTTCCTTGGGAATTTGAGTGGTCATTCCTCTACCGTAGCTCCTTCTGAATGTATGGTCGTTCAACTCGTGTACTCGAGAAAAGTCTAACTAGTCTGTAAAAACGTAACCTTGTTATTTAATGAACTATTGTGAGCACGGATCTAGGGCATGGTCAGGATTTTCTTCATATAAATGCAAACTTGTTTCCCATATGTAAAATGTATTAAGAATTAGTAATTTCTGTAAACTTTTATTTTTGAAATAAGATTAACAACTGTTTTGTAAATGGCTGCCCACTCGTTGCATGGTACCTTGCACAGCGCATCCACCTACTTCGTCAAAAGCTAACAACATTGGACTTATTGAACATTTACCTAACGCGTCTCGGACTCTGAAAGCACTGCAGGTGCTGGTGTAATGCGTTTCTGAAGAATTTTTGACACAGTGATGCTGTTGACTAAGTGGTTTGTGAGGTGATCAATTATCCCATCACTGATAATCTGACCCTGCACTCCTCCTAACCAAAACGATGCGGTTTTATCCATCAATTGGAGTTAACTGGTGGACATTATCTTCTGGAAACAATGTTTGGTGAATCGACTAGTTATGGAGTACTGCCTATGCCTAGGCATATTCGTGAACGGTGTTCACGCTTAAGGGAGGGAGACTGTTACGTGAAAAGCCCGTCCCAACATTTTTATTATGCATCTATTTCGATGTCCTGGTACCATCGCCTTTTAAAATGCCCACTAAGATGCCTTGGTTTGGCTAATGAACTCGAGATAGCAGCGCATATCGGCACTACAGCTGAGTATTGTGTTTTCTGCCGCTAGAGCGAGAGATTGGTATCTTCCGGCCCCGTCTCATCGAGACATATTTGAAAAAGTATATTATTCTACGTCATTAAACAAAAGACTGTATATAAGCATCATGCCGCCAAAATATTTTAATGGTGTCGTGTGAATATTATTTTGTCATGTACATTGTCGTGGTTTGTGGCTAATTGGATTGGTCCAATTAAAATACCTTGGTGCATCATGGGAGATCTTCTTCGCTTTTGTCCTCCATCTTGTGAATTATGGCTTGTTACTGATTGCTGGTTGAAGAAGTACGCAAGTTTTGGCTCTCGTCAGGGGCGAGGGCTTAGGCCCTCGTCTCCGCTAACTTGGGGATTTATCCCATTATTTTGACGATATATGAAGAATTATGTGTGCAACTATCATCTGCGATATTCGTGAACGTGTTTTCTCGGGCCTTAATATGGAAATGTAATGTTTTGTGTGCACTTCGACGTCGGCTGGCAGCCATCTCCTCTTTTTTTTTTGGTGATATAAATCCTTTAAGGATATCTAAGTAGTGTTGTAAATATTAGTGTCTCCCCAAAAGGCTTTATTAAGGTATGTTTTGACGTTTTACTTATTTTAAATTTTTGGAGCTCCATATTTTTCATTGTGTACTTGGGTTTGTTTTTTAATTGTTCTGAAGTTTGAGTTGGCCTAGATACGTCACCTCTGAATGTGTAAAATTTTGTGAAACGATATTAGTCCGGGGAACACTTCTGTTTTTCTTCTAATTTTATTATTTGGCGTCTGGCTAAGGCATTTTCTTCTTATTATATTCTAGTACTGACCAGACTAATCAATTGAACAGTAGGCCTAATTTGATCATTAGTCGATCGATTTTTATTTTGATCCGTTGCCTTTTAATATACCATTTGATCTCGTAATGTCTAGGGTTTTGTTTATATCTTCCTGTTTACTCACTGGAGAAGATTTTTTTAATGTAAAATTAGGCGTTTGAGATAAATACGTACTGATATACCTACAACTGTTCTGGTCGCCATGGTAACTTGTTGACTGGAGTGCTTTGTGGGTTTTTGTTTCTGGCGTGTGTTTGAAGTGCACGTTCATGGGTTTTATGTTGTTGTTTAACTTGTTTTGGTTTTAAATTATCCTTTGGTTTTTCTTTTTTGGAATTTTCTATTTTTTGTACTCCTGCGTTATTCTTTCGGTACCTTGTTTATGGTAAAGTTTGCACTATTTACTTCCTTTTTGATTCTCCAAGGACCTCATGGTTCAGTTGAAAGTATGTCATGTACATATTAAGTGTTTTTTTTGTGGCTTTTCATTCTCTGACCTCAGGTAATTGTTAATTGGTATCGACCTTTAGCCTTTTTTTTATCTACAGTGAGAATTCGAGGTGAGGTCTTTATGTTTTTGTAATTTTGTGCTGGCTGATGCCTTTTCTGTTCTCTGGTGGAGCTGTTCTTTTAACATTAAATTTTCTTTTAAATCAATCTACTGTTGTTGCATCATTTCGTCGGTGGCAGTTCTGTTAGTTATCGGGGGGATTTCTGTAGACGAACCTGTGGGCTTTCTCCTTCTTCCACCTTTAGGTGTTCTTCTGTTGGGGCATGTCACTGGCGGTGAGTTGCAGGAGTGAGCGGACCTCCGAGAAAAGGTAAGTAGGCCTATCCACCCTATCAATAATTATTTTGTACGCCACTGAACTTTTATTATTTAACATTTGAGGACGTATCGTTTAGGCATGGAAAGTCTCCAGCCTACATTGTTATTGTAAATTACATTTTTCCAAGAGTGAGCAGTTTGCCACCGGAATTAAGATGAATTCACATCGTTGTAAATGAGTCAAGCAATGTATTTAATTTACTCATAATTCCTATTACTCGATAATCGTATCATTTCAATTATTTCCACCAGAGGTTAAGGTGTGAAACTTGTATAAATACTCATTTAAACGTGCCTAGTATGCAGTGCATATTTTACTGTGAGCTGCTGTGGTGATACACACTTTCAAGGACTTTCAACAGGAGAGAGATATCTTTCTGTTACGTTTCTTTCGTTTTCAGAAGCCAAACATATCATTCTTATTGAAATGTATTCGTCTTTAACGACATTCTACCCTTTACTACATGTGTGTTTTAAGACAGAGTGAATGCTAGAATCACTCATGAAACCTTTATTGTAAATCTAATTTGTTTTGAATCAGTGAAAGACATTTCTTTGAGAACTCACTGACACGCTGCAACGTGTATTACAGAGCGCTCGGATGCATGATCCCAGATGCTAGCCCAGTTCGCGCCTGTGACATTGCCCAAGGTTACTTACGATCTCAATTGTGAGAAAATTGACTAACGACTTTATTTTTACTTTTTCTAGACCTTGCTAGGAATGTTCATTTTGAGCCATGTTTGTTAATACTCATGCTATTAACCTTGACCAAGTATCGATTTTTGTAAAGATTGTTTCAGTACAGGGGTACTATTAAGTAATGCTTAATATTTGAAATAAACTCGCAAGTATTTGTGAGCGAGCCCAATGTATTATTGTCATGATTCATATTATTTTTAGTAACCATTTGATAGGTTTGACAGTTAAGGCCATTGTTTATTCTCACTTAAAATTGAATGATTCTTTTCCGTGTTTTTGATACACGAAGTTGGGTTGGTTACCATGTTTATTATAGTGTAGGCCGGCAAATCTATGTTACAGAACAAGTTTGTCCGAGGAGGAATGGTAACGGTCTCTTACGAGCACCGATTGTGTTATTGTTAACGTGTGAGCCACGTGTTTTTTGGTGAGGTGTACTACGAGATGGTAGCACACTCATGCTAAGCCTTGCATTTGGTCAACTATCTTAGTAATGAATGGACTCATAAATCTACGACATTAAACTTAGGACTAAATCATGAACATCAATTTATTTCCTAAACCTACGTTGCTAATACTACAGTTAATTCTTAATCGTTGTTAAATCTTGATCTTGTTTCTTTTAGTCGAGCGGACCAATGCATTGAGCTTAGTTTGTTCTTACTAGTAAGCCTAGTAGCTGACACTGATAGACTTTTGACAGAGATTGCACGCGAACCAAAAGTTCAGAACTTGTGGGCCGCGACTCGATCAGGAGAATGCTGTTTTTGAGCAGTCCGGATTCTCATGTTTAAATACACTGATAGATGACAGTGGATAACAAATTCTTGTTCATCTGACTGTAGGCACGAATAACAAGATGATTATTTGGGTGTTCAATTTATTTATTCATTGACATGTTATCCCACTGTTACCCTACTGTTTCTTGTAATGTAATATCTTTTTGTTGTACATAATTGTAACATTGTACTGTAATGGTGACTGACAATCATTAGATTGTTTTATTTTGTTTATCACGGACGTCTAACGCCGTTGATCAGTTTAAAGCAGGTTTAGTTCGAATTCATTAAATCGTAAATGTAAATATGGAATGGTACCAGTAATTTAACTTTTCTGTCATGTTTGACATGTTTTGCTGACATGATGTCTTCTTCTAAGAAGAATCATTTATTCTTGTATAAACATTTTAATGCGGTACCATTTCCCCAGCTTTGATTTTTAGTTTGTTGTATTTAGGACCTGTCGAGGGGGTTCTACGTTAAATTTAGGAGTTGTTTGTTTTCTTTTTGTTCATTAGCTACGGAATAGCCGTTTTCAAACCCTCCGACCGTGGGACAGGGGTTTGGCATTTAAAATAAACAAACCATGAGTATGTCTTAAGTCTGGATGTAATTATTGCGTAGTTTGACATTTTGGGGGTGCATTTCTTTGGGTGTCTATGACAATCACTGTGATTGGAACCAGATCCTTAGGGAATCAGAGTCTTGTGCCGGTTAGTCCCGCAAGGAGTGCATTCCGATCCTCTCCGGCAAAGTGTCTCGAGGTAGGGGTCATCTGGGAGGCCACGTTACGGTTGGTGGTAACCAGGTAACCTCGTCCAACGGGCACAATATATATGTATAAATATAATATCATGGCGGGTTATGTCACGGTTTATTTATTGGTTTTAATCCACACATTGGTGCCGAAAACCAACCGATTTGTTCCAGGTACGCTAAATACAATTACAATTTACCAAGATCTTGAAACATCTCAGAAGAAAAATTATGTAGGCTATGTAGTGTTTCACGACGCACTGGACAATACCACTAGTTCACACATAACCCAACGGCTTTAGGATAGTTCACGACTCAAGATAAATACTACAGTTTTTCATTCTGTGATATGACTAACTAATTCAGTAGCATCCTATAAGCGAATATATATTACTATTGATTTGTTGAGGTTATTTATTCTGCTGCATAAATAAACACACGAACGATTGACTCACAAGTGGTGCCATCTACAGACCATTCAAGTAACTCTTTGCTAAACTTGGCATTGCAAAGACATTAATCCCGTTCCCCAATAAGATAGTTCACTCATCCCTTCAGAATGACTGAAAGGGAACAACTAAACGTTCTTAAAACGCACGACTCATCGCTCCAATGTCGCACGCTTTGATAATTTTATACAACAAAATGATAGTGCAACAGATCATGATGAAACAGAACACATCCTAAAAAGGCTCCAGACAATTTTAGAATCATTGCTCTCTACTGACGATCTGATACATAGCCTGCTAGATGACACACAATACGCCGTAGATGTCCGGTCTTGTAAAGAATACACTGAGAGTGTAACACGTGCCATCCACAAGGCACAAAAATACTCACAATTAAACGAGAAGAAACCAATATACCTGCGGTCACTGTTAGCCCAAACCAACATATTCAGCCCACACGAATCCCAGACGTCAAACTACCGACAATACGTATAGAACCATTCTCAGGAGACAGAGAATCCTGGTCTCGATTCTGGGAACAATTTCAAGCATCAGTTGATAATAATACCACCATTCCAGACATTAGCAAGCACGTACTCTTTTTTACAAGGGGAACCAAAGCAACTTATTGACGGCATAGCAATTACCGCAGATACGTACGCCCAGACAAAGGCATTACTTACAGAACGCTACGGCGACAAGGATAACATAATCCAGGCCCAACTTAACTGCCTGGAGAATTTACAGCCCGCCTTCTCAGAGAGGCCCAACGATTTAAACACAACGTACTTGGAGTGTCATCGAGGAGTACAAGCACTCAAGGCACTCAGGGAAGATATTAATGTATACGGACGCGTGATATCCCCAAAAGTTCTGCGAGCTTTTCTAGCAGATATAGGCTGATCCACGCAAAACGTAACAAAATCTCCGAAGGCAATATGATGTCTTTGATAGAATTCCTCCGTGAAGAGGTGGAAGGAGCACTTAACACTCAGAAAATCAAGGAAGATGCCAGTATCGCTATTACGTCCCATTCCACGCCAACAGCAGCTTCTTTCCAAGTTAGCACTAAGCCACGAGGGATTAATAGAGGGAATAAGACAGCGATCACGCCATTCTGTGTCTTCTGTGAAAACAAAGGTCATTGGGCACAAGAGTGCACAAAAGAAGTCGCACTTCAGGTCAGGGTAGAGAAGTTAAAACACTCTCAAAGATGATTCCTTTGCTTAAACAAAGGTCACACTATTAAGAACTGCTATAAGAAGGACAAAGTATCCTGCGCTACATATAAGGGACCACATCACATTCCCATCTGTAAAGAACAAGTGGGAGTAACTGTAGGGAAAATACATGTTAGTATGCCGAAGATCGACTTAGGAACATGAGGGTTCACCCATCTTCAAACTGCCCGCCCTACCATTATCGGTCCCACTGGTGAGAGTAAACTGACGCGTTGCATACTAGATGCGGGTAGCCAATCAAGCTTTGTTAGCGCAGATCTCGTGAAACACTTTAAGCTGAAGGTTATCGAACAAAGGATTTAGTTGTTTCAGGAATTGAATCGCCTCACTCCAGGGCCAGAACTCGCAGACTAATTCAGTTCAAAATTAGTATTGGAACAATCACTATACCAATATCAGCCTTAGAAAGTACCAACAAGTACTTGCCACATTCCACACCAACGTCCGACGTTCAATCGTTGTTGCGATTGCGAAAACTCCAGGTAGCAGATCGTACCGACGATGGACGTGATCTACCGATAGAGATATTGATAGCTGGTGATCAATATTGGAAAATAGTTGAAGAAGGTCCACTGATTCGACTCTCAGGCATGCAGGTGCGTATCCCTTCAAATTTGGGTTGGATACTCACTGGGAAGAAATCTGGCGTATCAGTCAATCATGTTTCTGTAAATCACATCCACGTAATTGATGAATTGTCAACTTTAATCGATGAAATGCGACGATTTTGGGACTTAGAGACGCTTGGGATTCGAGATCATCAGGAACGGACCTTAACTGTCAAGGACACTGTATTAATGAAGGAATTTCACGACTCATTCCGAATGTAAAATGGTCGAAGGGTGGTGTGTCCACCCAGAAGAGAGGGTGTTGTCATACTCTCAAATCGCATCAACACAGAAAACCGCTTCAGTTCCTTACAGAAGAAATTTGAGAGAAATCATGAATTTCACGATATGTACCATTCCGAAATGATGAATATTATTAAGAATGGACACGTCGAAACAATAACTTTTGAGGAATCAACTAATATCGTATTTTATCTGCCTCATCATGCAGTCAAGAAAGAAAGAAAGAAAGAAAGAAAGAAAGACATAATGTACTAAAATGGGGAATCGTCTTCGATGCTTCGTCCCATGAGAAGAACTCACCATCCCTTAATGACGTCTTACAACCAGGACCTAACCTATTACCTGAAGTATTATCCATGTTACTTCGCTATCGGATGAACCAGCAGGCGTTAATCGCAGATGGGACTCAAGCGTTCCTGCAACTCTATTTAAATGAGAAATATAGGTACTGTACCGTATATTTTCATAAGGTTATGCCCAGATACAGTAATGGAAACGACGAGAGACGCGATGCTGTTGAGCTCGTGAGTCAAGTCATGATCTATCACGCCGTTAATATGAGAAGTGTCATTCGGTTCGAGATCGGAAAATAACGAGCATTCCCGAGTGGATGGACTCTCAGATAGACCGATCAATAAACGTGTACGTGACGTCATGTCAAATATCGATCCACGCTACAGGATCATCTTTATTGTTTTGAAGTGAATTAGAGTATTAGAAGGCTTTTCAAAGGACATAGAACGCAGATTACCATAGCAGAAAGCTATTTCATATGAGGAATATAATACAACAAGCGACGTGCAATAATAACATCTATAATGATCAAGCCATAAGCGAGTTATTGACACATCGAGATATCGATGAAGGAACACGGTAGTGGGGGTTGCTTGCTGCGGCGCTTGGCTGCAAGCAAGGCGTTTTCACTTGGATGTGAACTGTTGTATTCAGAGTGTCATATGTGGTTACGCAACGCGGCTATCAGGCGAGATCACAGGTGCAAGGCAGGCTGTGATCACTTCACGTGTAGAAGGCTCGCATTTATACTTAGCGAAGCCGAACAGTTTTTTTGAAGTGCGTTAGAAACGTGCAGAGCATTTCGTGTCTCGACAAGCGGGCGTGTACCGTGCTCAAGTATTTATTAAAGCTACAAGTTTATGATGGATCTGAGATATTATCAGAACAGTAGTAAATGTATACTGCCATCTTGGTCAGGAGGAAATGTGTCGAAGCGGAACGTGGACTGACTGTATGTCTCTGTCCAATGGTGTTCATTACCAAGGCAGCCATTTCGAAACCTTGTGAGGTTTTCATCACGAGTAACAGTAACCTGTATGATTGTGCTGTTACATGCTTACTTCAGGACTTGTTAAGCTGTACATTATGCAGACACTAGAACGCATATTATCGTCTGAGATGTCAGCGGGGAAGTTTCATGTTGTAGTTATGACTTCCAGAATGGCAGGCTAATTTAATGGGGTAGCTTCATGGGAAATGCATAAGCGAGATGATTGCCAACCACAAATGCATTCTCCTTGTTGGAGAGGAATATATTTTCACCGCACTGCAGTGGTCGTTCGCGAGTGCGTTCATCAGCTGCGCCATGCAGGACAGTGCTTTTTCTCAAGCGGATGATAGTATTTCTGGCATGAAGGGAGTAGGCTCGTATGGTCGTCTGACCAGTATGCGTGTGCGCTGCAGACCCGGGTTCGATTCCCAGATCCAGAGAAGAAGAAGAGTGTATTATCTGGTAATACCCTGGATTTTCATCAGATATTTATATATCCCGCTTAAGACGCTTCAAGATGCAACAAAAGGTACTGGACCTGCAGACTCTAATAACTAGCTTAGTGGAGGCACTTGTTAACAATTGCAATTGTCATTTCTTTTTTGTACATTAAATGGGTATTCACAAGTTTAGGTTCGATGTTTCTGTCGAATCTGACTTGCTGTGTTCCCGGGATTTTGTATTCGCTTAACGAATTCATCCCTTGTGTATTATTAGTTTGGATCATTTAATCAGTAGAATCAGTAATTTCTTAGTAGTGCGTATTTTTATTTGCCGAGATGAAATTTAGGGGAAGATCTTCAATATTTTGTCTAAGCATAGTTTTAATCGCGTTTCTTTCTCAGTGTTTGGAACACTGATTTATTTGAGGCCAGTACATGTTTTCCATGTACTACTGTTCTGTTAGGAACTTCGCTTTCTCGCAGCGATTTGAATCTTGGAAAGTTTATCTTGGTGTTCGTTGCATTTATAATTTTTAATCCACCTGTAGGATTATTTTTGTGGAAAGCAATGCGCTTTTGTGAGTGCAGATTTATTAGTGGATTTACTTAATGATTGTCATTGGATTAACCTGATTAGTTAACTTGCTTTCATGGTGTAAGTTTTATCCACTGATACTTCGAAGCCCACCGAAGTTGGAGGCTATCCTGATTCAGGAAAAGATCAGTTTTACCTTCTATTAGGTATTGATTTGAGATTAAATTAATTTAGGATGTCCTTTTGAGACATGTATTTTTTCACAGTATTAACGTAAATAATTGCATTTAATGCAATTGTGTGAGTGAGGTATAATATAGCAGTTTTGAACACAATTTACAAAGTTGATTAAATCATTTCAGGAAAGCTTGACTAGGAGTCAAGAAAATGAACAAGTATTATTAATATACATTATCGGGAGGCAAGATAGGTTAATTTGCTAGTGGAATGTTTCTGTATCTCGACTTTGAACAACGTGCTTAAGGTTAGTGTGTGAGTTAAACATGTTTGTAGCTCTTGTGTGAATATTGAGATTAAGAATAATAGTAGCGTTGTGAAGGTTCGTATAACCTTGTTGTTGTTGTGTTTTGGATGCACATCTGGGATGATGCATATTTGTGAGATTTCATGCTTGTTGAAGCATTAGACCTATTTTAGATTGAGCCGGTAAGTGCTTTTTCAGCCGGTAAGTGCCAATCTGTTTGTGACTTCGAGTAGTCAACACCCGTGTTTGGTGTTACATTAATGAAGATGAGTTTTTCTGGTATTTTAATGTCTGTTGGAGACATTGGCGTCGTCATTCTTATGGAGCGATCCTACATGTTTTTTCTTCACACAATCAAAGGTTATCGCTTGGATAATCTGTTCGAGCTACGTAAGACATTTCCACAGCATATAATCGTTAAAATCTCTACAATTTTGTACAAGCTTATTTAAAATTTGAATCATGAACGTAGTCGATAGATACACTATTTAGCTTAATTGCTTAATGAAACTTGATAACCCGATATATTGAATGTTAAGTGCACATCACGGTGCGAATGTTATTGCCAAGATCAGCTGTTTAGGCTTAAGCATGTAAATGTCTGAGGACATTTCTCTGTATATATTCTTATAAATACTTGTATATAATCTTGATATTGCTACACTTCTGGTATATCGTTTAAGACGATACACGTGTATAAATTTGATATTTCTTCTATATTCATCGTCTAATAGTTCATCCAGTCCTCCTAATATCATTAGGAGATTGATGCCTGATTTCCTTAATACATAATATGAGATATTAATTTTTGAATCACCCCAGCGTGTAGGTGATAATTGTAATTCATTTTTCGAATCATGTAGGATTTTCTTACTACAGTTGTGTCTAGCTGTAATTTTGTTTTCTTGAAGACAGGGTATTAATTTTTTTCATTTTGTGTCTGTTACCTTGTTCTCTTGGAATAAATTGTTTTCCCAATTTTAAATCATGGTGTGATATTTTAACGGAGAGATTGGAGGTCATTTTAAGATGGCCATCGCTTGGATTTTCTTTTTCCAGGGTTTTCAACCCTTGAGATAGTTCTTTTTAGAGTCGTTTTTCGTGTTCTTGAGCTAGTTTTTCTTATTTGTTCGTTCGTTGTAGCCATGGTCATTCTTAAAACAGCCTGATAGGATGACTAGTACCCCCATTCATTCCTCTACTTGGTGGTAGGACCTGGGAGGGTTTTTCGCCGGGCATTTTTCAGGTTCTACGATCCAGAGACCATCGAGGGATTTCACCAGGTATTGGTAAGTGTTTCGGGTACATAGTTATGTGGCGTCGAACGTTTGTACCCGAATAAACTTGGATTACCAGGTTTATAGCCATAGTTTTATGGAGGCCAACGTTATGGGTTCGAATAGATCTGGTTTACCAGATTTATAGCCACAGTTATAGGCCTAAAATAAAATTGGAACACCAGAGAATGGAGACCAATCTTATTATCATGCTATACCGAGCGCGAATTGGGACATCGTATTTCGTTGTGGTAGTGATGAAGGCACATGGATAATGGTGGATCAATATTTTGGCACAAATTATTGAAATTCCTGTGGAATAAAAGCAATTACGATGTTACTCGAACTACTTGATTTTAGTAGTAGTGCAATCGTTATCACATTCTTGATTTAAATATATTGAAGTGGTGCCTCACTTTTTATTTGGTTATGAACGACTAGAACTTGTTCAATAAGAGTTATTCACAGTAATCTCCTTTGACGTGTTCAGTCGAGTGCGACACTTATTGTAACACACGTGTGAGTTGCACATAGGTGATTTGTCCTATTTAACTCCGGCTGATGATTTTTGCGACATCATCTTTAAGTTAGGATGCTTCGTGTAAGTTTAATTTTGTTTTATGATAGAATCTAGGACCATCTCTGATTTAAAATATCACACATATTGGGATTTTGGGCAGTCTCAGAATGATACTGGATGACATGAATTTAATTTAAGTTGAAATATAAGTTAATGCAAGGCAATAAAAATACGCACTCTTATGGCAATTTGTCGTTGTGTGCAAATGTTTTCGCTGTGCTTTCTCGTGAAGTGTTCCCATGTTTTCTAGTGACAAGTGTATTTGTGTTGAATTATGGCTGATAACCAGGCAGTCACTGTTGCAGACTTTAAAAAAATGTTTGAGGTGATAGAAGGCAAGCTACAGCATCACAATAATGACATTGAGAATATCAAATCTCAAACCAAGGCTACATTTGAAAATATATACGAAAATGCAACTCATAATAATGAAATTCTCAAGGATGCAGTAACTGAAGGCATCCGTAGTGAATTAGATAACTTAAGGTCATCCATGAGAGAAATTAAAGACAGTTCAAAAAAAATTCAGGCTAATGTTTGTCATGTTAGGTCGAATCAACAATCCATGGAGACAAGTATGGGCAGTATTAAAGCTGACATTGAAAATGTCCAAACCAATGTTAAAACTGATATTAGCGATGTTAAAACTAGTCTTCAAACTGACATCAGTGATGTTACAACTAGTCTTCAAACTGACATCAGTAATGTTAAAACTAATCTTCAAACTGACATTGGCAAGGTTACAACTAGTCTTCAAACAGATATTGGCAATGTTAAAGTAGAAGTTTGGAATGCCCTGGCTAATCTTAATAAAGAAATCACTAATGTCAAAACTAATCTCGATCAAGTACAGGAAAGCCAAAAAGAGGTTGAAAAAACTGTTAAAGATGTTAGCACTAATGTTAGAATGATGCAAGCACAGGTTAACGATCTGAAAACAGACATGGGTCTAGTAGAAACCACACAGAAAGAAATACAATCTCAGGTTAAGAACATTCAAAATGACGTCAATCAGATTGAGTCGAAACAAACCAAGATCCAATCCCAAGTAAATAAGATCGAGTCAAGTCAAGCCTAGACTGAAATAAAAATTAATGAAATGGAACAGTCAAATATCAATTTCCGTAGCGAAATCAAATGGGATTTCGAAAGGGGTAAAAAGGAAAGCAAAGACCTTATTGATGCACTACAGGCGCAATTTTACTCACGACACCAGTCAAACGCAAAATAGTTTGGAGCATATGAAAGGTGAAATGAGCACGTTGCAGACTCAAGTGACTGATCATACTAAATTAATTAAGGCAGACTTTGACATCGACCTCAAAACTATTATTAATGAGAATCTTGCTCTTTTAAAACAAGAACTGAATAAGGTTAATGAGGATAGTTTTCAAAATGCTAAATCTAGTATAGAAAAGAGTCTTGCCACTAAACTTTCTAATGCCACTAGGGAAATCATTGATGTAAGGAATGATTTAAACAAAAGAGTGGATGCTGTTCAAGAAAAACACATAGACAATTTTACAGGGTTAGAAACTCGAATTAAAGCCGTAGAACTTAAGATTGATCAGGGACAGATTGATTTAAACGAGATAAGGGAAAAGAAAACTTCCGAGTTCAATGAGCTAAGGAAAGGCCTCGAAAGTATTAATTTGGGAGGTAGTATCAACTTGGATACTCTCAAAGAACAATTGCGATTGCTAATAAATAGTGATTTTAGAGTCGTTGTATATGAGCCAGTTAACCCACTACAGGAACAAAAAGGAATTGACATTCCGGAATCTTTTAAGGCTCCAACGTCCGTTCAGTTTAGTCCGATGGAACAGTCGAATAGGGCTATACCTCCCACATCAGAACTTCAAACCCAAGCGGAAGAATTTACTTCTTCAACTCCCAATGTAGGTGCACATAGTAACGTCACAAGAACGTCAGATAGGGCATCTAATATAACCATCATTAGGAACTTGGAAGATAAACCAAGAAAATTTAACAATCTACATGGAACCACTCCTTTAGAATTTATTAGAGGCATTCAAGATTATTTTGTGGAATCTCATGTACCACATGAACGGAAATTGCGGGTAGTAGAGAGGTTTTTATCGGACGCTCCTCTTCAGTGGTTCAAAGCGTTCAGGTACACCTTTGAGTATTTTGACCAGTTCAGACAAGCGTTTGTTCAGCGTTTTTGGTCAATTGAGTACAACAGAACATAAGATCCGAAATTTATTCAAGGAAATATGCTACTACAGGACCGACTAGTTATGCAGAATATTTCGCTTGTCAGTTGGCTAAACTGAGATTTCTTGATCCACCCTTGTCGCAGGTTGAATTAGTAGAAGCCATATCGCGACAGCTTCCAGCTGAAGTCAGGAAGTCACTCATAACCTCTGGTATCTCGACCTTAGCATCGATGGATGTTCTATTGCGTCGCCTCGATCATATTAGTTTAATGACGCAACCGACAGTCACCAAGAGTTCTAGACAGGAACCTAAGACTATTAACGCAGTCATGATGAATAGGACGCAACAAACTGAGCGTTTCCAACCTCGAAGCGAAAATAGAACAGGTCCAATCAGGAATAGCTATCAGAATGATAGGAGATGGAATGACCAACAGAAAGATGAAAATAGTAGACCTTGGCAACGTCGATATGATGACAGAAACTATTATAACAGTCGATATAGTCAGAATGACAGGGATCGGAGAGAAGCTCCATACGACAGGAACCGGAGAGAAGCTCCATATGACAGGGATCGGAGAGAAGCTCCATACGACAGAAATAGGAGAGAAGCTCAGTATAACCGGAATCAAGGCGATAACCGACAGAATCAAATTTACTCCAGATATAAAAATTACAGAACAGAGGAATATGAAAGAAAGAGACAGCAGGATAGGCTCAAGAGAGGGCGAGATAGGTCCCCAGAGGAAGGACGAAGAAGGTCAAAAGAGAGAAAGGAGGGAGTGAGAGATCAGGCTCAAGCCAGCACCAGCAGAAAGGACAGAAGTCAGGAAAGAATTCCTGACAGAGAAAAAAAAGTCAATTACGCAGTAAGAATAGAGACTGACGCTGGCGTACATTCGCATCTGATTACCATACATGAAATTTTTGAAACCACGGATGATGATTTATTATTTGAACAAAAGGATCAGCCTACAGGACGAACGGTAGAGTTACCCATTATTAATGTTCAAGTCGGCAGACAACAATGTAAAGCTCTAGTGGATACGGTTGCCATGATTTCGATTGTGAATGAGGATTTTTTTGAGAGATTGAAGATGGAAAATCAATTCATTACGGTGCCTGCTTCTCCGACAAAGATCAGAGGGATATTTAAAGACAAAAGTATGAAATGTAAAATTCAAGTTCTTATGAAGTTTGGGATCAACCAGAATATGTATGAACATGTTTTTATCATCGTGAAGAACATTAATTTTGATGTAATATTGGGAATCGATTTTATCACAAAGGCCAGGGGTATCATTGATATGGATCAGAGGATAATAACATTTCAGGAAGAGACTGTAGATAGGACAGCCCATGAAGAAACAGACGGTAAGAAAAATGACATAGAAATCCCCAGATTGGAAATCCTGGAGAATGTAGTGGAAGAATCCGAGGGAGAAAAGGAACGTTATACTGCAAAGGCAGAAGGATTCGAAGATGTATAGGAAGAATTTGATGATTTGATTCAAGAATATTATGACATATTCGATGACAAACCCGGTCTTATAAGAGACTTCAAATATCAGATTAGGCTCACGGATGAATCCCCGTATCATGCAAAATTATATCCCATACCCGAAAAATACCATGAAGAGCTAAAAGAGATAATTGTCAAGATGGAAAGAGAGGGTATAATTAAAAAGCAGGCTTCCTCATATCTCAATCCCATCACGGTTGTTAAAAAAGAGAATGGACAGCTGAGGCTATGTCTGGACGCCAGAAAAATTAACACCAGAATAATGCTTGAGACAGACAGACCACCAAAGATTAGAGAGCTCTTAAGGAAATTTAAAGGGAAGGCGTGTTTCAGTGTCCTAGACCTGACCGCTTCCTTTTATCAGGTTGAACTAGAAGAAAATAGTCGACAGTATACTGGTTTTCTGTTCGACCAGACCACGTTTGTGTTCTGTCGCGTACCATTTGGTATGGTAAACAGCGGTCCGGCACTTATTAGAGCCCTAGACGCTAAACTGACTGAAGCAGTAAAACGTAATGTGATCTGCTACATCGACGACCTGATTATATCGTCAGAAAATGTCAGAGAACACTTGATACACCTAAGACAGCTGTTTGAGAATCTCAGAGATGCAAACATCAAAGTTAATATGCAGAAATACCAATTCATGCATGAGTCGATCAAGTTTTTGGGCCATACTATTGATCAACACGGGTATCACCCGAATACGAAGAAGATAGAAGCCATCTGTAAATTCCCCAGACCTGCAAAGATCAAGCAACTACGAGAATTCCTTGGCATGTGCCAATTCCTTAGTAGTCACTGCCCGGGATACTTCACGACAATGGCTCCGCTGTATGAAGTTCTAAAGAAGTATAATCGGTGGAAGTGGACAGAAGATACAAATAAGGCATTTGAAGAGGCGAAACATATGCTTCAGAATTGTATCAAATAGAATATCCGGAATTTAATCGAACGTTTTACGTCGAGTCAGATGCATCAAGAGTAGGGGTAAGTGCTGTCCTCTATCAGAAGGACGAGGACGAGAGAAAGCACTACTTGGATTTTCACAGCAGAAAGCTGCAGGAGCATGAGAGAAACTATTACACTACCGAATTGGAAGCGTTAGCATTCGTTTCAGCCCTTCAAAAGTGGAAGAAACTTCTGCTGGGACATCAAGTGGTCATTATAACAGATCACAGAGCGCTCCAGTTTATGATGCAAACAGACCTTTCCAGTGACAGGCTGACGAGGTGGACATTGTTTCTCCAGCAGTTCAATGCCACCATCGTTCACCAGCCTGGGAAGGATAATCTGCTCGCGGATGCTCTCTCAAGAAATCCAGTAAGCAGAATCGAGATTAACACTGTACAGTTGGAGAGGGAGCAAGAACTTACCCTAGACAAGCTACGCAAGATAGCCGTGTCACAGAAGAGACACACCCCAACTAGACAAATGTACAGGTTTTTGAGAGGCACCATGGACGACACTGATCCTAATTCCGAGCAGGTTAGGAGACGCTCCGTGAAATTCCTGTTGTGTGACGACACAGTTTGTAAATACATTGACCGAGAGAGGACGAAAATCAGAATTGTAGTCCCTCCTAAGCTGATCACTGGTTTGGTGTGGTTAGCCCATTGCACGATTGGACATGGGGGTGTGGATAAAACGTTTCGAACGCTTTTAGAAACATTCACGTGGTCGAGAATGCGGGGCTCCATAGCAACCATTATCAGGTCATGCCCAGAGTGCCAACGGGGGAAATACACGTCTGCTCTGACGAAGGAAGAACCTCGGTCCATTATTCCGGAAGGACCGAGAGAGCTAATGGCTTGCGATATCTTCGGCCCTTGTCCGAAGGGGGCTAGGGGTAACCAGTTCCTCTTAGTCACGGTGGATGTATTTTCAAAATTTGTGACCCTTGACCCTATGCAAAGAGCCACATCAGCCCTAGTCCTTAGTCGATTGGAGAACAGTGCTTTTCGGAAAGCTGGAATCCCTGCAACGTTATTGTCAGACCATGGAACCCAGTTTACTGCGCAGAGTTTTGAAGATGCCATGATCAGATTGGGTATCAAACACATCTTCTCGAGCGTGAGATATCCCGAATCTAACGTCTCAGAGAGAATTATGGCAGAGGTTAGCAAATTCGCAAGAATTTACTGCTCTGACGACCATGCAAGTTGGGTCAAGTATGTTCCAGTCATGGAAGAATGTCTGAATTCAACTTTCCATGAATGTCTAGCTGATATTCCGATTAGAGTCCATTTAAATAGAAGGCCAGAGAGAGCCTGGACAGAAGTTGTCAGATTTCCGCCAAGGGACGCTGAACCCACAGAGCTAGAACGAATACATGCAGCAAGAGAAAAACTGATGGATGCAACCGAAAAGAGGCAGAAAAGAATTAAGAATAAAGGATATCGTCCACTGTTGAGAGTGAATGATTTAATTCTTATCAAGAACCCATCAAAAGCTGACGAGAAAAAGAAGATATACACGAAGTTCTCGCATGTCTTTCATGGCCCCTATATGATAGCAAGAGCATTTGGAAATAACTGCGACGAGATTGTAAGCACAAATGGTAGAGAAGTTATAGGACGTTTTAATGCTAAAAACCTCAAGAGATTTGTGGACAAGATTGTTTAAGATCTGTATGAAAATACAGAGGTGCAAATAAAAGCAGAATGACTTTTATTTGAGATATCAGTGGGGAAATGTACCGTATATTTTCATAAGGTTATGCCCAGATACAGTAATGGAAACGACGAGAGACGTGATGCTGTTGAGCTCGTGAGTCAAGTCATGATCTATCACGCCGATAATATAAGAAGTGTCATTCGGTTCGAGATCGGAAAATAACGAGCATTCCCGAGTGGATGGACTCTCAGATAGACCGATCAATAAACGTGTACGTGACGTCATGTCATATATCGATCCACGCTACAGGATCATCTTTATTGTTTTGAAGTGAATTAGAGTATTAGAAGGCTTTTCAAAGGACATAGAACGCAGATTACCATAGCAGAAAGCTATTTCGTATGAGGAATATAATACAACAAGCGACGTGCAATAATAACATCCATAATGATCAAGCCATAAGCGAGTTATTGACACATCGAGATATCGATGAAGGAAGACGGTAGTGGAGGTTGCTTGCTCCGGCGCTTGGCTGCAAGTAAGGCGTTTTAAATTGGATGTGAACTGTTGTATTCAGAGTGTCATATGTGGTTACGCAACGCGGCTATCAGGCGAGATCACAGGTGCAAGGCAGGCTGTGATCACATCGCGTGTAGAAGGCTCGCATTTATACTTAGCGAAGCCGAACAGTTTTTTTGAAGTGCGTTAGAAACGTGCAGAGCATTTCGTGTCTTGACAAGCGGGCGTGTACCGTGCTCAAGTATTTATTAAAGCTACAAGCTTATGATGGATCTGAGATATTATCAGAACAGTAGTAAATGTATACTGCCATCTTGGTCAGGAGGAAATGTGTCGAAGCGGAACGTGGACTGACTGTATGTCTCTGTCCAACGGTGTCCATTACCAAGTCAGCCATTTCGAAACCTTGTGAGGTTTTCATCACGAGTAACAGTAACCTGTATGATTGTGCTGTTACATGCTTACTTCAGGACTTGTTAAGCTGTACATTATGCAGACACTAGAACGCATATTATCGTCTGAGATGTCAGCGGGGAAGTTTCATGTTGTAGTTATGACTTCCAGAATGGCAGGCTAATTTAATGGGGTAGATTCATGGGAAATGCATAAGCGAGATGATTACCAGCCGCAAATGCATTCTCCTTGTTGGAGAGGAATATATTTTCACCGCACTACAGTGGTCGTTCGCGAGTGCGTTCATCAGCTGCGCCATGCAGGACAGTGCTTTTTCTCAGGTGGATGATAGTATTTCTGGCATGAAGGGAGTAGGCTCGTATGGTCGTCTGACAAGTATGCGAGTGCGCTGCGGACCCGGGTTCGATTCCCAGATCCAGAGAAGAAGAAGAGTGTATTATCTGGTGATACCCTGGATTTTCATCAGATATTTATATATCCCGCTTACGACGCTTCAAGATGCAACAAAAGGTACTGGACCAGCAGACTCTATTAACGTAGCTTAGTAGAGGCAATTGTTAACAATTGCAATTGTCATTTCCTTTTTGTAGATTAAATGGGTATTCACAAGTTTAGGTTCGATGTTTCTGTCGAATCTGACTTGCTGTGTTCCCGGGATTTTGTATTCGCTTAACGAATTCATCCCTTGTGTATTATTAGTTTGGATCATTTAATCAGTAGAATCAGTAATTTCTTAGTAGTGCGTATTTTTATTTGCCGAGAAGAGATTTAGGGGAAGATCTTCAATAAATTGTCTAAGCATAGTTTTAATCGCGTTTCTTTCTCAGTGTTTGGAACACTGATTTATTTGAGGCCAGTACATGTTTTCTATGTACTACTGTTCTGTTAGGAACTTCGCTTTCTCGCAGCGATTTGAATCTTGGAAAGTTTATCTTGGTGTTCGTTGCATATATAAATTTTAATCCACCTGTAGGATTATTTTTGTGGAAAGCAATGCGCTTTTGTGAGTGCAGATTTATTAGTGGATTTACTTAATGATTGTCATTGGATTAACCTGATTAGTTAACTTGCTTTCATGGTGTAAGTTTTATCCACTGATACTTCGAAGCCCACCGAAGTTGGAGGCTATCCTGATTCAGGAAAAGATCAGTTTTACCTTCTATTAGGTATTGATTTGAGATTAAATTAATTTAGGATGTCCTTTTGAGACATGTATTTTTTCACAGTATTAACGTAAATAATTGCATTTAATGCAATTGTGTGAGTGAGGTATAATATAGCAGTTTTGAACACAATTTACAAAGTTGATTAAATCATTTCAGGAAAGCTTGACTAGGAGTCAAGAAAATGAACAAGTATTATTAATATACATTATCGGGAGGCAAGATAGGTTAATTTGCTAGTGGAATGTTTCAGTATCTCGACTTTGAACAACGTGCTTAAGGTTAGTGTGTGTGTTAAACATGATTGTAGCTCTTGTGTGAATATTGAGATTAAGAATAATAGTAGCGTTGTGAAGGTTCGTATAACCTTGTTGTTGTTGTGTTTTGGATGCACATCTGGGATGATGCATATTTGTGAGATTTCATGCTTGTTGAAGCATTAGGCCTATTTTAGATTGAGCCGGTAAGTGCTTTTTCAGCCGGTAAGTGCCAATCTGTTTGTGACTTCGAGTAGTCAACACCCGTGTTTGGTGTTACGTTAATGAAGATGAGTTTTTCTGGTATTTTAATGTCTGTTGGAGACATTGGCTTCGTCATTCTTATGGAGCGATCCTACATGTTTTTTCTTCACACAATCAAAGGTATCGCTTGGATAATCTGTTCGAGCTACTTAAGACATTTCCACAGCATATAATCGTTAAAACCTCTACAATTTTGTACAAGCTTATTTAAAATTTGAATCATGAACGTAGTCGATAGATACACTATTTAGCTTAATTGCTTAATGAAACTTGATAACCCGATATATTGAATGTTAAGTGCACATCACGGTGCGAATGTTATTGCCAAGATCAGCTGTTTAGGCTTAAGCATGTAAATGTCTGAGGACATTTCTCTGTATATATTCTTATAAATACTTGTATAAAATCTTGATATTGCTACACTTCTGGAATATCGTTTAAGACGATACACGTGTATAAATTTGATATTTCTTCTATATTCATCGTCCAATAGTTCATCCAGTCCTCCTAATATGATTAGGAGATTGATGCCTGATTTCCTTAATACATAATATGAGATATTAATTTTTGAATCACCCTAGCGTGTAGGTGATAATTGTAATTCATTTTTGGAATCATGTAGGATTTTCTTACTACAGTTGTGTCTAGCTGTAATTTTGTTTTCTTGAAGGCAGGGTATTAATTTTTTTTCATTTTGTGTCTGTTACCTTGTTCTCTTGGAATAAATTGTTTTCCCAATTTTAAATCATGGTGTGATATTTTAACGGAGAGATTGGAGGTCGTTTTAAGATGGCCATCGCTTGGATTTTCTTTTTCCAGGGTTTTCCACCCTTGAGATAGTTCTTTATAGAGTCGTTTTTCGTGTTCTTGAGCTAGTTTTTCTTATTTGTTCGTTCGTTGTAGCCATGGTCATTCTTAAAACAGCCTGATAGGATGACTAGTACCCCATTCATTCCTCTACTTGGTGGTAGGACCTGGGAGGGTCTTTCGCCGGGCATTTTTCAGGTTCTACGATCCAGAGACCATCGAGGGATTTCACCACGTATAGGTAAGTGTTTCGGGTACAGTACCTAACAAGATTTTTCTGGTTCCGAGTAGAGGAGGATGACGATGGACGCTTAAAGACCACAAAGGACATCATTACCTACAGATTCACGCTTTTGCCGTTTGGCCTTACCTGCAGCCCTTTTCTCATATCAGCTACCCTTCAGGAACTGACTAGAAGATTCAGTGCCAGGTATTTAACAGATGCAAGAACCTTAAACAAGAGTGTGTTCATGGACCACTTCGCCTACAGCTGTGAAGAGGAATGTAGGCCATAACGACATATTACGAACTGACGGGCTTGTGACACAGATACGTCTACCACTGGCAAAGTGGGCAACTAACTGTGAATCACTGAAGAATATATGGAAAGCTGAAGGTCGTGAGATCAAACAGATCACTAGTATCCTCGGTGTCATCTGGAATACAGAAGTAGATGAATTTCAGTTCGATCAACGCGACATCGTGGATATCACGAAACCCGCCACCAAACGACGGATACTCCGAACAGTTGCGAAATTCTACGACCCTCTTGGCACGCTGTCACCCGTGTCAATCGTATGAAAAATTATTTTACAAGACATCTGGTGCAGAGGCATCCAGTGGGAGAAGATTCTACCACAAGATATAGCCCTAAAATGGCAAAATTGGATCAGAAACCTCAGGCAATTATACACGATAAGTATTCCTAGATGGATAGGATTCGTTAGCAGGACTCCAGAGATTTCGCAAGTCCACGTTTTCTGCGACGCGTCAGAAAGAGCTTATGGAGCTAACCTGTATGTTAGAACCGTGGTTGAATCCAAAGCCTCGGTCAACTTATTTGCAGCAAAGGTAGGCTTGCTCCTATCAAAAGGGTAACTCTCCCACGACTTGAATTGTTGGCCACCCTAACTGGTACGCACTTTATCAAGTATTTCTGCCACTCTAGGGGACATGACATTGTGAGAACAACCCTATGGAGTGACTCAATGGTAGCTCTAGGTTGGATACGCAGTGATCCTAATCGCTGGAGAACTTTGATTTCTAACCGCGTGACAGAAATTCATGAGGGCTCTACTCCGGCTCAATGGAGACATTGCCCTGGTACGGAAAATCCAGCAGACCTCATATCGCGTGGACGGCTGACAACAGAACTTCAGTCTTCTGCAGTGTGGTGGCACGGACCTACTTGGCTACGTGATCATCCGGATACTTGGCCTGACAACACTGCATCCAATGTCTCACTTCCAGAAGCTCGAAAGGCATCCCAGCAAGTCTTGACTGTCAACACGTGGGTACCTCCTATAGATGCAGCGAAATTCAGCTCATACTGGAAGATTCTGCACAAAATGGCATGGATTCTACGCTTCATAAATAATCTGAGATACAATGAAAAATTCAAAGGGGATCTGACAGTCCATGAACTGGCAGCAGCACGTCTTCGTTGGATCAGTGTGGCTCAGAGGGATAATTTTCCTACAGAATACGATGCACTCAAGACGAAAACTGACTTTTACACGAAATCAAAGATAGCACGTTACAATCCCTTCCTAAAAGACGACCTAATACGGATAGGTGGACGCCTCCAATTTGCCGAGCTGACCTTGGAACAGAAGCACCCACTCCTTCTTGATGGTAATCACCCTTTTACGAAGTTACTTCTACGACAGACGCACCTCCGGTTACATCTCCTAGGAGTAAGACTTATTCTATCTGAAATGGGTGCAGAATATTGGATTTTGAATGCTCGGCAAGCCATCAAGAAAGTCCTCAACACGTGCCTGCCATGCAAGATAGCAAGGATTCATATTGGAGGTGAAGTAGAGGCTCCTTTGCCGTCAGATCGTGTGCAAATCACTAAGCCATTTGCTGTCACCGGTGTGGACTTCGCAGGCCCGCTTTACGTGAAGGTGGGGGGTCAGGTTCAGAAGTCATACATAGTGTTATTCACTTGCGCAACCATAAGAGCACTACACCTTGCGCTTGTGACATACATGAGCACAGAGAAATTTCTCATGGATTTTAGGCGCTTCTCCGGCAGACGAGGATTTCCTCACACAGTGTATTCCGATAACGCAAGGACTTTTATGGCAGCAAATAAGGAGCTACCGGAGCTGAATCTAATCTTGTGTCACCCATTGACAAACCACCACCTTTTACATTATTCCATCACCGGGACGTTTATTCTACCACGCGCCGCTTGGTGGGGAGGGTCGTGGGAGAGAATGGTTGGAACAACGAAGAGATGTCTCAGGAAGGTTCTGGGCAAGTCCCTGATTGACCATGAGATTCTGACAACGCTATTGGTAGAAGTGAGACAACGATTAATTAAAGACCCATCACCCAAGATGGTTCAGACGTACTGACTCCAAGTCATTCCTTCAACGGTGAACGCTTGACAACTTTGCCTACCGGACCAGAAACTAGCATTGAGATAAACATGAGAAAAGAAGTCCGACATAGGCAAAAGATGCAAGACGATTTCCTAGGGAGATGAAAGAAAGAATATCTTCTAGAATTACGAAGCTACCACGAGGTCCAGCGCCCTATGAAACGACCAACAGAGTGCCGAGTGGGAGACATAGTTTTATTACAAGAAGACGTACGGCCAAGGCACGTGTGGCAGAGAGCGTTGATCACAGAGACTAAACCTGGCAGAGATGGGAAGGTGCAAACACTCATCCTCCGGAAGACAGACGGGACTAGTGTTAGCCGACCTGTTCAACGGGTCGTTCCGTTGGAAGTCGACCAGAGTGGGGAGGGTGTGGAGAACTGAAGAACTGATGTAGCGAGTTCTTTGTATGTGCCTCTATTTGCTCCTTGTTTATTCTTTTTCGATTCGCTTTTGTATAAGCTACAAAAATATATATATCATGGTGGGTTATGTCACGGTTAATTTATTGGTGTAATCCACAGTCTTTATATGTTATAGAAAGATACATGCCAATATATTTCGCAGTGTGTATTCATTTTTTCCTTAAGTGAGTTTAGAACATGGTTCTCCTAGATTCTGATGCTACTCAAGTTCAATATTAACTCACTGTAAATAGTCGGAAAGTACAGTACTGTGGAGTACAATAACGCAGCGGGGAATGCAAAAATAGTAAAAAGGGATGTACTATATACACAATTCCTCGAGAACTCAGTCTCACAATTACTTTCATGGTAGTGTTTATTTTTGATTTAATGTGGTTCGCTATTCTTCTGGCAAAGTATCACTAGTTACAGTTTGGTTCTTGTAGAAAATTATCGCATAATAATATATATTCGTAGTATAATTACCGTATGTTATTGACATGTTATGAACTAAATTAATAATTTAACATCCGGTTCCGTTACAAATTAGCAGAGTCATAGGGCAGGATAATTACCAATTACAATATAACCCGAATAACAGAAGGAAATATTATTCATAGAACAATCTGCATTATCATGCACAATTTACTGTATTTAAGATTTTTTGTAATACGTACAAAATACAGCTGGTAGACCTAGAAACTGTCAACAATTTAAAAAATGCAGTACAAGGACATTATGATTAATAAAACATATACGTCAGCATATCAGTAGTAAAACACACTTTAACAAAGAGTATAAAACTTCGATTCTAGTAGATATTACATACGATATAATACGCGTTATACCTTTCGTCATAAGGTAACGATTCAAATTCTCCCGTAACAGCAGCGTCATTAGGGTATAAAATTAGACCCAAAGTGTCACATAGGTTTCTGTGACCTAAAGACTGAAGATTAAATACAGTAGGATAAAAAGGCCGGTTCTGGTGCAGGGGCTAATGGGCAATATGGCCGCCGCGCGCAACTGCCTTATGTTATTCATATGGAGGGGTAAGTCATTGCTGGGCCAGGGGTTAATGGGCAAGATGGCCGCTGTGCAATACCACACTCTTTAATGGCGGGCAATTCAAATCATGCTTTATTTGTTATTAACTCTACATTATTTATTTTTATTAATTTATTATTTTTATAATTTTAATCATTTTTTTAAATTTGTTATTTAATTTGTATTTTTTTAATTTTTATTGTGTTAAACCACTAAACTGCAAAGTCATTATCCAAAAAGTATCTAACCCACAGCAAAGACATTTAAAATTAAAATTAATGCTTGTAAGATTTTTTAAATTTACATTTTTAGATTTTACATTTTAGATTTTAGGTTTTTCATTTTAGATTTTATATTTTATATTTTGTGAAAAAGACCAAACTACAAGGTCACTGACCTGAGATTTTATCTTTATTTTTTTAATTATACATTTTTAAATTTATTTAATATTTATTTATTATTTTTGACACATGGCTAATGTGTAACATGGTCACTACATACAATCACTTACACATATGGCATGCTAACCTAACCTAACCTAACCTCACCTAACTTGACCTAACCTAACCTAACCTAACTTTACCTAACCTAACCTAACTTCACCTAACCTAACCTAACCTAACCCAAGGTTTGTAGAAGACAGGTTGGCTCATAACTCTCGGCCAATGGGAGAGCGCGCGGGAATACGTCACGGGCCTGCTGCGTTTGAATCAGTCATTTGTCCGTAGCGAATTACACGCTCAGTAAATAATATGTTTTAAGGGCAGCAGCGTCCGGCTCCGTGGCTAAATGGTTAGCGCGCTAGGATTTGGCCCAAAGTGCCCCGGGTTCGATTCCCGGCTGAGCCATCAGGGATTTTAATCTCCTGGGGTTAATTCCCGTGGCTCAGGGAAAGGGTGTATGTGCCGTCTTCGTCATCACTTCATCCTCATTACGATGCACAGGTCGCCCACGGGCGTCAACTAGAAAGACCTGCACTCTGCCTCTCCGGAGGTCACACGATCATTCATTCATAGGGCAGCAGCCATTTCAGAGTGTCAACTAGTGAATTGTTGTGAACAAGAAATGATGCCGAACGCTTAATTACACGACTAATTTAATTATACACCTCCTTCAACATATAAAACTGATACAGTATATACAAACACAGTCACAGCTGACTGTATCTCCAACAGGCGCAGATCCAGCGATCCACCTATCCCCATTGCTTCACTAAGCACTGCATTATTATTTATAATGCAGTCATTGCTGTCCATTGCTATACCTACACGTTCGTCTTCATTTCCTCCACTCTCGGAGTTGTCACATCTTCTGACAAACGAGTATTTCGCCCTTGTATCATGCACACCAGGGCCCTGCGTAGCTAGTGCCTGTAGTATGTTCTATCCTGCTGCTCCCTTACGGGCAGTCTAAGAAGTAAGCCACAGGCGCGTGACGTCATGTCCTTGCCTCTTCCCACCTGCCGCTCGCTACATGTGCGAGCGAGCTGTGTTTAGTATGGCGTAGTGCCCTGCAAGCCTGGCAAGTGCTTTTAGGGCCGTATGACCTAGCCTCACACTGTCAGCACTGTCTACGCTGGAACTCGTCAGTTCAGGCGCGCACGGCCAGCCCGTACCAACATGGTTTCGTAAAGCCGTTCTTATCTTCCCTTCATATTATTATTATTATTATTATTAGTATTATTATTATTATTATACTATTAATATTAGCAATAACATGATATTGGGTACCAATAGACTACGTCACACCTGTTCCCGAGTACATTGAAAATGAATTATCTATTATTGAATGGATTCATTGATAGCAAAATTAGGTCATTTATACTTAGGCATACCCAAACTTGATGAGTGATTTAAAAATGTTGATGTTGATCCTCTCGCTTATTCGAAACGTAGCCTACCACAAGCTTTCACTTCTCTTTGAAGCCTATCGTTATCTCTAAACGACCTGTTTTGTTATGCCGAAGGTTACTTCACATCTGATGGTGGGGTCCAGCATAAATCTTGTATCCTTCTTATGGCCAATAACAATTATTATGCCCATTGTATTTTTGCTTCTAACACGAGAAAGACACGAAAACATGGATCGCGTAACATTTCTGAAATGTTACAGCTGCATCTTAGATCTATTTCGGTGATTCCTAACGTTTGTAGTAAATCCCCCTATGTTTTTTGAACGTGAGCTGGGGTATCAGGCACTCCACAGTGTTTGCAGTATACAGAGTCCTGGCTACGCCCATGGAGGTCTCACACAAGAGCATCCTTTGCTTCCACCTATTTGTACTAGGCTACTCCCTTTCATGTCTACTTCTGGATTAGTCAATCTCCATAAAATATGGTGATTGGATAGTTTCTGTAGTTTCGCAATCAACCTGCAATTTCATTTTGTGTTTACCATAGATCCGATTCAGTCATAAGTATCGGTTATTTATATTCCCTTGGTTCCTAATTAATTAATCACCGTCTTCATCGTTATCACCATTTTCATCATCATCACCGTCCTGACAACCTCCTTCGTTGTACGAGCACAAATTACGCACTATGTCATCATGTCTTCAAGCAATGCATGCTCTCTCTGGTACAGTCTCCCTACATGATGCTTACTATACTTTGGATGTTCATTCACTGAAAATTGCAAAATTAGCTTCGAGGTTTTCCTATGCTCAGAACTTAGAATGCAATAAAAATCAAATGTCTTAATTACCATATCTGGATTAGCCTAGATATACATATGTAATTGGATTAACTCATGAGGCTTTCAGGGGCCGATAACCTAGATGTTAGGCCCGTTAAAACAACAATTATCATCATCATCATAACTCATGAGGGCTACTTGTAGCATTGACATTTGAGAATATTTTACGGAAGCTATTCTAACAACTCTACGCAGTGATGTGTTCTCAATTCGAATTGCAGAATAAGAATGTATAAAAAAGAAAACTCGTGCCCACTGGCCTGGCGCAAGTCCTCGAAATGAGCACCGCTTGGATGACTTACGTATCATAGATACAATTTCAGTACCCCAAACCGAAATTCAATTTCGTGGCAGGGCAGGGAATCAAACCCGGACCACCGGGGCGACAGCCAAGAACGTTAGCCGCTACGCTTCATTGTCAGCGCAATCAATTGCACGATACCATGTAATTTCTTCACTGGGCGAACTATAATAGTACACATTTCTTCGTATTTTTGGCATTACATAGCCTCTGATAAGTTAGGAAGACGGTTCGCGTACCATAACCCTAAAGTCGAATAGTTCCAAGAACTAACGAACAAAACAGTCTTAGGCACTCCACCGAAAGAAATACAGAAAAACTGGTAGAAAGACAGACAACATATTTTGTAATTTTCAGAGCAAAATAGGCTAATTGTTATATAATGATAGCACTCTTGGTCTCCATAGTGTTGAAATAATGAATATTGTCCTAAAACTTGAAGGTTTGAAGGATTTCGTGTCTTCTTGCTTATTTTGCCGTATATCTTATGTGTAGGTAAATTCCATGAGGTATTGTTTCAGGCCATGTTGAATATAAGAATTCTTTTTTTTTATCGTTTACCTTCCAGGGTTGGCTTTTACTGCGGACTAAGCGAGGGATCTCACCTTTACCGCCACTGGCAGTGTCCTGGAGCTTGGGACTCTGAGTCGGGGATACAACTGGGGGAGTGTGACTAGCACGTTGCCCAGGCGGCCTCACCTGCAAAGCGAACAGGAGCCTGATGAAGAGATGGGAAGAGTGGGAAGATTAGGCAAGGAAGAGGGAAGGAGGCGGCCGTGGCCTTACGTTAGGTACCACTCCGGTATTTTCCCGAAGACGAAGTGGAAAACCACGGAAAACCACTTCGAGGATGGTTGAGGTGGGAGTCGAAACCCCTCTACTCATTTGGACCACCCGAGGCTGAGTAGACCCCAATCCAGTCCTCATACCACTTTTCAAATTTCGTGGCAGAGCCGGGAATCGAACCGCGGAAGTCCTGGGTGGCAGCTAATCATGCTGACCACTACACCACGGAGGCGACTTGAATATAAGAATAAAATACATAAATGACCTTAGATTGCGACGGAATATCTTTCATTTTAAAATCCTGATGAATTTACTAACGCATAAAAAATTGGTATATTGGCTTTCACGGCCGGTGAATTAAAACTCAGCATTCTTCTAGGTTTGTGCCGTGTCTTGTGTGGGGTTTCGCCTAGGACACCAAGCTGGCTCATCGGCGGGCTCTTGGTGTCCCCGCCCGGACCCCCACAGGAATGACGAACTGCGCGCCACCTCCCTTTATATTAGGTGCAGCTGCACCACTTGACTGCGAGAACTAAAAGCTCAAGCAGCCTTAACCTCCCTATGAAGGCTTCCAAAAAGATGGTATATTGGCTTTCACGGTGAATTAAAACTCAGCTGAGTTTTACTAACGCATGTTTCTCGAACTCACATATCCCTGAAGAGCATCAATCTAGTCATTTGGTGAATTCAGAATCTTGTTATTGAAATACAGTTTTATAGTCCCAATGTAGTTTTTTTGGTTCTACCCATAATTATTCCGGTTGCAATGAGGTAGGGGATGTGGTAAGACAGTTTCCTTGTGGGAATGATTTCACGGATAGATGCCTTCATGACGCCAATCTCATGAGAGGAGTTAATGACAAATAAAATTAATGAGGGTAATGTATGGAGTGGCTGTGTGTGGTCTTTCGAGTTTGGAGTAGTCTGACCATGCACGTTAACGTGTTTAGCTACCTCGGCTGGTTTGTGACATTATGTCAACAAATTAAAAAATGTATTTTAACTCTCCTGATTCCATACCGGCCCCTGATTCTATTTTAGGACTATTATATCTCGCTGCACCTGCTACATCACCCAAAAAGTATGCACATTTCTGTATCCTTGCTGCAGATCTGGTTCATGTGCGTCCAAATACACACATCAAAAAAAGTTTTGCATCACCTCGGTTCCAAGAGTTCCGGAACCGTTAAATACAAAGGGAATAGAGATCAACACAAACAACATTTCAGCTCGTTTTATTGCTCATGAGACCCACACATTGCATGTTGTACCATCATACAGCTAGACTTTCAGCATTTGTGGTCCAGATTGCAGTACACACCACTACCTCTAATACCCAGTAGCACGTCCTCTTGCATTGATGCATGCCTGTATTCGCCGTGGCATACTATCCACAAGTTCATCAAGACACTGTTGGTCCAAATTGTCCCACTCCTCAACGACAATTCGGCGTAAATCTCTCAGAGTGGTTGGTGGGTCAAGACGTCCATAAACAGCCCTTTTCAACATATCCCAGGCATGTTCGATAGGGTTCATGTCTGGCGAACATGCTGGCCACTGTAGTCGAGCGATGTCGTTATCTTGAAGGAACGCATTCACAAGATGTGCACGATGAGGTCGAGAATTGTCATCCATGAAGACAAATGCCTCTCCAATATTCTGCCGATATGGTTGCACTATGGGTCGGAGGATGTCATTCAGGTATCGTAAAGCCGTTTCGGAGCCTTCCATGACCACCAGTGGCGTACGTCGGCCCCACATAATGCCACCCCAAAACATCAGGGAACCACCACCTTGCTGCACTCGCTGGACAGTGTGTCTAAGACGTTCAGCCTGACCAAGGTGCCTCCAAACACGTCTCCGACGATTGTCTGGTTGCAGGCATATGCGACACTCATCGGTGAAGAGAACGTGATGCCAATTCCGTGGGGTCCATTCAGCATGTTGTTGGGCCCATCTGTACCGCGCTGCATGGTGTCGGGGTTGCAAAGCTGGACCTCGCCATGGACGTCGGGAGTGAAGTTGCGCATCATGCAGCCTATTGCGCACAGTTTGAGTTGAAACACGACGTCCTGTGGCTGAACGAAACGCATTATTCAACATGGTGGCATTGCTGTCAGGGTTCCTCCGAGCGGCAATCCGTAAGTAGCGGTCATCCACTACAGTAGTAGCCCTTGGGCGGCCTGAGCGAGGCCTGTCATCGACAGTTCCTGTATCTCTGTACCTCCTCCATGTCCGAACAACATCGCTTTGGTTCACTCTGAGACGCCTGGAAACTTCCCTTGTTGAGAGCCCTTCTTGACACAAAGTAACAATGCGGACGCGATCGAACTGCGGTATTGACCTTCTAGGCATGGTAGAAATACAGACAACATGAGCAGCGTACCTTCGTCCTGGTTGAATGACTGGAACTGATCGGCTGTCGTACCCCCTCCGTCTAATAGGCCCTGCTCATGCATGGTTGTTTACATCTTTGAGCAGTTTTAGTGACATCTATGAACAGTCAAAGGGACTGTATCTTGGATACAATATACACAGTCAACGTCTATATGCCGGAGATCTGGGAACCGAGGTGATGCAAAACTTTTTTTGATGTGTGATCATGTCCTATATGTCTACGGTTTGATTCATTAATGTGTGACTCCGCACTATGCTATTTTTGTCCTCCCCACGTTATGAGCACGGCAGACCACACGCATATGCCACAATGTTGGCTCTAGTGCGCCTAGTGTCCAGGCTCCGCGCTCAGTACTAAACGTACTTCAGTACCCGGTCAAATGGACACTGCTTGTGCGACTAAGCGCTGCAGTGCTAGTGTGCTGTCGTGCTGCACTGCTCAGAACTGGACCGAGTAGGGCTGCGCTCGGCCGGCACGAGTAAATTTATCGCTAGCACTGCTTCACCTTGCCCATTGCACGGCCCTGATGCACACTCCTTGAATGAACTATGTCTGACACGTGTACTGATCGGGTATTAGAGCCCTGCGTGGATAAACAAAATGTTATCCGCATCCGCCCCACATCCACACGACTCTTATCTGTAACCCACCCTCCTCCCTCCATACGACTGTTATCCGCATGCGCACGTTTGTTATCCTAATCCGCTGACATTACAACATTATTTTTAATTTATTATATAAAGCGTAAAGTACTAAAGCAACTCATTTAGACATTTGAGGAGAAATTCGTTCCCCCAGGCTATTTGTGAATCGCAAGACAATGTTGACTGAGTTTTGTCCCTCTGAGTAACGACAAGTGAAACAGCGAGTGGCTAATTATAACACTTACTTAGTCGTCGGATATACACAGGCAAGCAAGCGCAGGACTTTATATTATTTTAAGTCAACACTAATTGAGGATATTTCCATGACTGACTTCTCTCACTTATCTATTATTCTCATACAATCCAAGCGAAAGCAAATTGGGAAATAACAAGAAACGTGAAAGACAGAGATCTTGACAAAAACTAATTTAAAAAAAAAATCCATTTTAACATTTTATTCTAAAAACTATCCGCAAATTTACTGTACACATTACCCGCAGATTATCCGCTATCCACATAGCCCTGCAAAATCTATCCGCATGGCAAAATATTTTGCGGATATCCGCATCCGCGCAGGGTATGACCATGTGAACTATCTGGCTGAGACGATGCAAACATTTATTACATTTTATGTGAAAATGTTATGATTGAACAATAGGCCTATAAGAAATAAATACTTTTCTTACTCAAAACTTGACAGATAATAAGCTTTTAATTTTGAAATTGAGGGGGGGGGGGAGTAGTTAGAAACCCCATTTTAGATTATGTTACCAAAAAAGTATTATTAGGCCTCATCAATACATTTGAGAAATAAAAGTGTTTTTTTTTTTCTTTTCAGTTCCTGTAAAATTTGGTTTCGGGTGTTTGCAAGGTTCTGGTGGGGACCTATTCAATTGTTGTTTTTGTCTCCTACAACCAGAAACAATTCACTGGCATTTACTGGAATGTCCACCTTGTGAACCAATGCTTCATGAAACAAGTTACTTGATCTTCTAGTTCACTTTTCTCTCTTGATCACCCGAGTTGTGTCCTTTAATGTGGATGCTTCTCCTTTTTTCCCATTAAGATATTTTATTCTTTAAATACTCTATGGCGGCAGAAGCTTGCAACTCTTCGAGCATAAATGATCGAAGTTGCAACTAGTTGTCGTGGAATGTCTCGAAGTTGCAACTAGTTGTCGCGAAATGCCAGCAACTCCTTAGAAACAATATCAGCGGTAACTGCAATGATACGTTTTCGATATCTGAATATATCTCCATGAAACTTCTGATAGATTTCCTCCATTTCTTCAACGATTTTGAGCCAAATTGGTCAACTCTGTCCACTCGGTAAATGGAGACGGAGCCTCTCGCAGCCCGATGACGCGTTACCCCCACCCTGCTGCCAGCGGAAGGCGAGTTATGAGCCAACCTGTCTTCTACAAACCTTGAACCTAACCTACCCTAACCTACAGAAACCTCGTTTAAAGATTTAAATTAATGCATATAAGATTTTTTTTATTTTTACATTTTACATTTTGGATTTTTTTCATATTTAGAATTTAAAATCTTACATTTTACATTTTAGGGTTAATTTTTTAAAAATTTTATATTTTAGGTTTTTTAGATTTTACATTTTAAATTTACGATTTTTTGATTTTTGATGAAGAATTTTCTATTTTAAATTTTTAATTGTATATTTTACATTTTCCATTTTCCAAAAAGAGTAAACTACAAGGTCACATATCTAACCTAACCTAACCTAACCTTACCTACCCTAACCTTTAAAACTAAGCCAAAGGCTAATCAACACACTCAAAGTATGTAAGGGCTATCTTTATGCTAGGCTTATATAGAGTAAGGTAAAGCTAACACCTGCACTGAGGCTACTGTGCAAGATGTTCGCTACGCACAACCAGTTTATGATTACAAATTCAGTTAAGTTTTGAAATTAAAAGCTTTTATTCATTTTTTTCTTTTCATTTTCATATTTCACTCATTGCCATTTACCAACTTCCAAATTTATCGTTTTCAAAAATGTCAGTTCTATGTTTTTGAATTTTGTCAATATGGAAAAATGGATTTTCAAATTTTGTTGTTTACATGTTTTTGATTTAGTCCATGCACAAAGTTCATTTTGCATTAGGAGTGGGGAGAGGTGGGTAGTAATTAAAAATGTCCAAGCAGTGTTCATACAATACTCTTTTATTCATTTTAAATATATTTACACTATTTACACATAAAACATTTGTTATAAATTGTACAGTTGTTTTTATTTTGTTTTCTATTTTTATTTATTTTTGAATATGAATACCATTCTTTCCTTTTCTGTTTTTCTTCTATTTTTGTAGTACTATTGTATTATTATCTAAATTGTTTTGTTTTATGTATTTGTTAGATGCATGCAGAGGATTTTGATATTCATAACTTAACTCTTTAATCATGGTCAATGTTTGAGTAATGACCATAGGCATGTGTAGCTATACCATTCGAATCAATCACTCTTTTATCATCACCAGAACACAGAGCTATTATGTTTAGTTTTACAGATGATATGTCATGTTGTTTAGAAGCGATAATGTTCATTGGTATTTTTTACATTGTTTTTCATTACACAATCCTTATAATCTTGAAATCTTATACAATTTTTGACAACACCTCTGCTAATACCTTTAGTTTTTTAAATTTCTTTACCATTTATGTCTATAGCATACATTTTAGCTCTAAGTCCAACAAATGCTTTAATAATGTGTCCACAAGCCTCGTTTATAAATTTTCCCAACGTCTTCCTGTTTGATAAAGAGTAACACACATGTTTAGTAGGAAAATCAGATGTGTCCAGGTGTTCTACGAAATCCATATCTTGCGTGTTAACCAAATAAATGAACGAGTCGGTATCTATATTCATGAGTTTTAGATTGTCCATGCCATAATAGGGTAGCAGGACATCTTAGTGGTGGGAATACATGAGAGTTTTTGATATATCCAGTATACACATTCCAATATATATATAGGCTTACTGAATACAATTTTACGTTTAGCCATGTGGAAAGCAGTTAGTTTAGGACCATAAATTATTCTGTCAATAAATGTAGGCTTTGCTATTAGCTTTTCAGCCTTTTTGCTGTCAGTCACAAGGCGTATGTCTTTTCTTTTACGAATATTTGTCATTGTTTTTCCAAAAATGGCATTGTTGAATAATTTGTACAGATTTGTTTCAAAATCAGAGACGAATCCTTAGGTTGTATACACTCTGGTAGGAAAGGTAAATCGTTGTGTAGATCATGAAGGTCAGATGGGTAATCAATATCAACGTCTAGAATGTATCCCACAGGATCGTCTTCCTTTAGTTTTTCTAGATCAACAGTCTCTGGAGAAACCCATTGAAATCCACCATAAGGAAGAGAGTGACACATAGCCCACCCATATTGGTTGTTGGTTTAATCATAGGTAATAAACTGCGATGGTTTCTCAGAATCATAGGTCTCCATGTATTTATTGTTAGCTTCAACATACTGATGAGACACCTGGCAAATGCCTCCACGTATTCCAGACTCGATTAAAAAATCTGATCGTAATCCAGTAGCAATTCCAGTTCAATTCCAGCGTAAAGGAGCATTGACTCAACCCTTAAACCAGGTGAATTAAAAAGTGTGTAGGATCCACTCGGTGTGTTTCTAGTGTTTTGTTTCGAAAAGTTTCAAACCTGTCTACAAGAAGGAGTACATCTGAAGTTAGGTTGAGGTCACTATATTCCCCTAACAAGAGTTTTAATTTTTAACTGATTCCTGACATTTTTGGCATGTTCATAGTCTTCTTCACTAACATCTTCTTGACTTAATTTGTTAAAGAATGCCTCTCTTGGAGGTAAACACGTTACACCTAACTTGTCCCATGAATCAGTGTTATCATAACAAAATACCCCTTCACGAGTCATGAGCTTTGCATTTTCTTTTTCAAAGTTCTTGTCTGTTTCAGGGTATTGGAAACTAAGTTTTCCAAACTACTCGGCATTAACCGAAACGTGTCTACAAATCGAAGCTTAACATTTTCTACATATTTGGTGAAGGAAATGTACTTTTCTTTCGAGTTATCGTTGACATCCACTCTCTCAGTAGTACATCCCAATTGCTTTACAATGAAATTTGCGTCATAGCCACTGATATTGTGTTGATATACAGGAAGTCGGTTACGTGTTGTACACCTCAAATTACAGTTGTTGTGAATATTTCCACGGTATTCCCCTGTAATATGGCAATGGTCTCGAACTTTCCAGTCCTCTTGGGTAATGGATTTGTACACAAATAGCATGTTTCAGAAGACTGGAAGTCTGCTTCTTGATCCTGAGTTAAGGCCTTTGGAATATTTAATCTGTAAAGGCGATCAATTTCATTAGCTCTTGGTATCTAACAGTCCATAAACATTTCTGCAGCGTCAGGACCACGATAATTAACAGGTTGGCTTGGAAGGTTTGTCTTTATGTGTTCCACAGCAGGTGAGGGTTTAACATACATACCAAAGCTCATAGGATCATGACTCTGGTATGGGACTGTTTGACTTGCTTCAGGATTTGGTACACATGTTTGATATGGTAAGAGTATATTTTCGAAATCTGCATAGATAACGTAAGGTATTCTCTGCATTTTTTCCACATTTAAGAATATCGCAATTGAGTTTTTAATAGGCATTTAAACCCGAGCAATGTCATGCTGGACACACAAAGCTCTATGTTCTATCAATTTTTCCATTCATTGCTGTCCATATCAATTATCAACGTCATTAAAACCCTGTTTACACGTATATATCTTATGTTCACGTTGGGTAATCTGATGTGCTACTGGTTTATCAAAATCATTGATAAAGACGTAATGGTTCTGGCCGGATAAGGATCTTAGCAGAAGGAGGTCGCGATGGTCTTGTAGCTTTTGATCGACATCCTTTCTAGGGGACAGTTTGTTGTCTTGTTCCAGTCTAAATACATTAATTGATATGTCGTTGGCTTTTATCAAATTTGGATGTCAGCTAGCGATGTAGGAAACGATATTACTGAAAAATAATACTTATTTCCAGGTTCTTGTATTTAATAATGCGTTCAGCATACGTTTCAACCAGTTTTGCTAAAATGGCATACATAAAATACCACTCGTCATTAAAATTTTGAGGATTAATGCAGGCTTTTCTTGCTTTCATAGCTGCTGGTAATGGAATATATATGCTACCACGCAAGGGATTGTACTTATTTACTTTCAATCGCACTCCTTCCACTGCTAACAAAGCGCAATTGCTGCCTTTTAGCTCAGATTCTTCCATTTCTGAGGTTAACTTTGTAAATTGTTTTACCAAGAAACTACTTCAGTCTTCTTCCAAAAATAGGGCCTGATTTCGTGTTTTAAAAGCCCGATCTGTAATTTCGTTGGTGGACGAATGGATAAATCTACACTCAGCCACAAGATTAACTTTCATCGACTTGTGTTTTCTAGTTCTTTCTGCATAGCTTGTATTATTTGCTGTTTGGACTCTTTAAGGTATGAATTTAAATCCTTACACGTATCACAACATATGAAATAGGATTTAAGTCGACCTTCAAAAGAAGTCTCATATTCAATAAGTCCATTTTTTCTGGGACCATTGGAAGTAGGTAATGTTTTGTAGGCTCCGCTTTTTGTCTTTTAGCTGCCGACACAACATTACAACATTCTTCATGCCGACGTCCGTTGTACACATTGTTGAATGTACTACCACAGGCCTTGCAGTCATGGAATTCACCACACGATACTTCATGTCGCTTTCTATGAGAGTCTCGAAGAAACGTTTTTCCACACAATTTGCACATATATCTAGGAATGCTTTCTTCCAACATTGATGTTGTTTTCTGCCAAGCAGTTGCTTACTGTGTAGTACAAGGCTGTACAATGGTTGTATCAACAGTCTTTAACGATGTGAACACCGTGAGAGGTAGTAGTCAACTGGTGATATTCTTGTTAAGGGTCATCTAATATACTCTAGTCTAGACCAACAGCTCATTACAGCGTTTTCCAAGGCTGTAGACTGGACAGTGAGACGGTCTTTCACGTTGTGAACACTGTAACAAGTAGTAGGAAACTGATTGTATTTCTTGCTAAGGGTTCTCTAATTTACCATAGTCAAGACCAACAGCTACTTTGGTGTAGTGCAAGGCTGTACAATGCTTGTTTTTACAGTCTTTCACCATGTGGTCACTGTGAAAGGTAGTAGTCAACTGATGATATTCTTGCTAACGGTCCTCTAGTATTATCCCAGTTAGGAAAAACAGCTGCTTACTGCTTATGACAAGGCTGTACACTTGTCGGTGAGACAGTCTTTCACAATATGAACACTGTAAAAGGTAGTGTCAACTGAAAATATTCTTATACCCTACTCAAGGTTATCAGGTACTTACTGCATATCAAAAGGCTGTAAACTCGTGGTTAGACACTCTTTCTTGCTAAGGATCCCTATATTCCCTACACAAGGCTATACATGATAATTCTAAATACTTAGTGGTTAAATGTATATTATATTTATATACACAGATTATACAACCACGTTCTTTCACGCGTCAAACTTTGTCAGATAGTCAAATGCGACACACAAAGTATGCTGCCGCTATCTAGCGGTGATTATTAGAACTAACTGAACGACCAGTATGGTACCTAGCGCTCTATATCAACACTCAATGAACGACCGGCAAGCTATCTAGCGGTCGATATCAACACTCACTCAACTATCAGCATGCAACCTATGGGTCAATATGACAACTTACTCAAATACTAGTACGCATTCCAATAATAAACACATTTGTTCATACCACTAACAATACACACAGCGGGTTTGCTTTATCGTTTAATGCAAATATATCTTGTTTAAATAATGTAACAAAACATTAAATAGTGCAATTGTATTGGCTTTCTTGTATTGGCTTTTATGTATGCTTTTTGTTTGTTTGTTTGTTTGTTTTGGTAGCTTTTTGTTGGCTTTTGTTGGATTTTGTATTAGCTCTCTTTCCTACGAAATTTGCCGATATCTCGCGAACGCATGATTGGACTTTGGCATGTGACATGTGAAATTTTTCAGGCTGACGCCGTCTTGATCATGAGTTTGTAAAGATATCGGCAAATTCAGCGTAGCCGAGAGGCTGGGTCGCAGAACTTCCTTTACAGCACTACTACAAGTTTCTGTCCTAGATACCTTAAACTTGGTGTGCAGGTAGAGAGGTTAAGGGCCATTCATTTATGTTAAATAAACATTTTTGTAAAATGTTTAGTTTACAAAATATAGGAATTTGACAATTGGACATTTTTCAAAAAACATAAAAAACAAAAAGTATTATTATAAAAAAGGACAGATCATACAAGACATATGGACAACAAAGACCCTACTGGAAGGGTGGACATCAGCAGTAATTCACCCGTTACACAAGAAGGGAAGCAAGACTGACCTGAACAATTACAGAGGTAACTCCTTATTGCAGGTTACCTACAAGGTTCTTTCGAAAGCTCTGTTATCTAGAGTCACCAACCAACTAGACTCTCATTTAGGGGAATATCAGGCCGGCTTTCGTAACAATCGATCTTGTCCAGAGCATATACAAAATCTTAAGACCATCCTCACTTGTAAGAGTCGTGGGGGACAACCCTGGGTAGTTGTCTCAGTGGATTTTCAGGAGGCATACGACTCGGTGGACAGAGAGTCTTTTCTCCTCCTTGCGAGAATTTGGCCTTGATGCAAAAACCCCTAAACTAGTCCAGGCCATCTTGACAAACACAACATATAAAGTCAAGTTCTGAGGTGAACTATCCGAGAGCTTCCCCATCAATACGGGAGTTAGACAGGGCGATGGACTCTCCTGCATCCTCTTCAATTGTGTCCTGGAGAAGATCATAAGGGAATGGATGGTGCGACTAACACCAAGGACTGGTCTGCAGCTTGGATACAAGAAAGATAACCTTCAAGTGTCATGCCTGGCCTTTGCCGACGACCTCGCCATACTGACCAACACTATAATGGATGCCACTCACCACCTACAGAGCCTTCACGATGTAGCGGTTCGGGATGGCCTGAAGATCAACATTGGGAAGACTGAATTCGTGACTAACATCAAGGAAGCCCCGTCCCCAATTCCACTTGAGGGGGTCATCATCCGAAAAGTACCTGCGGTCAAGTACCTAGGAGAGTGGATCTCGGCAAACCAGAGTGAAAATCTGGCCATAGACACCAGGTGCACCAAGTTCGAGAGGGCCTACCACTCCTGCCGCAGCATCTACGCATCAAAGTTCCTCTCCATAAACCTCAAACTCAGTCACTACAATTCAGTAGTAAAACCATCTGTTCTGTACGCTTCTGAGTGCCTCGTGATGGCCAGGAAAGGCCCACTCAGGAAACTTGAACTCAAGGAGAGGAAGATCCTGCGGAGAATACTAGGACCTATACGGGAAGAGAGAGGCACCTACAGAATTCGGCACAATGATGAGCTGTACAGCCATCAAGAAGACATTGTGACTTGTATAAGAAAAAGGCGCCTGGCCTTCTATGGACACTTTACCCGCATGATCCCTTGCAGGCTCACCAGTAAGATCTTCACAGTGGCAGGAAGAGGGAAGGCCTCTAGGACCAAGTGGATCTCTACAGTCAGGACGGATTCAGACCACCTAGGGATCCCACTTAATTCCATACAGGACCGCCAACAATTCTGGCAGGCAATCCGACAGGGAGTTTTTCCCGTATCACTGACAGCAAGCAAGAACACCGGTGTCAACAGACACCATGGACGGAGGAAAGAAAGCTGGCTCATAGTCAGATGATGAAAATGTACTGGAAGAAGAGAAAATACAAAGTGACGAGGAGATACGAGCACCGTGGTCCTCAGTAGGCCCAAACGACGAAGAATGAGAAAGGACAGAAAAACCATTCTTTTAAACCTATATAACATTTTTTAGAATGTTTGGTTCTAAAAATATAGCCTACTTTCAAAATTGAACTTTTTATTTTTTTTCCTAGGGACTTGAAACATGGTTTACAGGTAGAGGGCGTAAAGACCATTGATATATGTCAAACAAACATTTTTAGATAATCCTTAGTTTCAAAAATACATTGAAGAAAATGGAAATTTCAACACCATGAAGGCATTGGTCGTTTGTGTTGATTTTCAAGATATGGAACGATTCCATGTAGGTATGTGAACGATCAAAGTTTCAGACCAATTGGATTGTTGCTCCAGTATACGGAGTCTGGTGTAGCGTAGTTGACTTGCAGTCTGTGCAGTGAAGTGATCCCCGTCAAACATGCCTCGACGACAGAGAAGAGCACGCTGTCAACAACAGTCGCCGTTTGAGAGGGCTTGGATAATTGGGCTGTGTGAGGCTGGATTATCGCTAAGGACTGTCGCTGCATGTGTTGGCCGACAGGCATCTACGGTACAACGTGTATGGCAGCAGTGGTCAAATGAAGGTACCCACTCTCGTAGACCTGGCACAGGCCCAGCGTGATAGACAACTGTGAGAGAGGATCGCCGCATCATTCGGATGCTCCGGATGGAACCCCATGCAACAGCAGCGCAAATTCGAGTAACTGTGGCATCCCACGGTACACAACAAACAGTTGGTAATCGCCTGCGTATAGATGGCTTACGATCCCGTGTCCCTGCAGAAGGTGTTCCATTGACCCCACAACAGCGACGTGTAAGGCGGGCCTGGTGTCGAGAACGATCGACGTGGTTCGACGAATGGCATAGGGTCGTTTTTATTGATTAATCGCGCTTCTGTCTTGCCCGCAGTGATCGCCAGAATCGTGTGCGCCGACGTACCGGGGAGAGGGGCTGCCCAGACCTTATTGTCGAGAGGTACACAGGGCCAAAACCAAGCATTATGGTCTGGGGAGCTATTGGCTTTAATGTGAGATCACAATTAGTGCTTGTTGAGGGCTCTATGACTGCTCGAAAGTACGTTGATAGGGTACTAAATCCAGTGGTTGTCCTAAGATGGCGAACATTGCTAATGGGATGTTTCAACAGGACAATGCCCGGGTTCACACTGCACGCATTTCCAGAGAAGCTCTCCACCACATCACACCTTTAGAATGGCCTGCCAGATCCCCGGACCTCAGTCCTATGGAGCATGTGTGGGACATGATGGGTCGACAACTGGCCAACCGTCCTCAGCCACCCACAACTCTAGAACAACTGACCCGTGCAGTGCAGCAAGCATGGGCCGCAATTCCTCAGGAAGCGATCCAGGGCCTTATTGGCTCCATGCCTCGCAGAATTCATCAATGTATTGCACCTCGTGGTGGGTACATCCTGTATTGATTGTTGTCCAAACTTGTGGTCAGAGGGACCTGAAAGAGTAATCATCAAATCACAACCGATCACTCGTCCTGCATGTTCAATTGCAGCAATGTAGCACCACTCCATCTGGGTGTTGCAATTTCCATTTTCTTCAGCGGATAAGAATTTCAATATTGGACTGTTTAAAAAAAATGAAAATAAAAAAGTTTTATTAAAAAAAAGAAAGGTCACAGAGTTCATTCGTTTGAACCATGAAACAACGTTTTAACGTGTTTGGTTTTCAAACTACTGCCTAATCTCAAAATAAAAAAAATAAAAATTCTTTTGAAAAATGTAAAGAGTGGTCCATAGGAAAGAGGACGTCAGCCTGAGTCCAACGAAATGTTGCATGCCCATGGCTTAGCGTGATATACATTAGAGTTCAGCGTAGCCGAGCGGCTAGTGTCACTGGTTTAGATCCCCACTACTCCCCTACGGCACATTTTTAGTCCTAGAGACTTGAAATTTATTTTTGTGGTAGTAGGGGATGAAGGCCATTCATTTATGTCAAACAAATGTTTTTGTGAAATCTTTAGTTTCCAAAATATAAGAATTTCAAAATGGAACTTTTTCAAAAAAACTCAAAAAAAGGAAGTTTTTTTAAACAAATAAATGACATAGAGACCATTTATTCTTTTAAGGCCATAAAACTCTTTCTAAAATGTATGTTTTTTTTTAACTCACCTACTTTCCCAATTGAACATTCTTGGATTTTACTTGAGGGACTTGGAACTTGGTTTGTTGTTAGAGGGTGAAAGGACCAACAATTAATGCCAAATAAACTTTTTTGCATACTTGCTAATTTTGGAAATATAGCCTACTTTCCAAATATTTTTTGGAAAAAATAAAAAATACACTATTTTCGCACTGAGAGTGAGGCTAGAGGTGGGTGTAGGAGTTAACATATGAATTTTTAGGATTTTTAGTTCGAACATATAGCCTACTTTTCATAATATTTTTTTTAATATTTGAAAAATACACTGTTTTTGGACTTGAAGTGGTATAGAGGTAGGTGTATGAGTTAAGATATGAGTTTTAGGATTTTTAGTTTGAACATATAGCCTACTTTCCCAATATATTTATGAAAAATTTGAAAAATACACTATTTTCGAACTGAGAGTGGTATGAGTTATCATATGACATTTTAGGATTTTTAGTTTAAACATATAGCCTACTTTCTCAATATTTTTAGGAAAATTTGCAAAATACATTATTTTTGACTAGGTGTTGGGATAGAAGTAAGAGTGAGAGTCAATCATTTACCTTAGAATACTTTGGATTTTTTGAATTTTAGTGTGTTGTTGTTGTTTACAAACATGGTTGTAAGTATTATGCTGCTATTAAATAGGATGAGATACTTTCCAAGACCAAATAAGCCAACAAGGATGAGCAAATATGAGAGAGCTAATACAAAACCCAACAAAAGTCATCCAAAAGCCAAAAAAGCCAGTAAAAAGCCAACAAAAGCCAACAAAAAGCATACATAAAAGCTAATACAAAAAAGCCAATACAATTCCACTATTTAACTTTCGGTTACATTATTTAAACAAGATATACTTGTATTAAACGATAGAGCAAACCCGCTGTGTGTATTGTTAGTGGTATGAACAAATGTGTTTAATATTGGAATGCGTACTAGTAGTTGAGTAAATTGTCATATTGACCCATAGGTAGCATGCTGGTAGTTGAATGTGTGTTGATATCGACCGCTAGATAGCCTGCCGGTCGTTCATTGAGTGATGATATAGAGAGCTAGGTACCATGCTGGTCGTTCAGTTAGTTCACATAGTCACGCTAGATAGCGGCAACATACTTTGTGTGTCGCATTTGACTATCTGATAAAGTTTGACGTGTGAAAAACGTGCTTGTATATGCTGTGTATATACATTTAATATACAATTAACCACTAAGTACTTAGAAATAACATGTATAGCCTTGTGTTGGATTATAGGGGTCCTTAGCAAGAAAGAGTGTCTAACCATGAGTGCACAGCCTTTTGATATGCAGTAAGTACCTGATAACCTTGAGTAGGGTATAAGAATATTTTCAGTTGACTGCTACCTTCTACATTGTTCTCATTGTGAAAGACTGTCTCACCGAGGAGTGTACAGCCTAGTCATAAGCAGTAAGCAGCTTGACTTGGGGTATATTAGAGGACCCTTAGCAAGAATATTGTCAGTTGATTACTACCTCTCACAGTGATCACATGGTGAAAGTCTGTCAAACAACCATTGTACAGCCTTGCACTACACAGTAAGTAGCTGTTGGTCTTGACTATGGTAAATTAGAGAACCCTTAGCAAGAAATACAATCAGTTTCCTACTACTTGTTACAGTGTTCACAACGTGAAAGACCGTCTCACTGTCCAGTCTACAGCCTTGGAAAACGCTGTAATGAGCTGTTGGTCTAGACTAGAGAATATTAGATGACCCTTAACAAGAATATCACCAGTTGATTACTACCTCTCACGGTGTTCACATCGTTAAGGACTGTTGATACAACCATTGTACAGCCTTGTACTACACAGTAAGCAACTCCTTGGCAGAAAACAACATCAATGTTGGAAGAAACCATTCCTAGATATATGTGCAAATTGTGTGGAAAAACGTTTCTTCGAGACTCTCATAGAAAGCGACATGAAGTATCGTGTGGTGAATTCCATGACTGCAAGGCCTGTGGTAGTACATTCAACAATGTGTACAACGGACGTCGGCATGAAGAATGTTGTAATGTTGTGTCGGCAGCTAAAAGACAAAAAGCGGAGCCTACAAAACATTACCTACTTCCAATGGTCCCAGAAAAAATGGACTTATTGAATATGAGACTTCTTTTGAAGGTCGACTTAAATCCTATTTCATATGTTGTGATACGTGTAAGGATTTAAATTCATACCTTAAAGAGTCCAAACAGCAAATAATACAAGCTATGCAGAAAGAACTAGCAAAACACAAGTCGATGAAAGTTAATCTTGTGGCTGAGTGTAGATTTAGTCATACGTCCACCAACGAAATTACAAATCTGGCTTTTAAAACACGAAATAAGGCCCTGTTTTTGGAAACAGACTTAAGTAGTTTCTTGGAAACGCAAATTACAAAGTTAACTACAGAAATGGAATAATCTGAGCTAAAAGGCAGTAATTGCGCTTTGTTAGCAGTGGAAGGAGTGCGATTGAATATAAATAAGTACCATCCCTTGCGTGGTAGCACATATATTCCATTACCAGCAGTTATCAAATCAAGAAAAGCCTGCATTAATCCTCAAAACGTTAAGGACGAGAGATGTTTTATGTATGCCATTTTAGCAAAACTGGTTGAAACGAATGCTGAACGCATTAGTAAATACAAGGACCTGGAAAACAAGTATGATTTTTCAGTAATATCGATTCCTGCATCGCTAGCTGACATTTCCAAATTTGAAAAATCCAACGACATATCCATTAGTGTATTAGGACGGGAACAAGAAAACAAGGTTGTGGATCAAGAGCTACAAGGCCATCGCGATCTCCTTGTGCTAATTTCATTGTCCGGCCAGAACCATTACGTCTTTATCAAAGATTTTGATAAACTAGTAGCACATCAGATTACCCACCGTGAACATAAGGTATATACGTTTAAACGGTGTTTTACTCACTTTGATAATCGATATGGACAACAAGGAATGGAAAATTAAAAAAAAACCATAGAGCTTTGTGTGTCCAGCATGACATTGCTAGGGTTGAAATGCCTATTAAAAACTCAATTGTGAAATTCTGAAATGTGGAAAAAAATGCAGAGAATAATGTTCAATCCCGGCGTTAGGGGACGGGATGAACAAGGGTGTGTTGATGTACAATTTAGGGGTGGTTTCCGAAAGGGTGTAAGTTTCCCGTGGTTGGGGGAAACTGCTAGTGTATGTGTCTGTAAAAGGATGTAATGCAATGTGGTTACGATTCTATGGGTGTGCGATTACTTGCCAAGGGATGTGCGACTATGAGGGAGCTATTAGATGAGAGTAGCGATTAATTATGAGCGAGTAGGAGCGAGCCTACTTGCGGAGTCGACAGCTTGGCCGCTGTCTGGCTTAACACTAAGTGAGCACAATGGAATACCTGACGCTGCACTTCCTAGTATTCACGGTCAGGGGCAATTGGGAAGGAACAGATTGGGCGTTCAGGTGTAAAGTCGGTGTGAAATGATGTACAGAGTGTCGGTTTACTGATCAAGTATTTATTTGATTAGTTGTGGTGAAGTAGTGTCCCTTTAAGTGAAGGACAAATGTAGTACAATTATAAGTGTAGGTGTGAAGGAAGGAATACCAGTCTGTAAGGAAATTTGAGCACACTCTCTCACCTAGCGAATTGATCGCCTTTACTGTTTAAATGTTCCAAAGGCCTTAACTCAGGATCAAGAAGGAGAGTTCCAATCTTCTGAAACATGTTATTTGTGTAAAAACCATTTACCCAAGAGCACTGGAAAGTTCGAGACCATTGCCATATTACAGGGGAATACCGTGGAAGTGCTCACAATAACTGTAATTTGAGGTGTAAAACACGTAACCCAGTTCCTGTACTTCTACACAACATCAGTGGCTATGATGCATATTTCATTGTAATGCAATTGGGATGTACTACTGAGAGAGTGGATGTTATCGCTCACTCCAAAGAAAAGTACATTTCCTTCAACAAATATGTAGGAAATGTTAAGCTTCGATTTGTAGACACGTTTCGGTTAATGCCGAGTAGTTTGGAAAACTTAGTTACCAACTTAACATCATACCCTGAAACAGACACGTACTTTGGAAAAGAAAATGCAACGCTCATGACTCGTAAAGGGGTATTTTGTTATGATTACATTGATTCGTAGGAAAAGTTAAGTGAAACGTGCTTACCTCCAAAAGAGGCATTCTTTAACAAATTAAGTCAAGAAGATGTTAGTAAAAAAGACTATGAACATGCCAAAAATGTCTGGAATCAGTTCAAAATTAAAACTCTAGGGGAATATAGTGACCTCTACCTAACTTCAGATGTACTCCTTCTTGCAGACAGCTTTGAAACATTTCGAAACAAAACATTAGAAACACGCCGAGTGGTTGCTGCACACTTTTTACTTCACCTGGTGTAAGTTTTGAGGCAATGCTCCTTTACACTGGAATTGAACTGGAATTGCTACAGGATTACGATCAAATTCTTTTAATCGAGTCTGGAATAGGTGGAGGCATTTGCCAGGTTTCTCATTGGTATGCTGAAGCTAACACTAAATACATGGAAATGTATGATTCTGAGAAACCATCGCAGTTTTTACCTATGATGATGCCAACAACCATTATGGGTGGGCTATGTGTCACCCTCTTCCTTATGGTGGATTTCAATGGGTTTCTCCAGATACTGTTGATCTAGAAAAACTAAAGGAAGACGATCCTGTGGGATACATTCTAGACGTTGATGTTGTTTACCCATCTGACATTCATGATCTACACCACGATTTAACTTTCCTACCAGAGTGTAAACAACCTAAGGATTCGACTCTGAGAAAACCAATTCCTCATCTTGGAAATCGAAGGCGATACGTTGTTCACTACGTGGCATTAAAACAGGCTTTAGATCATGGAATAAAATTGATAAAAATTCATCGTGTGTAAAAGTTTAAGCAAAGACCTTGGTTAAAGGCTTACGTTGATTTTAATAACAACCTTCGAAAACAAGCCAAAAATGCTTTAGAAAAAAATCTGTACAAATTATTCAACAATGCCATTTTTGGAAAAACAAAGGAAAATATTCGTAAAAGAGTAGACATACGTCTTTTGACTGACAGCAAAAAGGCTGAAAAGCTAATAGCAAAGCCGACATTTATTGACAGAATAAATTATGGTCCTAACCTAGCTGCTTTCCACATGGCTAAACGTAACATTGTATTCAATAAGCCTATATACTTATATTGGAATGTGTTTACTGTATATTTCAAAAACTCTCATGCATTCCCACCACTATGATATCCTGCTACCCTATTATGGCATGGACAATCTTAAACTCATGTACATGGATACCGACTCGTTCATTTATTTGGTTAACACCCAGGATGTACATGTATATCAAGACAAGTTGGATGTTCTAGAAACCTGGACACATCTGATTATCCTACTAATCATGTGTGTTACTCTTTATCAAACAAGAAAACGTTGGGAAAATTTAAAGACGAGGCTTGTGGACACATTATTAAAGCATTTGTTGGACTTAGAGCTAAAATGTATGCCATAGACATAAATAGTAAAGAAATTTAAAAAATTAAAGGTATTAGCAGAGGTGTTGTCAAAAATTGTATAAGACTTCAAGATTATAAGGATTGTGTAATGAAAAACAATGTAAAAATACCAATGAACATTATCGCTTCTAAACAACATGACATATCATCTGTAAAACTAAACATAATAGCTCTGTGTTCTGGTTATGATAAAAGAGTGATTGATTCGAATGGTATAGCTACACATGCCTATGGTCATTACTCAAACATTGACCATGCTTAAAGAGTTAAGTTATGAATATCAAAATCCTCTGCATGCATCTAACAAATACATACAACATAACAATTTAGAAAATAAAACAATAGTACTACAAAAATAGAAAAAAAATGGTATTCATACTCAAGAATAAATAAAAATAGAAAACAAAATAAAAACAACTGTACAATTTATAACAAATGTATTATGTGTAAATAGTATAAATATATTTAAAATGAATAAAAGAGTATTGTATGAACACTGCTTGGACATGTTTAATTACTACCCACCTCTCCCCACTTCTAATGCAAAATGAACTTTGTACATGGACTAAATCAAAAACATGTAAACAACAAAATTGGAAAATCCATGTTTCCATATTGACAAAATTCAAAAACATAGAACTGACATTTTTGAAAACAATAAATTTGGAAATTGGTAAATGGCAAAAAGTGAAATATGAAAATGAAAAAAAAAGAATGAATAAAAGCTTTTACTTTCAAAACATAACTGACTTTGTAATCCTAAACTGGTTGTGCGTAGCGAACATCTTGCACAGTATCCTCAGTGCAGGTGTTAGCTTTACCTTACTCTCTATAAGCCTAGCATAAAGATAGCCCTTACATACTTTGAGTGTGTTGATTAGCCTTTGGCTTAGTTTTAAAGGTTGAGGTACGTAAGGTTAGGTTAGGTTAGGTTAGATTAGCATGTGTAAGTGATTGTATGCAGTGATCATGTTACACATTAGCCCTGTGTCAAATATAATAAATTAATTATTAAGTAAATTAAAAAGTGGATAATTTAGAAATTATCAAGATAAAATATTAGGTCAGTGACCTTGTAGTTTGTTCTTTTTCGCAAAATATACATTCTAAAATCTAAAATGAAATACCTAAAATCTAAAAGGTAAAATCTAATCACGTAAAATAAAAAAATCTTACATGCATTAATTTTAAATGACGTTGCTGTGGGTTAGATACTTTTTGGATAATGACCTTTCTGTTTAGGGGTTTAACTCAATAAAAATAAAAAACACAAATTAAATTTAAAAAATTCAAAAAATAAAATATTATTAATATTATATCTATACTAGCAGAAATACCCGTTCTTCGAACGGTGTTATATATTAACACCAGACATTATCAATTGAGCAACTGTTGCAATGGTTAGCGGTTTGTCATTCCTTCATAAGTTTATCAGAACGAAGTTAGTTTTCTGGGAATATCACACACACTGTTAATTTAAGGGCCTTAAAATGTGATTTTCGGAGACCCCTTATAGACTCGCGAATTTTGTGTCTCACAATGAGTAGCGCAACATATGCTTTGATCGTCCTTCTAGGAAATGTTTATATTTCGCCTATTTTAGCATGTATTTTGAGACGTTTTTCCCTATATCCACCCTTCTACTGTATGAAAAGTACGGGGAGGAGTTTTATAAATGATTAGTATATTGACTCATGTTTACCATACCTACTTTAACGATGCACCAAGCATCCGAACACGAGGTATAGGCAGGGGCGGTTCGAGTGGGGGGGGGGGGCGTTGGGGGGGGGGGTATCTCACCCCCCTCGGGTATTTTCTCAGTCGGCAAATACCACATCAGTCGGCAGTCGGCAAAACCTGAAGAAGTCGTAACATTTCCCAAAACAGCATTTAAAAAGGCAAAACGGGGCATGGCCATATAAGATTTGGTCCGATGTCTTAAAAAAAATATTTATTATACTGACAGTCGGCATTTTTACCGAGAGTCAACACAAACGGACGATGCAATAATTTCGTGCAGCCAGGCAATAGCCCAGTGTGGCAAGAGGAAGAGTCGGCAAAATAACCATTTTAAAAGTTTCACTTCCAGTCCTCGGTGCACCTACTGCCACTTGCCATTTCGTTTCTGTGTATGGAAACTGAAGAAAGAATGACAGATGAGCAAAATGGGACCAAGGACAAGGGATGAACTCATCGGCACGTTCCTGGGAGGGAGTAATATCCCGCGTTCATTATGCAGAGCGACTCAACTTCACAGCGAAGCGAGCCCAGCATCTGTGCATGTGGCTAGACAAAAGGTGTTGGTGAGCGCATTGATAACTTCAGGTCAAGCCAACTCATTGCTATGTTGTCGGAGGAATGTCATGACCAGCTACCGCTTGTCTCGGCGCGTCCTCACATATCCGCGCTATTGTGACAAAATTGACAGGTTTATGGTTCCTAGGTTCCTCAAGGGGTGGAGTGCTCACTATGATCAGTGCAGTGGTCACTGAGAATGAGCGAAAGCAGTCGTTCCTGAACCAGCAACTTTTACAGTGATAACTAGGTAGGTGCAAATACAGTGGCAGTGGGACGTGAGTTTTCGCCGGCACGGAACATTTTCACTAGCATCGCATACCCATGAAACGTACGTAATAATAATACAATAAATACATGCATATTTTCAGTCATGTTTATATTTAATTGTGTTATCAATAAAAAATACCCGATAAATCCATAAAAGTCTTCATTTTTGGGGGGTGAGTTGTTCTCTTTTAAACCATCTTTTTTATTTAAATAAAACTTACAGAGTGTTTTAAAACCCAGTGAAAAGAAAACCGGGTCGGGGTGGAGGAGACAAGTCGAAGTAACTTTGTCGATGGAACGAATATTCGGAAAAGCACCTCTGTGACGCTCGACGTCTTCAAAGGGTTGAACTTAATGCCCATCGGGTAGCTAAGGTAAAATTAAAATCAAAATCTACCGTTGAGGCATCGCCTACCGTTGAGCCATCGTCCATCGTTGAGCCATTTACCACCGTTGAGCCATCACCCATCGTTAGCCATCATCTACCGTTGAGCCATCGTCTACCGTTGAGCCATTGAACACCGTTGCTCATCGCGAACCACCACTATCCCCCAACACATCTGACGTTCGCAAGTTACGAGCAGCTGGAACTTCATCAGATGCCAGTTGTAGTGGTGACGGTCCTACACAGCGTAGTAGCGAATTTTCGAGGATTGTCTTTTCTGACCAAGTTAGTGAGTATATAACGCATTTCAAAAGAGTTGAAGGTATTTTGAAAACAATAAAAGAAGACGCTATTCCGAACTCAAAACTTTTTATGGTAGAAATGATAAGACTGCTTATCCAGAATCCACGATTAAGGCGGTCAGTTGCGTCAACGAGCAGGAGAGGAGGAAAATAACACGCGTGCAGACTCAGTACCCGTTCAAGCGGGCGATTTACCTGTTAATCGCGATCCTGCAAAACGGAAAAGAATTATCACCGGAAACGAACGACTGTACCTGACTTCACTTGGGGCCTTCAAGACAAAACGTAGTGTATTTCCAGCAAATCCAGACATACCAGAAAATAAGCCGGCCTGGAATACGGATTTTCCCATGTTGAAGTACGGCATTGAAAAAGACGCGGTGTTTGGTTTTGCCTATGGTTTATTTCCAAACGGACGAGGAAGGGCGTCCGCAAGTGAAGAATGGTCGCACGCTGGAGTACGTCAGTGGCTCAAATTGAAAAGTCGCGGAAAGGAGATAAAGGGCAAATTACAAGAACACTTCACTTCAGAAGCTCATCAAGCAGCTATGACAGATTTGTGCCACTTTGTCAATGCACAAGGCCACGTAGACGTTCTCCTTGATAAACATTTACGGACGATCATAATTGAGGAAGAACAAGAAAAGGAGTTCCACTAAAAAGTTATCCGGATACTAATTGACACTGCAAGAACCCTTTGTCGGCAAGCTTTGGCTTGCCGAGTTCACGAGGATGGGATCACTCAAGATAATGGAAACTTCACGAAAATTGTGAAGTTACTTTCACGGCATAGTCCGGTCATGAATAGGTGGTTGGAAGAAGTGAATATGCGGAAGCACAACGTTACGTATATGAGCAAAGACTCTCAAAATGAATTCATCCGTCTACTTGGAGGGAAAACTCGTGACATAATTGCAGAAGAGATCAAGAACGCCGGTATGTTCTCCGTTATAGCAGATACTACTCCCGATATGTCACATAAAGACCTCCTCGCCTTGAATATCTGATACGTCGTCGAAAGAGATGAAGAGTTCGTTCCTGTGGAGCGTCTTTTAAAAATAGACGCTGTTTTAACAAAAAAGACTGGAGAGGAGTTGGCTGAAAAAATATTTTTAATTTTAAATTCAAAAGAACTTTTACTTCCACTCGATAAACTAGCGTTTCAATCGTACAACTTTGCTAGTAACATGTCTGGCATATACAACGGCACTCAGAAAAAGCTATCAGAGAAGTGCAAAATATATATTCCGTACGTTCCATGCCAAGCTCACAGGTTAAACATTTTCGTAGAGACAGCTTGTAATGCTAGCTCACTTATATGAAAGTTTTTGACACTCTTGAAGCATTGTAGGTTTTTTTTCGGGTAGCACGAAACGACATTTAAGCTTGCAGAAAGAGCTGGATAAAATTGAACATTCACTTCAACTTAAGAATTTATCAAAAACAAGGTGGACTGCGCGCGCTGAATCGATGAGAGCTGTTTCTACGTCTTATGAAGAGATAGTCACAGCATTGGAAACGATGAAAACCTAATTCGATTCTGAATTTGACAATAAAACCCGAACTTTTGCGTCAGCCTTGCACAAAAAGCTTCTACTTTGATTTTGTTTGCGGCATATACTTTACCAAAAGCATCATGTTTAAAATTAAGAACGTAACCGAGCTTTCAGAAGCGGAGGAGCTGAATGTAGTAGACGCGATGCAGCTGATTCAGCGCGCTTTGAAGTCTTTTGAAGATATCAACGACGACGGCAAGATGGACGCATTAATAAAGAGTGCATCGTGATTAGCGAAAAGTATGCAAGTAAATGCGGAGGAAGACTTCTTAAAGCACCACAGGACCCGGAGACTTGCAAAGAAGTATGACATGCATGCTGAAACGACACCAGAAATTTCTTTTCTTACATTCTACAGAAAGGATGTGGATGTACTTATTACAAGCGTGCAAGACAATCTCGCAAAACTAATTTATTTCCTAGAGCCATTCCACATAATTATCAAGATACCCGCTGATAGAAAAAACTGCACCATCGAGCGCGTCCGATCTATAAAGCAATCACACTCGAAAATCATCCTTCACGATGAAGAGCTTGTGCTGGCTGAGCTTGAAATCCTGCTCGATGCCAGTAAACAGTGCTCATCTTTTAAGGAAATCGCAAAAGTTGCTGTTAAATTAAAGAGGATTATCCAGTGTGCTTAACAAGCAGTTCGACTGATTTTAAAATCCCCAGTGTCTTCTGCTTCTTCCGAATGGTCCTTCAGCAAGTTGAAGCTCATTTACAATCATTTGCGGACATCGATGGGTGACGACTGCTTAGACTCCCTCATGATGTTGTTTTCAACGAAAGATAAGGTCGACGACATTGAAATTACGGAGATAGTGGAGAAGAAGTCCTTGTTAAAACATCGTAGAGTACGGTTTTAGAAAGAATAACTAGATTTTCTTTAATTCTTGTAATATTTAAACACTTATTTTGTTCATTTATCAAATTTTCCTGCGATTCAAAATTCTGGAACTAATAAAATACATTTTAAATGAAAGCCATTAATTAATTATATTTGTCTTGTGTATCGTTTGCCCCCCCCCCCCCCCCCTCTACCCCATCCACCACTCCCTCCCGTTGCTCAGTTTTTAAACGTATAGTCGGCAATGTTAAACAGCCAGTCGGCATTTTTTTAAATTCTCACCCCCCCCCCCCCTAGATGTACAAGGTCAAACCGCCCCTGGGTATAGGCGTACATAAAGATACACAGAAAGACAGACAGACAATTCTATTGTCTACAACACATCACCCATATATCGAAATATGGGTATATCTACCATACGTATCAAACAAACTCATCCTTACGATGAACCCGTATGTCGACAAAAAAAAAGTTTAGTTAAAATGTGCTCTCAAACTAAATTCACCTAACGTGTACTTCCTGACGTGAAATAGATTTGAAAGCCTTGTAGACGAAACGCAATACACGTCACATAAAAACTGACCCTCTACGTTGTGTTAGGTCCCCATACACAGGAAGACCTCTTTCATAAATTTATTATAAAGGCTTGTGGTGCATGAAAATTCAGGTTCTTTAGCCTCAAATGGCCCACATTCCTAAAAGCCGCAAAAAATGCTTATTCAATTCAGCAATTTTTGAAAATAATGTTGCTGTTTGTAGATATAATAGACTTTCTGTACTATACGTCGCACGTGAAATTGCATGAAAAAACTCTAAGTTACCCCTTGACCCCCTTAATTGAATTGACGAATTATACAGTCTACGTTGGTTCCGTGATAACCTTATAGCCATTTGCAAACTTTCACAGAAATGTAATAAATGGAGTAGCCTAATAATAATATCGTATGGCCTTGGTGCCGGGTGTAACCTTCGTAATTTGACACCCAGTGGGTAGCTTGCATGTCGAAATTTCGTTGTTCCTTGAATCACTATGAAAGTCAAGGAGGGTAGATATCTAAGCTCCTTGAACACTATAGCGCTTTCTAGTAGAGAAAAGAGGAACTTTGTGTTGGCGGAAACTCCTGAGATTAATTTTGCCATTATGAACACGGCCTACTGATTTCAAATGGGTTCTTTGACATGCCAACATCGTATGACATGCGAGTCGTATATTTGCCGCCTTTCAAAAATCACTTACCACGGCCGGGAGTGAACCTGCAATCTTGGGGTTAGTAGACCGACACTCTTTCCACTCACCCACCGTGGCAAGGTATAAATGGAGTGACATTGCTTCTTACAGAAATAGATGGAAAGTTGGATGCCACCCCTTGAGATAATGTTGTCATGGTTACCGATTTCCATTCCTTCATTAGTTTGTTAAATTAAATTAAATTAGTTTTCTGGGGATATTTCAGATACTGTTGGTTTTAGAGCCTTATAATGTAGTTTTCGAGGCCCCCAAGTTTTGTTTCTGGCACCGAGGGGCTTTGTCTCCTCGTTGTACGCCATAATATAATACTAATATTAATAATATAATATGGGGATACGAATATAATAGACCTACCGTACCACACCCGCAGGTGTAAATCGCGTGAAAAATTTCTAGTGTACCCCTTGAACCCCTTAAGCGCATTATACGTATTGATGAATTTTACAGCTTAATTTTGTTCCGTGATAACCTTCTAGACGTTTGCAAACTTTCACACCAATGTAATTAATGGAATTGCATTGCGTCTTACAGCAATAGATGGACCTCTGAGAATCTGTTGCCATGGTTACCGGCTTGTATTCGTTCATTATTAGCCTACTTTCGATTTTTGCAAAAAATGAAAGTAGACTTATGAGATCAACACAGGGCGAAAAAAGTGTGTCTGTCTGTGTGTGTGTATGTGTGTGTGTGAGTCTGTGTGTGTGTGTGTATGTGTGTGTGTGAGTCTGTGTGTGTGTGTGTGTCTGTGTGTGTGTGAGTGTGTGTACTCTGAATGTCTGTCCCCCCCTATCAATTCGAACACGGTGAAACCGAATTGAACGAAATTTGGTACAGAGGTAGCACTAGTAAAGGACACCTCAGTGTCATACTTTATATCGCCGCCATCTTTACCAAAACAGAATGGCGGCCACTCAAATGTTCAAAACGTAAAATCAAATTACGGCTAAACTAATCATCCGATCTCTACCAAATTTGGTGACAACATACCTTTATATAGGACGCGTCTTTCACCCAAAATTCAAGGTCATCGGCCATGCCATTTCAGGATGGCGGCCGTGTGAATTATGCAACCATTTTAATAAATAGCTTAAGACCCACCAATTCCGATTATCGAGCCTAGGGGGGTTTTAGCTATCCTGAAGGTCGTGATCCGTTATTTATTATAATTTAATATTATAATATTATACAGTATGAGTGGCTTAAAAGAGCTGAGCCTTTTTATGTCACACGACAAGATGGCAGCTGTCCTCATGTGCCTGTCTTATATTTCAGTAGTTTTAGTATGTTGTATGTGATATACCGTACTGATACAATAATATAAACTTTGTATGAAATGATCTTTAATGAAGATGTACTGCAGTGAAGAAATCGTTTATTTAAAGTCATTATTTGCCAACAGTTTGTATCTAATATGTCAGTTAAGAACACCTGACGTTATGGATACGGTTAGCTCTGGGCTAGCATGTTAGTCTGACACGCAGTTGACTGGGGATCGAATACTGCTACAGTTAGGTTTTTTTTTTCTTGAATTCTTTTACAAATGATGTGCACGAGCTTTTCCCACAGATACTGAATAAAATGTCATTTAGCTCAAAGGAGAGGATAAAGTATACACTCGTATATTAATAAAATCACAGTCCCAGCATCGCACATAAACAGAAGACATTAGAAAAAGGAGAATAGAAGAACTAGATACACGTTGTCATTAACCACAGCCTTCTTAATGCCTCTGTACGGTGCTGTCCTCTTGTGGGTTATGTGGGTAATATTGTTCCAAACATAACGCTGTGTAAATGCCTGAGCTGGCCTCCTGAAGTATGGCAATTTTGTAATACTGGTAGTTCAACTATTAGCCACGATCGCGCTCCGAATACCTTTAAACACTGCCAGCTGGATCACCTCCCTCTTGGCTACTTTAAACTGCCTACTCATTCAACACCCATAGAACACTGCCATCGTAGTACATTACGATGGCAGTGCATAGGCGTACAAGATAAAGATTAATTCACTGATAGGTCGCAGCACCACCTACTGTGATTGGGGCGGAAGATGATTGGGGCGGAAGATTCTTAATTTTGCAGGCTGGCTTAATATAGAGATTAACGGACGTGAATGCATTACAATAAGTTAGTAGTTTTGTTATTCAATCATCATAAAGTATATAATATTGATCTGGGGGCGTGGTGGCTCAGCGGTCTAGCTGTGTGCCTCTCACCAAGGCGGTCCGGGTTCGATTCCCGGTCAATGCATGTGAGATTTTCGAAGTGAAATGCCATGTCCTGTGGTTCGGATTCCACCTAAAAAGGAGGTCCCGTGGCTCATAATCACTAGATTCACGGTCACGTAAAACTACAATCTTCCTTCCTTCCTTAATATTGATCTTGACACTTACTGGCTTATTATCAATATAAAAGAAAACAAACAATACATTGTGGTTGGGGTGATTGTTTTAGGGATGAGGACAAAGAGTCATAAAGATACCCATACATTTAGGAGAAAGTAGGCTATATGTTCTTTGCTGAACATCTTGTTTTGTTAAATGAAATTAGTTTTCTGGGAATATCTCAAAAAACGGTTGCTTTTAGGGCCTTAAAGTGTGGATTTTGGGGACCCTGTTGAGCCCCCCGAGTTTTGTCTCTCACATTGAGGGGCTGAAAATGATCTTTGTCTCGTCCTTCTACTCCTATTTCAGCATGGATTTTAAGGGGGTAGGCCCTCTTTTATGACAGGTACGGAGAAGGGTTACATCAATGATTAGTGTCGTGCCTCTGATGGATATCTGTACGAAATTTTACGTTGATACACCCAGTCGTTCTTGAGTTATAAGGGAACAAAGTTGTCCACAGACAAACAAACAAACAAACAGACAGACCAAAAAATTATTTTCGCGTGCATCCATAATAAAACAGTCTGAAACGCGTAAATAACTCAAATTTCCGTACAAATTGCGACAAAAACATAAAAACTTTAATTTTTAGCCTATTTTCAATTTTGAAAAAATAGGCTTATGAGATCACCTTTTGTCCGTGTGTGTGTGCGTGTGTGTGTGTGTGTGTGTGATTCGTGTGTGTGTCCCCCCCTAATAAAATCTAAACGGTTGGAGCGATTTCAATGCAACTCGGTATGTTCATAGCACTATTCCCGGCGACCTCGACCGTGCCCTTCAAATTCTGTTACGTCTCACCAATGCAAAATGGCGGCTGTGCGAAATATTTCACTAGCATTCAATATCTCCGAAACTATTACCGATATCGCCCTGAAATTGGGTACGGTGATCAAGGGTACTACTAGAAGTTCACCTATGAGACTTTCAAAAACCTATGTATATTTCATAAACTTGTAAAGTAGAAAACGAACATGGCGACCAAGCGAAGTTGAGACTTTTAAATAGACTTTTCTCACGATTTAACCATCCAAACGTAATGAAACTAGGTACAGCAAGTGTTTATACACATAGTAATGCACTGGAGTCTAATTAGTTCAATTGTTTACATAACCTCAAAATGGCGGCTGTGCGAAATATTTCACTGACATTCTATATCTCCGAAACTATTACAGATATTACCCTGCAATTTTGTACGGTGATAAAGGGTACTGGTACAAGTTTATCTATGTATGTTTCATAAACTTGTAAAGTAAAAAACGAACATGGCGACCAAGCGAATTTGAAATATTTTAATAGATTTTTCTCGTGATTTAACTCTCTGAGCGCAGTGAAATGTGGTACAGTAAATGATTTTGCAGATTGTAATGCACTGCCATCTAATTTAAATCAATTGTTTACATAACCTCAATATGGCGGCTGTGCGAAATTTTAAAATTAAGTTTTTATTTCTTGTGTCGTAATCATGCGATCGAAGTGAATGTTTGAATAATGAACCTAGGCAATAATTGTCATTGAATGGTACATAATTCTATGGCCTATTCATATAACAATCCTAAATGGCGAGCTTCCGAAATATTTAGACGGTTCTCAATATCTATGAATCTTTTACAGCAACCAAACTGAATTTGTTTATGTTCATAGAGACTATGAACATATGTTTACTTATAGGACTTTCATTAACCTGGTGAGCACAAATCCAACATGGCGGCGACGCGAAGTATAAATATTTAAATGGACGATTCTCGCGAATTAACTATCCGAGTGCTGTGAAACGTTGCGCGTTAAATGCTTATACAAATGTTGATCCACTGGCATCTAATTTATTTCAATTGTTTGCATAATCACAAGATGGCTGCTGTGCGTAATTTTAAAATCTCGTTTTTAATTCTTGTGTTCTAATCATGCGATTGAAGTTTGAATACCACACGTACACAATAATCTTAATGTAATAGTACAAAAATAAAAATCCAACCTGGCGACAATCTGAAATATTTAGACGGTTCTCAATATCTACGAATCTGTTACAGCAATTAAACTGAAATTTTGTATGTTGATAGAGGCAATTAACATGAGCAGGATATATGAAAATAGGCTGTATAGTTCTTCACGGAACTACTTGTTACTTATGTAGAGATATACTGCACCGCTCGGTGTTGACCGAGTTTTATTGCACAAATTTAGGTTTTACTCGCTAACCGTTGGAGATACACGAAAAGTGATAAGGACCTTTTGGATAGAAAATTAAATGTAAAATCTCGTGTATGCATCAAAAGTTTGCTATTTCTTAGCGTTCTCTGTTTATTTGAAATGGAAATATGAAATGTTGAAACCAAAGGGTGTAGTGACGTCACATATGTGGGTTTTACTCGCTAACCGTTGGAGATACACGAAAAGTGATAATGACCTTTCGGATTGGAAATTAAATGTTGAAGTTCGTACGTGCCATCAAAAGTTTGCTATTTCTTAGCGTTCTCTTTTTATTTGATACTAGCTGAAGTACCCGTGCTTCGCTACGCGTCATAAATAAATTAAAATATAAAGGTGACAGTTAAAACAGGGGATAGGCGAGGTGCTGCGCAGAGGGAGATTAAGGATGGAACATTTTGTCCAACTACACCGCTCGGCGTTGACCGTGTTTTATAGCACAAATTTAGGTTTTACTCGCTAACGGTTGGAGATACCTTTCGGATAGAAAATGTTATTTTTAACCTCGTATATACCATCAAAAGTTTGCTATTTCATAGCGTTCTCTTTGTATTTGAAATGGAAATATGAAAGTTTTAAACCAAAGGGTGTAGTGAAGTCACTAAAATGGTCGCCATATTTAAATAGTACAAAGTATTGAAATCAAAAGTAACCTATATGTTAACCAGGTAAATCAGCTACTTCCATGTAAAATTCATGTAAATCGGACCAGTGGTACTTGCGTGATTGAGTAATACATAGACGCACATCATCTCATTTTTAGCCTCGCTTCGCTCGCGTCATAGTCGTGTCATATTGTTATTCAATGAAATGCAGGTTTAACCCCATTAACAGCCCTTTAGAACCTGAATATCCAAAAATCCCTCCTTGGTAGACGTTTTCGAAACACAACAAACATATCCCCAAAATATCATTCTTCTAACTTTAATCGTTTGGGTTAGTCGATGAGAGTGAACATCCAAAAATCCTTCCTTAGGGGACGTTTTTCTTCCAGAATTTCACCCCTCCCCATAGGCCCCTTAAATTGGATTTATGAAAAAACGGTCGAACACATGTTTATTTATTTATTTATTTATTTATTTATTTATTTATTTATTTATTTATTTATTTATTTATTTATTTATTTATTTATTTATTTATTTATTTATTTATTTTAAGCTGATTGATTTCCTCAGAGTTTCAAACTCCTCGCCTATGTCGTTTAAGAGATACACGGTCCGTTAGGAATCTTTCAACACCCACTTTTCATCCCTTTCACCTCATAATATACACTACATTGAAAAAAACATTAGACATCTGTCAGCTTATTTTCAATGATTAGTATATATGCCAAGTATCACATCCCCAAATGAAACCACTCGTGAGATATGGTTATTCAATGAATGCACGTTTACCCCCCTTAACACCTATTTAGAACCTGAATATTCAAAACTCTTTCCTTAGTGGACGTTTTCGACATACAACGAACATATCCCCAAAATGTCATGTTTCTAACTTTAATAATTTTGGCTGGGCTATGATGAGTGAGTGAGTCAGTCAGGACATTTCCTTTCATTTATTTTTGATAATTTCACCCCTCCCCATGAACCCCTTAAATAGGATTTATGAAACAAACGGTCGAACACCTATTTACTTATTTAAAGCTCCCCCGTGAGTTTGATGAGTGAGTAAGTGAGTCAATCAGTTAGGACACTTTCTTTCCTGTTTTTTTTTTCCCCCAGAATTTCACCTCTCAACAAGGGCCCCTTAAATTGGATTTATGAAAAAAAAACAGTCGAACATCTATGTCGAATACATAGAATACGATGTGGTGGACTGTATAAAGAAATATATTTTACACTGTATGTACATGATTAAACACTGAACAAGTACAGTAGATATTACATGCGTGCTATGACACCATGTCCGGTAGCCACTGCTACCTGCTTGCAAGTGAGTCCTGCTTGACGCAGGTAAGAAAACTACCCTTCCTCTTAATGGGTCAACAACCCTCCAGCAGGGGGACCAACTGTCATTAGAGTATGTACAGTGCCAGAGTTGCCAACATACTCCCCCCCTTGAAATAGCAAATATTTCAAACAACAATTAAATACTGTCACTTTGTTCTATTCACTGGAATAAGAGTTGAAATAAACACTATGTACACAAACATTTAAACAATTCACTTCTCTTCACTCAACAATGGGCAAAGTCTTGACACTGCTCTTTTCAAAAGAGCTCCGCTGGGTATTTTGATGGTAACAACCCTCGTAACTCCGTCGGTTCCTGGATGCACTGCTGCGACACGGCCCAGTTTCCAATGAAGTGGAGGCACGCCTTCTTCCTTCAGAACAACCAGAGTGTCGATTTGTGGGGATTGTCCGGGCGACCGCCATTTAGAACGCTGTTGGAGTTGTCCGAGATATTCCTTGGACCATCGACGCCAAAATTGCTGGAACATAGCCTGCAGCAGTTGCCAGCGCTTCAGTCTATTCAAGGGAGTGTGAGACACATCTTCTTCCACAGGAAGATGAAATGAGCCACCGATCAGGAAGTGGGATGGGGTTAATACTTCCGGATCATTGGGATCAGAGGATAGTGGGCAGAGGGGGCGCGAATTCAAAACTGCCTCTATCTGTACAAGCACTGTAGTCATTTCTTCAAACGACAATGCAGCATTTCCTACTATTCTCTTAAGGTGATACTTAGCTGATTTAACTGCAGCCTCCCACAACCCTCCGAAGTGAGGTGAACCAGGAGGACTAAAATGCCACTGAATCCCCTTCTCAGTAGCAAAGCTTATGAGTGACTGCTTGGTATTCATATCATTAAAGAATTTCTTTAGCTCACGTGATGCACCTACGAAATTAGTTGCGTTGTCAGTGAATATGTGGGTGCAAGTTCCTCGTCTAGCCATGAATCTTTTCAGTGATGCTAAAAAAGCAGCTGTAGACAGATCGCTTACAAGTTCAATATGTACAGCCTTTGTGGCAAAACAAACAAACATAGCTATATATGCCCTAATCCAAGCGCCCTTCCTGGAGGAAGGCCGTAAATATACTGGGCCACAGAAATCTATTCCTGAAGATGCAAATGGTCGACTGGGAACTACTCTCCTTTCAGGTAGCGATCCCATTATCGGTTGATACGGCCGAGACGAGAATTGAAAACACGTCTTACATCGATACACTGCTTTTCGAGCACCGTTCCTCCCACATAGAGGCCAGTATTGCTGTCGCATCATTGTCAATAAAGTCTGAGCTCCAGCATGAAGAAAAACAAAATGAAAATGATCAAATAACATTATTGTAATGCGATGATTGCCAGGTAATAAAATAGGATGTCTTCTGTTGACCGATAGTTTAGTATTTTGCAGACGGCCTCCTACCCGTAACAGACCCTGCTCATCCAAATACGGTGCTAATCCATGTAATTTGCTTCCCTTGGGTAGTGGCAAATTTTGTTTGAGAGCCTTTATGTCTTGTGAAAATTCAGAACCTTGCGCAATTTTACACCATAAATACTTAGCCTGCTCTAGTTCTACCGGATTAAGAGCACCTGTTTGTCTGTCTGTTTTAGTTTTAAGATTTTTGATAAATCTGAGCACGAGAGCTGTTATTCTAATCAGCTTGCTCCAGGAAGAGTATCTGTTAATCAGATTCGATCCAAGGGATTCTGTAGATGACACTAGAACGATTTTAGTTTTCCTAACTTCAGGTAATTCTTGAGAGCTATGCCTCTGCTGTGAAGGCCATTCGTCTTTATTATCTGAAAGCCAAGATGGTCCCGATAACCAAAATGATGAATTTAACAGCTTCTCCGCGGTAACTCCTCTCGAGATCATATCTGCTGGGTTATGATGAGTAGAGACGTGCTGCCAACAATCAATATTTGTCAACTGTTGAATCTGCGACACTCGATTAGCGACGTATGTTTTCCACTGGTGTGGATGGCCCGAAATCCATGCTAATGCTATTGTGGAGTCAGTCCAACAAAAACACTTGTCTTTAGTTACGTTTATGGATCTCATGACTCTTTCGACCAACTGAGCAAGTAATACAGCACTGCATAGTTCTAATCTTGGTAAAGTTACTGAGCCTAATGACGCAACGCGAGACTTGGAACACAATAAGTGAACTGTTATTTTACCATCTCCTGTCTGAGATCTTACATAAACACAAGCGCCGTAAGCAATCTGAGACGCGTCACAAAATCCATGAATTTCATACTCCACAAATTCTACTGCCCTAACATGACGAGGCACTTTGAACTCCTTCAATTTAGCAATATCCTGCATATAACGAATCCATTTAATTTGAAGTTCTATTGTGAGAACGTCGTCCCAATTTAAGTTCATTTGCCACAGTTGCTGGACGAAAATCTTACCCTTAATCAATACTGGGGCCAAAAGCCCTAAGGGGTCAAATATTTTAGCCAGGTCTGATAGAATTATTCTTTTGTTTATCTGTGTCGAACTGAAATCACTTCCCAACTCAAACTGAAAAGTGTCTGTGATGGGTTTCCAAGATAGCCCCAACAACTTCAAGTCTTCAGCTTCATCTACCTTAATAATGTACTTGGGATCTGTTTCGTGGTTAGAAATGCTCGATAGTACATTGGGCTCATTCGAACACCATTTTCTTAAGGTAAAACCCGCACTGGATAAAATATCTGAAACACACTTTTGAGTGGTTCTTAAGCCGTCAGTTGATTCACAACCTGTCATTAAATCGTCAACATAAAAATCCCGCCGTATCACATTCGAAGCTTCAGGAAATTCCTCCTTAGTGTCATTCGCCAATTGAGAGAGGCATCTTGTGGCCAGGAAGGGTGCACATGACGTGCCATATGTGACTGTTTTGAGACGATAATGTTTAAGCTCGTCCTTAGGGGACTCCCTCCACACGATGCGCTGAAAGTCAGTATGTGCAGGTTCTATGAGGACCTGTCGATACATTTTTTCTATGTCAGCGGTCAATACATAGCGATGCATGCGAAATCTAGCCAATATTGAAAATAAATCATCTTGAACGATCGGTCCTACTAATAACAAATCATTGAGGGATAATACAGAATCGCCCTTCGAGCTGCCATCAAATACCACGCGAGTGCGCGTTGTCAATGAATTACCCTTAAATACACAATGATGCGGAAGGTAGTACTGTAATGGTTTGTTTATCTCATTACTGGGAATTTCCTCCATATGATCCAGGTCAGTGTACTCTCTCATAAACTGTACGTACTCCGACTTGACTTGGGGCTGCCTTTCAAAACGCTTCTCTAGGCTGTGAAACCGTCTAATTGCCTCATTAACATTGCTACCTAGCTGACTCGGGTCCTCTTTAAGGAGTAGTGGGACTATGAACCTACCCTGTGGATTCCTTCTGTGACCGTCAGTAAATAGCCTCTCACTAATCTCTTGCTCAGAATGTCCTTGGCCAAGCAGTGCTTTCCCCGGCTCATTGAATATCTTACTTGACACAAAGAGGCAGGAAGAACTGTTATCTGCGTGCCTTTCAGACAAACCAACACTACCTGCTGCTACCCAGCCAAGAGCCGTGTTGCGAAACAACGGTAGTTTGTTTGAGAAACTGTCGAGCTGAAATTGTTCTGCGCCGATAAGATCGTAAAAGAATTCTGCTCCAATGAGAATGTCTATGGATGATGACACATTAAATTGAGGATCCGCAAGGTTTTCTAATATAAACTCTGGAATACTCCAATCTGTGATGTTGATATTTTTAGTGGGTAAGCACTGACCAGTAATTGAAGGTATTACGTGAAATGTCATGATTCGTTCAAAGGAACCGAACCGCGAAGAAATCTTTGTTCTTACCACCGACCCCACCTTGATGGTAGTGTTATACAACCCATGTATCGGAATATTAGTCATTGTCTTTAACAATCGTAATTGATGAGCTAATTCCCTGGTTATGAAGTTGAGTTGCGAGCCGCTGTCTAACACAACCCGAGCATGACGGGTTTTTCCCTCTGAATTGTTGACATTCACTACCGCTGTCGACAACAATACATGAGAGGAAACATCATTGTTGTGATTGTGCAATGAAACAGCATTACTACTATGTTGCTCATTAAGGGGAGATAATGAAGTATTATTGGACACAATACTCTTGTTTGAAGTTTGACTATTATTGTGGTTCGGTGACCCTTGGTCCCTGTGAAGCAAGGTGTTGTGTTTATCCTTGCACAGCTTACAACATGAACGAGTGCACTCGTTAGCGAAGTGATTTCCAGACAGGCAATTAACACAGAGCTTATGATTCTTGATCTCCCGCCATCTGTCATAAACACCCATAGAAGTGAAGGTTCTGCATCTAAATATGGGATGTTCCTCCGTGCAAAGCGGGCATTTCTGATTTTTCTGTGAAAGGAAACAATTTTTTCCTGGGTTCGTGAATGGCCTCGGTTTGAAACCAGATGCATTCGGTTTAGATGAAACGCCTACCTGCTTCAGCTGTTTTGTGCGATCACAATTCTTAGTTTCGATCGATTCCAATGCATTACATGTTTCGAGTAGAAATTTGTCCAGTGTCTGATACGATGGAAGATCAAAGGTTGGTAACGAGGTCTCCCATTTTTTTAATGTTTCAGCGTCAAATCTGTTTGTTATTAAATGTATCAAAATGGCATCTAATTGTTCTTCACAAGACAGACCAAGTGCTGATAGCGACTGTATGTGCCTTCTGTAGCCGTCATACAAGTCTCTTAATGCCTTGGAAGATTCTACTTCTATTTTGTTAACCTGAAGGACCGAATTAATGTGGGAGGAAACAATTGCTCGCCGGTTATTGAACCTTTCATTTAACAGGTTCCACGCTATATCGTAATTCGCTGCAGATATTTCTAGAGACTGTAACACGTCTGCCGCCCTGCCTGATACCACTGATTTTAGGTAATGAAATTTCTGTATTTTTGACATATTTGCATCTTCATGAATGAGATTCTTAAAAGTATTGGCAAAATTGGGCCATTCTAAATAATCACCTGCGAATGTAGGTAAACTTATTTGAGGCAGTTTAACTGAACGTGTTTGCGAACTGGAAGTTGATTCACCAATAGAATCACTTTGCGAAGTTGATGACTTGGAAATTGCACTGTTTATGGATCTTATAAGACCAGATGTTTTGAAGTATTGCTCCTCAAAGTCGGAGCGATAAGATTCTTGTTCTGCCTGAAATGATTCATCCTCTTTCAAATCCTCTATTTGTGATTGAACTGTTTCATATTCTTCCCAGATTTTTGATAAGTGAGCCCGTCGATCTTCCAACTGATCTACGTCCTTAGATTGAGAATCTAATTTCTCTACGAAGCCTTGTATGCGAGATAAGCTAGCCTTTAACCTACCCCTTTTGCTACACAGTGATTTTATCTTTTGTTCCATTTTTCACTAGCAATTCCCAATAAACTGCTGAATGATATAAAATCACAATAGACCAAATGCATATACGTAAAAGAATGACAAAACGAAAAGACAAATACCTAACATATTTACATAATACAAAGATGAACTCCTGGTTTTGTTTCAAAGAGTTGCGGGAAAACTGCGTACAAATAACATACAGTTTTACGGGCGAAATCATGTGTGATCACTAGCAATACCAATACATTGCAAGTACAAACGAACAGTTTTGAATGGAGAAACAAAGGAATGCATATGAGTCACAAGGAATAATTAAGGATGATCGGTGACTTACCAGGATGATGAATTCTGTTGTCCAGTAGTCGCCATGCTGGTAACCACCCACGCCATTTGTGAGAAGTCATGCTGTCTTTGGATCACACGAGTTCAATTTTCACTGTTTTCCTTGCCATCTAATCGTGCCCGGAGGACCAAAACTTATGTCGAATACATAGAATACGATGTGGTGGACTGTATAAAGAAATATATTTTACACTGTATGTACATGATTAAACACTGAACAAGTACAGTAGATATTACATGCGTGCTATGACACCATGTCCGATAGCCACTGCTACCTGCTTGCAAGTGAGTCCTGCTTGACGCAGGTAAGAAAACGACCCTTCCTCTTAATGGGTCAACAACCCTCCAGCAGGGGGACCAACTGTCATTAGAGTATGTACAGTGCCAGAGTTGCCAACAATCTATTTACTTGTATTTTAAGCTGTTCTTTTCCCGCCGAATTTCAAACTTCTCGCCTATGTCCTTTAAGAGATACACGCTCCGTCAAGAATCCCTCAACCCCCAATTTTCACCCCTATCACCTCATAATATACACCACATCGATAAACCCTTAGACATATGTCTGATTATTTTTAATGATTAGTTTATATACCGAATATCACATCCCCTAAGAAACAACTCATGATATATCGTTATTCAATGAAATGCACGTTTACCCCCTTAACATCTCTTTAAAACCCGAATAAACAAAAATCATTCCTTAGTTGACGTTTTCGACATACAGCGAACATATTTCCAAAATTTCATTTTTCCAACTTTAATAGTTTTCGCTTGGCGTGATGAGTGAGTGAGTCAGACAGGACATTTTCTTTCAATTATTTTTACCAGAATTTCACCCCTCCCCATGGGCCCCTTAAATTGGTTTGATGAAAAAACGCTTGAACACCTATTAACTTATTTTTAAAGCTGTATTATTCCCCTGAGTTTGGTGAGTGAGTGAGTTAGTCAGTTAGGACACTTTCTCTCCTTTTTCCCCCAGAATTTCACACCACCCCATTGGTCCCTTAAATTAATTTATGAAAAAACGGTCGAACACCGATTTACTTACTTTTTAAGCTGATTTTTTCGCTGAGTTTCAAATTTCTCGCCTATGCCGTTTAAGAGATAGGCCTACACGCTCCGTTAGGAATCCTTCAACCCCCACTTTTCACCCCTTTCACCTCATAATAATACACCACATCGAAAAACCCTTAGACACATGTCTGCTTATTAGCCTACTTTCGATTTTTGCAAAAAATGAAAGTAGACTTATGAGATCAACACAGGGCGAAAAAAGTGTGTCTGTCTGTGTGTGTGTATGTGTGTGTGTGAGTCTGTGTGTGTGTGAGTCTGTGTGTGTGTGTGTGAGTGTGTGTACTCTGAATGTCTGTCCCCCCCTATCAATTCGAACACGGTGAATGCGAATTGAACGAAATTTGGTACAAAGGTAGCACTAGCAAAGGACACCTCAGTGTCATGTTTTATATCGCCGCCATCTTTACTAAAACTGAATGGCGGCCACTCAAACGTTCAAAACGTAAAATCAAATAACGACTAACCAAATCATCCAATCTCTACCAAATTTGGTAACAACATACCTTCGTATAGGATGCGTCTTGTGACCAAACTACAAGGTCGTCCGCCATACCATTTCAGGATGGCGGCCGTGCGAATTATGCAAACTTTATAATCCATATCATGGGACCCACCAGTTCCGATTATCGAGCCGAGAATCGTTTTAACTGTTCTAAAGGAAGAGGCACGTACGAAATTAAAAGTTTATTTTGTAATACTATAGTGCAGACGTGATTTTAAAAAGCTCAGCTGATTCATTAATAAGACAAGATGGCAGCGGATATCTTGTGCCTGACTTATATTTCACTAATTTGAGTATTGAATGCAATATAGCGTACTGATAAAAAATAAATAAACTTTGTATGAAATGCTTTATATATAAATAATATACTCCAGTGATGAAATCGTTTAGTATAAATCATTATTTGCTAACAAGTTCTATGTAAGTCATTTTAAATAGAACGATATTCGTTGACACAATTAGCTCAGTGGTAGAGCGATAGCCTGTCGCTCAGATTCCTATGGTTCAAACCCGATCAGAGCTAGTTCTTTTGCTTGAAATGTTATATGTTTATTGTTTTGTAATGACTCAGATGTTTTAAAATTAAGCGTTATATTGTGCAAATTATGGTGTAAAATATATATTTAATTAAATCATAATTCGCCAGCAGATTTACTCGAGACATCTAGCTGCCAAAAAGGTAACTTCCAGATTTTATTGAAAAGTTTCTTCTTCTGGCCGCTAGAATGCACTCGCTCTGTTAGGATTATATTGTTCGATATTTCACCACTAGATGTCCCGACTAGTCTACGTGGGGATCCATTGATTACTATACCATTATCATTCTATGCGCATCGAATTTGAAGAATGACAAGTTGATACTACGATACATTTTAACTTTTTATTTTAAAGGGTTTGTAACAGCCTATTTTGCGTTACTTGAAAATGTTATTAAGCGTTATATTGTCCACATTATGGTGTAAAATATATATTTAATTAAAACATAATTCGCCAGCAGATTTACTCGAGACATCTAGCTGCCAAAAAGGTAACTTCCAGATTTTATTGAAAAGTTTCTTATTCTGGCCGCTAGAATGCACTCGCTCTGTTAGGATTATATTATCGAAAATATCCACATAGTTTGTATACACACGTCTCTGTAGGGTCATGGAAAGATTTGTTAATTCAATTAGGGTTGTGAAAGCCATGCACAACCAGACGTGTAAAGACATGCCTCAACTCAAAGTTGGATGTTGCCCACGGCAGGTCGTAATAATAATAATAATAATGTTATTGGTTTTACATCCCTTTTAACTACTGCTGCTTTTAGAGACACCGGGGTGCCGGAATTTTGGCCCGAAGGGGATCTTTAACGTGCCAGTAAATGTACTGACACGGCTCCCTCGCATTTGTGCACCCTCAAATGCCAGCTGACTGCGCCAGGATACGAACCTGCAACCTAGGGCCCAGCAAGCGAGAACGTTACCGCTGAGCCACGCCGCCAGTCCGGTCGATTATGTCTCCAGATCCATAACATTCTTGATATACTTCTTATCTTTCTTTCTTTCTTCAATGATGGTAGCAGTTTTTATCTAGGTCGTGGCGTTTGGTAGAGGTAAATCGTTTCTAAGGTCTTCAACAAAGAATAGTTCTATTATACTCTTTGATAATAACAACGAGTTATAACTATACTCATACATTTAGGAGAAAGTAGGCTATATGTTCTTTACTGAACATCTTGTTTTTAATGATTAGTTCATATGCCGAGTATCACATCCACAAATGAAACCACTCGTGAGATATTGTTATTCAATGAAATGCAGGCTTAACCCCCTAAGACCCCTTTAGAACCTGAATATCCAAAAATCCTCCCTTAGTGTACGGTTTTGACATTCAACGAACATATCCCCAAACTGCCATGGTTCCAACTTCAATATTTTTGGCTGGGCGATGATGAGTGAGAGAATGAGTCAGGACATTTTCTTTAATTTTTTCTTCTTCTGAATTTCACCCCTCCCGATGAACCTCTTATATTTGATTGTTCAAAAAACTGTCGAAAAGCTATTTACTTACTTTAAAGCAGTTTTCCCCCCTAAGTTTGATGAGTGAGTCAGTCAGTCAATCAGTTAGGACACTTTCTTTTCTGCCCCCCCCACCCTCCCAGAATTTCACCCCTCCCCATGGGACCCTTAAATTGGATTTATGGAAAAACTGTCAAACACATATTTACTTATTTTTATCCTGATTTTTTTTCCGATGAGTTTCAAACTCCTCACCTATGTCGTTTAAGAGATACACGCTCCGTTAGGAATCTTTCAATCCCCACTTTTCACCCCCTTTCACCTCATAATATACACCACATCGAAAAACTCTCAGACAGGTGTCTTCTTACTTTTTAATGATGAGTTTATATGCCGTGTATCACATCCCCCAATGAAACCAATCGGGAGATATTGTTATTCAATGAAATGCAGGTTTAACCCCCTTAAGACCCCCTTTAGAACCTGATTATCCGAAAATCCTCCCTTAGTAGACGGTTTTGACAAACAATGAATATATCCCCAAACTGTCATGTTTCTAACTTCAATAATTTTGGCTGGGCGATGATGAGTGAGTGAGTGAGTCAGGACATTTTCTTTCAATTTTCTTTTTTCAGAAATTCACCCCTCCCCATGAACCCCTTAAATTTTATTTAAGAAAAAAAACTGTCAAACATCTATTTACTTACTTACTTACTTACTTAATTTTCCCCTGAGTTTGATGAGTGAGTCAGTCAGTCAATCAGTTAGGTCACTTTCTTTCCTGTTCCCCCCCCCCCCCCCCAGAATTTCACCCCTCCCCGTGGGCCCCATAAATTTGATTTATGAAAAACCGGTCAAACACATATTTACTTCTTTTTATGTTGATTTTTTTCGCTGAGTTTCAAACTCCTCGCCTATGTCGTTTAAGAGATACACGCTCCGTTAGGAATCTTTTAATCCCCACTTTTCACCCCTTTCACCTCATATTATACACCACATCGAAAAACCCTCAGACACATGTATTCTTATTTTTAATGATTAGTTTATATGCCGAGTATCACATCCCCCAATGAAACCAATCGGGAGATATAGCTATTCAATGAAATGCAGGTCTACCCCTAAAACACCCCTTTAGAACCAGAATATGAAAAAATCCTCTCTTAGTGAGCATTTGCGTCCCTTGAGGAAGCTGCATACCAAATTTCATTCCAATCCGTTCGGTGGTTTCTGAGATTTCGTGATGAATGAATGAGTGAGTGAGTGAGTGGTATTTGACAAATATATAGTAGAAGATGGTGTCAAGTCTTTGTTATGCTAAACTCGGTTGACAGTGCTGTGTGAATAGTTGTGTAACTAACGGGATTTCAAGTAAAGATCCTCATTTTCTATACCGGTAGTGCAGAGCGCGAATGGCATCCAGTCGGCCGTGTCTCGACTTGAGCTATGTTGCCATGGAAACTATCTGCCTTGCCATTCCTTCATGAGTATATTTTATGATTTGATTTGCCTGTGCTTGAGTGCAAAAGGGCCGAAATCAGAATAATGAGAAAGACTATCGAAAATTCATGTAGCCAGCGGTTCGTTCTGGGTCCTAAACTATGTGTATGCAAAACTTGGTTGAGATTGGTGGAACGGTGTAGATTTGTATACGGAACAGACCCACCCTCATACCCACATACATACAGACTTTCACTTTTATATATAAGATGGAAATATGAAATTTTGAAACCAAAGGGTGTAGTGACGTCACTAAAATGGTCGCCATATTTTAATAGTGCAAACTATCGAAATTAAAAGTATCCTACATGTAAACATGGTAAATTAGCTACATCCATGCAAAATTTCATTTAAATCGGACCAGTGGTTCTTGCGTTATTGAGTAACACACAGACAGACACACACCATCTCATTTTTATATATTAGTATCTATATATATATATAAATCAATGTAACGTGATAGTTTGTCTGTGGGTATGTCTGTGGGTATGTCTCCTATGCGTTCATATACCATTCGTCCGATCGCGATGAAACTTGGGTGAGATGTTGAGTACACTCCAAGGAAGGTTTCTGACTTAGTAAATCCATTTTACAATAGGTAGCGCACGCGTAGATTCAACAAATGAGCGACGATGCGCGAAGCATTTCAACAAAGTCCCGTATGTGTTCATATACCATTCGTCCGATAGCGATGAAACTTGGGTGAGATGTTGTGTACACTTACGTGAAGGTTTCAAAATTAGTGAATACATTTCACAGTAGATAGCGCACAAGTAGATTCAACAAATGAGCGACGACACGCAATGCGTTTCAACAAAGTCCCGTATGCATTCATATACCATTCGTCCGATAGCTATGAAACTTGCGTAAAATGTTGTGTACACTGCAGGGAAATTTTCTGGCTTAGTACATCCACTTTACAATAAGCAGCGCACGAGTAGATTCAACAAATGAGCTACGACGCGCGAAGCATTTCAACAAAGTCACGTTTGCGTTCATATAGACTACCATTCGTCCGATAGCGATGAAACTAGGCTGAGATTTTGTGTGCACTCCAGGGAAGGTTTCTAGCTTAGTAAATCCCTTTAAAAATAGGTAGAGCACGAGTAGAATCAACAAATGAGCAACGGCGCGCGAAGCGTTTCAACAAAGTCCCATATAATTTCATATACCATTCATCCGATAGCGATGAAACTTGGGTGAGATGTTGTGTACACTCCAGGGAAGGTTTCTGGCTTAGTACATACATTTTACAATAGGTATCGCACCAGTAGATTCAACAAATGAGCGATGACACGCGAAGCGTTTCAACGAAGTCCCGTATAAAGTCATATACCAGTCGTCTGATAGTGATAAATGTTTGGTGAATTGTTGTGTACACTCCAGGAAAGGTTTCTGGCTGAGTACATCCATTTTACAATACGAAGCGCACGTTTATATTCAACAAATGAGTGACTACGCGCGAAGCGTTTCGACAACGTCCCGTATACGTTCACATACCATTCATCCGATTGCGATGAAACTTGGGTGAGATGTTGTGTACACTCCAGGGAAGGTTTCTGGCTGAGTACATCCATATTACAACATGTAGCGCAAAAGTTGAATCAACAAATGAGCGACGACACGCGAAGCGTTTCAACCAAGTGCCGTATGCATTCATGTACCATTCGTCCGTAGCTATGAAACTTTTGTGAGATGTTGTGTACACGTCATGGAAATTTTCTGGCTTATTAAATCTACTATAAAATATGCAGCGCACAAGTTGATTCAACAAATGAGGGACGACGCGCGAAGCGTTTCAACAAAGTCCCGTATAAGGTCATATACCATTCTGCCGTTAGCGGTGAAACTTGGGTGAAATATGGTGGACACTCCAAGGAAGGTTTCTGGCTTAGTAAATACATTTCACAGTAGGTAGCACACGAGTAGATTCGACAAATGAACGACGACATGCGGAGCGTTTCAATACAGTCCCCTATGTCTTCATATCCCATTAGTCCGATAGCGATGAAACTTGGGTGAGATGTTGTGGACACTTACGTGACGGTTTCTAACTTAGTAAATACATTTTACAGTAGGTAGCGCACGAGTAGATTCAACAAATGAGTGACGGAGCGTGAATCGTTTAAACAAAATCAGGTATGCGTTCATATACTATTCATCCGATTGCGATGAAACATTGATCAGTTATTGTGTACCCGCCAGGGAAGGGGACTTAGTAAATCCATTTCACAATAAGTAGTGCAAGAATAGATGCAACAAATGGGTGACGACGCGCGAAGCGTTTCAACAAAATCCCCTATTGTGTTCATATAACATTCTTCGATTGCGATGAAACCTTGATGAGTTATTGTGTAGAAGCTAGGGAAGGGCTCCGACTTAGTAATACATTTCTCAATAGGTAGCGCACGAGTAGATTCAACAAATGAGTGACTGCGCACGAATCGTTTAAACAAAACCCCGTATACGTGCATATACAATTCATCCGATTGCGATGAATCATTGATGAGTTATTGTGTACACGCCAGGGAAGGGTTTCGACTTAGTAAATCCATTTCACAACAGGTAGCGTACGAGTAGATTCAACAAATGAGTGACAGCGATGAAACTTTTGAAAGTTGTTGTGCACGCTTCCACGAATGGTTCTAAATTAGAAAATCCATTTTACGATAGCTTACAGGCAGTTAACATGTTGTGTATCCAAAAGCACTTCAAGAAACAGAATTTCAACGCCAACAATTTCTTTGGTTGGCATTGCAACGCATGCCGGGTACAGCTTGTCTCTATATATAAAAATCAATGTAACGTGATAGTTTGTATGTGGGTATGTATGTCTCCTATGCGTTCATATACCATTCGTCCGATTGCGATGAAACTTGGGTGAGATGTTGAGTACACTCCAAGGAAGGTTTCTGACTTAGTAAATCCATTTTACAATAGGTAGCGCACGCGTAGATTCAACAAATGAGCGACGATGCGCGAAGCATTTCAACAAAGTCCCGTATGTGTTCATATACCATTCGTCCGATAGCGATGAAACTTGGGGGAGATGTTGTGTACACTTACGTGAAGGTTTCAAAATTAGTGAATACATTTCACAGTAGATAGCGCACAAGTAGATTCAACAAATGAGCGACGACACGCAATGCGTTTCAACAAAGTCCCGTATGCATTCAAATACCATTCGCCAGATAGCTATGAAACTTGCGTAAAATGTTGTGTACACTGCAGGAAAATTTTCTGGCTTAGTACATCCACTTTACAATAGGCAGCGCACGAGTAGATTCAACAAATGAGCTACGACGCCTGAAGCATTTCAACAAAGTCACGTTTGCGTTCATATAGACTACCATTCGTCCGATAGCGATGAAACTAGGCTGAGATTTTGTGTGCACTCCAGGAAAGGTTTCTAGCTTAGTAAATCCCTTTAAAAATAGGTAGAGCACGAGTAGAATCAACAAATGAGCAACGGCGGGCGAAGCGTTTCAACAAAGTCCCATATACTTTCATATACCATTCATCCGATAGCGATGAAACTTGGGTGAGATGTTGTGTACACTCCAGGGAAGGTTTCTGGCTTAGTACATACATTTTACAATAGGTATCGCACCAGTAGATTCAACAAATGAGCGATGACACGCGAAGCGTTTCAACGAAGTCCCGTATAAAGTCATATACCAGTCGTCTGATAGTGATAAATGTTTGGTGAATTGTTGTGTACACTCCAGGAAAGGTTTCTGGCTGAGTACATCCATTTTACAATACGAAGCGCACGTTTATATTCAACAAATGAGTGACTACGCGCGAAGCGTTTCGACAACGTCCCGTATACGTTCACATACCATTCATCCGATTGCGCTGAAACTTGGGTGAGATGTTGTGTACACTCCAGGGAAGGTTTCTGGATGAGTACATCCATATTACAATATGTAGCGCAAGAGTAGAATCAACAAATGAGCGACGACACGCGAAACGTTTCAACCAAGTCCCGTATGCATTCATGTACCATTCGTCCGTAGCTATGAAATTTGGGTGAGATGTTGTGTACACGTCATGGAAAATTTCTGGCTTAGTAAATCCACTATACAATATGCGGCGCACAAGTTGATTCAACAAATGGGGGACGACGCGCGAAGCGTTTCAACAAAGTCCCGTATAAGGTCATATACCATTCTGCCGTTAGCGGTGAAACTTGGGTGAAATATGGTGGACACTCCAAGGAAGGTTTCTGGCTTAGTAAATACATTTCACAGTAGGTAGCACACGAGTAGATTCGACAAATGAACGACGACATGCGGAGCGTTTCAATACAGTCCCCTATGTCTTCATATCCCATTAGTCCGATAGCGATGAAACTTGGGTGAGATGTTGTGGACACTTACGTGACGGTTTCTAACTTAGTAAATACATTTTACAGTAGGTAGCACACGAGTAGATTCAACAAATGAGTGACGGAGCGCGAATCCTTTAAACAAAATCAGGTATGCGTTCATATACTATTCATCCGATTGCGATGAAACATTGATCAGTTATTGTGTACCCGCCAGGGAAGGGGACTTAGTAAATCCATTTCACAATAAGTAGCGCAAGAGTAGATGCAACAAATGGGTGACGACGCGCGAAGCGTTTCAACAAAATCCCCTATTGCGTTCATATAACATTCTTCGATTGCGATGAAACCTTGATGAGTTATTGTGTACACGCCAGGGAAGGGCTTCGACTTAGTAATACATTTCTCAATAGGTAGCGCACGAGTAGATTAAACAAATGAGTGACAGCGCACGAATCGTTTAAACAAAACCCCGTATACGTGCATATACAATTCATCCGTTTGCGATGAATCATTGACGAGTTATTGTGTACACGCCAGGGAAGGGTTTCGACTTAGTAAATCCATTTCACAACAGGTAGCGTACGAGTAGATTCAACAAATGAGTGACAGCGATGAAACTTTTGAAAGTTGTTGTGCACGCTTCCACGAATGGTTCTAAATTCGAAAATCCATTTTACGATAGCTTAGAGGCAGTTAACATGTTGTGTATCCAAAAGCACTTCAAGAAACAGAATTTCAACGCCAACACTTTCTTTGGTTGGCATTGCAACGCATGCCGGGTACAGCTTGTCTATATATATAAAAATCAATGTAAGGTGATAGTTTGTCTGTGGGTGGGTATGTATGTCTCCTATGCGTTCATATACCTTTCGTCCGATTGCGATGAAACTTGGGTGAGATTTTGAGTACACTCCAAGGAAGGTATCTGACTTAGTAAATCCATTTTGCAATAGGTAGCGCACGCGTAGATTCAACAAATGAGCGACGATGCCCGAAGCATTTCAACAAAGTCCCGTATGTGTTCATATACCATTCGTCCGATTGCGATGAAGCTTGGGTGAGATGTTGTGTACACTTACGTGAAGGTTTCAAAATGTGTGAATACATTTCACAGTAGATAGCGCACAAGTAGATTCAACAAATGAGCGACGACACGCAATGCGTTTCAACAAAGTCCCGTATGCATTCATATACCATTCGTCCGATAGCTATGAAACTTGCGTAAAATGTTGTGTACACTGCAGGGAAATTTTCTGGCTTAGTACATCCACTTTACAATAGGCAGCGCACGAGTAGATTCAACAAATGAGCTACGACGCGCGAAGCATTTCAACAAAGTCACGTTTGCGTTCATAATAAAAATCAATGTAACGTGATAGTTTGTCTGTGGGTGGGTATGTATGTCTCCTATGCGTTCATATACCATTCGTCCGATCGCGATGAAACTTGGGTGAGATGTTGAGTACACTCCAAGGAAGGTTTCTGACTTAGTAAATCCATTTTACAATAGGTAGCGCACGCGTAGATTCAACAAATGAGCGACGATGCGCGAAGCATTTCAATAAAGTCCCGTATGTGTTCATGTACCATTCGTCCGATAGCGATGAAACTTGGGTGAGATGTTGTGTACACTTACGTGAAGGTTTCAAAATTAGTGAATACATTTCACAGTAGATAGCGCACAAGTAGATTCAACAAATGAGCGACGACACGCAATGCGTTTCAACAAAGTCCCGTATGAATTCATATACCATTCGTCCGATAGCTATGAAACTTGCGTAAAATGTTGTGTACACTGCAGGGAAATTTTCTGGCTTAGTACATCCACTTTACAATAGGCAGCGCACGAGTAGATTCAACAAATGAGCTACAACGCGCGAAGCATTTCAACAAAGTCACGTTTGCGTTCATATAGACTACCATTCGTCCGATAGCGATGAAACTAGGCTGAGATTTTGTGTGCACTCCAGGGAAGGTTTCTAGCTTAGTAAATCCCTTTAAAAATAGGTAGAGCACGAGTAGAATCAACAAATGAGCAACGGCGCGCGAAGCGTTTCAACAAAGTCCCATATAATTTCATATACCATTCATCCGATAGCGATGAAACTTGGGTGAGATGTTGTGTACACTCCAGGGAAGGTTTCTGGCTTAGTACATACATTTTACAATAGGTATCGCACCAGTAAATTCAACAAATGAGCGATGACACGCGAAGCGTTTCAACAAAGTCCCGTATAAAGTCATATACCAGTCGTCTGATAGTGATAAATGTTTGGTGAATTGTTGTGTACACTCCAGGAAAGGTTTCTGGCTGAGTACATCCATTTTACAATACGAAGCGCACGTTTATATTCAACAAATGGGTGACTACGTTCGAAGCGTTTCGACAGCGTCCCGTATACGTTCACATACCATTCATCCGATTGCGCTGAAACTTGGGTGAGATGTTGTGTACACTCCAGGGAAGGTTTCTGGCTGAGCACATCCATATTACAATATGTAGCGCAAGAGTAGAATCAACAAATGAGCGACGACACGCGAAACGTTTCAACCAAGTCCCGTAAGCATTCATGTACCATTCGTCCGTAGCTATGAAACTTGGGTGAGATGTTGTGTACACGTCATGGAAAATTTCTGGCGTAGTAAATCCACTATACAATATGCGGCGCACAAGTTGATTCAACAAATGAGGGACGACGCGCGAAGCGTTTCAACAAAGTCTCGTATAAGGTCATATACCATTCTGCCGTTAGCGGTGAAACTTGGGTGAAATATGGTGGACACTCCAAGGAAGGTTTCTGGATTAGTAAATACATTTCACAGTAGGTAGCACACGAGTAGATTCGACAAATGAACGACGATATGCGGAGCGTTTCAATACAGTCCCCTATGTCTTCATATCCCATTAGTCCGATAGGGATGAAACTTGGGTGAGATGTTGTGGACACTTACGTGACGGTTTCTAACTTAGTAAATACATTTTACAGTAGGTAGCGCATGAGTAGATTCAACAAATGAGTGACGGAGAGCGAATCGTTTAAACAAAATCAGGTATGCGTTCATATACTATTCATCCGATTGCGATGAAACATTGATCAGTTATTGTGTACCCGCCAGGGAAGGGGACTTAGTAAATCCATTTCACAATAAGTAGCGCAAGAGTAGATGCAACAAATGGGTGACGACGCGCGAAGCGTTTCAACAAAATCCCCTATTACGTTCATATAACATTCTTCGATTGCGATGAAACCTTGATGAGTTATTGTGTACACGCCAGGGAAGGGCTTCGACTTAGTAACACATTTCTCAATAGGTAGCGCACGAGTAGATTCAACAAATGAGTGACAGAGCACGAATCGTTTAAACAAAACCCCGTATACGTGCATATACAATTCATCCGTTTGCGATGAATCATTGATGAGTTATTGTGTACGCGTCAGGGAAGGGTTTCGACTTAGTAAATCCATTTCACAACAGGTAGCGTACGAGTAGATTCAACAAATGAGTGACAGCGATGAAACTTTTGAAAGTTGTTGTGCACGCTTCCACGAATTGTTCAAAATTAGAAAATCCATTTTACGATAGCTTAGAGGCAGTTAACATGTTGTGTATCCAAAAGCACTTCAAGAAACAGAATTTCAACGCCAACACTTTCTTTGATTGGCATTGCAACGCATGCCGGGTACAGCTTGTCTATATATATAAAAATCAATGTTACGTGATAGTTTGTCTCTCTGTGGGTATGTCTCCTATGCGTTCATATACCATTCGTCCGATTACGATGAAACTTGGGTGAGATGTTGAGTACACTCCAAGGAAGGTTTCTGACTAAGTAAATCCTTTTTACAATAGGTAGCGCACGCGTAGATTCAACAAATGAGCGACGATGCGCGAGGCATTTCAACAAAGTCCCGTATGTGTTCATATACCATTCGTCCGATAGCGATGAAACTTGGGTGAGATGTTGTGTACACTTACGTGAAGGTTTCAAAATTAGTGAATACATTTCACAGTAGATAGCGCACGAGTAGATTCAACAAATGAGCAACGACACGCAAAGCGTTTCAACAAAGTCCGGTATGCATTCATATACCATTCGTCCGATAGCTATGAAACTTGCGTAAAATGTTGTGTACACTGCAGGGAAATTTTCTGGCTTAGTACATCCTCTTTACAATAGGCAGCGCACGAGTAGATTCAACAAATGAGCTACGACGCGCGAAGCATTTCAACAAAGCCACGTTTACGTTCATACACCATTCGTCCGATAGCGATGAAACTAGGCTGAGATTTTGTGTGCACTCCAGGGAAGGTTTCTAGCTTAGTAAATCCCTTTAAAAATAGGTATAGCACGAGTAGAATCAACAAATGAGCGACGACGCGCGAAGCGTTTTTAACAAAGTCCCATATAATTTCATATACCATTCCTCCGATAGCGATGAAACTTGGGTGAGATGTTGTGTACACTCCAGGGAAGGTTTCTGGCTTAGTACATACATTTTACAATAGGTATCGCACCAGTAAATTCAACAAATGAGCGATGACACGCAAAGCGTTTCAACAAAGTCCCGTATAAAGTCATATACCAGTCGTCTGATAGTGATAAATGTTTGGTGAATTGTTGTGTACACTCCAGGAAAGGTTTCTGGCTGAGTACATCCATTTTACAATACGAAGCGCACTTTTATATTCAACAAATGGGTGACTACGCGCGAAGCGTTTCGACAACGTCCCGTATACGTTCACATACCATTCATCCGATTGCGATGAAACTTGGGTGAGATGTTGTGTACACTCCAGGGAAGGTTTCTGGCTGAGTACATCCATATTACAATATGTAGCGCAATAGTAGAATCAACAAATGAGCGACGACACGCGAAGCGTTTGTACCAAGTCCCGTATGCATTCATGTACCATTCGTCCGTAGCTATGAATCTTGGGTGAGATGTTGTGTACACGTCATGGAAAATTTCTGGCTTAGTAAATCCACTATACAATATGCAGCGCATAAGATGATTCAACAAATGAGGGATGACGCGCGAAGCGTTTCAACAAAGTCCCGTATAAGGTCATATACCATTCTGCCGTTAGCGGTGAAACTTGGGTGAAATATGGTGGACACTCCAAGGAAGGTTTCTGGCTTAGTAAATACATTTCACAGTAGGTAGCACACGAGTAGATTCGACAAATGAACGACGACATGCGGAGCGTTTCAATACAGTCCCCTATGTCTTCATATCCCATTAGTCCGATTGCGATGAAACTTTTGAACGTTGTTGTGCACGCTCCCACGAATGGTTCTAAATTAGAAAATCCATTTTACGATAGCTTAGAGGCATTTAACGGAAATTGAAAAACATGTTGTGTATCCAAAAGCACTTCAAGAAACAGAATTTCAACGCCAACACTTTCTTTGATTGGCATTGCAACGCATGCCGGGTACAGCTTGTGATATATAACAAGTAGTTCCGTGAAGAACTATACAGCCTATTTTCATATATCCTACTTATGTTAATTGCCACTATCAACATACACAATTTCAGTTTGATTGCTGTAATAGATTCGTAGATATTGAGAACCGACTAAATATTTCGGATGGTCGCCATGTTGGATTTTATATATGTAGGTCCTAGAGTTATGTACTGTTACATGCAGATTATTGTGAACGTGTAGTATTCAAACTTCAATCGCATAGTTAGGACACAATAAAAAACAAGGAGATTTAAAAAATTTTCACAGCTGCCATCTTGAGGTTATCTAAACAATTGAAATAAATTAGATGCCAGTGGATTAACATTCGTATAAGGATTTACTGTACCAAGTTTCACTGCACGCGGATGGTTAAATTGCGAGAAACGTCCATGTGAATATTTATAATTCGCGTCACCGCCATGTTGGATTTGTGATCACCAGGTTATTTAAAGTCCTATAGGTGAACTTAAGTTCATAGCCCCTATGAACATTAAAAAATGCAGTTTGATTGCTAAAATGGATTCGTAGATATTCAGTATCGTCTAAATATTTCGGATGGTCGCCATGTTGGATTGTTAAATGTATAGGCCATAGAGTCATGTACCATTGAAGGAAAATTATTGCGTAGGTCCATTATTCAAACTTTCACTTCAATCGCATGACTACATCACAATAAATAAAATCTTAATTTTAAAATTCGCACTGCCGCCATCTTGAGGTTATGTAAACAATTGAACTAAATTAGATACCAGTGGATTACAATGTGTATAAATATATCCTGTGCCAGGTTTCAGTGCGCTTGGAACATTAAATCGCGAGAAAGGTCTATTTAAAATTTTCAAATTCGCTTGGCCGCCATGTTCGTTTTTTAGTTAACCGGTTTTTGAAAGTCTTATAGATGGACTTCCAGTAGTGCCCTTTATCTCCGTACAAAATTTCAGGGTTTTACCGCTAATAGTTTCAGAGATATAGAATGCCGGTGAAATATTTCACACATCCGCCATCTTGTGATTATGTAAACATTTGAACGAAGTTAGATGTCGGTGCATTACAATGTATATAAACATATACTGTACCAAGTTTCATTGCGTTTGGTTGGTCAAATCGCAAGAAACGTCTATTTAAAAGTCGCAAGTTCGCTTGTCCGCCATGTTGGTTTTGTAGTTACCAGGTTTTCAAAAGTCACATAAGTGAACTTATAGTAGTACCCTCTATCACCATAGAAAATGTCAGGGTAATATCGGTAATAGTTTCGGAGATATTGAATGCTGGTGAAATATTTCGCACAGCCGCCATGTTGGATTGGTGAGTCGTAACAAAATTTGAAGGGCACGGTCGAGGTCGCCGGGAATAGTGCTATGAACTTTCCGAGTTTCATTGAAATCGCTCCAGCCGTTTAGATTTTATTAGGGGGGGACACACACACGAATCACACACACACGCACACACACACACACACACACACACACGCACACGCACACACACACGGACAAAAGGTGATCTCATAAGCCTATTTTTTCAAAATTGAAAATAGGCTAAAAATCAATGTTACGTGATAGTATGTATGTGGGTGTGTATGTCTCCTATGCGTTCATACACCACCCATCCGATTGCGCTGAAATTTGCGTGAGATGTTGATTACTCTCCAAGGAAGGTTTCTGGCTTAGTAAATCCATTTTACAATAGGCAGCGCACGAGTAGATTCAACAAATGGGCGACGACCCGCGAAGCATTTCGACACAGTCCCGTATTTGTTCGTAGACCTTTCACCCGATTGCGATGAAACTTGGGTGAGAAGTTGTTTACACTCCAGGGAAGGTTTCTAACTTAGTAGATACATTTCACAGTAGATATTGCACAAGTAGATTCAACAAATAAGTGACGACACGCAACGCGTTTCAACAAAGTCCCATATGCATTCATATACCATTCGTCCGAAAGCTATGAAACTTGGGTTAGATGATGTGTACACTACAGGGAAGGTTTCTGGCTTAGTAAATCCACTTAACAATAGGCAGCGCACGAGTAGATTCAACAAATGAGCTACAACGCGCGAAACGTTTCAACAAAGTCCCGTATGCGTTCATATACCATTCGTCCGATTGCGATTAAACTTGAGTGAGATGTTGTGAACACTCGACGAAAGGTGTCTGGCTTAGTAAATCTACTTTACAATAGGCAGCGCACAATTAGATTCAACAAATGAGCTACGACGCACGAAGCGTTTCAACAAAGTCCCGTATGCGTTCATATACCATTCGTCCGATAGCGATGAAACTTTGGTGAGATGTTGTGTACACTCCAGGGAAGGTTTCTGGCTTATTAAATCTATTTAACAATTGATAGCGCACGAGTAGATTCAACAAATGAGCGATGACGCGGGAAGCGTTTCAATTAAGTCCCGTATGCGTTCATATACCATTCGGCCGATAGCGATGAAACTTGGGTGAGATATTGAGTACATTTTAAGGAAGTTTTCTGGCTTAGTATATCCACTTTACAATAGGTAGCGCACAAGTAAATGCAACAAATAAGCGTCGACGCGCGAAGCGTTTCAACAGTGCCCCGTATGTGTTCATATACCATTCGTACGATAGCAATGAAACTTGGGTGAGATATTGTGTACACTTACGTGAAGGTTTCTAACTTAGTAAATACATTTCACAGTAGATAGCGCACGAGTGGCTTCAACTAATGAGTGACGACACGCAAAGCGTTTCAAGAAAGTTCCGTATGCATTCATACACCATTCGTCCGATAGCGATGAAACTAGGTTGAGATATTGTGTACGCTCCAGAGTGGATGTCTGGCTTAGTAAATCTACTTGACAATAGGCAGCGCACAAGTAGATTACACAAGTGAGTGATGGCACGCGAATCGTTTCAACAATGTCCCGTATTAGGTCATATACCATTCATCCGCTAGCAATGAAACTTGGGTGAGATATTGTGTACACTCTAAGGAAGGATTCTGGCTTAGTATATCCACATTACAATAGCTAGCGTACGAGTAGATTCAACAAATGGGTGACGACGCGCACACCGTTTCAACAAAGTCCCGTATGTGTTCATATACCATTCGTCCGATAGCAATGAAACTTGGGTGAGTAAATACATTTCACATTAGATAGCGCACGAGTAGATTCAACAAATGAGTGACAACACGCAAAACGTTTCAAGATTGTCCCGTATGCATTCATATACCATTCGTCCGATAGCTATGAAACTTGGGTTAGATGTTGTGTACACGTTTGGGAAGGTTTCTGGCTGGGTAAATCCACTTTACAATAGGCAGCGCACGTGTAGATTCAACAAATGAGCTATGACGCGCGAAGCGTTTCAACAAAGTCACGTATGCTGTAACCGTACGTCTTCTATTCTTTGGGGGTGGTGGTAATTGATTTACCACGAGGGATACTTTTTTAAAAATATTCTTTTACTTCTCTTTCCTCATAACTTTTCAGAGCACAAAACAATATCTTTGCCAAGAATCACTTACAATCCTTCCACACAAAACCAAGTCATATCACTTCTACCCTCATACCTTTCTACTATCACCATAGATGATCTAAACAGATAATCAGACTTCCTCTGTCTCAAAGAAATTTTCATACTATTCTCCCAAAAAACTATAGACAATTGAAAAAGGAAATATCTTTTCAGATAAGGAACTCAAATTTTGCATGGCCTCCTACTCCTTTACTAGTGAACTATTGCAAGGAATCTCTAAGCTCAGCGCTAAGGCCTTACAATAATTACCAGCAAAGAGTAGCCATAATCCTAACCTAAAACTATGTAACCACATAGGGTTACAATTCGCCCCCCCCCCCCCATATATATGTTATTCTCGCATGAGAAGCATGTGAGAATCACTTATATATTAAAAAAACTATAGAAATGAAAATGATACATATCAAACATACACAAAATTAACGAACACTCTACCTAAAATTATCCTTAAATTATGTTCACATTAATCGGATGTTACCATTACGTCTCTTCGATCATTCAACAACACATTGATACTGCAACGATGGAATGTCACTGTTTTCTCTAAGCCTGTTTAAGTACATGCCATCATATCTCCTCTCTGGACTATGATACGAATCACATGCTTCTGAAATGGGCTTTGTTTCAGATATCCTCTCTTTTAACATTATCAAATACAAAATGCCGTAACCCACTGTTCTCAAATCTTTCAATAAGTTGAAAAACGCCATCTCCAGTAACCTTCACTCGAATCTTGTCATATTTGTCAACACTTATACAGGAACAAATACCTCCAGCAAATATAACGCTATCATCTTCAGTTGTCTCTAAAAAATATAAAGTTCTACATTAGACCTCTCATATCCATCTTCATTCTCAGCAATAACATCTTCTTCCTCCTTCTTCCACTTTTCGTTCTTCCTGTTCACCTGTTTCTCCTTCTTCCCCATTCTTCTTTCTTCCTCTGCCTTCCATCTCGACTTTTTCTTCATCCGCCATGTCATTCCGTACCTTATACTCCTCATCTTCCATCTCCACCGTTCCTGTTTCCTTCCCTTCCTCATTTTCTTCTTCTTCTTCTACTTCTTCTGATCCTTCACACTCTTATCTTCCTTTGCCTGACATTTCATCTTCTTCCTACTTCTTTTCTTTGCTTTCCAACTCATCCTTTCATCCATTCTCCTGGTCCTCTTTGTCTTCATTCTCAACCACTTCTCTCTTCTTTTCTTCCACATTTTCCACCTCGTCTGTCTTGTCTTACTCATCAGTTCCTTTCTCTTCTTCCACTTTGTTTTCCCCTGTTTCTTCATCACCTTATGTTCTTCCAGTATGTTGTCTTCTCCATGACCTCTTGCACTTTTACCTTCTTCCTTATCCGTTTCTCCTTTCTCTTCTGCCTTTTCCTTTCTTTCACCTGCCTCCTCTCCGTCAGTTTCTTCCATATCACCTGCTTTCTCACGCCCCTCACATTGCTGATAATTTTCTTGTTTTCCTTCAAGTGAATCACTTATCTCATTCACTTCCTCCTCTTTTATCGTATCCTCCACTTCTTCCTCCTCTACAGTCACTTTCCAGGATTCCAACTCCATACTACTATTAAGTACAGACTTATGGTCCTGTATTTCTTTCCTGAGACTCTCTATCCTTGTGTTCGTGGTCCTGTTGCTCTCCTGAATTTCCTTACTTACAAATTCCTTCATTTCTACTATCTGTTTGGTCACTGACTCTACCTTCTCATTTACAGAGCCTACCTGCTCCTTAATCTCCTTACTCATAGACTCCTTCACTTCTACCATCTCCTTACTCATAGATTCTCCTTGCTTCTTAATCTCTCCTTTTATTTCACTCAGTAGCATTTGGATCAAACTATCGTTCATAGCCCCCATTCGTTCCCCTAGTTGGTGTGTCATTTTGTAATTTTTCTACTTGCACTGTACTCACTTTATTAAAGTTTACTTTTCTTCAACTTTCCTGGTTCCTCATCTTGCTCATATCCTTCTTTCGATCCTCACGTTGTGGCGTCATAATGTAACCGTACGTCTTCTACTCTTTGGGGGTGGTGGTAATTGATTTACCATGAGGGATACTTTTTAAAAAATATTCTTTTACTTCTCTTTCCTCATAACTTTTCATAGCACAAAACAATATCTTTGCCAAGAATCACTTACAATCCTTCCACACAAAACCAAGTCATATCACTTCTACAATCATACCTTTCTACAATCACCATAGATGATCTAAACAGATAATCAGACTTCCTCTGTCTCAAAGAAATTCTCATACTATGCTCCCAAAAAACAATAGACAATTGAAAAAGGAAATATCTTTTCAGATAAGGAACTCAAATTTTGCATGGCCTCCTACTCCTTTACTAGTGAACTATTGCAAGGAATCTCTAAGCTCAGCGCTAAGGCCTTACAATAGTTACCAGCAAAGAGTAGCCATCATCCTAACCTAAAACTATGTAACCACATAGGGTTACAATGCGTTCATATACCATTCGTCCGATAGCGATGAGACTTGGCTGAGATATTGAGTACACTCTAAGGAAGGATTCTGGCTTTGCAAATATACTTTACAATAGGTAGCGCACGAGTAGATTCAACAAATGAGCGACAACGCGCGAAGCGTTTCAACAAAGTACCGTACGCGTTTATATATGCCTACCATTCGTCCAATAGCGATGAAACTTGGCTGAGATGTGGTGTACAGTCCAGGGAAGGTTTTTGACTTAGAAAATCCATTGCACAATAGGTAGCGCACGAGTAGATTCAACTAATGAGCGAAGGCACGTGAATCGCTTCAACAAAGTCCCGTATGCGTTCATATAGGCCTACTATTCATCCAATTGCGATGAAACTTGGGTGATTTGTTGTGCACACTGCAGGGAACGTTTCTAATTTACTAAGTCCATTGTATAATGGGTTGCGCACGAGTAGTTTCAACAAATGAGTGACGGCGCACAAACCGTTTCAACAAAGTTCCATCTGCGTTCATATACCATTCATCCGATTGTGATGAAACTAGGGTGAGTTTTTGTGCACACTGCAGGGAAGGTTTCTGACTTAGTAAATATATTGTACAATAGGTAGCGCGCGAGTTGATTCGACAAATGAGTGACGGCGCGCGAATCATCTAAACAAATTCCCGTAAGCGTTCATATGCCATTCATCCGATTGCGATGAAACTTTGATGATTTGTTGTATATACACCAGGGAAGGTTTTCGACTTAGTAAATCCATTTTACAATAGGTAGAGCACGAGTAGATGCAACAAATGAGTGACGATGCGTGAAGTGTTTCAGCAAAGTTCCATCTGCGTTCATATACCATTCATCCGATTGCGATGAAACTTTGGTGAGTTGTTGCGCATGCTCCCACAAATGTTTCAAAATTAGTAAATCCATTTTACGATAGCTTAGAGGCAGTTAACGGAAATTGAAGAAAAAATTGTGTATCCAAAAGCACTTCAAGGAACCAAATTACAATGCCAACACTGTCTTTGATTGGCATTGCAACGCATGCCGGGTACAGCTTGTAAATAATAAATTAATAAAAATAAAATAACAAATAATAAATAAATAATAAATAATGTACAGTTAATAACAAATAAAGCATGATTTGAATTGCCGGCCATCTTCCCCATTGGCTCCTGGCCCAGCTATGACTGACCCCTCCATAAAACTAACTTAGGGCAGTTGTGCTCGGTGGCCATCTTGTCCATTAGCCCCCGGACCAGAACCGGCCTTTTTATTCTACTAAATTCAAATATACATAAAATGCAAAAATCATTTAGATGACCACGTGTATTAGTGGCTAACATTTTCGGCATTCGCCATGGGGGTCTGAGTTTGAATCCCGGATTTGTCAAGTAATTTTAATTGTGGTGTTAGAGTCGGAATGTGCTACACTGCACCTCCCGAGGCAAAATTTGGAAATTGTTTTCCGTGGTTTCCCAAGCAAATACGGCAATAGATCCTAACTGAAGGCCACAGCAACCTCCTTTCCAATCCTCATTTGAATTATAAATACACTCACTACTACAGCCATCACAGTAGCACATGTTATCAGAAATATTCCATACACACTCAAGTACATGAGGCTATATGATTCTGATGTAGCAAAGTCTCTAAATGAATCAAAAACAGAATCATTTATGCTCATTTAATCTTAATACTGAGTTTCGTGATGATATCTCCTGCTGTTGTTAACGTTACGCCACATGCAGGGTTAGCCAGTGTATTTCTTTTTTAATTTCAATTCCCTACAATGAACCCTGTTAATAACATTTAAAATAATACGTATTCAGATTTTTATGGCGTTCAGATTCTTAATCGAAAATGGAGTGTCATTGCCTCTTACAGAGATAAATGGAAACATGGCAGTCATAGCTTGAACTGCTGTTCCTGTGGAGTGCCATGGCCTCTTACAGAGATAGATGGAAACAACCTGGTAGTTATTTCTTGAGCTACTGTCTTCATAGAGCAAATAGAGTGACATGGTCTCTTACAGAGATAGACGGAAACCTGGTGGTCATAGCTTGAACTACTGTCGCCGTGGAGAATATGGAATGGCAAGGCCACTTACAGAGATGGATGGAAATTGGTGGTCTCGTCCACGGCCGACTAGATGCGAGGTGTGCTCCAGCCTTACCATTCCCTCCCAGTTAGAACCCATGCATAACGTTTATTTGAAAAATTTCCTTTAGTTGCCGATAGAATGCACTCCCACCCAAGAATAGGCACGATTAGTAAACAGCTGTTCAATAAGTTTATTAAATGTGTTTCTCACAGTGTTACGTTTAGAACAACGAAGTTTTGTTTCAGTTTCAATATTTGTAAGTAGTCGGTATTATTATACTGAATTCCTACGTTGTTTGGGATGTTTGCTGATGAAATTGTAAAATGCTGGGAAAAATTTAAAACTATGGTTTGAATGCCGCTGCTCAAATCCAGTAAGTCATACTGTTGTTTGTCATTTTGCACTTTAAATAGGAGGAGCATAGGAGATGTGCTTTCATTTCCCGAGTTTACGTAAGACAGAGACAGATGTGATGATTGTATTAACGTGATTTCTCGCGATAACTTTGTTCCGGACAAAAACTCTACTTTGTCTGATGTGTGTACCTTGGTAGTCGTCATTTTGAGAGTCCCACGCCGTAGTTGTGATCGTTTAATCGTCCTCCACGGCTGCGAGGGCAGCTGTAGCAAGTCCAGACCACGTAGGTACGAAACCGAGATCCGATGAACTATCCTGAGTGTGGTTTTTCTACACTCTGTCCAGGCAAATGCCGGGAGAGTGCTTGACCACTGCTAGTAACGCACATGAAACGGACATATTTGCCTCTGAGACCTACTATGATAACCCAATTAACTACGGAATCAACCGTCCAGTGCATACCCATAAGTTATCTTCTGAGAAATGGGTGTCATAATGTTTTCTTGCGATTCTGTTGAATCATTCTTCAGTACATCCCCCAAGGACTCACGACTAATGGGATGTGGGTTTGGTGACCACGGGCCCCAGCTGAGTGCGGTATTGCTTCCACTTACTTGTGCTGGGCTCCCTTCTGTCATCTTTTCTGTCGACCACCCTTGGTCAACTCTCGTTCACTTACCACATTACGACATTCCCCCTCCTTCGGGGGCTTACAACTTGTGGGACGATGGTTAGCGATGAGGGGACCCCAGCTGAGTTCAAGATTGCTTCCACTAAATTTTGCCGGGGTCCTCTCTGGCATAGTTACTGTCGGCCTTCCTTGATCAACGCTTGTTCTCTTCCGATCCTGAAGGTATTAGGATCTCCGAGGTCTAAGGAGTCTTTCTAATTCCCGCCTCAATTTGACCTTGTTTCATCTTTCCTGATAACCTCATTCTTCAAAGTGTCAGATCTCTTGTTTCTCTTTTCATCATATCTCCTGCCGTCTGCACGAGGTCATAAAGGAGGCAGGGTGTGTGTCGTCCCACCACTGCAGGTCCTACACTCTCGAGGGCTCACAGCTGTTGAGTTTGGGATGATACCCGAGCTGGATCAGTTTTCCCATTTTCCAGTGAATCTGGGGCGGACTCTCTCTTATCTCCCTTCTTATCTGCCTTTCATGGCACACCTTTCCAAATCCGTCAATTCTCATTATTTGAGGGTTGAGAGCATTTCTTTTACCTGCATTTTATTTCCCTTATTCCTTCCTTTTTGTCTTTTTGTTCTCCTTATACGTAATTTGGTTTTAAGTTGCAGTTATTTTTCATTTTCACCCCTAAGAATTAGAGGCCTATAACCTCCATGTTAGGCGCTTTAACATCAACTATCATCATCAAATTACAATTACAGCAATATATTTTCCCACAATGCATGATTGAATGAATTAAATGTTTATTGCAGCAAAACAGCCAGAGAAAACACATAATACATCTGAAAATAATATTATTTGCCTATATCTAACCACTGCACACCTTCGTTAGTGATATTAGTCTTTCTTTGCACATTTTCGCATGATATCGGGAACATTGATAATGACATAATTCATTCACACAGTCCTCATTTGGGTAATGATATATTTTGTAGGTGCATAGTTTGTGGTGAAACCCGACTACTACAAATCGTGTGTTGGTGTGTCTCAGTTTATAGTTGGCTTGTCTCCAGTTTTGTATCAGTATGACGTCTGTTGTATAAAACTCAGTCCAAATGTTGTTCCCTTTTCCAAGTAATATTTGAAAGGTTTTTTCATATCCCTTTGTGTTTGGAAGATGGAACTGCAACCTCGTATCTTCTATGAAGAAGTTCTCACTAAGCATAATATAAGTCAGTCTTGATGGTGCTGTTATTCCTATTCCCAGCACTCTTTTCATGTAGTGGGCCTTGATTTTTTCTAGAGTTTCCTGTGACAGTAAGTGTTTCCCATATAATGTTGAGTCCGTAGGTAGCTATTGGCATTATTACAGTTTGGGAGAGAATCATTCCAGCAATACCACCGCAATTATGCACCAATCACTTTTACGACAATGAAAACTGAAAGTCTGGTTTAAGTTGTATTCACAGAGGAAAGAATTTCTTGTATGAAATGCTTGGATTGCATTACTCAGAACTCTAATCCTCTCTACTCATTAACCTCACCGCAGCAGCGGTCTTCCCAGCATCATTTCAGAGAAATTGGTATCACCGATTACGAATATTATTGCGGAATCCGAAATACCGGTTGCTTCCAAATAACTTCTGTACTAACCAATCAGCAGGAAAGTTCATGAAGTTTTATAAAAATCGAGTGTACCTAATGGAATTCTATTATAATAAGGTGCAAACAAGCCTGTTTGCCATCTCTTCATGAATTCAGTACATTTGCATTTGTCTGTTGGCACAGGCTATTGTAAAATGTGGCTTTTCACCGCTGTCTCAGTCTTACTCATAGCTGTGATTATATGGAAGCTACTGAGGTATGGTGGTGCGTATTAATGGCATTCAGGGCACGGTCAGTGCCTGTTGAAGCTGTGAAGGGTTCTACTCGTAGGGTTAGAACTGCTGTTCTGACTCAGTGAGGAAAGCAATTGCAAACTACCTCACTCTTCATCTTGCCTAGTACGCCTCACTATAGTGCTGCCACATAACCGAACGGCGGTACTTTTTAGGATCCAACCAGCCTCTGGGCTGACTACCTAACAGAAGGTGCAAAGGTATGTTTAGTTTCTGTCATTTAGTATCACGCTATTGCATTTTGTGATATAATTTGCGTTTTGATCTTGCGGAAATAATATTGACTAATAGTCTTTGTTATGCTATACTGGGTTGAGAGTGTTGTGTTAGCAGTTGAGTAACAAAAGGGATTTCATGTAAAGAACCTCATTTTCTATACCGGTAGTGGAGAGCGCAACTCGCATCTAGTCGGCCATGTCTCGACTAGAGCTATGTTGCCATGGAAACGTCCTGCCTTGCCATTCCTTCATGAGTTAATTTTATGACTTGATTGGCCTTTGCTTGAGTGCAAAAGGGCCGAAATCAGAAGAATGAGAGAAACTATCGAAAATTCATGTAGCCAGCCGTACCGTCTGGGTACTAAACTATGTGAATTGAGCCCACCTGAGCTCATGGCTCGGTAATATTTATGGGAATATTAAGGAACATGCCATGCTTGGACACTTAACGCGCCCTGGTCGAGCGCGTGGCATGCAATTGGAAATGGATGATGTCTTGACTCTGGACTTGCACTCTTATCTTTTTTTTCTGAGCACCAACTACTGCACTTTTTGATCTTAAAAGTCTCAGATCATTCCATGAATTAATTCAGTAAAATAGTACACATTACGATGTCTACGAATTATTGTTTTAAGGTAAAGGTATTTACACCGCAGATTGGCGGCAGGAAATAGACTGCCAACGACTTACGTGACAGCCCGCACGCTGCATGCGAGCGCTATAATCGAAGACTACCTGTTGTAAAGCCGTCTTGAGATGACGTGCTATCGTTACTGTCCGTCCTAAGAGACGAGGAATTGCAAGTCCACCTGAGGGTGATGATTATATTAGTGCATCCGAGGAAACATCGAGTAAAGTTTTTTTTGGCACGAGTGTCCTGTGCTTCGCTGAGAGAAAGTATTCTTTTATTGTGTGAAAAGGTAATTATTTTCGTCCACGAGACGATCACCACATTATTCCACCCACGAGGTGAGGTGAAAATCTGTGAACATCTACTACAAACTACGAGTGAATTAGAATTGCTAGTGATAATTCAATTCAGTGACAAATTCACCAAACGCACGTGTGAAGTGCCGAATTTATTGTGAATTTATGGTGATTATTTTTGAGATAATTGTAACACCACATTTCTTCACGTGGACCCTTAAATGTATGTCCTCGAGGGTGTTAAAATACTGCACATTTATCATGACCTGTAAACCATCCATGAGTGAACAAAAGCTAAATTGTTGTAATTATTCTACGATAAACTTTGGCATTAATTTTTATGCCAGATCACTGTGATATTTTTGGATTATAACCATCAGTAAAATATGTGATTAATGACACCACGTGTCGAATAGATTCAATACAGCAGACAGTGAAAAGGCCATTTATAATCAGTCTGCAAATAAAAGCCAGTGATTTGATTTTATACTGTGCTAAATTAACTAAAATCTGTGGAACACGTGTGATTTCAACCACGATGTCATATCTCAACGCTGGCCACGTGTACGCTGTTCTAACACTGATTACCGTCAGTGCTATGGAGTAGAACCCCATCATCATGAGAGGAATATCTTAGAGGAGACTACATCACCATGGCAGGAGTGTCGAACATCTATTTCGAGGGACATGGAGCCCAGATCTTCATCAACCCAATGGCTGACCACGAAGAGGAGATGTTTCACGAGAGACCCACTGGAAACTTTAGAAGACTGGAACGAGGGGGAACCATGCAAGGAGTCCATTCTGGAAAATTAGGACAAACGTCCAGGTCTCTAAACCACCTCGAATACCAATTAATTACCATGAGGTATCAGTAATGTGAGTCAATCATTTCTCCGCTCTTGTACGGGTTAACTGTGGTAGAGGTAGATGTAGTATTTAACCGAACGTGTGCCAATCAGCCAGGCAGGTTTTATAGTTAGATTTGTATTTCTTTTACAGTTGAGTTAGACACTATGCTTTCATAGTGCACCTTGGATGTGTCACAGGACGTTACGTCCTATATTTTGGATACGCATGACCATAAACCACATGGGTTTAGTTTGGTCGACCCTTAACATGGGCCAGATCATTTTTGAGGAGTGGACAACCGCTCTTCTGTCATTTTGATTATCACCCTTCTTTTGAGACACTTCCATTGACGCCACTGTTTAGTTTATTATTTTGTTGCTCTATTTTTTCGAGCGTATCAGTTAATGGCCGACCGATGTAATTGCCCCTATTATGAGAAGTAAGTTGTGTATTATTCATGTGAGCTCATACGCCACATAAGTTCAAGTTGGAACAGAACATGGGATTTGCAATTATTATGCTACTCAAGCATTGAACCCCTGATACTATCGTATCATTACAGACATCTTAGCAGCCTGTAAGATTATCTAAATTCATTATGTTTTTGTTTAGTGTGAAGTATCACACACATGAAAGTTTTGTATAAGAAAGAATGTAAATAGTGAGAGGAGTGACATCTCTGTTAACTCCAATGAGCTCATCAAGAAGTGGAATATCTTTAAATATCGTTCTATGGAAGATTGTAACATAACTTATCTTTATACTTCATATTTCTACGTGGTACAGACGCCACGAATCCTTTATTGTTATTTTCATTAGTAAGTGAACCAGCGTTATTCATAATAAACACTTTTGAAATGAATTAACGCCTGTAACATGTAATTTGTCGCCCGACGCGACTGCAGAAATGAGTAGAGTGTGTTTTGACGCACCAGTGTGAATGGCTATGCCAAGCCAATGGTCTATCTTGCTCCCCTAGCGAGACAACTTTTTTACTGTTAGACGCGCATGCGCAGACATGCATTTCTAACCGTTTGGAATTTGACTATTTTACTGGGTCAAGGCTAGTAGTGTTTTTTGTGCAACCAGATGTTTTTGGTGACGTCATTGGACGAGCAAGTAATTAGAACGCTTCAGGAAGCGAATTATATGAGCACCATTTGAAAGTGCAAGTTGTTGAAAGGAAGCCTTGTTGTCTATTATTTTGAGGTGATTATGACGCCCTGTTGGGAGGCTTTCTATGTGAGATGTGAGTGGCGTGATGCACTGTCGTTAGAGGGGTAGGCTCACGACCACTTTATTCCAGGTTTAGCCTGAAGGCTAAATAGGAGAGCTTTGCGCGCCTACAGCATTTGTTGCAACCAAGTGATTGCTCACTTCTGTTATTGTTTTCCGGCCGTGTGAGACGAGGATGTTAGTGTTTTTCTTATAGTAGACTACACACGTTAAGCCTTAGGGGTCCATTAGAATCGCCAGCAAACTACATAAAACTACGACAACGTAAACTAAGCTTCTATTAATAATGTTATCTAATTGTTATAAACAAACTGATAAATAATGACAGTAAATTAATCTTGGTCTGCATGATTGCACAAGCTGGACGCCGATTCTATATGGATGTGTCACATTTCCAACGGGAGATGACTTGATGACTTTTGAAACACTATTTTGTGACGACGGAGCCCGCTAGGACCATTAGTTCTCAGCTGGTGGCACGCGACGCTCAAGCTAACTAAGTCGTGATTTTGATCACGCTGTTGCCAACATAATTGCATAGTTGGATGACCCAAGGATGCAAACAGCATTCTTGCGTGTACGTAGGCGATTAATAAGAGACTTTATAATTGCTGTGCTCTTTTATTTATTGAGTGTGATATAACCACCTATTGTACCCTTAGCCAGTAAGATGTGTGTTTAACATGTTTTTTTAATACTGGTTGTCACATAGCTTTTGTCATAAATGTTTGCTTACTACGGTAGTCATTCGCCGTATGTTTTGTTATTGTAATGTCAGAAATTAGCTAGCTTTATTAATTAATTAAAAGTAAAGTTGGGAGTGGTACCATCATAAATTCTTTAGCCAGGTTTATTGTTACCTTCGTTTTCATAAGTAGTCCGTTTGAGCTGTGTAGGGTGTACTTTTCGTGCCACTACCCTAGCTTTGTTTACTTGTAATTAGATCTTGTGAAGGTTTTCAACTTCAATCAGTTTATGATATTTAACCCTTTATTTTATTTTTTTATTCGCTTGCGGGATTAGCCCGAAATAAACCCTCCGAACTAGGCTAGGTGTTTGTTATTTTTAATAAATTTTACTCGAAGTTACATGAGGCTGGATGTTGTTATTTTGTAGTTTAATTGTTTCTTGCAGTGTACTCCTTGGGTCAACATGACACTTACCTTGTCTGCCCAGATCGCCCCGGATCTTGCATTTTCGTGAGCACTGGCCTATAGGAAGTACATCCAATCCTCTTCGGCATTTGTGTTCGGATGATGAGTTGTCCGGGAAGTCATTGCGGTTAGTGGCAACCCTAACAGCTCGTCTGACGGGCTCATACATCTTGCATTTTAAAATGGCGCCCAATTAGAGTTGCCTTTTTGGACAAGGTAGCCATCAGCACCTGTCGTCTTCTTTTAAGAGGACAATAACACTAATTAAAGGCTAGCTGACTGGACTGGTACGAATTCGAGAAGGTCGTGCTGCTGTTCAGCAAGCCGTGTGGCATTCCTGTGATCTAGGACCACGAAGGTGAAGTGTAAATAGATTATTAAAATCAGGTTAGGATGTTTCTTTGCCGACACTTCATCTTGAGTAAATGTAATACTTTGCTTTGCTCCTGTGTGGATGTTGGTAAATGTAGAATCACTTAAATGTGTACTCCAGCTGTACTCGAGTTGTTTATTGAAGGAAAACAAACTCTCTACCACAGTATTTCCCTGCCTAGATGTAAGTTCTTCTATTGGATATTTCTCTCTATTTCTCACATTACGAATTATTATGGACGAGGTGATGATTCGTCGCTTTTAGGAGATGTTAATTGGTGTTAACGCCAACCTGCAACAAATTAGGGATGACTTAGGTGATAACACGAACGCTATAGGTGTTGCAAATGCAGCAGTTCTTGCCAATACTGCTACCCTGAATGAGGTCAGAGGTGACGTAAACAATGTTAGGGGCGACATCGAAAATAATACCGCCGCTCTTAGAGGTGACCTCGGGGATTTAAGTGGTGACGTGAACAATGTTAATGTTGGACTAGCCAATGTCCGCGATGATGTAAATTATGTTAATGTTGGACTAGCTAATGTCCGGACTGATGTTAATAATGTCAGGGCCGATGTCAATAATGTTAGGGCCGAGATGGAAGCGAACCGAGAGGAGGTAAATAATACTATCACGGGATGCTTAGCTAATGTTAGGGCTGACGCCTTGCGACACAGACAAGATGCGAACACTAGGTTAGATGGTTAAATGATGACATTAACCGTGCTAGAGAGCAGATGCAAACTATCATTACTGAATTGGACGAAACCATTGAATCGAGAGCACGGGATAACACGACGCGACTGGATGCCACCATGACAAGAATTCAAGTCGACATGAGAGCTAATCTCGACCATACTAGAGAAGAGTTGGGAGGTCGTGTTACTCACGCCGAGGGATTCAACAAGTTAAGAGCGAGATGGCAACTGTAAGCGCAGGACTGACGTTGATGCAAGGAGCCGCATTCGCCGTACACACAAACGTTAAGGCCATCGGAGCTGAAGTTGTGCAGCTCAGACAGGAGATGTCCGTCACGAATAAGGGTGTTACTGACTTGAACCTTACAATCAGCGAACTCCGAGAAACTGTTGATAGTAACAAGGAGGAGATCAGCACCGACATAATGTTTCTGAGGGGAGACTTCAACGAACACAAAGATTTCGTTAAAACCGAAGTCTCTAAAGTCAGAGACGAGGTGTTGGAGTTAAGAGGAGATGTTGCCGTCGTCAAAGACGATGTTTACCAGGTGAAAGAAGATGTCGAAGCCATGCAGAGACGATTGGAGAAAGCTGCACAAGATGAACGACAAAAACTAAGCGCCAATGTACGACTTACCGTACGCGAACTCGATCAATGCTTACGAGGGAAGATTGAGCGGATTGAACTCCAGGTAAATGAACTAAGTCGTCAGAAGGAGGAAGCGACCGTCCCAGAATGCGAATACTTGGATAAAAGAATCAAGAATTTGAGGAATCCAACGACTACGCCTGAGAATACTGCGATTCAACGCAAGGTGACAGATGGAATGGTGCCATCTAGCCACGTGAACTTGCCTCAGTTCATGAACGTCGAACAACAGAATGATAGGCTGGCAACGCAACCACAGATACTGCTTCAATCTGGTATGCCGCAGACCTACACACCAACGCCGATAGCGCTGACTAACTACACAGAGACGCCGAACAGATTAGGCACTACTATAAACTGTAATGCTCAGTCGTTTAGACCTCAATACTCGTCCAATAGTCAAAGCAACGTAATGATTATTGAGCCGTGCATGCTGTCTCAAACGTCTTCCTGCATCGTTAGACATGTAATCCCTACCCTGCCCCTACCATTTGTAGTGCCCGCTAAGACGTTTTGCTTTGGGTAATGAGCTCGAGATGGCAGCACCTTCTGAGGTGCTGTTCGGACGCTCAGGTTGAAACTCTACCCACCAGAGCGCAGCTTCGTCTGTATGAAAAGTGAAATTTTCAATTAAATCTTCGTCATTAAAACAAAGGGCTATATATAAAATATTCCGCCAAATTGATTATATAATATGCACATTGTTACATGATGTGTCAATCTGTGATTTGACTATTTCCAAGTACCTAGCATGCAGCGCGCCTGGCTTCGTTGTCGGCGCCATGTTGTTGTCTTCTGTGACTTGATTAGACTGCATTGGACTGAGTGGTCGTGAATTTGATTGTCTATTGAGGCGGGGGCCAGTGGCCCTCGTCTCACCAAGAAATGGAATTAAATTACAAAATATGTGAACCGCAGTGGGTAGGAAGTGAAATCGTCACCCCTGAAGCAAGGTCTGCATTTTCGCCGGAATGGAGAAAACTTGTAGATGTTTGGTGTCCGTGGTTGCATGTGCCTGCAGGAGCCATGTGGGCAGTTTTCATTATTTAAAATTATTTATTAGTGTTATGTTTGTTTTATGTTTAGTGTCTCTGGAAAAAGGATTATTTAAGGTATGTTAAAAGTTTTTTTTAAATTTTATTTGTGTGCATTCACAGCGAGTATGTTTTTTTTATCTGGCGTCATGACCTAATTGTATTCACTGATTAGGTGAAAATTGGTTTGTAATTCTGGGGACACGTTTTAGTTTATTTTTTTTTACTTATTTTTTATTTAATGCTCTCTAGGTGTACTTTCCTTTAATTGCGTAATTCATTTTCTTCTCGTAGGTCAGGGGTTGGCCTATATTTTGGTCTTTAGTTTTTTTTTTGGTGTTTGATCCGTGGCTTCCTTTTTCTGTTTCTTTGTGTGTGCGTAGTATTATTGTTAAAAGTTTTTTTCTCTTTTATTGTCATTTCTCTCTGGCGGAGCTTCAATTTTTAAAAGGTAATTGTTTACCGTAATTCGGCTAGACATGCAGTCATCTGTTTCGTGGCCTGTTTGTTTTTGTTTTGCCAGAATGCATTGTAGTCTTAGGTAAGAGTCTTTCGGCGTCTGGCGTGGCGTTCAAACGAGATGTCGTAGTTCTTGAATTTTTTTTTGTTCTTGTTTTTAATCATGCTGATTTATGGTTTAGTTCTAACTTCTGTTTTAAGTTTCCCTGCGTGTGCCGAAGTAATTTTAAATGGTTTTTGTTATTTGTGTCTCTTAATTTTTATTTAGCTCCTTGATTTTTGGCATGGTACGGTTGACTGAATGTCGAGCCTAATTTTCAGTGTTTGTGGTTCATTAAATCGCTTCATGTTGTTAGTGATAATCTAATCCTTGTGGGCTCTGATTTTCCTTGGATTTTTTTTCTTTCGCTCCTCAAGCTACATGTATTTTTTTTCTTTTACGTCACCTGTGGGTGATTGTTTGTTTGGCCCGAGCCATACGTTTTTTAAGACCCTGTGTAAGAATTAGGTTTGTTTAAGCGTATATATGTTTTGTCTGTTAATGTTGACCTAATCCCCTGTCTTTTCATGTTAACATGTGTGCTTGCTTCACTTTTGAATTAAATGTTTAAATTATGCTAAGCTAATTGTCGTGGCATTATTTCGTCGCTGGCAGTTCTATTGGTTATTGGGAGGGTATCTGTGGCCTAGCCTGTGGGATCCCTCTTCCCCCTCCTTCCGTCATCTCTAGGTGTTAGTCTGCTAGGGCATGTCATCTGGCGGTGAGTTGCAGTGTAGCGAGCGGACCTCTGAATACTAGGTAAGTAGGCCCAATCCCGTCTCCGGTAGGTGGTGGCAATTATTAGGTCACGAGAAAACATCCAGCGAAATTCACGGGACTGGATGTGGTGTCACGCCCGTACAATTCCTAGCTAATGTAGAAAGCTATCTCAGGGATACCATGGTTACTCCAGAGAGGGAGCTGAGAGTAATAGAACGTTTGCTGGATGGACAATCAAGTACGTGTTACAGGGCCTTCCGATATTCGTTAAGCGGATATCAGGACTTCAAGGAAGCGCTCCTGAGGACGTACTGGTCCAGCGACGTCCAACAAGCTATCAGAGCAGAGATGTACACCAAGAGGTACAGCTCCAACTGACCCTCTCGCTATGCGAACTACTTCGCTTCGCAGCTAGCGAAACTGAGATGCCTTAAACTTCCGTTGTCCGAGGAGGATTTAATCAACACAATTGTCTGGCAATACCCGGTTGATGTACAGAAAGTACTGATCGCCGCAGGAGCGAAAACTTTCTGGAAGTGTGACCAGATTCTACGCAGACTGGACTCCAGCGCTGAGCAGTTCACACCACATAAGCAGACGAGGGGCAAACCTCGACACGTTAATCTCACGACTGTCTATAAGGTTTCGCAGACCCCGAAGCCGACACAGCAGAATCCAAGTAATGCCAATAACAACAACAGTAACAACAGTAGACAGTATCAGACTGGTAACGCCAATTACAACCGACGCCAATGGAGTGGAACGCCATACTCCAGAGAAAACCGTCGAGGGAACCAGGGGTACTGGAACAACCGATTCAACCCCAGGGACAATGGCAACCAGAGATACGAGAATCAGGACCGCAGAGGGAATCGAGGGACACATCGAGATCAACAGTCTGGTGGAATAAGACGTGATTACCGTTATAGCGTGATATCGGAGAAATCGTGACCCCAGGTATCAGCACGACAGAGACTGGCGAGGTCGAGCATATGACAGTCAGGAATACATCCGACAAATTAGAACGCCGAGAGAAGAGGGGAACCAAGGCCGAACAACGAGGGATGATGATGAAAATCCAGAGGAGGTGACCGATCCCAACCAACCCGGCACCTCCACAGGAAAAAAAAACGCCGAAAAAGAAATAGAGTTTTGTCCGCATGGTACCAGGGTAACTGCCTCTATCCTACTCTGGGAACCAGTACAGGAAGACCTATTGGACGAACGACGAACTATGAACGATTTTGAGATGACCCGTTTGCCAATGATATCGGCTGAGATTAATGGATGTCCTGTCACCATCCTGATCGATACTGGAGCCATGATCAGTGTGATCTCGACTGACCTACACGCCACGTTGAAGGCAAGGTCTAACCTCTCCGAATAGCCTGTGTCCACTGTAAGAGGAATCATTCCGTACCGTACTGTTAAGTGCAAGGTACAGGTTCTATGCACGTTGCGCATAGCGATTCAGGAGTACTTGCACCAGTTTCTTGTATTAAAGAACCTCCGATATGAGGCCATACTTGGCGCAGATTTCATGCGACTGCATGATGGCATTGTCGACATGGGTCGAAATACCGTGGATTTTTCTCCCAACGAACCCATTGCCATGAATTTCTTAGAGGACGAACCAGAATCGAGTCCTGAAATCAACGTTATCGACATCTGGGTTACTAAGCAGAACGCGCCATAACAGGGAGCACCTGCGGATGCGCAACCTTTATCTGATGCTACGAAGAAGAAACTGGATGATTTACTAGAAGAGTACAAGGACATTTTTGGAACATCAGGAGAGAACCTGATTTTGAGTATGACCTGATCCTGTTAGACGACTCACCATTCCAGAAAAAGATCTACCCAGTTGCAGAAAAGCACCGTGCAGAAGTGGCCTGGAAACTCCAAGAAATGGAAGAAGCTGGGACTATAAAGAAAGCGCCAACAACTTACTTGAATCCAATCACACCTCTGGTGAAGGTAGATGGAACCTTAAGGGTTTGTCTGGATGCAAGGGCCTTAAATGAACGCCTGGCGTCTGAGCACGACCGACCGCCGAAAATTAGGGACATTCTGCAAAAATTCAAAGGGAAGAGGTATCTGACTTCCCTGGATTTGGTTGAGTCGTACTACCATATCCGACTGTCCGACCACATGCAAAAGTACACTGGATTTCTTTATGGCCAGATTACTTATGTCTTCAGGAAATTGCCTTTCGGTGTGAAAAATGCAGGAGCAGCATTGATACGCGCTCTGGATGCGAAGTTGACGCCTGAAGTCAAAGAAAAAGTCGTATGCTATGTTGACGACATAATTATATCATCGTAAACCGAGGAGGAACACCTTGCTACTCTTCGACTCGTTTTCGAGAACCTCAGACAGGCAAATTTTAAGGTCAAGTTTGACAAGTGCTATTTCTTCAAGTCAGAAATAAAATTTGTAGGACACATTATCAGTGGTCTATGATACCGACCGAACCCGGCGAAGATACAGGCGATAGCCGCATTTCCGAATCCAACCCGTGTGAAGCACGTGAGACAATTTCTGGGAATTCTTCAATTTTTGCTGCACACTGTCCCAAGTATTCGGAGACAGTAGCACCACTGCAGGGCTTACTAAAGAACTGCAGATGGGCGTGGAACGAGGCGTGCAATGAAGCATTTCTTCAGGCCAAGAAAATGCTGGCCGAATCTATTACTTTGGAATATCCTGATTATTCCAGGAACTTCATCCTAGAGACGGATGCATCTTCAATTGGCATTGGTGCAATTTTATTACAGGAAGATGAGCTGAAAAATCGTCACTACATTGCATTTCTTAGCAGACGATTAAGGTCGCACGAATCGCACTATTTTACAACTGAAATCAAGGCCTTAGCTATAGTTTATGCCCTGAAATACTGGCGCAAACTTCTTTGGGGACACAAGATCGTGGTGAGGACTGACCATAACGCGCTCACTTTCATAACCCGATCAAGACTGGCAAGCGACAGGATCACCAGATGGGCGTTATTTCTCCAGCTGTTTGATTTGACAATCGAGCACCGCCCAGGCAAAGAGAATGTGTTGGCCGACATTCTCTGCCGTAATCCTGAAGCAACGATCATTGCCATTGACATCGAGGGAGACAGCGAGGACCACCTCCGCAGATTACGACACTTACCTGAAGGTCAGAGGCGAGAGGAAGAACTAAGGAAGATCATACGAATTTTGGAAAACCGGATGGATGCCCAGGATCCAGATTACGCCGGAATTGCCGCAATAGCTGATGATTATCTGATTTACCAGCGTGTCTTGTACAAGTGTGTGGATGCTGACCACACCCTACTTCGTGCTAGCATTCCTAGAAGGTATGAGAAAACTGTAATCCATATGGTTCATTTGTCCATTGGCCATGGAGGAACAGATAAAACTATAGCTACCATCCGAGAATCTTTCACATGGAAAGGGATGGGTACTTCAGTGAGAGAGTGTTTACGTGCTTGCGACTCATGCCAGCGGAACAAGTACACGTCACACTTGCTCAAGGAACCACCTCGACCTATCTTGCCTACACAACCCAGGGAGCTGTATGCACAAGACTTTTATGGACCGATTCCAAAAGCACGTCGTGGGAATCGATTTGTAGTCGTAACCATCGATGTGTTTACGAAGTTCACCATGCCCCATCCAGTGTAAAAGGCAACAGCGCACCAGATTATCCAGAGGATTAAACGTCACGTAATACCGTAGGCGGGAAAACCACAATTTCTCCTCACCGACCACGGATCACAGTTTACCTCTGCTGAGTTTGCTGCTGCTATGGATGAACTCGAGATTCGACACCAGTTATCTTCGATAAGACACCCTGAAAGTAACCCAGCGGAATGCGTAATGGCTACTATTGCAAAATTCTGCCGTCTTTATTGCCAGGAAGCACGCTGGAGATAGACAGAAGTCCTAGTTCTTATGGCAGAATGCATCAATTCTACTGTGCATGAGAGCACAGGCCAGATACCGATGGTACTGCACTTAACCCTTTATAGGTCCTTGGGATACTATCTTCCCACCATGTATTTATAGAACGGTGTTAGGGAGAGAATCTTCCCACCCCTTTAATTTCAAGCAGTTCCACATGCATCCACAAGCTAGTTGCACAGAAACATTGAAAACCCACGAATTCGATGAATACCGTCATCAGAAACCAATGATGGGAAGCATATATCCCAGTGGTCCCCACAGTGCACGTGATCGCCAGTTCGGTTGTGTTGAGTGAATGAAATGCATTGTTTTACAGAAGAAGGTGTTTTTATTAAAGATAAGAGATTTGTAAACGTTAGTATATAACTGAAATACAATATTAATATTGGCTTTGGTCACTTGAGTAAGTATATTTCAGCTAGATTGGAAATAAGTTTCCTGCTCACGGTGTTTGCCATAGAGTAGTAGATTTTTGAAATTAATTTTCTGTGTTTTTAGTAAATACTATTTTGAAATTATTGAATTATATTCGAATATACTAACTTTTATTATTCCAAAATCATTTTTATTTTTTGTGCAGTTTTCGGCAAAGATGATATAGGTCATTGACCTTGTGTTGCGTGGGAGTTACATTTTCTTTTATTTTTTTATACGTTATAGAGCGTGATGGGTGTTTTCATATATTATATACTGTTAAATAAACCTCATTATTGAGTGATAAACACAGTATCATCATAATTTGGAGGTGGGTATTTATTGCCCCATTGCTCATTTAAGAAAACATACTGTCGGGTATGGGCAGTGGGATAACAATTTCCCACCCAATATTTAATAAAATAGAATCCACACCCATAAAATTGTTGCATATTCCTACTCATCTATCACCCCCAAATTACAAATGTGCAAAAAAAAATTTATACCCCCATTCTTTTGCCATATAAAGGGTTAAATCAAGCGCCTGTCAGACTGTGGAATCGTATAATTACAACTCCACCATGCATCAAACCGACCATCGCAAACAAGATCTTATCTGCGAGGAACAGAATGGATAGGCAAGCTGCCAAACGACTCCGAAGGATGAGGTACAAGAAATATAGAAATCCACTTGTCGCCGGAGACCTTGTACTCATCAGACGTCCAGGGATATCCAATCCACATGAGAGAGTATATGGGAAATTTATATCCCTCTATTATGGACCTAGCCCAAAATAATGGGAGTTGTGTCATTGAGGACATTAGAACTGGCGAGCGTCTATGAACTTTCAACGCCGCAAATCTAAAAAATATCACCAAGCTTAGACTGACCGTAGCGTAAATAAAAATGCATCCCTACATTTTTATTTAAACCTACAGGGCAGCGTATGGGCCCGCCTGAGCTCATGGCTCGGTGATATTTATGGGAATGTTAAGGAACATGCCATGCTTGGACACTGAACGCGCCCTGGTCGAGCGCGCGGCATGCAATTGGAAATGGATGATGTCCAGACTCTGGACATGCACCCTATAATTTTTTTCTGAGCACCAACTACTGCACTTTTTTATCCTAAAAGTCTCAGATCATTCCATGAATTAATTCTGTGTAAAGTACACATTACGATGTCTACGAATTATAGTTTTAAGGTAAAAGGTATTTACACTGCAGATTGGCGGCAGGAAATAGACTGTCAACAACTTACCTGACAGCCCGCACGCTGCATGCGAGCGCTATAATCGAAGACTACCTGTTGTAAAGCCGTCCTGAGATGACGTGCTATCGTTACTGTCCGTCCTAAGAGACGAGGAATTACAAGTCCACCTGAGGGTGAAGATTATATTAGTGCATCCGAAGACACGTCGAGTTAAGTTTTATTTCGCACGAGTGTGCTGTGCTTCGCTGCGAGAATGTATTCTTTTATTCTGTCAAAAGGTAATTATTTTCGTCCACGAGACGATCACCACATTATTCCACCCACGAGGTGAGGTGAAAATCTGTGAATTAGAATTGCTAGTGATAATTCAATTCAGTGACAAATTCACCAAACGCACGTATGAAGTGCCGAATTTATTGTGAATTTTTGGTGATTATTTTTGAGATAATTGTAACACCACATTTCTTCACGTGGACTCATAAATTTATGTCCTCAAGGGTGTCAAAATACTGCACATTTATCATGATCTGTAAACCATCCATGAGTGAACAAGTGCTAAATTGTTGTAATTATTCTACGATGCACTTTGGCATTTATTTTTATGCCAGATTACTGTGATATTTTTGGATTATAACCATCAGTAAAATCTGTGATTGCCGACACCACGTGTCGAATAGATTCAGTACAGCAGACAGTGAAAAGGCCATTTATAATCAGTCAGCAAATTAAAGCCAGTGATTTGATTTTATACTGTTCTAAATTAACTAAAATCTGTGGAACACGTGTGATTTCAACCACGATGTCATATCTCAACGCTGACCACGTGTACGCTGTTCTAACACTGATTACCGTCAGCGCTATGGATTAGAACCCCATCATCATGAGAGGAATATCTTAGAGGAGACTACATCACCAAGGCAGAAGGGTCGAACATCTATTTCGAGGGACATGGAGCCCAGACCTTCATCAACGCAATGGCTGACCACGAAGAGAAGATCTTGCTCGAGAGACCCACTGGAAACCTTAGAAGACTGGAACGAGGGGGATTCCATGCAAGGAGTCCATTCTGGAAAATTAGGATAAACATCCAGGTCTCTATACCACCTCGATTACCAAGTAATTACCATGAGGTGTCAGTAATGTGAGTCAATCATTTCTCCTCTCTTGTACGGGTTAGCTGTGGTAGAGGTAGATGTAGTAATTAACCGAACGTGTGCCAATCAGCCAGGCAGGTTTTATAGTTAGATTTGTATTTCTTTTACAGTTGTGTGACACAATGCTTTCATAGTGCACCTTGGATGTGTTACAGGACGTTACGTCCTATATTTTGGATACGCATGGCCATAAACCACTTGGGTATAGTTTGATCGACCCTTCATGTGGGCCAGATAATTTTTGAGGAGTGGACAACCGCTCTTGTCATTTTGATTATCACCCTTTTTTGAGACACTTCCATTGACGCCACTGTTTAGTTTATTATTTTGTAGCTCTATTTTTTCGAGCGTATCAGTTAATGGCCGACCGATGTCATTGCCCTTATTACGTGAAGTAAGTTGTGTATTATTCATGTGAGCTCAGAAGCCACATAAGTTCAAGTTGGAACAGAACAGGGGATTTGCAATTATTATGCTACTCAAGCATTGAACCCCTGATACTATCGTATCATTACAGACATCTTAGCAGCCTGTAAGATTGTCTAAATTCATTATGTTTTTGTTTAGTGTCAATTATCAGACACATGAAAGTTTTCTATAAGAAAGAATGTAAATAGTAAGAGGAGTGACATCTCTGTTAACTCCAATGAGCTCCATAAGAAAGGCAATATCTATACATATCATTCTTTGGAAGATTGTAATATAACTTATCTTTATACTTCATATTTCTACGTGATACAGAAGCCACGAATCCTTTATTGTTATTTTCATTAGTGTGTGAACCAGCGTTATTCATAATGAACTCTTTTGAAAAGAATTAACGCCTGTAACATGTAATTTGTCGCCCAACGCGACTGCAGAAATGAGTAGAGTGTGTTTTGACGCACCAGTGTGAATGGCTTTGCGAAGCCAATGGTCTATCTTGCTCCCCTAGCGAGACAACTTTTTACTGTTAGACGCGCATGCGCAGACATGCATTTCTAACCGTTTGGAATTTGACTACTTTACTGGGTCAAGGCTAGTAGTGTTTATTGTGCAACCAGATGTTTTTGGTGACGTCATTGAACGAGCAAGTAATTAGAACGCTTCAGGAAGAGAATGATATGAGCACCATTTGAAAGTGCAAGTTGTTGGAAGGAAGCCCTGTTGTCTATTATTTTGAGGTGATTATGACGCCCTGTTGGGAGGCTTTCTTTGTGAGATGTGAGTGGCGTGATGCACTGTCGTTAGAGGGGTAGCCTCACGACCACTTTATTCCAGGTTTAGCCTGAAGCCTGAATAGGAGAGCTTTGCGCCCCTACAGCATTTGTTGCAACCAAGTGATTGCTAACTTGTGTTGTTGTTTTCCGGCCGTGTGAGACGAGGATGTTAGTGATTTTCTTATAGTAGACTACACATAATTAAGCCTTAGGAGTACATTAGAATTGCCAGAAAACTACATAAAACTACGACAACGAAAACTAAGCTTCTATTAATAATGTTATCTAATTGTTATAAACAAACTGCTAAATGAAAATGAAAATCCACAGCCTTCTTCCAGTCTCCGACCGGGTCAGGAATGGGATGAATGAAGCCCCTCTCTAGCGGCGAGGATATGAACTGTGCCGGCTTCCGAGGCCTGTCGCACTCCCCTGGGGCAATGATTAAATGAATGACAGATGAAATAAAATGATAGTGGAGAGTGTTGCTGGAATGAAATTTAGACAGGCAAAGCCGGAGTACCCGGTGAAAAACCTGTCTGCCTCCGTTTTGTCCAGCACAGATCTCACATGGAGTGACAGGGATTTGAACCACGGACCCAGCAGTGAGAGGCCGGCGTGTTGCCGCTTAAGCCACGGAGGCTTCAACAAACTGCTAAATAATGACAGTAAATTAATCTTGGTCTGCACGATTGCACAAGCTGGACGCCGAATCTATGTGGATGTGTCACATTTCCAACGGGAGATGACTTGATGACTTTTGAAACACTATTTTGTGACGACGGAGCCCGCTAGGACTATTAGTTCTCAACTGGTGGCACGCGACGCTCAAGCAACCTAAGTCGTGATTTTTAACCCCGCAGTTGCCAACATAATTGCATAGTTAGATGACCCAAGGATGCAAACAGCATTCTTACGTGTACATAGGTGATTAATAAGAGACTTTATAATTGCTGTGATCTTTTATTTTTTGAATGTGATATAATCACCTATTGTACCCTTAGCCAGTAAGATGTGTGTTTAACATGTTTTTTTATTACTGGTTGTCACATAGCTTTTGTCATAAATGTTTGCTTACTACGGTAGTCATTCGCCATAGGTTTTGTTATTGTAATGTCAGGAATTAGCTAGCTTTATTAATTAATTAAATGTAAATTTGGGAGTGGTACCATCATAAATTCTTTAGCTTGATATATTGTTAACTTACCTTCGTTTTCATAATTAGCCCGTTTCAGCTGTGTAGGGTGTACTTTTCGTGCCACTACCCTAGCGTTTCTTTTGCTTTCTTATAATTAGATCTTTCGTGAGGGTTTTCAACTTCAATCAGTTTAGGATATTTAACCCTTTATTTTCTTTTTTTTATTAGCTTGCGGGATTAGCCCGAAATAGACCCTCCGAACTAGGCTAGGTGTTTGTTATTTTTTAATAAATTTTACTCGAAGTTACATTAGCCTGGATGTTGTTATTTTGTAGTTTAAGTGTTTCTTGCGGTGTACTTCTTGGTTCAACATGACACATACCTTGTCTGCCCAGATCGCCCCGGGATCATGCATTTTCCTGTGCATATTCGGCATATGTGTTCGGATGATGAGTTGTCCGGGAAGTCATTGCGGTTAGTGGCAACCCTAACAGCTCGTCTGACGGGCTCAAAATGCAAAATTTGGTTGAGATTGGTGGAACGGTGTAGATTTGTATACGGAACAAATCCACCCACACACATAGATACATACAGACTTTCACTTTTATATATAAGATATCAATCCGAATGCTTCTCATCTGGAAGCCTTTCTGCTCCTCAAAATAAATTACCATTAATTCGATTATCACAAAGCTGTTATAATTAATAATGCCTACCCCTTGTTCAAAATCCAGACATCTATTGACTTTACTATAGTATTCCTATCGTCAACAAACTCAAAACCCTACGTTATACAAATTCGTTTCGATATTTCGAATACCTTCCGTGTCATAATGTCTAACTGTTGGATACTTCACGCAATCTTTAAATGCATATTATAGTATCAGCTAATAAAAATATTTTCGTTAAATGTGAGTAAGCATTACACTATAAGAAAAACTGAATCATAACTCGAAAAACGTACACAACTGCTCCATATAACACCATATTCAAAATACAGAAGTTTATAATTATTATTATTATTCTCATCATTCAAAATGTTGTTATTATTCAAAATATTCAAAATGCATCCAAAAATGGAAATTTGGACTGAACCACTTGAAATGTCCAAATTCAAAAATACGGGGCAAATAACATCCATTTTTAAGATATCGGTTAACATCGAAGAACCTACGGCTGATGACCGGAATTACTATCACCAAAAATAAATGACTTGGTCTGTAGCATATGATAAGAAATGAGAATCGAGCGTATCTGACATTCAAAAACTTGTCTTGTAGAATGTAAACGTTGTGTTGATATTTCATAAAAAAGAAAATTGCCAACTGCCAATAACTAAGAAGATGAAAGTTCGCTTACATTATTGATGATCTTGAAGCATAGAATCTTACGGTTGGTTCCACTGATGATCCAATATTTCAGGATTGCTCCATCGCTCGTTCAGTCAAAACGCACGGTTATAGTCTCGTATCGGCCTCCATGACTACCCTCAATCCGCTTAGCAGCACATTATGGAAAGTTCTACCATTACTTCAATGGAAATTTCTAACATCTGCTCACAACTAGCACGATCCACTCTGTTCGTAAAATGCATTATAGCTTGTGCTATATGAAAAGTTGGGGTTTGACCCGCCTGCTTCATAATATCAGTCAGTCGTAATTTTTGATCCAGCTTTGACAAATTCGTTTGTGATACTCTTACAATCAATGCTAAGGTTCAAATGCAAATATAAGCTAAACCTAGAGGGTGAGAGTATGCCTCTCCCAGTACGCGCTATGCACGCATGGTCCCGAAACGTCGGCTAATATTTGACCAAGCAGAATGGTATCCGAAGAAATAGGTATGTGAGTCGTAGCTGATCCTTAAATTACAAAGACAAATCTCGGCACTGAATGTTTGGAAATGTAAAGTTCCAAAGTAATGTTCCGAGTTACAGACACTGTCTAACTGGTATTTTATCATAAGTCCACGCACACTTAGCGTTACGAAGATTTGTATGCCTCTCACCAAGGTGGACCGGGTTCGATTCCCGGTCAATGCATGTGAGATTTTCGATGTGAAATGCCATGTCCTGTGGTTCGGATTCCACGTAAAACGGAGGTCCCGTGGCATATGATCGCGAGATTAACGGTCACGTTAAACTACAAGCTTCCTTGCTTCGTTACGAAGAAAATTTACAAGTGTCGACTGGCGACTAAAAGTCGGATGACCTATCACAGGTTCAAACATGAAGTAAGTCTAACACTTTGAAATATGCGAAGACGAATAACACGCTCATATCGTGACTGAAGAATAATAACTGTCTCAGCGTAGCGATAACGAAGGACTTGCACTCATCGTGCCTCTACAAAGAATGATACACGCACTGTGTGTCGAAGAGGAATGAACCTCTCATCGTGGCTCGGCCCGCTTTTATACCCGCTCAGAGTTCTGGAAACATCCAAGCCGCTGGCACGTCATCGCATGTGAGCAGCTTCCCTGCTGTGCTCGCCCGGAGCTTACGTCACAGCTTTGAACATCTGGAACCTTCCGATTCTAATATCTTCACTCCTAGTGTTCCGATTTTCTTCAGAGATGACTCAAAATCTCTCAAATCTTAATGCCAATAAAATGCATTATAGCCTAGGCAGTGTTTCCAAAACATCAAAATATAATCCATAATAGCGAAGCTTCGTAAATATCACCGCGCGCTCCACATGCCTTCAGCAAGCACATTCTATTCCTCCTCGAACAAAAGTCGCGCGTGATTCAAAATTTGTATGACATCAAAAATGTGCCTCAATGTAAATGTCACATGTTCAATAAGGGCACATCGTATACCAGTTCATCAAATATATTTTTCCACTGCATAGTTTGTATGTTTATTTCACACTCTCCATAAAGCTAACAAACGTTTTGGAATTTATACAAAGCCTTAATTAGTAAACGACTGCAATTCTTTCCTTCCCAAAATTTCTTGGAGGTTGCAAAACACTCAGTCGACTGTCACGGATAAAGAACGCAGCTCAAGTGACTCCCCTCAACTTACCACCAGTGAGACCTTCCTTTTGCACCTTCCTAGCTGTTTCGTGCAGCGCTGCCAAGTTTTATTTAACAAATATTGGGGTATTCCATATTAGGAATGTATTCCATGTTTGGTACTCTTTCTCTACCGATTGTGACATGTTAGTGGAGAATTGAAGACAATCTTAAGATTGATGATGAAGTTATTAGCATGTTGTACATTGTTTCAACAAATTGAATTAGGGGAAAGTTAGGAATAGAATTAGGATTTGAACAGAAACAAGGAGAAGATATACAAATTAATATACGTATTTTTAGATTTTGTTAATATTTTAGTATTTTCTTTTTGATTTGCTCCTTGAAGGTAGGGAACAGCAGTTGCTGGTGCAAGATTTTATTCTAGTTAAATATCTGAGGATAGCGATTTTTAATTTAGGATGACAGTTTTTTTTCTCTTTTGTTGAAATTCGTTTTGAATAAATTCAGACACGTTTTTAAGTTTATATGATATTTTGATAGAAACCAGTGTTACATTTTGTAATGAATTTTGTAGAAATATTGTGCTATATAGGTAGTATAGGACTCTTTTTTCTTAGCTGTCACCCGTAACCCCCGAGAAGCGTACGTTACTCACTCTCCTTTAGTATTTAGCGACCCAACAACCTAGTAGTATATCTTATAGCACAATGATAGATAGTGTACCTCTCCTGTTTTATTTGCCAGTAGGTTCATGCTGTTTATCTACCCGGAAACTTTGTGTTTCTACGATCCATCTTCATCTTCGGATTTTGTCAGATACTTCAACAGGTAGTATGGATACAGTACATTCACTCAAACAATTCATGAAGGAGCTCATAGTAACTGTATATTGCTTAATTAAGGTGTTTAAAAGAGCTAATGTGGACTTGAATCCATTACATTCCGTCATGATAATCTAATAACGTCAGGCATACAGCCGAGCTATACTCAGAAGCATGCCAACCACACTCGATAGACTCCCGCATGCGCAGTTGCGCCTGCAAGAAGCTTATAACATACCACATGTCCATTATCTTTTGACTGTCAGAAGATGAGGTTTGTGGAGTGCTCGGGTTAGGTAGACACAGTTTGGGAAACACTGCTCTCGCATAAGAAGTTTCATAAAGTAAAAGGAGAGTACAACAATAGGATCTTACCTGTTTTGAATATTCAGAGTCATCGTTGAGAATAGGCATACATTGCCAGTCGAACCTCTCATTTGTAACAACTCCTATGCCCTGAAAATATCAAAATGGAAATCAGATCATTTATATGGAGAACAATAAAATATTCACTTGTAAGTGAATAAAATACATAGCATGTCATTTACTTCCAGAATCACATTGCATATAAAAACTCAGCAATTCTTCTAGGTTTGTGCCGTGTCTTATGTGGGTTTTTGACTAGGACACCAAGCTGGCTCATCAGCGGGCTCATGGTATCCCCGCCTGGACCCCCACTGGAGTAGCGAACTGCGCGCTACCTCCCTTTATATAAAGTGCGGCTGCACCTCTTTCATTCGAGATCTAAAAGCTCAAGCCGCCTTAACCTCCCTATGAAGGCTCCCAAAAAGATGGTATATTGGCTTTCACTGCCGGTGAATTATAACTCAGCAATTCTTCTAGGTTTGTGCCGTGTCCCGTGTGGGGAAGACACGGCACAAACCTAGAAGAATTGCTTAGTTTTAATTCATTGGACGTGAAAGCCAATATACCACATTTCATATAGTTGTCTCATTTTTCTCGTTAACGAGCGGCAACTTAAACATTAGGTTCCTGAGCAATATCCGATGGTTCTTGACCAATAACATGCTTCCTCCATCTCTCCACGTGGAGTGCAGAGTCTGTCTACCTGCTTGCGTGTCAGGTTTCCAGTGTTGCACAGTTGCACGTAGGTCTGCCCAAACTCGCTGCTTGCTATCAGTGGCTACGGTGGAGTGTTGACAATAGTGTGCCTCGATCTCGAAAGCCCTGGCATCCCGCAGATATAGAATGTAAACATAAACGCCCAGCTAAGTTTCAAAGACAAGCCACTCGTTACCGAGGAAAGTGAGAGAACTACACATAACATAATGCTGATTATACTATAGAAGTTGAAACATAAGTACTAAACCTCACATTTTCCAATTTTTATCATACAGGCTTATGAGATCACTTTCTGCCGACCACGAATATGCATCTCAATTTCAAAAGTGTCCAAAATCCAACATGGTGGCCACGCGAAATATTTCGCCGGCATTCAATATATCCGAAACTATATCTTCAATCAACTGGAACATTGTATTAAATACTATAAAATGGGATATGTATTGGACCTTGAAACACGTAATAGCGCAAAACCAAGGTGGAGGCCACGTGAATTTCAAATATTAAAAATTACTTTTCTAGCGATCTAATCATCCAAGTGCATTGAAACTTGGCACAGCGAATCTGTATTTAATGATTAATATATCGGGGTATGATATGTTCAACTGTTTTCAAAACCCAAGGTGGGGCGTAGGGGGTGATGCCGATTCTGTCCCACCCATTTCATTTGTATCAGACTGTACTTGCTGAGCTATGTTAAATAATTAATAACTGGCGAACCCATGGTCGGAGTTTCATGAATAAGGTGCCATAGGACTCGGGGTGACGTCCTCTTTGCTATGGACCACTCATTATATCTATATATTAAAAATATTTATGAAAATCTTTCCGCGTCCGTGCGGCCATTCTTTCCGGTCGATTTCTTTCATTCTTTTTTAAACGAAAGGTATTCATGCACAGATTTGTCATCAAGTATTACAAATCACTTAAATTCCGCTTTCTCAAATTATTTGATTTTTCAAATTTTTCCAACTTTTTCCAACTTTAAAGCAATCATATCTCTGTTTCTAATTAAGGTACGAAGGTCGTTTTCATCTACGAACACTCAGTGAATCAAGCGCTGTCATTTGAGCTCTAAACTATTCACATCGGATAATTCTGAGGAAAGTTATGTGTGAACATTCGATAGTACATCTCATTTTTTCAACATTTTTTCTCATTGTAGCAATCATATAATTGGTTCTAATTGAGAAACACAGTTCGTTTTGATCTAAGAACACTCAGTGGATCGATCTCTACATTTTGAGATATTAAATATATACATTGGTTGATTCTGAGGAATGTTATGAGTGCCGAAACGAATATTAGAAATATTTATGAAAATTTAACCGAGTCCATCTGGCCATTCTATGCGGTCGATTTCCTTCATTCCTTTTTTAAATGAAAGGTATTCATGCACGGATTTGTTATCAAGTATTACTTATCACTTAACTTCCGCCTTCCTCAAATTATTTGATTTCTTGAACTTTTTATATTTTTGTCTCATTGATGCAATCATCTTACATATTAAAAATATTTATGAAATCTTAAGCAGGTCCGTCCGGCCATTCTATCCGATCGATTTCCTTCATTCTTTTTAAAATGAAATGTATTCATGCAAAGATTTGTTATCAAGTATTACAAATCACTTACGTTCCGCCTTTCTCAAATTATTTGATTTTTGCAACTTTTTCCAACTTTTTATCTCTTTGAAGCAATCATATCTTTGGTTCTAATTGAGGTACGCAAGTCGTTTTGGTCTCAGAGCGCTCAGTGATTCATGTTCTATGTTTTGAGTTATGAAATATTTAAATTGGTTGATTCTGAGGAATGTTATGAGTGCCGAAGCGAATATTAGAAATATTTTTGAAAACTTAACCGAGTCCGTCCGGCCATTCTATCCGGTCGATTTCCTTCATTCCTTTTTTAATTGAAAGGTATTCATGCACGAATTTGTCATCAAGTATTACAAATCACTTATCATCCGCCTTCCTCAAATTATTTGATTTCTTGAACTTTTTCCAACATTTTTTTCCCATTGAAGCAATCATCTTATGTTATATATTAAAAATATTTATGAAATCTTAAGCCAGTCCGTTCGGCCATTCTATCCGGTCGATTTCCTTCGTTATTTTTTAAAAGAATGGTATTCATGCACAGATTTGTTATCAAGAATTACAAATCACTTACGTTCCGCCTTTCTCAAATTATTTGATTTTTTCAACTTTTTCCAACTTTTTATCTCTTTGAAGCAATCATATCTTAGGTTCTAATTGAGATACGCAAGTCGTTTTGGTCTAAGGACACTCAGTGACGCAAGCGCTTTCATTGGAGCTGTTAACTACTCAAATCGGACGATTATGAGGAAAGTTATGAGTGAACATTCGATATTACATCTCATTTTTTCAACTTTCTGTCTCATTTCAGCAATCATATCTTTGGGTCTAATTGAGTTACACAGTTAAGTTTGGTCTAAGAGCACTCAGTGGATCATGTTCTTTCTTATGAGTTATTAAATATTTGAATTGGTTGATTCTGAGGAATGTTATGAGTGCCGAAGCGAATATTAGAAATAATTATGAAAACTTAACCGAGTCCGTCCGGCCATTCTATCCGGTCGATTTCCTTCATTCCTTTATTAATTGAAAGGTATTCATGCATGGATTTGTAATCAAGTATTACATATCACTTAACTTCCGCCTTCCTCAAATTATTTGATTTCTTGAACTTTTTCCAACCCTTTTTAGCCTACTTTCGATTTTTGCAAAAAATGAAAGTAGACTTATGAGATCAACACAGGGCGAGAAAAGTGTGTCTGTCTGTGTGTGTGTATGTGTGTGTGTGAGTTTGTGTGTGTGTGTGTATGTGTGTGTGTGAGTCTGTGTGTGTGTGTGTGTCTGTGTGTGTGTGTGTGTGTGTGAGTGTGTGTACTCTGAATGTCTGTCCCCCCGTATCAATTCGAACACGGTGAATGCGAATTGAACGAAATTTGGTACAAAGGTAGCACTAGCAAAGGACACCTCAGTGTCATGTTTTATATCGCCGCCATCTTTACTAAAACTGAATGGTGGTCACTCAAATGTTCAAAACGTAAAATCAAATAACGACTAACCAAATCATCCGATCTCTACCAAATTTGGTAGCAACATACCTTCGTATAGGATGCGTCTTGTGACCAAACTACAAGGTCGTCCGCCATACCATTTCAGGATGGCGGCCGTGCGAATCAGGCAAACTTTATAATCCATATCATGGGACCCACCAGTTCCGATTATCGAGCCGAGAATCGTTTTAACTGTTCTAAAGGAAGAGGCACGTTCGAAATTAAAAGTTTATTTTGTAATACTATAGTGCAGACGTGATTTTAAAAAGCTGAGCTGATTCAGTAATAAGACAAGATGGCAGCGGATATCTTGTGCCTGACTTATATTTCACTAATTTGAGTATTGCGTGCAATATAGCGTACTGATACAAAATAAATAAACTTTGTATGAAATGCTTTATATATAAATAATATACTCCAGTGATGAAATCGTTTAGTATAAATCATTATTTGCTAACAAGTTCTATGTAAGTCATTTTATATAGAACGATATTCGTTGACACAATTAGCTCAGTGGTAGAGCGTTAGCCTATCGCTCATATGCCTATGGTTCAAACCCGATCAGAGCTAGGTTTTTTGCTTAAAATGTTATATGTTTATTGTTTTGTAATGACTCAGATGTTTTAAAATTAAGCGTTATATTGTGCATATTATGGTGTAAAATATATATTTAATTAAAACATAATTCGCCAGCAGATTTACTCGAGACATCTAGCTGCCAAAAAGGTAACTGCACGCCGACTTACTTATTAACTTCCAGATTTTATTGAAAAGTTTCTTCTTCTGGCCGCTAGAATGCACTCGCTTTGTTAGGATTATATTGTTCGAAATTTCACCACTAGATGTCACGACTAGTTTACGTGGGGCTCCATTGATTACTATACCATTGGCATTCTATGCGCATCGAATTTGAAGAATGACAAGATGATACTACGATACATTTTTACTTTTTATTTTAAAGGGTTTGTAACAGCCTATTTTGCGTTACTTGAAAATGTTATTTGAAGTAAAGAACAAAACGATTTCACATAGTAACTGAATTCCAGCCGTTGGTGTTAGTTCAGGTCATTAATTACTACTTTTATTTCAGGCAAATAGCAATCGAAAATATCCACATAGTTTGTATACACACGTCTCTGTAGGGTCATGGAAAGATTTGATAATTCAATTAGGGTTGTGAAAGCCATGCACAACCAGACGTGTAAAGACATGCCTCAACTCAAAGTTGGATGTTGCCCACGGCAGGTCGTATATGCAATAATAATAATAATAATAATAATAATAATAATAATGTTATTGGTTTTACATCCCTTTTAACTACTGCTGCTTTTAGAGACACCGGGGTGCCGGAATTTTGGCCCGAAGGGGATCTTTAACGTGCCAGTAAATGTACTGACTCGGCTCCCTCGCATTTGTGCACCCTCAAATGCCAGCTGACTGCGCCAGGATACGAACCTGCAACCTAGGGCCCAGCAAGCGAGAACGTTACCGCTGAGCCACGCAGCCAGTCCGGTCGATTATGTCTCCAGATCCATAACATTCTTGATATACTTCTTATCTTTCTTTCTTCAATGATGGTAGCAGTTTTTATCTAGGTTGTGGCGTTTGGTAGAGGCAAATCGTTTCTAAGGTCTTCAACAAAGAATAGTTCTATTATACTCTTTGATAATAACAACGAGTTATAACTATACTCATACATTTAGGAGAAAGTAGGCTATATGTTCTTTACTGAACATCTTGTTTCTCATTGAAGCAATCATCTTATCTTATATATTAAAAATATTTATGAAATTTTAAGCAAGTCCGTCCAGCCATTCTATTCGGTCGATTTCCTTCATTCGTTTTTTAAATGAATGGTTTTCATGCACAGATTTGTTATCAAGTATTACAAATCACTTACGTTCCGCCTTTCTCAAATTATTTGATTTTTCAACTTTTCCAACTTTTTATCTCTTTGAAGCAATCATATCTTTGGTTTTAATGGAGGTACGCATGTCGTTTGGGTCTAAGAACACTCAGTGACGCAAGCGCTTTCATTTGAGCTGTCAACTATTCAAATCGGATGATTATGAGGAAAGTTATGAGTCGATATTACATCTCATTTTTTCAACATTTTTTCTCATTGTAGCAATCATATCTTTGATTCTAATTGAGTTACACAGTTTGTTTTGGTCTAAGAGCACTCAGTGGACCATGATCTATGTTTTGAGTTATCAAATATTTAAATTGGTTGATTCTGAGTAATGTTATAAGTGCCGAAGCGAATATTACAAATATTTATGAAAACTTAACAATGTCCGTCCGGCCATTCTATCCGGTCGATTTCCTCCATTCCTTTTTTAAATGAAAGGTATTCATGAACGGATTTGTAATCAAGTATTATAAATCACTTAACTTCCACCTTCCTCAAATTATTTGATTTCTTGAACTTTTTCCAACTTTTGTCTCATTGATGCAATCATCAAAAGTATATATATTAAAAACTAGCAGGAGTACCCGCTCTTCAAACGGTCTTCGGTATTAATAACCAGACGCTATCAATTGAGCTAATGTTGCAAAGGTTAGGGGCTTGTCGTTCCTGCATAAGTTTATCAGAACGAAGTTAGTTTTCTGGGTATATAACAGATACTGTTAATTTTAGGGCCTAAAAATGTGGTATTCGGAGACCCATTACAGACTCCTTAGTTTTGTGTCACACATTGAGAAGCGCAACATATGCTTTGGTCGTCTTTCTAGGATAATTTTTATTTTCGCCTATTTTATCATGTATTTTGAAAAGTTTTTCCCTATACCATCCCTTCTATGAGAATTACGGTGAAGAGTTTTATAAATGATTGGTGTATTGACTCATGGTTACAATACCTAATTTTACGATGCTCCTAGCACCCGAACACGAGTTATAGGCGTACATAAACATAAAGATATATCAACCACACAGTGTCAAACAAAATCGTATTCACGATGAAACCGTCTGTCGACAAAAGTATGATTAGTTAAAGTGTGCTCTCAATCTAAATTCACCTAACGTGTACTTCCTGACGTGCACATATTATTGGAAACCTTGTTGACGAAACACAATATATATCAAATAAAAACTGACCCTCACCGTTGTGGAAAGTCCCTATCCCCAGGAAGACTCCTTTAATAAATTATAAAGGCTTGTGGTGCTTGAAAATTCAGGATTCTTAGCATCCAATGGCCCAAATTCCCAAAAGCTGCAAAAAACACTATTTCAATTCAGAAATTTTTGAAAATAATGTTGCTGTTTGGAGACATAATAGACCTTCTGTACAACATATCGCACGTGTAAGTTGCGTTTAAAAATTCTAGGGTACACCATGACCCCCTTAAGCGCATTGATGAATTTTACAGTCTATGTTTGTTTCCCTAATAACCTTATAGCCATTTGCAAACTTTTACAGAAATTTAATAAATTGAGTGGCATCGCTTCTTACAGAAATAGATGGAAGGTGGGAGGTCACCTCTTGAGATACTGTTACCATGGCTACCGGTTTGCATTCCTTCATTAGTTTCTTCTTGTTCTTCTTTCGAAAGGGCCAGCTAAGGACCACGACGTTCAACTTTTCAGCTTGGTGAGGGACTTGATGTTTGCCCAATATTCGCGCATTCTCTGGCTCTGTTTCTCCTTTCTCTCTTTTGTCCAGATGATGCCGGTTTTCTTACAGGGTGGTCTGTCCTGAAAACTCTTCTGTGTAAGTATCTTTCTGAGATGTGATAGGCTTCTAATATCACTTTCCATTATCTTCAGTTTTTGGATGTCCTTGTTAACTTCTGTTAACCACGGTGTCACGCTCTTTCTATTCTCCCAGTACTTGAGAATCCGGTTGGTTAGTCTTGTTGGGTACATCCTTGAGACATGTCCGTAGAAAGCCAGATGTCTCTTCCTGGCCACATGTGTGATTTTCTCATTATATCTATATAGCTCCTGATTTGGTCTACTTCTGTACTCGTCATCTATTTTTATTAGTTTATTAACTGAAATTAGTTTTCTGGGAATTTCTCAGAAATGTGTTTTTCGAATCTTAAAACATAGTAGCCTCCGAACCACCGAGGGGCAGAAAATGAGTTTTGTCATCATAATAATAATTTAATAATATTGGGATAGGGATATAATAGTCCTTTAGTACCACACCCGCACGTGTAAATCGCGTGAACGAATTCAAGTGTACCCGTTGACCCCCTTAAGTGCATTATACAGTATAGGTATTGATTAATTTTACAGCTTAAGTTGGTTCCGTGATAACCTTATAGCCGTTTGCGAACATTCACAGTACTGTAATAAATGGAATGGCATTGCGTCTTACAGAAATAGATGGACTTCTGAGATTGTGTTGCCATGGTTACCGGCTTGCATTCTTTCAATAGCTTAATAATTGAAATTAGTTTTGTGGGAATATCTCAAAAACGGTTGGTTTTAGGACCTTAAAATGTGGTTTTCGGGTCCCGTAGGGCCTCCGAGTTTTGTTTCTCACATCGAGACGCTGAAAATGAGCTTTGTCTCGTCTTTCTACGCCCATTTTTGCATGAATTTTAAGGGGGTATGCCCTCTTTTATGTGAGGTTTGGAGAAGAGTTACATAAATGATTACTTTCGTGCCTCTGGTGGACATCTGTACCAAATTTTACGTTAATCCACAGAGCCGTTCTCGTGTGATGCACGTGCAAAGTTGTACACAGACAGACAAACAAACCAACAGACAGACAGACAAAAAAAAATGTTTTTGCGCGCAACCGTCATAAACCAGTCTAAAACGCGTTAATAACTCAAATTTCCGTGGAAATACAGAAAAAACAGACAACAACTCATTTTTATATATATAGATATTTATGAAAACTTATCCGAGACCGTCCGGCCATTATATCCGGTCGATTTTGTTCATTATTGTTTTAAATGAAAGGTATTCATGCAGAGATTTGTCATCAAGTATTACAAATCACTTAAATTCCGCCTTTCTCAAATTATTTGATTTTTTCAACTTTTTCCAACTTTTTCCAACTTTGAAGCAATCATATCTCTGGTTCTAATTAAGGTACGAAGGTCGTTTTCATCTACGAACACTCAGTGAATCAAGTGCTGTCATTTGAGCTCTAAACTATTCACATCGGATAATTCTGAGGAACGTTATGAGTAAACATTCGATAATACATCTCATTTTTTCAAAAAAAATTCTCATTGTAGCAATCATATAATTGGTTCTAATTAAGATACACAGTTCCTTTTGGTCTAAGAACCCTCAGTGGATCAAGCTCTATCTTTCGAGATATTAAATTTGTAAATTGGTTGATTCTGAGGAATGTTATGAGTGCCGAAGCGAATATTAGAATTATTTATGAAAACTTAACCGAGTCCATTCGGCCATTCTATCTGGTCGATTTCCTTCATTCATTTTTTAATGAAAGGTATTCATGTACGTATTTATCAAGTATTATAAATCACTTAACTTCCACCTTCCTCAAATTATTTGATTTCTTGAACTTTTTCCAATTTTTGTCTCATTGATGCAATCATCTATATATTAAAAATATTTATATTCATTGATTTGTTTTCTTTAAGGTTGTGTAGCTTTCGCTGGTATCAGTTGTGATGTCACCTAAGCGACAGTTTAGAGTCGAAGTCGCCTTCGGGATTGGTTTTCAATTTTTCCTCCTTATGAGACCGCATTTATGCGCTGGTAATTCATATAAGTAGTTATATTCATTGATTTGATTTCATTAAGGTTGTGTAGCTTTCGCTGGTATCAGTCGTGATGTCACCTAAGCGACAGTTTAGTTTGGGAACAAGTCTCATGGTTATCCCAAGGCACCTATCCGAGTCCGTGCGGCCATTCTATCCGGTCGATTTCCTTCATTCTTTTTTAAATGAAAGGTATTCATGCACAGATTTGTTATCAAGTATTACGAATCACTTAATTTCCGCCTTCCTCAAATTATTAGATTTTTTCTACTTTTTCCAACAACGAAGCAATCATATCTTTGGTTCTAATAGAGTTACGAAGGTCGTTTTGGTCGAAGAACACTCAGTGAATCAGGCGCTATCATTGGAACTCCTAAATATTCAAATCGGCTGATTCTGATGAAAGTTATGAGTGGACATTCGATATTATATCTCATTTTTTCAACATTTTTTATCATTGTAGCAATCATATCTTTGGTTCTAATTGAGTTACACAGTTCGTTTTTGTCTAATAGCACTCAGTGGATCAAGCTCTATCTATTGAGGTATTAAATATTTAAATTGGTTGATTCTGAGGAATGTTATGAGTGCCGAAGCGAATATTACAAATATTTATGAAAACTTAACCGAGTCCGTTCAGCCATTCTATCCGGTCGATCTCCTTCTTTCCTTTTTTAAATGAAAGGTATTCATGCACAGATTTGTTATCAAGTATTACAAATCACTTAACTTCAGCCTTCCTCAAATTATTTGATTTCTTGAACATTTTCCAATTTTTATCTCACTGATGCAATCATCTATATTATTAAACATATTTATGAAAACTTAATCGAGTCCGACCGGCCATTCTACCCGGTCGATTTCCTTCATTCCTTTTTTAAGAGAAAGGTATTCATGCACGGATTTGTTATCAAGTATTACAAATTATTTAACTTCCGCCTTGCGTAAATTATTTGAACTTAAGTGTCGACACACTGCGAACATTGTCTGGAAGGAAGTTTATTTTGTAATTCCAATACTGAAAACTAATGCTGCGGAGCGGCACGGGCACCCCAGTCTTATATATCTATATACAGTGGCTTAGCCAAGGGGGAGGGGGGGGGGTAGGGGGGGGGGGTTGTGACTTATGTCTGTGGTGATGTACTGTTGTCGCCTTACGGCCCGGGTCCCCATTTGTGGCTACACACGTCTTCATGACAACGTATAACCACAGTCTACCTACAGATCGCGAAGCTTGGCTCATATTTTCTACCGCCAGACAATAATGCTCTCATGCCTCCAGCAAGAATATGCCGACTGCGCTAATGTTGGTGAATGTTTTTGTTGCCGGATTTACTGTATGTGAGCATTGTGAAAAGTTATATATTTAATTTAACATGTGCTTTACAAGAGGAGATGTGCAGTTCAATAAACAGATCTAATATTAGAAGAAATATTTCAGTGTTGCTAAGTAACCTATATGATCGCTTTTCAGTCGGTCAACACGAGTGTACGGTATCCAATTAGATTAGGTGGGCAGTGATAATTTCTCTCCTAATGCCTGAAATGAAAAAAAAATACATGAATCGTTTATTCACTTAATAAAAACACTTCTCACATAAAGGGGGGGGGGGGGGGTGTACGAGAAGCGTTTTATTAAATGTATAAATAATTATTGTATTATGAATTACACAGGGAAATCAATTGTTACTCCTCGCCGAATCTAATTGGGTGTATTCGTGTTGACCGACTGGGAAGTCGGACTGTTCAAATAGCAAGACGACACCCGAGTTTCCAAAGGACCCCACAAGGTAAGATTTGATCTATGGATTTTAGGCTAGTATTATAAAGCTTTTCAAGGGGAAGTGATGGTGCAGTGGCTCAGCTGCTCGTCAATCACCCGGACGGCCGGAGTTCCAATCCTGGTGACAGTGGGGTGGAATTTTCACCTGAAAAATTAAGTGCCATCAGGAAGGGCATCCGGTCTTAAATCCCCGGCCAAAAACAAAATGAGCCTGATTGGCTCCGGCGACCCCAATTAATTGGGATACGTAGTAGAAAGTATTATAAAGCTTTTCAATCAAACAACGGAACTAGGTCTTTAACTGGTTATAAATCAATAATAATGTTATTGGTTTTAGGTCCCTTTTAACTACTGTGGATTTTACAGAAACAGGGGTGCAGGAATTTTTCCCTGAAGGGGATCTTTAACGTGCCAGTAAATCTACAGACACGGTTCCATCGCATTTATGCACCCTTAAATGCTAGCTGACTGCCTCAGGATTAGATCCTGCAACCTTGGGAACAGCAGGGAGAACGTTACCGCTGAGCCACGGAGCCAGTCGGTTATAAATCAGAAGCATGTCTCGGTAGGATATCTATGTATGGTATTAGTGGCGTAGTCGGTAGCATGCTGAACTGCTATGCCCAAGTTCGCGGCTTCAAACCCAGTCGAAGTCGTCGGGCCCATGTCGTAGATTTATGGCACGTAAAGGAACTTACAACTACAATTAGCAGTGTGTAGCCAAAATGTGTAGGCTATTGGGTTAGACACGCTCTATCAAGTTCAAACGTACGCCGTTGGGTCTTAGTGACAGTGGCGTCTGGTAGCTAAAATTGGAACTACTTGACATTGAAATTGGGGAACCTGCGGGCGTTCATGTGAAATGCTCTGCTATGGCCATTGGCTGAAAATCAAATATAATATCTATGCATTTTGAAAATTAGGACATACGGTAGGCTAAGTAAACGTAAGAGATGTCATCTCAAACGCGTGCCGACGTTTTAATTTTCAGATGTAGAAAATGGCTTTTTAATAGTCAGAGAGCTGATTTAATGAATAAATATTTTGTACAACAATATAAACTTATTCTCGAATCCTTTGGAAGCAAGCCAATTTATGTCGCCAGGATAATGCTCACAAACTTAGATGTGGTACACTGTTTGTTAATTCTCTTATGTAATACCTGGTCTCCCACATGACTGCTGTGGAGGTACGGTACAAAATTGTTATTGCCGATTTTTTGTAAAATTGGCATTGTATTATTTTGTCAAATTCAGGAATGAATGGTTTCAAACCCACAGAAAAAAATACGAAGTAACTAAAATTGAGCCATTTAAGCCCTTAAGATCTTTTTATACTTTTCGTTTCACAAATCACACTGGTATTTTTACTAATTAACTATACTGTTAACGGAATAACTAGCATTTGATATGGTTAAGAATTTGATATTATATTATACCCATACTATGAACCCTGGTATCTTAAAGGGGTCACTCAGCCTAAGCTTAAAAGGCGCACGGACGGTAGGTCTCAGACGCAATTCAGAAAAGCTGAGGTGAACAGCGAAACTCCAAACACGTATAGTCTACTCTTCTTTGAAGTCTTAACTCGACACGACTCGACAGTTAATGCTGGCGGAAGCTGGGGTGATGGGCTCGCTCGCTAGCTCGTTAATTCGCTCCGAAACTGGTAATCTAAATTTCCACTGAATGGAGGTTGTTGGGAGAAATTAAAACATAACATCACTTGGCGATGTATTAAAAATAAAGATATGCTGTCGCGGACTTCCTTGTAGAACTTTTCATGCTGACCAATTCTTACACCCATAGTATATGGATACCTTTAATGGTTTAGCCAGGGTACGCTTAAAAGGCGCACGGGCGGCAGGTTTTCCTTCGACACGATTCATTGAAATCGTTACTGCTCGGCTTCCTTTCGTCATAAATGAATGTTTTCCTACAGAAACCTTCCTCGAGAAATTCTTTACTGAATGGTGAAAACCGCATGAAAATCCATTCAGTGGATTTAGAGATTACCCGTTACATCCAGGAACCATGGACTTGGTTTTATGTAGAGATGCCAGCGACTATCATTAAAACAAATACATGAATTTATAACTAGTATGGACTATGAATTCTACGTGAGACTCATAAAATACGTCATACAACTGTACCTAGGGATACTTATAGAGGACTGAACTAATAAAAACAAAGTATTCTTTTTATATTTCTATCAATTAAAAGTGTACAGTATATCAACATTGTGGCTTTTTCTGTAGTAGTTGGTGATTTAACGTGACTTATGTTTACAATGGAAATAATCACTCAGGTGATTTAAAATTTAAAAAACCCTTGCAATAATGAAATCATCTGTTCCACGAATAACGTGCTCAAGGCAGTTGCCAGCTTGCTGGCCGCCACGAGCGCTAGTGTCGCTTCACTCACAAAGGTGATGCAATTTCGTAGCGCAGCGAGCTTCGCGACTGTGTATTTTAGACTGTGGTAATACAACTCGTCCTTCCAGGGTTGCCAATCTAACTTTTCCCTCGCGAAATAATAGCTTATTTTAAACTGAGGCAAGCGCCAAATAATTTTGAATCCCACACAGCGGGACAATATTAGCCTTTTTTTTCTTTTCTTGGCGGGAGAGAAGTTATATGTAAATTAATCTAGTTTTTATTAAAAATAACGCGATTTAATAAAGACTTAGAAAATTCTATGGGTACATTAACACTAATTTTGGGATCATTATTAACATCTTGAGCATGAGATAAGCGTCAGCCGTGTTGATTCATATTACGTAAATATATGTCCAGCAATTCCCCGAATTACGGTTAGCTCCCAGTTACGAATGAGTGAAATTTTTCGCATGAGTAGTGTAAGCAATTAAACCTTTTTCCGGCTGCATGTAGCATTTGGCAATATAAAGCACAGGATCTTTTTGGAAAAAGTGAATAAACATGAAAATTAGTACCGGTATTGAATTACTCATAGATCAACATGATACATCATGAGAGGACATGCCCACTTTTGCTGAGACCTCCGTAAATAATTTCTCTTTTTGAGAGATACGCAGTCTTCATGTTGGTAGCACAGATATATTTGAGTTTATTTTGTTCCTGTCAGGGAAACAGGAATGTTCTAGATTTACCATTGAGGTGAGCCATTTTAGTCAAAAATTAACTTAATTTTTTAAAGAACTGATTTGTTTTTGTCTTTTGAACATATTACACGTAAAATTCGGGATCAAAATACGTGAAACTTTTCTTGTATAATAATATCTCATAGAGAAATGGAAATATTTGTACAGTTGTTGTTAATTCATTTGAGGGGATTGAGACCTGTTGGTCATCAGCCCCGTGTAGTTGGGAGTGTGCTGAAGCTGTGTGGCAACCTGTATTGCTGTGATGATTGTAGTTATGTGTGTAAATGTATCTGGGACAGGGATGGAGTAGACGCTCCGGGACTTGAGCAAGGTACTATCCCGGCAATTTCCTGTAGGGAGTGTGGCATAACCCGGGAGTAGGTAATATAGGCCGAAGCTGGGACAGAGGCTAATGGGCAAGATGGCCGCCGCGCGCAACCAGCCCTATGTTATTGTTATGGAGGGGTCAGTCATAGCTGGGTCAGGGACTAATGGGCAATATGGCCGCCACGCCCTGAGACCGTCAATGACGACACAGGGAGAGGTCGGCTGTGTAGTTGCCAAATGGAATATTTATTATTATTATTATTATTATTATTATTATGATTATTATTATTATTATTATTATTAGGTAATTATTAATTGATCATGTATAATCAAGACCAGCCTTATATTATCCACCCCTCGGTGTAGTGGCTATCATTCTTGGCGGTCATTCTTGAGGTTCGAATCCCGGCTCTGCCAAGAAATTTAATTTCTGGTCTCAGGAGTGGAACGGGGTACACTCAGCCTTGTGAGGCAAAACTGATAAGAGCTGGCTTTTGTTTCATACCTCAACCATTCTGCCTAACCCAACTTCACCTAACCTCACCTCACCTAACCTAACCTAACCTAACCTAATCTAACTTCACCTAACCTAACTTCACCTAACCTAACCTAACCTAACCTAACTTCACATAACCTAACCTAACCTAACTTCAAAGTGAGAGCAAATATGAGAGCAAATGTGAAAGCACAAATAATAAACTTAGTTATAACCTTACCTAACCTAACCTAACCTAACCTTACCTAACCTAACCTAACCTAACTTCAAAGGCAGAGCAAACATCAGAGCAAATGTGAGAGCACACATAATAAACTAAGTTATAACCTAACCTAACCTAACCTAACCTAACTTAAAAGTGGGAGCAAAAAAAAAATGAGAGCAAAAAGTGTGAGCAAAAAAGTGAGAGCAAATGTGAGAGCACAAATAATAAACTTAGTTATAACCTAACCTAAACTTACCTCACCTAACCTAACCTAACCTAACTTAACCTAACTTCAAAGTGTGAGCAAATATGAATGCAAAAAGTGGGAGCAAAAAGTGGGAGCAAAAAAGTGAGAGCAAAATGTGGGAGCAAAAATGTGGGAGCAAAAAGTGGGAGCAAAAAAGAGGGAGCATAAAGTGGGAGCACAAATGTGGGAGCAAAAAGTGGGAGCAACAAAGTGGGGAGCAAAAAGTGGGAGTAAAAAAGAGGGAGCAAAAAGTGGGGCAAAAAGGTGAGGAGCAAATTGTGGGAGCAAAAAAGTAAGAGCAAATGGGAGAGCACAAATAATAAACTTAGTTATAACCTAACCTAACCTAACCTAACCTAACCCACAGAAACCTCAATTAAAGAAATTAGATTTTACGTTTTAACATTTTACATTTTAACATTTTAGATTTAATGATTTTTTCTTTTTACATTTTTTAGATTTTACATTTTACATTATAATTTTTTTTTTTTTGCATTTTAGATTTTAGTTTTTTTTTAGATTTTACATTTTAAAATGCAGATTTTTTGATTTTAGATTTTACATTTTACATTTTTCGAAAAGAGTAAACTACAAGGTCACATACCTAACCTCACTAAACCTAACTTACGCTAATCCAAAGGCTAATGCACATACACAAAGTATATAAGGGCACATGCAACTATCCTTATGCTAGTCTTATAGACTACTGTACAACATGATCACTACCCCAACCGGTTTTTTTTTTCATTTTGTTGTTTTCTCATTTGTTAATTTTCCAACTTCCCATTTTCAGTTTTTTTAAATGTCAGTTTTAAGTTTTTCAATTTCATAATATGGAGACATGGATTTTGCATTTTGTTGTTTACACATTTGCCAATTTTCCAATTTCCCATTTTCGTTTTTTTATGTCAGTTTTAAGTTTTTCAATTTCATAATATGGAAACATCGATTTTGCATTTTGTTGTTTACACATTTATTAATTTCACAATTTCCCATTTACAGTTTTTAAAATGTCAGTTTAAAGTTTTTCAATATCATGATATAGAAACATGGATTTTCCAATTTGTTGTTATACATTTGTCAATTTACCAAATTCCCATTTACAGTTTTTAAAATTTCAGTTTAATGTTTTTGTCAATATGGAAACATGGATTTTCCAATTTGTGTTTTACATGTTCATTTTGCATTAGGAGTGGAGAGAGGTGGGTAGTAATTAAAAATGTACAAGCAGTGTCCATACAATATTTTTTATTTTAATTACATGTACACTATTTACACATAATACATTTTTATATATATCCTTTTTTTTGTTATAAATTGTACAGTTGTTTTATTTTGTTTTCTATTTATATTTATTTTTAGATTATAAATACAATTTTTTATTTTTGTAGTGTTATTGTTTTATTTCCTAAATTGTTTTATGAATTTGCTAGTTGCAGACAGAAGATTTTGAAATTCATAACTTAACTCTTTAAGCATGGTCAATGATTGAGTAATGACCATAGGCATGTGTACTTATACCATCAGCATTAATCACACTTTTATCATCACCAGGACACAAAGCAATTTTGTTTAGTCTTATAGATGATATGACATGTTGTTTAGAAGCGAAAATGTTCATTGGTATTCTTTTTACATTGTTTTTCATGACACAATCCTTATAATCTTGAAAACTTACACAATTTTTGACAACACCTTTGCTAATACCTTTAATCTCTTTGATTTCTTTACCATTTATGTCTAAAGCGTACATTTTAGCTCTAAGTCCAACAAATGCTTTTATAATTTGTCCACAAGCCTCGTCTTTAAATTTCCCCAACGTTTTCATGTTTGATGTAGAGTAACATATGTGATTAGTAGGATAATCTGTGTCCAGGTGTTCTAGGAAAGCAAACTTGTCTTGATATACATCTGGGTTGTTAACCAAATAAATGAACGAGTCGGTATCCATATACATGAGTTTAAGATTGTTCATTCCATAATAGGGTAGCAGGACATCATAGCGGTGGGAATACATTAGAGTTTTTGAAATATCCAGTATACACATTCCAATATATATATAGGCTTATTGAATACAATGTTACGTTTAGCCATGTGGAAAGCAGCTAGGTTAGGACCATAAATTGTTCTGTCGATGAATGTTGGTTTGGCTATTAGCTTTTCTACCTTTTTGCTGTCAGTCACAAGACGTATGTCTATTCCTTTACGGATATTTTCCATTGTTTTCCCAAAAATGGCATTGCTGAATAATTTGTACAGATTTTTCTCAAAATCATTTTTGGCTTGTTTTCGAAGGTTGTTATTAAAATCAACGTATGCCTTTAACCAAGGTCTTTGCTTAAACATTAACACACGATGAATTTTTATCAATTTTATTCCATGATCTAAAGCCTGTTTTAATGCCATGTAGTGAACAACATATCGCCTTCGATTTCCAAGATGAGGAATTAGTTTTTTCAGAGACGAATCCTTAGGTTATTTACACTCTGGTAGGAAAGGTAAATCGTTGTGTAGATCATGAAGGTCGCATGGGTAATCAACATCAACGTCTAGAATGTATCCCACAGGATCGTCTTCCTTTAGTTTTTCTAGATCAACAGTATCTGGAGAAACCCACTGAAATCCACCATAAGGAAGGGAGTGGCACATAGCCCACCCGTATTGGTTGTTGGCATCATCATAGGTAATAAACTGCGATGATTTCTCAGAATCATAGGTTTCCATGTATTTATTGTTAGCTTCAGCATACCGATGAGACACCTGGCATATGCCTCCACGTATTCCAGACTCGATTAGAAGAATCTGATCGCAATCCTGTAGCAATTCCAGTTCAATGCCTGTGAAAAGGAGCATTGCCTCGAAACTTAAACCAGGCGAAGTAACAAAGTGTGCTGCATCCACTCGGTGTGTTTCTAGTGTTTTGTTTCTAAACGTTTCAAAGCTGTCTGCAAGAAGGAGTACATCTGATGTTAGGTAGAGGTCACTATATTCCCCTAGAGTTTTAATGTTGAACTGATTCCAGACATTTTTGGCATGTTCATAGTCTTCTTGACTAACATCTTCTTGACTTAATTTGTTAAAGAATGTCTCTTTTGGAGGTAAACACGTTTCACTTAACTTTTCCCATGAGTCAATGTAGTCATAACAAAATACCCCTTTACGAGTCATGAGCATTGCATTTTCTTTTCCAAAGTACTTGTCTGTTTCAGGGTATGATGTTAAGTTGGAAACTAAGTTTTCCAAACTACTCGGCATTAACCGAAACGTGTCCACAAATCGAAGCTTAACATTTCCTACATATTTGGTAAAGGAAATGTACTTTTCTTTGGAGTTAGCGATAACATCAACTCTCTCAGTAGTACATCCCAATTGCTTTACAATAAAATTTGCGTCGTAGCCACTCATATTATGTAGAAACACAGGAACGGGGTTACGTGTTTTACACCTCAAATTACAGTTATTGTGAGCACTTCCACGGTACACCCCTGTAATGTGGCAGTGGTCTCGAACTTTCCAGTCCTCTTTGGTAAATGGTTTTTGACACAAATAACAGGTTTCAGAACATTGGAACTCTGATTCTTGATCCTGAGTTAAGGCCTTTGGAACATTTAAGCTGTAAAGTCGATCAATTTCATTAGCTATTGAGATCAAACAGTCCATAAACTTTTCTGCAGCGTCAGGTCCACGATAAATAACAGGTTGGCTTGGAAGGTTTGTCTTTATGTGTTCCACAGCAGGTGAGGGTTTAACGTATATACCAAAGCTCATAGGAACATGACTCTGGTAAGGCACTGTATAACTTGCTTCAGGATTGGGTAAACATGTTTGATATGGTAAGAGTATACTTTCAAAATCTGCATAGATAACGTAAGGTATTCTCAGCATTTTTCAACATTTAAGAATTTGACAATGGGGTTTTTAATAGGCATTTCAACCCTAGCAATGTAATGCTGGACACACAAAGCTCTATGTTCCTTCAATTTTTCCATTCCTTGTTGACCATATCGATTATCGAAGTGAGTAAAACACCATTTACACGTATATATCTTATGTCCATGGTGAGTAATCTGATGTCCTACTAGTTTATAAAAATCTTTGATAAAGACGTAGTGTTTCTGGCCGGATGATGAACTTGCAGAAGGAGGTCACGATGGTCTTGCAGCTCTTGATCCACAACCTTTAGAGGAAACAATTTATTGTCTTTTTCCAGTCCAAATACATTTATGGATATGTCGTTGGCTTTCTCAAATTTGAGAATGTCAGCTAATGACGTAGGAAATGATATCACTGAAAAATCATACTTGTTTTCCAGGGCCTTGTATTTACTAACGCGTTCAGCTTTCGTTTTAACCAGTTTTGCTAAAATGGCATACATAAAACACTTTTCATCCTTTAAGTTTTGAGTATTAATGCAGGCTTTCCTTGCTTTTATAGCTGCTGGTAATGGAATATATGTGCTACCACGCAAAGGATTGTACGTATTTATTTTCAATCGTACTCCTTCCACTGCTAACAAAGCCCAATTACTGCCTTTTAGCTCAGATTCCTCCATTTCCGTAGTTAACTTTGTAAATTGTGTTTCCAAGAAACTACTTAAGTCCGTTTCCAAAAATAGGGCCTGATTTCGTGTTTTAAAAGCACGATCTGTAATTTCATTGGTAGATGTATGAATGAATCTACATTCAGCCACAAGATTAACTTTTATCGACTTGTGCATTGCTAGTTCTTTCTGCATAGCTTGTATTATTTGCTGTTTGGACTCTTTAAGGTATGAATTTAAATCCTTGCACGTATCGCAACGAATGAAATAGGATTTAAGACGACCTTCAAAAGATGTCTCATATTCAATAAGTCCATTTTTGTCAGGGACCAATGACAGTAGGTAATGTTTTGTAGGCTCTGCTTTTTGTCTTTTAGCTGCCGACACAACATTACAACATTCTTCATGACGACGTCCATTGTACACATTGTTGAATGTACTACCACCACACCACACGATACTTCATGTCGCTTCCTATGATAGTCCCGAAGAAAAGTTTTTCCACACTCTTTACACATATAGCTAGGAATGGGTTCTTCCATTATGAATGTTGATTTCTGCAAACAGCTCCTTACTGCGTATCACAGGGCTAGAGGTTGGTCGGTGAGACGGTCTTTCACGATGTGAACACCATGAGAGGTAGTAGTCAACTGGTGATATTCTTGTTAAGGGTCCTCTAATATACCCCTAGTCTAGACCAACAGCTCTTTACAGCGTATGACAAGGCTGTAGACTGGACAGTGAGACGGTCTTTCACGATGTGAACACTGTAACAAGTAGTAGTCAACTTATTATATACTTGCTAAGGGTTCTCTATTATACAATAGTCAAGACCAACAGCTACTTACTGTGTAGTACAAGGCTGTACAATAGTTGTTTTGACAATCTTTCACGATGTGGTCACTGCGAGTGGTGGTAGTCAACTGATGATATTCTTGCTAAGGGTCCTCTAATATACCCCCTAGTTAAGGGTATCAGCTAGTCACTGCTTATGACAAAGCTAAAGACTGGTTGTTTCAACGGTCTTTCACAATGTAAACACTGCGACAGGTAGTAGTCAACTGAACATATTCTTACACTATACTCAAGGTTATCAGGTACTTACTGCATATCAAAAGGCTGTACACTCATGTGTTAGACAGTCTTTCTTTGCTAAAGGCCCTCTATATTCCCTACACAAGGCTATACATGTTAGTTCTAAACACTTAGTGGTTAATTGTATAATAAATTTAAATACACAGCATATACGAGCACGTTTTCACTCGGTAAAACTTTACCAAATAGTCAAATGCGACACGCAAAGTATATTGCCGCTATCTAGCGGTGACTATGAGAACTACTTGAACGACCAGCAGGCTACCTAGCGCTCCATTTCAACACTCGCTCACTGAACGACCAGCATGCTATCTAGCGTTCGATAGCAATACTCCTCAACTACCAGCCTGCTACCTATCGGTCAATATGACAACTCACTCAACTACCAGCATGCTACATGGCTTTTTTGTCCGTTTTTTGTTGGCTTTTTTGTTGGCCTTTTTTGGCTTTTGTTGGATTTTGTTGGCTTTTCTTGTTGGATTTTGTTGGCTTTTGTATTAGCTCTTTCATATTTGCTCTTGCTTGTGGGGGCTTATTTGGTCTTGGAAAGTATGTCAGTCCTTTTTTATGGCTGCAAAATGCTTACAGCCATGTTTGTAAGCAGCAGCAACAACAACAACAACACACAAAATTCCAAAAAAAATCCAAAGTACTCTAAGGTTTATCAATGACTCTCAACTCTTACACTTACCTCTATCCCATGCCTAGTCAAAAAAATAGTGTATTTTTCAAATTTTTCAAAAAATATTTGGAAACTAGGCTATATCATTGTACAAAAAATCCTGAAAAAACATATGTTAACTCCAACACCTACCGCTATACCACTCTCAGTCCAAAAATAGTGTATTTTTCAATTTTTCCAAATCATATTTCCAAAATGGGTTATATTGCTATCGACCGCTAGATAGCATGCTGGTCGTTCAGTGAGCGAGTGTTGAAATGGAGCGCTAGGTAGCATGCTGGTCGTTCAAGTAGTTCTCATAGTCACCGCTAGATAGCGGCAATATACTTTGCGTGTCGCATTTGACTATTTGGTAAAGTTTTACCGAGTGAAAACGTGCTCGTATATGCTGTGTATTTAAATTTATTATACAATTAACCACTAAGTGTTTAGAACTAACATGTATAGCCTTGTGTAGGGAATATAGAGGGCCCTTAGCAAAAAAAAAAGACTGTCTAACACAAGAGTGTACAGCCTTTTGATATGCAGTAAGTACCTGATAACCTTGAGTATAGTGTAAGAATATGTTCAGTTGACTACTACCTGTCGCAGTGTTTACATTGTGAAAGACCGTTGAAACAAGCAGTCTTTAGCTTTGTCATAAGCAGTGAGCAGCTGTTACCCTTAACTAGGGGTATATTAGAGGATCCTTAGCAAGAATATCATCAATTGACTACCACCACACACAGTGACCACATCGTGAAAGATTGTCAAAACAACTATTGTACAGCCTTGTACTACACCGTAAGTAGCTGTTGGTCTTGACTATTGGATATTAGAGAACCCTTAGCAAGTATATAATCAGTTGACTACAACTTGTTACAGTGTTCACATCGTGAAAGACCGTCTCACTGTCCAGTCTACAGCCTTGTCATACGCTGTAAAGAGCTGTTGGTCTAGACAAGGGGTATATTAGAGGACCCTTAACAAAAATATAACCAGTTGACTACTACCTCTCATGGTGTTCACATCGTGAAAGACCGTCTCACCGACCAACCTCTAGCCCTGTGATACGCAGTAAGGAGCTGTTTGCAGAAATCAACATTCATAATGGAAGAACCCATTCCTAGCTATATGTGTAAAGAGTGTGGAAAAACTTTTCCTCGGGACTATCATAGGAAGCGACATGAAGTATCGTGTGGTGTGGTGGTAGTACATTCAACAATGTGTACAATGGACGTCGTCATGAAGAATGTTGTAATGTTGTGTCGGCAGCTAAAAGACAAAAAGCAGAGCCTACAAAACATTACCTACTGTCATTGGTCCCTGACAAAAATGGACTTATTGAATATGAGACATCTTTTGAAGGTCGTCTTAAATCCTATTTCATTCGTTGCGATACGTGCAAGGATTTAAATTCATACCTTAAAGAGTCCAAACAGCAAATAATACAAGCTATGCAGAAAGAACTAGCAATGCACAAGTCGATAAAAGTTTAATCTTGTGGCTGAATGTAGATTCATTCATACATCTACCAATGAAATTACAGATCGTGCTTTTAAAACACGAAATCAGGCCCTATTTTTGGAAACGGACTTAAGTAGTTTCTTGGAAACACAATTTACAAAGTTAACTACGGAAATGGAGGAATCTGAGCTAAAAGGCAGTAATTGGGCTTTGTTAGCAGTGGAAGGAGTAAGATTGAAAATAAATACGTACAATCCTTTGCGTGGTAGCACATATATTCCATTACCAGCAGCTATAAAAACAAGAAAAGCCTGCATTAATCCTCAAAACTTAAAGGATGAAAAGTGTTTTATGTATGCCATTTTAGCCAAACAGGTTAAAACGAAAGCTGAACGCGTTAGTAAATACAAGGCCCTGGAAAACAAGTATAATTTTTCAGTGATATCGTTTCCTACGTCATTAGCTGACATTCTCAAATTTGAGAAAGCCAACGACATATCCATAAATGTATTTGGACTGGAAAAAGACAATAAATTGTTTCCTCTAAAGGTTGTGGATCAAGAGCTGCAAGACCATCGTGACCTCCTTCTGCTAAGTTCATCATCCGGCCAGAACCCCTACGTCTTTATCAAAGATTTTGATAAACTAGTAGGACATCAGATTACTCACCATGGACATAAGATATATACGGGTAAATGGTGTTTTACTCACTTCGATAATCGATATGGTCAACAAGGAATGGAAAAATTGAAAGAACATAGAGCTTTGTGTGTCCAGCATGACATTGCTAGGGTTGAAATGCCTATTAAAAACCCCATTGTCAAATTCTTAAATGTTGAACAAATGCTGAGAATACCTTACGTTATCTATGCAGATTTTGAAAGAATACTCTTACCATATCAAACACGTTTACCCAATCCTGAAGCAAGTTATACAGTGCCTTACCAGAGTCATGTTCCTCTGAGCTTTGGTATATACGTTAAACCCTCACCTGCTGTGGAACACATAAAGACAAACCTTCCAAGCCAACCTGTTATTTATCGTGGACCTGACGCTGCAGGAAAGTTTATGGACTGTATGATCTCAATAGCTAATGAAATTGATCGACTTTACAGCTTAAATGTTCCAAAGGCCTTAACTCAGGATCAAGAATCAGAGTTCCAATGTTCTGAAACCTGTCATTTGTGTCAAACACCATTTACCAAAGATGACTGGAAAGTTCGAGACCACTGTCACATTACAAGGGTGTACCGTGGAAGTGCTCACAATAACTGTAATTTGAGGTGTAAAACACGTAACCCCGTTCCTGTGTTTCTACATAATATGAGTGGCTACGACGCAAATTTTATTGTAAAGCAATTGGGATGTACTACTGAGAGAGTTGATATTATCGCTAACTCCAAAGAAAAGTACATTTCCTTTACCAAATATGTAGGAAATGTTATGCTTCGATTTGTGGACACGTTTCGGTTAATGCCGAGTAGTTTGGAAAACTTAGTTTCCAACTTAACATCATACCCTGAAACAGACAAGTACTTTGGAAAAGAAAATGCAATGCACATGACTCGTAAAGGGGTATTTTGTTATGACTACATTGACTCATGGGAAAAGTTAAGTGAAACGTGTTTACCTCCAAAAGAGGCATTCTTTAACAAATTAAGTCAAGAAGATGTTAGTCAAGAAGACTATGAACATGCCAAAATGTCTGGAATCAGTTCAACATTAAAACTCTCGGGGAATATAATGACCTCTACCTAACATCAGATGTACTCCTTCTTGCAGAGAGCTTTGAAACGTTTAGCAACAAAACACTAGAAACACACCGAGTGGATGCAGCACACTTTGTTACTTCGCCTGGTTTATGTTTCGAGGCAATGCTCCTTTACACAGGCATTGAACTGGAATTGCTACAGGATTACGATCAGATTCTTCTAATCGAGTCTGGAATACGTGGAGGCATATGCCAGGTGTCTCATCGGTATGCTGAAGCTAACAATAAATACATGGAAACCTATGATTCTGAGAAACCATCGCAGTTTATTACCTATGATGATGCCAACAACCAATACGGGTGGGCTATGTGCCACTCCCTTCCTTATGGTGGATTTCAGTGGGTTTCTCCAGATACTGTTGATCTAGAAAAACTAAAGGAAGACGATCCTGTGGGATACATTCTAGACGTTGATGTTGATTACCCATGCGACCTTCATGATCTACACAACGATTTACCTTTCCTACCAGAGTGTAAATAACCTAAGGATTCGTCTCTGAAAAAACTAATTCCTCATCTTGGAAATCGAAGGCGATATGTTGTTCACTACATGGCATTAAAACAGGCTTTAGATCATGGAATAAAATTGATAAAAATTCATCGTGTGTTAAAGTTTAAGCAAAGACCTTGGTTAAAGGCATACGTTGATTTTAATAACAACCTTCGAAAACAAGCCAAAAATGATTTTGAGAAAAATCTGTACAAATTATTCAACAATGCCATTTTTGGGAAAGCAATGGAAAATATCCGTAAAAGAATAGACATACGTCTTTTGACTGACAGCAAAAAGGTAGAAAAGCTAATAGCCAAACCAACATTCATCGACAGAACAATTTATGGTCCTAACCTAGCTGCTTTCCACATGGCTAAACGTAACATTGTATTCAACAAGCCTATATATATTGGAATGTGTATACTGGATATTTCAAAAGCTCTAATGTATTCCCACCACTATGATGTCCTGCTACCCTATTATGGAATGAACAATCTTAAACTCATGTATATGGATACCGACTCGTTCATTTATTTGGTTAACACCCCAGATGTATATCAAGACAAGTTGGATTTCCTAGAACACCTGCACACATCAGATTATCCTACTAATCACATATGTTACTCTACATCAAACAAGAAAACGTTGGGGAAATTTAAAGGCGAGGCTTGTGGACAAATTATAAAAGCATTTGTTGGACTTAGAGCTAAAATGTACGCTTTAGACATAAATGGTAAGAAATCAAAAAGATTAAAGGTATTAGCAAAGGTGTTGTCAAAAATTGTATAAGCTATCAAGATAATAAGGATTGTGTCATGAAAAACAATGTAAAAAAATTCCAATGAACATTTTCGTTTCTAAACAACATGACATATCATCTATAAGACTAAATAAAATTGCTTTGTGTCCTGGTGATGATAAAAGAGTGATTAATGCTGATGGTATAGGTACACATGCCTATGGTCATTAGTCAATCATTGACCATGCTTAAAGAGTTAAGTTATGAATTTCAAAATCTTCTGCCTGTAACTAGCAAATACATAAAACAATTTAGAAAATAAAACAATAACACTACAAAAATAAAAAAATTGTATTCATAATCAAAAAAATAAATATAAATAGAAAACAAAATGAAAACAACTGTACAATTTATACAAAAAAAAGAATATATATAAAAATGTATTATGTGTTAATAGTGTACATGTATTTAAAATAAAAAATATTGTATGGACACTGGTTGTACATTTTTAATTACTACCCACCTCTCTCCACTCCTAATGGAAAATGAACATGTAAAACACAAATTGGAAAATCCATGTTTCCATAATGACAAAATAGAAAAAACATTAAACTGAAATTTTAAAAACTGCAAATGGGTATTTGGTAAATTGGCAAATGTATAACAACAAATTGGAAAATCCATGTTTCTATATCATGATATTGAAAAACTTTAAACTGACATTTTAAAAACTGTAAATGGGAAATTGTGAAATTAATAAATGTGTAAAAAACAAAATGCAAAATCCATGTTTCCATATTAAGAAATTGAAAAACTTAAAACTGACATTAAAAAAAACGAAAATGGGAAATTGGAAAAATTGGCAAATGTGTAAACAACAAAATGCAAAATCCATGTCTCCATATTATGAAATTGAAAAACTTAAAACTGACATTTAAAAAAACTGAAAATGGGAAATTGGAAAATTAACAAATGAGAAAACAACAAAATGAAAAAAAAAATACCCCGTTTGGGGTAGTGATCATGTTGTACAGTAGCCTATAAGACTAGCATAAGGATAGTTGCATGTGCCCTTATATACTTTGTGTATGTGCATTAGCCGTTGGATTAGCGTAAGTTAGGTTTGGTCAAGTTAGGTTTAGTGAGGTTAGGTATGTGACCTTGTAGTTTACTCTTTTCAGAAAATATAAAATGTAAAATCTAAAATCAAAAAATCTTCAATTTAAAATGTAAAAACTAAAAAAAACTAAAATCTAAAATACAAAAAAAATCAAAAATGTAAAATGTAAAATCTAAAAAATGTAAAATGAAAAAATCATTAAATCTAAAATGTTAAAATGTAAAATCTAATTTCTTTAAATGAAGTTTCTGTGGGTTAGGTTAGGTTAGGTTATAACTAAGTTTATTGTTTGTGCTCTCCCATTTGCTCTTACTTTTTTGCTCCCACATTTTGCTCCTCACCTTTTTTCCCCACGTTTTTGCTCCCACTTTTTTACTCCCACATTTTGCTGCCCCCTTTTTTGCTCCCACTTTTTGCTCCCACATTTGTGCTCGCACTTTATGCTCCCACTTTTTTGCTCCCTCTTTTTGCTCTCACCTTTTTGCTCCCACTTTTTTCTCCCACTTTTTGCTCACACGTTTTGCTTTCATATTTGCTCACACTTTGAAGTTAGGTTAGGTTAGGTTAGGTTAGGTTATAACTAAGTTTATTATTTGTGCTCTCACATTTGCTCTCACTTTTTTGCTCACACTTCTTGCTCTCATTTTCTTTTCTTGCTCGCACTTTTAAGTTAGGTTAGGTTAGGTTAGGTTATAACTTAGTTTATTATGTGTGCTCTCACATTTGCTCTGATGTTTGCTCTTACTTTGAAGTTAGGTTAGGTTAGGTTAGGTTATGTTAGGTAAAGTTAGGTTAGGTTAGGTTATAACTAAGTTTATTATTTGTGCTTTCACATTTGCTCTCATATTTGCTCTCACTTTGAAGTTAGGTTAGGTTAGGTGAAGTTAGGTTAGGTGAAGTTAGATTAGGTTAGGTTAGGTTAGGTTAGTTGAGGTGAGGTTAGGTGAAGTTGGGTTAGGCAGAATGGTTGAGGTATGAATCAAAAGCCAGCTCTTATCAGTTTTGCCTCACAAGGCTGAGAGTACCCCGTTCCACTCCTGAGACCAGAAATTAAATTTCTTGGCAGAGCCGGGATTCGAACCTCAGGAATGACCGCCAAGAATGCTAGCCACTACACCGAGGGGTGGATAACATAAGGCTGGTCTTGATTATACATGATCAATTAATAATTACCTAATAAAAATAATAATAATAATAAATATTCCATTTGGCAACTACACAGCCGACCTCTCCCTGTGACGTCATTGACGGTCTCAGGGCGTGGCGGCCATATTGCCCATTAGCCCCTGGCCCAGCTATGACTGACCCCTCCATAACAATAACATAGGGCTGGTTGCGCGCGGCGGCCATCTTGCCCATTAGCCCCTGTCCCAGCTTCGGCCTATATTACCTACTCCCGGGGAAAAAACACACTCAGGATAATCGCTGTCAGCACCGGGATTCGAACCTACGATATCCTTACTTATCACAGCGGCCCTCGCGGCCATGGTGCACGTTTGACGAGCGCGGCTACGCCGGGGGACGAAATGCTTCTAGAATTTGGCTTGAGTACCTATAACCCTTCCCATTGGCCGATCCTGGCTACGCTATTGTATATCTATATATATAAAAGAAAGTCGTGTTAGTTACACTTTTTATAACTCAAGAACGGCTGAACCTATTGGGCCGAAAATTGGTGTGGAAGTAGCTCAGAACCAGGAGACGGACATAGGATACTTTTTATCCCGTGACGTGACATAAAACGTAAAAGAGAATACAAGTCACTATAAAACGTAACGCAAATGACTGCTAAGGCAAGTCGTTTCCAGGCAACAATAGCTCTTGACGAGACACGGCCGACTGGAAGCAAGTAGCGCTCTCCACTACCGGTATAGAAAATGAGGCTCTTTACATGAAATCCTGTTGGTTACTCAACGTAATTTTTATAGGGGTAGTAAATCCAATTTACAATAGATGGCTCGAGTAGCTTCAATAAAATGGCGTGCGTTTGTTTCAAGAAAGACCCACATGCGTTCATATACCATTCATCCCATTGAGATGAATCTTGGGTAAGATGTTCTCTACACATCAGGTAAGGTTTCTGTCTGAGTAAATCCACTTAAAAATTGGTAGCGCACGAGTAGATTCAACAAATGAGCTACGACGGGCGAAGCTTTTCAAAAGAGTCCTGTATGCGTTCACATACCATTCGGCCGATAGCGATGAAACTTGGGTGAGAGGTTGTGTATACTACAGGGATGGTTTCTGGCTTAGTAAATCCATGTTATAATAGGTAGTGCACGAGTAGATTCAGCAAATGAGCGACGACGCGCGAAGCGTTTCAACAAAGTCCCGTATGTGTTCATATACTATTCGTCTGATAGCGATGAAACTTGGGTGAGATATTGTGTACACTTCAGGGAATATTTCTGGCTTAGTGAATCCACTTAACAATAGGTAGCGCACGAGTAGATTCAACAAATGAGCGACGACGGGCGAAGCGTTTCAACAAAGTCCTGTATGCGGTCACATACCATTCGTCCGATAGCGATGAAACTTGGGTGAGAGGTTGTGTACACTGCATGCAAGGTTTCTGGCTTAGTAAATTCATGTTATAATAGGTAGCGCACGAGTAGATTCAACAAATGAGCGGCGACGCGCGAAGCGTTTCAGCAAAGTCCCGTATGCGTTCATATACTATTCATCTGATAGCGATTAAACTTGGGTGAGATGTTGTGTACACTTCAGGGAAGGTTCCTGGCTTACTAAATCCACTTTACAATAGGTATCGCACAAGTAGATTAAACAAATGAGCGACGACGCGCTAAGTGTTTCAACATAGTCCCGTATGCGTTCATATACCATTCGTCCGATAGTGACTAAACTTAGGTGAGTTGTTGTGTACACTTCACGGAAGGTTTCAGGCTTAGTAAATCCACTTTACAATAGGTATCGCACAAGTAGATTGAACAAATGAGCGACGGCACGCGAATCGTTTATACAAAGTCCCGTATGCGTTCATATACCATTCATCCGATTGCCATGAAAGTTTGGTAAATTGTTGTGCACCCTCCAGGAATGGTTTCTGACTTAGTAAATCGTTTATACAATAGGTAGCGCACAAGTGGATTCAACAAATGAGTAACGGCGCGCGTATCGTTTGAAAAAAGTTCCGTATGCTTTCATATACCATTCATGCGATTGCAATGAAATTTGGTGAAATGTTGTTTCCACTCCCGCGAAGATTTCTGATTTTGTAAATCAATTTTACAATATGGTAGCGCACGAGTAGATTCAACTAATGAGCGACAGCGCGTGAATCGTTTCAACCAAGTCGCGTATTCGTTCATATACCATTCATTCGATTGTGATAAAACTTTGGTGAGTTGAGTACAGTCCTGCGAAGGTGTACGAATTAGTAAATCCGTTTTACAATGGGTGGCGCACAAGTAGATTCAACAAATGAGTAACGACGCGCGAATCGTTTATACAAAATCCCGTATGCGTTCCTATGCCATTCATTCGATTGTGATGAAACTTTGATGAATTGTTGTGTACACGCCAGGGAAGGTTTTCGAATTAGTAAATCCATTTTACAATAGGTAGCGTACGAGTATATTCAATAAATGTGTGATGGCGCTCGAATCGTTTCAACAAAGTCCCGTATGCCTTCATATGCCATTCATTTCATTGCGTTGAAACTATGGTGAGTTTTTGAGCACGCTCCCAGGATTTTTTTTGAGATAGTAAATCAATTTTAGAATAGTTTTGAGGTGGTTAACGGAAAAAGAAAAAAATATTGGGAATCCAAAGGCACGTCAACAAACAAAGTTACAACGCCAAAACTTTCTTTGATTGGCATTGCAATGCATGCCGGGTACAGCTAGTGTATATATAAAAGAAAGTCGTGTTAGTTACACTATTTATAACTCAAGAACGGTTGAACCGATTTGGCTGAAAATTGGTGTGGAGGTAGCTTAGAACCAGGAGACGGACATAGGATACTTTTTTATCCCGTGAAGTGACATAAAACGTCAAAGAGAATACAAGTCACTATAAAACGTAACGCAAATGACAGCTAAAATAAACTCATGAAGCGGGGCTACATGACCGCGTTGTCGCAGCCCCTAAAATAAGGAACCAACCAACCAAACTCATGAAGGAATGGCAAGGCAAGTCGCTTCCAGGCAACAGTAGCTCTTGACGAGACACGGCCGATTGGATGTGAGTAGCGCTCCCACTACCGGTATAACAAATGAGGCTCTTAACACGAAATCCCGTTAGTTACTCAACGTAATTTGTATTCTCTTTGAATCATCATTAACAATCTTATATATATATTGTGCCCAAATCCAGTGGCATAGATTTGAGAGTACAGGCCACAATGCTAAGTCCAGAATTGAAAGTTTTAATAGCGCGCGCCAAACCTTCTTAGAAGGAATTGGAAGCTTTCGACAGCCAAGAAATGGTTAAGTGACGTAGGCCGAGAGCGTCATAGTCGAGGCTAAAATATCATTAAATATTTCCCGATGGAGTAGAATCTTGAGACTATCATCAGATTACTGGCACGGACAAGGAAGGAAGAATGTGCTTTATTTCGAGGAAAATGATTGAGCGGAAGCTGAGATATGAGATGTTTTAGTTCCAGCATTTTTCCTGCAGTGACCTCGAGTGGCCCGCTGAGGAGTATATAAGGCACGCCTGCCCGAGCTAAGTAGGTTCACTTCTCCATAAGCACTCCGTTGCTATGGATGTGTAGTACTTCGTAAGCGCTCTAGCCGCTAAACACTCTACGACTCTGAACACTGTTATAATCTTCGTGCACATGGTTGCAAATTCTTCGTTATTAACAGCACAGTTGCTGGGACTTAGTGTTTCGACAGTACATGGTTACTGGTATTAGGAAAGTGTTTAACATTTTAGTGATCTTCGAACTTTTCAAATGTTATCACCGAAGTGATATAAATTTGTGGCACTGGTAATTATTTACTGCTACAACTGGACATATGGTAGACTTTGTCAACATTTCTTTCTTCTGTCCACAATTATTCAAAGCTGGATTATTTAATCCAACAGTCAGAGGACAAGCTTTTATCTTCTTAGTGGACCAGCCAAGATAAATCAGTACTTTTATTACCATTCTTGCATAGTACAATTCTTTAGCCGATATTGGGAATACAGTTTTTCCTTGCGCAATCTGGAGAGTGAGAAACTCTGCCCAGCAACCTCGACAGAATTTGTACTAGTGCTGAACAAGATTATAAGCGTATTAGGAGTACTGAACACATCAGAGTTGGGTCATGTTAATAATTTTCATCATGGATCATTATGATCAGACCCCCGTCAACTTTACTTCAGCTTTTGAAGCTGGTAACATTTTTCTCCAAGATATTAAGGCTTTAAGTATGAATACCGCTATGTCTGTGTAAGACCATTGCGGGTATAAAATGGAGGCCGATACAAGATTACAAATACGTGTCCTAATGGGGACAAGAAGACTGAATAATCTGGTTCAGACCAGATTACAAGCATCAAGATCTACAAGAATGTAAGCTACAATTTGCATTATTTTTATGTTTAGTTAGCTGGATTTCTCATATTTTTCTACAGTCTTACCAACACATATTTTCTTTCATCGAGATGTTTTTGCTGCTGCAAATATTTTCTTTTGCAATAGAAGCTTTGATCTGAGTAGTTTTTACACTCAGAAGTCAATGATTCGAAATTTATGGACGAGCAGAACGAGCATTTATTTAATTTTGATATTTTTCTAATCGCGGTCATCAGCCGTCCTAACTGAAGATTTAATATTAAATTTAACTTGAGGAATGGATATTTATCCATTATTAAGATGTCGAGGATTATATTCCCCGAACAGTTTAACAACTTTAAATCCATTTGTTGAGGAAATAATAATAATAATAATATTGATTTAATAATAATAATCATTTTTCTATTTTCTGAGATAATAATAATAATAGTTGTGATTTCTAATAATCATTATCATGTAGTGTGATCTATACATTTGACATTTAAAACAATATTCTAAGTTCGGATACTTGTTGATTCCGAAGGTTAGTGGTTAAAGCATGCCCACAAATAAATATATTAATTCAGTGGAATTATTTCACGCTTGCATTAAATATTTAAATCTTTGAGAAGACATGGAAAGTAATGATACGGGAAACTAAAAGCATGTATAAAACAGGGTTTTTGCTAGAGTTTGTATAAAAATAAAATCATTATTTAGCAACGTCTTTCAAAACGTTTGGCTAAGAATAGACACGGTGTGGAGTTATTCATGTTTTAAACTGATGGTAAAATTATTATTGTAAACTCATTGGTGGAGTTTACCAATTTATAAATCTTCCAGTTGTCGTAACAAGCAAAGGCTGATTATTCTGTATAATTTGTGAAGACATAATTGTTGTGTGTGCAGAGAGTTAAATATGCCATTCTGAGTGCGCAATTAAGTCGTAGGAATGAGGTTGTGTGAAATGAAGCATCAATCATATTGTCGGTTGGATGTCTTTGAATTAGTAGAGGAGTCGAATTTAGCCACTCTTTCGTCGAGATATAACCAAAGGTTATTTTGTTGAGCCATCATTGTCAATTCAGAGTTTACCCACGTGTTCTAGAAGTATTCCTAGTAATTGCCTGCCCGAGTATTGTTATTGTTAAACTTGTACCTTTCATTATGAAAAGACTTTACCGTTGTCCAGATGCTAATTATGATTTTGTGATTTCTGACGCATTTAAATCGAATGAGCCGATGCTGTTAATTATTTAAAACTGTTACTACTTAACAACCACTACAAACTGAGAGGACTTTGTGATCCTGTAAAAATATATAAACATTTTGCAAATAAGTTTGATGATTAACATATTTGACATTTTGTCAATTTATTGAAATTTTGATAATAAAAGATGAAATTGTTTTATGGTAAATTTTCTAAATAATATTTCCAATTTTCTGAATAATATTTCCAAGTGATAATTAATTGATTAAATGGTTGAATCCACATGGAATTGAATTTATATTTTGTTGATAGTAATATTTTGACAATTATATTTATGATGGAGTCAAAAGCTCTGAATAGACTTTGGATCTAGAACAGATGATTCAATAAATACTTAATGTTTATTGAAGTTCGTCGAATCCAATTGCTCCAAAGTCCATGTAAATGATATTGTGTTGTATTTCTTGTTAATAACTTTGTATTTGAACACATTTTGAAATAACTGAATCCTGAAGTGTTAGCTAATTTGCTACGTTTTTTTTGAAAAAGTGAACTGTGATATATTTTCAACGAGTGATAATTTGTTTTCATTTCAATATGTAAATACCCAAATAATATAGGGATCAGTAAAGACAATTAAATTTGCACTGACAAAACCCTACTACGGTAAATAATTATCTTGAGCGAAGTCAACAGGACTATTATTTTGACCTTCGTCTCAATTGCTAAGTGTTCATGTGTTGGTGAAATTGTATATCTTGTACATAACATATGATTCGTCATTCATCTTTTATGCCATTTTGGCATACTCTCAGTCAATTTTAAAATTTTAAATAAAATGAGATAATTTTATCGGATGCATTCATTTCAGAAAATCTCCTTCTATCCTTATTGTTGCATCGAGTCGAAAATCAGTAAAGCATTTGTTTGTTGAGTTAGTGTAGTCACTTTAACCCATCTGGCGCCCCGGGATATTTTGATTCTCGTGCTGACCGAATTTGGTGAAATGCATAAATATGTGGTCGTCCAGACTTCGGTCTGAACGGGCACAATATAAAAAGGAATGTCTGTGTGTTCGTCTTTTATGCGTTCATAAACCATTCATCCGATTGCGATCAAATTTTGGTGAGTTGTTGTGCACATTCCCGGAAAAGTAATAGGCGTAGTAAATCCAATTTACAATAGATAGCGCTCGAATAGCTTCAACATAATGGCGTGCGTTTGTTTCAAGAAAGTCCCACATGTGTTCATATGCCATTCATCCCATTGCGTTGAAACTTGGGTGAGAAGTTCTGTACACTTCAGGTAAGGTTTCAGGCTTAGTGAAACCACTTAACAATAGGTAGTGCACGAGTAGATTCAACAAATGAGCGACGACGGGCGAAGCGATTCAACAAAGTCCTGTATGCGTTCACTTACCATTCGTCCGATAGCGATGAAACTAGGGTGAGAGGTTGTGTACACTACAGGCAAGGTTTCTGACTTAGTAAATCCATGTTATGATAGGTAGCGCACGAGTAGATTAAACAAATGAGCGACGACGCACGAAGCGTTTCAACAAAGTCCCGTATGTGTTTATATACTATTCGTCTGATAGTGATGAAACTTGGCTGAGATGTTGTGTACACTTCAGGGAAGGTTTCTGGGTTAGTAAATCCACTTAGCAATTGGTATCGCACAAGTAGATTAAACAAATAAGCGACGACGCGCGAAGTATTTCAACATAGTCCCGTATGCGTTCATATACCATTCGTCCGATAGCGACTAAACTTGGGTGATTTGTTGTGTACACTCCAGGGAAAGTTTTAGGCTTAGTAATTCCGTTTTTCAATAGGTAGCGCACGAGAAGATTCAACAAATGAGCGACGGCACGTGAATCGTTTTATCCAAGTCCCGTAGGCGGTCATATGCAATTCATCCGATTGCGATGAAACTTTAGTGAATTCTTGTGTACACCCGAGGAAAGGTTTCTGACTTAGTAAATCCATTTTACAATAGGTAGCGCACGAGTAGATTCAACCAATGTGTAACGGCACGCGTATCGTTTAAACGAAATTCCGTAGGCGTTCATATACCATTGATGCGATTGTAATGAAATTTGGTGAAATGTTGTTTCTACTCCCGCGAAGGTTTCTGATTTAGTAAATCCATTTTACAATTGGTAGCAAACGGGTAGATTTAACTAATAAGCGACAGCGCGAGAATCGTTTCAATAAAGTCCCCTATGCGATTATATACCATTCATCCGAGTGTGATAAAACTTTGGAGAGCTGAGTACAGGCCTGCGAAGGTTCATGAATTAGTAAGTCCGTTTTTTCAATGGGTGGCGCACAAGAAGATTCAACAAATGAGTGACGGCGCGAATCGTTTAAACAAAATCCCGTATGCGTTCATATGCCATTCATCCGATTGCGATGAAACTTTGATGAGTTGTTGTGTACACGCCAGGAAAGGTTTTCGAGTTAGTAAATCCATTTTACAACAGGTAGCGTACGAGTATATTCAACAAATGGGTGACGGCGCTCTAATCGTTTCAGCAGTCCCGTATGCGTTCATATACCATTCATTTCAGTGCGATGTAACTTGCGTGAGTTGTTGATCACGCTCCCGTGAATGTTTCTGAGATTGTAAATTATTTTTTATAATAGTTTAGAGGTGGTTAACGAAAAAAGAAGAAAATATTTGGAATCCAAAAGCACTGCAACTAACAAAGTCAAAACCCCAACACTTTCTTTAATTGGCATTGCAACGCATGCCGGGTACAGCTAGTATATATATAAGGTTGTTCGTCTGTTCGTCTTTTATGCGTTCAAAAACCATTCATCCGATTGCGATCAAATTTTGGTGAGTTGTTGTGAACACCTCCGGGATGGTTATAGGCATAGTTAATCCAATTTACAATAGAGAGCGCGCGAGTAGTTCAAACAAATGAGTGTTGGCGATGCGTTCATATCGCCTAAAATTTATACGATTGCGACCGAATTTTGGTGGGTTGTTTAGCACACTTCCGGGATGGTTATATGCATAGTTAATCCAATTTACAATAGATAGCCCGCCAGTAGTTTAAACAAATGGGTGTTGGCGATGCGTTCATATACAATTCATCCGATTGCGACCATATTTTGGTGAGTTGTTGTGCACACTCCCGGGAAAGTTATAGGCATAGTAAATCCAATTTACAGTAGATTGCGCGCGAGTAACTTCACTAAAATTGCGTGCGATTCGTTTCAACAAAGACCCACATGCGTTCATATATCATTCATCCCATTACGATGAAACTTGCGTGAGATGTCGTGTAAACTTCAGCGAACGTTTTTGGAGTAGTAAATCCACTTAACAATAGCTAGCACACGAGTAGATTTAACAAATGAGAGACGAGGCGCGAAGCGTTTCAACAAAGCCCCGTATGCGTTCATAAACCACTCGCCCGATAGCGATGAAACTTGGGTGAGAGGTTGTGTGCACACCAGGGAAGGATTCTGGCTTAGTAAATCCATGTTACAATAGGTAGCGCACGAGAAGATTCAACAAATGAGCGACTACGCACGAAGCGTTTCAAACCAGTCCCGCATGCATTCATATACTATTTGTCCGATAGCGATGAAAGTTGGTTGAGATGTTGTGTACACTTCAGGGTAGGTTTCTGGCGTAGTAAATCCACTTTTCAATAGGTATCGCACAAGTACAGTAGATTAAACAAATCAGCGACGACGCGCGAAGGGTTTCAACAAAGTCCCATATGCGTTCATATACCATTCGTCCGATAGCGATGAAACTTGGGTGAGTTATTGTGTACACTCCAGTGAAGGTTTCAGGCTTAGTAGATCCATTAAACTATAGGTAGCGCACGAGTAGATTCAACAAATGAGCGAAGACGCGCGAAGCGTTTCAACAAAGTCCCGTATGCGTTCAAATAGTCTACCATTCGTCCGATAGCAATGGAACTTGGGTGAGATGTTGTGTACATGCCTGGGAAGGTTTTCGACTTAGTAAATCCATTTTACAATAGGTAGCGTACGAGTATATTCAACAAATGGGTGACGGCGCTCGAATCGTTTCAACAAAGACCCGTATGCGTTCATATACCATTCATTTCATTGCGATGAAACTTTGGTGAGTTGTTGGGCACGCTCCCATGAATATTTCTGAGATAGTAGATCAATTTTATAAGAGTTTAGAGGTGGTTAATGTAAAAGGAAAAAAATATTGGGAATCGAAAATCAGTTCAACAAACAGTCACATCGCCAACACTTTCTTTGATTGGCATTGCAACGCATGCAACAAGTAAATTGATGAACAATGTGATTCACGCGACGATACTCAAAGGAAAATTCGAAGGTGAGGAAGTTCTCATTCCGAGGATCCCGATGTTCCCAACCGATATGCCGTTTGAGTTTAAAAAACTTCAATTTCCGATCCGTCTTGCATTCGCCATGACCATTAACAAAAAGACCAATGCTTGATAGTTTGTGGTTTGAATCTGGAATATCCATGCTTTTCCCATGGTCAATTATATGTGGCATGCTCACGGGTCGGAAGACCATCTGCGTTGTTTCTTCTTGCGCCTGATATTAAACCAAAAAATGTCGTGTATCGCAAGGTACCTAACTGAAGAGTGCAACCTGTGCACCAAAATACATGAACAATAAAGAATCATTAAAATACTTAATTTTTTATTTGTATTTCCTAATAAAAATTGAACTTAATAAAATAGAAAATCTGCTTATTTATTGCCTCTAAGGCGGAACAGAGTTCGCCGTGTCACCTATTTAAAAATATTTATGAATTCTATCCGGTCGATTTCCTTCATTCTTCCTTTAAATGAAAGGTATTCAAGCACAGATTTGTGATCAAGTATTACAAATCCCTTACGTTCCGCCTTTCTCAAATTATTTGTTTTTTTCAACTTTTTCCAACTATTTATCTCTTTGAAGCAATCATATGTTCGGTTCTAATTGAGGTACGCAGGTCATTTTTTTGTCTAAGAACACTCGGTGGATCACGATCTTTCATTCGAGCTCTTAACTAATCAAATCGGCTGATTCTGAGGAATGTTATGAGTGGACATTTAATATTACTTCTAATTTTTCATTTTCTTGCACCGAAAAATGAACATTGCCATGAAATTTATAGGGTAGTTTCGGATCTACTTCCAGGAACCTCTAGATTTTACACGCGTGTGAATACATAACTAACTGAAGAAGAAAATTGAAGTTTTGCATTTTTCCACTGACAGGCTTGAGATGAGTGGTCTACCTCCCCATGTGCTGTCTTTGAAAGAAGGTGCTATTGCAATGTTCCTTAGGAGTAGCAATGCAACTAAGATATTACTGAACGGGACGAGGCCAATAGTTGGAAAAATGTACGCCCTAGTTTTTTAATGTGTTTTTTTTAAGCTTCCGTGGCTTAGGCGGCAGCACGCCGGCCTCTCACCGCTGGGTCCGTGGTTCAAATCCCGGTCACTCCATGTGAGATCTGTGCTGGACAAAACGGAGGCAGACAGGTTTTTCTCCGGGTACTCCGGTTTTCCCTGTCAAAATTTCATTCCAGCAACACTCTCCACTATCATTTCATTTCATCTGTCATTCATTTAATCATTGCCCCAGAGGAGTGAGTCAGGCCTCGGCAGCCGGCACAGTTCATATCCTCGCCGCTAGATGGGGGCTTCATTCATTCCATTCCTGACCCGTTCGGAGACTGGAAGCAGGCTGTGGATTTTCTTTTTTCATTTTTTTGTTTTAGAAAGCAGGCGATAGTTTGAAAACCAAACATGATAGAACATTGTGCAATGGTTGAAACGAAATGTCTCTGTGACATTTATATTTTATAATAAAAAAATGTGGTTTTTTTTTTGAAACAGTCCAATTTTGATTTTTTATATTTTGGAAACTAGGAAGTATACAAAAAAGGTTGTTTAAAATAAATAAATAAATAAATAAATAAATAAATAAATAAATAAATAAATAAATAAATAAATGGTCTTAACCCCCTCTAGCTACAAACCATGTTTCAAGTCTCTAGGACAAAAACTATGTGTAGTGTGTAGTAGTAGGATTTTAAGAGTTCTACTTACTAAAGGAAGTTGTGTGCCCCTGGCGGCCTTGTGACGGAAGGAATAATAATGTTGGGGAAGGAATAGTCGTACAGAGGCCTGAGTGGTATCGTTTAGATGGTATTTTCCCGCTCTATCTGATGGCAACTTTATTTTTTAAATTGGTGGAATTTGATAACGAAATTTTGGGGTAAAACGATTTTTTAATGATTTTTAGTAATATCATGGGAACCCATGAAGCTAGAACGATGTGCTTGGATTCATTTTTTTCGTCGCGTTGTCCTCTTGCTGAGGATACCTGTCTTGAGTATGAGCGAAAACCCATTTTGGGGTAAAACAGTGATTTTAGACTTTTTGTTATATCTCACGAACCAATGATGTTACAGACGTGTACGAGGGGTCCTAGGACTCGGGATGGCATCATCTTTGCAATGCAAAATAATTCACAAAGTGCTTAACATTGAAAAAAAGTTTTAATTCTTTTTACCAGTTTTTTAGTTTTAAATAAAAAGAGGTCGTAGACAGAGAGACGGTACCACTGGACGTGTGTTTGAACGAGGCTATCACTGGCTACGGTGGCCGTGCTTAATAGAGCAAATGGATATTTTGAGGGGAGGGCAGGGCGAGGGGTCGTTTTCTAATATTTTTATGATGATTGGACGGACGCGAATAAACCAAAAATGTGTCCAGCGTGCCAAGATTTTTTTAACCCTGAAGGGGATCCTTAACGTGTTAGTAAACGGTGATATGCGATACTGCTCTCTGGCACAGCAGACGGTTGTAGGATATGAAAACCTATAACATTCGGTCGACCAAGTGATGTGCATGGATGCAAAGAGCCAAAACGGTAAGGTCATTGCCCTGAGATTTTATAAACTAAAGGTTGGACAGGGTCAAGTCAAGTGTTGTAGGGTGAAAGTGTGTGGTTAATGTGTACATGCATTGAGGATGACCACTTGCTATTGATTATTATTATTACAGTAAAATGCTGAATAATAATAATAATAAATGTTGGATGTTATAAGACACACACGTTTTTAATGATACAGAACAGACTTGCTTGTTCTCACTGAATACAGTTCCTAGCCAAGCCTTGCGAGAGCTGGTGATAAGACAGGAATGAGCATGTGGGTAGGAAGTACAGTATCAGTTTATTGGCTGGTGGCGGCTAGCAGGTCGGGCGTTTAAGCAGAGACTGCCATTTTGCTTCTGAGACAATAGTATTTCAGGTGTATAACGGGCGGACATATTGGTTCTTTATTAAAAAATGAACTAGTATAAGGTAAACGAATCATATGAAGCTTAAGGAATGTGCGGAGGTGTGTCAACATGTGACAGACAGAGAACCGTTCGAGGTCAAAACGCAGAGAAAATGCAGACTCTCTCTGTTGCTAAGCTGACTGATAAAGATTGTGTTAGTAATGCACTTACTGTTTTAGCGAACAGACGTATACAGTAGAGCTCTGAACTGAACTTTTGGAAGAAAAATCCTTTTTGTATTCGGTAAGTACATATTAATGTTTATTTTATTGATGTACTGCTAATGAACCTTAAATTTGTGGTTATTGATAAGGTAAATAATGATTTTTTTAATTTATTTGTTTGCAGATAACCGGTATACCTCTCATGTCTGAGCGAGAAACTATTGCACTTTTGAGCTTATACCAAGGAAACAGAAAGCCGTTACAAATCATGGTGAGATTTTTTTTAAATAACCTGTTTGTTTTTTGTTTGATATTATATTTTTTATGAAATCCATGTATTAACCTGAATTTAGGTATTTATGGCGGTTTATTTTATTTATTTTTAGAAATTTGGAAAGAAAAGCTTTACTGCTATAGCAGTCGCTGAAAACCCGAGACGCACTAGAGTGGAACCATTGCCAGCCAGTGAACTATTTAAAACTCACGTAAGACTAACTTATACTGCTATCCCATTTTACCACTTTTAAAACCCCTAGACTAAATTTATTACCTGTACATGACTGGGACAATATTTGCTTTCTTGGTTTATGGCTGTGTATTGACAACCGGCACAAGACCATAAAGGTTGTTGTCCGGGAAAAGTACAAGGCAATGTTGGATTTCTTAAAAACAAGAATTTAAATTCAACTGACGTATTGTTCCCTATGGACTCTACTAATATCCACAGGTTTGAACAAGATAATCTGGACAAAACGACATGATATTCATTCTTTGTTTATATATTGGGAAAGGGGAATGACAGACTGCAGCTTTATAAAAAATTAAGTAGATGGGTTCTTGTTAGTGGCGACATACAGTTTATCTTTAAATATATTTTTGATGGTGTTTTGATCCTTTAATGCCAATTAATGTTAAAGTTTTATTTACAAATATTGATTGATTGAGTGATTGGTTATATTGTTTGTTTTTTAGGTGTGGTCATGCGCCATTAACTTAGTTAAGAGACAGGCATACATTATGCTTTTAAGTAATCTGTGCTCTTGTGCAACGTTAATAACTTACAATAATAAAAGTTTCATTTTAAAACATGGCGTTACTACCAAATACAAGAAGTGAGCAATTCGGTTTACCACGTGGGTAAAATTTAAAATCAGAAACAATCGTTGGTTTACATTTGAATTTGACCTGTACGCTTTCTGTCAGCACATAAACTTGTTGCGGTGCGTTTTTATTACTTGAACAGAGAAGATGTTGTGCGATATTTGTTTTGTAATGTTCAACTTTCACACTGGGAAGAAGGGGATGATCCCTTTCGAGACCATTTGCGATGGTCTACTCGTTGTCCTTACATGCTTAGAAAAGAAGTGGGTAACATACCCGTGTATCCATTTTACCGAACCACAAGTCCATTGGCTACTACTTACTTTGCTGAATCACAAATAAATAATAATAATGATGTATTACCAGCCAACGGTAGTGTCGATGTATGTGGTCCATATGCAATAGACCGTGTTGAATTGGCATGTGCTTTTGAAAAATCGGGAGTTTGCGAGACTAAAGCATGAGCACATCCAGAGTACTGGTCTGTTGAAAAACGTTTAGAATCGTATAAAACTATTGACTATTAATATTAAAACACCTTAGAAAAGAGCTAAGTGGATCTGGATTTTTTAATACGGGTGAAGGGGCAAAGAAAATATGTTTTCATTGTGGATTTGCTTTAAAGGATTGGCAGATGACTGATGACCCTTTTGTGTAACACGCTCGTTGGTTACCTAACTGTAGATACATGGTGTTGCTTAAAGGTCAGGAATTTGTGAACACTATTCGTAAAGAAAACGTGATTGCAGCCCAAGACATAAAAGTGCCTTTAGAGCCAGAACACGCGGTACAAATACATGAGGGTGAAATAAAAGATGCGTCTCACCAACAGATACAAAAGCGCGACCAACAATTATGTAAAATTTGTTATCGAGAAGAACTAGGTGTTGTATTTTTGCCTCAAGTATGCATTACCACTTAACACTTGTGCTATATGCAGAAAAGTAGTATCTGCTACAGTTAGGGCATTTCTTGCGTAAATAGTATAATTTATTAAAAATGCATAGTGCAAAATACCTATATCTTCATTATTATTACAAGCTCTTGTAGAGTGTAATAGAAATGCTTTTCTTTTGTTTATAGACTACTACAATGAATATTTTGAACGCCATGGGGCAAGCATGTGGCTTAGAGACAAAGCAGCTCAGCGAGTTGCCAACGCATATTCCATTCCACATTATGAAGATTCAGAAATTGAAAACATCATATGGTGATCGTGTAATTTGTGTATGTGAGAATTTTGAGACATTTCTGCCTACGGTTTAATAATATGTCGGAGAGTGTTTTTGATGAATTGAATAATGCTATACAACCTGTACACTTAATTTATGAATGTTTTAAAAACAATAGATGTATGGTCCGTTTTAATTAAATAACAAAACAAATGTCAAATAATAATGGAAATATAAGTGATGACAATAGACTGAAAAGAGTAAATATGAGTATAGAATAATAATGTTTTAGTTTTTAGTATTGTCTTTAAAAATATTATGATGAAACAAAAAATGTATATAAAGTTTGTAAATAAATGCAAATGATGTTGCAATGCCGTTTTATTTTATACAAAGTTAGAATATTTAACAGAGTGTATTGTGTAAGGCCATTCTCTTTTTGAACATAGCTAGACACTGTCGATGGTTAACAATTGCATTAACAGTGGGATGTGGGGGATAGTAATTAAGAAAAACAAACAATATCCATACAATATATTTATTTCTTTAATGCATATACTTTCACTATATTTACTATATTAGTTTTGGTTTTTAAAATAATAATTTGGTATTAATAATCCTCGCGGGGGAGAGGGGGGGAGGGTATTTAATGGGGATGGGGTTAGGATGATTGGAAAATATGGAATAGTTGGATGTAATGAACTTGTGGGTGAATGTTGATGTTGGTGTACTTTGATTAGCTGTATGTGAATGAGTTGGGGATATGAGCTGGCCTGTGATTGGTCAGCTCATTTCTAGACTGTTGGACGAGTTTTTTGATGATTATGTTTCTGTTTGTTTTAATGAATTATGGTAATTTGAGAGTGTGGCTAGGTATTTGGACTCGGATTTGTGTGGTTTACTGTAAAATATGTAGTATTAGGGCAGTAGTTTGATTGCGGCCGGGCCATGTCAGTCGTCTGTGACTGTCCATGCTCAGCCACATGCAGTTGGGTGTGTTATTTGACATGTGATTTTGAGTGCCCAGGCACGTGACATGCCATCCCGGGCGGGGTCGGCTGAGGCTTTATCCCCCGAGCAGACACACCGCGATACCGTGGGTTAATATGTTACGGGGGAATGTTTATTTATAGCTTGATGTGTGAGTTACGTGAGTGTGAATGGTTGAGAGCTGTTGGAGGAGTTGGAGTAATTGTGTGAGGGCAGTGGCGTGTGTGGGTGCTGGAGTTGGGGAGGGGGGGAGGTTTGGAGTGAGAGTAATGAGGGAATGTTGTTAGTGAGTGTTAGTTTGGGTCTGTGTGCTTTCTGCCTTGTTTTAGATGTTCGTTTGATGTACGGAAACCCTAGATATGACGCTGAATGACCGCCGCCACAGTTTACATACGTGGGGCTATCTCGGGGTACCTTGCAATCAGCGAGTCGGTGAGGGCCACTACACCTGATGCAGCGGGTGTCATAATTGCAGTTTACAGAGTCATGGTGCAGCCGTTGGCAGTTGAAGCACTGGTAGGGTGTTATACTGTATTGGGCGTACTATAGGCGGCGTTGGGGCGTCCTTGAGGAAGTTTTAGATTTTTGTGGGTACCTCTGTGTTGGCGACGGCTGTTCTGCGGTGCCAAAGGCTGCGTGTGGTTGTTCTGGGTCTGGAGGGGGGGGGGGGAGTGTCCTGTGTTTCAATGGAGTGTGATTTGGCCTCGGTTTGTGTCTCCTTATCTTTTGTTTTCTGTTTCTTCGTCTGCGTGAAGCAGTCTCCTGCCTGTACTTGTTTGTGTTTGAGTGTGCTCGTGAGTGGAAGTCTCGAAGACCTCTGTTTGCGTGCGCTTTGATTTAGTGTTGTTTCGAGGTGTGTAAGGAGTACGAATTTGAGTGATTTTAGGGAGAGTAGGGACTGGGTTTCTGAGTGTTTGGATGCCCGGATCTGTTGTTTCTCGGGATGTTGGTTCAGTTTGTGTATGACTGGCCTGTGTGTCTGTTTGTGTTTGTGTTTGAGCTTCTTGTGTCTCAGTGTGAGGGCTGGGTGTTGTTTCTGTTTGGGTGTGGATGGCCTGCGTGTCTGATTGTGTATGAGTGTGCGCTTCTGTTGTGTTCGTTGTGTCTCGGCTGCAGAAGATGTATGTCGGCATGTTTGGGTGTCTCCTTAGAGCCTTCCTGATTATGTTCAGGTGCTTGTCGCTAGTGGACATGATAGCGACATGGTGAATACGCAGTTCCTAGATTTGCGAAATCAGCGGGGCTAGCGGTGTGAACACGCTGATTAGTGTTACACGGAATAATGGGTAGTTTGCAAAGGCTGCTCGTGTGGATGATCTGAGTAGTATCAGCGTGCCATTGGGTGAACGGCGGATGGGTGATTCGTACCACAGCACCTCCTCGAAGTCAAATTTCGGGAAGGTGCCGTGTGCCGGTGTTGGAGGGGGTGAATTGGCTATGAATTGCATTGCTGCGGAGTGCTTTAAAAAGAAGAAGAATTTAATTAATTTAGTTAAGTGGTCAAATGACTTGGCAGACCGTGAAATTAATTAATTAGGCCTCACACAAGTGTTGATGATGGAGATGGCTATGGCTCTGTCGCTTAATATTAACCAGTATTAACGGATGGGGCTGTGAAATGAGCGTGCAGAGTACGATTGTTGGCGGGGGTCAATAATGAGTGGACTGTAGGAGAGGGAATCTTGACGCTGGTGGAAATTGGGGTATTGAGGTACTGGATAGTCACGCTCGAGGCATGATTTTGTTCCTTCTTTTCTCTGTTAGTGTCTCCACCCCAGTTTAAATAATAATAATAAAGGGGGTCATTTCATTCCCACCCAACGAGGGTGGGCGGGCCCCTATAGATGGCCGCACCATCTCTTGGGCCAGAGGAGGGGATTGAATGGAAGGTGGAGAGTTATAGGAGAAGGGTGGTGGTGAATTGTGTAAGTTGGAGAAGGAAAAATGATTTGACCTCTTGGCTAAGATTGAAGTTTCGATAATTTGGTGTTGGCGAAAAATTGCTCTTAAATGCATTGAACTATTGTAGATGAAGACGTTAGATAATGAATTTTGAGAGTTTGAGTTTAATGGTGTTGTGAGAGAGCTGAAATTTGGTGTTTTCAGGAGTTAGTAGTTAGAGTGGGTGATGAGCTTTGATAGGGGGATTTTTTTTTTGAAGTGGATGATTATGTATGATGAGATGGTATGGGATGAGATGAGAAAGGTACGTTGAGGTGAGTGTGGGTGATGGGATATGGTAACTGTTGTTTGAACTATTCGGTAATGAATGCGATAATAGAAATGGATGAGTTTGTTTGCTGAGATGGAGGTGATGGATGACTTTGGTTGAGATGAGAATTGAAGCGTTATTGTAGAAAACAGAGAGAAGAGAAAGAGTCGAATTAAAATAGAAAGAAAATAAAAGAAAATAAAAGAAAAGAAAAGGAAAGAAAAGAAATATAAGTTGTTGATGTAAGATGTGAGTATATATGGATGGATTGATTTTTTTTTTTTTATTTTTTTTTTTTTAGAGGACTATTAGTCCGGGGCAGGGGTGAGGCTCTTGAGGTGGAGTAGGCCTAGCTTAGTGTATACTGGATTGCGTAGCTGGAGTGCCGCAAGCTGTCGTAGAATAGGATTCTGCGTTTTTCTAGCGCGCTTCAAGTAGCGCAGTTGGAGAAGGTGTATGCACGTCGTAACGGGGGGCAACGGCATTACCGGTACAGATCCTCACTTGGGTGTATTGGGGGGAGGCGAAGGGCTATGCGGGCAATGCGTCGTTCCATGGTTACCAGGGGGTGCAAGTAGCTGGCGGCGCAGCCGGCCCAGACAACATGCCCATATGTAATGTAAGAGCGGATGAGGGTCTTGTAAGTGTAGAATAGCGTTGAGGCATGCAGCCCCCAAGAGGTTCCGATCAGCCTGGTGATGAGGCGAGAGCGCTTCTGAGCAGTGGCCGTAAGTGCGCGTAGATGTGGACGAAGGGTGAAGTGCTCGTCAAAGATGACGCCCAGGTAGCGTAGCGATGGTGAAGTGTGAAGGCGGTGATCGTGGATGCGTAGGGTCAGAAGATTGGGGTTGCGGGTGGCCGAGTTGGCATGGCGACGGGGACGGAAGAGTACGGCTTTGGTCTTGTCCGTATTTAGACTGAGATGCCAGCGATCACACCAGGCCGTGAATCGGTCGAGATATGGTTGGACCAATCTGTTGATGGCTGCGACGGAAGGGCAAGGAGCGAGTATTGCAGTGTCGTCTGCGAACTGGAGGAGGTGGAGGGGAGCCGGAGGTTGGGGGATATCTCCGACAAAAAGGATGTAGAGGATAGGGGATAGTACTGACCCTTGGGGTACGCCTTGGGTTAGAGAGAAGGAGCGTGAGAGGGTGCGATTGATAGAAATGCGGGCGGTGCGGGGACTGAGGAAGTTTCCAATCAGGCGGATGAAATTATGAGGGAGGTGGTAGTAGTGGAGTTTGAGAAGGAGAGCTGAGTGCCAGACGGTGTCGAAGGCACTCTGAAAATCGAAGGTGAGGAGGAGAGTGGGGCGGAAGCGGTTCATGTTATCGGCTGTGAGGGTGGTGAGGCGGAGTAGTTGGTCATGGGTGGAGAGGGCAGGCCGGAAGCCACATTGGGAGAGGGGGAGTAGCTGATGTCGATTGAGATGGAGGTAGGTGCGGCGGACTAGGATTTTTTCGAAGAGTTTGGAGAGGACGGCTGTGAGGCAGATGGGACGATAGGAGGAGGGGTCGGAGAGTGGTTTGTTGGGTTTGGGGAAGAGAAGCATGGTGGCAGCGCGCCATGCCGTTGGGTAAAATCCGGTTTTGAGGAGGTAGGTATAGAGGGTGGCGAGGAGCTGGAAGAAGATAGGGGGTGCCTCTTTGATGTGGAGATAGCGGAGTTGATCGGGACCGGGGGCAGTATTTTTGGTACGGGAAAGGGCGAGGTGAATATCGATGGGGGTGATGGGGTCGTTGATAGGGTGTGGGATATGGGGGTGTTGATGATTGGGCTGGAGATAGGGTCGATCTGAGATGGAGTTGACGGCGTCGTTATCGGTGTCATCGAAGGTGAGGCCGAAATGACCGTTAAAGACCCGTTCGAAGCGACGGGCAAAGATCTCCAGCTTGGAGGGCAGATCCGGTGGGGCAGTGCCCTGGTGGATGATGGGATAGATGGGTGTGGGGGAGCGTCCAGTGAGGGTGTTTAAGCGTTTCCAGTAAGAGCCAAGGGAGGAGCGTTGGCCTTGCAAGGAGTTGTAGACTGAGACCCAGTTACGGCGGTGAAAGGCGCCGATGTAGAAATGCACCTGGCGGATAGTCTGACCACGGCCGACTGAATACGAGCTGCGCTCTATACCGGCCTTGACATTCCCAGTCAGAACCCATGTATAACATGTAATTGGAAAGTTTCTACTCGTTGCCGGTAGAGCGCACTCCCCTCCCATTATAGGCGCGATAAGGAATCAGCTGTACAGTACGTATATTAAATTTGTAATCTCAAGAACCACTGGATGGATTTTGAAGCTGCTTTCACCATTCTGTAAAGGTGATCTCGAGGAAGATTTGTGTAGAAAATAATTTATTTATGACCAAAGGGAGCCAAGCAGTAACGATTTCAGTGAAAACGTCGAAAAAATAGCCTGGCGTCCGTGCGCTTTTTAAGCTTACGCTGGGCGAACCGTTAAAAATATCATTATATTATGAGTGTAAGAATTGTTCAGCGTGAGAAATTCTACAAAAAAGTCCGCGAGAGCATATCTCTATCTTCGATACATCGCCCACTATAAGTGTTTTTAGTTTGGACGGGAGGGGCATTTGGCTTGCACCTCGCCATTCTTAAATTACGTCTGACAGGAATTACTTGCACATTCATAACTGTTCCCGGGCGAAGCCGGGGCGGGTTGCTAGTGACACTATATAATTATTATCATTATAATTTCCGCATTAACAAAATTAAAATTATATCACAAAATAAAATAGCGTGCTAATAAATCTAAGAGAAATTAGACATACCTTGCACCTTCTTCGGGTACAAGGACACTACTCCAACACCGTCTCATTAAAAGGAAAGAGAGGATCAAAATTACAGCCGGGAACAAGTAGCAGCTAATCGTGTGTTGTGTTTTGTGCTAAGAGATCTTTCGACAAATTATCAGATACCGTGTGCCTTCTTTTTCACGAAGCAGCTGTCAGGACTGGTCTTACATAAACTCCTGCTGGACGTTATTCTCGAGGTTGAACAATGCGGTTCCATAATTATAATAACTGTCTCTGATAATCACAAAACTAACACTACAATGATGAGGCATTTAGGGGGAGGGAATTTGCAACCAATGGTCAATCACCCATACGACGAGTCTAGGAATGTATTCCCTAGTTTTGTTCATTGTCGCATTCTAAAAAAAAACATTAGAACGCAGTTTCTGTAACGAGAGATGACTGATGGTACTGGAATAATTTCAGGGAAATACTTGTCATTACTATACACAATGCAAAAGGGTGAGATCGTCAAACCGGTCAGACACCTCACTAAAAAACACATCGAACCCACTAAATTTGAAAAAATGAATGTTCGGCGTGCCAAGGAAGTGTTCTCGTCAGAAGTTATTGGTGCCATTAGTACACTGAAAGAAAATATAAGCGTACACATTCATGGACGCAGAAGCAACCATTTTTTTTTGAAAAACGTTAATAAATGGTTCGCTATGCATGACGTAAGCATCACATATCATCATATTCAGTCTAGAAATCCAGATAAAGGGCATTTTTTCTCATTAAATGTCAGTCGCCTAAACGGGCTAGAGGAATATTTTCTTTCTTACCTTGAAACTTTGAAAGCTGCTAGTAACGCTGCAAGAAAGGACTTCCTGAGTTCTGAGACTTACGAAGCTACCTATACAATTAATCACGGATTCAGCTGTCCAGTGCATAAGGTATCTTCTAAAAATGGGTAGAGGAAAGTCGCCAAATATGGGGAGTTTTTTTATAGGGCTCACATTAGACATAAGAAGGAACGGAATAATTTTGGTTTTCTCACCAATGTAAACCTCAGGCGATATACTATGTATATTACAAATATGGCCACGTTTGATGTTGTAATACCCTCTGATATTATTGTTAACTTTAAAAGTTCACTTTCCCCGTATTAGGCAACCGGGTTTCGTAATATGGGGAGGTGAGAAACCTCACGGTTTTTATTTATAATAGGTACACTGAATAGTATACCCTACTAATTAAAGCATTAATTCTGACATTTTTTTTTTCATGTGGCCTCCTGAGAGGCCGAGTGCAGGTCTTTCTAGTCGACGCCCGTGGGCGACCTGCGCGTCAGGATGAGAGATGGAATGGATGAAGATGAATGAAACTGGGAAAGGATGTGGAAGGAAGCGGCCGTGGCCTGTTAGAAGGTACCGTCCCAGCATTTGCCTGGTGTTGAAAAATGGGAAACCACGGAAAATGAACACACGCGTCTACCGAGTCAGCAGAGAGCTTGGCCCCATGGCCTAACGCTGCGCTTTAGCCACTACTGTCGGTAATTCTGAC